>OY998271.1:4095000-5459166 GCA_963922045.1 Persicaria maculosa | reverse complement strand
TGAAACCATGAGCTCAGTCCAAAGTATCAGTGATCCATTACAGTACCAGATCAGTGCAAAGAAAGTAAAATGTCATAAATATGTTTATCTACCTACTTTGTAAATAAGAAAATAAAAAATAGAATTCAGAAAGTACAGCTGAAAATGAGGCAAACTTTAATAAAGGAATTCAGATATTTGATCAAATAGAAGCAGAGAGTTCTACAAAACAATATTATTGACCACAATGCCATGAAAGTTTTGAGATCCATTAAGAAGATGATCTGAGATATAGATAAAATCCAGCACAACCATGACATCATTATTAAAAATCTTGATAAATAAAGAGAGACATAAATTTGAGACAAGGAAACACCCTGACTTGATATGGTTTGGGGGTTCGTTTAGCCAGTATATAGCTGGGAGTTTTACTTGCACCATATAGTGATAAGAGAAGACTCTAGTACTGACCAGATAGAGTTAGTATAATGCTGGTGCAATTTAGAGAAGAACTGAAGTGTATAGAAGGTCAGAAAGTGAAGAGGTGAAAAAAGGACTTCAGACCTAGCAGATTTAAAAACATTCATCTCTTTGTCAAAACTCAGAAGTAAGATGCGAGATAACACACGTTCCGTACATCATGCTTCAGCAATGATTCCAATGAATAAAGATTTGAAATTATCAAATAATCGGGAGATCCATTATACTTGGATAATCACAAGACCTGGACTTTATCAATGACTCCGGTCCCTATGTAACCAGAAGACAATGGACAACATAAATACTCCAAGTTTTGCCAAACTAAATAAGGATTAACATCAGTTGAACAAACAATGTAATAAATTTCGAGAAACCCTTACCCTCATGCCATCTTGGTTGCATAAGACTGACACAGAAAGTGATCAATTGTGAGGAGTACTTCTGCTTGTCATCTTAATGGTTACACTCGTATGATGGCTGTTCTTATCTGTATCAGAGAAATGTCGTTTAATTAATGGAAACCAATTGAATATGAAAAGATTGTTGCTGTCATATGTATACTTCATAGAAAAATGAAACAAGGAGCATGATCCAGGCCAAGCAATATGTTGTAATGACGCAAAAGAAACGTTCTATCTATATGATAGCGAAAACAAATAGAAGTCATGGAGAAAGATATAGAATCTTACCCACAAGGTTGATTTCAAAACTTGAGCTACCAGCCTACCACCAATAGTGGTGCATACATGATAACCTGCAACAACCACATGAATCTAAGGTTTATAATGCTTCTAGTACCATACAAATATTTCATGATGTAAACCAGAATAGTTTCTAAAGACAACAGACACCAGATCAATAATACCAATAAACATCAAAACCCTTCCATAATGGGACCGAGACAACTAAAGTACCATCAACAAAAGAAAGAGGAATCATGGAAAAGGGAACACATTCATGTTCTGCCTCCAACATTGCTGGCAACAAGTGCACTACAACGCTGAATAATTTTTACGGATTCCACCATTTCCCCTATTCGGAGTAAATAACGAGCTACAACACATGCAACAACGTGATGCACCACCATAGTTCTGAGTTATTAACATTTTAGATGAGAAATTATAAAATATAAATCATATTCATCTGGGAACTCCTAATAATCATAGTTGAAGCCAAGCTTGTAGGCAAAAGTCTGAAGTGAGAGCAAAAAGACTCTAACAAATCAAAAACCCGAAATAAAAAGTCATTAAATAGCAACAACCTACTTTAAGTATAACCGTAGGAAGAAAACAGTAAGGCCTTAACGAAAATCTTAACTTGCATCAAATAGCTAAGTTGCAGCTACTACTTACCCGACAATCAACACATCCAGGGGGGGTCATGGTGGAAGATCATCCCATCACAAAGGTATACCAAAATCAGAAATGAAAAATAAACAAAAAGAGAAACTCTATACAAAATCACAGTAACGAAACGGAGGGAATAACTAGCAAGTTAATTGATGGTATATACAGTTGAATCATCTTACTCCAGATTTTAAACTTGTGAAATCCAGAATATCCCAACATATTCTCATATTCAACATATTCATGTTCCACCTAGGCCATAGACACTAAGTAGCTTGTTTGCTAAAGTGTTGATCCAAACACCGAATAGGAAAGATAAACTACTCATTCTTACAAAAACCTGGCCATACCTAGAATCAATTACTTTTACATTGTTATTTACATACTCGAATATATATAACCAAGTTTGGAAAAGAAAGAAGCAAAGTGTGACCTGATGAAGCCAACCTGAAACCAGAGAATGGTACCATTCAATGCTACCTTGTAGAACCTATACGTGAAATACTATATGAACAAGCTAATATCTTCCAAAAACAATCCTAATTTCTGACAATTCATAAATAACATTTCACACACTTATCACTTATCAGCATTGATTGAGCAGAAATGACGGAACCATAAGGCTCGTATCACTCTCGAACACTACAGAAATGTGTTATCCTCTACTTAACCACAGTTCTATGAAAGCTTTGCCCACCAACAAAGTCAAAGCAGTTCCAATTAGGAATCAATATTGAGTATTTGAGTACTACTAAAATCTTCAAAACTTGAAAGCATAAGTTGTCATCAAATAGCTAGGGAGGAGCTAAGTCTCTAAAATCACCAAATCAGATTTGTTCCAACTCATCTATGCCTATCGAGAAGCTCTTTTGGCTATTAATTAAACTGGTCCCAATTCCATAATTCCGTAATTAATACTCCCAATTCCGCAATAGAAATGATAAATGCAGCTGGAATAGGACGAGCGAGGTACCCGTTCTCGATGGGGGCGCCATAGGGAAAGGCCCAGGGGAGAAGCCAAGCTGCATTTGTTGAGCTTGTCACCATCGGAGGTGCCGTATTGACAGGCGGAGGTGACAGCGGCGGCGGAAGAGACGAAGCCAGCAGGGATCAGCAAGATTAGCGGACAGTAAATCGCTTCCGCTCATCACTGCAGGCTCCAAAACACGATCTGACATTCAACGGAGAAATTTCCGCCCGCAACAATCATTGCTGGATCGTTTCCATTTTCTTGTAGGGATTGATCTTCGTTTCCATTGCTGGATCGTTTCCATTGGAATTGATTGCTCAAGTGGAATCTCTACAACCGTTAAAGCGACGTCGTTTGGAGGGAGGGGTAAATTGGTAAATATGTAATTTTCCCGTTTTGCCGAAAGGGTTAAATACTGATCTAAACGGCGCCCTAGTTGGAGAGCTGTTTCAGTTGAGATGGACGCCACCAGCAGCAGCGCCTCCGCCGCCGCGACCAATACGAACAGGGCCTTGACGAACACGCGGTTTTCCGACCTCAATCCGCCGCTCTCCGAGCCCGTGCTTGAAGCTCTCACAAATGGAGGATTCCACTATTGTACTCCCGTCCAAGCTGCCACCATTCCACTGCTCTGCACCTACAAGGACGTCTCCGTCGACGCCGCCACTGGTTCCGGTAAAACCCTAGCTTTCGTCGTTCCCCTCGTCGAGGTTATCCGCCGTTCCTCCCCTACCCCCAAGCCTCACCAGGTTAGCTCTCCTTTTCTCTCCTTCTGTTTCTATTTTGCAGTTGAATTGCTTGCAATTCGATTCACACTTCGTTAATTTTCTCCTGTTTTGATTTTCCTTTTCTTGCTGTTCCTGGTGGATTTTTAGGTTGTCGGCATAGTGATCTCTCCTACCAGGGAACTGTCATCGCAAATCTATAACGTTGCGCAGCCATTCATTTCAACATTGCCGCATGTCAAGCCTCTCCTTCTGGTTGGTGGGGCGGATGTAAAAACAGACATGAATAAGATTGAGGATGATGGTGCAAATTTGTTGATTGGTACTCCTGGGAGGTTGAATGATATCATGGAGCGCATGGATATGCTGGATTTTAGGAACCTTGAGGTAAATTTGGGGGTGATTATTTTTGTAGTTTCAATAGAAAGATCAATTTTGGCTTTCGGTAAATGAAATTAGGGGTTTGTAATTATACAATATGTTTTTTTGAGGGAGCAGGTCTTAATTTTGGATGAGGCTGATAGGCTCTTGGAAATGGGATTCCAGAAGCAGATAAATGCGATCTTATTGCGCTTGCCAAAGCTCCGTAGAACTGGTCTGTTTTCAGCTACTCAGACTGAGGCGGTTGAGGAGCTCTCTAAGGCGGGATTGAGGAACCCGGTAAGGGTTGAAGTTCAGGCTGAAAGGAAAACACTTGGCAATTCATCATCTCTGGATGTAACTTCTTCGAAGACACCTTCTGGCCTTCACCTTGAGGTACCTGGACGTTTGAATGTGTGGTTTTTTTAGAGTATAAAGAGTCGATTGCATGTTTTCACTTTGATGGGAGTGATGTTTTCTTGATACATAACAATTGGTAACCTGATTCCTTACTGTGATTGGGTGTTTCTCTCAGCGATTTCTGGTTAATCATTTAGTCTAAAGTCATTGCCAAAGTTATGTTGATCCTGTCTTCTGTCTCCTTGATCTGATCCTATTTGCGAATATCATGAGTTTGTGTTGTTTACTTAGAACAAAGTATCAGCAGTTCAGCACCCTTGTTTTTCACTATTGTATTTCGTTGCACTATAATAATGATTTTGAGCCACATTTGATAATTTAGTCCTGGCATTCAACAATATAGAGTTTTTTCTATTTTAGTCTTGAGTCATTGACTTTTCTTGCTCCAGGTGCCTGTAAGAGTTTTAGTTTAACCCCCTATTACTAAAGATTGCTTTCTGTTTCTTTGCAGTATCTAGAATGTGAAGCAGATAAGAAATCATCACAGTTGGTTGATCTTCTGATTAAAAACAAATCCAAAAAGATTATAATGTGAGATTTTGATGAATAAACTAAGCAATACATGAGTATAAAGATTACCTTGTGATGATTTATTGACTTGAGTTTGCTTTCTGTAGCTACTTCATGACCTGTGCTTCCGTCGATTACTGGGGAGTTGTTCTTCCATGCCTATCTATCCTTAATGGATTTTCACTTATATCTTTACACGGAAAGATGAAGCAGGTAATTTATTTAATTTTCTTTCTTTTTCTTTATTTGTTTGGACTTGATAACTGTAGATAGCTGAATGGAGTTATATATATTATGGCGATATTGTCATAGCGAAAGTCTGCCTTCTAATGATGTTTTGTTTATTAAGAATGCTAGGGAGAAAGCTTTGGCTACCTTTACATCTCTTGAAAGTGGCTTTCTTCTTTGCACTGATGTTGCTGCTCGCGGACTAGACATACCCGGGGTTGATTGTATCATCCAAGTAAGACTGCTACACTCCATCAACAATTTCCGTCATTCTTCTCAATTTCGCACAGCTGGTTCCATTATTGTGTTTTATGGAGAAGTGCACTAATAGCTGTAGTGATGAGATTTGATGGTTTTAAAGGGTAGCTGAGGAGGATTGGGCATAAATACTTCCCGGGGGGGAGGGGGGATTTGTACAATTGTGCATCAATCAGCATGTAGGATGAAGGCGTGGATTCACCTTGTCAAGTAGTGTCATTCTATAAGTTGTTAAAAAAAGATTGGGTATTTGGGTTTTGATGGAATCTTTAGATATCAAATAACTCATTTCGATTTGCAGTATGATCCACCACAAGATCCGAATGTGTTCATACATAGAGTTGGAAGAACTGCTCGCTTGGGTAGACAAGGAAGTTCAATTGTATTCCTCTTGCCAAAGGTAATATTAATTGTTTGCTGCTCATCAATGATTGACCTGCTGTGTCCACTAAGCTGTTTTTACTTCTTACTGATTAAATTTTGTCTCTGCATATATAGGAGGATGCTTATATTGATTTTTTGCGTGTAAAAAGGGTTCCTCTTCAAGAGAAGAGCTGCTCAGATGATGCTTTTGATATTGTGCCTCAGGTGAACATTGAAAGATGAAAGGTTTTCATTATATCTTCTGAAGTTTGCTTAATTTTTGGGTTGATTTGAAAGAAAAAACCAACCCAATTCCCAAGTGACCAAAAATTTCCCTTCGAACTAATTTCAAGTACGAAGAAGAGAATTTCTGTTAACCCTATTATGTATTGGAATCTCAGATCAGATCTGCTGCGATAAAGGACCGAGATGTTATGGAGAAAGGAGTGAAGGCCTTTGTGTCTTTTATCCGTGCATACAAGGAGCACCATTGTTCCTACATTTTCCGGTGGGTGCTGCACCCTGTTTTGATTTTTTTTTTTCGTTGACAATTGGGAAAATATTTGATTGAACTTGGCAATTATTCTGTAGATGGAAAGATCTGGAGGTTGGAAAGTTAGCAATGGGATATGGTTTATTGCAAATTCCAGCAATGCCTGAAATCAAGCATCACTCACTTTCCAAAGAAGGTTTCTCAGCCGTAACAGATGTCAATTTTGAGGATATCAAGTTCAAGTAAGAAACCTTGAATTTGCATCTTACTGGCTGATCATTTATCTAATAGTGATATTATGGATAATGCATCTGGATAGAAGTTTGTTAAGCGTCAATTTCTGGAGCTGAAGTCTTTGGAAGTTCTAGTTTTTGAAAAAAGGTTCTCTTGGAGACCATGAGATTTAGTGTATAATTTTTCTAGTACCCTGAGGTTTCAAATCCTCACATGTATTGGGTTGGGAATTTTAGAATATTATGTTCAATTCGTTGATTTGTTCTGTATTATTGTGTAGTGATTAGTGAATGCACTCTATTAGTTGTGATGAAGGAGCTAGGGATGTTATTGTGAATGCTTGATGATAGGATGAAGAAATGAAGAAGTCCACTGCATTTTTTAAGAAAAAAGTGGGTGACGAAAATGATTTTATGATTCAATAGTTTCATTGGCCATATAAGATACTAGCCATTAATTCCATTTGATTTTTATTTTCGTAAACGAATTACATAATATAAATATATATATACTACTATGATATGATTTCTCATATCAGAATGTGTCACTATTTATATATATATATATATTTGCAATTTAGCATTCCAAGTCATCTCAACTCAACAGCGAATTAACTGCAGTTTAAATTGCCACCTACATGAAAATATCGATAAAAAGTTCATGTCATCTAAATGCTGTCAAAATTTTCACTTCAGTACTTTTGTGAAATCTTACCTTTATTTTTAAGCATCATTTTTCATTTTTATCCAACGCATGAAACAGTAAGCATAATATATACTTTGTTAACTTTTGTGGATTCGTAAAGGAGAGCACTGACTGAGAAATAAATGATTTTCTCTGCAGAGATAAATCCCGGGAGAAGCAAAGGAAGAAGAATTTGCTGGTAAAGAAAGCTGAAAAGGAGGAAAATTTAGCTTCAAAAAAGCCCAAGGCAAACCCAAATCCACCAAATGCTGCTATGCGAAAGCAAACAGCCAAGCAGAGACGTGCTGCTCAGTCCAAAGAAGACGACGAGGAGTTGACTCGGGAATATAGACTTCTGAAGAAGCTAAAGAAGGGCTCCATTGATGAGACGGAATTCGCAATGTTAACTGGCACGGAAGAGTTGCTTTAACCAAATCCATTGAAGGGATCTTTGACTAGTTGTCGCCGAATATTTGGAAGAATTGTTGCACAAACAGCACCCCCATCGCCTTTCACATATGCTATGATGAGGTTGGGCCTGACTGATGTTGCAATGCTAATGAAGAGAGTATACACGACGATTCTTCCTTTTGGTGAGACATTGAAGTTTCACTGAAGAACATCGGCAAGAACGAATCAACATACAACAGACAACAGGCATAACTTATGAGAGAGGATTGCTAGTGTAATGTTATTAGGTGTTTGTTTCAAATCCTAAACAATTGTTGGTAAACATTGTACTGTGCATACCTTTTATGCTCCTTTTGAGGGTGGTCACTAGAGCTTCTGCTAAATTGAATGACAATGATACATCTCTGACTCTTTGAGTTTCGCCTTTAAGATAGATTCCTCTCGACAACTCCTTCCCAAGTAAGCTAAGCTATCTTTTTTTTGGGGGCTAGGGGGGCTTCAGCTACCCTAAGCCCCCTTTCGATCCGCCAATGATTCTAGTCATTCTCTATCAGGGATCAGTTGATCAGCATCGCGTTTTGATGGAAAGGAGCGTGTATCTACACCATGAAAAAGATACACACTCCTTCCCATCAACTTCAACTCGAGATACCAGCGTTCAAGTTATGTCAATGTGCATTATAGATACATGCCCCTTTTCATCAATACTCGGTGTTCGATACCATAGCCGAAAAAAGGAAAGACAATTCACAACTGAACGTGGTGATTCAACCGGACTCTTATACACAATGAGGCTCATTGCAGAATCCTAAACGAGTGTCAATAAACCAATGAAGGAACGATAGACTAGATAAAAGAGTGATATTTTTATCATAATGCAATAGAATTCAAACAAACTCTATTTGGGCCAGAGGCCCAGAAGTGATATATCAAGGCCCACAGTGGGCGGCCCACATCCCTTCCCAAGATTAACTGCTCTTCCTACAATCGAGGTTGACAGTCATCCACCAGATGATTCCATCCACGAGCAAGACACGCGTTCTCTCATCCCAAACCTATCCTCACCGTCCACGTGTGTTTCATCCAACGGCTCACCTCCTTCTCCTCCTTGGCCTTAACCCACTCCGATATCTCCTCTCCCTCTCCCCATTATTTTCACTCTCCATCGTAATTCATAATCTCTTCCACAGCCGAACTCCTCTCATTTTCCTGCTCGCCCTTCCCATATTCCTCCTCTGCGATCTTCCGCTAGAACACCACCGTGCCGGCAAAATGCTTCTCAAAGCTGCTTCCGCTCTCTCTCTCCCTTCCATCGCCGTCGATCACCAGAAATCGCTGTTCAACGGTGCCGGTTTCTCGCTCAGCTCTGTTTCCTTGAACTTGTCCTCTCCGGCCAAGAACTCTTTCATTTCTTGCGCCTCCAAGGAATCCAACACCCGCTCGTTGACCGGCGTCGTCTTCGAGCCGTTTGAAGAGGTGAAGAAGGAGCTCCTCTTGGTTCCTACTGTTCCTCAGGATTCTCTCGCTCGACAGAAGTTTGCCAACGGTTCTGAGGCCGCCATCAACGAGCAAATCAAGTATGTTTTCTCGTTTTTTTTTTTGTTTTTTTTTTAAATTTGCTTTGTGGACCCGATTGTGTGCAATTTGTCGAATTCTGTGGATCGCTTGTAGTTTTTGGATCTTTTACTTTAATTTCGTTGTGTAATTCCTGTTTCCTTTCGTAATCGGTTTCTTGCATCTTGTAATTTGGCTGTACTTGTTACATGATCCGTCGTTTTCTTTCCGGCGGTTCTTTGTTGTCGGCTGAAGATTTAACTGATTTTTACAATTTACAGTGTGGAATACAACGTCTCCTATGTCTACCACGCCATGTTTGCTTACTTCGATCGCGATAATGTTGCGCTCAAGGGCTTCGCTAAGTGAGTTGCTTAATACTACAGTATTTGTTTGTTTTTCTTTTCAAATTTCAATTTCAGAATTATCGTACCTTCAATGACTGACTGTATTGCTTTTATGTGTGGATAGATTTTTCAAGGAGTCCAGTGAGGAAGAAAGAGAGCATGCTGAAAAGCTAATGGAGTACCAGGTTTTGACCATGCTTTCTCATACACAGTGGGAATTGAGAAACCTGTGTCAATTATGTTTACCCTTGTTTTTGTTTTTGTGCTGGTGATGAATGTGGTTTTGTGTAGAATAAACGTGGTGGGAAGGTGAAGCTCCAATCCATATTGATGCCGCTATCAGAATTTGACCATGCTGAAAAGGGAGATGCTCTGTATGGTAAGATTTATTAGTTCTGTTCATCTTTTTGCTCTTGTTAAATGATCAACTAGCTATCATCTCACTTAGTTTTGACTTGGTATTTTTCTGCAAAAGATAACCTGTTAGATCATAGATTGGGATCTTCCTGGGTGAATAAAATAATCCGAATTCCTAAGATTCCGCTAAATTGAATTTGCTTAGAACATGTTCTCCACTGACCATATAAAAATGTTTCATGTTTAGACTCCATCTATCTGCTGCAAATTTTGTAATGTTTATTCTTTTTTATGGGACGATCGTGTGGAATCTATTCATTCTTGCGAATCTTGCCTATGTTTGCACTTTTCCCATGTTACCTTGTTTGTGCTGCTTCATTATTATGGTTACAATCTATCCCAATCCCTTAAGTTCGTATCAGCATCATTGGCTGTATTCATTTGATTGGATTCTGAAAATGAAGCTCTTGAATCTATGACTAAGCAACGCTAATCCTTGTTGAATGAATGTAGCTATGGAGCTTGCTTTATCATTGGAGAAGCTGACAAACGAGAAACTTTTGAACCTGCACAGTGTAAGATTTCCTTTTGCCGTCACCCGCCTTGCACTCTTCTTCAGTCACTGCAATGTTGTTGATGATGCCTGTCTCTCTGAACTTTTTATACATAGGTGGCTGTTAAGAATAATGATGTGCAGTTGCAAGAATTTATTGAAGGGGAATATCTGAGTGAACAAGTAAGCAGCACAACCTACTCTAGTACTAAATCTCATGTTGATGATGATGCCTGTCTTTCTGAACTTCTATTCCTTCTTTAGGTCGAGGCCATCAAGAAGATCTCCGAGTATGTCGCCCAGCTCAGAAGAGTGGGCAAGGGACATGGTAAGCTTTTGTTTCAAGACCCTTTGCATTGTGCACTTTGTGATTGTGATATTTCAGTGCATTTGCCCAAGTTGCTTACTGTGGTTTAATTTTTCTTCAGGTGTATGGCATTTTGACCAAGCTTTGCTTCACTAGTGAGGTGCCATGGCTTAATGTTTGGATCTGAATACTTCATGGTTGACATATGGTTTGATTTTGTAGAGAGGAAAGGCAGTTTGCTTTCCTTTTGTTGATGAAACAAAAACTCGGGACCTTATCTTGTTTTCGCAAATTTTCTTTCTTTTCGCGATGATTCATTTTTCTGTGCTAGATATGGATCATTGCTGTTGCTTGTTTCTTAACATTTGGCATTAAAAAAAAAATGTCTGTTTGTTTCTGACTCCGTGTTGTTTTTATGTCGCAATTCTGAACTATCAAGGGCCTACTTTACTGTTTGGCCTAAGTTGGGCATGCCAGTAACCGCTGCTAAAATTAGGCATATTGTTATCAGTACCATCTAGAAACAGAAAAATGAGAATATTTTAGAATTGACAGTTGGCTTAATTTAGAATGAATTTAATTTCGCTGATTATAGCCACATCAAAATTAATTCGACAAAAAAAAATGGGATGGGATCACATGTAACTCAAGGTGGACCTAGTACCTACACCACTTAATTATTTATGTTATATTTCAATAATAATAAAAATAAAATTCTAAATTATACAAATGAAAAGAGTAATTTATTTAAATATACAATTATTATAATATACTTTTTACAGTAAAAATATACCAATATATAAAATTGTGAAAAATATAGTCTAAATATAATTTTATTTTTTTTATTGTTGATATATAGGTAAAATAATTTAGTGTTACTAGTTGTATACAAAGAGGGTAGGTTATCCCATCTCGGAAAAAATAGGGGTTGATAAATACACCCGAAATTTGTACTAGATACATTGTTAATCTTCGCAAGTTATTGTGGAAATAGGTTCGCATCAGATTGCGGATTGCAGTGGACGTCGTGCCAAATAACCAATATTTTTGTTTTTTTTTTCCTTCAGACTTTTGAAATTTCCACAAGGACTTGTTTGGCACAACCTCCAAAGTAGTATGCAATCAATAGCTTCGCATGTTACAGATTGCAGTGGACGTCATGCCAAACAACCAATATTTTCGTTTTTTTTTTCTTCAGACTTTTGAAATTGCCACAAGAGCTTGTTTGCACAACCTCCAAAGTAGTATGCAACCGGTAGCGGATCCGTTTCCGCAAGGAGTTGCGAAGATAAAAAGTGTATATAGTAAAAAATTAGCGGTATATTTAGCTTTTTCCAAAAAAATATCCTTTAGTGAGAGTAATAATTTGAAAAAGGCCAAGAAAAATGAAAATATAAAAAAAAGAGGTCGTCTTGGTCAAGAGCTCTTTGGCTTCATCTTCGTGACCGCGTTGGGTTGCTGCTAAATACGGAACCGTGGGCCGTTGCCGTGGTGGAAGGGATCCGACGACTCCTGCCAATCCTCTATAACCGCTCTCTCTCTCTCTCTCCGACTCCTGTTTTCCATTTCAACTCTTCATTTCAAAGCTTCTCTCTCCCATTTCTCTCTCATTTCCTGCAGCAGTTCCCACTGAATTTGCTCTTCACCGACAGAGGAGGGAGACTCAGCGAGGTCGATAATCTCCACTCTGTCTTCAAATCAATGATCGATTAAGGTTTGTTTCTTATTTTCCACTCGATTAAGGTCTCGCTTGTATTATTTGGCATGTTTCTCTCGCTCCTGGACTCGTTCTTGTTTTTGATACTTGAGATCGATACGAAAACCGAATATTTTCAAATTCGATTGATTCGCGATTTTTGGATTGGCAAATCAAAATTCTCTTTTGTCGGTTGTTATCTGGCATTCTGAGGTTTTGCAGAATCTGGTTAGGATTATGGAGTGGCTAATTGTCAATATTTTGTATTTAATTGTTTTAGTTCTGAACTTCATCGTGATTCTTAGATGTATGACTGTATGAGCGGTTGTAATGTAAAGTCAGGTAAGATTGGGCTTACATTTTAAACTCTGTGAATTTGAATGATGCTGCTGAATAAGCAACTTCATCCCAACTATCATATGGATTATCATCTGTCCTTGTGTAAATTTTGCTTGATGTTTCCTTGACTAAGGTGAAAATAAATCTGTTCTTACTGATATGTTTGTTAATGGCAGTTGACCATGAACCTGATCAGTGTCTGGTTGAATTTTTTGTTGTATGTGAATATTAAGGGAGGATCAGTAAGAATGCAGTGTTGAAAGAGGGAGGGAGAATCCTGGTAGAAGAGGTATTGAGGAAATGGTATTTAGCAAAATTGTGGGTATTATCTCAGCTGCAGCAAATCTTAAGTCGTTGCGGCTTTCTTCATCACTACAAGACTTTTCTGCATATCACCGGCTTGATCTAGAGGAAGGAGAACTTAGCGTTGGAATTGATGCAGTCCGTGCAAAGTATCCTCATACACTAAGGAGGGAGAGTGCAAGTCTCAGTTTCTCAAAGGAGAAAGCACCTCTAGGAAAGCCATTTGTGAGGAAAAGGTGGATTTGGCTGCTGGTGGCTTTCCTATGTCTGATATTTGTTGCATTCCTTCTGTCTGTGCTTGTTCAAGGTTATCACAACTATGGGAATGGAGGAGCTTCCAAGTTCTATGTTGTAATTGATTGTGGAAGTACAGGTAATCGGGTCTATATTTATCAGGCTTTGGTCAACTACAACAAAAATGGCAATCTTCCCCTTGTTTTAAGATCCTACTCAGAGTTCCATAAAAAGCCAAAAGGACAAATTGGTCGTGCTTATGATCGAATGGAAACTGAGCCTGGACTTGATAAGTTGGTACATAATGTGTCTGGTCTGAATGTTGCGGTGAAACCACTTATTCGATGGGCAGAGAAGCAGATCCCCCAAAACTATCATAAAACCACCTCTCTTTTCTTATATGCTACCGCAGGGGTTCGCAGGCTGCCAAGTTCTGACTCATCATGGCTTCTTAAAAATGTGTGGCCCATACTTAAGAGCTCCCCTTTCCTATGTGAAAGCAAGTGGGTAAAGATTATTAGTGGGATGGAGGAAGCATATTATGGATGGATATCTCTTAACTATCAAGCTGGTATATTAGGGTCCATGCCTAAGAAGACCACACTGGGTGCACTTGATTTAGGTGGTTCGTCGTTACAAGTCACTTTTGAGACCAAGAAGCCTGCAAACAAAGAAACAAACTTAAATCTCAGCATTGGACCTGTCAGCCACCATCTCAGTGCGTATTCTCTCTCAGGATACGGTTTAAATGATGCCTTTGACAAGTCTGTTGTCCACCTTCTCAAGAAGCTCCCAAATGTTGATGCTGATGTTTTGTTAAATGGAAAGCTAGAAATCAAGCATCCTTGCCTGCAGACTGGATTCAAGGAGCAGTACTTGTGCACTCGTTGTGCTTCCATTCTCAACAAATCTGGCAGTCCACTTTACGAAGGAAAAAAAATCAACAAAGGAGGAAAAACTGGGATTCCCTTGTGGCTAACTGGTGCTCCCAACTGGGATGAATGTCGTGCACTGGCAAAGATTGTTGTTAATTTGTCTGAGTGGTCCAATCTTAGCTCTGGAATTGACTGTGGTGTTCACCCTTGTGCTCTTAGTGACAATCTTCCTCGCCCCTTTGGTCAATTTTATGCAATATCTGGATTTTTTGTTGTCTACCGTTTTTTCAACTTGACTTCTGTAGCTACTCTTGACAATGTATTGGAAAAGGGGCATGACTTCTGTGATAAAACGTGGGAAGTTGCACATAAAAGTGTTCCTCCCCAACCCTTCATAGAACAATATTGCTTTAGGGCACCTTATGTTGTTTCGCTGTTGAGGGAAGGACTGCACATTGCTGATGAGCAAATCACCATTGGCTCCGGTAGCATTTCCTGGACTCTTGGGGTTGCGTTGGTGGAAGCAGGGAAGGCATTTTCAAGTAGAAGTGAGCTACAGGGTTATCAATTACTCAAAATGAAGATAGCCCCGATTCATCTGTTAACTGTTCTGTTAATTTCGTCGTTTTTGTTGGTTTGTTCTTTATCTTGTAATGGCAAATGGCTCCGAAAATTTTTCCGTAAGCCATATCTTCCTCTCTTTTGGCATAACAATGGATCAGCCTCACCAGTTCTCAAAATTCCATCTACCTTCACATTCCAGCGATGGAGCCCTGTCAGTTCAGGTAAGTTTCTGAACAAAATCTGCTTTGAAGCTTGGATTCCCTGCCATTTTCAGTTTAAATTTCCATCATAAGTTGCAGTTTTCTGTAGTTGCCTTGCTACATTTTTCTCCAATGGGAGCTCATTTTCCCTCTTAATATATTTGATTGCATCATCTACTTGTTAAATTTAGGTGATGGAAGGGTGAAGATGCCATTAAGCCCAACTGCAGGTGAACAAGTGAGGTCCTTCAGTGCAGTTAATCGGTTGAATGGAAATAGCATTCAGCTTAGTGAAACCTCCCTCTATTCGGGAACTGGTGGCGTTCTTGCCAGCTTTTCCTCTAGCACCATAGGACAGATGCAATTTGGGAACAATGGAATGGGTTCCACATGGTCCCCACATAGAGGTCAGATGCGTCTACAAAGCCGAAAATCACAATCTCGAGAAGATCTTGACTCTTCTCTGATGGAGGCACACATTGTTAAAGTTTAGGCACCTCTAGACATCTTGGTGAGGTCAGGTATTTGCCACTATATCTTAAATTGTTGTTACTATTTCTCTTCCTCTTATATTTGATAATCAACAAATATGCTATGAATATCTAATTTGGGGCAAGGGTGCGTACATCTTGACCCAGGGCCGGCCTTAGGGTGGACCGGGTGGTCCGATCGCACAGGGCACCCAAATTTTCGGGGCCCCATAATATATGGGTCGGACCCGGTATATATATATTTTTTTTAATGTTTTTAACCTAATTCTCTATCACAATTATAAAAAAAAAAAAGACAGTAATTGAGTAGTTTTGTAACACTCGAATTCTTTCCTAATAAAAAAAAGACGGTATTCCTATATTGCGAGAGAGAGAGAGAGAGTAGGGCTCCTATAGAAGACTTTGTTTTTGTTACAAGGATGAAAATTGTTTGTTATTTTAAGCAAGTCGTTGATATGTTATGTTATATGTAAAAATTAAGATTATTATAATTATAAACCAACTTTTATATTTTTGTGTTATATTTTTGTTATTAACAAGACTTAATATTTATTATAGAACAGGGCCCCGACAACCATAGGACCGGCCCTGTCTTGACCCCTAGTTATCTAGTTCTGGGTTTTCAAATTTCAAACAACAAACTGAAGCATTGATGATTTATTTCAGATATCAAAGGGAGAAATATAGAACAACTAGTCGAAAGCCTTCCTTTTCATGTATTTTAACACAAATAGATTCGTGTTAGTGAGAGCAATTCGCCTTACTCAAGGCCATGAGTTGTTGAATTCCTGCAAGCTTCTAACCATGGAGTCTGTTATCTTTGCACAGCAATTTCCCCCTGTCTATGTCCAACTGCTCATGATTCTTCATGTCATTACAGAAGCTTCTTCTGCTTTAAAGCATCAAACAGCGTCATCCCAAGATGATGAAACCGACCCTTTGAGGACTGATAAGGCGCAGTGACGCACACATTCTAACGTCCGAAAGTAATTCAGCCTCGTTTTTTTCTCTGATGAGACGAATGCTTCTGCGGCGCTGAACTTCAGCTTTCGGTATTTCTCTGATAGAGATGCTTGTTTCTAGCATCAACTGGTATACAGTAAGCTCTCTCTCATTCCTTGGGAGGCCTTTTAACTTAGCTTACTAACTGAGACGATTTCTGTTATTTTCGTCGTGGGCGGGGCTATGGATGTGGTAAATAGGATGTGAATGTGATGTATAATTGCAACTATGTTTAGAAGATTTTGGCAGTTGCAACATTTGGATACACAAAAGGAAATAACACATTTTTTTATCATTTGCTTTTTTTTTTTTATTATGTGACCCAGTTTATGTATAAAACAGTTTTATCAAGTAATTAAAGATATAGTTATAGAAGGGGGGAAAATGTCAGTATGAATCTGTCAACGTTACGGTTATACTTGTGCTTCGGCAACTTGAGTCTGTCAAATTGGGTTTGTTAAGACAAAGTAAAAGAAAAATTAAATATATTTTGAAAAGTCAATATAATGCAAAGTTGTTCGAATAAAAAATAATAGTAGTGCAAAGTTGTTATTATAATATTAATAATTGGGATTAAATATGAAGAATTCTGCTAATTTAGGATTTTATAAACAAGTTAAAAATATTTGATTAATTCTTGCTTGTAATTTCAAATATCATGATTACACGAAATAACAGGGTCATCTTAGTTTTCGTGGTTAAGAGAAACTTGTTAGTAAGAGTGTCAACTTTTAAATGAACTACACAGTATTCAATCTAGATACAAAATAATTTAGTTCAATCGAACTAGATTAGGGTTGGTTGGGGGGACTTGTTGTCATTTGTGTATGAGTTCTTGAAATATAAGTGTACATTACTTTTGCAAAACTTAATTATGTGACTTAAGTTGTTCATCTATAAAAGACAAATCAACTATGAAGGTTAAGAGAGCAAAAAAGGTGCTGAGGTAGGTTGCCTTACAAATTGAAAGTGATGGGCAATGAGTATTGACATGATGCAAAGAAAATTCTTATGGAAATCACTAACTTTCCAAAATTTAGTTGTTATACATAATTATTAAAATTGACCAAAAATACTATCTTTCTTCTTTTTAAATATTTAAAATTTTCACTTATTTTATAAAATGCCTATTTGGAATAGGTTTTTAAATGTCCACGAGCTTTGTAATTACATGACCTTAACATTACTAAACCTTTCTGCTTTGCTAAAGAAGATAGCATGAATGATGTATTACTTCCTCCGCTTCAAAATACATAGGCTTTTAGGCTTTAGCTTTGTGCATAAGTTTTAATAAAAGCACTTCAATTTTAAAAAACATCATCATTCTACTATTTTTTCATAAATTTTATTTTTTTTAATACCCACTATACATGTTAATCAATCAAAATCTTTTAAAAAGTTAATAATGCACAAATCATTACAACCCTCTACCTAAAAAACATATAAAACCATCTATTTTGATAACGGTGGTAGTATGTGTTCAGTAATGGTGTTGGGTGAAGCTTAACTCCTCTGAGCTAATAAGATCCGACCCAAATCTAAAAATCAATCAAAATATATTATTTGAAATCTAAAACCGCGTCAATAATATAACCTGAATTCGATACAAATCCAGTTCAAAAAATATACTCCCTCCGTTTCTAAATAAATGACTTTTTCAAGTCAAACACGTATTTTTAGGAGGATAAAAACTATATAAAATATTAAAATTTTAATTAATTTTTTTTAATAATATTATACTTATTATTAATAAGTATGAGTTTATCAATAAAATTTATTTAAAAAATTAATATTTTATATTGTTTTTTATCACCTTAAAATATATACATGAATAGTAAAAAGTCACTTATAAAGTCACTTATTTGGAAATGGAGGGAGTATTAAAAAGCACTCGATTCAAAATAAACCAAACTCGAACCACACCCAACCTAAAGTAAAAGTACACCTATGTTCAAGAATCAAAATAACGGAAACTCAAGCCTGACCACATCCATATCATTCAATTCAACATTTACATGCATAAATGTGCATATTTACACATTTAAAATTTGAAGTAACCGAATCCGACCCGAATTGTTCATTTCCTAAAATGATCCGATTCAAATAAACCCGAAATATGCACGAGGCCAAGTTGGGGAGACAAAATCTTGCGTGTTGGTTGATCGCCATGTGACGCCTACAAATCACTGGAAAGCCACTGAATGGGGGGAACTGACCTCCCGTTTACCCGGTCCGCCGTCGTGGGCCCCTCCTTTGGCAGCGACGCCGGCACTCCCAATTGAAGTCGTCGTCTCCGGGGGGGTGCCACCACCCATTTTATTAGTACCCCTCCCTCCTTTTTTTGTTTTTTAATAATTATAATTAATTTCTTGGGGGTTGAACTTTTCCAGTTTCTATCAATTTTGGTTGTCGTAACATCATCAGATGATGGGTTATTCCCATTTGAGCTTGGAACCCTCCATTAATCAACTTTCCTCCTCCTCCAAGTCGTCGTCTTTACCACTCAACTCGCCGGCCATTCACCGGAGTTTTCGAGCTTTCGCCGCCGTTTTAGTTGGTCAAGTGTTCGGTTTTTTCCCTCTGGACCGGCAACGAGTTGTTTGTTGCCCGGGTTGATTCGGTTGCAGGCGGGAAGAGCAAAAGATCCAACACTTGATTTTCTGTGAAATAGAAAAAATGGAATTGGATGGCTTGTGGAGGTGTCGGAGAGGAGTTGTTGTATGTGTGCTGATCGGATTAACAAGCTTTTTTTTACAGAGCTCCATGACTAATTCTCTCAACGATGAAGGTGTTGAATCCAATTTTTTGCTTTGATTCCTGTTTAAAAGATTTATTCTTGCAAAAAGATAGGAACTTTCCATAGAAAACTCATAACATTTTAGTTTCTAGTACTGGAATTCAGAGATTTTATTCACTTTTGGGTATTCAATTTTGCTAAAGTTCTAATCTTTATGGAGTTGGGAATGTATGGATGTATCAGGGATGGCTTTATTGAGGTTCAAAGATAGAATAGAGAATGACCCATTTGGTGCAATGTTGACCTGGAAAGATAGTAGCTTAGATGATGATCATTGTTCATGGTATGGTGTTGATTGTGTTGATGGCCATGTTGTATCCTTGTAAGTATTCCTTTATCTTATCGCCTCATTCCATTCGAGTTTATTCATAGCTTTGCTAAGATAGTGAAATAGACCAAATAGTTAGTCGATATATGGACTTTCGCACCTTCTGGTTATATACGCGAGCCCCTCTATGAAATCATACATTTTGCTTCAGTGTGGTTTTGAAATTATATAAATCAACCAAATGAATTCTAGCAAGGCTTTTGATTTTTTTTTTTCGGTGCACACCATATAGAATGTTAAGAATGTCATGACCCTTAAGATGCCGCAACCCCAACTCTCTCTGGTGAAGCTGTAGCCTGAAAATCGAGCAATGAATACATGGCCCCTACTGATGGTGATCCAATGTGTTATGATAAGCTAAAGCTTAATGTGAAATTTGCAGGAAGTTGAAAGATTTATGTCTGACTGGAACGCTCGCACCTATGCTTGGACATCTAGTTCATATAAAGTTGATGTAAGAATGTGTGCTTACACTTATGTTTACTGATATATTGCCTTTAGATTTGTCCCTGTCTTATCATAAAGAGTACATAGTATTTAGGGGAAACACCAAGTGATGTAGTTTGTCTCACATTTTCTCTTCCAATACCTGATAATCTAAAGCTTTCTCTGATGCAGCGTGCTGCGTAACAATTCTCTGTCTGGCGCCGTCCCTGAAGAGCTTGCAGGGTTAAAAGAGCTGGAAGTTCTTGATCTAGGATTCAACAACTTCAGTGGACCTTTGCCCCATGAATGGGGAAGAAATGTGGCAGTACTGTAAGTTGAATGTCGTCGATATAAATCTCAACTTCAGTGGACCTTTGCCTCATTGATTTTCTATTGTCGTTAATGTTGAAGTTTGTTGGATAACAACGGAGAGTTCTGTCACGTACCTCCTGAAATTGAGCAACTTATGATGATTTCTGAAGTTCAAGTGGAAGAGAGTGATCTCAGTCCTATCAGAGAAGACTCTTCATACAATGTTGAACTCAAATCATCTTGTGTTGCTGAACATTCAAAGTCATTCTCTCGTCTTTTTATGAGGTAGGTTTTTTGAAGAGCTAAATTTGAACTTCACAAGTGAAGTTCATTAGGCTCAGTTGGCCTATTTGATGGGCTCAGCCAGCGAAAGCTTACATTTATTGTTTAGGAACAAATGGAAGATTGTGGAAGATACAAAATGTATCCCACATTGATAATATAAAAAGTTTAAGATTTGTATATAAGTCGGTAGGCTACTCTTTTATGGTTCACTAATTGCAATAGCATTAGTAACAAATGTATTCTTTTGCAAGGTGTGATCATAAAACAGAAGGTCCAGTGTATCGCAGAGAGCTGCAGGATATACCAGCTGTGGCTGTTGAAGCCCCACCACCAAGTGTACGCAATTCGGAGCCAATGCATCCAAATGTTACAGATTCACCACCTCCGCCACAATCACCACCTCCACCTCCGCTGCTGGCACCACCACCACCTTCCGTAATTCCACTACCTAGCCCAACCTCCCCAGCCTCCAATGCTACACCAGCTTCCGAAAAATCATCATCTGGCATAAACAAATTAGTCATCGCGATTCCTGCTGCAGTAGGCGGGTTCATACTACTTGCAGTAATTGTTGCTCTTATATTCTGGAGACATAAGAAATTCACCACTGTTGGGCCCTCGAGATCAGGGATGAATGGGCAGACTCAGAGGTCACTTGTAAACGGTAAGTAATCTCCTTTTCAATAAACTGATTTGTTCAGATAAGCTGTTTTTACAAACTCATGCTCCCCCTTTGACAAAAAGATGCAAATTTGTGAAAAATGACAGGGGATGATAAAGAACAAATCCTCAGCCATGAGATAAACAACACAGGGTTCATTCAAGGTCAGAATTTCAGATTCCATCCACCTTATTTTGTTTTATCAACCAAGATATTGCATTTCAAAACTGATGAATTGTTGCTATATTAGGACACTGGACTCTAATTGATGTCTCCTGTCGACATTTATAAGCAATAGATACGGAGTATTGTTTTGTATTAACCCGAAGAACGATTGTTTACATGATTGTGTTTTGTACTGCAGGCATTGCAAATCTGAAGAGGTCGGAGCTGGAAGCTGCCTGTGAAGAATTCAGCAATGTGATTGGTTCGTCATCAATCGGAACCTTATACAAGGGCACGTTGTCAGGTGGAGGCGAAATAGCTGTGTTGTCCTATGCAGTGAAGCACGCAGAAGGTTGGTCAAACGACATGCAAACGCTGTTTAAGAAGAAGGTAAGCAGAAACTAAAATTCACACAAAACAAAAACAAAGGGGCAACAGCGTCTGATCTCTTGCTCATTTACTGGTTTTAGATTGATAAGCTGTCAAAAGTGAGCCACAAGAACTTTCTCAGCCTTGTTGGTTACTGCGAAGAAGAGAAGCCGTTTACCAGGATGTTGGTCTTCGAATATGCTCCAAGTGGCACTTTGTTTGAGCATTTATACGGTATGTGTGTTACAATATAAGCCTACTGACGATTCAAACTACTCCTTGGCTATTATCTTCACTATTAACAATGGCCATCTTTGTTGCTTCCTTGCAGTAAGAGAATCAGAACACTTAGACTGGACAATGCGTCTTCGAATCATGATGGGAATAACCTACTGTATTGAACATATGCATGCCCTAACCCCATGTGTAACACATGAGGATCTCACAGCCTATTCTGTGAATCTCTCAGAAGACTACGCAGCAAAGTTATCAGCTTTCCGCATCTGGAATGAGGTGGCTTTAGCTGCAAGACCACTACCAGTCCTCCTCGGCACCAGCACTTCACCCGAAACCAAGCCAGAGGATAATGTATATAGCTTGGGAATAGTCTTGCTTGAGATGATAACTGGGAAGGCACCTCACTCTATGGTTACTGGCTCACTCGACGATTGGGCTCTAGATTTTTTGAGAGGAGAGAAGCCTCTCAAAGATTTTGTCGATCCCATGCTAAGACATTTTGATGGCACTCAGCTAGAGAGGATAGGCGAGGTGATAAAATCCTGCACTCTTCTTGATCCAAATGAGAGACCAACGATGGTAGTCGTGGCTGCAATCTTGAGAGAGATAACGGATGTAGCACCCGAAAGAGCAGCACCTAGATTGTCTCTATGGTGGCCGGAGCTTGGGTTGCAATCAATACGCTCACAAAGTTAAGCTTCTGAATAGTCCTAACGAAATGATATTCATGAGTTCTAGTTGGTGTGATCGACATATGATGTCTTCTCTCGTGTAGATAACGATGTGTTTCTTTTGTTGTAAAGGGGAAGATGTGGCTACATCACAATAAGTGTTTTTTTTTTCTGTGGTTTGCTTTTGATTTACAGAGTGGGTGTGTCTGAAGTTGCACTGAGCTATGCATATTGCATACAAGTGTTAAGACTGAGACGAGATCATTAAGCTTCGAATTCAACTGTCTTTGTTTGTGTATGGTTGCTGTCCAAATTTCAATGAAGCTCAGTTGGATTGTCTTTGGTTTGGTGTCTGAAATTGCTTTCTACAGAATTCAAATCACTGGAATAACCAAGGTCTTTCTTGAATCATCTAAAATGATAAATTTCAGATAGTGGGAACATAAAGATAAATGTAAATACAAAATATCTTAATAACACAATATATTGAGAATTTTATAAATTTTTCTGGTACATCAGTTCATATGGATTGGAAAAACAATCCATCTAGACATAATAAACCCCATGGTACATTAAGTCTTAAACCCTAAAGTTGACTTAAACCCATAAATTCTCAAATTCATCCATGAGAGTCAAACACCCATGTGCAAATGGGTCAAGCATTTTCATTCTTTCTTAGCTGTTTTAGAGGAGGTTGAGAGCTTATTAACTTTGCTACAGTTCCTTAATTAAAGGATTTTAGTTTACTTCTTTAATAAATTTAGAGAGAGAGAGAGAAAACAAAGAAAAGGATTTGTGAAAACAATCTCTTATTTTACTGTGAATTTCTACAATTAATGTAACAGAAATCTAGTTCTAGGATAATTGAAAACAAACAACTGAACTGAACAAAGAAGAAGAGGTGAAGATGTACCTGGAGATTCAAATAGTTGAGATCCTCCTCATCTCAGTAACCAAAACATGGTGGTCTTCACGTATACAAACATAAGAACTCTTCAGGGAAACCCACCCATTTCTCTCACTGAATATAGAATTTCTGGCCTGCAAATCAAAGGGTATTTTTATTATTATTCAAGTCTAAAGTAGGTTCATGGTTGACATGGAGTATTAGTAGCACACACGTCAGTTGATCCTCAAATTCCCATCCATCATTAAAATATATTCAAAATCAAATCTTATAAATATGCACAAACCCTGCAACGATGGAAATCAAATCACCCTCCATTGCAAACTCTTTCCTGAAAACAAAAAGAAGAAAGAAAAAGAAAGAAAGAAAGAAAGAAAGAAAGAAAGATGGCAGTTACCAATAAATTAGTTGTCATCTTATCAGTTCTTCTTCTGGGGCTAATCTCTCCCTCTGTGGCAAGCTCCTATGGAGAGACAAGCAAGGTGGCACCAAAGTACCCCGCGAAAAAAACATACGCAGTGAAGGACATTGATGTCGTTGTGGAGGGTGTCATCTTCTGCCAGAGCTGCAAGTACACTGGCACCTGGTCTCTGATTGATGCTAAGCCGATTGTGGGAGCTAAAGTGGGAGTCATCTGCAGGAACTACAAGGACAGAGTTACCTTCTACAAGGTGTTCGAGACCACAGCCGAAGGATACTTCTATGCAGAGCTGAAGGGGTTTGACATGAAGCACCCGTTCCTGGATCACCCTCTTCAGTCTTGTTCCGTGAAGCTGGTGTCTTCTCCGCTTGATGACTGCAATGTCTTTACCAATGTCAACTATGGCATCAATGGGGCCTCTTTCCGTTATGAAGATAAGAGGACAACCTCGAAGAATTACGAAGCAGTGATTTATGCAGCTGGTCCTTTGGCTTTCCGCTCTGATCACTGCGCACCAAAGGAGTACTGATCTGTATCCCATTTTTCTGATGTCGAATTTGTGTTGATTTTTTCCTTCTTTTTTATCTTTTCACCTTGTGTATTCATTTCTGTGTCTTGTCCACTGCCATCTGAATATGAGAATGGTTTCTGCAAAACTGCTGGTTCAACAAATTGAACTATAATCATGGACAATAACTCCAAAATAATAAATCATCACAGGTTAAAAGCGGCGGAGACAGTAAAAGTGTGATTGAATTCATGAATCAAAGACATTGATCAACCTGGTGTTGATTTCAGTTTTGACAACAGAACAATCAATAACATGAAACAAATAAGTGCACAGCATACAGCAAGCCAGTAAATTCTGTGACTCTAAAAGTCCAGAGGCATTGCAAACATTTTATTGATGTCATCCATGGCCAGCTTTGTGAAAACAGTTTGCTCATACAAATCATGGTCATGGCCTCCTTTACCATTCCCAGAAGATGAGGTTGGCAGATCATCATCAGGTAGTATTGAAAAATCACTACAACCATTTAGTGAAGCTGGATTATGGCCTTGCTGAGAAATCAAATCATCATCAGGTAGTATCAAAAAGTCATTATTGTAATCCTCCATTGAAGCCGGATTTCGGCTTTCTTCAACCAAATCATCATCAGGTAGTATTAAAAAATCACTGGAGCCCTTCTTCAGGGAAGCCGCTGTTTCCAACCTTTTCTTTCTAGTCATTCTCACAAAATCTATCGGTTTCCCAAACATACCATTGATGTCATCCATAGCTTGTTTCAGGTTCACGGTTGGGTCAACCAATCCATGGTGGCAAATATTTTCCACCTCTGGCTCATCATCCAAAATGGCAGATCCAACAAACCTATGAACCACTGTGTTTTCTCTAAACTTTGTTTTAGATGTTTTCTCCATCTTTGCATCATTGGAAGATTCTGATTGCTCATCATGAGGCCTTAGGAAGGGAAAGCCATCAACCTGTGAACAAGATGGTGACTTTTCAGCAGATGATTGGAACTCAGTTGGATCTCCTTCATCATCAACAAATATCTGAAGTGTTTGTTGATCTGGCTGATGTATCTTGGATTGACGAGGGTGTGGAGCTGGAAATCCATCCTCCTGATCAGAGGAGCTGACTGCACTTTCTAAACTATCATCAATGAACACCTCAAATCCATTGTTTGACTTCTGAGTTACCTCTGATTGGCTTTTGCGCTGTCGCCTGGTAGCAATTGCTGGTTCTAGAGGTTCTCTAAACATGTCGTTTATGGCATTCATGGCCTCTTTCATGTTTATCGTTGGATCCACCAATCCATGATGACAGGCATCTTCTGCTTCAGAGCCTCCAACGATTGCAGTATCCACAAACTTTTTAATGATAACTGTATCTTCCCTTTGTAAATTTCTAGGTTCAGATTGTTTTAATTTGGCATGGCCTTGCTGTTTTACCAGATCAACACTAATGCATTCTTGATCTGAAGATGCACCACACTCAGATGGATTTTCCAAGCCACTGTTGCTGCCTAATGCATGTAGTGGCATCTCCTTTTTCGAGGGTTCACTTGATAATTCCTTGGATGCAGTGACAACTACATCATGGTCTTCTTTAGATAGAGAATCCTCAGGTGAAGAGAAGGTGGTCCTTGTATCAAGCTTTGACGTATCTTCACTGCTCCTTTCAGTACTGCTTCTATCAGACAGGGGTCTTCTAGAAGCTCTCTTGTCCAGACGCTGTGAGGAGTATCATAAATGTTAGAAACCTTAGAATTGATACCAAAAGAGTTTCAAAGGCATATTTGGGAAATAACCTGGATCATCTTGCTCTTATGGTGCTCCACACGATGAAGAAATTTCTCGTATGATTTATGCAGATCATCCAATGGCTCTGCAAGGCTTTACATGATGAGAGGCCGCTTTGTCAGTTAAAGCCTCAATGACTATTTTTCTAGTTCTCATACATAAAATCCACTCATGAATTATATAACAATAATTCACATCTTAGTTCTAAGTATTAACCTAACTCTAGGATCAACCCATACAGAAAAATTGACATTAACAGAAAAAGATTTTTTCATTAAAAAAATAATAAATGATGCTCATCTGGTAGTTAATGGACATTACATGCTTTGAGGAATGTAATTTAATGAGAATCCTCCATTTTTTACAAGATACTTCATGGAAAGCTTAAATTGTCTCTAACTAAACTGGTCTAGAACACCTGTAGCATAAACTGCAAACATGTGGAAGCTAAAATTAATTGTTTATGATATGTTTTGTATCCAAAAGCTTGTTCATTGGCAGTTTGGCACTATACTTGTGTGAAAATACAGCTAATCAATCTGTCCTTGGATCCAACAAGAAAAGCCATGCATTTTCATTTTACACTTCTATACTGGCAGATGGGCTTGAGCCAAGCAACTATCAGGTTTCTAAGTTTACATAAACTCTGTCAATACACACCCAAGTACCCGAGTAACCAAGTCCCAGGCTAAACAGGTCTTGGTCCCATACATTGTTCTAGCAGTAACCAAACACAATGTGAAAGCACAAAAAGGATACTACAAATCCCCATGAAACTGACAGTTCACAATTTATTAATTTAACAAGCAAACTGAGAATAGTAGGATAACAACATACATGATCATAACCTAGGATTTGGAATTCAGTTGATCAGGGAACTCATGTTTTTTTATGAACACATCCTCGATGTAGGGGAAAAGTAAAAAAACAAATCAACGAAATTCCAATGTTACTGGCTAGTGGTTACCACACACAAGGTGGCTCTAAACAAATGCAAGACCATATTCCTGTAAGCTGAATAAAAAAAGCACACAAATCCTCTCCAAGGCTGTAAAGCCCAGAAGCTAACTCATGAGGATGGAACCAGTTAGTCAATGTGGGATTCCTAACTAATGCTAGCATTAGTCCTAACTACTAAACACATCTCTTGGATGTATTATTGATACTTAGTGCGTTTAAAATACAAAAACTATATACAGCTCTTGTACACCAACACTACACATGATTAAGACTTCAATAGTGCGTCTTGCACTCACTCATTTCTCACACGATCACGAGTTGGGACTCATGGAATGAAAATAGTCATTGGTAAGAAACACATTGAATCCCTGTATCATTTTCTTTTTAGTTACCTCTTGTGATGTGCATTTTGTTTAGACATTTTTCATATCAATCCTCGGATTCTTCTGAAACATTAACAAAGAACATAGTGCCTCTTAAGCATTGCCACTTACCAAGAGTCCTAACCTGTGTAAGATATAAAATCATAACCCTAACCTACATAAGAATACTGCATACATGAAAAGATTTAAAGAATCACATAGCTGAATCATCAAGTGCAGCTTAACAGTTAACATTCATCGATTCAAATTGAACACTGAATCTGAGAAAAAAGCACTTACTTCTGCACCCCTAAACGGTATATTTTCTCAGCCTCGTCGAACTTCTTCATCTTTTCATAGTATAGCGCGTATGCTTGGTAAAACAAAGATCGCTTGACACCAATGCGCTTCGTCTCCATAGCTCGCAAAATCGCCTTAGGGTCATCCACGTAGTCCATCTAGTATCACCGAAGCCAGCGGAGTATCCAAAGTAGAAAATCAATTGCAATCAGAAAACGAGAGTGAAATTTATCGAGTTTGGAACAAGGAAGGCAAAGAAACCCCAAATTAGAAACATGAAACTGAAAGGGAGGGTGCTTACGAGTTCCAACCAGATGCGAATGAACCTCAAATCGTTTCGATAACGCCGATCGGACTCGAACGTCTGGCAGCACTTCTGGAGGAACCGAGGCATCTTCTCGGCGAGAAGCTGCGGGGGTAAGCTCTGACGCATCGTTCGAACACCACTGCAAAAGGAACTCAATTGATTTCAAAACGAGAAAAGAAAAGCAGGAAAATCTATACAGAGAGACACAGATGCAAATAAATACAGTGGACGAAGACGGGAGTGGGGGGAGGAGAGAGAGAGGGAGACCGGAGCCATGGAATGAGGGGATCTTCGCCGGTATAGGCTTTGATTTCGGAGACGATAGAAGAAAACAGGTCAGTGCGAGGGGCGGTCGCCATTGTTGGTGCAGAGGAAGCTCTGGGGCGCCTTGGGGAAGAATCGAGGTTTTGGAGGATGAAACAGCGTGGGAGAGGTCTGAGAGGGGATGGAATTTGAATTTTGTTGGCTCTTCCTCTTTTCTTTTTTTTCTTTTTTTTTTTCCGATTAGAAAAGAATTCGGATGAGAGGAACTCTACCTGAGAGCTAGGGGTGGAAATGGGGCGGGTTAGACTATCCACAATGGTTTTGTCTATAATGTATACATTTGCACAAGGTGTGTAAAAATACACCTTACTTTTTGGTATTTTGCTCCAATGATCAAATGTGTATTTTTTACACACCATTCAAATACAATTAATTTAAAACAAAAAAGAAAACAAAAATCATAAAAAACACACCAATAAAATTGTCTTGCTTTTTGAAAAAGTTTTTGCACATGGGGGAGGTGTTGTGCTCAAATTTGCACATTACATGCTCAAATGTGCACATTTGCACACCCCAAAAGCAACCAATGGAGCTCAAAAATGTCAAAAAATGCACATTTAGACATTTGCACACAACCATTGGAGTTAGTCTTATGGATGAAAATCTCAATCCCATCACCCGCCCCGCTTCGTCACCTGCAAATCCTTCACCCGCATCCAACCCATGCGGGTGAGCGGGTGATTATTGGATATCCAATAAGACGAACCCAAACATTTTGATTTTCAAACATTATATGAAATATATACCTTAGAAACACATACTAGCATATCAAGTTCGAGTTCAACAATACATGGAAAATACACAACTTGTAAAATAAAAAATATTCCGAGATCTAGCTCAACAATACTTGGAAAATACATAACTTAATTAGAAAATAAAAAAGAAGGGAATATTTTCAGTGAGAACACAATATAGAAACATTTTCGGAATAGCTAATAACAATATAAACAAAATATAGAAACATTTTCAGATTAATTACATAATCTAATTTTCAAATTAACAATGAAATCTACGAACAATATAAACCCAAATATAAAAGCACAATATAAAATCAAAGTGAGAAAATGATAATAAAAGAAAGAAATTTATGGATTTTTAAGGATTAGAAAAGTAAAATCATATGTTTAATTGGGTTATTGGATTCTTATTGGATGATTATTGGTGCGGGTTAATGGGGCGGATTATGGGGCGGGTTATTGGAGCGGGTACTGGATGAAAAATCATCATCCATACCCGCCACGTCACCCATTTCACCCGTCATCCGCATCACCCGTCACCCGCTTTTTGCAGGTTTTCGCCAGCAAATATGGTGCGGGTGGAGCGGGTGAAATGGATATTTGCGCCCCATTTCCGGCCCTACCAAGAGCATCCTTGCGGATGAGGTCAAGAAGACCAGCGTTGTTTGAGATATCGACGCCCCGGGCAGAGTGGCAAATGTGTGCAACCTTATCAGCCACTCTATTGCCTAATCGAGGCACGTGGAAGAATGAGACTTCTTTCACAGTCGATAGTAGGATTTTAATATCAGTCATAATCATTTCAATTTCCCAGGGACAGGAATATTTGCCCAGCAAGTGGTTAATTATGATGAGGGAGTCTCCTTCAATATGTATTTTGTTGAGGCGTAGACGCAAGATTTCTGTAACGCCTTGTTTCAAGGCTAAAGCCTCAGCTTTGAGAGTGGTTTGGCTACCCAAAATTTGGTAGCCAATGTGTATAGGTTTTCCATTCCAGTCCCGGATAATAGTTCCAGAGGAGCTATTATTGTTTGCTAGGGTAGATCCGTCAAAATTTAGTTTGAACGTACCTGTTAGGGGTTTGCGTTAAGAGATCGGTTTTTTAATTTTGTGTGCACAGAAGGGGAGGGCACCGTGCTAAGATCCTCCACAAACCTAGCAGTTTTCTTCCAGTTTGTAATGTGAGTGTTAATAATATATCTTATTGTATTGATACTGGGAATTGACACTTGTTTGAATAGATGTTGGTTCCTAGAAGACCATACAGTCCACCATGAAAAAGCTAGATTTTCCTTATCAGTTTTTGAGAAAGTAGAACCTATGAATTCAAGGATAGGATTTATTTCGCGTGATTGAGCAATGAGGGTGGATATCTTCAATCGATTGTAAGACGAGAATGAATGAAGTAGGTTCAAATACGGGCATTCAATTAAAAGGTGGGTGTCATCTTCAATTGCATTTTTACACAAGCAGCAAGTAGTCGAAACGCCTACACCACGTTGATTTAGGCGAGACGCAGTAGGGAGACCATTCTGAGAAATTTTCCATAAAAATTCTTGACTTTGGGAGGAGTGTCGAGCTTCCAAATCCAAGCGTTGTTGTCAGCATTCAAGGAGCTTTGCGAAGACACTAACTTGTAAGCACTTGATGTTGTGAACCAGCCTTCTTTATCGGGCCACCAATGTAATCGATCTTCAATGTAGTTAACGGGCAATGGAATGTCCAGAATTTCCTTTATAATGGATTGAGGTAATTTTTGAGTTGGCTCTTCCTCTGCTTGCTGTATGTATATTGTATTTTAATGAATTAAAATTGTATATAAAGTATTATTTTAATATAATTTAATATTGAAAAAATAACTTAGAATAATAAGATGTATCAATTTTAACTAAAAATAATATGAACTTTAGTCTTAACTAATTCATGTATGAACTATACCCATATTAACTTGAAATAATATGCTTCTTAATTCTGTCAATTTCTCCTGCCATAATACCTTCTCCTTTAGTATTTTCGATGATTTTGCCCACCAAAATATCACCTCTACATTAACCAAAAACAATACGCTTCTCAATTCTGGCAATTTTTGCCGGAAAATAGCCGGAATTAAGAAAAATAATATGTTGTCATAGTTTATACTTTATAGAAAGTTATCATAAGCTACAAATCTATCTATATATATTTTAGTTAATTGATAAAAAAATATAAATTAAAAATATTTGATACTCATACTTACCAAAAATATTTAATAGAAAAATAATAATATTAAAATATTTTTAAAAATCAGATATCTATTAAATTACATAAGATTTAATTAATGATGGATTAGGAAAAAAAAAAGAACTTATACCTTATAAATGTGAATTTTATTTATATTTTGAGAGAATCTAAATAAAAAATAATTAGATATAATTTGTCGTACATGTTAAATATACTGTATTGAATTATTGATGATGGAAGTTTATGTAATATGTTCCTTTGCATAGAGAGAGGATGATTTATCCTTGGACTCCTTTGCATGGAGGATCGGCTGATAACAACGTCTTTGGTCTTGGTGTCGGTGCTAGGTACATATTAGTAATCTCCAGTTCGTTTTTATTTTTTCAATCGATTGTTTGAAGATCTTGGAGTAGTGAATTCGATCAGTTTTTGCTAGCAATGAGAGATGATTTCGAATCCGAATCTCATTCGCTACACCTGCGTCGCACACCTCATCGGCAGAATGCCAATGGGTCGGTGTTGGAAAAGTACAACTTCGTAGAGTCGCCACTTCAGAAACTAGCGCACGAGTGACTGGTGCGAACGCCACAGTATGACTCGATCTTCTCCCACACTATTCAAAGTTGCGCCTACACCTACGTAATTATCAAAGTTCGACTAAGACCAATGACCAAGGGTCGTGTGCACGGACCACATGCGCTAGTAGCCTAGTACACAAGAGTCGAGTGAGGTTTAATCCTAAAACCAATTGGAAATAGGAAGTGGAGCCCACTAGCATGCTTATATACAAGGCTTATTATACTCGTACTTTCGATATGGAGTATTTTGTCTTTTCACAACTCAACAGGCCCCCGCAAGTGCAACTAGGAATGACGACTCAACTAGTTGATACTTGGACAACTAGTAACCCAGACCAAGATCGAAAGACAAACCGTTAAGGTCAATCGCTCTGATACCATATCAAAATCTGACACGGACCAATGACTAGGGGTCATGTGCACGGGCATACATGCGCTAGTAGGCTAGCACACAAGTCGAGTGAGGTTCTATCCCTAAAACCAATTGGGAATAAGAAGTGTAACCCATCAACTTATATACAAGGCTTCTTATACTCGTACTTTCGATGTGGGATACTTTGTCTTTTCACATTTCAACAGTAATAGACGATCCTTTCGTCTATTTGTCCATCGATCTTCGAGAGCAGTCTTCCTAAGTCAGACCGGATTTGGTCCCTATGAGTTTTGGGCCTGTGACATGAGCATGTTGAGCCTTATCTCATGTCCGGCTCTACTATCAGGATTTTAACAAAATCAGCCTCTGATCATTAATTAAATCAATAGTTTTACACAAACTGAAATCAACAAATCATTTGTAAGACTATATGCAATACTTAATTCAACTGCATATATGGCAAAACACTTGAAAACGAACTTGGATAGTTACATATATATCAAAAGAAAATCCTAAAAGAATGATCGTCTAAGAATGGTGGACTCGTAGAGTACCTTAGTACAATGCCTCCGTTCTAATATTATGAATGTTTTCCTCTTCCTCTTGATGTTGTTGGATCCTTTTGAACGTTGTCGAAGTCTCGAAGATAGTACTTTTGAGCATGGCTCGCAATTTGAATATGCGTTCAAAGTCCCTTCTTATGTTAATCCAATCTCCATCTTCATATGCTTTGATCCCCTCTAGAAAAAAGCCTAGAAATACATCAAAAATGCATGATATATTTCTATATTAGGCCACAAAATAAATTATTAAATAACCCTAATTAATTCAGTTAAGGCTACAACAAGTGCGGAGGAATCTAACTAAGCCCTAATTCTAACTGAATGGAGTCTAACGTACTACATACAATCCATAATTAATTATTTCCCGCAAACCCTACAAGATGATATATATATATATATATATATATATATATATATATATATATATATATATATATATATATATATATATATTTGTTTGTTTACTTAATTATATATATAAATATATTTGTTTTTTTAAACCCCGAAAGAGTTTGATCAAAATCCCGTAAGGGTCTCGATAAAATCCTGAAAGGGTTTGACCAAATCCCGCAAGGGTTTGACTAATTTCTTGTAGGCGAAGTCTTGTTGGCGCTTTGTTCGAGCAGTGTGCGGCTCTGCTTCCGACGCTTCTAGGAGGTCTTCTGCTTGGTTGGTGGGCGTGGAGTTTGGAGTCGGGACTGGCTGGGGTCGTGGTAGTGAGCTCAGGGCGACTTCGTATCCGGGATCGTGCTTCCTGGAGTTCGTCTGCACTACCCACAAGAGTTTGGGTCCCGCTGGCTCGCGGTTCCACTGTTCGGTGGTGCTTGGCTTCATCCTTCGTCGGCGTCCTCAGCTTTTTTGGGAGTTGGTCTTCTAGGGTCGATTTGTTGTAGAGTTTTTTTTGCTCGTTTCATTTAACTTGTTGTCTGTATTTCTGTCTTTTTAGGTTGTATGTTTGACGGTTCGCCGTCTATCGATTTTATCGGTCTCTCGATGAGTCAAGCCTGTCTGACCTTCGAATTATTACCTTATCAATATATATATATATATATATATATATATATATATATATAATGCATCAAGTAACGTCAATTTTCCATTGATGGGTTTTTGCTCCAGTCTCCCCAGCGGCGAGGGGTTGTGGAAGGTCAGTGTCTTCCCCGTGTTCTCGCTATTTGCAGTCCTTCTGGAGCCTTCCATGACTTTTTCTTATGTCGAGCTTTTCTTATGCTCAACTTGAATTGGATCCAGATCCTTGCATTTAATTTTTACTTTGTTTGTTTTTAGCAAGACGGTTAGTCCGTCTGTCGATTTCTCTGATCCTCTTGATTTACTACATATATAATGCATCGGGTGAATTCGAAGCTTGAGGAACCTTGGCGGGCAAGGCAACCTCCTTGGATTCCGACGATGTGGGAGGCACATGCTAGAGATCTTTCGTATGGTGACTGCCATCCTATCGAGAAGGTCGATAAAAGCACATTCCAACTCATCATAGGGATCGATTGACACATTAATCCCTCGAAGCGAAAATTGTTGGACAATAGTCTTGCTGGAACCTAAAACAGAGAACAAACTTTTATGTAAAAGTATTAGTGGATGTAGGCCGAACTCGATTATCTGAAGTGGGTGTTGGCAGTGGTGAAGCGGGGTATGGAAGCCATTGAATTAGAAATGTAATTGTCCCCAACAGTGGTGCATATCATATGCGAGACAACGTCCCTCAAGGATTTCACTGGCTTCTTTCACGAGTGCACTTGAGAGAAGATGGAATCAGAACATCAAAGGGGTAGGAAAAACCAAAGAGAGGCTTCAGCGTGATAAAAGCCCTAGCATTCGACCCCACTATCTCAATTTTTTTTTCAATATCTACCTCAATTTCTCAAATGAATTAAAAATATTTATATCATACTTCTTTTTATGAAAACCTTATATTATCTTTATTTATTTATAATTACGTTTATCTTTTATTTACACCTATTTTTTTATCTTATAAAATATTTATTTGTAAATTATGGTTTTCTTTGAATTCATATTTTTATTTTGGTAAGGATATGAATTTAACAAACCTACCTAGCTAAATATCGAATTTCCCCCCTCAATTACACGGACTGAAAATAGATTGATTATTTACTTTGTGTTTTTATCAAACTCTAAAAAATCAGTTTTGGTTTAGTGTTGCAATTATCACTAATTCCAGACTTTTCCAGTTAGCATGTTGAGTTAAGGAAAAATCATTATTTTATACTAACGTTCGAATTAAAAGAACTAAAAGTCCAATAAGGATTGAATCTTGAGGAAGTTTAAAGAGAGGGTGCATCATGCATGATTGCATCTTTGGCAATCTTCCTCTAGCAATTGGCCCCATTGATCAACTTGTGGAGGTTTTTCCTAGAAAAAGTTAATTTTTGGGAACCTTTTATAATTGTTCAGATTTGTGTATTTGCTTGAAATCGACATATATGCATACTCGATAACCATTGGTTCAACGGAAAAGGACTTATGAGTAGTACTTAAAGGTCTCCGGTTCGAACCCTGGATGACCGCTCTTTATTTACCAAATTCAAGACATGCATACTCAATTTAATTGTCTTTTTTATTAAATTTTCTTGCAATGTTCCTATTCGAGTCTTAAGTTTGTCATACAATATTGATATTCTTGGCTTAGCTTTATTGAATTGATTTTCCACTTGAAGTTTAGCGCCATGAAAGCTTCCTTAGACCATCTCCAACAACTTTCCTAAAATTTTCTCCAAAATGAAAAAATAAAATACATATTTTTTAAATTATTTTTGCTTTAACTCCAACGACTTCTCATTTCGAAGATTTGGAGATCATTTAGTTTGAAGAATGCTGTAAATTTAGGGAATCCTCTCTATTTTTTCTGCTACTTCTCCATTTTGGAGAATGTGATGAGGAATCTGTTGAACAAAAAAATACCTTAAAATTCTCCAAAACCCTAAAATCTCTAAAATGATAAAACTGTTGGAGATGCTTTTAGGTTTAAGAATGATATATTTATAAGAGTTTTGTTTTATCTTATTGTTTAAATGGAAGTTATATTCATATTCTTTTTCTATCCTCTCTTTTGATTATCATTTTCTTCAAAAATACTCATCATCTCCTTAATTATCAATTTCATTCTCTTATTAATAAATGACATTATATACTCTATAATCCGAATTACATATAATAATATAATTATACACTTTTAAATTAAAAATAATTTAAACCAAAAAAGTTAATAAAATACTCGTGCCTTAAACACAAGACTAACACTAAATAATATATTATATAGATATAGATATTTGAATTAATCTTGTCATGTGCATCACTTTTGCTTGAAATATCTATCATCTTTATTTGTGGCATAAAGGATAATCTTCACCTGAATTACACCATATTATAAAAAACAGTCTTTCTATCATATGTCCTAAGGGCATATGATAAGATTCTAAATTGGGAAATATTTCCTACTAAAAAAATAATTGGTCCTAATAATAATAATAATAATAATAATAATAATAATAATAATAATATGTATTTCCGTACATTCATTTTTTTAAAGCTATTATGACCCTTAATATTTTTTTATTAAGTAAAATTCGAGTTCAGACAAGTCTGAAGCTCGAGATGGTAGCTGACCGTCAAACATACAACATAAATACAGAAAAGATGCAGAAGACCAGGGTATAAACTATGAAATATTAAATACAGCAGACCTAAAGCTAGCAGATTGGAGACGTAAACTGCGGACGAAGCCAAGCGCCATCGTGAAATAGCATTATTGGTCGGCGATACTTCATGCATTGCAATGGGCAGCGAAGAAGAACCTTTAAGGAAACTATCCGTACACGGATTCGCTCTGTACGCACTACTATGATCTCATCCAATCCTGACCCCGACTATCATAATCCCAAGAAAACAAAAGACCATCATTGTGTAATCCAAACAAGCCCCAGTTCAAATTTAATGGTGAAAAACAGAGCCAGTCTTATAGTACCCTTCAAAGTTCAAAAGCTATGAATGAATTATGAAGATGTGTAGTGTCACCTTTAACGATGGGAGCTTTCACTCCCAAAAGAAAAATGGCTCCACAACTTTAAAGTTTAGGTTAATAAAAGTCAATATCCGAAACCCGATTTATTTACCAAATTTAGGTTAAAGCTAGTTTACCCAATATAAGATGAAATTATGTATATGTGTTATTAGTCATAATGTGATTCAATCTATAGATTGCAATAATATATAGTTTACCATGGTATATATTGTGATCAAACAATAATATACAGTTTACCATGGTATATATTGTGATCAAATAATGGGTAACGACGATATTAATAATCTCTTACCCTAGTGGTAAGAGTGAGGAGCTTCTTTATATCTCACTATCATACCATCTTCAATAACTTCGCTAAAATTTTTCTAAAATGGAGAAACAAAATACATATTCTTCAAATTATTTTTGTTTTGACTCCATCAACTTTTTCAAATCATTTAGTTTGGAGAATATTGTAGATTTAGGGATTCCTTTTTATTTTTTCTGTTGCTTCTCCATTTTATATAGATAATGTAATGGAAAATCTGTTGGACAAAAAATTACCTTAAAATTATCCAAAATTCCCAAAATGGGGAAAACAGTTGGAGTTGCTCTCATGAGGTCAATTGGTCAAAGCTTCAAATTTCACTATATGGATTTGAGCCTGTTTTGCAACTTTTCGTTTGACTTATCTGACTCGAGTATTTTACAGACGAGTGCTCAACCGGTAGAAAATTAGTGGATAACCTTGAAACTTCCACGTTATTTGGGCAACGAGATGTGTACGGGCGAGCAGCCGATGGATCTGTGAGGACGAGTGAAGACTACAGGGCTAGGAGGAGTTTAGAAGCCTACAACACGTGGGGCGGGCCCTACTGTTTGTCCCCTTCCTCTACTTGTTTGTGGTGAGCCCAAACCAAAAGAGAGAGCAATCAAATGAATCAATCATACACCCTACTTTTTTTTCTTCAAGTTATTCCATTATTGAGAGATAAAAAAATCCATAGCTATATCTTGTTTTCCGTTCGATTTTTTATCTCAATATAAAGTGTGGTTTTTATTACTACTTCTACCCTCATATTTTCGGGCTATTTTTACAAATAGAATTAATTGTTCCAAAAGGGACAGTCTCCTGTATTGGGCTCTTCTCACCGCCAAAATAAATAAAAAATAAAAACTTGAAAAAAATATTAAAGGGTAGGAGTTTGTAAGATGGGATTGAAAGACATAGAAAGTTTTGTGACAGTGGATCCGCACTGCTATTTTTATTATGTGTGTATATATTAGGATTGCAATGTGATAAATGATTTGAGTGATAAATTTAGGAAGAGGGCAATGAGAACTCGATGGTTGCATACTTGCATCTATATATATATGGATTAGTAACCGATCGAATTGTAAAGACGGATGTGAATCATATGATATGATCGTTGTTGGGCTCAAAGTGCTTAACTTGTACGTACGTACTCTTATAAATTAGGAGGCTATTCGGTCAAAATATGGTAAAGGGTGAGGTTATGACATCGTTTTTTCAAGTCATTATACATTCTTGACTTAAGAAGCAAGTGTCATAACTGTTCGTTTCGCGAAAAATTCACAATGCGAATATCAAACCAGTTTACAAGTCACTTGACAAGACAGGCCGGGGACCTTATATTGGTGGAAAGCATTGTTGGACATCATAGATGTTAAGAGTTGTGACTTGTGAGTTGTGAGTGATCGGACGATGGAGACTAACTGATCGAGGCTGAGAACTTGAAGCAAATGACAAACACATGCACACACAGATGCCCATGGTAGCTTTTTTTTTTTCTTTTTTCTTTTTTTAAACTGCAGAAAACTACCCCTTAAATAAATTCCATATTGAAGAAAATCACCCTTTATATAGCTTTTGTTTGGGAAAGACCACCCCGCTTCTATATGTCGTTATAGTTTCGTTAAATGTCTTTGAAAAAACCAAAATTACCCCTATACATATCATTTTTTTATTACAACTCACTCTCCGCCTATCTTTCTATACATATGTACAACTCCATTTGATAAGGGTATTTTTGTAATTTATTGATTTTTTCCTCTAAACTCAACGAAATCAAAGATAGGGTGGTCTTTGGTAAAAAAAAAAAAAGTTATATAAAGGGTGGTTTTCTGCAATACTGATTTCAAGGGGTGGTTTTGAGCAATATGCCCTATTTAAGGGGTGATTTTCTGCAATTTATCCTCTTTTTTTTAATTCCCTATTTAAGGGCTTAATTTGTTGCTAATATTGGGGTTTGTTCAGTTCGGCCGCTAGCTAAGTTATGGGAAGTTTAGAATGGTATGAAGATCGCTTAATTGGGAAACGGGGAAGAGGCTGATTGTTGAGATTAACTCCAATTAAGCTAATAGTTCTTAAAAGATGTTGATGATGTGCATCCCCTAGCTCTCTAACCCAGTACATATGTGCTATGCATAGGCGGAGGCAAGGGGAGCATTCGCTCCCTTTTCATCCGACGAATCACCTATATTTATTATACTCGTCAATAACTTCGTTTTGATATATTATAAGTCTCAATCTAATAATCGAATAAAAAGTTATGAATGTTTGAAAGTTAAATACAAATTACTTATTTCATATTTATTTTAATAAATTACGATGCTTTTATATTTTACTTAATTTGATATTTTGGTAATACTACGTATAATTCAACTCAAGAGCTTAATTCGAAACAAGAGGTTATATTACTAAATTCGATAATCATATAAGAAATTATGCAAGTTTAAATATATCTTGTAACACGTTATTGCATGCATGATAAGAGAACAACAAGTCATATATATATATATATATATATATATATATATATATATATATATATATATATATATATATATAGTGTATAGATCATTTGTACACAACCCTTAAAGTGTACCTTGTTCACAAATATTATTCGGTGAAATGTGAAACATTATTCGATGAAATTTGAAGCATTATTCGGTGAAATATGAAACATTATACGAAATACTGTTATGTTTTCTTTTTCCGTTCAGTTCAGATGAAAACGTTCTAATTCCATTGAATAATTTGTAACATAACAGTATTCGGTAGAATGTTTCACATTTCACCGAATAATGCTTCAAATTTCACCGAATAATGTTTCACATTTCACCGAATAATATTTGTGAACAATATACACTTTAAGGGGTGTGTACACGCGAACCACACCCTATATATATATATATATATATATATATATATATATATATATATATATATATATATATATATATATATATATATATATTGACTTTGTAGATTTCAAATGATATATTTTTAAACGAAAAGAATGTTATATAGATTAAAATGACATTGTTTTTTTCGTTTAAAAAGAAAAAATATATAACAACTAATAACACAATCTATATAAAATACTAAAGCAGAGGCCTGAAACGGCCTCTGGTGCGATTCGCCTACGTGGAATTTTCTTGATTAAAATGGGATTATTTTTGCTTACGTGTCATATTCTAAATTAAATTGGTATTATTTATTTGGATCACATCAATTAATAAGTCAATATAGTTAGGTAAAAAACTTATTTTTTTAGATCAAATAATCTATCCAATATAATCTTATATCTTAATTAGATAAATTTATCTAATATTATATATTTTAATCGTATAATAAAATTGTTAATAATAATATGTTTTAGTACGTATTATATAAACAATCATATCAAACATATACATAATAATTACATATTTCTCTTTTTATTTTAATGGGTGATAAATAAGGATATTAACCACAAATTAACTTACCACTTATTTTAGTACGTTTTTTTATAATACAACTACATTATACCTTTGCTCAATTTTTTAATTATATTTTAAAAAATCTTACGTTTAATTTGAATAGATATAGCCTTTAAATTTTAGAAAAAAATATAAATTAATCATCATTTTGTTTATTAAGAAACCACACAACGGGCGGGTAAAGTAAAACTAGTTTTAAACTAAAACACTACCGTTTTGAACTAAAAAACATTGTGTTTTGAACTAAAAAAACGTTGTATTAAACTAAAATATCATCGTTTAATCTAAAATATCATGGTTTTGTTTCACTAAACTATTAAAAAAATATATCGAATAGTGAATCAACAATTTGTATAAAACCCCGTCCCCTCTTTAATAAATTCCTGGATCCGTCCCTGATGCCCTGGCTTGATTATGAATGATTGTATTATTCGATTTCATCTTATATATCATGTGACGAATCGTGTTGCTTACTCCTTGCAAATTAGTTTTCTTAGTTCCTATTTTGGTTTTCATTTGTTGGAAAAGCCTAGGGCTCGAATTTCCTTCACGAGATCTTATAAGATGTAAGCCTTCTTTGTTTTTTTTTTTCTTTTCATAACTTTTTACTTCAATAAAATATCTAGACCTCTCCTTCTTGATTAAAAAAAAAATGTAATTTCACTTAGGGATTATGTTGATGTGTGAAAATATAATTGTCTCACACCGGAATATTATGATTTTTTTTTTAAATTTCGAGAATTCCAGTTAGGATGTGAGAAACGAGAATAATACGTGTCGGGTTTATTTGGTTTTTTATTATAATTAAGGTCGGGATCCACAACATAAAAACTTAAAGCAATTTGTAGGGGCTTCACTCTCCCATATATTTTAGTGTTTATTTTCACTCTACAATCAACGTGGATCCCAACAAGCTCTCTCAAGTGCAACCAATCTACTGTAGTTGACATGTGAAACGAGCCAAATATTTATCTCAATCTCTTTAATTTATATCTTGCTCTAAAATGAGTCAAGCATCTCATTCCCTTATATAGCTTGCCCCAAAACATGTTTAACATCTTAGTCTCTTAATAACTAGCCTATAAAGCCGTAGAAACAAACCCGAACAGAATCAACTCTAATACCATGTGAAACTCAATCATCCCGATCGAATCGTGAAAAATGAGAATTGTATCAAATTTATTTTATTTTTAATTATAATGTCAAAATCTATCTTTCCAACTCAAAAGCTTAAATCATTGTTTATATTTTCAACTCAAAATATCATCTCTTATATTTCAATATATTTGGTTTCCCCGCAATTGCACTCAACCAACTTTTCGAACTTGGTCAATCAATTTCAAATCATCCCAATATTATACTCTCCCTCCGTTCGGCAAAAGATGTCATTTTAGCTTCTTTCACATGTTTTAAGGCAATTAACAAATGTACTAATTTACCCTCAATTATCACCATCCTTTTTTACTTTATCGAAAACTACAACTAACAAACCATCAATCATGTCAAGGGCATTTTTGTAAAGTGAAGTGTAAAATACCTACAATGACAAGTTTTTTTGAACAAAAATAACACCCTAAAATGACATGTTTTGCCGAACGGAGGAAATACATGTGAATCCTATTGATTCGTGAAAAATATCGTACACATAGTAATACATTTGGTATATGAATAGTTCATGTAATATGTAAGCACTTGTACGTACAAGGAAGGGGACAAACAGGTAGCTAAATGAAAGCGACCAATTAAATCTATTTCCGATAAATAAATTAGGATCGATAGCCCCCATCAACATATATAGCTTAACTTGTGATGGAGACTAGGATCCAATTCAATGAGATCGAGATCGATATCGATATCGATCAAAAAACACAACACATTCAATTGGAGTGAGAGGTCGAGGAATGAACCCATGAGCGACGTTAATAACAAGCTTAAGGGCGTGGGTCAGCCGCCGCGGACGGGGTCGTCGTGCGCGGCGTGCAAGCTGCTGAAGCGGCGGTGCACGGAGGCGTGCGTCTTCGCGCCGCACTTCCGGGCCGACGAGCTCAAGAAGTTCGCAAAGGTGCACAAGGTGTTCGGCGCCAGCAACGTCAGCAAGATCCTCGTCGAGGTATCGGAGGATCGCCGCGAGGACGCCGTCAACTCCCTCGTCTACGAGGCCGAGGCCCGCCTCCTCGACCCCGTCTACGGCTGCATCGGCGCCATCGCCCTCCTCCAGCGCAGGATGCTCGAGCTCCAGCACGACCTCGCCCTCGCCCGCTCCCGCCTCGCCCGCTACGCCGCCCAGCCTCCTGTGGGGGAGGCGGGGCCGATGCAGCGGTGGGGCGATGGGGACGGGGCGGTGGTGGGGTTTCATGATCAGGTGGCTATGTACGGCGGCGACGGTTGCGAGTTTGGGGATGACCAAGTACCATCTTTTCCTCTTTCAGAAAATTAAGGATATACTAGTAATATTGTAGTACTAATATAATTAATTAAATACTATTTGTCATGATCCTTTATGTTTTTTTAGCTAGGTATATATAATATATATAGTGTGTAACTATTCATTATGTGTGATTGATACTAGTTTAACTAATTAATTAGTATGTGTGTATGAAAATTTTGGGATATATATGGTAAAAGTTAAGAGATTTAATTAAAATTAAATTATTTTAATTCTTTTTAATATTGTTTTCTCGTGATTAAAATATAAATTTTCTTCAATTAAGCTTAATCTATAATATGAAGTTAATTAAATAACAAAAACACTAGATGTATTAGGCTTTTGCAATGGGCTCAAAATTATGATATATCATAATTTTAAAGTTAATTATCTCCTCCAACAATGAAAAATATCTAATCTCTCCAATATTTATTCTATCTTTTACATGTGATAAGATATATATATATATATATATATATATATATATATGTATAACTAGTCAAAATGAAATTAATTGCAACTATGTACTAATTAATAGGACAAATTATAGAAATCCTTAATTAAAATAGGCTGGTTTTCATAATACTACCCTTAAAATAAAAGTTTACATAAAATCACACAGAAAATTATTTTTGTTTTAAATTAAAGAATCACTCCTGATCCCTTTTTATGTTTAAAAATGTTAAATCCTCACATTTTGTATTCAATGTGACCTAATTATATAATAAAGTAACCAAAATATTTAAGAATATGAAAACTTTACATTTTTTGTAATTTTTTACACATAAAAAGGGACATATGAGTGATTATTTTAAGGGTGGTTTTATAAATACCTACCTATTTTAAGGATAGTTTTATGTAATTTACCCTAATTAATAAAATAGTTAGGGAAACCATGGATTAATCCAATTGTTTAAATATCTCTATTCGCTCAACTAAGTTCTCAGCAGATCAAAAATAAAACAAAATAGCTCTTTTATATATTTCCTCCTTTACTGAAAGTAATTAGTACCTATTTTCCCACATTTCTAACTTCATAGTTCATACATCTCTAATCATTCAACATTTCACAAGTGTAACTTTCGCACGTATCGACGTTAAAGTAGCGCACATTAGCCACTCTCTATAGAGTCATGAATTATTAACACACGAATCTTCTGAACCTCATTCATAAGGCTGTCATCAATTAGACCATATGATAGCCGAATCTTTTTCTAATAAAAAAAATAGAATTAATTTCTTAACTAAGTAGACAATAATAAACATGTATTAAATCGATTTAAAAAGTGGCAGTTAATTAAGCAATATTAATCGAAACATAAAGATTTAAAATATGTCACTTTCGTCCATTCATTACATTTCAAATGGATTTGACCATTCCTAAATATTCGTCTTATGTAAAAAAAAATTACATATGATTATATAATATGAATAGGTAATTAATTTTATCTTTGGCATAAAATCATGGATTTGAAATTCGATCATGAATATCGATAACGTCCTGAATTGTGATCGATCGAGTGTTGTCCCCATCAACGTACACCTTCAAGATAAGATCTCGAGCATCACAAAAAGGTATATAGGTCGTGTGCGTTGATATATGACTGTTGCAAAAGACCTAATTAGAGTTTTTTTTTCTTTTGTCACTAATATTCTAGTTCATCTATTGACAATTCTCAGGTGTTTTATCCTTGATTTAGTTGATTTGAAATTGATCATCTTTGATTTTGTTGGTTCAAGGTTCTCTCGGATGTTCATCCTTCATCTCTCGATTATCTCCTCAAATGAAAAATAAAAGTTGCTGAAGAGCGATCCCCTTTTTACCCTTTAAATATATTAAAAGTATAAGGGCAAAATGATAATTTCACATATTTAACAACAATCTTAATTAAAGAAAAGGTAAGATTGGTGGTCTTTAGCAAACATTTAGCTTTTTAAGAGTGATTTTCTAAAATTTTCAACTTAAAAGGTGAGTTTGGACAAATAATATATTTAAAAAGTACTCTGTAATTTTTTAAAACTTACCCTTTTTTTTTTCTTGTGACTCAGAAGTCAGAAACTCCGCTAGTATGGACACATCCATTCTAATGGTAACACACATATATATTCATATGTTTTTAGTTTGAATGAGTTCGGCTTGGGCTTCGATTGTCATTGCAACTCAAAAGATACCACATAATTCATAAATTAACTATCAGTTTTATTACGAGAATTAAGTAATCTATATATGGTCCTATCAACTAAGTAAATATGTGTTGGTAGTAGTAGACTAGGTATCATTGATTTTTATTTTGATGTTATTTTTACACTTTAAAGAGGGTAAAGCAACATCTCAACTCAATTCAATTTTTGACCCCCAAAAAAGTAACATCTCAATTATTGTCATTCTATATGGAAATTACTCATGTACTGTTGAAGTTCACCCTCACTTCTTAGGGCACACACAATGGTGTACACCTTCCATGTTCTTAGACCAAAAATAAATAAATAAAAAAGAAAAATGTGAAGAACAGCTTGAAGCTGTACTTCTGCAACAACACCACCAAGTGCTGCACTTCACCACAAATATCAAATGAAAGCCAATCACATGGGGACAAATGTACAATATTGCCCCACTATTAGTCAACAAAGTAGGCACCCATTTTTTTTATTATTATTTTAATAATTTGAAGGAGTTTTTTTAAATCATTTACACAATATTTAAATTGATATATTATTTTAATAATTTCAAAATTTATTAACAAAATCGTTTACAAAATATGTGAATAATAATAATAATAATAATATCATACTCCAATATAATTAATAATATTAATTTAATAAATAAATCAATTTATAATGTCAAGTTAAAAGAAAATCGAAGATGATTAAAAATCGAGTGAAGATCCCGAAAGTGAAGTATACGGATGTGGGTGTAATTGATAAAAATATAAAAGAGTGTTTTTATGCTGACATGGCAGAGAAAAAATGGGCGGAGTACATGGAGAAATGCACACGGATGTCAGGATGTGCATGGCCTTACTAGCCACATTTTATTTTATTTTCAGGTATAATCCACTATAAGGCACATAAATCGAAACATTCAGAATTTTAAATATATAATAATGGCATTTTCAGCACAGGCAACAATATTATACAAAATGTTACACATTTTGGTAGAAATTGTCCAGCCTCGTTACACACCTGTCTTAACCAAGAGTATCATGACGGATGAAAACTTAAAATTTTAAATCAGCGAGAAGGGTATCGATAGAGAGATTGACCGAGATGAATCAGTAGGCCTGCTGGACAATCCGCACACCCTCCCGAATTAGCTTTTTTTTTTTTGATAAGGTAAAAATTCGAGGTCAGAAAATTCTGAATCTCAAAGGCCGACAAGTCGGCAGACGGTAAAGGTGGTGCAGATACAAGCAACAACACTCTACAAAGGCGAAACAAAATTCCCGAAACATAGAGTACCTTACTTGGGCTCCCTCGATTTTTTTTTCTCTTTTTTTCTTCGGTTAAAAAAAAAAGGGCCGAGTACCTTGCTTGGGCCGGACTAATATTAAGCCCAGCCCTTACCCAGGCAAGTAAAGAGCCCAAAAGGGTATTTTAAATCTATAGTAGCTTTGTAATACCATCCTCAACCACTTTTTAAAAAGTTTTAGACAACGTGAAACATAGTCACACGATTTTTAAATCGTTTAAGCCACATCAGCAACTATTTCCGAATCAGTTTTTCATTAACTTTTTAGTTTTTTACGTTTTTTCATTCACAATAGAGACTCGCGCGAGTCTTGTTTCACTTTATATATTTTTTATTTATTAAGTTAAATGTTGATTTATTTTAGTTAAATTTTTTTTGTTAATGATATTATTAATATTAATACATATAATTGAAATAAAAAAGACATACGATTAAATTTAGAAATATTTTTTTAAATTGATAAATTGGAAAAAGTTTACATTTAGGGTAAACCGTAGAAAACCACCCTTTAAATAGGGCATATTACCCAAAACCACCCCCTTAAAACAAAAATTGCATAAAACCACCCCTTATAATAAGTCTGTTAGCATTTAACCACCCTCGTCCTAATTCCGTTAGTAGGCTGTTAAATTGAAGTAAATGACTATTATACCCTTGCTCTTTTATTAATATTACATGCCATTTTAGGATTAAAAAAAGGGCAAATTGCAAAAAATAACACGAACTTTAGGGGTGGTTGCTTTCAGTGGCACCAACTTTCAAAATTTCTATAATAATCACCAATTTTGAAGGGTGGTTGTGGTTAGTAGCACGACCACCCTTATTAACATTTCGTTTACAAAAAAATCACATTTTCCATTGTTTTTTTAAACCCACTCACAATTTTCTTCTTAAAAAAACAATTTTCATGTTTATAAACTCAATTTCCATTTTCCAAAAAACATCATTTTTTAAAATATAATTGTGATATTAATTGGTATCTTTTTAAGGCACTCATTTTTCATTTTAAAGTCATTACTTATTATTTAATTTTTGAAAAAAAACTGAGTTTATGGAGAAAATAAAATTAGTTCTTTTTTTAACCGGGTGTAAATAATGAGTGTATTTTTTTAAGAAAAAAAGGGGAAAAGTAGTATTTTATAAAATAAATTATATTTTTTAAAATTAAAAATGAAAATGGATTATTTTTAAAAATGAAATATGGGCAATTTTTTTAAAATTGAAAATTGAATGATTTTTTTTCTACAAAGAATGTTAATAAGAGGTTATATTTCAAAAAAAATAGATGTGCCACTTATTGCAACCAGAACCAAAGTTGGTGATTATTTTTAATATTTTGAAAGTTCATGCTATTAAACTCAACTACCCCTAAAGTTCATGCTATTTTTCACAATTTGCCCTTAAAAAAATTATGAAAAATTACCAAAATCACATCCCAACCATACACGTGTTGCCCATATGCCACTTCTCTTTTGGTGTGTGCAGCGACTGACACATGTCCATGTAGCCACTCCCTTCTTTGTTTGGGTGCTCCTCTTCCGCACCGAGTTTTAACCTGAAAAAGATAAATGCGACGTCGTTTTCGTAGCTGCAAATACAAAAAAAAAACAAAAAAAAAACAAACACAATCTTTCCTAGCATCCCAATTAATCTGATACTAGCGCTAGTATCATTCATAGGGGTGGGCATGGGACGGGACGGAACGGGATTGGGGTAATCCCGCGTCCCGTCCCGCGTATTTTTTATGGGACGGGATCGGGACATGATTGAAATTTTTTTTTTCGAATCCCACCGGGTCTTATCCCTCGCGGAACGGGACGGAATCGGGACGGGACAGGACTTGTCCCTCGTGAAAAAAAATCTAAAATAATCTAATAAAAAGGGGCTTTTATCTTTTATAGAAATCAAATTTATTAAATAAGTAAATATGCTACTGAGTATGTAAGTGTATATACTAGTAAGTCTATAGATACCCATTTGCATGTATATACATATGCTACTGTTTTATATATATAAAAAAAAACATATGCTACTGAGTATGTTTTTTTTGGTAGGAAATGCTACTGAAGTATGTGTGTTTATATATATATATATATATATATATATATATATATATATATATATATATATATATATATATATATATATATATATATATATATAAACATATGCTACTGAGTATTTTTTTTATGTATATATACACACACATATATATACATACAACTTATGTATATTTTTTTTTTCCAAATCTATTTTTTACCCAAATCGAATACCCAAATCTGACAAACCCACCAAAAATTGGAAAACCCACAAATCCTATAAACCCAATATAGCCAGCCGCTGTGATCTACGACCTTGGGACTAGATCCGACACCATCACCACCTAAAGTGATCTAAAAGGAATCCAGATATCAAGAATCAAGACAAGATCTCAAGACATTAGGGTTGTAATTTTCTAGTTGTTTTAGCTTTTATTTTATGTTGTTGTTTTTTATTTTTTTCTTTTCGTTTGTTCGGCGACCCTCTGCGTAGGGTCTAACAAGTCATCTTCGGATGGCTTCAGGATCGCTTGTCGATCCACTTCTTGCCCACGGTAAAAAATAAATAAAAAATAAAAAAATAAAAAATTATGTATATTTTTTATATAAAATATATTTAGTTTTATATATATGTGGGATGGGACGGGATTTGCGGGACGAGAACTATCCGTCCCGCGTCCCATCCCTCGTATTTTTTGCGGGACGGGATTAATTTTTTTTTTAAAATCCCACCGGAATCGGGACGGGACGGGATTTGCGAGATTTGTGCCCACCCCTAATCATACATCTGAGATGCTTGCTCCCTTTGCAATTTTTTAATGTAAATATACCCCAAACCTCGGTGAATAATTCACCGATAAATATGCTCTAATTTTCTCTCTCCAAATCAAATTTACGTGACTAATTTTGTATATTTATTTATATTTTTATTCATTTATATTCATATTCATATGTGTGACTCATATCCTTCATACATCATACACCATGTCCAAACATCATGTGGATTGGAATCAAATGTGTAAAAGCCAACGATGATATACGAAGATAATGTAGCTTGTATCGCCCAGATTAAAGAAGGGTATGTATATCAAAGGCGGCAAGACCAAGCACATTTTCCCGAAGTTTTTCTCCACCAACGAGCTTCAAGCAAAAGGCAAGGTCGATGTACGACGGGTTCAATTAAGCAAGAATTTAGCATATGTATTCACCAAGGCCTTACCTACTAAAGTATTCACACAACTTATACTCAATATCGGTATGCGATGCTTGAAAGATGTTTACACTCTTTTTTCCTTAATCTTGGTTTTTGGTTCCACTGGGTTTTTCCAAAATAAAGTTTTTAATGAGGCAATATATAGGGAGATTTATCTAAATGGAGTGTTATAATATTATTTGTATTTATTCTTTAGTATTGGATAAACTTTAAGAGATACTCCCTCCGATCCAAAATATATGTCGTTTGACTTTTTTATACGTATTTTAAGAAGCTAAAAACTATATAAAATATTAATTTTTTTAAAATTATTTTTTTACACCTTAATATTTGTTGGAAATAAGTATTAAATTGTAAAAAAATAATAATAAAAAAGTTAATATATTATATAGTTTTTAGCTATTTAAAATACGTGTTGAAAAGTCAAACAACATATATTTTGGATAGGAAGTAGTATGAGATAAATTATAGGAAACCTTAATCTTGTTGTTATTTAAAACTCCAATAAACACATCATTTCATTCTATAATTCTCTCTATTCTCCATTAATTATCACAGAAAAACAATCAAAATCACTGAAATAGAGAAAACCGTTAAACTGACAAAACCGATATGAAAATCAATCCGAAGTAACCCAATATAAGAAAAAAAAAAATAATACTCCCTCCGTTAATTAAAACTTGACGTTTTACTATTTATGCACGCTTTTTGAGGTGTTAAAAACTATATAAAATATTAACTTTTTTAACATATTTTTTAAATAATTTCATACTTATTACTATTAATTATGAATTTATAAAAACAAATTTAAAAAAATGTTAATATTTCATATAGTTTTTATCATTTTAAAATGCGTGTATAAATAGTAAACGACAAGTTTTAATTAACAGAGGGAGTATTAATTTGTATTTTAGATGGAGTATTACAGTAAAATGAGATTAACATAGAAACTGACTGGATCCCAAAAGAAAGAAAGAAAGAAAGAAAGAGGAGGGGACAGTCACAGTGGATGGTGTAAGATCAGAGATGAGAGCACATATTATTGTCAGACTGCTTTGCAATTGCAATTGCAATGGGAAGAACTGCAATTATAGAGATGCCCACACGGCCGCCGCAACCTTATCCAATTACGTTACGTATCTGCCATATTACTACTATACTCTTCTCTTTCCCTACAAGGACCATCTTCACTCCCAGACCGGATCTACTGTCTCAAAACGACCCCGCTCTCCTATTCTTTCTCACAATCCACCCCACCTTTTTTTTCTTTTTATAAATTTTTTCAGATTTTAATTTTTTTTTTCGGGGGGTGAGGAGGGCGCAACAGAGGCTCTTTTGGAACAGTTGATCCCAATTGCAGGTTCTTTTTATTTTAAAAAAATAAGGTAAGAATTTGAAGTAGTTGCGAATATTTGTGTTAGGTAAATTAAGAGTGAAGTGCAGAATAGGCAGATAAAAGGCAAAGAAATACTCTAGATGAGGAGAAGAATAGAGTATGACAATTTTTCGCAAATACAGGAAACTGTAAGACCTTACCAGCCAGAGGTAAGACCTTATCTGAAACTCAAAAACAAGTTAAGCAAGAATAACGAATAAGAAGCAAGGCAAACAAAAATAATAAGGATAAAGCGCAGAAAGTAAAGCACACGCGAATTGTTAACGAGGTTCGGCACAACCTTGCCTACGTCCCCGCCTAGGGTTATCCAACCCGTAGGATTCAACAACTTTATTTCACTTTATCTTATGAGTCCTAGATACAACCTCTAGAAGACCTTCCCTCTTCTAGACTAACTTCCTATCTAGCAACCCAAGCGCACTAGTGAAATAAAGCTTCTAAGGATACCGAAGTACCCTTTATGATTGGGTAAAGAACCCTAAGTGTAACTCAAAATGAATTGTACTATGAAGCTCAAAGTAAACCTCACAAACTCTCAAAGAAATAAAACGCTCAAGTAAGGAGAGATGTGAGATCGGTGTTGTAGGAGACAAAGGATTGCAGAAGAACTTGTATGCGCAGGGGGTGAAGCTTGTATCGACTGCTATCCTCTTCGTCTCTTTATAAAGGCCGGCTTCTCTGAGTTTGAAATGATTTGAACGTTTGAATGAAGGCTTCAAGGTTGTTGAGAAACGTTGCTAAAGATGCGCCTGGGAGAACTTTCATCGTTTGAAATTTATTCCAGAAGCTCCGCCTGGATACGCCTGGGATTTGATCAATTTTAGACGTTGAAGGAGCTGAAGACCTGTTCAATCAAATCCCCTTAAAATCTCAACAAACAAAGCAATATCTAGGAAAGATAGAATTTAAACAATCTAACAAATATATTGGCCCATTCAAAATTAGGCCCAATAACCTATTGGTCCTTTAAAGTTGGAATGGTAAACTTAGGTAAAATAGACCCATTTAACAAATAGGCTCAATTAAATTGAGTCTGTGTCATTCAATTCCAAGCTCGTGTAATTCCTGAGGCCACTGTCGGTAAGGTCTTACCAGTGTCGGTAAGGCCTTACCAAAACCTGGAAACCATGGTTTTGACTTTCTTTTCAAACAGTAAGGCCTTGACTCTGTTTTGGTAGTCATGGTTTGTTTTGAAACGTTGGAGGCAACCAAATCTCTTGAAGATCTCAACAAACCAACAACCTTTTGACTTTGAAGATTGCTCCACAAGATCTTCAAAGAAGCTTCTAGAAAGTCAACCCCAAATCTTCAATAACCAAATCAAATCTTGCACAAGATCTCCACCAACTAATTAAATATAAATCCCAATAAATAGTCTAATTGATATTTGTATAAAATAAATACTACCTTTCTTTGTCTTCCATCACACTAACAAAAACATATAATATAACATCAAGATAGAGTCAACAAAGAGGTCAAAAAATTTAATAGTTTCATACAAAAAAAATCTTAATAGATGGGTGACCATTATGATATAAATAAATAAAAACAAATGCAATGTATTGTGGATGACAATTTAATTTAATTTTAGTCTTAGGATCCGTCTGGTTTAAATTTTGGAAAGGGAAAGGGAAAGAAAATGAATGTAGCCCATTTATAGTTTAAGATAACGTTGTTAAAAATTTTAATTATTACTCTCTCCTCCCAACTTGTCATACAAAATTAGTTTTGTTCCTTATTATTTCCATAACTCGTTTGAACAAAGATAATCCTATCTCCTATACTCCTCTAATTATTACTCCTCTATCTTACTTTTCATACAAAAAATAACATTCTTCTTTTATCTATGTGTATTTTTCTATATAAAATTTATCGTCATTCCAGTTACCTTGCATATTTATACCAAACGAGCCCATAATTAGTTAAGTTTGAACCAGGTGTGTAAATAGGCGAGAGATTTGGGCCTTGAGTCCAATTTTTGCCTTTTCAAACATAAACTGATAAAAGGGAATGGGCCTTTCTTTATACCAAGTAGTAGTAATTTTATAGTCCCAGTTCCCAAAGTATCAGATATTTATTTTATCCACAAAAAATAAAAATATCAGACATATACGTAGTATATATTTCCTGATAATGTATCTAAACTTTATATATTTTTCAACCAAAAAAAACATCTAATCTTTATATAAATCTAGATGCCGGCTATACTAATGCAGCGTCTTATCTTTTTAAAAATGGTTATTTTTTACAACATGTAATTTAAAGAAAATTGTCCACTCAATATGAGATTGGAATATTTTCCAAAAATATTTAATAAGATAAACCTAGGTTAAGGATCAGTCCTAGTCGGTACCATATTTGGATAAAATGTCAAACATTTTTCCTGCTTAGATCTTGGTTTGACTTCACATTAGCTAGTCGAACTAAAGGTTCTATATGGTGTTAAATGCTTTTGTTCTTAAGAACACACTTGAATGGTGGTAAACTCTTACCTTATATAAAAAAAAGGTTTTTAGATAAAATGCACATCAGTATATGCAGAGACGGATCCAAAGGGTGTATGTGGGGGCACGTACTCCCACCTCCATCCGACAAACTTTATATATATATACTCTCCTTATTTATAGTGATATATAATACGGCTTAATTTGATATGCCTTAATTTGATATCCAAGTAAAAAGTTATGGATGTTTGAAAATTGAAGGTATATTAATTACTTTAATCTTATTTTAACAACCTTCAATACTTTTATATTTTATTTAGATTGATATTCATATACTATAGTTTATCTCAAGAGCTTCGAAACGAAATGTTATAATATTCATTTCGATAATTAGGTAAGAAGTTACAGAAGTTCAAATAGAGGGGACCGGAAATGCTAGATTTCTACTTTGTAAGATATTGGTGATGCATGTTTCTAAGACGAAGACGGAAGTAGGAATTCACAAAGCCTTTAACTTAGTATGTCATCTCATTGAGTTGTTTTTAGTGTTGTCGGTTGCAACAACAACAGTAGTGGAAATATTAGAACATATTTGTACAACAAGATGAAGTTTGGTATGCATTGTCAAAAAAGATGTTTTCAAGAGTATTGATAATGGAGTTATTCTTCGGCATTTTCAGAGTATTAAAACTCGTAAAATGGATTTACTCATTTTGTCATCGAGTTCAATTATACAACTCTTTTTTTAAGCAAGATATAATAATTCAGTTCTCTAGACAAGCCTAGAGAAACCGAGAGACCGGACAAGCCGGTAGATGGGCTAACCATCTTGTACAACCAAATAAAAAAACAGAAGCAAATGACAAAAAGGAAATAACACCAAGCAAATAACAGAAATGAAAATGCGAAAATAAAATACACGTGCTAGAAATCCTACACCGTAAAACAAAACCAACACGACAAACGAATCAACCAGCTAACAGAAGACGCACATAGAGAACTCCGGGGATACAAGCGGACATCTCAGATTATGGACTCAGAAGAGCCTTCAGATATCGATCGCAAATCCACGACGTCTTTGGATATAGCAAATCTAGTACTGATCACATGAGGCCTACATTACAATAAGAACAACACAGCACACCATGCCGCAAATCCAAATCCAAGCCAAACCATTGCTCAATAAAAAATCCCCAATCCCTCTCAAAACTTTCAAGGACGATAACGAAATCGTAACCGACTACTAGGTAGTCAAAATAGAGGCGATTGAGACAAGACAAAGCAAAGAAACTGAACAACGCTCCAAAGGCAAACGAAAAGAAGGACGAAATGGAAAGGAAAACCCCTAAAAAGGCGTTATTACAACGCATGAACCAAGGATCGTTGAGTGAAGCCGATGAAGCCGCCGAGAACCGAGGACGTAGCCGAGGCCAGAGTCAAGAGAGACCTCGAAGAAGGAGCCAAATGCAAGGCTATTCAAGCGTGAGGAGGGCGGAACCGATGGTGGCAAGGGGAGATGACGGGAGCCGAGGGAGGCTAACATAGGCTAGATCTAGTGGAGGCGGGGAAGGGCCGGTGAGGGATGCGGGATGGCGGAGCCGAGAGAGCCACTCCGGGGCTGGAAACCAGGGCGGAGCCGAGGTAGGAGGTGAGAGCGGAGCCGCGGGAACCACATCAGTGGTCGAAACCAAGGGAGGTGGAAAGGCTGTTGGGCGGGGCCTTGGTGGTGACCATGGTGACTAGGGGAACGGTGGCCAGAATGGAAACTGAGTGGTGGCTGGCGATTAGTGCCCAATGGAGGTGTTGGGGATTGTTAGCGAGCAGGCGACGGCAAAAGCTCCAAAGAGAGCGTTTGACCTAAAGAGCCTGCGCGGCCCAACAAATTTTCAATTATATAACTCTAATTAGCCATGAACAACACTTTGTACTATTGAACTATTTTATTTTTAATCGCTATTTTGTAGAATTGAAAACGTTGTGTACTGTATGAACTCGTGTTATTCATTTTCATTTGTATAATAATAATAATAATAATAATAATAATAATAATAATAATAATAATAATAATAATAATAATAATAATAATAATCCCTCCGTTTCCTTTTAATTGACTTTTTCAAGTAAAACACGCAATTTTAGAATGGTAAAAACTATATTACATATTAATTTTTTAATAATTTTTTAAATAATATTATATTTATCACCAATAAGTATGATATTATTTAAAAAATTATTTAAAAATTATTATTTTATATAATTTTTCACACCTTAAAAAACGTGTCTTATTAGTAAAAAGTCATCTAAATGTAAACGGATGGGGTAATAATAATAATAATAAAACGACAAATCAATATAACCCGATATGTGTTTGCCTCATTAACGATTTGTATGATATTCCACAGATGAAAATATGTAATATCTTCATATGTGGAATATCATACAATAAACTAAAATAGAAATATAATCTGGTGCAATTCACTATATATGCTATTTTATGGTGCAATACGAATAACTTGTTAATTGACACCAATAAATTGCATCTATGAACTTTCTTTCACCAACATTTCTCTCACAAGTAGTACTTCCTTTATTGAGTTCAGAGCAACCCCAACAGCTCTTGTAAAATAGAGAAAATTAAAATTTTTAGAGAAAATATGAGTTTTTTAGGTCCAACAGCTCATCTATATCTATCTCTAAAATAGAGAAACCTTAGGAAAGAGAAAAAATTTCTTTAAATTTAGAGCAAGCCCAACAACTCTTGTAAAAGTTCTCTAAAATAGAGATCAAAACACCAAAATCTCTAAAAAAATTATCCTCCAACTCCAACAGTTTCTTTATTATACAAATTTTTGCATTGATTATATATTATAATAAATGCATAATTTCATAATATAATAAATGAATTTTTTAAACTTTAGGTAACTAGTATAGTTTTCGTACCTTATACGATATTTATCACATAAAATAAATAAATTTGATTTATTTATTATTTTATTTTTTTTGTTGAAAATATCAATGTCTTCGTTTTATTATTTTTCATTTACTAATTATGAATGGTTTTTAAGGATGATAAAAACTTTATAAAATATCAACCTTTTTTTTTAATTTCATACTGTATAATATTTATAATATATATTAAATTTTATAAGGAAATTATGAATCCAACAAAGCTTTATATTTTGAATCCCATTTTAGTTTCATATATTATATAATATTTATAAGTCCAACTAAGCTTTATATTTTGAATCCCATTTAAATCTTAGTTATGACTTAAATGGTTGGCATGGAACTTGATGAAAACGTTTAATTTTAGAGATTTTTCTCTTCCTCTAAATATAGAGAAATTTTTACTCTCCCTCCTTATTTCTCTATTTTACAAAACAATATAGAGGTGCTGTTGGACCATAAAATCTACTTTTTCTCTAAATTTTTCATTTTTCTCTATTTTGGAGCTTCTGTTGGGGATGCTCTTATAGGAAGATGACAAAAAGTCTAAAATTTAATTCTCCTCAATATCAATGCAAATTCATTGTACTTCATCAACAATTGGACAAGTTTGTTATATTTATACAAAAATTAAGTTAGGATTATTTGTTATAATTAAATTAAATTGAATGTTTTGCTAGCATTACTCGATATTTAATTTAAACATGTTAGTTTTAATTTATGTTAAAACTCATGTTATATGTAAATGTCAAACTTATACTAGTTTACATTTGAAGTTATGTTAAACTTAAATGTTAAAGTTCATATTTCAATTAAACTTGTTTACGTTTTTAAAATTTTTAACTTAAAATTCATGTTTATCTAGTTGTATGAAATTATGTAACAATTTGTATAAAGTTTAAGGATAGCTAAAATTGAAATTGTTTGAAATAGAGAGTATATGTAGTATGTAATAAATGGAGAAATTTGTAAAATAGAGGAGCTGTTGGAGTTGAAGTGTAAATTTTTTAGAGATTTTGATATTTTTTCCTCTATTTTAAAGAATTTTTAGAGGAGCTGTTGGGCTTCCCGCTTATGGTATATTTGAAATCTATTGAGATCCATGATCGAAGATGGTGTTTAAACTCATGTGTTTATATCTTAACACAATAACACACATATGTTAACTATAGACGTACTTCTTTTTTGCTCATCCTTTCTACGGAGTTACAACGATTAGTCTCTTACCAAACTAGCTTGGTTGATGTATTGAATTTAATTGCCTCCTGCATTTCCAAAGAAAAGGTAAATAACGATTGGGTGAATAAAAAGGAGAGAGAAAACGGAGAGAGAGAGAAAGAGAGAGGTGCTGCAGACACCGCCATGGTGAACCAGTTGCAGCAATCCTCCTGTGTCCTCAAAAATCCATCTATTTTTATTTTTTAATGGAGTTCCCACTTCCCCACTCCCAACCCAACCTTCCTTCTGCTACTCGTCAACCCCCATCAGCCCACCGCCTCCTTCCACCACTCCCTCTCCTCCCTCCCCACTCTCTCTCTCTCTCCACCGTCGTCTTCCTTCTACCCCTTTTTACTATTGCTACTATGCAGCACTCCTCTCCTACTTCACATCCCCTTCATCCCGCCGCCGATTACGGCTCCCCGTCCTCCACCACCACCACCACTAATACTAGTTCACCGCCGCCGCCACCTGCTTCCTGTAGCAAGAGGGGGCGGGGCAAGGGGGGCCCCGAGAACGGCAAGTTCCGTTATAGGGGGGTCCGGCAGCGGAGCTGGGGCAAGTGGGTCGCTGAGATCCGCGAGCCCAGGAAGCGCACAAGGAAGTGGCTCGGCACCTTCTCCACCGCCGAGGACGCCGCCCGCGCCTATGACCGCGCCGCCCTCTTCCTCTACGGCTCCCGCGCCCAGCTCAACCTCCAACCCCCTCCCCCTAACAATTCCTCTATTAATCCTTCCTCCTCCTCCTCCTCTAACTCCCCCTCCGCCGCCCCTTCCGCCGCCTCTACCTCCTCCTCCTCCTCCGCCGCCAAAACCCTCCGCCCTTTGCTCCCCAAACCCTCCCCGGGCTTCTCCTTCTCCTTCCCCAACCCCAACCCTAACCCTAACCCTAACCCTCCTCCATACCCTTACCCTTGCGGGCTTTACCAGCGCAACCTCTTCCCCGCCGCCGGATCCACCGCCGCCTTCCACCCGATGCACTACCCGGTGCAATCGGGGCCGCCGTTGGGCCCACGCATGCACCAAGAGGAGCCCCAATTGCACCCCCTGACGTCATCCAATCAAGAAAACCTGCCACCAAGATCCACCTCCGGCTTCATCAGCCCGGACCCGGGCCCGCCGCCACCGCATGCCGGGCCGGCAATTGATCAGAACAACACGATCAAGACCGATCATCATCATCACATGCTCCACCACCAGTATGATGTCGACGATCATCCCATGTTATGTGAGCAAATATCCTCCTTGGTCTGCTCCCAACCGCCCATGATGCAACTCCAAGATCCGGTGCCGGTCGCCGATTTCCTCCCCGGTTGGCCCGGTGGCGCCGCCGAAGAGGAGGTGGTTGATGACTACCCCCACGCCGGGGATGGCCTCTGGGATTACGGTGACCCTTTCTTGCTTGATTTCTCATAGATCTCATTTCATCAAGATCCGATGATCTCACTCATTCTATATAAGGTATTGCATGCAAGATTTTTATCATTAGCTAGGGTTTGTGGTTTCCATTAAAATTAAAAAAAAAATAAAGAAAAAAATTGCAATTTTTTTCATATAGAATTTTATCAAGTAGCATTATATATGTATAATTAATTAGGGCACTCCTATATGTATACTTTTATATGAGTTGCACCGGTATCGGTATCGGGTGATCGATGATGGGTAGATCTGGTGCAATTCTTAGGTTTAGAGGGATGAACAAGTGTTTGGGAAATTGAAACGACCACGGCCATAAATAATTAAGTTGAATTGAGTTGCAGCAATTAGGGCTCCTCCTCGATTGGAGCCAAATTAAGATTCATGTTTCTTTGAATTTGGGTGTGAGGTTTCATGTATTATTGATGGTAATATTTGAATGTTTAGCTGCACCTTTTGAGATTCTTTAAGTAAGTTTGATTTTTTTGTTTTTTCATGTAATAAGAATATATATATATATATATAGGGTCTGATCTACTTGATCGATCGATGAGAAAATTTTCGTTTGTGAACATCTTAATTCGCTTCAATATATATATATGTTATATTCCAATGAGTTAATTAATTGGTAGCCCTCATTGGTTTGTTTAGGTTTCTTTGGTTCAGCTAGTATATAAATCTTGCACTATAGATTGATCGAATTGAATATATAATGTGACTTGAGTTGTACTATACAAATTAACTCTATTCATTTTCAATGCGGTTAATTGTTTATTAAACTTATTTCTCAATAGTCGGAAAACTAGTACGTACTACTTGCAAATTTAAAAGGTAACTAGTACTAGTTATCCATTTTGTTGATAAATTATATTTTATTATATTAATTATATTAAAATTATTTTTTTTATTAATTTTTTTGTGAAAATTAAAATAGTTATTTGAAATTTTGTAAATAATTTTTTTCAAGCACTCATAAATTCACTTTAAATATAAAAAGATTATGCAAAATAATTTTAATTGTGCTAAAATAATTTTAAAATATTTATATTAATTGAGAATTAAGAATGAAATCTTATCAATGAACTTAAATAATCAATCTTAATGAATAAAGATAAAATAACTTAAATAATCAATCTTAATGAATAAAGATAAAATAATTTAAGGTACAATATTTATAAAATAACTCATGATAAAATGATAGTAGATTTTAGATATGAGATGAACACATATGATGATACATGGATAAAATATATGAGGTCATTTCTAACGTGACTTAATAAATTTGATCATTATTAATTGACGTGTCAAAAAACTCATGTCAGATTGCATAAAAAACGACACTTTGGTGAATCGTACTAGTATATTATATAGTTATAGATTATAGATATATGGATGCTATTTTTCAAAACTATGCCAGGCTCCGGAGATTATTTTATAATCTAGGTTAAAATGAATTAAAGTAGATTTTATTTTTAAAATATAAAATTTTTGCGAGTTTTATAATCTAGGTTAAAGGAATTAAAGTAGTTTTTATTTTCAAATTATAAAAATTGTTGTGACTGTGTTTTTATCGGAAGACAAATAATTCAAAAAAATAAACCGACTTATTATTCCATTAATAATATTGGATGACAAATAATATAGGAAACAAATATTTGAAATTTTCATTAAAAATACCGGTCAATAAGAAAAAAGAGGATTGATTAAAAAGTGGAAGTTTAATTCTCTGCATTGTCATCATGAACAAAATACTAAGAGAATTAATAATATTAATCGATGTAACAAATGATATGTTAACTAGGAAATAAGACTTTTTATTTCTATTTTCTTATGTGGTTTTTAATTTGTTTGGTAACACAAATTAAGTTGATGGTAATGGTAACTAAAGTTGATATTTAGGTTTGTATATTATATTTTTAATTAAACCAATTAAGTATTTTATAAATTGGTAAGATGTTTGGTAATATATTTTTATGATAAGGAGAGACTTTGAGGGTTATACATGCTATCACCTCCAGAGGCCGATAGCGTCATAGACGGTGAAACGTCAAAAGAAAAACATAAAAAAAACACACACTTGTTTATGTAGTTCAAACTCAACTTTGATGGATCTACAGTTGCAAACGGTGTTAGCTGGAACGATAATTAGGGACTGGATCGGCCGTCCAGTCCACATAGGATATCAGAAGTTAGGAAATAAAAGTCCTTTAATGGCGAAAGCTTTAGCACTTAAATTAGGAGTCCAACATGCAATTCAACTTCAAATAAACAAACTAGTTATCGAAGGCGATTCGCTTATGATTATAAGATATTTTGACAAACAGGTCAAGTGCCCCTGGAAAATATAACTGGTCCTATCAGACATTAAACTTCTTCTATCGACATTGAGAGATGTTTCCTTCTCTCATATACCCCGATTAGGTAACAAAGTGGCGGATAAGGTTGCACACCTTTGTCACTCTGTCCGGGACGTCGATATCCAAAACAATGTTGATCTTCTGGACATCATCCATAAGGATGCTGCGGGCTGAGCACTCTCACCCGAATTATTTTCTACTAAAAAAAAAAGTTGATGAGAGAGCCTAAAAAGAATGGATTTGGTGATGGTAATGGGGAAAAGAAAAGTTGCAAGAGTAATTGTTGAAAATTTTCATTCAAAAAACTAATTAAATCTTAATTTTATTTGAACTCATTTAACCATATCTTTCCTCGATTACTGAACACTTTACTACGGAGTACTACGGAACCTATTCATTGCAAACTTTGCAAGTACACTTCTTAAGCTTAGTACTTAATAACATAAAGACAATCCAACTCCACCCGAATATATGTAAGTTCTTGTTCATCACATCCATTGGCGGATCTACGGGGGGCTCGGGGTGGCTGAAGCCCCCTGTAGCCCGAAAGAGAAGCGTAGAGGAAAAAAATTTAAATGGATTTTTTTGGTAATTTTTACTAATTTTAGAGATAAAATAATGTAAAAAAAATAATGAATCATAAAGATAGATTAGCTTAGTTGGAAAGGAAGGGTATTTATTACCTTGAGGTTATGAGTTCAATTCCCATTAGTCTCACTTTTTTACAATTTTTTTTCCTATTAGTTTACTACTACTAAAAATGTCTAATTAAATACCAAATTTGAGGTTTTCTCCAATATAATTAAACAAAAACATTCTTTTTATATATACATATAAAAAACTCTCAATTTTTTTTTATAATTTTTGTTTATTGTTTTAAAATTTTCCTACTAAAAATCACTATTTAAATCATAAATTTAAGGTTTTTCCAATACATTTTAAAAAATATTTTCATATACATGCAAAAATAATTTTCTCAAAAAAAATTTAGCCAAATTTAAGGTTTTCTCCAATATACTTAAACAAAAACTTTCTTTTATACATATATATAATCCTCATTTTTTAAAATAAATTTTGTTTTAAAAATTCTACTAAAAATAACTATTTAAATCATAAATTGAGGTTTTTCAAATATATTTAAACAAAAATGAAGTATTTTTCATACATACATGATACATGCAATAAAAATTTTCTTGAAATTTTTTTTAGTCCCCCTTAATAAAATTTCTGGATCCGCCACCGATCACATCTCAATGCCTAAAGAACCGCCTCCGGTTCAACCAACCCCGATCCACATGTAATATCCGGCATCGTCGTCACTACTACTCGTAAATCGTAATGAGAAGGAATTAAGGATGTTCGTGAAAAAGGAAGAAGATGAAGAGAGAAATATATATAGAAGAAGTTGGTTGATTGAGTTGGGTTGGGCTTTATGCCGATGAAGGTCTTATAGCTAGGCCCATTATTTTTTGGATTAAGTTTTTACTTGCCTGAAAAAAAAACAACTTTAGCTGTGCAAGTTGATTGGATAAAATTGTATTAAATTAATGGTGTGTTTGGATTCCACCATATATTAATTATAATACAATTTTTTTAAAAGTTTTTATGGGATTGTTAGTTTTACAATTAAACGCTCGTAAAATAATTATATTATAATGAAAATGTTAATAATTACTCCCTCTGTTCGGCAAAACTTGTCATTTTAGAGTGTTATTTTTGTTCAAAAAAACTTGTCATTGTAGGTATTTTGCCCTTTACTTTACAAAAATACCCTTGATATGATTGATGGTTTGTTAGTTGTAGTTTTCGATAAAGTAAAAAATAAGGGTAATAATTGAGGGTAAATTAGTACATTTGTTAATTGCCTTAAAACTTGTTAAATAAGCTAAAATGACAAGTTTTGTCAAACGGATGGAGTACATTATAATGAAAATGCAATGGTATCCAAACAATGAAAACACACCCTTAAGTATGTTTGGTTTCCAAAATACATGTGTTATGCTTTAATTATTTTACTTTATTTGATGCGAGTATTATGTATTGTAGAATGCAACTCCAGCCCTCGGCATAAGCCCTCGGCATCACACCGTTTTATAAAATGTTATGATTGATTATTCACAATTTTTTGACAAAAATAAAAGTGTTTAATTTGTAGTGGATGTATTTTAGGGTGACGTGTTTTTTTAATATTTTTTAAGTAGCGAGTAACAACCTTGTCGTTGCAACTTGAACATCACGTACTTAAGTAGCCCAAGAAAATTGGGAAAAAGTTGAGTGACCAATGACTAACATTTTCTTTTTTTTTTTGGTTTTAAGGGAGGGCAAGCCCTCAAGTTTTATTAATCAAAATAGAAGTAGCTAGTTCAGGGCCTCAGGCAGCTTTCACCCACTACAGAGTGTAAGACCCCAATCATACAGTTCGGAAAAACATCAAACTGTGTAAAGTTACTAGATAAATGAAAAGCAAAGTTCGCAAGCCTATCGGCTTCAGTGTTGGCTTCTCTTCGGACCTGGGTGACCACCACCTCCCATTGTGTTGTCTGGATGATACTTCGGCATAGGCCGATGAGCTGTCGGTTGACGTAGATCTCCTCTCCCTTTCCCTCCAGTTGGTTGCACAGCGTCGCGCTATCCGATTCCACAATCAGTTTCGTAAGACCCATTCCCCTCGCTAGATTCAGTCCATGAAACATCGCCCATGTTTCCGCTGTGTCAGCTGTGCACCAACCACACTTGAAGGCATAAGCTCGAACAAAATCCCCTCGATGGTTCCTGAAAATGCCTCCACCCCCAGCAGAACCGGGGTTACCTTTCGACGATCCGTCTGTGTTCAGCTTAATCCATCCCGGCTGCGGCGGTTCCCACCTTGGTTGAGTCACCCTCATAGTGTGAGGAGCCACTGAGGCTCCCCGTGCTTTCGGTTGGACATGGAAGTATGTGGAAACCAACTTCCACACCCTGTCCGCTAGCCCCAGCGCCTTGTCGTTCCTCTCAAATACCAGCTCATTTCTTATCTTCCATGTCGTCCATAACATGACAGCAAATACAACACTCCAGCGATTTTCCTTCTTAACGTTCGAGAAAATCCACTCTTGAATATTAGTTGTGGTCCAGAAATTGTCCAGCAGCTTTCCATCCCCCAGAAGCATCCACGCTTGTTGAATTGGCCTACAATCCCGAAGCATATGCAGACCTGTTTCCACATCGCTACACCTTGGGCATTCGGGATGGTTAGAAAGGTGACGTCGGACCCGATTAGCATTGCAGAGCATTGCGTTATGTGCAGCTAGGTAAGTGAAAGTTTTCACTCGTTGTTGCGCCGGAAGGCGCCATATATGTTTCCATCCTGGATTAGATTGGCCCTCAGTATCCATCATTAGCAATCTCAGCGCCGAGCTTGTCGTGAACGCCCCCAAAGTAGAGTGCCCCCAGTAAAACTGGTCAGGGTTTGAGGCATCCGGCGAGACCCTGACAGAGTGACAGCATTCATCTTTTGGACAATTTGAACCGGCAAGAACGGCGCCAACACCGCCCAATTCCAATCATTGCCTAACCAAACTTCTGCAACTGTGTGACCTATCAGATCATCCAGCACTACTTGTGTAGCCACATCCACGAGGGGTGGATTCTGTAGCCAGGGATGGAGCCAAAAAAGGGTTGATCTCCCATTCCCGACATCCACCCGAAGGCCCGGGGTGAGGACTTTAGCACCAAGCAACAGCCCTTTCCAGGTGTTAGATGCCCCTTCTCGCTTCTCGAACATGTCAACGTCTAGCCGTCCCTTACAGTACTTCCCTCTGACTACACGGCTCCATAATGAACTCGGATTTTGGAGCATTCTCCACCCCAGTTTAGCTAAAGTTGCCTGGTTAGTCACCCTCATCGACCGTAGCCCCAGACCACCTGATTCCTTTGCTGCATACAAAGTGTCCTTTTTCAACAAATGAATTCGCATATGATCTGCCGTAGACCCCCAAATGAACCCCCTTACTGCTGTATCAATCCCCTCACAAACCTTCTTGGGGACTAAAGCGGATTGCATAGTATAGAGAGGCAAACTTGTTAGCACCGACTTTGCTAACGTCACTCTTCCGGCTAGAGACAAAGAGCTCATCTTCCACCCCTTCAGTCGAGATGTAACTTTGTCCAGGAGATAGGCATACCTTCCCGCCGTCAAGTGGCCACAGGTCGTCGGGACGCCCAGATAGTTGCCGAACTCAGTCACCATCGGCATCCCAAGCTTGGTACATATAGGATTCTTCAAATCAGCTCGGATGACTAACATTTTCTAATTAGATTTTTTTTAATATTAGTTTCAGTTTGGTTAGCCTCAATTGTTCAATTCTACATGTGAATTGGGTATTGTGTGATCTATTTATTATTTAAGGATTTGATCTTTCTGCTTTCTATTTATAAACGATTTAATTTTAAGCTTTGAATTTCGAACCTTTTAATACGAAATGATCCACAACTATTAAAAAACTTGTATTGGTTCTAATTATTTGTGGGAGGTTAGAAGTAGATAAATATTGCTATAAAGTATAGAAAATAAAACACCAAAAAAAAAGATGTTTAAAATAAAGGAAACAATACACACAAACTCTAGTCTTTCCACATCAGCCATTCATAAATATTATTGATCATTGAAACTCACTTTCACATTTTGAAAATTCAATCATCCATTCATATTTCATCCATTAATAAAACCACTAACTATGTAATTGGAAGGACAATCACCCAACCAAAAACATACTAATTAACCTATCACAGTTGACCACTAAATATGGATACTTCTCATTGAATCCACAAATGAATGAAAATATAAATATTTCTTTTTTTTTAATCGGAGACAAGATGTCTCCAAAGAGACGGAAATATAAATATTTCTAATCAATTTAGTAATATAGGCATTCATATAACAATGAAAACAAAATGATACATTTATATAATTTTTATTGCATTCTATTTTAATTGTATTTCAATTCGACATCCAATTTATAGATAACCTAATTGGCATTCAAATACTAGAGAAGTTTATAATAAAAAAAAAAATACTAGAGAAGTTTAAATAAGAGCTACTTTCCAAAGCTGATTTGCACAAATGCATTTAGTTTTGTACAAATTTAAACAATCTTATTTTCATTGCAAACAATCCCAACTACAACTAGTTTTATACTATTTAGTTTTCTCGACGTACTACAAATTAGGAGTGGGCACAAATCCCGCAAATCCCGTCCCGTTCCGCATCCCGTCCCGATCCCGGTGGGATTTCGAAAAAAAAATTTTCAATCCCGTCTCGAAAAAATTACGCGGGACGGGACGCGGGACAGAGAGTTCGAATCCCGCAAATCCCGTCCCGTCCCGCATATATATATATAATTATATATATTTTATATATTTAATTAAAATTAATAAAAATATATAAGATTTATTTACATTATACCTTAACATTAAAACATAAAATTTAAAATAATAATAAAAACATTAAAACCTAAAATTATAAGTAGCATAAGAAATAAATAGTTTTGTTTGGTCTTACCCACTGTTAGTATTGGGCCTTTGGCCTTTTAAGAAAAAAAAATTATTGTACGTTCTCTATTTGGTAGCTCTGGACTAGTCACCAGGAAAGCATCCAATTTTAGGGTTCCCACTTCTCATGGTTTGAATCGGCGCTGTCGGGTGAAGATTGTTGTTCGGTCACCTTCGAGTCTCCTCTCCATCTCCGAATCCAGGTTCTTCTTCTTCTTCTTCTTCCCCTCTTCTTCTTCAGTTCTTCCCCTTCCTTAGATTCTCATTATTAGATTGTATACCGTTCTTTAAATTGCATTTTATTCGGGTTTTTTGAGTTATTCTGTAATTGTTCTAGGTTCTTCAAAATTTGGCTAATTCAATGTCGAAAGAAACGGAATCAAATGCTCCTGTTGGCAGCTCTGCTTCCGGCCCTCTGATTGTGTCAACATCGACCTCATTCGCTTCACCATCTCCTCCTACTGCATCTCTCCCTTCTGCGCATAAGGGAGGTGAGACTCCTACTGAATGTGTTGGTGATGGTCATGCTGCATCAGGAGATGAGGTTGGTTAGAAAATCTCTGAAACTTCCTCATCCTTGAAACGAACTAGTTCTGTATGGGAACATTTTAAAGCATATGAAAAAACTGAGAAAGTTAAAAATGCTACTGGAAAGACAGTGGAGGTCATTCAAAGAAGAGCTCATTGTATACACTGCCCTAAAGGAAAGATTGGGGATTTCTTAGTGGAGGGTAGGAGTGGTACTTCAGGTATTCGTTATTAACATTACTAAGTGTTAAAACTTGTTTTACTTGAATTATACCACCTGTTTGTATATATATATATATATATATATATATATATATATATATATATATATATATATATATATATATATATATATATATATATGCTGTAAACAAGCTTCATTATTATTATTTCTTTGTGTTGTTTTTGGATGAAGAGCACGAGGACACTGGTTCAAGTAGGAACACATTAAAACATGGCCAACCTCAAGTTCCAAAAGTGCCAGCAAAGGAAAAAGCTACTGTGGTGATTAATGTTTAAAAGCTTTCTAGTGCTACTGTATTATGACTTTCACTCTTTGTCTTCAATTGTAATGGGATTCCACATTTGTAATGCTTTAATTTATTATGTTTGCCTACTGTTTTTTTTTATGTAATGTCATGACTTTAATTTGTACCTTTGCAACTTTATACTTGTTATTTTTGGATTGTATTTTAATATTTTTTTACGAGGGACAAATTCCGTCCTGTCCCGTCCCGGGAGGGATAAGACTCGGCGGGATTTGAAAAAAAAATTCAATCCCGTCCCGCAAAAAATACGCGGGACGGGACGCGGGTAATCCCCAATCCCGTCCCGTCCCATGCCCACCCCTACTACAAATTCTTCATTTTGGAGATTTTGAAGTTCTTAAAGAATTTTAAGGGGTTTTTTTGGTCCAATATAACAAATTATTCATCTCATTCTTCAAAATGAAAAAAGCAACGGAAAAAAATAGAGTTTTTTCTAAATTTGTAACATTCTCCAAAAGTAAATCATTCTCTAAATCTTAGAAATGAGAAAGTTTTTGGAGTTGAAGTAAAAATAATTTAAAATTTTTATATTTTATTTTCTTATTTTGGAAAAATTTTGAACAAACCGTTGTAGATATCTTAAAATAAAAAAGAGGGCAAGAACTAAAACTTTACAAGTAACTAGCTAGTACTATCACTTTTAAATGTATGTTGTCACCTTCCCTTAGACCTTACTTCTTTTTGTTGAACAAGACACATCATCCTCATTCCATCATGTAGTATAATTTAAGACATTTTGTTATTTAATCTTTATTCATTTGTTATTTTGTTTGTTTGTTTATGGTTGACCGAACCGGTTCGAACCGGACCGGTCTGCCCTATATTTTTAAAAGTATAAAACCGATGGCGCTACCATGTAAGTGCTCTGCAACTGTGTTAATCAAAACACCGTCGACCTCCCCACTTTACTCTTTCCCACACAATGCCCGCCGCCGCCGCGGCCGCCGCATCTCGCCGGCAGCTGAACCACCTCCACCAAGCCCGGAACACCAACCACACCACCGCGCAGCACGTATCCCCGCACGACGCGCGGCTCCTTCACTGGCACTACGGCGAATTCGGCAACGACGACCGGAACTTCCGAATCCACGGCGAAACCCTCCTCTACATCTGCATCCTCTTCTCCTTGATCCTCCTCGTCACCCTCCTCCTCCTCTACGCCCGCTGGTTCTTCCGACTCCGCCACCTTCCCTCCTCCCTCTCCCACCCTACCGCCGCCGCCCCCACCCTCCCACAGCTCATCATCCCCATTCCCCGCCCCGCAGCCCCTCCGGCCTCCAGGGGCCTCAATTTAACCGCGATTAACTCCATCCCGATCATCCTCCACCAGTCCCCTGCGGTAATTGACGGCAAGATCCATGAATTGGAGTGCTGTATTTGCCTTGGGATGTTCGAAGATGGGGATAAGGTGAAGATTTTGCCGAGCTGTGAGCACCGCTACCACTGTGATTGCGTCGACACTTGGCTTCGTGATCACTCCAATTGCCCTCTCTGCCGCCTCCCAATCGGCGCCGACCAGCCCTAATTTGATCTAGGGTTTGTTTAATTATGTATAATAATTGTTGTTACTGTTGCTGTAATTTAGCCCATATATATAGTTGTTTAGGAGGTGGCAGATAAATTCACACACTGCCCTTCGTCGTCCTCGGGTGATCTGAAATTCAGTACACCCAATGAAATTACTCTCCCACTGTATCTTCAATTGCTCAAGATCTGGATAATGCAGGCCTTGAAGAATTTAGCAGTTTTGAAGCATAAATTTGGCAACTGTTACTGATTTTTGTAGCTGCATTTACTCTTTTGAGCTACACATGATTTCCTGTTTCGGCTTGTGGGGTATAAAGCTGCAGCCTTTATGATCTCAGTTTGCAGAAATTTACTGTTATGTCTACTGACCAGTTTAACTGTTTCGGATTGACTCCGTAGTACAACTTAATTCGATTTCAGTGACTTCGAGTATGATTCGATATTGATTTATTGACTCGATTAGCCACCGAATTTGATTGACGAAGAGAGATAATGGGTGAGTGGCGCCGGGCTTATCAATGCCCACCAACTGTTCGATGAAATTCCCAAATGAGAATCTCATTTTTGCTTGTGTTTTTTTTTGTTGGATAAGGATTAAGGAGGAGTTGGGGTTGTGGATTAAACAGCTCAAAATCAATGGAAGTTTGAAAGAGGGAAGAAAAAGTAGTTAGATGGTTCGTTTGATCTTCCTTTGCCGCCATGATATCTCCTGATAAGTTGGATTCCTTTTCCCTTCATATACCTGAGTTAATTTGGTCCCCCATGTTGAGTGTTGTATGACAAATTTTGCTACTTTCGGATGTCATTGTCCGTTTAAAGGCGTTTTCATGCGTCGAATACAAGATGAAAGAAACTAGTTTATCCATAAATTAGGTATCAGTATCAGTCTAGCCAGTTTTTTATCGGTTCAAATCAAACGAAACTCGAACAAGTAGCCTACTTGACTACTCGTCGATTAATGATCAAACGACAGCAACTGATGAAACGAAGCTGCTTTTAGAAACCGGTAATGTTAGCACATTTTGTTCATGTATACCTATTTGAAGAGTTGGTTACCAGTATATGAAGGCAGTTGATGCATTTGTGGTGAACACATATAATCACGTACGTAATGCCAGAAATGTAAATGGAAAGAAACATTAGGCAAATGATAAGACACTAATTAATGTTTTAATTTCATATTTTTACTGATTAGATTCTCCAAAATCTTTAGTTTTTTTATAAAGAATTTTCAATTTTGAGTTATTTTTTTAAACAGATTTTTATCTCATTCTTCAAAATAGAGAAATAACTTTAAAATCCACAACATTCTCCAAAATATAAATAGTTCTCCTAATAGTTGAATAAGACTGTTATAGCTGAAGTAAAAATAATTTAGAGGATATAATTTTTATTTTAGAAAATTTATAAATTTTTTAGATAAGCTATTATAGAGATGACCTTAGAGCATCCCCAACCTTATCTATTTCAAAGTTTTTGGGGGTTTCGGAAAATTTGAAGTATTTTTTTTATCTAACCGATTCTCCATCTCGTTATCGAAAATTGGAAAACAATAGATAAAATAGAGAGTTTTTTTTTTCCAAAATCTATAGCATTCTCCAAAATTAAATGCTTTTTAATATTACATTTTTTTCATTTTGAAATTTTTTTGAAGAAACTTTTCAAGATGGTTTTACACACCAAATTTCATTTTTTCCTCACACATTTTAAATATTTTTTTAATTTTTTGTAAATTTATTTTCATGGCTTGAACTCTAAACTCCCGATTAAGATAGGTGAGTTTGCTAAGCCATGAATGTGACGAAATATCTCTCATATAGAACATCGATCATTTTACTTTGTTGGTTTAAAGATGAAAGATGAACATGAAAAAAAATGTGACTACAACGAAATTGAGAATACAAGTAAATGCTTTTGGGAGTAAAGTGAAGTAGCAAAAGGGAAGTGTGACACGATTGACAATTGAACACGAAACTTACCAAAGTAGATAATTAGACTTGGATCTTATCCAAATATTAAGCTTAGTGTCAGCAAACTTGTTATTTAATTTTCATTTACGCACATTTTTTTTTTAGAGATCAAGAGTATATAAAAATATGATTTTTTTTAAAAATTCGTTATAGTTATGAAATCATTAAAAAATTTATTTTTTATTATACGGGTCACCTCTCACTTACCACTAGAGACTAGAGTAATGAATTATTGATTTACTTTATGATATATTAAGAAACTCAAAATAGGAAAAAACCCCCTTAATTTCAATGCGCGCATTGATCAACTAATGCATTGAAATTAAAAAAAAAAATTTGAGTTGCTTAATATATGTCTATTAATAGAAATTAAGCGTGTATTTAGTAGGAGTTAAGGGAGGTTTGGGGGTCCAAAAAAAATTGAAGTTGTGGCGTTTGGTAGGAGATGCAACAAGAGATTTGGGGGTTGTCGGTGGGGGTTAATTTCCATCGAATTGGAACCTTGGAGAGACAAGCTTTTGGGGGTTTTGGTAGGAGATTTTTTTTTGGAGCACAAGCCAAGGGGGTTAATTTCCATCGAATTTGTGTTTGGCCTTTTTTGTCTTTTTACCACAAAAACATCTTTCAAACCTTATAACTAACAAATACCATTCAGATTTTTTATAAGATTATTTTTCAAAAAAAGTCTCCATCTTCTACATCTCAAAAATCTTAAAAAAAAAAAACTCCACCTCTATTAAAAAAAACTACACCTCCGAAAAAACCCTTTTGCCAAACACAAATGGGATTGGTGTCCAAAAAGATGGTCCAAAATTTTACCTATATAACTACAAATAGTTCATTACATGCTAGCTACCTCAACTCAATCCAGATCCTCTTTAACACCGAGTATTACATCCGATGTTATAATTAATTAAATTTACATTAAAAATTGTATTTATACTCTATACACTTATATTAACATATTTATAAAATTTTCCTATAAAAAATTATGTTTTAAAATTATGGATAATTACAAGATTGATTATTTTAGAAAATAATTTTTTTTATTTTTCTAAAACAAATATTTTTATAACAAAAGTTTATAAATATGTTAATATAAGTGTATATAGAATATAAACATAATTTTTTATGTGAATTTATATCCGAAATAATTAAGTATAATTCAATATTTTTATAACAAAAATTTATAAACATGTTAATATGTGTGAATTTAATATAAGTGGAAGGCCCAAGAACGATATGTAAATATTGAGAGTATGAGACAACGAAAGCTAACACGACGCCTCACCTGATGATTATGATAGGTGATATGGTACCCCGTGGTGTATAAGATAAATAAAATAGTGATACAACTTTTTTAAAATATATTGAGGACGAAAAAATTTAAAGACTTCATCAACCAAGTATTTTTTTTTATCGTGTTATATTATGTCTACTTTGCCATGTTTATCAATAGAATTTGTAGGTTAAATCACGTCAACAAACTTAAAGTTAAAATTTATAACAACCCTCAATTCACCTATTTTTTTATTTTATTTTTAATGTAAACCCAACTCACTCATTAATACGAAGGTCCTCCAACACAAAATCATATATACATCCGGATGTAATCTATCCTCTATAACAACTAAATATCGGGTCACCCCGTCCTGTTTTTCAAAGTTTATTATATCGGGTAATTTTTCAAGTAATTTTCTAAAAAAAGTTGCAAAACAAGTGGAACTAGTATGATTCCTGTACCATGGCGCGTTTTTTTAAACTAAAATATTATATATAAAAATATTAATAAATGTTAAGATAAAAATCATAAAAAAAAACTTTACAACAAATGTATCTTACAATTATCTCAGAAAATTATTTTTTAAAAATCTTATGTAAAGTATAATACATAAATATAGATATTTTAAATTACTCAGGAATAATAATATCAATATTATTATAACATTGTTTAAATGTGATATGTCATAATCAATAGTTATATTCAATGTTTTGAATTAAGCTCAACAGTTAGTAAATAAATTTGAATTAAGCCCAATGGTTAATTAGATTGAATTCAATGTTTTGAATTAAGCCCAATAGTTATTAAAATTAAAGAAAAAAAGAGAATTAAAGGAATAAAGAAGAAAAAAAAGAGAATTAAAGAAAATCAAAGAAAAATGGCAAAAAAATATGATTGGTTAAAACTCCTAAAATGCCTCTAAGATTGACACATCACCCTAAACTCTTCTAAATTAAGAGTTTATAAAGATTTTCCTTAATTGTTTTTTGTACATTGTATTGATTATTACTACCTCCGTTTCCTTTTAATTGACTTTTTACTATCCATGTACGTTTTTTAAGGTGTGAAAAACTATATGAAATAATAATTTTTTAAAATATTTTTTTCGATAATCTCATACTTATTGGTGATAAATATAATATTATTAAAAAATATTATTAAAATATTAATATTTAATATAGTTTTGATCGTTCTAAAACTACGTGCATGACTTGAAAAAGTCACTTAAAAGGAAACGGAGGGAGTATTACGGTTTTTCTATTATACGTGTCCCAAAGGTATCCCAAAGGTATAAGATAAGATTTCTGTTTTAAAAAAGTACGGAGTATATCCTTAATTAAAATGCATTAGTCAAATTTTAAATTAGATTTCTATGGTCGTTTATTTTTGTTATTGTTGTTGTTGAAGCATATATTTCTATATTGACTAAGTGAAACTGGATAAAAATTTAGCAAGCTCTTATCTTAAGCGTATATTTATATATTTAGCGTGCCATCAGCTGGTGGTTGGTACATGGTAATAACCATTTATGGTGGTTACTATACCATGCTAACCCCCTTTTTTTTTATCTTAGTCCAGTTCGATCGACTCAGTCGCTCTACATCTGGATCGGGTACTGTGTGACCCATTTAAGAGCTGACACTCTCACTCACAAGTAACTCTATGTTTCCAAGGGACCCTCTCACTCACAAGTAACTCTTTATTTCCAAGGGGATTCGAACTTCAAAAAAGGGATTCGAACTTCAAACATCTTGGCATGGGATATAGTCCCACAATCACTACATCAACTTGTGATATTGCTATATTGTATTAATTAATGAGATAGAAAATTCAATGGATTAAAAATATTGGAGAAGACGACACATGACACAAATGACTTCTCCTTTATTATATTTAATTAGAAAATAATTTGTGAGATTTTTAAAAATAAAGAAAGGATATTACATATCAAAAAATTAATTTTTTTTTACTACAATCAACTATTATCACTGGCAGTTAGCTTAGTACTAAGCTACCATCAGTATTTACAAAACGTCGCCTTAATGGCGAAAAATTCAAGCAACAAATCGGCCTAAATCGACGACCAAAGCGCTTGTATCGTCGTAGGATCCTCGCTTGATGGATAACTCGACGAGCTCTTTACAAGCCCGAGCTAGGTTAGGCTTATTGCTTCCTATTTCTGTACAAGATTGGAGAACTGTATTCACTGCCTCTTGGTTAGTCACCTTATCCCAAACACCATCCGATGCCAAAATCAAGTACTCGAAATCGGGTTGGATGGCTAGAGTCGTCGTCTCTGGCTCAGCCGTCACCCATTTCTTCATATGCTTGTCGCCTATCGCCCTTGACACCGCTAGAGAGCTTTGTATCCTCCAAACACCGCGACAGCAATCCACATACCCTCCCTGTAATGCCACGACGAATTTCGTAAGAAACAGTATTTTATATAAAATGACTTAAACTTTTGTGTTAGAATCTGAATCTGTACTGACCGTTGCTTCGATCCTAAGACGCTCATCTTCTCTAGAGGGCTTGTGGTCGTCGGTGAGAGCCTCAGCAATGCCCCCACGGCATAGAACAGCGCGACAGTCACCGGCATTGGAGACTGAAAGGAAGCCCCGGCGGATCAAGGCGGTGACGGAGCAAGCGCCGCCGCCACCAACGCTTTCGTTGAGATACTCGGAATCAGTGGTGAGATATCCATCTCTGATAGCCGATTCCAGTTCTCCGGTAGCCTCCACCTGGTCAAGTATTTTCCTTCCGAGCTTCGCGGCCGCGAATTCAGCCGCTGTGGCTCCACCATGGCCGTCGAATACGCCGAAACAGGCCTGCAATTGAAATCAATTTCATCAAAAACCTAATCCAATTCGCCTGAAATCGAATCGATTACCGACTGTTAAAGTCGCAATTACCTGCTTAGATCCGCAATTAGACTCGACAGAAGCGGAGAACCGGTCCTCCAATTCGCCCTTCCTCCCTCTCCGGCAGTAGACGGCGTAGCCTTCGCCGGCCTCCTCCAACTGCTCAACTCTCTTCTGGATCATTCCCGGCGCCGTGTCGAGCATCGCGGTAAACGTCGACACCGGAATATGGATCCTCGCCGGCCTCTTCCTCTTGATTAGCGCGGCCGCAGACAGAGGCCCCTCCGGCGAGTAATCGGCGACCAGAGGGCCGGATGTAGGTGACATGGAAACACAAGGAGGCATGGATTGATTCTGGTTGTGCGTTCTTGGTGGTTGTTCAGTTCGTTGATTAGATCTGATCAGTTAGGGTTTTGCTTTGAACGGGGTGGATGAATGGATGAAGATTTGAAGATGTGTGGTATATATAGTAAGGGGGCGGAGATGAGTGTATTGAGTTGTATGGAGGCGGTCAATGGTCAACATAAATATTTTGAATTAGTGTTTGTTTGGGTTAAAAAAAAAAGGAATATTACGAAATGGATGATAAAAGGAGGCGCTTGGTCGGGGTTGACTGGGGTTTGACCTTCTCAAATACCGGAAACGGGGTTTCCCCGTTTTGAACGTATAAACGTTACGGAGTTTGGTTGGGTCCATCTCCATATATTGTACTTACCGAACTTACGCATGTGACTAAATTACTCAAAACCACATGAATAAATTGTTTACTTTTCACAAATTATGATAATATGATATTTTAAGATTTTATTTATTTAAAATACGATGCAATAAATTAAATTTGGATTACAATTTTCTTTTCTTTTTTTTTTTAAAAAATGTGCCCTAAATTTTAATTTTTAAAACAAACTAAACCCGTAATTTTTGTTAAACTTAGTGCTCATTTGGATTGATTTGAAAAACTCAGAAAGTTGAATGTCCCAAGAAGTTGGATAGAATATCTGCTTTTGGTTAAAAATTTTCATCTCTAAAAACCCAGGAATTGAAATTCTCATAAATTTAACTTCATGTAAAATACAGGTATATTATGAGGTACATGATAAGACAATTTCCACCATTTTCTTACTAATTAAAATCCCTTATTTATCTCGATATATCAAATCCACCATTATTTAATTTTTCAACCAAACATGTTTTATAAAATCCCAAAAAGTGTAATTCATAGAAAGTAGACTTCCCAGGAATTAAATTCCCGAGAAGTAGATTTCCTACATTTATCCAAACGAGCACTTATTCTTCTTACATCAACTATGGAAAAATATTTTTCCAAATTTTATTATTTTTTAAATAATTGAATCATAATTTTTTTCTTTAAAAAAATATCCTAAATATTTAAAGCCAAAATCTATCAATTTAATCTTTTTATATGATATAAATTGTATGGTGGATATGAGATAAGGAAAAAAATAGGTATTTCATCTTTTATATGTGTCAATTAGATAAGCATTCTAATTAGATAAGAATTTCAACTTGAAATTTTTATGAATTCCAATGTGAAAAATATTTTTTTATGCAACACCACTTGATTTAAGGTTTAAATAGAAAATAAAATGAATTGAATAATTTATTCAACGAAAAATCAACCATCTATCAGTTTAAATACAATTAGTTAAAGAAAAAAGGGATATCTGTTAATATTTTTCAAATTAATTAATTAATAATTAGAACCTTATTGATTCAAGCTTTTTTTTATCCATACCTAATTGATTTACTAAAATAAATATGTAAAAATTGATCAGGTCAATTTCCGTGGGTCAGTAAGGTCAAATTGTGTTAATTAAACTGAATAAACACATCGTTGAGAAGCACAACTATGCAATCGATCTGATCCAAAAACACATCATCTAGCTCCTTGCTATCCTGGCTATTTTTTTAATCCTTGCACAGCAAGGAGTTAAAAAAAAAAAAAAAACTTTGGATCAACAAAAAAAAAAACACTTGCGCAGCAAGGACTTGAGAAAAAAAATTATATTTATATTTATATATATATATAGTATTTTACTTTCCATATATAAATATAATTCTGATCAAAATTATATTACCAAAAGGGTATCGATTAAAATCCCGAAAGGGGCATTGTATAAATTCCGGAAGGGCTTTAAAAATCTCGAAAGGATTGAAAAACCCATTTTACAAAACAAAATTAATATTCCAACATTTTGTACACAATCCTGTTAAGGTTCTGACTAAAATCCCAAAAGGGTTGAATAAACCCCATGAGGTCTTCGAAAATCCAAATTGTATTCTTAATAATTTGATCTCCAAGACGCTCCGCGTTCTCAGGAGCTTTGCACACAAATTTTCGTTGGATTTTTGATCTTCTCTTATTAGTCCCTTTTTTTCGTTCTTTTGGCTTCGGGTCGTTGCTATGGCGTGGTGCCGTGGTGGCGTTTAGTTCCGACTTGGGTTGCAGTATCGGGCTTCCTGTATGATCGAGAGGATCCTGGTTGTATTCGTGGTCTTCAAAGATCTCTCATCTAGGTGGGGACAACGTCAGTGATTCGCACTTCCCTAGGTTTGCCCTTTCCGATAGCGGGTTTGGGAAGGAGGTTCATTGGAGTTCACTGCCCACACATGAGATTCTTAATGTATCAATGACCAACGATGATACTTTATGGTAGTGCTTGATTTCGTTTTTAGTCTACATCCTCAACTTACTAATTTTAAATTTGCTTAAATTCGTCTTGTTGTTGAGTGTGGCTTTATGATCTTATCCTTTATTTTACAATATTAGATCAACAACATGTGCAAATGGGTGTGTATGGGGATAATGTTAGGCTGTTAGCAGTAGGGATAATTAATTTTTTTTAATAAAGTATGAATTAAAGATTAGACGAGTTTGAAACTCGACAACATGATGAATCTATTGCATGTTTCTGACCGTTAAGAGTACCCTAGATGTTGTCGGAGTAAAGGATCGTCAACAAGGGCGTTCTAGTGCGTTGTAGATTCTTATCCAAAACTTGTATCATTTGATGATGCCATGTGAATCGCTAGAAACATGTGAAGTGTATGGCTAACCCAATAACGAAAGTTTCGTAATGGGACTGGAGCAGACTACCATGAGACAAAAAATCTTCTTTTTAAAGAGATTCGATTCGGAACTCTTATATGTCCAAAGTCCATAATTTCAGAGGTTTTCCCTGACTTTGTCCATGTAAACAAACAAGAACACTCTAAATTACAAATCTATCGAACTAATAACCTGAGAATTTTATTTATTTATTTTATTATTGTGTGTGTTCTAATTAAATTTCTAATTCTTATATTTGTACTTAATAAAAAAAAATATTTAAATCCACCGGAATGGAACTGGCCGGCAAAGTGGGTTTCGAAGTTTCCATTTCCAGATGATTTGTAAATTTGTACTAATTTTAATTGGGTCAGATATTGGTTGCGGAATATTGACCTTAATTTTAATTTGCATGCACAAACAACTGTTTAGAGGCGGTCAAAATAAATGTTTTCTGTTTATATTTTATGGGTTTCATTTTGCATCCGAAGTGAATAAGTCAAACTTTAGTACTTCTACTTATGACACTTTCATTGTTATTACTCCCTTCAATTTTTAATATAAGGCATTTAACTTTTTTTCACGTAGTTTAAAGAGCTAAAAACTATACTCCCTCCGTTAATTAAAAGTTGACATTTTACTATTCATGTACGCTTTTTGAGGTGTTAAAAACTATACTCTCTCCGTCCCACAATAGATGTCTTTTACTATTCATGCACGTTTTCTTAAGAAGTTAAAAACTATATAAAATATCAACATTTTATTAAATATTTTAAAATAATATCATACATATGACTAATAAGTATAGAATTATTTTTAAAAATTAATTAAAAAGTGGATATTTTATATAGTTTTTAGCTCATTAAAAAGCGTGCATGAATAGTCCAAAGACATCTATTTTGGGACGGAGGGAGTATAAAATATTAACTTTTTTAATATATTTTTTTAATAATTTCATACTTGTTACTAGTATTAAGTATGAATTTATAAAAACAAATTTTAAAAAAAGTTAATATTTTATATAGTTTTTACCATTCTAAAAAAGCGTGCATAAATAGTAAACGACAAGTTTTAATTAACAGAGGGAGTATGAAATATTAATATTTTCAATTAAATTATTTTACATTATAATATATATTAATAATAAGTATTATAATGTAAAAAAATTTAATTGAAAAAAGCAATATTTTATGTAGTTTTTAGCTCCTTAAACGACGTGAAGAAAAGTCAAATGCCTTATAATAAAAATCGAAGGGAGTATTATTTTTTCACATTTGTCTCTAAAAAGTAGCGTATATATCTTGCCAAACAAGATGTGGGGAGCGATTCCGTATCTGGAAGATTGATCATTGGAGTTTCATCTTCACTGTCTATAAAAGTATGTGTCTTGCTGTATCGCTGACATGCGGTGCTTCCCTTGGGTGATGCTTGACTTTCGTTCTTCGTCGGCGTCCACAACGTTTCGGTTTTCGTTGCTGCTTAGTTTCGTCCTTTTTCGGAGTACATGTTATGCGTTATTTGCATCTTTTTTCCTTTTTCTTGTATTTTCAGTTTTTATTGTATGTTCGATTGTCTCATATACCTGAACTCGAATTATTACTTAATTAAAAAAAAATTGTGGGGGAATTAAGGACCTTAAATTTCAATACCACATGAAAAGCAGGGTCTATCTCGTTTTAATTAAGTACGTGCATTTCTATAAGTTTGACCAAAGGACATTTTGCCCTCTTTTTACGTCCATTTTTAAGTTTGACCAAGGCGTTTTTGTACATCTATGTTATTTGCCATTCTCATATTTCGAATATTCTTTGTTGGGGTTTTCCCTAAAAATTATACGTGGACCACCACCATATATCATCAAGTTTCTGAATAATTTGTCTGCATGAACTTAACTCACTCGGTCATAGGAGTGACATTTGAAGTAAGGACCAAAAATCGAGTCTAACCAGTAACCAGCGACAATGTGTGAGCAATCTCTCAAATGAGAGGCTCCTTATACACACTGAGCACTGGTCTCATGCCCATATTATTGATTGAGTGACTATGATTTACATCATCTCATAATCTTTGTCAAGTCGGGGGTGAGAAGCGCCAAGTGTGAGCGATTTCACCTATTTTTTTAGCAAGTTAACGAATAATTTATAATACATATATTAAAATAAAATAGAAAGTGTTTAAACACTTTATGATATACTCTCTCCCTTTAATAGATGTCATTTGACAAGTTAACACATCTTTTAAAGGAGTTTAAAACTATATAAAATAGAAACTTTTAATTAATTTTTAAATAATTTTGAATTTGATATTTTGTATATTTTTCACTCATTAAAAATATATCAAAAAGAGAAATTTCTTTATATCCTATTTCAAGATGTACACCATTATCTTACCCCAACGAAGTTGGGAGAGTGTTTCTCATTTATAGTAATATACTACGGATGTTGTATGACATTTTAACAAGTTTTTAAGGAATTAAAAACTATATAAAATAACTTTTTATTTTTTAATAATTTCACACTTATTATTAATAAATATAAAATTATATTTAAAAAATTAATAAAAATGTTAATATTTTATATAATTTTAAGCTCATTAAAAACATATTAAAATATCAAATGCTATTTATTACTGAATGAAGGGAGTATTAAACTAAACTACTAAAGACATAAAATGAACACAATGAAAGAAAATATTTCCAAAGTTTTCAAACACTTACTTTTCATTTAACTATAAATTTTAAAAGTGATAAATGAGGACGAGAAATAAAATGACAATACTATAGTATAATTAGATGAAATAAAATTAGCCAAATCTTATATATAGGTAGGCCGGATGGGCGACCGTTAAATACACATTTGTATAATTTTATGTGTAGGGAACTTATATCTTACATTTTTTTTGGCAAGCAACTTCTATCTTACACACACATACACACGTATATTTTTTTTAAAAGGGAAAATTCTACATATTGGGGGGTTATGTTTGGCAATTCATATGTTTTTGTCTTAATATTCTATACTTTTAAATTAGTTAAATAAAAGATTTTTAGTTTAATTAGTTTTTGAAATTAGATTTTTAAAAGTTACTCATCTAAAAATTTCCATATTTTTTCATATTTACAAATCTATTTATTTCCTCATATCGAATCAACTAGTTTGTATCAGCTATTCTATCAGATGAATTATATCAAATAACTTACTAGATTATAAACACTCTAATTTAACATATACTAACTCTGTTCAACAATATAAGTCTTTTTAGATTTTGCACGTATTTTAAGAACCTAAAAAATATAGTAAAATATTAACTTTTTTCATAATTTTTTTTAATAATTTAATACTTACTAGTACTAAGTGTTAAATTATTAAAAAATTAATATTTTATTATATTTTTTAACTTTTTAAAAAACGTGCAAAATCTAAAATAACATGAGTATCTAACACTCTCCATCAACTTTAACTATCTTATCAACTTCAGCTACCTTATTATAATGAGGTCTTTACATTGTAATTAAAAAAAAACTGATACAAATTGATCCCGTTTAAAACTATCATATTGAGGTTTCCGAAATCAAACCGTATTCGCCACTCGATGGGATTATAATTAAATATGCAGATTTTGTTATTATAATCCGGGATACGGTTTTTTAACGGGTCAAGCTTTATATCAAATTAAATACAAACAATAAAAGTTGGTTGTGGGCTTGAAAAGATCGTACGTCTATATACTTCGTATATAAATTAAAGTATATAATATATAGTATATACACAATGTATTTGACATTGTCGTATTAGCATGCCTATATCATTAATTATCATATAGTATATAATAATAATATAATATATCCATATATGTACGTCATTAATACTAGTTTAAGGAGTCTCAACCTCAACGATAACGGCTAACCACTATTTAAAGATTTTGAAGCCCTCCACTTCACTGCACACTTGCACTGAATCTATCTATATACAGTATATTTCTATATTATATATAATTAATAATTAATTTTATATCAACTACTCCCTATTATCTTAATTGATCATCATTTCAACATTAAACAACTACGTACTTTAAGGAGTATATATTATATTTTCTACCCATCAAGTGTCCCATTTAAGTGGTTTAACTACCTTAGCTAGGTTGCTCCTCTATATAGGTCTTAATTGAAAAAGGGTATCCTGTCAAACAAACTTACATTAAAATAAACTTATATATATATATATATATATATATATATATATATATATATCAACAAACTCATATTTGCGTACATGATACACTGTCAAGTTTAAGTATATATCATTCATACTCTCTCTATATATACACACATTGATTACCGTGTATCATTTTAACAAATCTAGATCGTTGAATTAATTAAGAATATCAATGGTTAAAAATAATTTTTGATTATTCGGTGGTAATGAATAATTATTCGTTGAAATCATGAAATTATTTTGGGGTATTGGGCGATTATATATGCATTAGAATGAAATTTATATTTTTACACTTTTTGTATATATAGACGAATAGTTACATTGTACGTTATAGACAAATAATCATGTGAAAATAAACGAATAATTTATGTGTACACGATAAGGGTTGTGTACAATGTAAGAGCTAGAGGTGACAATCAGGCTATTCGGATCGGGTTCGGGTATACCTATTTGAGTTCGATGATATGTCGTGTCGGTCATATGTCGGTTATATTGTATATTTGGTGAGGTTCAAACCGGGTTGGATAAGTTAGAGTCAAATGAATTTTAAGTTGGTCGGGTTCGAGTTGGGTCACAATTAGTTTTATTATAAAATGATGATTATTTTTTTGTTATCTTAATTATTGACTATTAAATTACGCTTTAGTTATTTAGTTATACTAGGTTTCATTATATATAATTCACATTATTTGAGTGTTTGAAAATAAGAAAATAATTATAAAGATGAGTCGAGTTTTGTTCGTGTACGTTGGGTATGAGTCAGGTCAGGTTTGTCTATTTTGTGTCCATTTGGGTATTGGGTCAAACTGAGTTGGGTTCGGGTTTGAATTCGAGTTGTGCATAATACTAGATTTTCGGGTTTCGATTGAATTTGGGTTCGAATGAGTCAGGTCAAATTTTGTCTAACTCTAGTAAGATTGTAAGAGTTGTGTAAATTACAACTAATCTCTCTATATGTATATGTGCAAATGGGATTTACCATTTGCAAATGGGGATTTGTTTTAAGAAGCTCTTGATTCATAAGCCGACATAGGCATGCCATTGTAGAAGATCAAAGTTTGGACTTTGGATTAATCTTATGAAGGAACCATAATTAGGACTGGATCAATTTGGGGCGGTCCGACCAACCGGCCTGCCCCGTCCACAGTGGACGGTTTATCACAAATATGCAAGTGTATGAATTTAAGACTGGATGAATTAACAATGACGGATCTGGATTTTTCTGAGGGGTGATTACAGAATTTTCAACCTTTGTTTTGATTTTATTTATTTATATATATATAATATATATAAGTAACGAAATTCGATTATTTAGACAAATTTAGAGAAACCGAGAGTCTGAACAAGTTAGGAGATGGACTAACCATTACGTACAATCAGAGTCAAATGTAACATAAGCAAATAACTGAATAAAAATAACAAGAAGCAAATGACGGAAAGAAAAATGCAGAACTCTTGTTACGCATACTCTTACGCGACATATAAAATTTAATTAATTAACTAATAAGGCTTACTTTATAATTTATAAAAATAAAATCATTCTAATATGAGTTATGAGTTCAAGTAATATCCGGGATACGTTTCGAAGATCGGATACCTTCGTTCGGATGTTGCAATTCAGGTACGGGTCGAGGTTTCAAACCTCTAATCAGTCGAAGTTTCATAAATTCATTTTAAACGAAAGTGAAAAGGAAATATGATTTAGATACAAAAGCCACGGCAAGGCCGGGTCAAAACCGAAACATAATTCTAAAGTCGGATGGCCAGATTAGCGGGGTTAGACAGATTCCTTTGCAATCGCCGAGGGACTTTCCCACGCCATATAAACAGAGAGCAATCATACCTAAAAACAATGGGTGCGAGTGGGGTCAGACCGAGGCCCCAACACGCTCTGTCCAGCAAGCGAACATACACATACGCTAATAATAAAGATGATGCAGATGCGGAAATTAAATCACACTAGCATGATCCTAATTTACAATTTATACTCTTGTCAGCTTTGGTAACCAAATGATCCACTATATGTCTATATGCCAATATTTTTTGAAAAATCCCGCGAGAAAGTTATCAGGCCCCGGAGATTTATCGTTGGCTAGACTAAAAAGGACATTCTTAACTTCACTACTTGTAATTTGCCTAGTAAGCCAGTCATTATCCGAGGATGAGATTTCTGGATTGATATTGTCTAGTAGAACAATTTGAATTAAAACTCTAAAATTTCATTAAGTCATTGTATTTATAAAAATCAAGATACTTATTATTGATTTATAATAATTTAGCAAATTTCAAATTTTAAATAAACACGAATAAACATGACAAATAGCTCAATTATTTATTTCTAATAAAATTTAAAATTTTTAGGCTTTTACATTACAACGAGAAGAGTAATATACATAATATTTTGAAAATTGTTAACTATTTTTAGACACAAATTAGGAGATACTTTTGGAATGTATTTATTATACAATCCAACCCCTTAATTTTAAAAGTTAAATATATTTACATTTAAATCTTGATTTTAAAAATAAGAAATATAATCTATTTAACGATATCTTAACGAAAATAGTCAAATATGTGAAGAGTGGTGGTTTGTAGATGGCATTCGATAATTTGAAGGGTAGTTTTTTATAATTTTAAATTTAAAGGATGGTTAAATGAAGAACCCATATTTAAGGGTTGTTTTCTGTAATTTCCCATCAAACAATTTGGGGGTTTTGTTGAGCTTCATCTATTTGCAAACCCTAGTCTAGATCTCTTCTGATCTTCTCTCTCAATTGGAAGCCAGAGAGAGACGGAGGAGACCCTTGTCGTGTTCGCTTGTTCCCTGTAAGTAGTTCTTCTCCCTCTCCCTAGATCTCTCTTCTTCGTTTGGTATTTAATTTTTTCTCGCCCCGCCGATTGGGTTCGCCGCCATCATCGATCTGGTTCTAGTTTCCAAACGATATCAGTTCGATGTTCCCATAACACGAATCCTACTTCAGTGTTTAAGAATTATTCATTCCCCCCTCAATTTCTGTTCTGCTCTGCTCTGCTTGATATTCAGGAGCTGTTGGAGTTTATGGATTTTACGAAGAATGAATCTGGTTCTTGGTCTGCTCCGTTTCCTTGGTTGCAGAGTTAGTGTTTAATCTGGAGCAACCAACCAAGAGATTTGGTCAGTAGTGCATAGTGGTAGTCCAAATTGATAAAAGCGGATCATTCATGTCAATATTTCAAAACCCAAATGAAACTCATGATCTATCCCTTCCACTCCTACCTTTGCAAAATAAATTCATTGATTAGTTATTTTATTTAATTAAAACAGAATAGTTAATAGAGAGATCGAGCAACTATTTGAAGATTGTTTTAGAGTTGCTGTAAAGTATCTCATTTGTGTTCATCAGGTTTAGTTTCTTGATTTACACTCCAGCTTCTCTTTCTGAATCTCAATTCATTAATTTGCTAAAGTTTCATTAGGTTTTTATTGCTTGAATATCTTAGGTTGTTGTTACCTTTAAGATCTGTGCTAGGATTCTTTGTTTTTTATGACTGAATATTGAGCTTGTATGTCATATTTCTTTGATACTTGTTGATTTTAGGGAATTTATAAAGTTTGCTTCTCTGAAACTGAAGTGCCGAAATGGCTGATGGAAGTCCACCAGGGCACGGGCACGCTGAGGAAAATCCAGAATCTAAAGCAATCTCAAATTCGATCTCCAATGCCGACGGGTCCCTGGATAGCCTCGTTAGGCAGTTCCAGGATTCGTTATCCGCTTCAAAGAAGCACGCGTTTTGGGAAACCCAGCCGGTGGGGCAGTATAGGGAAATTGGGGACAGTAGTTTGCCTGAAGGACCTATTGAGCAGCCAACACCATTATCTGAGGTGAAGCAAGAGCCCTACAACCTCCATATCCTCTATGAATGGAGTACCTGTGATCTGAACGATGACGAGACTTGCCTCGAAGTGTATAACTTGTTGAAGAACAATTATGTTGAGGATGACGAGAACATGTTCAGATTTAACTATTCCAGGGAATTTCTAGGGTGGGCTCTGCGCCCTCCTGGCTATTATGGGAGCTGGCACATAGGTGTTCGAGCCAAGGCTTCCAAGAAACTGGTAGCATTCATCAGTGGCATTCCAGCGAGGATACGGGTCCGTGATCAAGTTGTGAATATGGCTGAGATCAACTTCTTGTGTGTCCATAAAAAGCTAAGGTCTAAAAGGTTGGCGCCGGTTATGATCAAGGAGGTGACAAGGAGGGTTCACTTGGAGAACATATGGCAAGCTGCTTATACTGCTGGTGTTGTTCTTCCAACCCCGGTAACAACTTGCCAGTATTGGCACAGGTCTCTCAACCCAAGGAAACTGATTGACGTTGGGTTCTCTCGGCTAGGTCCAAGGATGACAATGAGCAGGACTATAAAACTCTATAAGCTACCAGATGCACCGATTACCCCTGGTTTTCGGAAAATGGAGCTTCGTGATGTTCCAGCTGTTACTCGTTTGCTGAGAAATTACTTGAGCCAGTACATCGTTGCGCCAGATTTTGACGAAGATGATGTGGAGCACTGGCTTCTCCCAAAACAAGACGTGGTGGATGGGTATGTGGTCGAGAGCCCTGTGACCCATGAGCTCACTGATTTTTGCAGTTTCTACACCCTTCCGTCCACCATACTCGGTAACCAGAACTACAACACTTTGAAAGCTGCCTACTCTTACTACAACGTTGCAACCAGGACTCCTCTACTCCAGCTGATGAATGATGCTCTGATAGTTGCCAAGCAGCAAGATTATGATGTTTTCAATGCTTTAGATGTAATGGAGAATGAATCATTCCTGAAGGAATTGAAGTTTGGACCCGGTGATGGACAACTTCACTATTATCTCTACAATTATCGCGTTCGAAATGCCCTGAAGCCATCAGAGCTCGGGCTGGTCCTTTTATAGTCGGCCCTTGCTACATTAGCTGTCAACAACTCCGCCATTGAAATTCAACGTCTTCATGCCTCAGACTAGCTGGCTTCTCATTGCTTTTAGAACTTGCAGTTTCATGAAAGGTAAGGAGCTGTTTATATTAATGCACTGGTTTTTGGATGCACCGTGCTGAGTTGCTGTATTTTGTTACCATTTACCTGTTTGTTGCTTTGGAGATTTTCTTATGTGTTTACCTTTGATTAATTTTGTCAGTACATTGATTCTGCTAGACACAATTTTTGGATAGAGTTGAGATCCCATTTATGATTTGATCTGTGATGCAGAAATTTGGAATGGGATCTCAGGGAGTTTTTGTGGTTGGAGTTGGGGAAATATCAACCGTTAATTTATATTATTGACGGTTAGATTTTGCCCCTTCTTCGTTAAAGATCCAACAAAAACTATCACATTTTCAATTCTCAATTTCTTTTATTTAGATATTTATGTAGGTAGTGTTCTAAAAATCGCGCCTAGGCGCTAAGAGACCTGGGAATTTTTTAAGCTGGGTGGGTATTAGGCGGATCTAAAAGCTAGGCGGGCTCCTCTCTCTCTCTCTCTCTCTCTCTCTCTCTCTCTCTCTCTTTCTTTGTCACTCTGAACTTTGAGGGATGTATAGCTGCTGTAATTGTGTCACTTGCCGACTGCCGACTGATTTTTTGCCCGAAATTCATTGTATTTGTGTTCTATTGCTGCTGACGGTTGATGATAATGTATTGTAATTGTGTTATACTGCTCGTGCAATTTTGTATTTGTGCTGCTGATGCATGTAATTTTGCCCAGTTATCACCGGCACTCTTGTTCTCCTACATGGCTACATGTAATTTTGTAATGGTGCTGCTGCTATTTGGTATTGGTGTTATTTTATATCATGTTATTTGTGCTGCTGTTTTTTATTCATAAGTTATTTGAAATTAAGTGCTTTAATTGTGCTATTTTTCATATTGTGTTATTTGTATAGCTACTGTAATTGTGGTGGTGTAATTGCATTGTGTTATTTTTTGCATTGTATAGCTACTGTAATTGTGCAAGTTTTTTGCCTTTTTAATTGGAAATTTGGAACTGAATTAAGTTTTAAATAGAATTTAACAAATTGTAATTGTGTTCTTTTGACCTGAAACTTCGAACTTATGGTTTTAGATGATGTATTTAAGTATTTTAGATGATGATTGTATTTTCTTTTAACTTGAACTTATGGTTTTAGATTTTAGGTGGTTTAAAGTTGTCAGTCGACTCAATTGAATGCGTGCTTTTGTGTTTATGTACTCTAGTGCGAGCTAGAGACCCAAAATTTGGGTTTATGAGCAATATTATGGATTATTATTATATTATATAAATTATTGACATGTGTTAAATATTAAAATATAATTAAATAACAATTTTTTCTAAGTTCGTCTAGACACTGTCTAGGCGTCCGCCTAGGCGCTAGGCGGTGGGTGACCGAGTAGGATACGTCTAGTCTAGCCTAGCGCCTTTCACACTGCATGTAGGCATTAGAAACTTCAACACAAGGTTGATCGCCCGCCCATTAACATTCAAGCATTAACATTCAAGTGACGGTCGACCTTAATATTTAGGTGACAAAATCTTCCTCACTCTATTGTTACCTGAGAATTATAAAACAATATTTAAAGGAACTCAGGTGATGGACCTATACTAATATGTTCATCGCTCCAATTGTTCGGGAAATTGAAGAGAAATAAAAAAAAGTTCATTCAAGCGACCGCACAACTGCAAATATTTGTCGCCTGAATTAGGTCAGGGAAAAAGCATACCTCTCAGACGACGGTTTTTTTTTCTAAGTATGTGGCTTGAGTTTGTTTAAGCCACAAGTATTTGAACATGTCCGTCGCCTGAGAGCGGTTAGGTATTTTTTTAATTAATTGAAGATGTTCGTCGCGTAAGTGCGTTTTGATTTTAAAAACCACTAGTCTTATTACCCGTGTGTTACGCGGTATTTTAATTAATATTATTTTATTATATATGTTATCTTTGATTTTTTTAATTAAATTATGAAGATTAAAAACAATTTGATTGAAAACTTTATAGGAAATCAACATATAATCCATTAAAATATCTTAATTAAATAAATAACATCATTAACAAATTTAAAGATAAAAATAAACAAAATTGTGTTGCAACTAATAAAAATGTATAAAACTAAATAAAATAAAATAATCTATCTTATTATATTATTATTTAATAATTCAAGTTTTGTCTATGATCCACTAATAATTTACATTAAACACAAATGGTTTTTGATGAAAAAGATATAGATAAATGTTTACATTATTATAAAATTTAACTTGAAAATACAAAAAATCATTTACTAATACAAATGAACTAACATTTAAGTGATTGACGGTATTTACATACCTTACTTATTACAAAAAAGCATTCACTAATACAAATGGTGATCCAATATATTTAAGCTACATTAGACGATTACCCCATCTATTTATACACGTGGCGTCCTATGTGTCTCGTCCTATGTGTCTATTTTAATTGAAGATTAATATTGTTGTTTTATAAATATTTTATCTTGAGTTTTTTTATCTTTAGTCATTAAAATTAGTTACGGTAATTCATTATATCTAATGATAAGATTTTATTAATTAATTATCTATGAAATAATAAAATCTTTTCACCTATATATATATATATATATTATATCTAATGTTTTCTCAATTTCATCTGATTTTTTTTTTCAAGTTGTATATAGTCTTTGTTTATTTGTCTGAAGTTAATCCATTGAAGTTCTTTAGTTGTGTTCATTCATTCAAATAGAAGTCCCTTGAATCTGTTAATGTGTATTGTATAGTCCATATATTTTAATTATTAGATGAAAAATAGTGTATGATCAGAAAATATATATGAAAGTATATTTTAATTAGTAGGTGAAAAGTAGTGTAGGATCTAGTACGAAGTTTTTAAAAATTTTAGTGCTTTTCTATTATATATTTATAAGATTGTTTAGTTTATCAAAATTTATTAGATTTATTTAAATAAGTCAAAAAAATTATCAAAATGTAACTAATCAAGATATGATAAGATTTTGTTATTTAAATCAATTGTGATTATTAATAATGATAAGTTAAAGGATGTGGAATCATTAATTGAAATGGCTTAAATTTATTGGATATTCATTAATTGACGTGTAAAAAAACTCGATCAAATTGCACAAGAACATGACACGTAAGCGAATCGCACCAGAGCCCGCCACATAGGATTTCCACGCCTCTGTTTTAGTATTATATATTGATGATTTGCCCCTTGTTTTATACCCAAAATTTGTAGAAAAATGTGCAAATTTTTTTTCACGAAACCTATGCACTCAACAAATACAACTCAAACAGACAATGCCAAACAAAACCATCAAATTCCAAATAAACACAACTCAAACTCACTAACGTTGTTAGATTGGCTCTGATGTGTGCACAAGTCCATCCATGCGGTTCATTTGATCTATCTGAAGGAGAAGAGGAATAAGAAATAGAAATGGGACATTTGTTAGAACAACTTCCATTGAGACAATAGAAAGGAGAATTTGAAAAGAAGGGTATCAATAAATTATATTAAAATAACCATATGGCAAAAGTTAACTACTGAATTATGTGAAGTCTATCATATGTATCCTTTGTGGCACTTGGTAGCCACACTAATGCTGAAGTTCTATCTACATCTAGTAATAAGCATTATCAACTTGCTAATATGCCTGCAGGTATCTTGCAAACAGGTAGTTCTTGGTGTAGCGCTCTGCTTTGGGACTCCTCGGGTGCTTTCATCAGGGGGTTCGGGGCTAAGATAGGCAGCTGCTTTGCTCTGAGAGCGGAACTCTTCGCTGTGCTACATGGCTTTGACATTTGCCTTGACCACCCGACCTGGAATATTTGTGTTGAGATGGACTCCATGGAGGTCTGCAGACTGTTGTTGGATACTAACTTGGTGGTTGATGCTTTTGCTAAGTTAGTTTTTTCCTTGTTGTGTCTGATGTTAGGGAGGCTACAAATGTCTACTCTTGGAATGATTAAATAAAGAACTTGCTCTAGCTCCTTCTGACAAAAATAAAAAACAAAACAACTTTGCTGTTGAAAGATGGCTGAATTGATTTATTTCCTAGCCGTGATTGGCCTTTTATGAAGTTATTGCTTTTGAGCATAAGGTGGATCGTAGGAAGGGTGGGCATATCCGGATACCCGACACGAACCGGGTAATCGTGTCGGATATCCGAAACCATTTATGCCCAAACCGTCGAACCGTATACGAGCCGTTTCGAGCCGGGTATCCGACACGGTAAAGCTAATCGGTTTCATGTCGGATACCTGGGTATCCGACACGAACCATTTAATTTTTATTGTTGGGTTAAATGCCGATGGGCTGCTGGCCAGGGAAAACTGGGCGGGTGGGCTGTTGGGAGAGAATAATGGGCTGTTCTTGGGGCTGGTGGGAGAGAATAATGAAAAGGAAATGAAAATAGAGCATAAAAGGCGATAGGAGCGTAAGGTGGATCGTAATAAGGGTGGGCATATCCGGGTACCCAATACGAACTGGGTAATCGTGTCGGATACCCGAAATCATTTACGCCCAAACTGCCGAACCGTGTACGAACTCTTCGCTGTGCTACATGGCTCTGAGAGCGGAACTGTAATTGTGCTATTTTTATTTTATTTTTTTGTGACGGGTCGGGTGGAAAAATGGTTCCACCCTCCATCTCCCGACCCATTTTCACCCCTATTTACAAAATATGATTTGCAGCCCTGTGAAATAGTAATTTTTCTCCGAAAAGAGATAAACAAACTTATAAGAGAAGTGGCCCAAATATAAGGCCAATTGGGCCTCAATATTTAATAGGCCCAACATTTTTATTTCTGAACAATGGCGTCCAATTAGGTTTGTTTCATGGTTAAACAAACTAAAAAAGAGACAAACGTACGTGAAGTTAAACACCAACTAACAATTAGTAGAGATCACCAACACAACGCCTAAATCAACTAGAAAGGCGGGCGAGGACGCCAACGAACGGGGCGACGGTGGCGGTCGCGGGCTCCGCCTGCTTGTAGTTACTCCTATCGTCCCCATACTCGTCGCTACTTCCTGGGCCTCCCACCAATGCACCTTCCAACACATTCGGATTGGGTCTAGTCGAGTCATACCACTTAGCAAATCCGTCCTTGCACCCTACTCTTCCCGGCCCTTTCTTGACCGACACTATCGATGCCCCTCTGTGATGGACCTTCACCGGATACTTGGGTCCGTATCCGACCATGTAGCTCATTCCTTTCGGATTCTTGCCTAGTATATAATCCACCTATATAACACGCACATAGAGTTATTTTACAACTCCATCTGATCCAACAATAACAAAGACTAGCTAACACATTGTATACAGTATACCTGAGATTTAGCGAAGTTGATGATCTGATAAGGCTCAACGGAACCACTAGGGCAGCTGAGCTTGTTTCGGGTTTTCGTAAGATAATCGGAGTAAACAGTCATGGCAAGCAAAGACGAGGTCGAGTATTGGAGAGTGCCCCACTCGTTGAACCAAACGAGGCCTCCCGGAGTCTTGAGGACGTTGTTCTTACCCTTCTGGATGCAGTTGCATAGGAACTCTTCCACTCCTCGTCAGTACCCTACCCAATTCCCTGCCTTCTCTTCCCCTGTCAACACATACTATATATATACACACATGCGCGCGCACACACACAAAATGTTACCATATGTATATTACAACATATCTTCATAAGTCCTATGTTAGATATGTGTACCTTGGCAGCTAGGAGTTGGGCACCGACATACTTGTCGTCCCAAGAGAACATGGTTCGAGTGCCTCCCGTCCCTCCTGGTGCGTTTGCGAGGAAATCCTTGTACCTTTTATCGTTGGTGGCTCGGTGTAGCCACGCCGCCGCCCACAATTGCTCGTCCTGTAGTTTATATGTACATTGCACATATATGTTATACATGTTACATCATGTAATAATTTATGTAGTTATATATGTAGATTATACAAGTATAGAGTAATACCTCAAATCCACTGCTACTGTAGAACTTTGCAGAAGCAACACTATCCGAGTACTTGCCTTTTTTAGCGTTTGCAAAATCAAATAACTATAAAATTCAATAGAGCTTTAGTTAATTACAACATATTCGATCACCAATAATAAAAATATTAACCTAATAAAAATCGTTTTAAAATATTGCTAAAATTATTGAAAATTTAAAATTCTTACCCGATTCGGTCTATTATTAATCTATGACCTACATCGACTAGAAAAATCTTGTATAGTTCCACTTAACCATTGGAGTTAGTCTAATAGGTGAACCTATACAAAATTTTTCATAGACGAGTCTGTAATTGGTTGATATATTTACCAATTTACTAATTAAAATAAAATATTTTGTCAATAAAAACAAAATAATAAAACAAGGTCATCATAACCCAAATGGCGTAACACAAAAAATGTAATAATTATATTCCCTCGTTTTATTTCATATTTATTAGTAATAAATGTAAAATCATAAAAATAAAATATTGATATTTTATAGAATTACACAGTAAAAATATATTAAAGTTATAATAACTAAAATTATGAGACTAAAAGTATATATTGTACCCTTTTTAGATAAAATATTACACTATATATAAAAGCAAAAAAATATTTTCAAACAAAACCAAACCTAACACAGAAATTAGATTTTACCTGTCTAGCATGGGCAAGCAAAATGGAGGAGTAACGAGGGTCATATTTCTTGAACACGATGGAGGCGGCGGCCATAGCGGCGGCGGTCTCGGCGGCGAGGTCGGAGCCGGGGTATTGGTCGTCGATCTTGAAGGGGGTTCTAGGGGTGGTCATGTCCTCAGGGCGCTGCCAGCAGGCGTGGTCGGAGTCGCCGTCGCCGACGCCGGCGTAGAGTACGTGGGCGCGGGGGTGAGACTTGAGGAGGTAGTCGGTGCCCCACTTGATGGCGACGAGGGCGTTGCGGAGCTCGCCGGCGGACTTGAAGCTCGCCTCGAACTCGACGAGGCCCCAGGCGAGCATCGTGACGGAGTAGGCCATCGGAAAGTTGAACTTCACGTTGTCGCCGGCGTCGTAGTACCCTCCTACTAGATTTACCTGCACTTGGGTTAAAAATTGAATTGAGATATTCAAATAATTAGAGGACCAAAAAAAAAAGATATTCAAATAATTTTAGATAGAAAAAATAAATGTGACAAGTAAATAATATTTTTCTTATTTTAGTATGTTTGGGGAATTTCGGACATTTTTCTTGGTAATAAGTTTCAAAATTGCAATTTTAATTACAAATTAAAGGATGATTTTGTGTATTAAAAAAAATCTACTAAGGCTCTATTGATTTGATCGTCATACATTATAATGCAATACTCCGTATTTCATACGGAGTATTATAAATCATAAATTCATAATGTATAATAATCCAAACAAAGCCTCACTACATTAATTAAGGGTTGTTTGGTGAATTTCTCACATTTATATCCACACATAAACAATTTTCTATCATATCAAAATTTGAAATCATATAGTATATGGGAGTCAATCCGGATCACCTGCAGCCCTCCGTGTTTCATCGGTGCACCCCTTAATTATTTCGCATATAAATTTACATTGAAAAAAAGTCAAAAAAATATTTATAGGTTTTATACCCTTAAAAAAGATTTTTAAAATATAAATATATTAATATAAAGGTATAAAACCTACAAATATTTTTTTAATTTTTTTTCAACATAAATTTATACATGCATCCGAGTATAACACGGAAGGTTACAGGTGAGAAGTATATCACAATTGCGGTATTTTTTTTAAAACAATAAAAATATTTTTCTAAAAAGGCAAATTACTAAACCCCTTAAAATAGGATATTTTTCACAAAACCACCCATAAAATTGAAAATTACGTGAAATCACCGATAAAATCTGGTTTCTTTCAATGGACCGCCATTGAGCCTTTTTATTATTTTTATATGTACAATCAAGTTTAAAAAATGAATGAGTAGTTTTTTTTTAAAAAGAATATAAAATTGCCCTATTTAAAGGGTGACTTCACGTAACTTATTCTTGTAAAAAATACACATTTTTAGATATCGAAATTGCACGATCCAACCAGGATTTCCAGAAACAAACATGAATCAAGTGTGTATAAAATAGAGGAGTGACGTCGTCGGGCCCGTACGTACCGCATCGGCGAGGCCGTCTGTCAAGGCGGAGTCACCGCGCCACTGAACGCGCTGGGTGGGCGGCAACTTGCCGGACCTCTGTGCTTCAAAATATAGCAACGACTTGGTCAACGCTTGTCCGTACCCACCACCACCACCGGCCTCAACCACTCCATAATAATTACTATTACACCACACCAACACAACCACGCTCATCAATCCCACCACTTTCTCTCTATTCATCGTCTATTTCTTTATTTATTATCTTTTTTTTTTAATCTAAATTGAATTACCGCTACAAATGAAATAGTTTATTTATATATACCAAAACGGATATGATAAATCATCCTTAATTCACTAATTGGTAAAAATCCCCTTTTTAGCGGATATTCCAATATTACGAATTACCAATTTCCATATAAATTGGTCTTCATTCTTTGGATTTTGATCGTTATATATAGAATGATGCATTTTATGAATTTGTGGTAAATGTGGACACTTTTTTTTAAGAAACTATCTATATAGTATATTATATAATTATATAATTATCCGGTGAAAAGGAAAGAGTATCAAATATAAGATCCGTTATACTCATTTATGAATTATGATGGCAGGAATCTACAGTCACGTGACTCGTACGTGCTCTGCATGTCCATTATCTCTACTCTCTAGAGTGTTCTATCATTTGTTCACATATTTAATTATGATGATGATAATTTTATTGATGTAAATTTCGATCATGTGATACCAGTACCATCCCACCATCTAATTGTAGAAGAGTTTTTTTTTTTTTTAATCTGAGGGGAAAAAAATCACTCCATATATATCACTTTAGAAAAATCAATGCCATTTGTAATGTGTTACAATTAATGTAAATTTAAAATAAAATATTAGATAGTTAGGTTGTCGTTTTCAATCTGCAACCGTAGCAGATCGAGCTCATTTGTCTTTAGAAGACCTATCTTGAGTTTCAATACTTCCGAGAAAAGCATACTCTTTTTTGCCACTTGTGCCCCTCTAATAACTATCCGTTCTCTTTGATGGTCGCGAATGATATACCATGCCGAGGAATTTACATCGCCTTTGCTGCTACCATCAAAATTTATTTTAGTTGTTTCTAACAGTGGTTAATTTGTTCTATCGCGAGATTCTTTTCTTTCTCGTCATGATTGGACCTTTATTTTTTGTCTAGTGGTTTTCGTCCATGGTCTTAGTTTTCAATCAGTTTCGTCTCAACATGCACTTGCCTTGTGAAATTTTCCATAGTTTCGATCGATATGTTGTTGTTCTAGTCAAAGATCTTTGTATTTCTACTCGTTCATGTGCACCACCAAATTGTGACAAGTATTATTTTCTAATTTTGTTTTTGTTATTCAAATATTTCCGTTATGTTTTTATTATAATGTTCATTTTGCTTAAATACAAATTGTAAGTTAAAGTTTTTGTTATAGTTGTATTAAGTATAGACTGTATGAGTACCATAATCAATTAGTTTTTTTTTTTAATATAGAATATATAAAGGAGAATCAAGAAAGCGAGTCATATAGCTATGTAAGAGATATGAATTGCCCCAATGAGAGTGGCCTATTGGTGTGAAGAAAGAGGTGATAACGAGGTTTCGGATTCGATCTATACCTCTGCCCCTTTCTTTAAGTGAAAATCTATGATTTGTCTTGCTCTTTACCAGTAGGTTAATTGAACCGATCGACGAAAGTCGGTTTATCTAATGCGTGACTCCTACTAGTTGAGTCATGTAATCAAAGTTTACCACCAAATAATGAGTTTCCTCATCATCAAAAATAAAATAAAATGAACTGCGACGTTTACCTCGATAAGTCATGTCATATCTTTAGATAGAAATTTGTCTATTAGATGTCTCATATCATATAGCACAATCTAATTAAAAGTAAATGATATATATTAGCTCCTACTTTTACTTTTTGATATGTTTTAAAGTAACTAAAAACTTTATAAATATTAAATTATTTTATTAATTTTTAAATTAATATTACACTTATTAAAATATATGTCGTTTTCTTTTTGATATGTATTTTAAGAAACTAAAAACTCTATAAAATATTTTTTATTAATTTTTTAAAATAATATTATACTTATTAATAATAAGTATAATATTATTGTAAAAGTTAATTAAAAAAAATATTTTATATAGTTTTAGCTCATGAAAAACGTGTCAAAAAGTACAACAACCTATATTTTGAGACAGATGGAGTGTGTATATATGTTTGCTGAAACTTTTGGTAAGTAATTTAATTGTTCTTTTTTTACCGGTCTTTTATTATTTATGTACATGTACTATTTGGACTTTAAATTTTATACAGTTTTTATCATTTTAATGTATATATTTGTTGAAACGTTTGGTAAATATTTTCTTCGTTCTTTTTTACAAGTTTTTTTAATTATTTATATACGTTTTGGACTTAAAATTTTGTATAATTTTTATAATTAAAAAACATATGTATAAATATAGGGCCTTATTATTTACACTGTGAAATTTTTGCCGTTTACAATCCGTGCATTCGCAATGCGCGGTCACCTTTTTTTCCTTCAAACCCGCCATTGTTGAGCTCGACTGAAAGTGCTACGATTTCATATATGGGCTTAGGATCGCTAGTGATGCAATCCACTAACAGAGGCGTTGTTCTTAGAGGAGGAGGTAGAAGTGGCCAAATTTCCGACAATGGGGAGGGAGAAGCTGCAACGTTGGGGCTACCGGTGGGAGGGGAGGCAAAAGGAGAGGAAGAGGGAGGAGCTGGAGGAGATACGACGGAAGACGAGGAAGGCAGAGTGCTGGTAGAGGGAGCGGTGGTAGTGGTTGGAGGCGCAACGACTGAGGTTGGCGGCGACGCGATCAGAGATTTATTCGGAGAGGAGGGGGAAGATTAGGCGACTAAGGAGACCGCAAGGAAGGCGAGCACCGCAGCGAAGAGCATCGCTCTCACGGTTGCCATTATTGAGTCGGAGAGAGAGAGAGAGCGAGAGAGAGAGAGAGAGAGCGAGAGAGAGAGAGAGAGAGAGAGAGAGAGAGAGAGAGAGAGAGAGAGAGAGGCGCCAACGAGGGGGTTTAGCAAAGGACGTTGGTGAATGAATAAAGGACAGATCTCAATACGAGACGCGAGTAGGAGAAAGGGGGCAAGTGCGCATCTGGCATACGCAACTGCAAGCCAACCACAACTCCATGTTGAGCGTGCGATGAGTCCTTTTTTATTGTGTACCTGTGATGCACAATTGAAGATGCTTTTCATGCAAATGTTAAGAAATTAACCGTGTAAATAGCAATTCCGTAAATATAAATAATAAAAGAGTTATAAAAAACCAGAGGGAATATGCCGTAATTTGGAAAGTTAGTGAAACTAAATGCAACCGATGAATTTGGTGAATTATAAGTTCAAAACGGCACCAACTAAGTTGGCTTTAGATCATCGATCGACCAAGTTGGCTTTAGATCATCATCTATCAACATTGTACATCTTTGTGATACTCTGTGTAGTATTAAATATTGCATCAACATATATATATATATATATATATATATATATATATATATATATATATATATATATATATATAATGATCACGTACTATTGAAACAGACTTACAGCTAAATGACAATTAATAAATAAATCAATAACAACAGCAATATGCATGATTTACTGTTATAGAATCAATTAAGGACCACTCCATTAAATAAAATAGATCTTCTGTATCATCTTTATATATTATGGACCACTTTCTTTTTTAAATGGAAGTCCACTTTTTTCAGACCCGATCGAGCCAATTCGTTCATAATTAACTTATTTCACCAACAATAATATCACAGAAAGGCTATATACATCGAGAAAAGGTGTTATATACACTCAATACGAACGGATCTTAAATCTATTTGTCCTTCAGTTTGACATGTGTCTAATATTAAATGCGTCTAACTTAAAAAAAGTAACAAACTGAACTTTGATCCATTCAATATAACAATTTTGATCCGTTCATGTATTTAGCGATGCATTGAGCACAGGTGTTATATGTACTCAACACGAATGGATCCTAGATCCGTTTGACCCTCAACTTGACATATGTCTAATATTAAATACGTTTGATATTAAAAAAGTAACGAACGGATAAAAGATCCGTTCGTGTGTTTTTTTTAAAAAAAAAAACAAAGCAACTTACATTTTTTGAAAAAAAAAATAATTACAACGAACGGATCTTTGATCTGTTCATTGTGTATTAGTGTATGTCTTCTTTTTAAAAAAAAAATAAGTGTCAACTTTTAACACGAATTTGTTCGTTACTTTTTTAATGTCAAACATATTTAATGTTGGATACGTGTCAAACTGGGGGGTCAACGAATCTAGGATCCATTCATGTTGAGTGCATATAGTGGCAACCAAATATTAAGTAATATAGTTTGCACAAAATATTTATATTTATTTCCCATGTTATAAAAAGATGAACATCCTATATAATATTAAAAAGAACTTGTAATCATCCAATCGAACCTCACTATGTTATAAGTTACGAATATCGGATAATAAATTTCGTACAAACAAATTGTATGCATGATCATTCATTGTGATTCGAATTTTATCGTGCTTCCAAAAAAAAAGTGATTGTGATTTGAATTTGCCGATAAAAATGATCATCCAATATGATTTCAAATTTATCAAGCCTTATTAGTTTAACTAATAAAGATAAACATCTGAAGGAACGTTGTGTGATCCACACTTTCACAAGAGTTGCTCATTGCCCATTTTATATTTATACTTTCCGTTTCTCCGACTGTAAAACATAGTGTCAGCTCCAGCTTTTCCATTCACTCACTATCCACATCCTCTCGTCGAGTTTTCCATCATCGCTGAGTCAGACTTCTACTTGGTTCATGGGTTGTTTTCCTCGTTTTATTTTGTTCGATTATTTCTTAGATTGTGGGTTGTTGTGATTGTCAATTGTATTTTGACGGTTTGTCCGTCTAGCGCTCCTCTCAATATACTAAATTTACAATGTTGTTTCGAATTAATATCAAAAAGATAAATTAGAACTCATGATTTGTTGCCTATTATATTATCTATGAAAAAAAAAATTGATTTCAAATTTATGGAGAGAAACTGAATCAAATCTCGTAAGGAAGTCCAAATCGGTTTACGCCGTTAAGTTAGTTCGTTACCCACCCTTCTCCCGCCAGAAATGTAGGTCCCACAAGACTTCGCAGTTCGCACATTCGCACGTGACCTTTTTCACTAAATTCGTTTTTTTTAAATAAATAAATTGTTTTAATTAGGAAAAATAGCACAAAAAATAGCAAAAGCAGAGAAAACCGAGTCACCCGGGACCACCAACGGCAGGTGGGCCCCATTTTTTTTTTTTTCTAAATAGTTTTTGAGTTTCCCTTTTTTGGCCATTCACTCTCACGTTAGAGGAAATTTCTCCATCCCAATTTTTTATTCCCAACACACAGATTTTTTTTTAAAAAAAAAAAAAAATTCTCCAAACACCAAACACTTAACATTTTTAGATTTTACCGTCAAAAAGGAATCAAAACAAAGAGGCAAAAGTTTTATGCCCTCCAACATAACCCATAAGTAACCCTCCCATTCATCTTTTGTGGATGCCAAATCCAACATCAAACCCAAGAAGAATTTACCCTTTCCAAGCCAATCTAGGGTCTCTTTCGATGGCGACGACGGTGCTCTCGAAGAGCGGGATGAAGCCTCCCCCCGAGGGCTACTCGAGGCCAAGATCCGAGCTACCCCGAGCTCTCAAATCGAACCATTCCGGCCCCTCGAGTCCTCGACGCGCCCCATTATGGATCTCGAGTCTTAGCTTCCTTCCCAAGGCGGCTAAGGTTCATTTCCTAGATGGGGATGATAGGGAGAGCCATGAGAAGGTTGACAACGGCGAGGCGTTCGACCCTTCCGCGCCTCCTCCTTTCAAACTAGGTGATATTAGAGCTGCAATTCCTAGCCATTGTTGGGTCAAGGACCCATGGAGATCTATGAGCTATGTTGTTCGAGATGTCATCGTCGTCTTCGGATTGGCTGCAGCCGCTGCCTACTTTGACAGTTGGCTGGTTTGGCCTCTTTACTGGCTTGCTCAGGGCACCATGTTTTGGGCTCTCTTTGTCCTTGGCCATGACTGGTAAGCTAATCACCCTATTTTACATTGTCAGATTTAGCAAGTGTTCATCTTTTTTCTGTTACATTCCTGACTTGTTTGCTGGGTTTTCCTTTTTGGCAGTGGCCATGGAAGCTTCTCGAACAATCGAACACTAAACAGTGTCGTCGGACACTTGCTTCACTCTTCAATCTTAGTCCCCTACAATGGATGGTATCCTTTCCTTTCTCACAAACCAACTGCACTTATGACTTATGACAGTTGATCTTCATTTGAAACTCTCAACTGAATTTAGTGTTTTTTTTATAGGAGAATAAGTCACAGAACTCATCACCAAAACCATGGCCACGTCGAAAAAGACGAATCCTGGCACCCAGTGAGTCCTTTTGCCTCTGTACCTTCCCTACGCTCCCATCCTATCACCGCGGTTTTCTTGATTCATAAAGCTTGTGATTCGATTTGATGCAGTTGCCTGAAAAGATATACAAGAACTTGGAAAGTTCAACAAAGAAGTTGAGGTTTACCTTGCCATTTCCTTTGCTTGCCTACCCATTTTACCTGGTAAGCTACATTCATCAAATCTATGCAGCTTCGATTCCTTCAACAGCGGTGCTCTTTCTTAGCTTTCTCCTACGCGACTTGTACGACAGTGGAAGCGGAGTCCTGGAAAATCGGGTTCCCATTTCAATCCAAACAGTGGTCTTTTCGCCCCATACGAGAGAAAAGACATAATCACATCCACAGCTTGCTGGTGTGCAATGGCTGGGTTGCTTGTGGCTTTGGCGTTTTCAATGGGTCCTATTCAACTGATCAAACTCTACGGCATACCCTATTTGGTTAGCTTACTTTGCTTTAACACTCACCATATACTCTCAATCTCGGATAGATGAGCCTGAGATCTGTGTGTGTCCTGCAGATGTTTGTAATATGGCTGGACATGGTGACTTACCTGCATCACCATGGTCACGATGAGAAGCTTCCCTGGTACCGTGGAAAGGTATGGATAACACAAGATCTTGAGCTTCCCCAAATCCATGAATTACAAATCCTATTTTGAATTTCAATCTGTAGGAATGGAGTTACCTTAGAGGAGGGCTAACCACATTGGATCGCGACTACGGATTGATCAACGACGTCCATCACAACATCGGAACTCATGTGATACATCACCTCTTCCCTCAAATTCCACACTACCACCTCGTAGAGGCAGTAAGTATCCAGCACAAAAAAAAGGTCCTTGAACTCATACAACATATAAGTATTCAATGCTGATGAAATATTTGTTACTGGAACCTTTGCAGACAGAGGCTGTGAAACCCATTCTGGGGAAGTACTACCGGAACCCGAAAAAGTCAGGGCCGATACCAGTTCACTTAATCGGTGACCTTGCAAAAAGCTTGCAACAAGACCACTATGTAAGTGACAATGGCGACGTTGTCTACTATCAAACAGACCCAGAAATTTTCGAGAATCAGGATTATCATCGTAGATGAACAAAAGAAGAAACATGACTTACGTTGATTTTTTATTGCACAAGCACATCATTTTCCCAGTCAGGCAAAGGGTAAGAGGGCATTTCATTGTGACTGCTTCAATTATTGTGTGCAGATGAATGAGTGTTTTAGCATGAGTGTGATCTGTGCAAGAAAATTGGGAGGCAAAAGAAATAGAATTGTTCCTCAAGTATGCCTATTTTTTTTTGATGAAATCAAGTATGCCTAATTGAAGAGGTGTGTTTAAAGTTTTAAATTTCATGTATGAATTAGTTCTTGACAAGAAATTAGCTGCTTTCATGAGATCTGCGCCATTGAAATCCATGCTAAATAATTTTTATAGGAGAACATTTGTACTCTTGTACCTATTATAATACCAAGTTACTTGGAATGTGAAACTAGCTAGATCTATGACTCACTAAATCCAAGAATTTCAGGTCGGGTCACGATCTACCAACTTCCTACCTGTAATCTAAAGTAGAGATCCATTAAAAAATTGCTTGAACCTAACTTGGAAATGACCCTGAATCTAATGTTTACTGAACCCGAACCTTCGCACCCGTCCTGATTGCAAGGAGTAGGAGATTGCCATAGTACATTGTAAACTAGATGGAAGCTTTTAAATATGGCTGGCATTTATTAAAACATTAGCATATATAATGTTGATTTTGATAAAACTCTGCCCTTAAAGATGCTCTCTAACAGATCCAATTCACAGCAAGAATCAGATGAGCAAAATCTTAAAAGCAAGAAAATTTTACTAGTTTACCATAAGTGGGCTTATTCAAGATCGAGCTCTCAGTAAATCACCGAGTTGACAGCATCTATGAAGGAAGATACGCGTGACGGGTCCTTTGCAATGCCATCTGAGCCACAAATACCACTGCTAACATCCACACCGTTTGGCTTGAGAATAGACAGAGCATCTTTGACATTTTCGGGGTTGATTCCTCCAGCCAGCAGCCAGCCGTTCTTACTCTTAATAGGCGGAACTTTGAACTGTGACCAGTTGAACCCTTCACCGCTGCAAGCACATGTTAACATCAGCATGCCAAATCCAGTTTCTTTACAAGCTAGAACCAAACAAACAAACAAAAAGCATCCAAAATCTAGATGGAAAACTAGAACTAGAGACGCTGAAAGAAGGGTTAGAAGGGTGTGGGGCAACTAAGGCCTCTGAGAAATGCAACTAGAGCAGCTCTTAATTGTTAGAATGTTGAATTGCAGCTTTTGCATTGTTTAGTTGTTGGAAAGATCATATGAACCAAAAAAAAAATTGATTAGTGGACGATGTAAGCTATTAGATAATTCAATGTATGTAGGAGATCAAGACAATTCCTTTGAAATGGCTCTATGAATGGAGGATTACTAGGCAAAAAGAAGCTCACCTGCCTCCCTTAGCACTATCAAAAAGAACCCAATCAACTAAAGAGCCTTCTTCTTCAGAAATATGATTGAGAAGAGATCCACTGCTATCAGCATGAAGAACGTATATAAGCCGCTTTTCCTGCACCAGAATTGAAAAAGCATCCCGAGAACCATCCCCATGTAGCTGCATTTTTATAGGTTTTAGTCACAAAACTAATTAAGAGCTTTCCTGGAGAAAGAAAAGGTATGTTTTGATTCAGTTAGCACTTGGGTTGTGTATGACCCGACCCACCTGCACATATTCAAGATCTGATTCCTCGGAAACTCTTAGAATCGTATCAGCACCATCATCCACAAATACTCCAATGGGTTCAGCACCATACTCCCTTGCAACCTTAGAGATCTCCTTTGCAACAGAAATAGGAATTGAACGTTTTGAATTTGGCCAGAGAATCATACCAATCAAATCAGCACCGGCTTCTGCTGCCATAGCTGCATCTCTAGCTGACGTTATTCCACACATTTTAACCAAAGGCCGTTTTTTAGCTGGTTTCTCGTTTGATTGGTTGGCTTTTGTTGATTCTGATAGTACACACGCTTTAATATTGGTTGAATTAATCCGGATTCTTGAATTGAACTGCGGTTTGCCACGAATGCCTGAATACATGCAATCAACACAGAAGATTAAATGACTGGACATCATATTATTTGGCATAATTTGAGCAAATTCACACACTTGATATCATCCATTTTCGGGTGTAACTAAAAAAGGTTCTATATCAACACAAGGATGCAAGAAAAATGCCTCCTCACTTCTGCATCATTGAAGTGACAAGCCATATGACGAAGGCACAACATGTTCTCTTGGACATTCATCACATGCATGGTTCAAGGCTTCACTAAGTTATGGCCAAAACCTCTGGCAGTGGATACAATTGTCAAGCATACAAATTACATGCTGAACTAGGAGAGAACAAGAATAATTTCCAAAATACTAAAGGGGGAATTCAAGGAAGACAATACAACAACAACATCAACGAACAAAAAATGATCATACCAGTATTCTGCCTTTGGAGCATATCCACAAATCCATGGCCGCGAGGGACACCAAATCTTAGGCCTGAAAGATATTTAGCAGATATATATGTGATGAGAGATCTTTTCAACTGAAGGAGGTGAAATGTTCAGATTTCAAGACACTCAGAAAATCACCAGAAACAAGTAATTGTCAATGTAAAAACAGAAAAGGAAAGATCAAACCTCGTTGAGAAGCACTAGGGTGTACATGTTTTCTTCTCAAACAAAAAAAAACAAGCAGAAAATTACAAAATAGACAAACTAATCAAGAACAGTCCCTTTTACAGGGTAAGTTATCATCCCACCAAATTTTATTTAATTTCACGAAACACTATCAATCACCCTTTGCTAAGCCAACACAGACAAGTAGACATGACCCCGAGTGAAAGCCAGTTTGCCCAATTAGCCATTAACACTATTTCTAACCCTAAATAAACGCCATGATCCAGGAAATAAGGGGCTTTTGCAAAAAGTTCCTTTAGCTAAAGCATGAACACAAATACTCCTAAATCCTAATGAGAACAAAAAGATCTGACATACCAACAATCTCAATAGAAATTTTACTTATTTCAAAGTTAGACACGGTAATTATGATATGAAACTCGAAGACCCACTTCATAACAGCAGCCCGAATGGACAATTTTCAGTGGGGCATTTCATCGAGCACCTTGTCCGCAAGAACCAAAAATTGGGAAAACACAACCCATTTGCAGAGTTAGGGGGAGAACCTGTTGTCATCCTGAGAAACTAACTGATGGAGTCTAGAGAATTAGATTCCTTCGAACTCAACAATCCCGGACCTCCGCCCGTTGTAATTGAGGTTTGTTGAGCGCTGGACTTTGAACTTTTAGCGAACGCGGTAACCAGACGCCGGACAGTGTAGAATTATTGTACCCAATTTTTTCCCTGAGAGGAAGAACCGTAAATATTTTGGTAAATTACAAGGTTAGTCCTTGACATTTATTATATGTTCAATTATAAGCTCTATACTTTTATATATTGCAAATTGGTCCTCAATTTCATTCAAAACTTTTGAAATAATTAACCCCTATTTGTTTTATGCTGGGAATGTCATGATGAAGTTTAAATTTATAGATGAATATTCTAACTGCATTTCTTGATTTTCGTTCATCGTTTTTCATACAAAATTAATTTCTTTTTTCCTCATTTATTTATTTAATTTTAGTATAAGGTAACCATATTTCATATGATACTCTAACCATTTCTTTCTTCTCTTCTCTAGGTTCACAAAAAAGTGAATCATATACATTTTGCACATAAAATTTGATTCATTTACCTTATATTTACCATATAAACAAGACCTAAAATGTTAATTTTTTAATTGATTCGTTATCATTCACACGTGTTTTAAAAAAATATATAAAACTACATAAAATGTTAATTTTTTGAACTTTACCTATGAGGGATTATGGGAGCACTTTACCCTTTTTAAATGTCTTCAATAGCTATATTTACAAAATATTTAAAATGTATAAACAAATATTAAAATCTCTAATTTTTTATACTCATACTTCAAGAACTTCTCCATTTCACAAATTTTTACATTTATAATATACTATAAATGTTATTTCACAAATTTTTACATTTATACTCATATTTCAAGAACTTCTCCATTTCACAAATTTTTACATTTCACATAAATTTTGCATTAGGGTTGCAAAATAATTCATATTTAAATTCTTTTTGGCTAAATGTAAATATAAGGAAATTACCTTTCTATGTAGAGGGGTTGTTAAGGTAAAAAAAAAACTAATTTTCTCCATATTATCTAATTTTCTCTAAAATAGAGGTTTTGTTAGAAATGCTCACACTCTAACTAGGTATATCCAGTGCAAAATTATCTTATTAATTCAAATGACAAAAATGTTCATTACTTGGAAGGATGATCGTATCACAAATATTATGGTATTACTCTTTGGGTAAATTGCATTTTTAGTCCTTAATCTTTACCACTTGTTTTATTTTGGATCCCAACATTTGAAACATTCCAAAATAGTCATCAACCTTTCCATCTCGTTTCCTTTTAATCCTTAACCTATTACTAACTCTATTAAAAAATAGATGTCGTTTGACTTTTTAGCATGTTTTTTAAGGAGCTAATTTTTATTAATTTTTTTATATAATTTTATACTTATCAGTAATAAGTGTGAATAATTTTACCTTAACTACACCAAATCTTGTGGGTTTTATATTAAAAGAGTCCGGGTGTTTTTTTAATCAAAATAATATAGTTGAATGATTTATATACTTTTTATTTGTATACATTGTTTTATATACATTGTGATAAATTTTGGGTGGATTTTGGTAATTATGTCGAATAATGTTTTTAAAATTAGGGACTAAAATAAATAAAAAATGTAAGCTTGGGGATTATTTTGCAATGTTCGAAAGGTTAAGAACTAAAATGAAATGAGATGAAAAAGTTGAAGGCAATTTTTGAACATTTCAAAAGTTAGGGACCAAATGTAAGTTTGGGGATTGTTTTGCAATGTTTTGATAAGTTTTTTTTTTTTTTTTTGCGATAAGATTTGACCCAAAGAAAAATTCACATGAATGAATATTTGTATAAAAATCAGGGTACCATTCATAATTCATTGCATTTGTTTTGATTAAGACTTTCAATGGATTTGTTTCACATTCAATCCTCTTTCCTCTTTGTCCATTATATAGAAAAAAAAGTGAATTATTAATTCGTTGTATTGTATTGTATGCAATGTATTTCAACGAAAAATGTTCATTGTATCTTTAAAAATGCAGTGTATTTCACTATCCTCCCCCAAAAAATGATTTATATTTTATAGTATCAATTTAATAAATAAAAGAAGGAAAGTTGGGGGAAAAAAATGCAAGTAGACACCCAATCGAGTGCTTTGTAAATCTGGTCATTTTGAAAAACTTGGAATTTTAACTTTTAATGCAATTTGTCATTCGTCACATATGACAAATAATTATTTTTTTTAGTGCTAACATATGACAAATAATTTCATAAGGCCATTTTTTTCTCATAGAACCTATCATTTTATAAGACTTCTGTTATGCGATTACTTCCGAAATATTGCATTCTCATTCCATTATTGGCCGGAGATTCTCCCTTTCCCGCAAATAATATAAACGGGGATGGAGAAATTAAATGGGGATATAAATGAGAATATAACTAAAGTAATTCTTCATATGAATATGTAAATAATGATTTTCATCAGGATTTTCAGTTTTCCATCCATTCTTAACATGTTGGGGAACTCTGTGGGGATCCCAATGGGGAGTACAAGATTTTTATTTTTTTTCATTGTATAATTATGTAATTTTTCATTCACTTTTAAAATTTTATCTTATAATATACATTTATGTGTTATTATATATAATTATATTATATATTTTTCTAAAATGTATTAATATATCATATAATTTTATTGTAAATGGAAAAAATCATGAATTTAAATGAAGAATCAAATGGGCAAGCATGTAAACGAATAAATTAAGCGATGATGCATAGGGATTCTCCAGTGGAGGTAGGGACTCGGAAAAATGGGGGCGTGTATTTTTTTCTAACCTCCGAATAGAGATGGAAACGAGAATAAGAATAAAGAATACTTTTGGTAAACGGGGATTGAAACGAGGAGGATACTCTTCCTCTTGTTCTCATCCCTATCATTTAGTATAACTGTTTGAATCGAATTAACGTGATTTGGTATGAGCTTGCCAATCTTAGTTAACAGAATTTTTAACTAATGCAATTCGAATGAATTTGGATTAGGCTCTGTCATTTGGCAAAGGCTTGGTGTAATAAACCCTAGCTCCAACCGCCGCTCAAGCCAAATCAACCCTAAAACAAAATTGATCCAAAAACTATTGCATGAATCCCTGAAGCTCCAGAGGGAATCAAGGAGGAGGAGCCCCAAACCACATAACTCAAAGAGCAAGAGGAGAAAAATCTCAAATAATGGAAGGACGATGGAAGACAACAATAGTGGAGCCCTCGGAAAGTTTAGTCGAGCTTTTGCCTAGTCGAAACCCTCATAGAAAGGGTGAATCAAGAATTGAAAAAAGCTAGAGAGGAGATATGATGACAGAAGTGGAAAATCAACCAGGAATCGGGTTAAGGTGGAGGTTAGTTTCGATTGCAAGTTCCACTTTGACGATGGGGCGCTTGCTTTCTGCTGCATTGATTAATTTGTGCTCGTCAAGACCTGGTCTCATCTATAAACTCATACTTTTAAATGTGAAATCGATATTGATGTGAAGATTAGGCATTTCTCCTTTGATTTTGAAACTTGGTTTTGTCTGAAGAATGGGTCAACATTTTTGTTCTCATGTATATGTCTAGAAATTGGCCTTAAAATCTCTGCTGATATTAGTTTGTTGAACAAATCTAAGAAGAATGAAAAATAAAGTAGCAAGAAGCTCTGGTATACTAAAGGAAATAGGAATCTAAAATTTTGCTGATTACGTGTCAACTATTATATTTTACCGTATCACTCTTCAGTCTTTGAACTTCAGTTTCCTATGTACTTTATAAATGTCACCTGTTTGTGTACTCATGTCATATGAATGATTTAATGGGTCACTTTGTTTGCACCAAAACAGGTGAAAAGCAAACAAAACCAAACAAGTTCACAAATACAACACTTAAAGCAGCTAAGAAATTTGGGATCTAGTGTTCGTGTCTGTGTGTGGGGGAGTAATGTGAATGGAAAATAAAATTGTTAAATTGTGGGTAACAAGCAAGTTTTGTGACCGAATCGCATTATTTTAAGGGTGACATGCATGGGTTAAGGGGTGACACACAGAGATTTTTGACAATGCAAAACTCCGAGACCTGAAAGTTGGTTTCTTATTTTGTGCAAGAGATTATATTGTTATATTACAAACTATTTAAAGTCTATTAGCTCAAGGTAGAGCAATGTGTTAAATACACATAAATGTAAGTTTGAATCTGATATGGACTATTAACATCGTAACATATGTGACAGGAAGAAATTTAATATTTGAAGAAGTAGCAAAAGAATCTAAACGAGTGACAAAAAAGTAGGATGTGACACGCAAAATCCTTCAAGTGACACGACACGATTAAAATGTAAAACTTTATACGAGTCTTCAATGTATTATTTATGTTCGATTTTTTTGCGAGAAATTTTGTTTACTTAGCGGGAATTTTTTTAATTTGCATGTGACTAACATTTAAGGCATTTGTCTTTTCCTCTTTTTAACCCCCTTTCTCTCTCCCTCATTTTCACTTCCGATTTGACTTGCATTTCATGCACTTACTTTTTCTCTTTCTTTCCATTGTTTTTTTTTTTCCGGTTTTTTAGCTGCTCTAACATGTACTTTTTTGCCATTTTTTGGATTGTGGGTTACTTTTGCAATTCCCAAGAGGTGGGGGCTATTTTCGCAAACCGGGCCAAAATATGTGCTATTTATGTTCATTTTCTCTTATAATTATTAATGATTTTATTATAATTTTAATACGTTATCAGGTAATTTAATGTGAAATGTTAGACAATAAAAGAAAATATTATTCCCAATTGAAAATGTATTGCCTACCCTATATGGATCTCGCATCTCTCTGTCAAAGGCTCGAAGTAGCATCATTATAGACATCCAGCGAATAACCCTAACTCAACCAGGCCAGCTTGCAGTGAAGTAGTGTCATTCCAGACTTCTAATGTCGTTCCAGACTTCCAGTGAAGATCTCTCAATTGCTCTCAATCAGAATCCGGTCAGCCCACACCAATTTCTATATAAGTATCATTCCCAATATCTCTAAGTTTCGAAATCCTGGCTCTCAACTTGTAGGTTCGGTAACCATGGTATGCTATCGATGGTAACCACAAACATAGTTACCAACATTGGCAGTTACCACGATTTTTGATTGGTTAGTACGTGATACAAAAATTGGTGTTTCATGTATAGTTGATATGGTAATGGCAATCTCCATTTGTTGATAATTACCGTACCATGACAACCCTAGTCATCACATTAAGACCTAATACAAAGAAAGACCGAAATGACAAAGTAGAACACTGTACAAGAGACATTTTAAGGTGTGATATTACTAAATTGAAATGTTTTTTCCCATAGGCAAGAAATAGGTGACCAAAGGCCAGCCTTGATCATAATAAATTGAACTGTTCCTTTGTCATCGAGCAGGCCCCTCCTGAGATCGACGACCTCGTCCAGCTGGACGCTCTTGAGCGATGGTTTAACCGCGGTTAATCATCTTCAAATTCTTGCCTTGTATCAAAAAAATAATAATAATAAATTGAACGGTTGGTTTTGATAGACCTATATTGAGTTCAGGGTTAGTCAAGTTGAATTCCATTTTAAAAATTAGGAAAAACAATTTGTCGACTCTATATATTCTATATACTGAATAATAATCATATATATAATTCATATAGTAAATTACGCCATTAGTCTCTAATGTTTTTTTACCTTTTTTTAGAGATCACTAACCTTTCATTCATTTCATTCAAATCCCTAATTTTTTTTTATATCTATTTTATATTGATCTCTAACCTTCCATTCCATTCAAATCTCTAATCCCTTAAATTTGTTGCACTATAAATCTAAATTATTTTCAAAATTAAAAAGTAAAATAAGAGATTTTAATTTAAAAATAATTTAGACTAAATTGAAATTTTTTAGGCGAATGTTTAAGTTTGGTTAAGAAAAATAATAAAATTTTAACTAAATAATACTTCACAAACTTCTAAATATAACAACAACAACAACAATAATAATAAAATTTTAATTTAATAAGCTCATTATTAATTTACCTATAATATATAATTTATAGTAAAAACCCCTTTGTCCCAAAAAAACTACACAATTTTTTTCAAAATAGTGTGGTTCAATTTAGTAAATAAAAATGTAGAAGTGTGGTTCAATTTATTAAATAAAAATGTAGACAAATTAACAATAGAAATTTTCAATAATTAAAATCTACTAAATTTTCACTTTTTAAAATTAAAATCCTCTTATTATCATTATTATATTTACAAGTTTAAACATTCACCTAAAAATTCCAATTTAGTCTAAATTATTTTTAAAATAAAATCTCTCATTTTATTTTTCAATTTTATAAATAATTTAGACTAATAGTGTAGAAAATTCAATAAGTTAGAAACTCAAATAGAATAATGGAAGGTTAAGAACCAATATAAAATAAGTATAAAAAGTTAAGGATTTAAATGAAATGAACAAAAGGTTATGAACCAAGGTTAAGTACTAGGATAATTTACCAATTTTTTATACGCGTTTGTTAAATATACCACTAATTTTTATTGAAAATACACCGCTTAACTCCGTAACTTGTTTTTAGGGCACCTGATAATATTTTTGCAACAGGTTGCAGAATCCACTCCATAACAGATTACGAAAATTAGTGGTGTACCAAGTAAAAATTAACGATGTATTTATCCATTTTTTTATAACATGTCGGTCACCATAACACAGTTTCGAAAAATACACCTCCGTTATTTTAGTTTATTAGGCGCCCCAATTATGTGATAGAAACTGGGCCCACGCTTTTGTGTCCAATTTGGAAGGTGTACAAAGTAACACATCACTCCTCTATTAGTGTATAGCGACGTTTTTTTCAAACACGCCACAACTCTTGTATAGTCACGCCACGATCAAATCATCAAAGTGAAAACCCCCAACGAAAGAAAAGTCAATTGGGCCCAGTTGCAACCATGAGTGGCCCATCAAAAGTTTGGGCCCCCACTTGCATTTCGGCTGAAGATCGCACGTGAATTTCACGTGGAATAAACGGTAATGCGGCGGTATTTGGTTGTGTATGGAGTGCCGACTTCCACTCCCATCACTCAACTTACCCGATAACTGCTGGGAATGTCGGCATACACCTGACCATTCATTTATATATATATAAAAAAAATCTATTTTCATGTAATAGATAATAATAGATAATTGTATTAGGGATTTAGAAAAGGTGTGGCTTGGTGTCTTTGGAATAAATAAAGGGTTTGATGCCATGCCACCGTTTTGGATAGGAGTAGATGTGATCACGGGTCGGATTCGTCGAATCAATGAGTTTGACCCATCGAAATAAGGGTCATGGTTGGTCGATCCGAACCCTAATACAGAAATGTTATGGGTTGACAGATAAAATAAATAAATAAATGATATGTGAAGATTTATCTATTTACCACATTTTATCACCCACTTCATTTTGATATGAAGTGTTAAAAATGTGAGAAGATTTTATATAAATTCATGCCTTTTCATTATAACTCAATATTTTCAGTGTGGGAGGAATCCCTCATCCCACATTGAAAATGAGAGAATCGAAGGAAGAGTTCCAAATCTATAAAAGGAGAAGAATGATTGTTCATTTGTCCCACATTGCACATTGCATATTAGTTTATGAATTATTCTAAGAATTATTTACATAATAATTATAAATTATTTTATTAAAAATAAAATTTTCAAAAAAAATTTATGGGCATGGGTCGACCCTAACCTGCCAACCGAGCCACCAGTTGACCCGAACTCGATGGGTCATTGACTCGTGGTGAATCGACGGATTCGGGTCCCGTGGCCATGTCTAGATAGGAGTGTGTAGAAAAGTCTTGATATGACTTATACAATATGAAAATATGATGATTTAATATACAAAACATAACAATAAAATAGGACACGAATCATTAAAATTATAAAATAGTCTTGTTGTGTTCAGATCAAGGTTTTTATCTTAGATTAGAAGTAAAGAATTAATAATGTCAAAGAGGACCAAAATGAAACCAAACATAAGAACGAGAACAAATACAGAGGATTTATTCATGCGGTTTGGTTGGCCTATGTTCACGAAGCCTCATAAGAGGGTTAGTAGGATTGGAAATAACCCGCGGGTATTCGATTCACCTGCTTCACCAACATTAAATTTGTGGGTGAAAACCCGCACTAAAGCAGATGACGGGTGGTGTGGGTGAAGCATGCATGTCATGGATGGATTATGGAATCTATGTACTAAGATTTTTCACACATCACTCACCCCAATAATTCACCCATTTACCCGCCCCGCATACCCGTAAAAAAACATAAAGTATATATGTGTTTTTTTACTATTGTACCATTTATATATAAGGAGACTAAAATCCTAAAACTTAAACCCTATTCTCTTGACTATATCTAGTCAATCGGCAGATTCCACGACTTTTAATTGTTGAGCCCTGCCCTCTATACTCCTCCCTTTCATCTCTTGAATTTACACTGGGCGAGGTTGTGATGTTTCAATGCAACTTCTACTCTTCCAGTTATTTATTCTAGTTTTAATTTGTATTTCTTAAGTAACATGTCACCATGTATACTACTTATTTAATTTCACCCTTAACCCTGTGATCAGTTGATTCGGGTTTGTATGACTAAGTGGCTTGATAGAGTTGGAGGATATCGAATTCGGTAAAATGGATCACTCTTTGTCCAAGCATATATATTTTGTTGGCACCCCAAGACAAACACATTTCATTTTCCTGGGGTGAGATGACAATGACACTTCACAAGATCCACATCATGTTAGGACTGCAGATTGATGGAAACGCCCATCAGATCACTCACTTGTTTAGACCCATGCACTCTCCGTATAAATACATTGTATTTTTTTCTTGGAGTAAGTGCAGTGCTTGCTGTATATCCCCATGAAGCCATGACCCTCCGCCTCTTCCCTCTTCATCTTTGCAACAGAATTGTACACTTGACGAATACTCGTCACACATTCAGAATCTTCATCTTGAAGGATACTCAACAAATGCCGAGGTTTTAATCATGGCACCCGGCCCGTCGCACATTATATTGTTGCTTAGTAGTCAACCTTCTGGCAAAGGCATGTCCCAACAAGTTATTCATAAGATTATGGTTGTGAGAACCATATACGACAAACACTCTCCATTTATCTTTCTTGTACTCACAACCCTCTAGCTCAAATGCACATCCAATTTTCTTCGACTTTGTTTCTTTGTTTGATTATGCTGGGAATCCTTATCCACATCGGTCGTGTTTCTAGGATACCCATAGTACTCTCAAACCAAAAAAGACACCTAGTCTGTTCCGCTTGTTCTTCCAAGACCTTTGATTTATTCACACCGTATTTGTAATACCACCTATAAAACGAGTCCGCTCCTTCGCGTTTTCTTGAATCAAAGAAATATTCATCTATCTAAAACATATATAACTTAATAATCGATACCCACTTCCACAATAAGGTCAGGAAGATCCCACAATTCGAAACATATTAATGGAATATATATATATATATACATGAACCCCTAAATTGACATAAATACTACTATACAAACACATTGTAAACAAACAAATTGGAAATATATGTATATGTGTCAAATATATTTTTCCTAATTTTGCTACAATCGTGCTTAGACTTATATAGATATGAGTTAGGAGTGATTTCGAATTGCTGTAACGGTATGGATATGACAGATCATCTTCACTTGACAACGACAAAGAATAACCTTTGATATTTGTGATACCGCAGATGGCCCACAATATTTCGATATTTGTGCGTACACTTGCTTGGTATATAAAGAGATCGGTATTGCATAATAATGGTAATCAACTACCTAAAAATTTATCTAACTAACTAAAAAAACTTATCAACTAACTAAAAAAACCTTTCCTAAAAAAATATATCCGCGTACACGCAATGCAGATGTGTGTACACAATTTTTTAAAAAAATAAGCGCGTGCATCCATTTTTTTTTGGTGCAAGAGGCGGGCAAGGCCCGGATATGTTATTAATGAAGGACTAAAGTGGCTCCCTGACAGAAAACGTCGAAGACAACAAACCACAGATACAATTCGGCATGGAATAAAAAATGACAAAAGAATCCGAAATAATAAAAGAAAGGTTTGCTAAGGCATCCGCCACCGAGTTGGCTTGGCGTCTCACAAATGAGACTCGAACATCCCAATTCATGTCCTGGAGCTGCTTTCGGCACTGGGTGAACAGCTGGAAGTTCGCCCCCGGAGACGCTTCCTCCTCGACTAGTCTTGCATAAGTGGACGCACTATCCGTTTCGATCACTAATTTCTGAACTCCCCATTCTCGAGCTACCTTCAGACCATGGAACACAACCCAGATTTCAGCCCTGTCAGCCGAACAGTTACCACACTTGAAGGCGAAAGCTCGGCGAAATGATCCTTGATGGTCCCTGAAAATTCCGCCTCCCCCAGCTAAACCAGGATTTCCTTTCGAAGCCCCGTCCATGTTTAGCTTCAGCCAACCAGGTTCAGGGGGTATCCAAGCATTGATCGACTCCCCATCAGCAACTCCGTTTGTTGCCAAACAGCTTGCCCTCTCCACAGCTCTTCTGTAGTTCGAAACTTGTCTCCAAACACGATCAGCGAGCCCCTGGATTCTTGCATTTCCTTGGAAGACTAGCTCATTCCTCACCTTCCAAGTCATCCAAATCATTGTTGCAAACACCGCTGCCCATCTATCCTCTTTACTGATATTTTGGAAGACCCATTCTTGGACCTCCCCTGAAGTGAAGAAGGTTTGATTCAGGTTATGCCCACCTAAGGTTTGCCACACCTTTTGAACCTCCTCACAATCTCTGAGTAGGTGTAAGGAGGTTTCCTCTCGCCCACACCGATAACATGACGAGACAGACGATATATGACGTCTTACCCGGTTTGCATTGCACATAATAACATCGTGAGCCGTGAGAAACGTGAATGAACGGGCTCTTTGTTGAGCTGGGATTCGCCACACGTGGTTCCAATCCGAGGAATGAGACACGTCTTGGCGTCCCCTAATCTGTCTCAGCACCGAACTGGTGGAAAACGCTCCCGACGGAGTGTAACCCCAATAGTAAACGTCCTGCAGATCCGGATCTGAATAGACTCGAATTGATTCAAGGCGATTGGTGATTAGCATCGAGAGGTATGGCCGGATGTTGTCCCACTTCCAATCATCCCCCTCCCACAATTCACCCACCGTTTTGCCAATCTCTTCTTCCGGGAGCTCCTGTTGTGTAACATCGATCAACGAAGTTTCCTGCAGCCACGGATGAAGCCAGAAGAGAGTCCGTCTCCCGTTCCCCACATCAGTACGGATCCCCGGAGTGAGGGCCCTTGATCCATGTACAATTCCTCTCCAAAGATGGGAAGCACCAGACCTTACAGTGAACATGTCGACATCAACCCGATTCCCACAGTACTTGCCTCTGATTACTCTGCTCCATAGCGACGAAGGTTGCTGCAATAATCTCCAGCCTAGTTTCGCCAAGTTCGCTTGGTTTGTGTCCCTCATCGGTCGTATCCCCAAGCCTCCTTCATCCTTTGATGCATAGAGCAATTCTTTCCTAAGTAGATGGGGTCGCATCGCCTCCGTAGATGAGCCCCACACAAAGCTCCTGACCGCTCGATCAATGCCATCACAGACCTTTCGTGGGACGAGGGAAGATTGCATCGAGTATACCGGAAGACTCGTGAGTACCGATTTTGCCAAGGTTATTCTTCCTGCGATGGATAGGGACCTCATCTTCCATCCGCTTAGTCTCTTTGTTACCTTTTCCAACAGGTAAGTGTATCTCTCATTCGATAATCGATTACACTGCGTGGGAACCCTAAGGTACATCCCAAACTCATCACTAATCGGCATTCCCATTTCCCTGCTAATTTCTTGCTTCACTTCCGCCGGAGCGTTTCGGGAGAAGAAGATAGAACTCTTAGAAAAGCTTACCTTTTCCCCCGAATTTCTGCAAAATCGATCGAGGCATGCCTTCATTGCTCTTGCTTGGCTGATTGACGCTTCACCCATTAGCACCAGGTCGTCTGCGAAAAAAAGGTGGGATATGGGCACCCCTCCGACATTCACAGGCTTCCACGTACCAACTGACACAGCGTCTTGGATGATATGGGCTAGATGTTCCATACAGAGCACAAAAAGGTACGGAGACAACGGATCCCCTTGTCGTATTCCCCGTGAAGGCTTAAATCCGCCCGCCTTCTCTCCATTCCATATAACTTCCATTCTGCCTAGAGTTTGACAGTACATAATCAAATCGATCATCCGTGGAGGGAGGTGCAGTCTCGTCAGCATACCTTTAAGGAAGCTCCAGTCGATCCAGTCGTATGCCTTTTCTAGATCGACTTTTACCATCATCCACCTTCTCCTTCTCCTCTCTGACATCGAGTGTAAAACTTCTTTAACTACAACAATGTTGTCGATGATCTAACGCCCCGGGATAAAGCTGGATTGCGCCGGCGAAATAAGGCTTGGGAGGATTGGCTTCAGCCTGTGGACGATCATCTTAGTGGAAATTTTGAAGATAACATTCAGGAGGGCAATAGGTCGGAATTTCTTTGGTGAAGCCGGGCTCGCGATCTTTGGAATCAACACCAACAAAGCATCTCCCATCAAGCTGTTACACTGGTTTTTGTTAAGGAGCCTTAGCACAGAATCGCATACTTGGGGGCATACCAAGTCCTAGTGTTGTTGATAAAAAATAGCCGGGAATCCATCTGACCCAGGGGCCTTATATGGACCCATTTTTTTGACGATTGGCCACACTTCCTCTGCTCTGAAAGATGCGGCCAAGCCATCGAACACCCTGCTGTCAATAAGGGGAAACGAGTGGTTAGTCTCCCCCCCGTCAAGCCTAGCAACCAAACTGTCTTCTGTGAACAATTGCTCGAAGTAATTAACCACAATCCCCCTGATTGCCATCTGATCCTCAATCCAAATGCCCGATTCATTCTGCAAGGTTTTGATTTTATTTGCCCGCCTTTGCACGATGGTAGAAAGATGGAAGAAACGAGTATTTCGATCCCCATTGATTAGGAAACTTGCTCTTGATTTCTGAAACCAGAGCTGTTGTTCCTGCTGCAACACCTCCTCCAGATCGTTGCAGAGCTGACTTTCTAGCTCTACCAGGTGATTTGTGACTCTCGAGTCTCGACGCCATCCTGAGTCTGATGCCTTCAATGCGTCTTTCCAGTCTCCGCTTGCGTCTAAAGATGTTACCAAATACCTCCACGTTCCATCTCTGCAGATCAGTCGACAGAGTGGTGAGAGCGGCACATGCCTCGCTATCCTTTACCCAATTTGATCTCAGGGTCTCTGCAAATTCATCATGAAGTAACCAGGCAGTTTGGAATCGAAAAGGCTTATCTTTGCCTCTCATATTCCCTCCAGTATCCAGGTCAAGAAGAATCGGGGCATGATCGGAGTGGGCAGCAACTAAGTGTCTCACCGAAGCCTCCGGGAATCGTAAGCGCCAATCTGAGCAGCAAAGTATTCTGTCTAATCTCGCTGCCACCCTGGTCTCCGCTCTGCGCCCACGCCACCAAGTAAACGGCGCCCCAGCGTATCCTAGGTCCAACAATTGCATCGATTCAATCCAATCACCAAACGCCTGGGAAGATCTATTGGAACCCACAGATGATCCAGGCGTTCTCTCCTCATTGCTTACTGTTGTGTTGAAATCGCCCGCTAGCGCCCAAGGGCGTGTGTTATGGCTGCCAAACTCGAGAAGACTTCTCCATAATTCAAGTCGACGGGTATGGCTCGGCGCAGCATAGATGGCCGATAACACCCAGGGATCTTCCCCCCTCCTATGGATGTCCACTGTAATGTGCTGAGGGTGCCGGATTAGGGTGGTCACCACCACCTCCGACGTGCGCCAAAGCACCCATATACCTCCCGAGAACCCCACTGCATCCATTCGCTCGTATCCGTCAAACCCGATTCTGTTGAAAACTCTGTCCGCCGTTTCACCACTAATCCGGGGCTCAACCATAATCAGCACCTGGGGGTCATGGTTCCGCACAATCTCCAGTAGTGCCCTTAGGAACGCGTCGTTTCCCGCGCCATTAGTATTCCAAGCTAAGACTCTTAGATTAATCATATTAACCAAAGTATGATGAATGGCTCTAAACACCTGCGAACTCGGCATCTGCATAGCATAGGCAAAAGCATGAGCCGCCTCATCAAGACACTCAATTGCATTGCTGAGAGTTTGGGGCACCGAGGCCCGGCATAGAAGTGGTTGCGTCTCTGTTATCAACGACAGTAAATCCATCGTTACTTGAGATGCAAAAAGGCTCGGCACCACCAGGAACAGACCGGTCCGGCGACTCGACATTAGAAAGCTTCTCTGGGTTTGGACTGGCACTATCGTGACATAGGGGGTCTGGCACATCGTTCTTGTTAGTCTTCGTAGTTCCTGTCAAGACTTTAGGGGGGAAGGTGAAAGTTTGATTGTTGTTGCTTGGGGGAGAGGTCACGATGTTTTCCTGTATGTTCCTTTTAGGTACAGAGTCTCGACGGAATTGTGGGAGCATCGGCCGGGTACGTGGGGTCTGCGTGATGGGGGCGTTAGAGGGACCTGTGATAGTTAATTCAGCAGTAATGGCCTACAGGGTCTTATTATTTCTTACTTTCTTCTTAGTGATAGAATTTTTTATTGAAAGTCCAGGCTTTCGGACTCCAGCTTGAATGTTTTTACCATTGGGGGGTAAATTCTCTTTTCCATTAACCGGCATAGTAACTCCTCCAATATCAATTGATTTGCCTTTGGATAGAATCTTCTCCCCCATATCTTTGTTTCCCAACGGCGTATCCTCTCTCCTAGTTGTTTCCTTAGGATGTTGATTCTCCTCCAAATTTACCAAAGCCGTAAATCTTGACGGTTGCGAGAATCCCTTGGAGCCTTGATTCTCGCGGTTCTTCCTCAACTCCTCCGACTTCCTCCGTTCATCGGAGTTTACTTCTGTCTCAGACGAAATCATTTTTCGGCGATCGTTCACTTTCACAGTGCCAGATGCATTGCCCTCCGGCTTGTTGCCCTTCTCATTCTGTGCTCCCGTAGTCTTGCCGCTCCTCCTCTTCATATGCTTTTTTGCTTGCATCCATTCCCCGAAAGACTCATCTGTGACTCTGTTGTGGTGAGCTTGGTTCACTGGTTCAACATTCACCTGGGTTTCACATTTGTCCGTCGTGTGTCCTACTCGGCCACATTGGAAACACACCATTCGGAGGCCTTCATACTGGATTAGCCACACCTTCCCATCAAGACGGAATTTCGAAAGTAATGGCTTGGTAAGATCCACTTCAACGCTCATCCTTGCGAATTGCCCTCTTTCTGCCGAGGCCGTGGTGCTGTCAATCCGAAGGACTTTTCCGATCTTCTGCCCCACCTTCCTGAGAAATCTGTGATCGAAGTATTCAATGTGGAGGCATGGAATACGAACCCATACAGTCAGCTTGGTGATTTGTGCTTCGCTGGCATCAAATTTTGGCACCCATTTCCTAATCGTTAAATAATTATCACCGATCATCCAGGGCCCCTCAAGTAGGACATTGTCATAATCCGCTTGGTTTGAGAAGCGAGTTATGTAGAAGTCATTCCCCAGATCAATAAGCGAGAACGGAGCCTTAAGTGCCCATTTCTGAGACAGTCTTCGGTGTAGTTGCATGTAGCCCGGTCCTTTATCAAACATTTTGATGATTAGGGTGTCCTTCCATGGTCGCCACAATTCCTCCTTTTCAGACTTGCTTAGAGTGATTGTGGGGCATAACGGATCCTCCTCTACCGGTGGTGCATCCTCGTCTCCCAGCTCCATGGACACATCCTCGTCTCGGAGCGCCAGTTCATCCGAAGTGCCATAAGAGATAGCAAAGCTATCTTTTGACCCCATCAGCAGGGTCTCCTTATAAGATGAAGGCGCAGCGTTGCTCCCTTTGGTCAGATTGTGCTGGCTTTGAGAGTTTCCCACTGGCTCCCCTATGCCCGCATTTCCTCCAGGACAATAAGCATCTCCCCCAATCGGAGAATTCTGATTCCGATTCCGATCTCTATCCCGGTCTTTTCTCTACTTCTATCTCCATCACCAAAAAAAAATTAGAGGTCTTTCCTTCTCTGGTTCTGTTTGATTCCCTAAGCGCGTGCATCCATAATGTGCGTCCGTGAACCGGTACATAATACACGAGAAATTAAACGGGCAAATAGGGGTCCCTTATAAAAAATGTTACTTCACCTAATAAAAAAATGTTACTTCATCTCAAGTTTCATATGTAATATTGTCATACTTATATTGCTTAGTTTAATACTCCTGAAATGTTACATACGCAAAGACATACTGTACATGATACATGTCACAATAAACTTTAATTGAATATAAAACAAATTTTAAAATCATATCTCTATCATACAGTATTATACGTGCAATAATCATATTTTGCCGAGTTTGCTTGAGGAAGTTTGATTCCATTAAACAATTAGTGTAATTAATTAATTTTATGGCTTTTAAACATGACACATTTATATTTATATAATACTTTATATGAGAACCATTTTTGACAATGCATCATCATTATATTAATTATAGGGTTTCCAATCAATCAAATTATAAAAGGATTTTTTTTTTATTTTCTTCAAATATTTTTTATTTTCTAATCATCTATATCTATGTAATTAAGAACTATTTTTAAGATGTGTCATCACTATATTAATGGTAGGGTTTTCAACCAATCAAATTATAAAAGGATTTTATATATATATATATATATATATATATATATATATATATATATAATACTTTAAATGAGAACCATTGTTTATGATGTATGATCACCATATTAATTGTAGGGTTTTCAACCAATTAAATTATAAGAGAGAATTTTTCCTTCAAATATTTTTTATTTTCTAATCAATGTGCTTAATTCAAAATATTGAATTAAAATTAAAATTAATATACTAATATATGTTTATTTAAAAATTTTAAACAAAGTTACAATCTATATCTATATAATACTTTAAACGAGAACCATTTTTTTATAATGTGTGATCACTATATTAATTATAGGGTTTTTAAGTAATCAAATTATAAGAGGAATTTTTTTATTTGCTTATAATATATATTTTTTATTTTCTAATCATTGGGTTTAATTTAAAATATTGAATTAAAATTAAAATTAACAAATTAACGTACATATATTTAAATTTATAAACAAAGTTAGAAGAATATTAATTTATTTTTTTATTTGACTAACCAATAGAGGTGATATAAAATATCTTATATTATATTAATTAATTAATTAAATTTCTGATACCTGAATCGGATCAGTTAACCTGTAAAACAATTTAAGATAGGCTAATACCGCTACATCCTCCCGTTGTATCGTACGGAGTTCTAATTATAAAATATGCGATTTTTATTTATTTTGTCAGATTTTATGATTATATTTATTACTACTACAGCCGGAATTTCAACTTAACTTAAAATTAAGGAACACAAAGTCAACGATCGCATAAATATTCGGTGTTGTTCCTATGGCCTGACTAGGAAACTTTATTGGTTTGAGGTTGAGATCGCCTAGTCTACCGTTATCGATTTTTTTTTCAAAATATTCACTAAAAATTAAATATTTATAAGTTTATTTAAAACTTTAAATAATTTAAATAAATATTTATTTTTTGTAGGGAAGTTAGAGAAACGCGGGTTAAAGCCGCGTTTTATTCGTAATTTGAAACTGAGGTTTATCTAAAAAAAAATAAAAAAAAAAAAAGAAACGCGATTCTAAACCGCATTTTATAATTAAATATGGGTAAAACGCGGTTTGAAATCGCGTTTATCCCAATTTATCTTTCAAAACTAAAATTTACAAAAAAAAGAAAGAAAGTATGAAGCGCGGCTTCAAGCCGCACATCATGTGTTAGGTCATCACATGCTCCTTCCCATTTCCTCAGCCTCGTCCGAGCAGCCCACCGTAGACCTGCTCCTTCCCCTCACAGTCTCCGCCTCCCCCTCCCCGTCGCAGTGCTCCGCCTCCCAGAAAATCTACTACCCTCCTTTCACCTCCTACAACCACCGCGACGACGATGACTTCGGGTATGGGAAATCGGGCTAGGGGTATGGGTCCGGGAATGGCCATTCGGGTCAGGGGTCAGGGCACGCGGTCAAGGGGTCCGCTCATGGGCATCCGGGCCAAGGGTCAGGGTCCACGCACGGGCATTCGAGTGACGAGCACGGGCACAAGAGGAAGAATGAGTCAGAGTCAGGCCATAGGAGGCACGACGACGGGGAGCTCGGAGGGTCAACGGAGGGTCGACGGGCTGCTAGGCAGTTGGAGGATGTGGAAGGAGGGTAGAAGATCTCCTGGGAGGCGGAGCACTACGACGGGGAGGGAGAGGCGGAGACTGTGAGGGGAAGCGCGGCTTCAAGCCGCGCTTCATGTGTTAGGCCATCACCTGCTCCTTCCCATTTCCTCAGCCTCGTCCGAGCAGCCCACCGACGATTTGCTCCTTCCCCTCACAATCTCCGCCTCCCCATCCCCGTCGTAGTGCTCCGCCTCCCAGGAGATCTGCTACCCTCCTTCCACCTCCTCCAACCGTCGCGACGACGATGACTCCGGGTATGGGAAATCGGGCTAGGGGTATGGGTCCGAGTATGGCCATTTGAGTCAAGGGTCTGGGCACGCGGTCAAGGGATCCGCCCATGGGCATCCGGGCCAGGGGTCAGGGTCCACGCACGGGCATTCGAGCGACGAGCACGGGTACAGGAGGAAGAATGAGTCCGAGTCAGGCCACAGGAGGCACGGTGATGGGGAGCTCGGACGGTCGACGGGCTGCTAGGCAGTTGGAGGATGTGGAAGGAGGGTAGTAGATCTCCTGGGAGGCGAGGCGGAGATTGTGAGGGGAAGCGCGACTTCAAGCCGCGCTTCGTGTGTTAGGCCATCACCTGCTCCTTCCCATTTCCTCAGCCTCGTCCGAGCAGCCCACCGTCAACTTGCTCCTTCCCCTCACAATCTCCGGCTCCCCCTCCCCATCGTAGTGCTCCGCCTCCCAGGAGATCCGCTACCCTCCTTCAACCTCCTCCAACCGCCGCGACGACAATGGCTCCGGGTATGGGAAATCGGGCTAGGGGTATGGGTCTGGGTATGGCCATTCGGGTCAGGGGTCTGGGCACGTGGTCAAGGGGTCCGCCCATGGGCATTTGGGCCAGGGGTCAGGGTCCACGCACGGGCATTCGAGTGACGAGCACGGGCAAAGGAGGAAGAATGAGTCCGAATTAGGCCACAAGAGGCATGACGATGGGGAGTTTGGAGGGTCGACGGGCTGCTAGGCAGTTGGAGGATGTGGAAGGAGGGTAGCAGATCTCCTGGGAGGCGGAGCACTATACGACGGGGAGAGAGAGGCGGATAATGTGAGGGGAAGCTGCGAGCCTGCGATGGGGAGGGGGAGGCTGAGACTGTGATGGCCTAACACATGAAGTGCGGCTTCAAACCGCGCTTCGTACTTCTTTTTTTTTTGTAAATTTTAGTTTTGAAAAATAAATTGGTATAAATGCGGTTTCAAACTGCGTTTTACCCATATTTAATTATAAAACGCGGTTTAAAATCACATTTCTTTTGTTTATTTTTTTCAGATAAACATCAGTTTCAAATTACGAATGAAACGCGGCTTTAACCCGTGTTTCTCTGATTTCCCTACAAAAATGAATATTTATGTAAATTGTTCGAAATTGTGAATAAAATTGTAAATATTTAATTTTTAGTGAATATTTTGAAAAAAAAATCACCGTTATGATCCATTATATAGTTTGTATCGCTTGGTTAAATGTGTCGAATTATTATATATTATTTTTCTTAATAAATGGGTTAGTTTTATAATTGTTTTCAACCAATAAAAGAAGGCGGACTATAAAAGGGACCATGATAGCGGATTAGAGGATCCTTACCGATTCGTTTGGGATATCGTTTTATATCAAATTTTATATTAATACGAATTTATAAATTACTATTATTTATATTTTTTAAATGATTTTTCTAACATATATCTATCTAGGTTAACTCATTTGAAAATAAAAAAAAAGGAAAATATTTTATTAAAAAATGTTTTCTTATTTAGGTTTCCTAGCGTGTACATCCATAGAATTTTTATTTTTTTTAATTCCAGTGGAGGGACACTCGAGTATAAAAAATCCTATATTTTTATTTTTTAAAAATGTTGTTTATTATTTATATGCAATTTATAGATGATAAAATATATAAAATATATGTAAAATATTAAATTTTTAATAATAAAAGTATTTTTTTTTAAAAATGATATTTTATAAAAAAAAATGTCGTTCTTATAAAAAAAAGGTATATGAATAATAAACGCGATTTTTTTTAATTACTCCACTTGATCTTCTAGCACATATATTAAGAGAACTATTTATTGCCTAAAATATATATGTCAAAGTCTATAAATCTTATCACATCTTAAATATTCATTATTGTTTTGAACAAATGAATTAACAGTATGGAATAAAAAAAAGCCAACAAGAGCAAATTCTAATAACATTAATCTTCGTATCCCAATATTAATTAATTATATTAATGATCTAAAATAATTTATATCAATGATAAAATTTTACACTATCAAATAACTTTTTTTAACAAGTAAAAATTCAAAATATCAGACAAAAGTCCGGTAAATCGAGAAGGCACAAAGGGTGTCATACAAATAAACGTATTGTCATGATACAACTGAAAAACAAACCAACTCACAATCAATAAACCAATTGACCAAAGCAAAATGAAGAAAACAACTCGCAAAAACTATGAATCAAGACGTCCGGTTGGGTGCGGATGAAAGACTCGACAGGCGGACGTGGATAGTGAGCGCATGGGAAAGCTAATGCTAATACGATGTCTAACTGTCGGGGAGACGGAAAGCAAAAATTCACAATGGGCAATGGACGAGGATCACACGACGTTCACCCACCTGGATGAGGGATCTTTAGAGACACATACACTGTCACGATCCATTTGATCTATAGGGTTGCAAGAATGCTCCTCATCCGGAATTAACCGTGAACTTATGAGTCAAAGCTTCGCAACAACCAGAAACCTATCAACCCGGGCAGATGCCAAGCTGAGAACATAAGTGAGAGTGTTTTTAATTTTGCGAGATTAGCTCAATGTTATTATTCATTTAAATAATAAAACCAAAAGGGTAGGGGAAACATAAAGATATAGAGAGAGGTTAGTTCTGGTGTACATACTCCGTAATGTGTATCGTGCTAACCAATTAGGACCGTTGATTGAATTAAATGGATGATTGAGATTATTCGACAATTTTTCTTTAATTTTAAAAATCAATGGGACCCACATCTTTGTGATTTTGTGGGATCCGATTTTTGTTCTTTAAATTATTCGATGGTATCACTAGATTATTCAATCATATCGATGGATTATGTAATGATATCAATGAATTATTCTAATCGGCTAACGCCCTAAAAACACCATGAACTTTTAACTAAAAATTATTCGATGATATCGCTTGATTATTCGATTCGTGTACTGCTTGTTGAATTTTAATTGGTCGTTCTTAAGTTGACATTTACTTTTAGAGGGAGAGAGCTCTACCCTCACATTCAAATTCAATCATTGCTCATAATCATAGAAATCAGAAGAGGAATGAATGAATCAAAGATCGAGAATGATGGAAGGGACGCAGATTGAGATTAAGGACAAATTAATTGGTTGTTGAATGCACCCAAAAAATTACTATATCCACCACAAATTTTTTTTAGTCGGTTTTCACTATAATTCTTGCGCCTCTTATAGCGTAGATCTGCGTCTTTTAAGGAGTAGGGTATTTTTATTTTTTTGATACTCTGCCCTTCTTGAGTCACAACTCTATGGATCAAGAGGCGCAGGGTTTTTGTTTTTTTTTTTAAGATAAAAGTACCCTGCTCCTCTTGAGTCACAGAGTTGTGAATCAAGAGGCGCAGCATATTAATATTTTTTGGAAAATAAATTAGCAAGCTTTTTGGAAAAGTAATTATGTGATTTGTAATTTTATACTATTTTCATTATATATAATTTAAAATATAATGTACAAATGGATAATTATTTTTAAAAAAATTTGACCGTATACTCAATAAATTAAGATAAAAAGAATATGTAAATTAAAAAGAATTATATATGAAAACATTCAAAGTTTTGTCGAATATATTTAAAAAGAATCATATATGATAACATTTTAATTTTATTTAAATGTGTGAATACATTTAATTAGATTAATATATTGGTATCAATTGAGCAACTATAATAAAGAAAATAAAATTTATAAATTTAATAATGTAGGCGCAAGTAATAAAATTAATTATATCTATATCTATATCTATCTATATAAACTCTTATAACATAAGAGTTTTTCCTTATGTGTCACATCTAGATTAATCCTCTCATATTTCCTTTTTCAATTGATTTCTCCATCCGTTCAGAAATAAACTTTTTTTTCAAAAATAATTTTAAACTTATAACTAATAAGTCTAAAATATATATAAAAAAAACTGATTAAAAATTTGATATTATATATAGTTTTAAGCTCCTTAAAAAACTTGTCAAAATGACAAATGATACATATTTCTGAACGTATGGAGTATTTAATAGTAGAATTGATCAGTTTCATGGCAAATTAAAATATGTTTTAATGTTTAGAAAAATATTTATTTTATTTTGGCAATTGATAACCACTTAATTTGCATAGAATTATATATTCTTATTTTTGACAATATTTATTTAATCACATTTTGTAAAGAAAAATAATATATTATTATCATTGTTTTAACATTAATATAGAGTAAGGCCCTGTATTTTTTATTCATTAAATAATATTAAACATAAATAATATATGTCTTATAATGACAATCATAACTATTAGTTAAACATAAAATATTTAATTTTAAAAAACACTTTTTTAGATAAAAATGTATTAGTAGTTATGGTGCTACCTCAAAAAAATATTATAATTCTATTGTCTAAGAAACCATTAGAATTTTTATAGAATTGATCAGTTTTATGACAAATTAAAATACGTTTTAATGTTTAGAAAAATATTTATTTTATTTTGGCAATTGATAACCACGTAATTTGCATAGAATTATATATTCTTATTTTTTAAAACACTTATTTAATCACATTTTGTAAAGAAAAAGAATATATTATTATCAATGTTTTAACATTAATATAAAGTAAGGCCCTCTATTTTTTTATTCATTAAATAATATTAAACATAAATAATATAATGTCTTATAATGACAATCATAACCATTAGTTAAACATAAAATATTTAATTTTAAAAAACACTTTTTTTAGATAAAAATGTATTAGTAGTTATGGTGCTACATCAAAAAAATATTATAATTCTATTGTCTAAGAAACCATTAGAATTTTTATAGAATTGATCAGTTTTATGACAAATTAAAATACGTTTTAATGTTTAGAAAAATATTTATTTTATTTTGGCAATTGATAACCACGTAATTTGCATAGAATTATATATTCTTATTTTTTAAAACACTTATTTAATCACATTTTGTAAAGAAAAAGAATATATTATTATCAATGTTTTAACATTAATATAAAGTAAGGCCCTCTATTTTTTATTCATTAAATAATATTAAACATAAATAATATAATGTCTTATAATGACAATCATAACCATTAGTTAAACATAAAATATTTAATTTTAAAAAACACTTTTTTTAGATAAAAATGTATTAGTAGTTATGGTGCTACATCAAAAAAATATTATAATTCTATTGTCTAAGAAACCATTAGAATTTTTATAACGAAAAAATATTAAATATTTTTTATCTAATAAATTCAAGGCATTAAACTAATATAATTAAAAAATACAAAAATAGTGTAGTTATGGGGAGTTGAACCATTGACCTCATACATATAAATTATTCCTTAACCATTAGGCTAGAACAACCTTTTGATTTTTTATGCTAATATTTAATAATATTAGATTATTTTTTTAATCATTTAATAGGTGCAATTAATGGGCTTTCACTCAAATTTATATATATAGTATAGATTCAAAATATTAAACTAATATTTTATTTAATTGTATAATATTAACTTATTTAATTATTAATATTTTATTTAATTGAACAACACGACAATTACTTTGAATTTATAATTCACATATTTATCCAATCACTTGTTGGGTGTTATTCATTTTGAACCATTCAATTGATGCATAATCCAACAAATTCATTTTAAAGCATATATCCTTACCAATATTCATTAAATTATTGTAACAAAAGAAATCTTACTTGTTGTATACAATAAGTTTATTTTAACTCAAAATACATAAATTTAAAATGTGTGTATTGGTAAGTATTAATTACAGTGAATATTTTAAAGAAGAAATTTTAGTGATTAAGAAATTTATCATACATATTTATTGTTTGTTTAAAAAATAAATTACTTTCATCCCCACAATTTATTAATTACAAAAAAATATAATATTTTTTCCTTAGAGCAATTGTAATGGGTTGTTATAAAATAGAATTATAATGGTTTGCTAAGATAATATCATTGCTAGCTTGAAATAATTTTATGATGAAAAAATGTATTTTTGTTAAAGAAAACCCTTATCTAAAAACTTTTTATTTAACTAACTTGTTTGGTATCCATTCCCGAAAATCAAAACTGGGAATCGTAATGGATGAACCCGATTTAAGTGTTTGGTATAATTAAAACTTGGAATCGTAATGATTACCGGGAATCATCCATTCCCAATTTTGTAGCTCATTATTATTATTATTATTAATTATATTATATTATATTACATTATATTTATACTTATACTTATATTATTATTATTATTATCAATACTTTATTATTTAATACATATTATATTTTATTTTTATTTTTAATATTAATAATATATTTCTATTAATATTTTTACCAATATTTTATTATTTTATATTATTATTAATTATATTATATTATATTTATACTTATATTATTATTATTATCAATATTTTATTATTTAATATATATTATATTATATTTTTATTTTTAATAATATTAATAATATATTTCCATTAATATTATTATTTTATCAGTAATTTATTATATTTATACTTATATTATTATTATAAACACTTTATTATTTCATATATATTATATTATATTTTTTATTTTAATAATAATAATATATTTCTATTAATATTATTATTTTTTATCAATATTTTATTATTAAATATATATTATATTTTTATTTTTATTTTTAATAATAATAATATATATCTATTAATATTATTACTTTTATCACTATTTTAATTTATTATTATTGTTGTTGTTGTTGTTGTTGTTATTTCAGGAATGGCTCATTCCGACAGCATACCAAATAACCTACTCTAGTAATGAGTCATTACCTTTTTCTGATTCCATTCCGATTCTCATTCTGATTCCAGCACTCATACCAAGTGAAGAGTTGTCGTGATTTTTTTTTTGAACCGGAAATAATTTGGCAATAAGGAAGCCTTATATGTCAAGAGCATCCATACGGATGAAATCACGAAGCACTGAGTTATCGGGTGTCGTAGAGCCAGAGAAAACAATTTCAAGATGCGATAATCGGCCAGCAACTCGATTTGCTTCTCGGTAGACATGACGAATCTCACATGTGTGGAAGTTTAATACACGCCTTCTGTTATACCTTCTGAAATATTATTCAATTTAATAATATCCTTACCAATATTCATAACAAAAATAAAACTTATTTATTGTATGTAATAAGTTTAATACACGCCTTCTGTTATATGTACATAGAAATTTATAAGAAAATGACTATAGTGTAATATAAGTATGAACATTGGCTATGTTTCCAAAATGACTATAGTTTTTGACCTAAATGATAATAATAACAAAAACAACAATGATGTTTCAAAAGCAAAATATTGTTAGATAAGAAAACTCAATACTTTCATACCTTCAATTCTTTCCATATACCTTTTTATAAAATAAGTTTTTGTTTTTCTAAAACACTTATGTACGTTAAAAGAAAAATAAAATTAATTCTTATAATATCTTTTTAGTGTAACTTCTTAGTATTTTGTTCAGGCTAACTAACTTGAAGATGATAGTCAAAGGAGAATATATTAATGTACATACAAGATCTTTTAATTTGTTATAATTGAAATAAATTTGGCAATAACACCCAATTTATCAATTAATCTATTCAAACATACACAAATCTATGATAAATTCGACGACATATATGGAGAATTTCAACTTAGTTAATGAATATATTATATATTATGAAATGTTTAAGATACATTATGAAATGTTTAGGTAACGAATATATTATGAAATATTGAAGATAAAATATTATGAAATGTCTAGAGTTAAAAATTTATAAGTCATGATTTAACTTAGCTAATGAATATATTATGAAATTGTTAAGATAGAATATTATCTAATGCTATTATGAAACGTTTAAGATAAGATATTATGAAATGAATATATTATGAAGTGTTATTAGATATTTTTATATAATTTTACCCAATTATCTTCATTCTAAATAATAATTGAAAGAAAATAAAAATTATATAATATAAAAATATTATATAATATAAAAATATTGTTATTATTAATTAAAAGGGAAAAATATTATTAGTTTGTGAAGTTTCTACTCATCGGGAGTCATACACGTACCCTTCATAAGTCAAAGAGTCGTTCCTCAAAAGTCACAGGCCTGCTACTCTTAAGTCATAGCCCTACGCCTTTAGAGGAGCACGAATTTACAAATAAAAGAACGATTTCTTTTTGTGGTGCACATAGTAAAATTTTGGGGTGTAAAGATTATCACCCTTAAGGATTCAAATAATACTCCATCCGTTCCACAATAATTGTCTTTAACTATTCGTGCACGTTTTCTTAAGAAGTTAAAAACTATATAAAATATCAATATTTTATTTAATATTTTTAAATAATATCATATATGTTACTAATAAGTATAGAATTATTTAAAAAAATTAATTGAAAAATGGATATTTTATATACTAGATTTTAGCTAATTAAAAAACGTACATAAATAGTATAAAGACGATTATTGTGGGACGTATGGAGTATAAGATGGGTAGGGGGCGCGTGAGGCAGTTTAGAAACGCGTTTAATGTGGCTACTGAGGTTTCAACTCCCAAATAAAGAGATGTAAGTAAGAGAAGAGTTTTACAAAACAACCTATATTTGTGAACATAGAATATAGGATTATTTTTGAAGGAAAATATTAAATATCAATTAAAATAAAAAATAAGCATTAAAATCTAAGAAACTACTTTTTGGAAATTCAATGCTATATAGCTCAACCCCTCAACCCATAAAGATTGGTCGGTTGAGCCCAGCGATGCACATGTGACCATGTTGAAATAGTCACCGATAACAATTACGAATTGTGCACTATCCAACTGTCATAATCATTAACTAATTTCCTTACCAAAATAAATTATACTCCATATTAACTAATTAAGAGTTTTCAGGTCAGAGCTTACCAAAAAAAAAAAAAAGAGAGAAAATTTTCGGATAAAAAAATAATTTTAAGGTCAGATTCCATAAAACAAAATGTTATTAATAAAAAATAATTCCCTGCTTTAAAATTTAAGTCAATTTATTATAAATATTTTTTAAATAAGTTATCTTTTTTTATACTATGTTAATTTTTTATATATAATGTTTAATTTTGTTTTTATTAATTTTGTTATAATCATATACTACATATATTACTAACTAATCTATAAAGTTATTTAAATTTTAGTATTATATAAAGTTTCATGTGTTGTTAAAGTAAGACCTAAATTTGATATTGAGAAAGCTAACTACTCGCTAAATAATTATCTTATCTTATCTATATATTAACACCAAAAAAGGAGTACATTGACATAATTGATGACATCGATTGAAAGAACGCTCTTGTGAAGTGTTTAACCATTGTTGACCACTCTCAAATTATTGCCTTGTATAAAAAAATTATTAGTCCCGTGACTTAAAAAAAAAGAGTATTACTACTTTTTTTTATGCACATTTTTTTAATTGTTCATGGGCTCTTTTAATAATTATTGAGATGTAATGATTCAATCACAAATTTTTTATTCTATGCCCTACATATGATAAATAATTTTAATTTGGGAAATATTTCTCCTAAAACACCCAATTTAATTCTTTTTAAAATAGATTATACATGATTCATCCATATTATTATTTAGTTAAATTATTTCTCAATTTAGCTTCTTAACCTATACTCGACCGGCCCGTAGGATACAAGCTAGACGAACCGTTATTCAATTTACACTTGGATTTTGATTTATCAATCAATTTACTCGTTATTTATAGTTAAAAAACAATGTGCCATAATTATTCAATGTGTTATATATGCATAGCTTTTTATATTATTATTACTAGTATTACTATTTTTTTTTATAAAAAAAAAGATGACTAGTACAATATTACTGACTTTATTGATTTTTTTTTGTGTGTGTGATTAATTAGATGTCGACAGTGGTCATTATTAGACTAAAAATAATACCCATTCAGAAATACAGTATTTAATCTCTTTTAATGACTAATTAATAACCTTCATTAAAAAATGACTGATATAGGTATATAGCAAATGTCTCCCCCGAGCTAGCTAGCCTATGTTTAACGCCTTTTTTTTATATAAAAAAAGGCAAAAAACAAATTGATATTTTGGGTTGGTGCGTACACCATATTTCACAATACAAAATAACATAACTAAGACAAATTTGATCTTTTCCTTTAATAAACAAATACTGTGAAATGTTTTAGTAGAATACTACCTCCGATCCAAAATACATCTCGTTTGACTTTTCAACACGTATTTTAAGAAACTAAAAACTATATAATATATTAACTTTTTATGATTATTTTTTACAATTTAATACTACTTATTACCAACAAATATTAAGTTGTAAAAAAATAATTTAAAAAAAGTTATCATTTTATAAAATTTTTAGCTTCTCAAAATACGTGTAAAAAAATCAAACGACATGTATTTTGGATTGGAGGGAGTATATAGTACTCCCTCCGTCCCACAATAATTATCTTTTACTATTCATGCACGTTTTCTTAAGAAGTTAAAAACTATATAAAATATCAACATTTTATTAAATATTTTTAAATAATATCATACATATTTCTAATAAGTATAGAATTATTTTAAAAAATAATTAAAAAATGAATATTTTATATAGTTTTTAACTCCTTAAAAAGCGTGCATAAATAGTCCAAAGACAATTATTGTGGGACGGAGGGAGTATGATTTTGTGCTTGAATCTATTTTTAAAAAAATTCTTTACTAATAACATATACAATTAACTTATACGGTCTTTTTAATTGATACTTATAGGACATGGATTAAGAAAACACATTAAAAAAAATTCTAAATCTAAATATATAAACCCTAGTAAATCTATTTATAAAAATGGATAAAATAATTAACGGCCAGAGAATCTCTTTCAATATATATACTCCATCCGATTCAAAATAAGTGTCGTTTTAGCCCTTTACACAATTTTTAACTAAAATACGGAGTATTAGTTATTATTGGTTTTGTACATTTTTTCTAAATCTTATCATTTATTAAATGCTTACCAACTTTTTTCAACCAATAAGTAGAGAGTTTGAAAGAAAAAATATTCAACAAATACAACTTTCAATAACAATTTTCATTAATGAATCTATTAAATTGCCTAAAAACATAAAACGACACTTATTTTGGATCAAATTCAAAAGTTTAAAACGACACTTATTTTGGATCGGATGGAATATATGTTTAATTTATGTCTTTTAAGTTATAGAAATGTTGTGATAAATTTCGTGTAGATGTGTCATAAGTTATTCCAGAAACTCGTCAAATTTGAAAAAAAATCGGAGGTTATTTGGATTCCTCGACAACCTCCGCCTACATCGCTATTCAATACCTAGTATTTCTTGATCTATTAGCTAAACTACTTGGACACTAGGTCCAATGTGCGTAGGATCGTTTAGCCGGGCTTCATAATTGGAAAAAACAAGCACCGTGGAAATACATGCCACTCATCCAAATAAAGAGGATGGAGAGGACAAATCTACACATACACTTAGTGTATATGTAGAATTCTACACCTCCAATCAATATTCGCCATGTGTAAATTAATAATTTTTTTTAAAAATAATAATTAAGAAGTCGTAAACACTTTTTAGTCAAATTAACAAAAATTTATAACATTAACAAAATTTCAAATTTTGGTAACTATATTAGTAAAATATTTTTCATTTATTTCCAATACAATTTTATGAATAACATTTAATTACTTTCATTTAAAATTTATATCACTAATATTTTTGACATATAATTAAAATTATCAATATTTTATAATTAAGAGTCGTTAGGATATATAATAAACATGGAATTAAGATTCGTTATATCACTAATATTTTACGAGTGCATACATAAATACAAAACTTGGAATTAATTTGAACCAAAATTTTCAAGCTTAAGTATATTCATTTATATCTATTTTTTCAACACTGTATTCATACATACTCTATGTATTATTATATTACTTGAATTCTTAATTATAAATTATTGAGACTTATTTACATTTATAAAATATTAATGATTTTGAAATTAATGGTAAATGAAAGTAACTAAATTTTTATTGTTGAATATTATATTAAAATAAAATAAATTTCATTCACTAATATGTTTATCAGAAATAATACAGTAATTCGATTGGGGTTTTTTAGTGTAAGAATTCAAATGTTGACAACAAAAAAAAAGTGAACGGTTTTTTTTTTTGGATTAGTGAATGGTTTCAAATTTCTTTTTTACAGTTGTAGTTTTACCTAGAATTTTTTGCTTTTTTTTATTTTCTTTTTAACCACACATGGCAAATTTTGATTGGAATTAAGTGTATAAGTTGAAACATACATCTAGTGTACGTGTATCGTGCTCTGGATGGAGAGTGATATTAATCCGCACGTGTTAATTGATAACACAAAATTCACAACCATAAAATAAAACTCAAGCCCCTTTATAAATAATCCCCAACTCCCAAACACCCATCCACCAAATCAGAAACAAATTACCCCACAAAAAAAAAAAGGAAAAGAAAAAAAAAGGGGGGAAATGAGTTGCAGCGTAGAGTGGCCGGAGCCAATCGTCCGGGTTCAGTCCCTATCCGAATCGGGGCTCCGAACCATACCCGAACGGTACATCAAGCCCGAACCGGACAGGCCGTCCGAGGCTGTCTCCGCCCCGGCCTTATCCGAACCAATTAACATACCGATAATTGACCTTGGGGCGCCGGAGGAGGTTCGGGAGGCCTGCGAGGGGTGGGGGTTCTTCCAGATCACGAACCACGGGGTCCGACCCGAGCTGATGGACCAGGCTCGGGAGGTGTGGAGGGAGTTCTTCCACCTGCCGATGGAGGCGAAGCAAGAGTACGCCAACAACCCGAAGACATACGAAGGCTACGGGAGCAGGCTCGGCGTCGAGAAGGGCGCCATCCTCGATTGGAGCGACTACTTCTTCCTCCATTACTGCCCCGTCTCCCTTCGTAACCCCTGCAAATGGCCCTCCCAACCTCCTCACCATAGGTATTCTTTATCTTTCATTATTTATTTATTTATTTATTTATTTATTAGCCCAATACAAAAATGTTTTACATTGAAAGTTGAATTTATTATGCCGGGATAGAAGATACAAAATATATCTCACATTAGAAATTATATAAAATTCAAATCTTATACTACCTCCGTTAATTAACTAAAACGTGACATTTTGCTATTTATCCACGTTTTTTATGTGTTAAAGACTATATAAAATATTATTTTTTTAAAAATAATTTTATACTTATTATAATTAAGTATGAATTTATTAAAAAATATAAAAAAATGTTAATATTTTATATAGTTTTTATCATTTTAAAAAAACATATATAAATAGAATTGGAATGATACTTTGCATTGGGAGGTGGTTGGGGTAATGGAAGAAGAAACTCCATTTGCATTGGTTCTAACAAATCAATACACTTTATTTTTTATTTTTTAAAGATTGGTATATACTCTATCACCCATAAACTAAATATATAAAAAAATAAAATAAAATAAAAAGTATTTCATTAAATATAAAATAATATTAAGTATGTATAGATACCCATTTTACATATATTTAAAATTAATTTGGATTAAATATATAGTAATATGTATTATTTTATTTTATTTCAATTCATATAATTAATAATTGTTTATATTAATACAATTAATTATTTATTATTTATAGTATTAATATAATAACAAATAGTTGATTGCTAATTAATGATAAATGTGGTAAATGTAAGATGATACAAATATGAGAGTTAAAGATATTTTGAGTGAATATGTGGGTTGTGTGAAAAAAATTAAAATGAGTATGCAAAGATGATGTGATAGAAGAAAAGATATAAAATGGTATAAAAAACTTTGTTACCACTGAATTCTTGATCTCTCTCAATACCTCTTTCAACTCGAAAAACCAGAAATCGAAATTTGTGGAATGTTTTTTTGTCATTTGTTAAAAAAAATCAATTTTAAAATACTATAAATTTACTTTAATATGAAATTGTGAAAGTGAAAAAAAATGCAATTTGAGTATAATACAATACTCCAATTATGATATTTCATTCAAAATGGAATCACTTAAAACGAAAATATGTCTAACATTTCTATATTCTATTTCAATTAAACTCTCAACAATGAAAATTTCACAAATGAAAATTGTATTTGTATTGATTTATCCTAAAAATTTCATTTCAATTGGAATTTGGTTATTCACCATTCACGAGGATCCCCGGCCCGCTAAGCTTAAGCATCCATGGCTGAATGGTTGGTTGTGGATGCTCTTACGAGTATCACATAATGTAATGGTGATCAGTACTCATCACTGTGGTAAGTTGCAGTACGCCTGAATCAATTTCCTAGCTACTTGCATCACTGTGGTAAATTGCAGTACGCCTGAATCAAGCACCTAGCTACTACTTGCACAAGATTTTTGTTGGTTTGTATTTAAGGATGTGTTTGTGGGGACTAGTGGACTATACTATGAACCACTAAGAAACACATTTTGGGATTCTATACTTGATTTTATTAGTTGGCCCAATATTTTGGTTTTTATTGCAAAATTGTCTCTATTGAATTGTCACCTAGCTTCAATTAAGTCATAGTATTGTCTTGTTTCAAAATGATTGTCCCATACACATTTTCTATCTAGCTATTTTCTACAGTCATCCTTATAATTATCTTAATTAGTTTGTCGCGTTGGAGCATCACTAACCGTTTTCTTATTTTATATTTTTTTTAAAATAAAATAAAAATTGGTGGAATATATTTTGAGCATATTTTTAGAAGCATTATCCAAAATATAAATAAATGTTTCTCCAAAGTTTCGAAATGAATAAGTTGTTGCAGTTTAAGCAAACAAAATAAACTGAAAAAATATATATGGTTTTTTATTTTTCTATTTTAGAGAAATTGTTGGAGATAGTATAATATCAATTAATCAACAAATTAAAGAATTAACTAAAATTAATTTAAAGAATGTAATAATATGTATAGGGAGGTGATGGAGGAGTACCTAGAGGAATTGGTGAAGCTAAGTGGGAGGCTAATGAAGATGCTCTCTAAAAACATTGGATTGCAAGAGGATGCCCTCCAAGATGCCTTTGGAGGACCTGATGTTGGGGCTTGCTTGAGGATCAATTTCTACCCAAAGTGCCCTCAACCCGACTTGACTCTTGGTCTCTCCTCCCATTCTGACCCTGGTGGCATTACCATATTGCTTCCGGACCCTGGAGTCGCTGGACTCCAGGTCCGGAAGGACGGTAAATGGGTTACCGTGAATCCTGCTCCCCATGCCTTCATTGTCAACATCGGTGATCAAATGCAGGTACCCTCCTTGATCCTCTTACGTACTCCTCGGTTGATCCTTTATAAAAAAAAAAAGTTCATTTTTTGATTTTTTTGTATCGCTATTCGAACAGGATATTGTAGAATATACATGTATCTTCAACAACTTCTCCAGTTTTGATATAATTTTATTTTTTGAGAATTTATTGTTATCTTATCTATAAGATTCTCCATTTTAGTTGTGTAAAAAATAGAGACTTCTTCAATTATACAACATTCAATTCTGCAAAATTTTGGATAGAACTTTTTCATTAATATTTCTCTAAATCTTCAAAATTGAAAAGTTATTTGAGTTGGAATAAAAATAATTTTCAGAATATAACTTCTAATTTTCATTTTTTTTTTAAATTTTAGGAAATGGATGGAGATACCTCTTTTTTTTATAAATAAGTAAAAATTCGAAATATTAGACAAAAATCTGATAAATCAAGAGTCTGAAAAAAGCGTCAGACAAATAAACTGTCATGATATAACTGAAAATCAAACCAAGCTACCATCAATATATATGAACTAAAATGAACAGTCCTAAAAAAAGACTATAAACTAAAGTGCTTTAGCCTTTTAAACGCCCTCCAAACTGCCTAATTTGGTTGTGTGCTATTTTAGCTTTTGTTTTTCCCTTTGTATGGTATATATTATTAATTATTGACTAGCTCTTCAAATTATTCCCCTAATTAATTGATCAATCATATAACATTTATAAGCGGGAATCAGAATTAAAAATGGTTTTAGGCTTACGTACGAGTTTAATCATAATATATATAGTATATAATTAATTAATTAATTAATTACTAACTTGGAAATGTATATACTCCAAGCTAGTACATGTATTGCGTCATGTAAGATGCATTGCTTCAAAGAAACTATATGTACCTTTATTTTAGTATTGCATCGGAGTCATTATTTAATTTATGAATATTACTTATTTTTTCGGTTTGGAATTAAGGTGGTGAGTAACGCGATATACAAGAGTGTGGAGCACAGAGTAATGGTGAACTCCGACAAGGAGCGAGTTTCGTTAGCATTCTTCTATAACCCAAGGGGAGACATACCGCTGGAGCCAGTGAAGGAGCTGGTGACGCAGGAGAGGCCAGCCATGTACCAACCCATGACCTTCAACGAGTATCGACGCTACATAAGGATGAGAGGCCCTCAAGGAAAATTTCAAGTGGAATCCCTTAAATCTCCTAGATGATATATATATGTTATCTGCCTCGTTCACCTCCTTATTTGCAATTTTTTTTAGAATTGAGGTCGAAACAAATTACAATGATAATCAGTCGATCTAAAAATTAAAAAAAAATCTCTGTAAATGTACGTGTCAAAACTGGATTAACCAGTTTCTTCCTGTACCAGTTTCTACACAGGAAGTCTTATCGACAAACTAGGCATGCAAATAAGTTGGACGGAACGAGACAAGAATAAGAGTAATCTCCAACTTCATATATGTACCGTTGTAAAGAAAACTATCCTACATTGGAAGGGATAATGGCCTTCTAATTATATAGTATAATACTATTATTTAATATAAAATATAGTATTAATATGTAGCAAATAGTATTGGTACCAAACTATATATATAATAATTAATGTTCTTTTTCTGTCACGTTTATATATTGTGATTTTGTTGCCAATTCAAATAGAGATTTGCATGCATCTAAATATATATGCTCAAATTTTCAAATTAATTAAACTCCTTTGCAAAATTGGCTAATTTTGGATATTTTATTTTTCTTCTATGGCTCGTTTGGTTGAATGCGGGAAGTACAATTTCCGGGAACTTACTTTCCATGAATTGAATTCCCGTGAAATGTACTTCCCATGAATTGAAAAAAGTCGTTTGGTTGAATTATGTTTTTTACAAATATAAATAGAAAAATAAAGAAAATTACATTAAAAAGGGTGGAAGTTGAACTTATCTAGTCCCACCTAGATAAGTGAACTTCCTACGATTTGGAGTAATTGAAATTTCTGGGAAGTTGAATTCCTGTGTCTTTCTGTCAACCAAACACAGAAATATATTCTACTTCCTGGGTTTTTAAACTTTCTGGATTTTTAACTGAGTAACCAAACGAGACCTTATTAATTAATTTGAAATAACTCTCAATTTTTTTTTATGATTATAATGTCAAAAGACTCAAAATTTATCATTCAATATTTCAATGTAAAAGTTAATTAGGTAATGTGTTTAATCGTTTATAATCGATATATATACTTTTTAATTAACATTTTTTTTTATCTAATGGTGAGAAAACTTTGGCGATCGATAGGTAAGACTTAAAATCAGTAATTGGATTTAGAGAAGGACTTTGAAGTATTGTGTAGAAAATATAAATAGTGAGACCAATAATATATGATGGGGTCATTCTAGATGGAGTTGACATTATATAATCACGTGTTGGTTCATTGTACGGCGTCATGCACTATGTCATATATCTACTCATTACACAATAAGAGCATCTTGGTGGTGTGTACTAAATTTTCTCAAACATTTTCTTACTCCCTCCGTTAATGGATTAAAACTTGACGTTTTACTATTCATATACGCTTTTTGAGGTGTTAAAAACTATATAAAATATTAACTTTTTTAATATATATTTTTAATAATTTCATACTTGTTACTATTAAGTATGAATTTATAAAAACAAATTTTAAGAAAAGTTAATATTTCATATAGTTTTTATCATTTTAAAAAAGCGTGCATAAATAGTAAACGACAAGTTTTAATTAACAGAAGAAGTATTTAACTTTATTCTCAACCTTTTCCAATTTATTTCTTCCTCTCTATAATGGTAAAATTCTCTAATAATCCATCTCATCACTTTTTTCATACCTATTATATTTTTTCTATAATTTCAAATATTAAAAATTGAATAGATTTATCAACATAAAAAAATTAATTTAATTATATTTGATAATTATTTTTATTAATTTAAAATATTTTTAAATAAATTTGAAAAGTAAAAAAATATTATTTAATATTTTAATTACTTTTAATAATTTAAAATATTTAAACTAAATTGTTAATAAATCCGATTAAGGAAAATAAAAAAAATAAAATGATTTAATAAGTTGTACACGTGTCATCGATTTATTGGTTTCACATTTGAGAAGGTTCCCAATGTATTGGGGCACCCCAAATTTAGGGAGGTTGTCCACAATGGTCGAGTTCGCCAAATCGAATGAAAATGTAAAATCGAGAGGGGGACTCCCAATCATTGTGGATGCTCTAAGGATTCTCTAAGAGCACCCACATACAATGCATATATTGTGGATGTCTTTTGATAATTAAAAAAAATGATAGAAAAAAAATGAAAAAGTGGAAGGGAGTGTCTTACTTTTTGCCCAACGTTTCTAATGCAAGAAACAAAATTTGACATAAGACACTCAAAATTATTTTTTATTTTTAAAAAAATATTAACACTCAATGTGGGTGTTGGGGTTGTGGATGCTCTAATCCGATATTAAAATTTTTTAATTTATCCAATAAAAAAGACAAAAAATTAGACTACATACGTGAACCATAAAATCTTGCCCCTCGTGTTAGATTTTTGCACACTTTTTATGAAAATAAACAAAAATGTATTTATACTCCTAATTATTACTCTACTTTTACTTTCTCGAAAACTATAACTAACATATATATAATCATTATATATATAATCATTATAAGAGTAATTTTGTAAAGTGAATGACAAAATACCTAAAATGACATATTTTAATTAACAGGGAGAGTATTTATTATACATTAATAATTATAAAATTATATAAAAAATAGTAATATATAATTATAAAATTGTATATAAAAAATTTATTAAAAAAATAAATTTTCATGGAGTTTAATTATATAATGTGCCACGATAAATAAAAAATGGAGTTATGGAAATTTTCACTTAGGCTCTATATTGGAGTTTGAAGAAATTTTACATACAATCACGTAGTGGGGGAATCGGATTTTTTTTTTGAATAGATGATTTAAACTTATGATCATTTATATAATAATTACTTATCAAACCTTCCCCTGTCAATTAAGAGAATCTTTGTCGTGGAAAGGAATGGAATCAAGTCATATATATAAGACCAAATGATCCTGTTGCAGTGATAAGAAAAGAGGTGACGCTTGCCAGAGATCAATGGTTCAAATCACATTTTTTATATACTTTCTATAATTAGTGTGTGCTCAAATCTCTATTGGTTTGGGTGAGTCAAATAGTAGCTTTCAGTTTGGCTAGCTGGTTCAAGTCCTTTATTGGCTAGGGTTCGGACTCATGGAGGATTAGTCGACAATCTCGGAATTCCCCACGTTAAAAAAATCATATATATAAAAAAAGTTATTATCATCTCTCTCTTTTTTTAGCTAGGAAGAGAAAGGGGAAAATTATCGATGAGGCTATGTTTGGTAAAAATGTAATAGATGTGGTAGCTAAAGCTGATGAATTACTTGTGTTAAATGGTGTTTAGGTAACTAATGGAAACTTGTGAATAAGCTAATATGGTGTTTAGGTAACTAATGGAAACTTGTGAATAAAAAATCAAAAGTTCTAAAAAACTTGGATAAATATAGGTGTTAAAAAACTCTTATTTCAAAAGCTAATTAAACTAAAATCTTATATTTCATTTAAAACTATATAACATCAATTATATATATAATCTCTGAAAAGTTACTTGATTTGCCAAACGGGGCCAAATGGGCGAGGATATGATTATCTTATGCTAATCAGAAGTATTTATGAAAAGGGCAAAGTGAAATATATAGATTTGTACGAAAAATGAGTGAATGAGAGTAATTGTTTGAATTTTGATTAATAAAATTTTAGCTTACATATAAAATAATTTGACTAACTTAACTATTACCTACCTTTATTTACTGAAAAAGCAAATGGGGTAGGTTTATAGTTTTCCGTTTTTTCATTTTTATGATGAGAAAACCCACTATTTTGCGGTAAACTCCAGACGCTTGACCCATTCGACAAGAGTCACACACTAAATAAACCAGTTTGTTTTGATCGGCTCGATTCATTGGTAAAGAGCAAGACAAACTTTAAATTTTCACTTAAAAAAAGAGACAGAGACAATCGCCACCTCCTAACTTCTTCTTACTTCACAGCACATGGGCCAGAGTTGATGGAAAACTCTACTAGATACCTAATAGAGTTACATTTCCCCCCATAAAAAAATTCCAAAGAATAAAAAAAGGGGGTGGGTGAAGGGTAGGGTAAAAAGAAAAGACAAATATCAATCTTAATCATTAATTTTTAAATTGACAATAAGTAGAATTTTTTTACAAACTCTATCCAAACATATCCATTGTCTAAGGGAATATTTAATTTCATATGTAGGGTAAAAGAAAAGACAAGGATCAATCTTGATACTTGTTTCTATATATATCCATGGTCTAAAATATTTAATTTCATATTTTGGAAAAAGCCTTGCTAATTTCTTAAATTGAATATTGTAACTTGACAATATATTAGGATGAGAAACAATAATAACGAAGTGTAAGTACATAAATTATTAATTTTAACTTATGAATGATGGTTTATGAATTTCCATTATGTTTCATCAGACGTGATGTGCACTTTGAGTATTTTTAGAGTTTCAATTTTATAAATAAATACCATCGACGGATTTGAAGAAACTATTAATTCATTGACTAATGCCAATAATAAAATAAACCTTATCTTATGGATCTTGAATATACATGGTTGCTTCCAACCATTGCATGTCCATTTGAATTATAGAACAAGTATATATAATTTGTAATGACATTCAATATCAATTATCCATTTTCTATATGTAGAGACTTTGAAAAATAATTAATTTATTTAAAATAAGTTGTTAATTGATGCGTACCGAATTAGAGTTCAGCATAAACAATTAGGGTTGAATTTTAATTTCTACCAATAGTCACTTGGGCTCGTTATAAAATAAAAGAGAATGTAACTGAAATTTGTGACATCTTAATTACTTACTTACAAACTAAGTTTGTACAATTTTGTGTTTTCAAGAGAATTTAAACTTGAATATTTTAATATAAAATGTAAGCAACACAACCAATACATCACTTACAAGCTCAATCAAATTTTGCGCAAACGGAGAAAGAAATACATGGCCAACTCTGTTCAGTAGAACTAGTCTGAAAACTATGAAACCAAACATCATACACATTGCAAAAAAAAACTTTACCAATGTCTTCAAATACCAATTGATAAACTAAAATTTCAAAATACCCTAAAAGTCTTCAAACATCAAACATCCTACTACCAATTACTACAAACAAAACACTAAAAAAGTTCAAACTTTAAATCGTCAATGAGGTCAGTTATATTAATGCTTTTCTTCTTTTATTATTCGAATCCAAAATTCAACAAATTAAGAATCGTAGCTCAATCCAACTACTACCCGGGTTTAACCGAAACTGAATTTTCGATTCGGTTTGTAAGGTGATTCACATTATGAGAAACCCTAATATAAAATATTAACTTTTTAAAATAATTTGGTAATTATTACTAATAAGTGTGATTTTACAAAAGAACTAATATAAAAAAAAATAGATATTTAATATGGTTTTATTGTTCTAAAATAGCTAAAAAACACACATCTTATATCCCAACAACAAAATAAAAATAAATATATCCCACTCTTGATAGCAAGAAAAATTAAAATAGATGGGCTCAATTTCTAATGTGGGTTAAATAAATGACTTCAAATATGCTTTATTTAATGGGCCTTTTGTTTTGCTTAATGGGCTGCAAGCTGGCTGATCTTCAATACTCATCAATGTATTATTACAAAATTACCGCAAAAAACTACAGTTTTATCTTCATTTATTTATTTATTACTAAATCGGTTTAATTATTACTTCATCCGTCTCAAAATATAGATTTTTTTATCTTAATCCAGTTTGATGGACTCACTTGCTCTACATCTAGATCGGGTACTCTGTGACTCTATATCAAATATAGATTATTTGATATAGATGGTTTGATTTTTCGTATGTATTTTAGAAAACTAAAAACTATATAAAATATTATTTTTTTATTATTTTTTTAAAATAATACTATACTTATTATTATTAAGTATAATATTATTTTAAAAATTAATTATAAAAATTAATATTTTATAGAGTTTTCAGTTCTTTAAAATAAGGCAAACGATTTATATTTTGAGACAGAGAGTATAAATTATCAATAATATAGGTAAATCCCAACCAAACATATCCAAATCTCAGCTTAATCTATTTTACTCATTTAGATAGATTTTAGCTTAATCTATTTTTTTAATTGGCTCACATATTCTAAATCTGAATCAAACGAATTCCCACATATGAATCAAATATTATTAGATTCATTTAAAGAGGTGACCATCTCACTCTCAAACGATTCCATATTTCCAAAATAATTCGATTTTCAACCTTTTAACCTAAAATACAACACTTCCAAAGTTCCAAGTCTTCAACAATTACAGCAAATCATGATTAATATCCAAATTAATCTTTGCTAATAAGTAGGCCAAATAGCACCGCAAAACAATGATGAATATCACGTACATGAATGAATATAAAAATGTGTGGGTTGTCATAAAACCAGGAAACATGGATGATGCACATCTTATGGATATCAAACATTAATTTAATTTAGTAAACAATATTAAATGCCAAAAAAAGCCCATCCTACAAAGACATGTAAATGGCTCCACAGTCCACACAGACTCCAAATCCTTGAGCCCATAGCTGTACTCATTTCATTTGCGGGGTACTTTTTGTTGTTTGTTTGGTCATTTACTCATTTATATCTTGGTGTACCTTTTGATAGGAATGTTATTTGAGTAATTGAGTACAGCTAGACCAGCTTGCGCTTGACATGGTCAATTTTGATTCATTTGTTAAATAAAGTCGAGTCGAGTCGAACCCAATTTGTAAATGAGTTTTTTTTTTTTGTTCAAGTTTGAAGTGTTTTAGTAAATGAACGAGCTAGATTCGAACTTTTTTTTAGCTTTAAACAGTTTTACTTGGTTATAACATATTAAATTAAAGGAAAATTTAAAATTTTCATAAAATTCGAGCTATTCGAGCTTATATCAAATGAGTCAAGCTTTCAACCGAGCTTAAAATCATGTGCATGATCGACTTATTTAGACAAGTGAACGAGCTCGAGTCGAGATTTTTTCTAGCCGATCCCGAGCCGAGCTCGAGTTGTTCAACTCACCTAACAACCCTACCTTTTGGTTGTTTGTTTGTACTCTTGCTATTCACAGTTTATCAATAAAAAATTTTCATATATCATTCATTTTATTGTTATACAGCTAGTGTTCGATTTTTTTTTTCTTTTGTATACTTGTTTTGTTATATTATGACGATAAGTCTATTTTTCAGTTTTATTTTCAATTTTTCAATATTTATCTAATATTAGATATATTCTAAAAAAGCAATAAATAAATAGATAGAGGATGGGAATAATATTAAATTGATATATACAAATCATTCATACTTATTAAGGTATAACACATGGTTCATCTATTTGTTGTTTGATAAAAAGGATATAAAGATAGTAATTAACAACTAATCAAGTTTGCACTTTGGTATGCAGCATTTAACATATTTCTGGCAAAGTAGACAGACGTAGCTACTAAGTGCTTGACTTTAGACATACACTTGTTTAATTTGTGCACTACTTAATTAAGGGCATATACTCCATCCGTACTCGTATCTCTTCATATAATACCCCAATAAAAAAAATACACAAAGACCACAATTTTTAAAACTGTAATATTAAAAAATGAGTTTTTTTTATATTACTGAACTAAACTCATTTCAAGGTAAAATATATAAAAAAACAAGTACGAATTATGAAACCATATAGTTGTAGTTTTGAAAACCGTGACCATATATTACCCACATCTAATTTCGCCTCCTGTTTTATTTGTTATTTTATTTTATTTTAATTATTTCCCTTTCCTAGATTTCTGGGATCTTATGTGAATCAGTGTAATGTAATGATAGTCATATATGCATATGCCTTGGCCGGTTTGCTAAAAGGCTTAAACTCACTTTCTCAAAAAAGAAAAAAAAGGCTTAAACTCACAAGGCCATTCAATTACTACTTTTTTTTTTTTTTTGGTAAGAAAGGCCATTCAATTACTTTACACTTTGTATATACTACTAGGGGCGGACTTGCAGCAAGGCCGCCCCTAGTACGAGTGGCAGCTGTGACTAATGGAGCTCACCTACGACAGCGATGAGAAGACCATAGAAGACCACCGAGCGGCACAACTAGTCACTAGTGAGAACGAAACCCATGGGTAAGATCGTCTGGTGCTTTTCGATTGATTGTTGCATGGGATACATTGGATTTAGGTTTATTTGATGAATACAATTGTTTTGCCTAATAATTTAAGCAATTGGGGGAATTTGGACCTAATTGGGCAAGTTGAAAGGTCGATTATTGTTTTTTCATGGAATTGGTTAATTATTCGTTGAGAATGAAAAAATTATTCATATATACCTGATAAATTGGATGGAGTTTGTTTGAAATTTAGAAATTATAGAAAATTACTCATAAATTTCTCAATTATTCGTAAATTTCTGAATCACTATTCGTATATATGTGAATAATTATGGATGAACTATATATGACATCGTAGTTATGGAAAGGGGTTTAGGGGTTTTTCTCATTATTCGACTAAATATGAAAGAGTATTCACTGTTATAGTGAGTAATTTGATGGTGAATATGAGGTTTGAGTATATGTGAAATTATTCAAATATATATGTAAAATTATTCATTGATAGTATTTTAGTCATGAACAGTTATTCAAATGAGTATGTGGCATTATTCATAGATAGTCATTGTGTCGAAAGTTGATATTTGACAATGAGTTCATTAAGATATGTCAAATTATTTGTATATAGTGAACATTGTGAAAGTTATTATTCGTAGACCTTTGAATAGTAGATGTCGTTAATGCTCGTGTGATTATGTTAATATTCATATGTATATGGGAAATTGGACAATTTTTTACATATTACATGGAAAATTGGATTGAGAATAAAAAAATTTACACAATTATTCGTAAATTGATCCATTACTTTTAGATTTTTGAATCATTATTCGCATATATGTTGATAATTGTGAAATGAATTACTAATTGTATTTATGGAATGGGGTTGAAGGTTTTTATAATTATTCAGCTAAATATGAGAAAGGGTATTCGTTGACATATTGATTATTTTAGTGGTGAATATGAGTTTTGCATATATGAGTTTTGTAAGTTTGCTCAAAATCATATTATTCTTATAGATGTATATATGTGTAACCTATATATTTGGTAATGATGATTCGTCTTGCATCATGCTAATAATTTTTTTTATTATGTCCAGTTAATAAGAGTATGCAAAATCGATAAGGAACAGATGCACCTATAGATACAAAGAATTCAGGAAAAGAAGCATATTCCAGTCGGACAACAAGGAAAAGAATAGTGTATTATGAAGATAGTAACGACGACTTTATACACCTGCCAGTCCCTATTGATTTTTCAAGCAAAACATATTAGCCCCACTATATAGTAGTATCGTATCCCCCCCTACCATGTCTTTTCCTAATCCCTTTATCATATTGTTTGTTATACTTGTCTCTTTGATTTGCTAAGAGTTTATGTCAGTGTCTGGGTCACTAGAAAACACTCTCTCGGCGTGGTCGGGGAAAGACTGTGTACACCTTGGCCCTTCAGCCCTTACTTAGGCGGGATAAACATAGAATATTGTTGTATTTAACATTTAATATCAATATTAGCTGGTGTAATTGTGCCATTAAATATAAATAGTAATTTATAATAGTGAATTTGTATTAGTTTGTAAAATATAAATATTAATAATTTAGATTTGAATAATTATGTCATTAAATATAAATATTAACATATTTGGTGAATAATAGTCAAGGACAAAGCCTCGGGGGAGCGCGTGTCCCCGCCCTCATCCGATGAACCCCTTATATGTATTCTCCTTGTCGATAGTTGGTGGTTATACATTTTAAATATTTAACCAACTAGTATCAATTCATATTTAATGTCAAATGTGTGAATACTAGGTGATTACAAACTTAAGCGTATTTTTTCAACACAATTATAATTTATAATTTTAGTAAATCTATTAATCTAATGACTCGGATTTGTTACCCCTTTACCTAATCAGAATGGTTTAATAAAAAACAGTAAATATAATGAATTAAACATGAAAACTAGATACACCACAAATCAAAGTTTAGGGCACTACGTTGATATGAAAGTTGTACTATAAATCCTGATTTTGCCTTTAATTTCTAGTGCCTACGTACACATCAATAAAAACGCGGCACTACGTCAATAAGGATATGAATTTACTTTTTTTTTTAATTTTAGTCTAGTTTGATCGACTCAGTCGCTCTACATCTAGATCGGGTATTATATGACCCATTTAAGGGGTTGACTCTCCCACTCACAAGCAACTCCATATTTCATAAAGGATTCGATCTTCAAACCTATTGACATGAAATATAGTTTTACAACCAGCACACCAACTTGTGATTGATAAGTCTACGAAATTACTAATCTGAATTTATAGTCTTATAAATGACCGTGGAAGTTTGGCAAACGTGTGTTGACGCATGGGGTGAGTTTAATCTCACAAAAGGTGAAAGTAAATCCTTTCACGAGCCACGAATTTGCGACACATGTCTCGTATTTCAATTCTTCCAAACAGTAAATATAATAAAGTAAATACAGTAAATGATAGTGGTGGACTTATGGGAGAGGTGACCTATTTAATGTAACTACTCGTATTTCAATTTCAAATAACTGCTGTTCTTACACGAATTTTGATCATGATAACTCCAATCGACATATATCCAAAGAAAAAAGAAGCTTTAATTAACCTTCGAATATTAAAGTTATGGTGAAAGAGTAATTCCAACTAAAACTATAGTACAACTTAATTATTTCACTATTCTATGCTTTATTATATTTGTCGTTTAATACGTTTATGAGTTTAAAAGTGGTGGTAGAAATAAATAATTGAAAATCCGAATGAAGATGCATAAATTAAAGTTGAATTGGTAAATTGAAAATCCAGTAACTCATAAGTAGCGGGTTATCTTTACGAGAGGGTTGATATTTGGTGGAATGGAGACTATTGTTGAGTAGGTAAGAAAAAAAAGGCAATAATCTCCAATCATCACTTAAGAGTATTTTTACGGGTGAGAATATTCAGATGACTTTTTTCAGGTTATAGCCTTACATTATTTTTTAAAATACAAATAAGGATTTGTATGGGGTTAGTCTCAACTAGACTACCACTCAAGAGCATCCTTACGGAGTTACGGATGAGGATACAGAGTTATCTATCTACTCGAGTATCTGAAGAGGCATGGCGTCAGATTGGAAGATGCTCGGCGTATTTGTTAATCTAAGTTGTTGCCGTTGTTGTTTGCTTTTTAAAAAAATGCATATATATTTCATTTTTTCATCTGTATTTTCATTTTTTACAATTTAATTTCTTCTTTTAAATATGTGCATTTAAAAGAACGAAAAACCAACTTTATAGAGTAGTATATTAGTATATATAGTTAACTTATGATTAATCTGACAATTTTAATAAGAAAATGAATAAAAGCAAAATATTGCAAGAATATATAAAATATTTCTGTAAACTCATGTATTATTTAGAAGGAAAATACAGAAATATTGTCATTATTGTATAAACTCGTTTGTTGGAGACAAAATTAAAGGAAAAGCTAGCCAAATATTTTATAAACTTATTTATTGAAGTAAAAATCTTATTAGTAGGCAAGGATTGATATTTTACAATAGGTAATAGTGTGAGATCGAGTTTGTTAGCTATAACCATCTTCTTTAATTTAGCTCGTTGAGTTTGCTAGTAGAGATTAGTCGAGGTACTGAAATGATATTTGATACACCACCTATAAAATTAAAAACAACATTTCAATTATATTAAATAAGTTTAGAAAAAGACCATAACTTCGCTAACGCTATATTTTTTTTTATTTTTCTATTATTATGTCAAATTTATAGCATACGTTGAGATAAAGAAAATGCTTTATTAAAATATCGGTTTTTCTATCATATGCCCCAAGGGCATAGGATAAAACACTAAATTGGGAAAGATTCCCTACAAAAAAGGCAAGCGACCCTAAAAAATCTAATTAAAATTTGGCTAAACTAATTAAAAGTTAAAAAAAAATTCCCAATTTGGTGTCTTATCCTATGTCCTTGGGACATAGGATAGAAAAATCGTTAAAATATACTCAGCGCCAAATTCTATTTTGTGATGTAATGGAAATAAAACTCACTAAATTTGGATCAAGTTCATATTATTTTTTATTTTTTTTATTAAGCAATAATTCGAGATCAAATAGGTCTGAATCTCGATTGTCGATAAGTTGGCAGACGGAAAACCGTTAATACATACAACAGAAAACAAAAAGGTGCGGTATAGTAAGCAGAAACTAGACCTGGGCAAACGCGGGCTTGGGCCGGGCTTTACCTGAAATTTTGTCCCGTTGTTGCGGGCGCGGGCGGGGCTAAGCCCGTTTAACGGGTTGAAAATCGTGTCCAAGTCCGTCCGCGAATGCGGGTACAGGTAGCCCGCGGGTACCCACAAATCTAATCAATTTTTCTTATTAAAGCTATACTAAGTCTATTGTAATCAATTTAAATATATATATATATATATAAATGAATAATTAATTTTATTTATAGTTATTTTTTTTTCTTATTACATGTATAGTTACTGTTTTTTTATAGTTACTTTATTTATATGAATGTTTAATATTACATGGAATAAATTTTCTTGTATAAAGTTACTGTTTTTTCTTATTACATGGAATAATTAATTTACCAAATGAATAATTAATTTACCAAATTCATATTATTTATTACATGTGTGTGTATATATATATATATATATATATATATATATATATATATTAATTTTAATAAAAAAACGGCGGGTACCGGCCCGTAACGGGTTGATTGATATGTCCAATCCCGCACCCGTTGAGGGCGCGGGCCGGGCCTAGCAGCTCGCGTGGGCTTTTCCCATCTCCAAACCCGCCCGCTAATGCGGGTGGGTGGGGCGGGCTGAGCAGGCCTACCCGCGTTTGCCCAGGTCTAGCAGAAACGCACCAAGATGAATCTAGGCAGGATCAAATTCATATTATGATAAGGTTGTTGTTAGATACACCGCAAATTCAGATTAAGCAAATGCACATCCTTATTGACATGGTGCTATATTTTTGTTAATATACATGTTGACACTAAAAATTGAAGATAAATTAACGTTCATATCAACATGCACCACATTTGTATCGACGCGGTGTCATAAATCCTAGGTTATTTAGTTTCCGCATTATGATAAACACCAACCACCGAACCGAAAAAGAATTAATAACATTAAATAAAATACCTCTTGTTTATATCCAAAAAGATAAAATAAAATAATAAATAAATAAGCAACATAGCTAGAAATAGAATCCCATGAACTCCGGCCATGTAGTTCCTCTGTTTCTCCTCTTTGCTCTGCTTCTTCTCCTTCACTCCTCACCCTCTCTCTCTCTCTCAATCCAATGAGGAAGGGATCATCGCCCTCCATTCGATGACGTCACACCCACTAACCCCCATTTTCATCCTCTTCTTCCTTTTCTCCCTCTTCCACCCCCTCCATGGCCTCGGCGCTGCCTCCACCATCGCCGCCGTCTCTTCCACCCCCACCCTCTGCGGCATCGTCGCCGGCGACTCCACCCGCCGCATTGAGTGCTTCACCAATGGCCGCCGAGTCCTCATCCAGCCCAACATCACCTACGACTCCATCTCCGGCGGCTCCACCTTCTTCTGCGGCCTCCGCTCCGGCGGCAACACCCTCCTCTGCTGGGACTCGGGCTCCTCCCCTTCCAAGAAAGGTACTTTCTTTCCCAAGAGGATTTACTTCAGCAATGCTCTTACTTTGAGCGAGATTTCAGTCGGCCATGATCATATCTGTGCGATTGTTAACGCCACCAACAGGTTGATGTGCTGGCGGGGGATGAGGGGCTCGACTCCTTTCCCCATTTTACCTGATTTGGGGTTTCGGTCGATCTCATCTGGTTTAGGGTTTTCGTGCGGGGTTTTGATCAGTGACAGTGACGGACTCGGAAATGTCAGGTGTTGGGGTAGCAATTCCAGCTTAGCCGCTGCGATTCAGGCGCAATTTGGTAATATCTCAGTGTCTAGGGTTTTCGCCGGTGCTCAACATCTGTGTGGCTTCAAATCCAAATCCAATTCCAGTTCATCTGATAACGACTCTTTGATTTGCAAAGGAAGCAATGCCTCTGGTCAATTGGATTCCCCAATTGGGGAATCGTTCACAAATCTTGCCCTAGGGTTTGATTTCACCTGTGGGATCCGGGAATCGAATCGGACTGTCACCTGCTGGGGTGGAGGAGGCCGATACAACAGTGATTCGACAAGGAGCGTGTCGTTCGAGCTGATCACCGCCGGCTCGGATTTCGTCTGTGGATTGAGCTCTGCCAATTTCTCAGTCATTTGTTGGGGGCCTGGTTGGCCCGGTGAGGCATTGCCTGATCTTCCGCTGTCTGCAATCCTCCCCGGCAGATGTGTTCAGTCATCTTGCCAATGTGGTACTTATCCTGAATCGGAGAAGCTTTGTTCTGGCTCAGGACTGATATGCAATCAGTGTGATTCGCCATCTCCGTCGTCTCCTGATCCGCCTCCATCGTCGCCTTTATTGGTGTCATCGTCCCCGCCTTTGCTGGCATCGTCGTCGTTTTCAGTGTCAAAGCCTCTAAGGGAGGAATTGTTGGCCTTTGTCATTGTTGGATCGGTTGGAGCCCTTGCCGGGATCTGTAGCATCGTTTATTGCTTGTACATGGGCATCTGTTGCGGGAGGAAGAAGGTTCACAACTCGGTGCAGCCCCAGATCACGAGGACAGGCTCCAATGCTGGCTGGTTTTCGAGTAACAGCCCGCCTTCTCTGTCATTGACATTCAGGCGCCAGTGCTCGAGAGCCCTGGGGCGACAGAGGAGTGGAACTTCTTCTACAAAGCATCCGGATAGGGCGGAGGAGTTTACGTTTTCAGAGCTCGCTGCTGCTACCGACAACTTCTCCTTAGGAAACAAGATCGGTGCTGGGAGCTTTGGTGTCGTGTATAGGGGGAAATTGTTGGATGGACGGGATGTGGCGATCAAAAGAGGAGAGACGAGCCCCAAGGCGAAGAAGTTCCAAGAGAAGGAGAGCGCGTTTGAGTCTGAGCTGTCGTTTTTGTCGAGGCTCCACCATAAGCACTTGGTTAGGCTGGTTGGGTTCTGTCAAGAGCGGGACGAGAGGCTACTGGTCTATGAGTACATGAAAAACGGGGCGCTCTATGATCATTTGCACGACAAGAAGAACGTCGAGAAAGGCTGTAGCGTAGTGAACTCGTGGAAGATAAGGATCAAGGTCGCATTAGATGCTGCCCGGGGCATTGAGTACCTCCACAACTACGCAGTGCCACCCATAATCCACCGCGACATCAAGTCTTCAAACATCTTGCTCGACCTAAATTGGACAGCTAGAGTCTCGGATTTTGGACTGTCATTGATGGGTCCAGAAGCCAATCGCGACTTCAGGCCTTCGAAGGCAGCTGGGACTGTCGGGTACATTGATCCAGAGTACTACAGCCTAAACGTCTTGACAGCAAAGAGCGACGTCTATGGCCTTGGCGTGGTGTTGCTGGAGCTTCTAACCGGCAAGAGGGCCATATTCAAGGCTGATGAGGACGGAGGAGCTCCTACGAGCGTTGTCGATTATGCGGTGGAGGCAATCATAGGAGGGGAGCTTGGCAGGATATTGGACCCAAGAGTTGGGCCTCCAGCCATGAACGAATCGGATGCTGTGGAGTTGGTTGCTTACACGGCGATGCATTGCGTGAACTTGGAGGGGAAAGACCGGCCTACCATGTCCGACACTGTGGCTAACTTGGAGCGCGCATTGGCGCTCTGCGACGTTAGCCATGGAAGCATCTCAAGCGCCTCCATGTCCGCCGGGTCAGGTTAATTCTATGCAAAATAGTGAATGTGATTAAAGGTTACAGTTAGATTATTCTTCATTCTCATTTTCTGGTAAAAAAAAGGGTTTTTGTTTTTGGTTTTTGGGTTAGTTTTGTGGTGATTTGTTTCTTTCAATTCTTCATCATATGATCATATGTGCATAGCCTGAACTGCAAAACAAGCAACACAATAATTTTTACTTTTTTGGTAGTAAAGTTGGCTGTTCATATGAACTTAGTAACTTGTGCTCGGGCTTGGCTCAAAAAAAGCTTGCCTCAGGCTTGTTCACTTTATTAAACAAACCGTGTATAGACACATTCTCGGGCTCGACTCGAGCTCACCTTTAGCTCAAATTTTGTGAAACTTACAAAATTTCCTAAATAGCTCAAGCTCAACTAAGGATTGACTCGAAAAAAGCTTAACTAAGTTAAGTATGGGTACATTTATAAGTTCAAGTCCAAATTCAGGCTCAACTCGTATAAGAGCCCTATTGCTTGAGTGTCAAGAACAAGAAATTTGACAATGCGCAGAGGAACCCACACCCACTTGTATAGATTGTCAAATGTCAATTACTGTTTAATTATTGTTCTAAGATGCATATTTTATATCCCACATGAACTATATTATATACATAATACATTTATATAAATGTATTTTATACATACTTTGTCTCCTTTGCTCTTTTAATATGACTTGATCATGCCCTACTTCAATTGCTTCCTCTAAAGCACAATACAAGTAAAAGCAACTAACCAGGGTGTCTCACAGTCAGATGTTAACAACTCATATTACCTGATTTTGTTAGTAAAATTGGGATCTTGTTAGATACACCGCAAATCCTCTTCTTTAAGTACATATCCATTCCAACGTGCAGACCCTTTTCAATTAATTAGCGCGCTTTTTCAATTAAATTACCCCACTGCAACCCGGCACGTCCATTCCGACGTGCAAGATTTGTGGTGTATTTAGTTTCTCCGTAAAATTATAATTGCTGGAATACAAAACAACTGCAAGTATGTAAACACAAGAAGACAATATTGTATATATGTAATTGCAAATGATTTGTGTTGTGTATACATCAGAAATCCATCAAACAAGCAATTACAAGAGAAGAACAAAAAAGACAAACACAATCACACACACAAAATGAACAAATGAAGCAATGATGAATGCAACACTTCCACAAAAATTGGGCTCTGTCAGCTTCTTCCTTGTTGATGATCTCTTGAAGCCTCTTTGATGACTTCAGATATCACTAACTTTCTCTATAAATTGGATCCCTCCTTTGCCCATATATACAAATCAAACATTCAGTTTCTGTTACAAATTATTGCAAACAAGCTTCAACAAAACACAGCATTGATTCGTGTCGCGTGCTCAAGCATGCTCCACCTTCGGCTGGCAGTCCTGGACTGCCTGAGCAACCGTGAGGAATATGTATTCTTCTCCCAATTCGTGTGCGAACTTGGATGCGTGGAGCTTCTCCATTACGACAGGTCCCGGGTTTGCCAAGACGAGCTGCTCATCATGAAAGAAAAGGTGAAATCAGCACAAAGTCTGCTAGCTCATGCCAACCAAACCCTTTCAGTTTTTTTTTTGTTAGATGTTTTTTACCTGCACATTTCTCTTGATCAGACTTTTCTGTAGGTCTTCAAGGGAATGGATGCCGCTGGTGTCGATATCTGTGACCGCTGCAGCCACACAAAATACAGGTATGTGAGTTTCTTAAGAGCCTGAATGTAAGCTACAGTGTTGAACTTATAGCTGGTTACGAGTGCGTGTTGCTTACGTGACATTTCGATGATAAGGAACTGGATCCTTGGCGCGTTGTGCTGCTTCAGAAGCTCTTCTTCGTCCGACAACCATCTCAGGGTCCTGCAACAAGAGAGCTGATTCATTAGCTTATACTAGTAAACGAAACACGAATGTGAGAAATCGGTAGTTTGAAGGAAGATGTATACCTATCCTTGATGTAGTTTGAGTTGGAAAAGTATATGGCAGAATCGATTCTGACGACCAAAATTCCAGGAACCTTCAACGAATCCGGGTATTGCTGGATGTTCCGGTAAATGGTGGTGCCCTGGATGTTACCGAGAATCGCAGTCCTAGGACGAGTGACTTGCAAGAGAATTTTGGCAAACGAAATCGACACCTGCAAATACAACAAAGAAAAGGATCAGAAATCGGAAAGCTAAGGTGCTTATGATCCAACCAACACAGTTAAATATATATGTTATGTATAAAAACTTACAGCAATCAAGAGACCAATCTCAACTGAAACAAAGATCACACCAAAGAATGCACCCATGCACGCAATGAAGTCGAATTTATCGATCTTCCACAGCAGGATCACTGCTGGGATGTCGATAAGGCCGACAACAGCTGCTATGATGATGGCTGCAAGGATGGCATTTGGGGTGTAATGGAAGAGTGGTGTGATGAATTCCAGCGTTAGGACCACCACCATCGACATAACGATGTTCGAGACAGCAGTATTAACACCAGCCATATAGTTGACAGCAGATCTAGAAAAGGAACCTGCAAAAACAAACACTTAACTCGTTAAACTGCTAAGAACAGATACTACATACACTTGATCGATCTTTAGCCAAAACGCCGAGAAAGGTTAAATTACCGGTGGTGACATAGCAAGAAGTCATGGATCCAACTATGTTCATTGTCCCAAGTGCCACCATTTCTTTGTTTCCGTCGATTTGGTAGTCTTTCAAGGCAGCGAACGTTCTTCCGATGGCAGTAGCTTCCTGAATTCGCAAACAAAAATAACTAAAACATAGTTTTCAATTGATACTGTAACCACTCCAATGGAAAGCCAGGCTTACCGTCAAGGCGACCATGCCAGCTACCGCGCCTATCTTGAACCCTTTAAGGACGTTTTCTCCATGGAAGAAGATTTTGTTTAGTGATGGCGGGTTAACTCCTTTCGGGATTTTGCCCACCTGTGCAGAGAAACATAGAAAACCTGACTCAATATCATGTACTAATTTGTTATCTGTCTCAATGGAGGTGTATAGAGTACTTACAATTGCAACACCGTCGTCTTTAGCGTGAGTGATGTACACGCAAAAGGTAGCGATGATGACGGATGTCAATGGAGATATGGCAGCAATCCAGAAGAGCTTCTTCTTCCTCTTCCCCTGATCATCATTGGGTACAAAGTAAGGCAAGTTTCATATCATCATACAGTTTTTGTGGACTAAAATCTATGAGCCTTACAATGAACTTAGTGGTAAGAATGAAGGCCAAAAATGACACTCCAATGAGTATAGTCTGCCAGTTCCACTGCAAGAGTTTGAAGGCAGATCAAGTAAGTTAGAACCACAGTGTTTAGGCATTATTGTTATAGAATGAGACTAAGTTAGTTATACCCCATGATGAGCTGCTTTAAACACCGAGTGTAGGACCGAAACAATGTCAGTTTTCTTGGTGAAGTCTTTGATCCCCAGCAGGCCTTTCAGCTGCTGGAGGCCTATAGTTACCGCAGCTCCAGCCATGAAACCGACAATGGCAGCGTGTGACAGGAAGTCGATCAAGAAACCCAACCTGACAAGCCACAGATCAAGACGAAATTAGATACAGAAAAGATTGAAAATGCTGTATTAGATTGAAAATTGAGTTTCTGTACTTATCTATGTATCTCAACTTATTATATGTTTAATAAGCTAAGAAGCATATATAATAAGTCGAGATGCTTATAGGTTGTATCAATAACCTGAAGAAACCAAGGGTTGCTTGGGTGATCCCCGCGAAAAAGGTAGCAGTGAATGCAAGCTGCAAGTACTCTTCAGGTTGTTTAGCGGGATCAAGCTCCGCTTGAAGCAAAGTACCGAGCAGGAGAGAAACAACCGCAACTGGTCCTATAGCGATATCCCTTGAGCTCCCCATGAACGCGTAGATCAGTGGTGGGATAAAGCTTGAATCTGCATACGGAGGATAAATGAATCAGTCATTTACTCTTTTTTGTATCCTTTTCGAATGAATAACTAATTTTGCGCGCGCAAAAGTTGGTACTATGAAGACTTACAAAGTCCATACTGAGGCTTTAGGCCAGCAAGCTTGGCATATGCAATATCCTGTCAAGCATAGGAGATCAGTTAATCGAATAAGTAACAAAACGACACGAAGAAAGGTCACAGTTTTGACATGTTAGATACTTAGATGTATATATACATTGGTTTAAGAGGTGTTAGCTCATGCCATCTAGTCATTTTAGATACGTTATCCTCACTTAGAGGCTAAAAAGAAGAGACATGAGTAAGACTTGAATCATTTATGAACCACTCCTAACATTTTTAATTATATCTGACGTGGGACGAGGGTGTTACAACACATACCTGTGGGATACACAAACTCGCAATAGTAAGTCCTGCAATGACATCCCCTTTGAGTTTGCTCAGCTTATAGTTCCTTGCCCATCCGAAAATCGGAAAAACAGCCTGAATGCCAAGCAGGAATCTCCTCGACGCAGGCTGACCCTTGAAGTCTCTTAGAGGGTCATCATGAAAGAACATCTCCGTCAGATTGCCCTTAAACTCGGCGTACAGGCTCTGCTTAGACGGCCTCTCCACCCTGTGGCGGCTACCCTCCCCATCTCCATCCTTCGAATGGCCCATTTCAGCGCGATCTGCACAGAATGAATCAGCTATATGTGAAACAAAGCACCACAGCAAACATTTTAAGCTTCATTAAAAAGATTCTGAACCTCGAAAGAGAAAGACTGATTGCACTTGACAGAGCGAATATTCTAAAAAAGATGATTACTGAATGATGATCCAAAGGGGATTGAGGTGACTTTATAAGTTGCTTTGAGATTGAAAGGTCAATGACCGAAATTTTGAATCAGGATGGATTACCAGCTTCATACTCTATGGTGTTTGATCAAGCAAGCTTATCATATATATATATATATATACTACAGAAGATTTTAAAATGCAAGTATTTACTTGTCAATTACAATTTGATGCTACAGATCCAGTAATGCACAGAGTTAAGAGTTTTGAAAGCAACAATTATTGATCTTAAGGTGGTTTTCACTTGCCGGCTACCTCTTTGATCAGGTCACAGAAATGTATATATAAATTGGTTGACCTGCAAGAAATTATTATTGCATAGTTTCTTTTAGTCTGTTTTTGGGATTAATTAAGGCAATCTAAACATCATAATCAGGGTTAATCAATCATTACCACAAAATTCTTCATGTTATTACCATGCAAAAGAAGTCAATCAAGAACTTTTGTTCCATTTATGATTTATCCACCAAAAAATCACTTTTGTTCCAAGGTTCCTAATCCTTTTTTTTTTTGTCAGAAAGTGAATAAAGAAATTTATCAATTAAATTTCGATGGATCTAGACTCGACTCTGGGGATACCTTCATTGGATATATAATTAGAGATCATAATGCACACATCAAATGCCTCAAAACAGACAGAAACATCACTGTAACTTCGTAATTGATACAGAATCTACGGCCCTGTCCAGAGGCATAAAAGAAGCCATCGCAAGAAACATCTCAAACATTGAAATTGAAGGGATAATCTTTCCATATATTATTATTACACTCTTGGGTATTTGGAATTGCCCTTAGAAAATTGGAATGATTATTCAGACTTTCGTACGAATCTCCTTAAATTCTCATCAGTCCACATTTGTCATATCTACAGTGAAAGTAATATAGCGTTGTGTCCCTAAACACTAATCTTGATACAGGCACAAAACTACCAATAGAGCGTAGTTGGACCTAATCACTTTCAAATATTCCTTAATCAAAAAAATAATAATAAAAAAAAATTTATCTAGCATAAGGGTAAACCTGTGTCTCTAGCTCTAATGCCATCTGCAATGAAAGTGTTTTTTTTTTTTGGGGTCAAAACTAGTGGTTTACTCTATTTTCATATTCAGTCTTGAATATCTGATCAAGGGTGGTGAAAAGTGTTTAATTGGGAATGAAGGGAAACTTAACCAGTCATCAGTACAGACAGTACTACTATTTTGGTGCAACCTTTGTAGGATTAAGGCTCCGTTTGGCAAATTAAGTAACTTTTCAGAGCTTATGGTTTTGATATTATATAGTCTTACTGAAATAAATATAAGATTTTAGTTTAATTAGCTTTTGAAATCTAAACTTTTCAACAGCGTGAGTTTTTGGTTTTTTATTCACAAGTTTAATTTGCAACAGCTACCCTAACAGAAGTTTACCAAACACTATACTAGCTTATTAACCTATATTTAACACAAATAATCCAACCGCTTCAACTACTCTAACAGCTACTATTATAATTTTCCAAACGCACCCTAAATCAGCTAATTGCTTGTTCTATTAGTCAATTAAAAGAGATGAATAAAATTTACCTAGCTAGCTACTTAATTGCTTGCTTGCTTACATATATATATATATATATATATATATATATATATATATATATATATATATATATATATATATAGGTGTTTTAAATTAAAGTAGATCAAGACTTACAAATTAAAATGGGTTATCAATTTTTCATTAATGAATGATCACTGAATCCCAATCACAGATCACCAATGACAATAGCACAAATAGAATATATATGGATTCCATCATCAACATGATTAATACATCTGTACGCTTATTGTTTGTTTTTTTTTTGTTTTTTTTTGCTGATAATTAGCTATAACCATGCAAAACCAAACCAAATTTTTAAAATTTTTTCTGGTTCCAAAGGTTCCCATTGATGTCATGACATACAAGTTCATGACAAAAGCCCATTTCATATATGGCTATATATATATATATATATATATATATATATATGATTTAATTGCTTCTGACTTTTGGAACACAAGTTGCATTATCAACCTTTTGATCTGCTAAAAATTAACACACACATCATCATATTATAGATCATATCGACATATATATGAATATTGTTCAAAGACAAATTTTTAAGCAAATTAAATTATTTTTGAACACCTAATTTGAGAAACAAAGAAACTTTTTTATTTGGCTTAAATTAGCTTTTACCCTTCATCTAAAAAAAAGACATCTTACTGTTTCTGCTATTTTGTGGGGATTTAAGTTCAAAAATAGCACATTTTGTGAAAATATAATTAAGGAAATTCTCACCTAGTGATCTAAATATACAGTTCAGCTTGCTTGCTAGTTGCTACATCTATGTATTTTTAAAACAAATTAATATGGAATCTTATTATTAGTAGTTTGACTTAACCCACCAATTACAACAACACAAATTAATTAACAGAATATATATTAAACTTAATGTGTGAATGCATCCTTAACAAAAAAAAATTAATAAGAACACCGCCCAACCCATAGATAAGTACTTTCTTATCTATTTACTAAAAATTCCTGATAAAATATACAGTCAACCAAACTCCAAAAACACCTTTCTATTTAAAGATCTTCTGATCTGCATTGCCCCTCTTTGAAGCCATTGATAGTGGGGTAGGTTTGTTTCGATGGATTTCATTTTCTATCCCACACAAAAGAAAAAATTTAAATTTTTAAAATTTTAAATTTCTATTGGAATCCAGAAAGTGACTGATCAGGAGATGAAAGGGAAATGAGGAACCTTACACTTGAAGACGACTTTAATCTGATCTGTGATGGCGAGGGCTGCAACAGGCCACGCTTGATGGTCTCTGAAATTCCAGGAAAGGTCGAGTTTTTACCAGCGAGATCGATGAGACTAATTAATTGATTTGATTCAGGGAAAAAAAGGAAAAAGGTTCAAATTTGGGGATACAAAGCCCTAATTCAGCTTCTGTCCAGGTTCAATGAATCTGGAAATTAATTGCTCCATTGACGGTGTCTCTGAGAACACTGTCGACGTCCCCCACAATGTGTCATGAAATTGAAATGATTTTTGTGATCCCATGGCGATACGGAGAGGAAAGCAAGCAACTTTATTTTAATTCCCGAAATTAGAGAGCAATTATTTTTGTAGATAATGAAATTTAATTAGTTTTGAGTCATCTCGCCATGGTTGCGAGGGAAGTCAACGAGCGAAAAAGTCTTCATGTAATGTCTTTGGAAGGCATTGGTTTGTTCTGTGAGGGAAGATGAATGCAATTGCCAATTGGATAGGATAGAGATGAACCTGGACTGGTTCCAAGGATTCATGGCCTATGTTTTTTTTTCCCGTTTAAATGGTCTGTTTTTATTTTGGGAAATTTACAGAAAACCACCCTTTAAATATAAGGGTTTTCACTTAACCACCCAATTCAAAATTACATAAAATCACCCTTTAAATAGTTTTTGTTTACAACTCACCACCCCTTCATCTTTTTTTTCCCATTAATTTATCATTAAATATATTATATTTGGCGAAACTAATTAAAATAACTCAACCTTTAAGGGGTTGTTAAAAATAGGGAAAACTAATTAAAATACCCTCACCTTTGGGGGTATGGTGAAAATATATCCTCAACTTTCAAATGTTATAAAAATATCCCGACCTTTTAGGGTAGTGGTAATATATTACCACGGGTTTTCTCATGGATTAAAAATGCTAACAAGGCATCCTACGTGGTTTTTTTACAAGGGTTTTCTTAAACGATTTTCTTAGGAAAAAATAAATAAAGAGTTGGACCGGATTTATACCCAACGCCTTTTCCTCCGTCCTATCTCCTTCCGTGGTCGTCTCTTGAACTGTCTTCCAAGTCTTCCAAGTAGCTCATATTTCCTTTTCAATGGTAGTCTTCCTCCCTCGTGGTCTCATATCTTGAGTTGTCTCTGTCACTTCTTCTTCCTCTTTGATTCGTTCACGGACTTGGCTGAGTAAGTTTTGTTTTTCCCCCTCTTTGTTGTTGTTGTTTTCGGTTTGGTGTTAGGAATAGTCGCGTTGTGTTAATTTGAGGCAATTTTGACCCGATTAGTTGCTTGGTTGAATCAATTTCGTTTTTCGAGTATAATTTTGTTGTCAGTTTATTTTTTTGCTAAGGAAATCATTCAAGAAAACCCAATTTTAGTGCTAATTTGTAAAAAGGCTTGCATACAGGTTGCCTTGTTAAAAAAAATCCATGTAGGCTGCCTTGTCAACATTTTTTACCCGTGAAAAAACTCGTGGTAATATATTACCACTACCCTCAAAGGTGGGGATATTTTTATTACATTTGAAAGTTGAGGATATATTTTTACCATACCCCAAAAGGTGGGGGTATTTTAATTAGTTTTCTATCTCAATCTTTCAAATGTAAGATAAATATCCCGACCTTTATAAGTGATGATAATATAATATCCCAATGATTTCTCTCCAATAAAATTCTTATTTTTTGTATTGTATTACTCATGTATTTTCAAAGTTTATTTAATAGACTTTCAAAGTTTATTTAATATCCCGACCTTTATAAGTGGGGGTATTTTAAAAGTTTATTTAATAAACTTTCGTAGTTTTAGATTTAATTTGTACCTAACTTTTTATATCTTTTTTTAAATCAATATCTATAACAAGCCAAATAAAAAAAATGTAAAGCAAAATAACATATTTTCAATTAGTAAATGATTAGCTACTGATTTAACTTATCAAAACTGAAGAATATTTTGCCAATTATAAACTTTATGTTACTACGAAATTGAAATGAAAAATTTAATTATTTAGATTATTCAATGGTGTTCATTTATATATAAGAAGTAAATTATTATTATTATTATTAAAAATATATAAAAGAATGTAATTTTTTTTATTTTTTTTCTTAAATCCAAAATAAAAAAATTAAGGTAAACTTAAAAACCAATCTAATTTAATATAATAAACTTTGATGATATTTTACACAATCAAGATATTGAAAATTATATTTTAAATATTTACTTGTTTTATTATATTTGTTTTGATTAAATTTAATTATAATCTATAAAAACATATTAAATTGAATGATTATTTTTTTCGGTTACAAAAGAGACTTTTATTTTTTAAAAAATTATCATGACAATCTAGACTATACTTTGTATAATTCGAGCATTAAGATCCAAGGGCACGCTTGTGAATATGATCATTATTTTTTGCCACATATGTGCCATATAAGCATTTTTGTGAGGGAGAAAATTTTGTGATATTATATTACCATCCCTTAAAAAGGTCGGGATATTTATCTTACATTTGAAAGGTAGGGATATATTTTTAACACCTCCTTAAAGGTTGGGTTATTTTAATTAGTTTCACCATTATATTTTAATATTTTCAAACTTAAATTTGATTACAAATATATTCAAATTTTGAATTTAAGGGCTCGATTATATTTTAGGAAACATTTTATTTATTTTTAAAAAACAATAATAAATGAAGCCTAGAATTATTATTTTAATTTATGTTTGAAAAAGTTTATAAATTTTTAACTTTGTTAAATATTCAAAAAGGTCTATAATTATATTAAAGTTATACGATTAATCAATAACCTATTTTTAAAAAACTTTAGGGAAATTTAAAGAAAAAAGTTATCTATAACAAATAAAATGGATCAAACTCATATTTTAAGTTGAAAAATATTAACTTTTTAATATATAACTTTCTTTTTATATAAAAAAACCTTATATATGGGGGAATTCACATGTCTTTTACCTCAAATTTTTTTTAAAAAAATTATTGATTAATCGTATAACTTTAATATAATTATAGACCTTTTTGAATTTTTATCAAAGATAATTATTGAAAAATATTTAAACTATAAATCAATAATAATATTTTTAAAATATTTCAAATATCAATAAATAAGAGTAATTTGTATAATATTTTAAAATTTATAAACAATTTCAAACATAAATTAAGATAATAATTCTAGACTATATTTATTGTTATTTTTGAAAAATAAATAAAATTATTTGAAAATATAACCGAGCTCTTAAATTCAAAATTTGAATATGTTTATAAACAAATCTAAGTTTAAAAATATTAAATATTATAAATTTAATGATAAATTAACGAAAATAGATGAAGGGATGGTGAGTTGTAAGCAAAGACCATTTAAAGGGTGGTTTTCTGTAATTTTGAATTTTAGGGGGTTAAGTGAAAATACCCGTATTAAAGGGTGGTTTTCTGTAAATGTACCTTTTATTTTATTATAGATCGCCTGCTTTTTTTTGTTGTTGTTTAAAAGAGTAGTGGTACATAAGATTTCTAAATTAAAATAGACTATTTATTAAATTATGGTAAAAATAATTAAAATAAATCAACCTTTGGAGGGATTTTTTTTTTATTTTACAGTAGGCAAACAGTAGGAGCCTTTACAGAAATTGTAAAGTTGCTCCTTGATCATCCTGACGGATGATGGTACAAAGGTCCCTATTATAGGGAATTGAAGATCTATCATTAATTATCCCTTTCGTAGCTATGCAGTCAGCTGCTTTGTTGGCTTCTCGGTAGCAATGCTTGAACTTTACATATTCAAAAGACTGCTTTAAGTTGTTGATGTACTCTATTTCCCGCAGTATTTCCCACCGGGTGCTCTTCCTTTGATTGATAGCTCTAATCACATCTTGATTATCACCTTCTATAATAATTCTTCTTAAGCCCTTCCTTAGAGCCTGTTGCAAACCTACTTGTATCGCCTTGGCTTCCGTTTTGATGGCCGAGCCCTGTCTTATTTCCTGTTGAAATAAATCCACTATCCTGCCCGCAGAATCGCGGACGATCCCTCCCACTCGGCAGATGCCTGTGGGTTTTACGGAACCGTCCACATTGATTTTGTAGACAGTTCCTTGTGGTCTAGTCCATTTTGCTCTACATCTTTTGTTGCTCCCTTCGATTTTCGGTTTGCCTTTGTTCGTCTGTTCCCAAACCTTGATGTTTGCCTTGATTCTTTGTACTACACCTTCCACCAAACCCGGGTGCTTATTTCTAAATATATACTCATTTCTTATCTCCCAAATTGTTTGCCAAATGAAGACTAGCTCCTCAAAGTTTTTGTTTTCCATCTTGATCTTTTCCAATCTTTTTCTGAATGGCACATCCCCATTTAGCTGTAGAAAGTATTTACCAGTTGTCTGTTCATAGATTGCTATAACCTCTTTTACAAATGGGCACTTGACAAAGAGGTGCTCATCATCTTCATCACTTTGATTACAGAGAGAACATGTACTAGACACTCTATTTACATACCTATTAAGTCTTAAAGTTGTTGGTAGACCATCCACTACTAGTTTCCAAATAAGATTTTTTAGCCTAGGAGGTAAATTAAGTTTCCAAATCCATTTATGGTTTTCCTCGTTTTGTGTTTGATGCTCCAGCAAAGGTTTAGTTGATTTAGTCGTGAAATTGCCTGACGATTCTAAATGCCAGATAAGTTTGTCAGGGGGGCTCCAATTTGGAATGTGAAGCTGGGTGATTTTCTCAACAATCTCTTGGGGGAAAAGAGTTCGAAGTAGTGACAAGTTCCATTGTTTATTTGTTGTGATTAGGTGACTAACTTTTAAGTTCGGATTGTTTGTTCCGATGTAGTTTTGAAGTGTTATGGTAGGGATCCAAGGGTCCCTCCAAACGTTTATTGATTCGCCGTTCCCTATGATCCATAGAAGACCCTTCTTAAAATTTTCTCTTAGGGATAGGAGCCGTCCAAATTGCCATGAAGTAGCTTGATTGGAGCGGTTCTTAATGTCTTCTTTTTGTAGGTATTTTTCTTTTATGACCTTGACCCAAATGTTCTCCTCATATGTGTATAGTTTCCAAAGCAGTTTCATCTGGAGGCTGACGTTAAGGTCCTCCGCCTTTCTGATTCCCAAACCACCGTGAAGTTTACTTCTACAGATCTTGTCCCAGCTTATCATAGGCATATATCTCTCAGACGGAAGCTTGTTCCAATAGAAATTTTTGTTGATTTGATCAATTTGGTTTAAGATCCCTTTTGGAAGTAGGAAATTTTGCATCAGATAGTTTGTCTTAGAGCTAAGATTTGCTTGAATCAGGATTGCTCTACCCGCTTGAGAGAGTGTCGAGGCTTTCCACCTGGATAGCTGTTTCTTGAGGCTTTGAATTGCATCATCAAAGACGCAATTTTTTATTCTCCCATTGATAATTGGGATCCCTAAGTATTTTTCAAGGGTCTTGGAGATGGGAATACCCATATGCTTAGCCAAGTCGTCGGCTAGAGTTTGACTGACATTTTTAGAGCACTGAATTGAGCTTTTGTTATAGTTTATGGTTAAGCCAGATAAGTTTGAGAAGTTGTTAATCATATTTTGGATCGTGTTGAGGCTGGTGTGAGCTGCTTTAGCAAAAATAATGGTGTCATCTGCAAAGGTCAAGAAGGGGATAGGAGTTCCATTTCTTGTAAGTTTGATCCCGACTAAGGCATCTTCAAGAAGTGCCTCTTTGTGGAGTTCCCTTGCTAGGCCTTCCATCACTATAACAAATATATAGGGAGCCAACGGATCTCCTTGTCTTATACCTCTATTTGGTTTAAATTGCTTTCCAGGAGTATTATTGACAAGAACTGACATGGATGTTGTTGTTATGCATTTCATAACCCATGTAACCCATTTTGGGTGAAAACCAAATTGAGTCAAAACTGCTTCAATATAGCTCCAGTTAATTTTGTCGTATGCTTTCTCCATGTCTAATTTGAGGGCCATCCACCCTTTTCTACCCTTTTGTTTATTGAAACTGTGAAAGATTCCATGTGCTATTAGAGTATTATCCTGAATTGATTTGCCTTCGACAAAGGCACCTTGATACGGATTGATAAGCTTTGGAAGAATTGGCTTCAAACGGTTTGCCAGAATTTTAGCAATGATTTTGTAAATAGTATTACAGAGGCTTATAGGTCTATATTGATTTATATTAGAAGGGTTTTCTGTCTTTGGGATTAAGGCTATAAATGTTTGATTTATTTCAGTAAGTAATTGGCTAGAGTGAAAGAAGGCTATTACAGCTTTACAACATGACTTCCCAACTATGTGCCATTAGGTTTTGTAGAACTCAGGTGGGTAACCGTCTGGCCCTTGAGACGTATCATCCGCCATCTCAAAGACCATATTCTTGATTTTAGTTGTCGTAGGTAACCTAATTAAGTTCATGTTTTCAGCTGTGGTTATTTGAGGTTGGATATTCCATACTTCACTAGGTGCGACAGATCTCTGATGATTGCCAATGAATCGCTCGGCCATTTCCTTTGTAATCTGGTCTTGGATGCTCTCTATATCAGTGAGTGTCTCCCCTTTGTTTGTGACAAAGTAGGTGGTTGATCTTTTGAAGTTTCTAATTTTCGCCACTGACTGGAAGTATTTTGTATTCCTATCTACTAACTGAATGTGTTTAGATTTAGCCCTCTGTTTCCAAAATTTGTAGTTAAATTCTAGAAGTCTAAAATTTTTGTGTTCTAGTCTGGCTAGTCTTTCTTCCTCTTTAGGATTTATGTTCCCCCACGGTAGCTTCCGTTGGAGATCAGCTATTTGATTTTCCACATGTGTTAGTTGTGTTATAACATTATTATTCTGAGATTTACACCAATTTTTGGTGTTTCTTTTTAACAGCTTTTGCTTCTGTAAAAGCTTAAAACCAAATGATCCTACAAGTTTGTTATTCCAAACTTGTTTGACCATTGTTTCATAAGCTCTGTTGGTGGTCTAAGCCATTTCAAACCTAAAAGGAGCACCCTTCTTATTTGAGTGGTTGCCGATTTCTAGGGTAATAGGGCAGTGATCAGAATAGGAAAAGGAATGATGTTTAGTTCTGATGTTAGCGAACCATTCTGTGATGTTTTGATGAGCTAATGCCCTATCTAAATGTTCATAAGTATTATTGCTACTAGTTCTGCTTTTTCTCCAAGTAAAAGGTGAACCGCTAAAGGGCACCGTGTGGAGGTTCAATTCTTCTTTAACACCTCGAAGTCTTCTGAATCTAGATATCATGGGAGTGGCACCCCCTAGTTTTTCAGTGTCATTTTCAATATCATTTAGATCCCCTATTATTAGGACTGGGAGTTGATGTTTGTTGACAACAAAATAAATTTCTTCCTAGAAGCTATCTTTTTCACTGTCTACAGAAGGAGCATAGACAAAAATCAAAGCTAATTCATGGTTTTCAATAACAGCCTTAAGCATAATAAATCTGCTATTAAGCTCCAGAAGTTTACAGTTATCAAGGAAATTTGCTTTGTGGAGAATCCATATTCCACCCTTATGCCCATTCGCTTTGATAGTAATAACCTTGTGAAAACCCGAAACTTTAAGTTGTTCATCCGTGGGGGGTTCCATTGATTTAGTCTCAGTTAGAGCTAGAATTTCAAGACGGTTAGAGAATCGTAGATGATTGATTTCTTGCCAAAGGAGGGGCCTCTTAGAGCCCCTTATATTCCAGTAGCCAACACTAATCATAATTATATTTATGACTATACCATTTAATCTGATTTTTATCCTTGCTTAATGTACAACATGCATAAGTATATAAATTGAGAGAGCTCTGATTGAGAGAATAACCTGTTTCCCTTCTCTTTTGGTACACTCCTTGCTGGATCCTGATGTAGATTTTCATAGGATTCCGAGTATGTAGCTTCTGGGATTTGTCATAGGAGTCTTGTATTCTGCACAGAGATCTGCTGATAATGCTCACTAGGATAGCAGTTGGGGCTTTAATGCCACCATTGCAAATCCATTGCTCTGATTCATGTTTGGATATGAGTTGTTGGTGTAAGATTTTGGTGCCGCTCACCACCACCCAGTTCATAAAAGAGCTGATGGGGATTTGCTTAAGGTTTTTGAAATTAAAATAGTCATTCCTCATACTTTCAACTACCTGTAGTGTATCTTCTGCGTGAGTTTTACAACATTGGTGAAGGGAGGGGGCCACTCTTGCATCAATGCCATCTTCATTGCATATGGTAAGAGCCACCAAATCTCTCTTCTTCTTCACTTGTGACCTACTAGTCCACAAAGCTCGGACCAACATATAATAATTTCTGAAAGTAGCATTATAATGCTTAAGATTACATCCTGGATTCTCAAACAGATGGGGAAGACATGGGAAAACCAGTACAATACCACCATTAGAGTTCATACTGTAATATTTAAAATCAAAAACCTGGAAACTGGTACTCGAAACAAGTAGATAGGCAATACAAGGATTAAAAGGGCTTAAAGGTGCTGAAATAACGATAAAGATTTGGATACAGACCATGCATACCACTAGATTTTCCATCTTGCTGTTCATAGTTATAAAGGTACTTAAATAACAAGGAACGACAATATGAAAATCACAGCAATTAGTGGTGATTTCAATACTAGCATAAGTACAATCAGTATTCCCAAACAGAGACAGAAATCGGGGGAGATACCATAGTACACTTCCAAGGTAGTTCAGAGTATCGTATTTAATCTTAATAGTTGAAACCATAAGACAAAACTTAGAATAGAGAGCAACATAAGAATTGGTAAGAGCGTCAACAAATGAGTTTTGAGGATCCTTGATACAGGGGAAAGAAATGACATTTGAGCTACGACCAGGAGGCAAATGGCAGTAAGAATTGGACGAGTTTGGGCGATAATCGTTTATATCAGAAGCAATATAGCTGCATCTAGACATATTAGCTAAGAAAAAGGGGAAACCCTGATCCAACGGATAAATGTTCAGCCAATTATGATCATCCATCAGCACTTTAAAATAAAGGGGAAACACACAGTGTCCAAGAGGAGAACTAGCATTATAAGTGATATATCTACCATATACGAAGTTGATCTTCTCAAGGATTGAATCCGACAAGCAGTACCTATAGTTAACCATCCTACAACTTATCCTATAAAATATATGCAACCAAAAATTATAATTAGCACCAAGTTTACACAGAGCTTTAAGGGCTAAGTTATGGTCGTTATTAGTAACAAAATAATCATCATGGTTCACATAGAGACTATAATCCTTAGAAAGGTCCTTGTTTAAGGTGAAAAAACCATATTTCTGGATAGTAATGGAATTCAAGATCCAACAGATATCCAAGAAACCCATGCAAATCAGAGGAAAACTTGGACATACCCTATAGCAATGGAAGCCAAATGAGGAAGACAAATCATTTAGAGGTGCCCAGTTGAGATAAATACTGTTGACACAAGCGAATATGCATAAATAAATATTAAGAGAAGAAGGAAGATAGTGATTGAACGTATCTGTTCGGAGTATGGTATTGACATGAGCTTTCCTCATCCTACCTGGAGTGCCAAACCATCTAAAGAATTGATATTGTTGAAGAGAGTTTAAGTAACTTGCTATCTGAAGAGAGTCATTTGGAATCTGTTCAAGGTTAGGTGTACTAGAAGACAAGAAAAGAGTCACCATTTCATACTGTATAATGTCAATTTGATAAATACTGTAGTAGTAGCAGGGAGTTACAGTCCTTTTGATGGCATAGCAATATTTAACCAACCAAGAGGGGTCAAGTGCCATTTCATTCTTCTTAGCCTGAGACTCATTAAAAAACCAATAACGAGGCAACATATAGAACTTTTTTTTAATATTAGAAATAGAGATATAAAGCATACAGTTAGGATCTTTGGGTGTGGGAGGGAAAATTAAAAGATCCAGAACTATAAAAACACTAGACATGATGCTAACATTCTTAGGGAGCATAGGCTGAATTTTGCAATTGGAAAAGAAACAGCGGGCACTAATTTGATTAGGAGGACTGGTGTGCCTTATTATAGTAGGAGCTTTAGTCAGCTCAAGGTCCTCAAACAACTTCTTCTCGGTCATAATCATCAGTTCTTCTTCTTTTTGGGCTTCTTAGAAGCCAGGGACGTTGCTTCAGCTTGGTCATCCTCTTCCTTGCGCTTTATCTGTTCATTGGTGTTATTGAGTCCCTCCTCCTCTTGTGGTTTGATCACTATTCCACCCATTTTCTTGACAACAGTGCTGTCTGATTTGAGAGAGAAATAAGAGCCTTCAGATTCCAATCCTTCATCCACCATTTTCCCTTTGCCTTTGGCTTTAGCCCGAGTTTGAGCAGCATTATCAATCACAGGGTTGGAGGAGGAAGCAGTGGGATCAGCAACATTCATAATGGTATGAAGGATGGATGGAGCAACAACAAAGGGTGGGATAGGAGAGTCAGCACTCATCTTGCTGACATGTGCATTGTTGAGATTGATCAGCTGATGAATAAGCTCAGTAGAGAAGTGTAGGTTATTCTGAACAGGGGGGTAGGTCTGATTTGGATAGGTGCAAAGCTGGCCATCTGGGAGATGCCAAACTCATTCTGATGGAGTTGGAAATTCTGGACCACATTGGGATCAAAATCAGTTTGGTTGAATCCCCCAAATGTGTTTGCTAGGCCCAAATTTTTTGGGTCATGGTTGGCTCTCTGTGGGGTGTTGGGGGGGGGGGGTGGGTTAAAGCCAGCAGGTCAACTTGTGGATTTTCCTCAAGAACTAGGTTGAATTTGCGAGGTCTAGGAGCATTGAGGGGGCAATCCTCATAGGAGTGATCATACCCCCCACAACAACCGCATCCCTCGGAAAAATCCTCATACCAGATTCTGAGTCTTATGGTCTCATTGTTGTTTTTCCTAATATTCACAAAAGTAGTGAGCGTAGATAGAAGAGAAACATGGACACAGGCCCGGGCAAACCTTAGTTTGTTGCGCAAATTTGCTGATTGGTCTACTCTGATAAGTAAGCCCATGCTGCCCACCTGGAGGATGTGTGCAATGGCATCCGCATTGTAAAACTGGTGTGGGAGACCAGGAATACGGATCCACACATCCGCAGAAGTGGTGTCTTCCTCCATAGGGTTGAATGAGTCCGTCCACGGGAATAGAGCTAACAACAATCCTTGAACATGGTAAGGACGGTTGTTCCAGACTACCGCATGATCTTCTTTGTTTATAAAGCGGAAGATGAACCAGTCATTCCCGATGGTGTCAACTCCCCAGTTGCCCTTGAGTGCTTTCCATTCGGCTTTCATCTTCCCAATAACTTGCTTTAGATCAATATGGGTTTGAACAAATCTCCCAACAAGACTGAATTCAGCCAGCTTGTTGTGCAAATCCTTAACACCAGGAATAATGTAAGGATCAGATATTTGCCCCATCGAAGGAGGAAGGGTTTCTAGGGGTACGTGTGGCCGAATTGATGGGGATAGCCGGAATGGCTTGGGTGATCGTCAAGCTATCAGAGTGGAGCGGATTTTCGATTGGCATGGAGAGGTTTGGTTCAACCGCTTGGGTGGTCATGGGCATGGGCTCAATCGAGACTCCGATGCCCGTGTTGTTGATGAGGGCATCAACAAAGGAACTGTGTTGCTCCATGAGAACGAAAGCAGTAAGAGTGATGAAGGAGATCAGAGGAGGAATGTGTGATTTGATATGGGTGGAATCGTTAGAATTTATAGAGCCCTTGAGCCTTAGCTCCATCGGGATAGATCTCTTAGCAAGAGAGTGCATATTGGTTAAACTCAGATTAATTGCAAGTACAGGAACTGGGATTTCCAATAGAACAATCATACCTTGGGTGTTGGAGTACGAGCGTGAAACTTCGGGGGTATCATCCAACGGTTCAGAGCTATAACTCCATCCCGGTGCATTGCCTCTGTAATTGATCCTCCATAGCTTTTTCCCCCAATTTTCACTTTGATTTTCCAATTTCAAGGAGCCGCTCCTAGGAGGAAGTGGAATCCGCCGTTTAATCTTCAATTGGCCTATTGTTTTCCTTGTTCTTCCATGATTACGCATGTTCCTGTCATAAATACAAGTAAGGATGATAGTAATTGCAAGATTTGTCAGATCTTGATTGTTGCAAGAGATTTGAGATTTGGGTTTTTGATGTGAGCATGGGAAGAGCATTAAATGTTTCCCATCTCTGTTTTTATAAAAAAAATTTGGTGCATGCACCCGATTTGAAAACATCCCATTGCTTATAAAGAGCCAGTCCACATAAGCCATAGGAGAATCAAAAAGAAAAAGTTTTGCCTTAAATACAGGCCATATCGAAAGGTAGTTTGGTTGGGAGTTTTTTGGTAAAATTTGGTATGGAGATTTGATAAGTAAGGATTTGTTTATGAGGTTAGAAAATACGCATAAGGTGAAGGAGATGATCCCTCTGCACGGAGGCAACCATAGGTTTCTCCCGGCTGAAAGGCCTGAAGAATACACCACCACACCCAGGGACACTTAGGAAGAAGGAGAGAGAAGCTTCAGAGAGTTATCCTCAAAGTTAATTCTCTGCTAATTCAACCTTTGGAGGGGTGTTAAAAAAATATCCCCACCTTTCAATAGTAAGAAAAATAATACAATGTTTAGGGGAGGTGGTTACATAGTATCACGATTCTTTTTTTCAACTAATTTGGGTAAAACGATGACATATAGTTGGTGAAATTTAAGAATTTTTTTTCAAAATATTCAAAGAAAAATAAAAATTTACGAAAAAATTCACAATTTAAAAATATTTACAAAAATATTTAAAATTTGCAGGGATTGCAGAGAAACGCGGTCTGAGACCGCGTTTCTTTCACAAAAAGTAAAGGGTGGAAGTTGAAAAAAATAAACAAAATAAACGCGATTTTAACCTGCGTTTTATAATTAATTTTGGGTAAAATGCGGTTTAAAACCGCGTTTATAACAATTTATATTTTTAAAGTTAAAAAAAAAAAGAAAAATGAATGAAACGTGGCTTAATGCCGCGTTTCATTTAGATCTCACTTTATCTGGGCAGAGGCAGCACCTCCGACCTCCCTTTCACCTTCGTACACACAGAGGCAGCACCTCCGGCCTCCCCTTCACTTTATCTGAGCAGAGCAGCACCGCTTCGCCTCTGGTCTCCCTTCACCTCCATACACACAACGGCTCCGACGCCGAATGGGAGGAGGACGAGCCTACAACAGTCAACGAAGGAGGACCATGCCAACGACCTCAAGCTCGTCCAGATCCAATTGAATAACCCGGCGTTCGCCCGACCTGAAGAGCGAATCATGATCAATCTCACTCTCTAGATCCACCTTCTTCTCCAAATTCGCACACTTGAGAGTTCCATTCTTCTTCCCCTTCTCGCCATGCCCAGGGAGGAGCAAGAAACCTATGGCGGTGAAGAGGCCGGCGGAGGCGGTCGGGGTAGGAATTGACGGGGCGAGGTGGAGAAGGAAGCGGAGAAGGGAGAGGAGCCGGCAGATTTCGGGGTGGACAGGTGAGGTTCAGTGACGGCGGCGTCGAAGGGGGTGGTTTCCTTGGGAGAGGAGACGACGTCAGAGAGGGAGGGTTAGAGACGTACGGAAATGGGTGCACACGAATGAAACGCGGCTTCAATTCAAGCCGCGTGTCATTCATTTTGTTTTTTTTTTAATAATTTAAAAATATAAATTGCTATAAACGCGGTTTTAAACCGCGTTTTATCAAAAATTAATTATAAAACGCGGTTTAAAACTGCGTTTCTGTCGTTTATTTTTTTTCCTTTTTCAGGTTTTACATTTTGTGAAAGAAACGCGGTCTGAGACCACGTTTCTCTGAAATTCCTGCAAATTTTGAATATTTTTGTAAATATTTTCAAATTGTGAAGTTTTCCGTAAATTTTTATTTTTCTTTGAATATTTTGAAAAAAAAAATCGAAATTTAGAATTTGGTTGATTTTGGATGATATTGACTTGTTTTAATGAGAGTGTTATCATTTGACTAATTTCATATCATTGTTTTAGCCCAATTTATGGTCGTAAAAATGAGTTGGGATACTTTAACACCACCTACCCCAAACGTTGGGTTATTTTTCATACAATTGAAAGGTGGAGATATTTTTTAACATTTCTACAAAGGTTATATTATTTAATTAGTTTTGCCTTAAATTATTAGTAAAATATGTTATACTCCGCTGTTAAAAGGGTTAATTGGATGCTGGTTCTACCCACTTTAATCTGAAATAGGTGATTTTAAAAATAAATAAATGACACATATTTAATAAAAATATTATACTTTTGAAAAAATATTAATATTTTACTAATTGTCATAAATTTTACTTCATCTGTATCAAAATTTAGTTGGTTTGACTTTTCGATACCATTTTTTAAGAAATTAAAAACTCTCTAAATTTTTCTAATAATTTCATATTTATTATTAATAAGTATGAAATTATATATTAATTTTTATAAAAAAATCATCTCAAAATTTAGATCACTTTACTTTAAATGTGCAAAAGGCTATTGAAAAAATAGCACCTTTGTCTCAAAATTTAGAACACTTTATTTTTTTATACTTTTTCAGAAGTGAAAAATTATATAAAATAATAAAACATAGTACTACCTCTATTTCAAAATTATTTGAAAAATTAATTCAAAATGATATTTTATATAAATTTTATCAAAAAAGTAAATTGATCTAAATTTTCAGACGAATATGATACTATTTTTTCACATAAGATTTTAAAATTTTAACAACAAATAAATCAATATATACAGATTCTTACTACAATCTTCTGACTATTTTTTTAGACCGATCTACTATTGATTAAAATTTATTCTCTAAATATTCTTTATTTGGTGCTAAATAATTATGTACTAGTATGATCCCTTTTTTTATAAATAAACTCTTAATAATATGTTAAATTAATATTATAAAATAATAGTAAAGTTTAGATAATTAAATATTTTGAATCAAACCCATTAGTTGAGAAAATAATTAAAGTAATATATATAGATATATATAGATATAGATTACTAATATTAATTTTATTTTTTGAATTAATCTCATTGTTTTTTTTAAACTACTAAAATTATGATTTAGGTTAAGATCATGAATTAATTGAATTTTATAAAAAATTGATTGAATAACCTACTTTTATGGAGAAAGTGACACCTAATTAAAAATGCTTCTCTTTTAATAGTTAGATATAGATAGATAGATAGATTTTAAATTGAAGAAATTACTTTAAAAAAAAAAGACGTCCACTGATCGAAACTCATAAAAAAAATACTCCTATAATACATCCCCTCCCTCATGTAATACACGCTATTATAATTTAATTACATGTAGTATTGATAGCTAACAATATAGTACTAGTACAAATTTATATATGTAGTCAACTAATATAAGTATTGGTTGTGCAATAATACACACAAATATCTATTTCTTATAGTCAGTGCATCTATAATACTCCATTCGTTCGGTAAAACATGTCACTTTACTATTCACGCATGTTTTTTTAGGGGATAAAAACTATATAAAATATTAGTTTTTTAATAATAAGTTTTTAACAATTTCGTAATTATTATTAATAAGTACAAACTTGTTAAAAAAATTATACAAAAAATAAATATTTTATATAGTTTTTATCATTCTAAAAAAGCGTGCGTGAGTAGTAAACGACATGTTTTTCTGAACGGGTTGGATAGACTAAATTTTTCATATATCATAATTTTCATCAATAAAACTTTTATTCTAATAAAAAATACATAATTTTTAATAATTTTTTCTTTTTTTACCTTTTTTTTTTAAATGGGGCGGGTTGGAACAAATGTCAACCCGCCTCTAGATACGTTACGTGCCTGTATATATTTATTTTCATCACAATATTTTTTATTATTTATAAGTGTCATCGCAACATCAATGGATCGATACAACTATTGTGGGAAATGATCTAAAAAAAAAAAGCCTTTTCGTAAGCACCAATTCATTTATATGAATATGTGCTTAATTAACCTAAACTCCGAACTGAGGTTTAGGGTGTGTTTGGATTCCCTTTCATTATGTTTATAATTACTCCGTAATACTCTCTGTTAATTAAAACTTGTCGTTTACTATTTATGCACGTTTTTTTAGAATGATAAAAACTATATGAAATATTAACATTTTTTTTAAATTTGTTTTTATAAATTCATAATTAATAGTAACAAGTATGAAATTATTTAAAAAATATGTTAAAAAAGTTAATATTTTATATAGTTTTTAACACCTCAAAAACCGTGCGTGAATAGTAAAACGTCAAGTTTTAATTAACGGAGAGAGTACCTTTTTTGGGGGCCAATCATATATATCTTCTCCCTTCATTTTTTCACTCAATAAACATGTTTTATTTTTTTCACACTTTTTTAATGAGTTAAAAACTCTATAAAATATTAAATTATTTCATATTTTTATATAATTTCATAGATAATAATAGTATTAAGTATGAAATCATTAAAAAATTAATTAAATAATAAATTTTTATATAATTTTTATCATTTTTAAAAATTGTGTTGAAGATAAAATCAACTTTTTCAAAAATGGGGAATACTTACTACTTGGTACGGTATACATTATGTCAAAAAATCTTAACATAATTTTATCATAGGTCGTGATTTGTTAACAAATCCTATTTAATGGGAGGTTTTATGTAGTTTTAAATCTAGCGGGTGATTAAGTGAAAAAATCAATATTTAATGGGTGGTTTTGTGTAATTTAGAATTTAGATAGTGGTTAAGTGAAAAGTCAATATTTAATGGGTGGTGTATGTAATTTAGCCAAGTTTTTATTTGCAACCAATTTATACAATATTATTAGATTAAAATATATATTAAGGCTTGTTTGGTTACTCAGTTAAAAACCCAGGAAGTTTAAAAACCCAGGAAGTAGAATATATTCCTGTGTTTGGTTGACAGAAAGACACATGAATTCAACTTCCCAGAAATTTCAATTTCTCCAAATAGTAGGAAGTTCACTTACCTATGGGGACTAGGTAAGTTCAATTTCCACCCTTTTTAATATAATTTTCTTTATTTTCCTATTTATATTTGTAAAAAAAACATAATTCAACCAAACGACTTTTTTCAATTCACGGGAATTCAATTCATGGGAAGTAAGTTCCCGGGAATTGTACTTCCCGCATTCAACCAAACGAGCCCTAAAAATAATAATCCAATAATTTTATTTATAATATGATGAATCTATATATGCATCATATATTTAGTTTGTAGGTGGAAATATAACCAAATCAAACAGATTTTACACTAAACTCCCTCTCATTATAAATATAAGATATTTTAAAATTACTATTTTGATAAACAATGTAAATTTTGTATTTTTTAGGTAGTAAATTGGTAATGATTTGAATTGATTTTCATATTTTTATATTTTAAAATAATTTTAATTGGTTGTAGAGAATTGGGTAAATTTAAAAATAAAATAAAACTCATAAAAATATATATTTTATTAAAATGCGTATTACTTACTCCGTATTATTCAAAAGTATTATACTCCGTATTGGTTAAAGAGCCAATTTTATCTACAAAGCCTCTGCATGTAGCGTCCACCATGTAGCCATGTAGGGGTTGAAGCATCAGAGATGAAATTGATGCCTTTGATTAGGTTAGGCACCATGAACAGTACATCTTGCGGATGCGTAGCCCAATTGGGAACCATTTGTGGGCCATCACTGGTCACCTTCAGGTCCTCCACTGATCTATTCATTGCCTCTCTCTCTTCTTTTTGGTGCACTGAAAATGTATCTTTACCTTCACTGCATTTGCAGATGGGGTTGAAATGTTTGCCCATCACCTGTTTGATGAAATGTCTCACCGAGAATCCTTCAAATGCTTGCATTCCTCCTCATGTTCCTGTGATGAACACCAAAAGAAATTTAGTGTAAATTACATTATCAGGCTTTTGCCATTGAGCTAGCATTGATTATAAGCAAAGCATATAGCTCTTGAGAGTTGAGATGAATATATAATTAAGACCTGCAGGATTGCAGGAAGCTAGACTAGTGAGACCAGTACTTGTTTGTTTTTCTTGGGTTTGAGATGATTCACATATGGGTGTCTAAGATGTAATGTTTTGAAGCCATTGGCATATTTTTATACATATCACATGTGACATATGTATGTGTTGTACATTTGTAATGATATGCATTGAAATTTTTGTTAGAATTATGATTCTTGTAAGACCTAATGGTATCCACCAATCCACCATTCCACCAACAAGTAGAAGGAATCAAGTTCACTTAAAATGACATGTCGTGGGCTCAATAATGTGCCATTGAACTTATCTTTTTTCCATACCAAGACAAAAGATGCGAAAATGATGGTGTTTTAGTGGAATTGCACCATAGACGAAGGGAATAGCCTGGATGGGATAAGAAATGGAGTTAGGAGGAGGTGCGGATAGAGATACTCCTAAATAGAGAACAAAAAAGAGAGCAACTATGATGGTTCTGCCGTCCACTTTATAGAGCGTTAGTGGAGTTTTGACCACATAGTAAAAGGAATGGTTCGATTGGGTCAAGAATGTAGCGAGGAGAAGCACTGCAGATAGAGAGACTCCTGCATAGAGAACAAAATGAGAAAGTGAATGCGATGGTTTAATCATCCACGTTACAGGACTTTAAATGGTGCAGTACTACCAACACATTGTGAGACTCCAGTTCACCTACGATGGCATGTCGCAGACGCAATCATATGCCATCTAGCTGAGAGTTCTCATTCATACAAAGTCAGAGTTTATGAAAATGTTGATGTAGTAGGTTTTGACAACACTGTAAAGGAATGAGTTGAATAGAATGCAAAATGCAGTAAGGAGAAAGGGCAGATAATGATACTCTTAGATAGAGAGCAAAATGAGAGAGAAGTGACTATGATGGATCAATCATGCACGTTGTGGAGCTTTTTAGGTATGCTTGTGATGTCAGTCTATAGGTTTAATTGATCTTAAGAAGGTTTTTGGGAAAATGCCAAAGATTATTTGGTTTGAAGGTCTCACATTTTGATTGAGGTGATTACAATTCAGTGAATTCAAAAGAGTGGATGGGAAAGCCTAAAAAGTACTTCATAGTATTTTAATGCAAATTACTAAATCCAAATTCTGTGCTTTTGGTTCTTACAAAATATACGGCATGATAGCGGTTATTGGTTGTTTAGAGTTAATGTAGCAAATTAAAGCATTCGATTTTGATTTGATTTGCTCCTTATCTTAGCCAAGAACTTTGTGATTTTTTTCTTCTCTTCCATAATCGTACCACAGTTCTTATATCTGGTTGCTGCTTCTTTTCCAGGTTCTATTATATCATTTTTTTTTCAAGCATTAGATCTTGTTATGAAGAATAATAATAATTGCTTCAATGCAATCAATAATTAGTGGACCATACTATTGGGCTATATTCATTTCTGAATATAAGTCATGGTATTCTTTTGGAACATTATTATAGCTTTTGAACTGATAATTTTTCCATTTTGTAACCAAGTTGCTGATACTTTCAGTCCATCGAAGATGGGGTTTTGAAAAGGGGAGTAATGCTATGTGCAAAGCACTGGGTGTTTCTTGGTCAGCTTCTCATCTCTATTATCCCCTTAATTTTTTAGTGGATGTGGTGTTTAAGATAGATGAACAAAAGGGTTTGATTAAAGACCTCTATCACTACTCAAGTGCCATAGCGCGTTGACAACTAGTAGGAAGGCAAATGGCAGGAGTCTAGCATTGTTCATTTGTTTGAACAGCATATCATATAACTTAAATTACCTAGAGACCAAATTCTTGCAGTTTATCTTATTATAGCTTGTGGCTAATGATTGATATCATTTAGGTGTAGTTTGGAAGATTGAAAGTGATATTCTGAACCTATACGTAATTACGTATACATGTTAAACAGGTAACCAAATTAGGTCATTTTAGGTTCTGGTCTATATCAGGTCACTTGTCTTTCGGGCATTTTAGGTTTGAATTAGATTACAACTGTGTTGTAAAAACTTGGCTCACATTGGGTTTCAATTCAGGTAGATTTAGGATCTACCACCACTGACTGAGTCATTTTCAAATGAATTTAATTTTTGGATGGGGTCATTTTTTAATACCATAATTCAAATTTTAAGTGATCAATATATGTTCAGATTTCAAGTTGTTTGTTTCAATTCATTTTAAATTGAATACCTAATGTTTTGTTTTGGAGTTCTACTCAGCTTAGCTTATGCCATCTCTATCAGTGCATAGATTTTCCTAAACAGGAAGCACTGGAAATTTCATGCAAAGTTGAGTCGGTTTATAAGGCTAATGTCTGATTTTCTTCATGCCCTTACATATATACTCTACCCGAGCGTTGCAGTTGATCAATTGATTCTTGATCATTTAAATTTATTTTTCCTCTTCATAAGTAATGCAAGCACGTCCAATCTAGTTACGTGACCACAAATTAGAAGAAACAATTTTACAGAACAAAAATTAGCATGGAACAAAGTAAAATGAAGATGCTTTATAAAAAACGAAAAAGGAAAATTCCAAAAGCTGGAAACCATTTATGCAGTGTTTCTGTCATCATTTCCTTTTCTGAATATAAAAATTCCAATATATAAATGTGCCTAGTTTTAGTTTCTCAAATGAGTGAATGAAAAAGTTTTGAGTTCTCCCGAACACTTCAAGCACCCACGGCTCCAATGGCTTTTGAGGCATTGAGCATTGAGGCGCAACAGGAGCAGCTGCTCAGATTTGAGCAAGTTGAAGCTCAAGAGCTTAATAAGCCACAATCTGTGCTAGACTGCCCTGAACCCCCAAGTTTATGGGAAAAGGTTGTCAGCTCTTCAAAACGGACTGTTATCCCATTTCATGGAAACCATGAGCAGTCATCAAACTCATCCGAGAAAAGTCTGCTTTCAAACTGTGTCCTATAATTCTTACACAGCCTATTTCCATTCCTTACTTGGGGAAGAAACTATAATGTTAGAAAACTTAGACATGACTTCTTTGCTGGTTTGACGCTCGCAAGCCTTAGCATTCCTCAGGTATGCTGCTAATGCTACTTTGGTAATTGCTAACATGCATTAGGTAGCTCTTATCAAGGTAACAGATCTCTTTTTTTATGGTCTCTTATTCAGCACTGTCTTATTCGTAACATCTCTTTGCTGACAGAGTATTGGTTATGCTAGTTTGGCCAAATTGGATCCTCTGGGACTGATGAGAATTGAAGGCCAGATTCTGAAAACAGCTTGATTGACAAATAAGAGCTCTATTATTAATATAAAGGAAATGGCTCTCTCATTGGCAGATAGTTATAGTTGCTCCGACAGAAAATGCAGTTGTGCTATATTTCTCTCTCAATTTTGCACTAGCAGTAAGAAAAAGTGCTCGACTCTGTTGAATTGGTGTGTACAGGTTGGGTTTTCTTGTTGATTTCCTATCACATGTTGCAATCGTCGGTTTTATGGGAGGTGCAGCCATTGTCATTGGTCTGCAACAACTGAAGGGGCTCCTTGGAATCAGCCACTTCACCACCAACACTGATGCAGTGTCTGTCTTTGATGGTGTAGTGGTATCCTCTGAAGTTTGCGAAGGTGATTGGTTTGACCAGCATGAAATTAACTCCTTTTTCTTTGAATTCACAGGGAAGAAGAATCAGAAAGCTATTTTTGGGTACCAGCTCTAGCTCCTCTCATTGCAGTGATTATGTCTACCGTTATTGTATTCCTCACTAGAGCTGACGAGCATGGCGTTAAAATAGTGAAACATGTCAAAGGAGGCCTTAACCCTATTTCAGCCAATCAATTGCATTTAAAGGGTCCTCATATGGGAGACACCATGAAGATTGGCCTTATATGTGCCATTGTTGCTCTCACGGTTAGTAAATAATACCCATGTCTACCCTTTGTTTCTTTTGTAGCTCATATCTGTAACTAAACATGAGTTTGGGAACAAGGAGATGTTGGCCATGTGCTTCATGAATATTATTGAATTTGGATCCATAACTTCCTGTTATGTGGCCACAGGTGAGTTTGGCTATGAGTTTTTAGCTTTCAATAGCTTGAAACTAACAAAGTTCTTTGTGTGATCTGATGTGTACATGAAAGAACATCATAAAAAAACATCTCCTCTACGCAGGCTGGCCCTTGAAGTCACTTAGAGGGTCATCATGAAAGAACATCTCCTTGAGAATGCCCTTCACTTCGGAGTACAGGCTCTGCTTAGACGGCCTCTCTACCTTGTGACGACTACCATCCCCGGCTCCATCCTTGGAATGCCCCATTCGGAACTAACGGCTAGCGCGATCTGCAGAGAATGAATCATATATAGAGGCTCTTTTCAGTGAAACATCTCTTACCATGTAATGGAGAAACAAATATGAAGCGTTGGATGTAAAAATATCAATGGATAGAAATTAATGTGGGATTATTGTTTAATTTAAAAAACTAAAAAAAAAAGTGTAACTGCTCTCTCTCTCCCTCAGTGAAACTAACGTATCTTTTATCTTCTACTTCATCTTTGAATTGTCAATTATTCATATTTAAAAGGTTAAATATTCATATTAAATTGACAAATATTCATATTTAAATGATGAATTATCTATATTTAAATAGTAAAATATTCTTGTTAATAGTAAATAATAAAGTGGTGATTTATTCACATTTAAATTGTCAAGTATTCTTATTTAAAAGGCTATACATAAACAATTATCTAAATTTGAATAAATAGTTGTTGGTTACACGTAATAAGCGATTAACCAACTACTGTAGGATTCATATTTAATGTTAAATATGAATACTAGGTAGTTATACAGTTTTTTTAAACTAATCTAGCCCATTGATTTTTTTATCCAAGAGTCTAGATTTGTCCCCCCATTTCATGGTAAGGATTGTACTCACGGAAAGTTCATCTATAGAGAGAGGGTGGTTCGGTTGTACTCACCCCTTATGGTGTTAATTGTTAACAAATCAGGACCATTAGATAGAAACGAATAATTCTTGATACTTAAATGAATAATGATTCCCAAATTACCGAATACTATCTCCGAACTTGCCAAATAATCGATAATCCATTTATTCTTATTTCAAATGAGCAATTTATCAACGAATCCTAACTCTGAACTTTCTAAATAATCGAAACTTGACATAAAAAATTTGCAACCATTCAAAACTTGCAAAAGTGTGAGTCAATTTTGCAACTATTCGATAAGTTGATAATCCCTCTGTAATAGAATAATTGGCCTTTTCTGATAAAAAAACAAAAAATTGGCCTTTTGGCCAATTTCACACTTTAAGAAAGCTAAAATAGAAAGAATAATAGTTAAAATTTTAGCAAATAAATAATATGGAAAAAAATGGACCAATGAAAAAAAAAGAATAGTATGGGAAATTGGAGTATTAATAGAGTATCTTGGAAATCAAATATAATTAATGAGATGAATTGATAAAATTAGAAATTTTTGTCATTAATGTTATTCAAAGGGACAAATATTTTGTTACATGAAAAAGTGGCCAAAGGGCCAATTATTTCGTTACAGAGGGAGTAGTAATTATTCGCTAAGTTAATAGTAATTATTCGTTAAGTCGAAGACTAGTGAGGCGACCCATAAGGCGCGTGAATTTTGTCTATCAATACTCGTCTACTACCGGCTTATGGGTCACCTCGCTGGTCTTCGACTTAATGAATAATTACTATCAACTTAGCAAATAATTACTATCAACTTATCGAATAGTTGCAAAATTTACTCACACTTTTGCAAGTTTTGAATAGTTGCAAATTTTGTTTGTCAAGTTTCGATTATTTGACAAGTTCAGAGTTAGTATTCATTGATGAATTGCTCATTTGAAATAAGAAGTAAATGGATTGTCGATTATTTGGCAAATTCAGAGTTAGTATTCGGTAATTTGGGAGTCATTATTCGTTTGAATATCAAGAATTATTCGTTTCTATTCAATGATTCTGATTTGGTAACATTTAACACCATAAGAGGTGTTAACATTTGATCCACCCTATATATATATACATATGAAACATTGCGTGCAGACTAGTTAAGATTCAAAAAAAGATTCCGAACCTTGAAAGAGAAAGACATGATTGCAGTTGATAGAGCGAATATACTAAAAGATGATTACTGAATGATGATCCAAAGGGGGGATTGAGGAGACTTTATTTATAAGTTGTTTTGAGATTGAAATTAAATGTCAATGCCGAAACTCGATTGCGAATCAGGATGGATTACCAGCTTGATACTCAATATGTTTTTGATCAAGCAACCTTATCATAAATATAGATCGAATATACTACACTACAGCACATTTTAAAATGCAATTATTTACTGCTCGATCAATTACAATTTGATGCTAATTAAGCAATATCAATCATTGATCTTAATTAATTAATATGGTTTTCACTTGCCGGTAGACCTGTCAATCAGGTCATTCGGATCGGGTTCTGGTTATTCGGGTGCCTGGTAAATCGGGTTTTGGATCAATTGGGTTACCAGTCATTTTGGGTCGAGCCAGTCCGGATTTGTCTCGGGTTCGGGTCGACCCATCGGGTCAAAAAACTCAAAATTTTTGAAAATATTAAAATAATATCAAAATTAAATTATAATATAAATATGTCAGATTAAACTAAATAATAATATTATTATAATTAAATTTATAAATATTATTATATTAATATTTTAAGCATAAAAAGTCATATTTATACAAATAAATGTTCTAAACATACTATACTTATAAAATATATAAATTATTTAACTTATGAATGACTTTAACGAATACAATTACATGACCAATCTGTATAGAGTCAATTTGGTGTTGTGTGATATCTACATGGTGCTGACTCACCGGGTCGATTTTGATCCAATGGGTCACCGGGTCTTGACCCTAAAAGTCCTGGGTAATTCGGGTTCGGGTCAATTTTGGGTCCGGATCTAAAACACTGGGTTCAAACCCATAAAATTATCGGGCGTACGGATCGAATTTTTCGGATCGGGTCATGTTTGATAGGTCTACTTGCTGGCTCTTTGATAATTAAAGGTCTCAAAATATGTACTCCCTCCGTTAATTAAAACTTGACGTTTTACTATTCACGCACGCTTTTTGAGGTGTTAAAAACTATATAAAATATTAACTTTTTAAATATATTTTTTTAATAATTTTATACTTATTACTATTAAGTATGAATTTATAAAAAAAAAATTTAAAAAGTTAATATTTCATATAATTTTTATCATTTTAAAAAAGCGTGCATAAATAGTAAATGATAAGTTTTAATTACAGAGGGAGTAATATAAATTCGTTGACCTGAAAATATTATACTCCACTACAGTTTATTTCAGTATGTTTTGGGAATAACACCAATCTAAGCATCATAATCAGGGTTAATCAATCATTGCCGCAAAAAGTCTTCATGTGTTCATAACCATGCAAAAACAAACAAACAAACAAAAAAGCTACTTTTATTCCATTTATCCAACAAAATAAAAATCACTTTTGTATGTTCCAAGGTTCCTAATCTTTTTTTTTTTAAATTTGCAATAAAAATATGTAGAAAACAACCATGCAAAAACAAACAAACAAACAAAAAAGCTACTTTTATTCCATTTATCCAACAAAATAAAAATCACTTTTGTATGTTCCAAGGTTCCTAATCTTTTTTTTTTAAAATTTGCAATAAAAATATGTAGAAAACAATGGCTAAAATAACATCATCTTACACATTAACTCTTAAATAAGTCACCATAAATTTAAATAACATTGTCTTAAACACATGAGATAAGTCTTAAGCACAAACGGGAGTTTAAATAGCATTGTCTTAAGGAAAATAAGCCGCCCAACAACAGCACGACAAGAGTGGTAGAGGACGAAAAGGGGAAGAGATTTGCATAACAAAGTGTCGATTAGGAAGTTAGGGTTTAGGAAATTAGAAAGTTCATATATTTTTTATATAAATATATAAATAATATTTTATAATGTAGATGGATGGTGCACTACAAAAAAAAATTGCTTTAGCAACGGCACTTTACCGTCACAAAAGCTAGGGTTGCCGTCGCTATGAAGTATTTGCTACGGCTATGCGACGGCAAATCAACGGTCGCTAGCCCTGGGGTAGCAAATAATCTTTAGCGACGGAAATCACCGTAGCAAATAATCTTTTTCCGCCTTTTTCCCTTATGGTACAACATGACCTTTTTGCGACGGTAAATATGCCGTTTCTAAAGGTTATCAAAAAATTTTTTAAAAAAAAAGAAAAGAAAAAAAAGTATTATAGTAGCCTATGCGGGATTTGAACCCACATCAATGTGCGAGTGGAAAAAATATCACCCCACCCGACCCACCACCCATATCTACTTTTCACCCGCTTTTTTTTTCGGGTTTTTGTCCACTTCTTCGGGTCGGGTGATTCGGGTGCGGGTTCGGTGCGGGTGAAATTGTCCTTCCTATTCTTAATTGGGCTTATAAACAATAATATATATAATATATATATATAGAGAGAGAGAGTGTGTAGATCATATGTACTTAAGCCTTAACGTGTATCATGTACACAAATCCTAACAATTGATTTAGATGAATTGGAAGGCTGAGATTAATCCGTCATTTTTATTAATTGAAAATAAAAATGAAAAAAACACATCCCCCACTTCTATAGATGGCGCGTGTACACCCACAATCCCACCCCTGCCAATAATCGATCCTTTTCAGCCCTAGAGAATTAGAGAAAGAGAAGGGGAGACGATCGAGCGAGGGCTAGGCGGAGGCTGGACGAGCGATTGGGACTCCGACGACGGCGGTGATGAGTCTGAGTCTCCCGGAGGCTTCCAAATACCCATTAGAGTGTTTATAATTGTGAGGTTGTCGCCTTCAATAATGAGTTTGGTGATACCTAGGTCTATTGCTGCATTGATACCTTTCCAGAGAGCAAACCCTTCCGAACCCGGAACAGAAGCCAGAGGTGAGTGTCCCGAACCCAAGAAGCTAGAGAGGGGTCCCATGGATATCCCGGATGATGAAGCCATAGGAACCCTTGTTAGAAACAGAAAGGGCACCATCAAAGTTTAGTTTAAAGAAGTCGTTCGAAGGTTTTTCCCATTTTACCTTACGTTTTTGTTTTGGTTTCTTGCTTGGTAGATCAGTTGTAGTTAATTCATTGTCTTGTTTAGAGTCGTTCCATAGAAAATTCCGATCGTGAATAAAGGATACAATACTTCTAGGGTCTGGTTTGAGATTGTCAAATAATGTTTTATTACGGAAATACCAGATACTCCACCAAGTCAACATAAGCTTGCTGAACCGAGTAGCTCCTATTTTTTCTTTTATGTTTCTTCGTAGCAATTAGCTTACATGGTTTTTTTAAAGGAAAAATGACCAAAAATAATATATACCAACTATCCATCGTGAACCAAAAATAATACGAACTATAAAAAATGACAATTTTATGTATGAACTATCGTCATATTAACAAAAAATAATACAAATTTATTTTTTGGTGAAATTTTCGGCAAAATGGATGAAGTGGAAGTCGAAAAATATAATTGAGGTAAAAATGCAATTAATAGATAATATAGGTAGAAAAATAAAAATTATAAACATAAAACTACATCGTCTTCCTCGACCGATCTTCAGATCTAGGGTTCAATTTGCTGAAAATTAAAGAACCCTAGATCGTTAAAACAACTAATTGCATGTTCTACTAATTGGTATTTTTACCATTTTTAATTTTCTACCTATATTTGGTATTAATTATATTTTTACCCTAATTATATTTTCCGACTGTCACATCACCCATTTGCCCAGAATTTTCACCGAAAAACACATTTTTATTGTTTTTGGTTAATATGACGATAGTTCGTATATAAAATTGTCATTTCTAAAGTTCATATATTATTTTTGGTTCACGGATAGTTGGTATTATTTTTTGTTATTTTTTAAAAAAGCAGATCAACTACTTTGCAAATTAAAAATGGTTTATCATTGATAAATGAGCAATGAATCCAGATCACCAATGACAACACCACAAATAGAATAAATGAATATCAATTCTATCATGAAATTGATTAATAAGAACCACCTATCTTGTTCAACCCAGATTTGTATATTCATGTACGTTTGCTGCATGTTTTTTTTTTTTTTTTTTTTTGCTGATAAGAAAATAGTGTACGTCTGTATATATATTCAACGGCTAGCTAGCTATTAGCTAAGTTATATCCATGCAAAACACAACCAAGTTTTTATTTTATTTTATTTTTTTTATGTTCCAAGGTTCCCATTGTCACGACATATATATATATATATATAAAGCCCATTTCCTTTTTCCATGTCTACATGATTAATTTGCTTCTGACATTTTGGAACAGCTTGCATTATAATCTGCTAAAATGGGTTTATATGCTAATCACACACATATATACATAACAACTTAGGGTGATGTTTGGTAATTACCGAAGCTGAATAGATAGCTGAAGATGAATGGTTAATTACGTAAAATATATGTTAAATTAAAATGTTGATAAGTTAGTAATGTGATTGGTAACCTTAGCCGATAAAACTAGCTGATAAAATGAATAGATTTGTATGTATAAAAATAAAAGCTTTAAAAAGCTTGAGGAGCTGATCGAGTGTAGCTGTTAAAAATTCAATTCTAGAAGGTTAATTAAAATATAATCTTAGTTTTATTTCATTTAAAACTATCTAATATTAAAACAAAAAGCTTCAAAAAGATACTTGTGTTGCCAAATACACCCTTAATTGCATTATCAATCAATCTGCTCGATCAAAATGTGCTTTGGAAATTAAGACATTTTAATATAGAAAAAATTTGCTCAACAAGCCTTTTTTTAGGATTAAATTAAGAAATTGGCCACCACCACCTCTAAATTAGGGAAATGTCCACCTTCCCAAATATCAGATCCAAATCCAGAAATTGTGTCCATGGATGAGGAGAAGACGATGGTGTTGTGCAGATCCCCGCCACCTCGGGCTCGCTGTGCAGATCCATGGAGGGGAAGAAGATAATGGTGATGAAGGCAATGGCGCTGTCCAGATCTATGAGCGCCGATGTCGAGATCTCTTCGAATCATGGCTTCTCCTTTGATGCCGAGATCTCCTCGTTCATGGCTTCTCCTCCGAACTCCTTCCGAGATCCTCTGAACTCTTTTCCAATCACGCCGATGCCGAGACCTCCTCACCCATGGCTTCTCCTCCGAACTCCTTCCAAGGTCTCCTCCGAACTCTCTTCGAATCACACCGATGCCGAGATCTCCTCGCCCATGGCTTCTCCTCCGAACTCCTTCCGAGATCTCCTCCAAACTCTCTTCGAATCACGCCGATGCCGAGGTCTCCTCGCCCATGGCTTCTCCTCAGAACGACAATTTGATTTCAGCAACTTTTAATAATTACAAAAAGATGACCATCTTTTCTATTTACGTTTATATCCCAAACTTTATGTGTTTATATTGTTTTCCGCAACTTTTAATAAAAAATGAGAATTTTTTTTTGTATATGTAAAATAATGTTTTGTTTAAATGTATTAAAGAAAACATTGAATTTGTGATTTAATAAATTATTTTCAATAGAGGGAACTAAAAGGAGCAAAAATGATGGAAAAGTGAAGCTAAAAATATTTGAATTCATGAGTTCAAGATAATAAATATTCCACCTTAGCAAAATTTGTTATGCTGAAATGCGAACTGTTGGAGAGCTTATTACCTTCTTGTGTTTTTGTGTAATATAAAAATGCTGAGATTATCTTTAACTTCTTTCATTGTTCTCACAAATATTTTTTTAATTGTTAGCAAATTGCACAAAATTAATGGATTATCTTGATTTTAGTTGTTTTGCTAAAACTTTTGGAGAGCTTATTAGCTTCTTAATTTTTGCTGAAATTAATTCTTATAAAATTGTATGAGCTACTATATCTTACAAGCACATATGACAACATTTCAGCCTTTCAACATTTCAGTATTTTAGCAATTTCAGTATTTCAGCAATAACCATTTCAGCATCAACAATGTTGCTGAAACCGGGGATTCAGAGCAACTCCGATTTCAGCAAATCTGGTGTCGAAGTGGTGACTCGAAAAAAAAAAGAAACTCCGATTTCAGCAATGCGTGAAAAAAAAAAAAGCAACTCCAATTTCAGCAACTTCGGTGTCGAAGTGGTGACGCGGAAAAAAAAAGAAAAAAAAAATAACTCCGGTTTCAGAAACGCGAAAAAAAAACGTTGAATCATAAAAAGAAACTCCGGTTTCAACATCCCTGGTTTCAGCAACTCCGATTTCAGCAACTTCGGTTTCAACAACGCGTGAAAAAAAAAAAGAAGAAAAAAAGAAATTCCAGTTTCAGCAACTCCGATGTCGAAGCGTTGACGCGAAAAAATAAAAAACTAGTTTCAGCAATTGCAACAACAATTTAAGCAACTCCGGTTTCAGCAACCCTGGTTTCAGCAACTCCGATTTCAGCAACTTAGGTTTCAGCAACGCGCGAAAAAAAAAAACTAATTTCAACAATTTCAGCAACTTCGGTTTCAGCAACTTTGGTTTCAGCAACTTCGGTTTCAGCAACGCGCGGAAAAAAAAAAAGCAAAGGGGTAAGGGAAGAAAGGTGGATATTTTGCCAATTTGGGGGGAATGATGGACATTTTCCTAATAAAGGCCCTAATTATGGCCTATAGCACAATTCCCCCTTTAATATATAGGAACTCTTTCTTTACAAAGCACATTTTTAACCATAGATTTTATTTGAAGCCCGGCCGATAATGAGAAACAGATTAAGAAGGATAGAAAAGGGGCCCTCTTTATTTTTTTTGAGATAAATCACAATTTTATAAAATATGAAGGAGCTAAGGGCCTGTTTGGCGCGCCAAGAATTAATCTAGCTTAAGATTATAATTATCTAGATGGAATTTTTTTATGAAATTTTAGCCTTTGGTATAGATTAAAAAGAGTAAATTCTTTTTTGGCTTGGTATGACAAATTACATAGAGTTTTATAAAACTATTTTTTCAAAAATCGTAAAAAGTTTTGCTACAACTCTTTGAAAAGCTCCAATAAACTTGTGTTAAACAGACCTTAAATCATCAGACAAAAGTTCCAATAAACTATGTAATATTAAAACAACAGGTCCTAAGTTTTTTTTAACAGTAGGCAAACAGTAGGAGTATATTACGAGTAGCGAGATACACCCCCTTGATCATCCTGAAGGATGATGTCACAAAGATCCCTTTTAAAAGGGAGATTAGACATACTACATATACCCCTAAACTTAGCAATATAATATGCAGCTTTGTTTGCTTCTCTATAGCAATGGTTGAACTCAGTAAACTGAAAGGATCGACCTCTTGAGTCGATCTATCTTCTCAATATGGCGAGTAATTTCCTACTTTTGAGTCTCTCTGATCGCCACAACAGGTCCTAATTAAGTTAGTTAATTAAACTTTGATGGTTACCCTAATCAAACACCCTTTACCCCAAAACTTAAACTAAAACGTCATCATACTATTGTTTTAGGATTAAAATTAAAAACAACACTTTTCTAGTGACCGGAAAAAATGGAGACAGATCTTAAATTCATTTAAGAGAGAATTGCATCCAATATATCAAAATGCCTAGTCATTTGCAAAACTAACCCCTCCTGAAAAAATTGCAAAAGTAGCAAATGTTCCTTACAAATTGCACAAATAGCGGGTCACCCTTACCTATTATAGTGGGTTAAATTTTTTGGCGGGAGTTTGAAATTTTGGAGGTGTGTTTGGGCGGGATTTAAGGCAAAGCAAAAGAGAGAGAGAGTGGAAGCGGTGCCATTGTAGGAGGATGAGGAACAGAGACAATCCAGTGATCAGTTGCATGTCAGCCAATACGAAATATGTGCCAGCAACTAAATATTGTGTGTCGACCGAACGCTAAACCGTGCCAGCAACTTAAGATCCCCCATTGTATAATTTGTGGACTTCATAAATTTGTTAGCAATTCTTAGGCATTGAAATATCATTGGCATGAAAATAATCTCACTTTGAAATATTTTTTTCCATAAACATATATAAATTGGGTGTCTATAGATAGATAAAATTAAATTAAGTTCAAAAATAAGTTTATTTTTTAATTTTAACTAATGAAAATGATTGAAAATTAGTTTAAAACAATTAAAATTTAAGGGTGACCCAAAACTGTAACGTGTTGAAAGGGTTACCCAATTTTTGCAAAAATAGCATTTCTCCCTCTTTTGCAAATTTTCCACTGTACTAGTTTTGCAAACTCTCAATATTTTTGGCATAGTTATGCAAATTTGCCTTCATTTAATCCATGTGAGGCTGTGACAACACATATTCAATAATCATTACAAATTTTTTAAAAATAACACAGTCATTGATTTTATCTTGCAAGTATATATATGATCTTATCCGTTCAAATTAAATCCAAAAAAATCGATCCATCTCTTAACTGCCATGTATTTTTTGAATAAATTAATGAATATGGAATCTTATTAGTAGTAGGGTTTGACTAAATACCAGCCACCAATTAGAACAACACAAACCAAAGATATATTATGTATATGTATATTGTAGATGCAAATGATAAAATAAGAACCGCCCAACTCGATCATAGATATATATAAAAAAAAAAAAAAAAGGTAAAATAGTGGTCAACTAAACTCTAAAATTAACACCTTTCTATTTTAAAGATTCCCTGATCGATCTACTGGTGTCCCTTTGTTGAAGCCATTGATAGTGGGGTAGGTTTTGCTGGATTTCATTTTCTACCCCACAAATTTTAAATTAATTTAAAAATTTTCTATGGGAAACCCAGAAAGTGACAAATCGATCAGGAGATGAAAAGGAAAGGAGGAACCTTACACTAATTTTATGACTTTATAATATAATCTGATCGATCTGTGATGGTGAGGGCTGCGCACAAACCACACTTGATGGTCTCTGGATTTCCTGGAATGCTGATCAAGTTTACCAGCCAGATGAGATTAATTAGTTTTTTCAAGAAGAAGCCACGCAATTAAGGGATTTGACTTTTATGTAAATTTGAAGAATGAAATAATAGGGGATGGAGCAAGAAAGTTTTGAGCGGGGTCCCTATAATAGTAGACAATAAGATCGAGAAAAAAGTCGTAAAACACACAACGTGTTCGATAGTATAAACTAGTGTCAAACGATAATACAAACTAGTGTCAAACGATAATACAAACTAGTGTCAAACGATATTATAAACTACTACAGAGATATAAAGCAAAAATAAGGATATAAAATACAATAAATAAACATTGTATTTTTAACATGTAATAATGTATAACTATATATAAAAAATTTAAACTTGCGTAACTTCTTACCAAATTCTCAAAAATTCAAAATAAGTAATATAACCTATGATTTCGAAGCTCTCGAGATGAATTATAATATGTGAATGTCAATTTAAGTAAAATATACAAGTATTATAGTATATTGAAATAAAATTAAAGTAATTAATACACATATAAATTTCAAACATTCATAACTTTTTACTCAGATGTTGAATTAGAGTTTTATATATCAAAACGAAGCTATCGACAAGGAGAATACACCTAGGTAATTTGTCGGGTGAGGGGAGGGTCACGTGACCCCCTAGCTCCGCCTCTGGGTCCAAGGGACCGTACATCCGGACTACGACCCTCAAAATTAAGGTAGGACATAGCCTACGCTTTCCAAGGGCGAGGAGCCAAAGAAAAAAACACAAGGGTATGTTCCGTCCGATACACAGATCCTCGGGACACATACATACAAGATGTCAAGAAAACAAATAAGGCATGTTCAAGGCACGCAAGCCTAAGGAACACACCAAAAATACACCAAAGGGGCATGTTCCAAGAAAATGTAGTCCCTAACGAACACATGACAACCCAACACAAGGGGGAGGGATGTTCCTAAGAGCACACAGGCTCCAGAAGCACGCAGGCTTTAGAAGCACGCAGGCCTTAGGACTAGGGTTGGCATGGTACGGTAACCACCCAAAAATGTTGATTACCACGTACCAACCACCAACTGGTGGTACGAAAAATTTCATACCACGTACCAACCACAAGTCGTGGTTACCACATATGTGGTAACCACGACTTGTGGTTACCATCAGTATATTACCATGGTTACCACCTGTTAAAAGTTCAAATAAATTCAAACAAACCAATTCAAACAAGTTCACAATCAAATAAACCAAGTTCAACAGTTGTACCTCGGCCACCTACTGGAAGGCCGACTTCAACCGGCCTAGGGATAAATAACCCTCTACCTCGTACATTCCTTCCGATGCCACCGCTTCTTTCGATTGAACCACGACGAGCCATTGAGACTTGAGAGAGCAAGTGAGAAATTCTAAAATTGGGCAACCCTTGAGGCTTGAACGGCCTCGGAAGCCTTGAACGGACTCAACGGAGAGACTAGGGCTGCCGCTTTCGGCTTTTCCCCTTTGTGTTTGTCTGAGAACTTTGAAATTGAACGAACTAGGGAAGACGTCAAAGAGCACTAGGTTGCGGCTGCCGCTTTCCAGTTTTCCCTTTACTCAGTAAAGGACCAATTTAAATTTGTGTTAATTAAATTAACACAAACTAAAAACTAAAAAGTTAAAAGTTAAAACATAAAGCCTTAAAGGTAAAAACTAATAAAAAATAATATATATATATATATATATATATATATATACTCGGTAACCATGGTAACCATGGTATTTCAGACTTGATTACCATTACCGTACCACCTTCACGTGGTTACCACCAAGTGTGGTTACCGCAAGTGTGGTTACCAACAAGTGTGGTTTGTGGTTGGTAGGTGGTTGGTATGGTAATTTTCGTACCATTTGCCAGCCCTACTTAGGACACAACCCTAACAAAACAACACCTAACCAAAGAAGCCACAGGTTACAAAGGTAGCCATAACTAGTTCAGCATGTTTTCCACTTCACGGACCGGAAATGCATCATAGGCATGGCGGTGGACGTGGGTGTAAATGAGCCATGACATCTTCATGAATCCGATTGTCATTCATAGCTAGAGCGTTACGAGCATGTCAAATTAACAAGGTAGACTGTGGAAGAAGGAGCATACCTTCGACTGAGGTTGAGACCTAATCGACCGAACCTTAGCATATCTTTGCTGACAGAGTATCGGTTATGCTAGTTTGGCCAAATTGGATCCTCAGTATGGCTTATGTAAGTCAAATTTAGGTTTCTTGGTTTCCTGGGAGGAAAGAGGTCCATTTTTTTTATAACATGAAGAAGAATAAGCTTCTGATGTGTGTGTATTTGGATTATTAATCTAGACACAAGTGTGGTACCTCCTTTTGTATATGCTCTGATGGGAAGCTCAAGGGAGATCGCCATAGGACCCGTGGCTGTTGTCTCGTTACTGGTGGCATCTCTGGTTCAGAGAATTGTAGACCCCACAGTTGATCCTGCTGCCTATAGAGGACTGGTACTCACGTCAACTTTGTTTGCTGGTGTATTCCAAACTTTATTTGGAATTTGCAGGTGATCACTCTTCTTTCACTATACTGTACATAGCTTATTGAAGGTCAGATTTTGAAAACAGATTGCTTGACAAATAATAGCCCTGTTGTTAATATTAAGGGAAATGGCTATCTCATTGGCAGACAGTTATATTTGTTCCAACAGAAAATGCAGTTGTGCATATTTTCTCTCTCAATTTTGCAGTGAGAAAAAATGCTTGACTCTGTTGAATTGGGGGTGTACAGGTTGGGTTTTCTTGTTGATTTCCTATCACATGCTGCTATCGTCGGTTTTATGGGAGGTGCAGCCATTGTCATTGGTCTGCAACAACTGAAGGGGCTCTTTGGAATCAGCCACTTCACCACCAACACTGATGTAGTGTCTGTCTTGAAGGCTGTCTTTAATGCTCTTCATCACGAAGTAAAGCTTTTATTTGGGTACCAATAAAATTCTTGCTTTGTTCAGCCTTTATCCGAGTAAATTTGTTTAAAATTATTCTTTGATGGTGTAGTGGTATCCTCTCAATTTTGTGTTGGGTTGCTCCTTACTGATTTTCCTCCTCAGCGCAAGAATCTTGGTATGTAACATGTCTAGAAGATTTCAAGTTTGCGAAGGTGATTGGTTTGATCACCGTGAATTGAACTCTTTATTTCTTTTAAATCTCAGGGAAGAAGAATCAGAAAGCTATTTTGGGTACCAGCTCTAGCTCCTCTCATCGCAGTGATTATGTCTACCGCTATTGTATTCCTCACTAGAGCTGACGAGCATGGCGTTAAAATAGTGAAACATGTCAAAGGAGGCCTTAACCCTATTTCAGCCAATCAATTGCATTTAAAGGGTCCTCATGTGGGAGAAACCATGAAGATTGGCCTTATTTGTGCCATTGTCGCTCTCACTGTAAGTAAATAATACCCATATCTACTCTTTGTTAATTTTGTAGTTCCTATCTGTAACTATAACATGAGTTTGTGTTGACTAATAGGAAGCTATGGCTGTTGGCCGATCTTTTGCTTCGATTAAAGGGTACCGTATAGATGGGAACAAGGAGATGTTGGCCATGGGCTTCATGAATATTATTGGATCCATAACTTCCTGTTATGTGGCCACAGGTGAGTTTGTACCTTTCAATAGCTTGAAACACACAAAATTCTTTGTGTGATCTGATGTGTATACACTATACATGGATGTATGTACAGGATCGTTCTCGCGAACAGCTGTGAACTTCAGTGCAGGATGTGAAACAGTGGTGTCAAATGTAGTAATGGGAATCACAGTGCTCATATCACTGGAGTTTCTCACAAAGCTCCTCTATTTCACGCCCATAGCGGTCCTGGCTTCCATCATTCTATCGGCTCTTCCCGGACTTATAGACCTCCGCGAAGCATACAGGATTTGGAGGATTGACAAACTTGATTTCCTGGCTTGTATTGGTGCCTTCTTGGGCGTGTTATTTGGATCAGTCGAGATTGGACTATCACTCGCGGTCATAATCTCATTCGCAAAGATAATACTGAATGCAATTTACCCAGGCACTGAGATCCTAGGCAGGCTGAATGGAACAGAGGTATTCTGTGAGGTCAATCAATACCCTTTATCCACCATAAAACCTCCTGGCTTGGTGATAATCCGCATCAACTCCGCCTTGATTTGCTTTGCCAATGCCAATCCCATCAAAGATAGGTACTCATATTTTGCATCAATCCGAATCGAACCACATTCCTTGCTTTTCAACTGTTCAATGCCCTTCATGTTCGTAATGTTTCTTTGTTTCAGCGTTACAAGATATGCTCTAGACAAGGCGGAGGATGTAATGGATGACACGAAGGGGAAAAATCATACGATCATCCTCGACCTCTCCAGTATGTTTACAGCAAAAATGGCAACTCAAAAGGCTTGATTTTGCTCAATTCACAATCCCATTTCTGAGCATGTTTCTTTGATTGTTACAGATGTAAAGCATATCGATACCTCTGGCATTATTTCCCTGGAAGAACTGCACAAGGAATTGGTCTCACATGGTGTACAGGTAAGAAATTATTGATCTTTCAAAAAAAAACATAGACATGAAGGTATACAGAAAGACCAAAGCTCTGATCTTTACAATCTCTCATTGAGTTGCGCGCAGCTCGCTGTGGCAAGCCCGCAATGGCAGGTCATCCACAAGCTCAAGCTGGTAAACTACGTCGACAAAGTCGGTGCAAGATGGTTCTTCCACACAGTAAACGAAGCTGTGGATGCCTGTTTTGCTTCTGCAGTAGCCAATACCGCAACCAACTGTTGATTCAGCACTCCGCAGCTAATTGCTCTATCGAGCAATCAGTGTCGTATATCTCTATGTTGTGTGCTTCAATCTAGAATCAGTGGGAAATAGATCCGTTCATATGTATCCTTTTATTGAGTTGAATCAAAAGAGGTGTTACATACTTACATGTACAGGTTGCTTTGAAACTATATATTGAAAAAAAAAACGGTGAAAAATGAAAATAATGAAGGAGATAACACTGTCTAGGAGGAACGATCGATCAATTGCTAGGATCGGAGTTGCGATTCAGATTGGGATGGATCTTCTTCCGAGACCAGAAAAAACAACCGGCGGGGGTTTCATTTGGATCCGGCGATTCGCAATCGACTTCGGAGGAGCTCTTCTTATTGAGCGCTGCAGATTCGATCTCCTTCAATTTCTGCTTGTAGAGCTTGCGCATGACGTGAACCTCGGCGAACGAAGCTCCCACTGTTGACATGGTCGATGGATACCGGCAATTAATTAACAAGAACTGCAATTAATATCGTGGACGAAACCAAACCAGATGGAAGCTTGATCGATGGATGAATCGATTGGGAAGGGGGAAGTTGGGGTGAATGAATTGAATGAGGGGGTGGAAGAAGATGAAGCGTCGATGGGGCTTTATATAGCCGATGGTCGAGGATACGCGCGGCCACGCGGGGGCGAGGACTTGGGCTCCAAGCTATCTAAGTTGACTTTTTTTTGACTAAGTGATGAAGACAAGTTGGATTTCTTCACTTGTAAATTGTTTCTTTTTCCTTTCGTATCAGTCTGGATCACCAAATTCCACTTTGGTGGAATTTTAACAAATCTAGTATGATTTCCGTGTCAATTTTATACCGTAAATAAAATTTTAATAATATACTGTATTAAATTAATATTATAAAATAATAGTAAAATTTTAAATAATTAAAAGTTTTAAATTAAACTTATTAGTTGAGAAAATAATTAAAATAATATATAGATATAAATTACTAATATTAATTTTATATTTCTTTATTATTAATTTTATGTTTTGAATTAATTGTATAAACTAATCATAAGAAAATATAATGCAAATATATTTTTTTAAAATATTAATTTATATTTAAAATAATTTTGTGATACAATATTTCGGTAAGAAAATCCAGACTGATTTCGTATCATTATTTGACGTGTAGATGAGGTCACCCATGAGGTCTTCATTTATTATTCTATGAGCAAATTCCCTCTGATTGGGTATGTCTTCGATTTCAATAGTTATCTATTTCTGTTCATTATATGTTTGTCAACACTTCTTTGATAAGACTTGGAATTTTTAATTCCAACACGTTTATAGGGAAATACTGTGTAATATACTATTATTAATTAATCTGATAGTGCATTTTTCTTCCTCTAGGTTTTCATTTTGTATCTTTATATGTTATATTGTCTTTCTTAGAGAAGTTGTATTGTGTTGAGTTGTTTACATGTGATAGAAAGTTTAACACGCACTCTATGAGATTGGGAGATCGGACAAAAGAAAAAAAAAATTGGGTTCAGAATGGTATAAAACAAGAATTTATAAAAAAAATCAATTAATTTTTAGTTTCTTTTTTTAAGAAGTGATAATTTGGGGTGATATAAGACTTTGATGGATCACAATTCAAGAATGTTCTTAAAGACGAGAGCTTCAAGCTCTGAATGCAAAGAATTGCATCGAGTCCGACCTCAATCAAAGATGGGTAACGAAATCAACGACTTTTTTTACTTTTTAAAAGACATGTGAATAAAGAGTTACCTTGAAACTTTGAAGCAAGGGAAGAGAGTTCGCTGATATCAGCTCAACTTTCAGTGACTTCTCCAAACTCCTTTAATCACGTTGGTAACAGGGAGACAATCTCATTGAAGTTTAATTCTGAGACCAAGCCTTTTGGCCTCAAGCAAGTCAAACTAAAGACTTTTAAGAATTTTTGCATGGAGAGTTGTGGCTAACCCGCACCTATGCGACTATGAGCATCACAACAAATGACTCTATCGTTGTAGCCCTGAAGAAATAAAAACCCTTACGCACCATTGAAGTTTAACTTCTTCATATTGTAAAGGGGAGCAAAGCCCTCTTCAGTTTTTCCCATTGATTTTTTTAAAATTTATCGGGTTATGAGTAGCTTTAATCTTGATTTCATCTAATCTAAAATTTTTAATGACTTCTAATTTCTAAAGAGTTAAATAATAGTAATAACTTCCTTATTTTTAAAATTTTCAAATAGAATTTTTAATGGAAATTGAGATTAATGGGAAGTAATATTTTTTTTTTTTAAAAAAAAATTATCCGTTTTTTTTTTGGTCTGTAAAATATCCGAAACTTGAAACCCGAACCAACTTCCATTTACGCGAGAAGTATCAAGAATTTATGGAGGACTAGGTTGTATTTGATTTTCACCTCTTCAAACTCCAATGGCTGCCTTGAAGCTCACTTCCATGGCTCTCCAACCATGTACCTCTTCTTCTCCTCCTCTTTATTCAGTTTCAAACTTCTGTTTGAGTCCCAGCACACCATTGAAACGGCGTCGCACTCGTCCACGTGGTTTTCCAGGTATTCCAATGGTCTAGCTCTTGTTCCAATTTCCGCCAATCTCAAAATTCGACAAACAATTGCGCTGTTTACGACCTCAAACCCTTTCTTCTATTTCCAATTTGGCGGCGTTTTACTCCAATTGACGGATTACTGCGGCATTTTGTTTGTATTGTTTGTTTGAGTGCTTCAGATTGGCGGTATTGATTACTGATTAGTTGCATCTTTTGGGGCTTCATGTCAAAACTCTGTGTCTGAGTGCAAAAGCTGTTTCTTGCACCGGGTTTGGCTTCAATGAATTTAGGCTGCAAAAAAACGTGGAATTAAAATGCATAGCTTCTTCATTTGGTTAGGGCTTTCTTTGTTCAAACTGTTGTTTTGATATTGTAGGCAAGGAGAGGAATCATTGAGCATGTTTACTCCAATAAAAAGAAGAGGAATCATTAAAAGCTTTCTAATCTTGGCCAGAACAATCGAGTTTTTGAATTGAGCACTCCCTATTTTTGATATTTTACATTGTTGTCTACATTTACAGTGAGTTTGTCCATATTTATCCAACCATATTACCTTACTCTGACTGATCTAGTGGCCATAGATGACTCTGTAGATTGTATGGAAATTAGAGGTGCTTCTATGTAAATGAGATACGTCTTTTCTATAACTTTTTCGACTCTGGAATGTAAAGTCAGATTTCAAGTTTTGTATGTATCATTCTGGTTGATCTTGTTTCCTACGATTTCTTGGTTGAGGTTATCTTTTATAAGTGACTCAAAAAATAGCTAAGAGCTTCACTGTTATTTGATAATGTTAGGTTTTCACTTGATTGTTAAACCTAAGAAGATGGAGCTTTTCTTTGTTAGAGCTGCGAAGGAGGGTATATCTTCAGGATCGAAGGAGAAGGAACAGGGAGGGCTGCTGGATCCATCTCATCTTGACGAGTCTCAAAGGATGGGTGAAGATGAAGAAGAGGATGGTCTTGATTTCGATGATCAGCAAATGATCCGTATTTGTGACAAATTGATTGAAGTCTTTCTGGTTGACAAGCCAACACCAACAGATTGGAGAAGCTTACTAGTTTTTAGCAAAGAATGGAGCAATATCCGTCCCCACTTTTATAAGCGTTGTGAGGACCGAACAAATAGTGAAGATGACCCTGGTATGAAGCAACAGCTACTTAGGCTTGGAAGGAAGCTTAAGGAGGTGAGTCTAAGAACATGCTGTAAGCAGATCTCATCACTTCCTTTTAGGCATGGTTTTTTTATACCTTTTACATGTTTTTTTGTCCTTCCCTGGACAGTTTAGGGGAAAATGTCTATGATTAGATGAGTCCTTGTAACCTTGTGTTATTATTCATTCTTATTTGGGTAGTTGTGTGTTTCGCTTTGTTTATGCATGTTGTGGCACTATTCTTCATTCTGGACATTTGCATTCTATAAGATGTTTGAGACTTTTTTGTGTAGATTGATGAAGACGTGGAAAGGCATAATGAACTTTTTAAGGTGATCAAGAATTTGTCGTCTGAATCTGAGATAGCTGATATTGTCCGCAGGCGACGTAAAGATTTCACCAAGGAATTTTTTATGCATCTTCACGCAGTTGCTGAGTCTCACTTTGACAACCCAGAAGAGCAAAATGGTGAGAATATAATCATTTTTTTTATTAAAAAAAAATCTTTTAGGCAGCTCTTCTCTTTGTGAGTTTGTGGATCTCGCTGCAGGAGATGACACTTTTTTAACCGTGATGTCTTTCTATTTGTGTGCTTAGATGTGGTAAAGCTTGGAGAATCGTGTTTGTCTCTGGTACAAGCTTATGATCAAGCATCTGATAGTATGGAAGCCCTGAACGCTGCTGAGTTGAAGTTTCAAGATATTGTCAGTTCTCCTTCTTTAGATGCAGCATGCAGAAAAATTGATAGTTTGGCAGAGAAGAATCAACTTGACTCCGCGCTGGTGTTGATGATCACAAAAGCTTATTCAGCAGCCAAGGAAACTAACATGACGAAGTCTGAGGTGAGGCAATAATAGCTTTAAGAAGAAGCAGATCTATAATCCTTCAACCTCGCTTTTTGTTAAAATGGATTATTACAAGCACATAAGTAAGATAGAACTAGTTGAGTGGACCCATCTGGTTTGGGATTATTATGTGTAGACTGAAGATTAACGTCTAATGCCATTCCTTGGATATAGTTCTTAATATGGAGCCATACTTTTAATTATACAAGTATATAATAACCTCTGAACTGAAATGCTTGCTAACAAACACCGTGTATAAAAGGTGTGCAAGAAGTGAGTGGATCAGTCTATAGTTGTGCCTATTGTCTTGTGGGAAGGAACGAGCTTTGTGAACAAATGATCATGGGTTCGAACCTTGACACAATTTTCTCACAAGTGATCATGAGTTGTGAGGGAATCAGTAATGGAGGGTCAAAAAAAAAATATATGCAAGTGCTATTCGGCTATGGCATATGCCCAAACATCAACAACTCAAAATAAAAAATTTAGGGAAAAAGGGTAGATTTGAATATATGTCATGAATTTTGAGTGCTTTTTCTTGAAGTGCCATCAGTTATCTACTATTCTACTTGTCTCTTTGCTATGCATTTATGTGTATTTTGTTTTCCACAATCAGGTGAAAGATGTCATGTTTCACTTGTATAAGACTGCTATGGGCAATCTTCAGAGGCAAATGCCAAAAGAGATGAGGATAATCAAATATCTCCTTAGAATTGAGGATCCTGAGGAGAGATTAGCTGCCCTGAATGATGCATTTACTCCCGGAGTGGAAATCGAAGGCAGCGATCCTGATGACCTGTACACGTATGTCATTCAAACTGTTTTTGTCATTGAAGACTACAAGGTGTTTGCTGCTTGAAATTTCATTTTTCATATGAGCGGTGTGTTTTCTTTTGGTTTAAAATTGTCACAGAACACCCGAAGAACTGTACACATGGATGAGCACTGTGGTTAACGCTTATCATTTTAGCCAAGAAGGAACTCTTATAAGGCAAGCGAGGGACCTGCTGAACCCAACGATCATCCCAAAGCTGGAAGAACTCATGAAGCTGGTTCAAGATCAGTTCATGTGAAGGAGCCAGGGCAACCTGCAGCTACTGCATACCATCCACAAAGCCTGAGGCTCGGGTCTGTTGCCTCCACATCATTCCGTGTTATAAATATGTCTTTCGTGATCAACACCACCTACATGACATCAAGTCTTGGTGCGCGTTTTTGAAGTTGATGGGTTGGTCGTGTTGTATAAGCGCATCCTATTGCAGTGGCTACGTAGACCCAAAGAAGGAACTCAAGGAGCCAAGACTTGCAGTCTTACAGAGTTACAGGAGGTCTCCTGACAGCATTTGGGCTTATAGGACTGACTTGCACTGCAACAATATTTCACATTAACTTTACCATTCTGAGATTGTAAAAATATTTTGTGTAGTTTGTGCCTTTGACCACAAACTATCTTAAATTTTGTGGTTTTGATGCAGTTTACTCCTTGAATATTTTTACTATTTACCCATTAGACCATATATTAAAATAAAACAAAATTTTCCTACCAAGAAGGGAGGTGGACGACTACCTTGATGGGTTTCATAAACTTACCCCATTGGAAGCAAGTGCCTGAGGGGGTTCGATGGGGCAAAGTTGCCACACTGTCTTCGACTCCTTCAAATAGGTTTGTCAGAGCCACAATTTGTCGAATGGTTAAGGTTCGGCCAAAGGTTGTGTTGTAGTAGACTAGTAGTCTTCGGTTGATCGAATCCCATCATCCAAGATATCGTCTAACATTGTTGGAAAAGCGAAGTGCACATTTCCTATAAAGCGTAGGTGATTGTGATATCTTCCATTTTCGGTAAATCCTTATATGTAGTGTAGGCATTTAGCTACAACTTCTAATATATGACTATGAATAAATACTTCACGAGATTTCGACAACACAATATAGAGTTTTTCAGAGGCAGTGATGGATCTAGGGGACTCAGAACCTTCTAGTCTGTAAGGAAAAAAATATAGAGTTTTTCATAATCATCATCAATCAATATCAATATCAATATATAATACTAAAACAGAGACGTGGAAATCCTATGTGGCGGGCTTTGGTGCGATTCGATTGCGTGTCGTTCTCTAGTGTATTCTGACCGTTTTTTTTGACACGTCAATTAATGATGATCCAATAAATTTAAGCCACGTAATTGAATGATCCACTTATTTTATTTAGGTGTCATCCTATATGTCCACATTAATTGATGACTAATTAATTGTTTTTAATATAAATATTCAACTTCATATCTTTAATAGTTACAAAATCTATCATTTTATATTTATTTATTTTATCTTTAGTCATTAATATTGGTTATATATATTAGTTAATCATTATATCTAATAATAAGATTTCATTTTTGAATATGTATTCAATAAAAAAAATATTCAACCACCCCATATATTAATTGGCTACAAATCAATGATATTTTTATCCATATCTTCAAAAGTATAAATAAACCCACTAATTTATTTAATGACCTTAACGGGCAATTAGGTAAAATTGATAGTGTAATCTAGACTTCGATATGCACTATATTAATTCCAAATTATATTTAATCACTAATTGGTTATTTTCATTAATTTAATATTACTAAAACATACGGAGTATATCATTTGTGGACCTTGTGGTTGTATCAAACTATAGCACATACATTTATGTCATATATATTTGCATAAATGTAAAATTTATTTATTAAAAACACCTAATTAACATGCAGATATAAAAAAAAATTTATACATCAAGTGTTGCATATGATATATAAATATTAAGGAGTATTTTATAATATTTTAGCGATTAAAGTTATCCATTACCTCATTTTATAATACTAAATAGAGACGTGAAAATCTTATGTGGTGAGCTCTGGTCGAATTCGCTTATGTGTCATATTTCGGTACAATCTAACTAAGGTTTTTGACATTTCAATTAATAATGATCCAATATATTTAACTCATGTCAAACGATTACCTCATCTATTTATACACGTGTCATCAATTATGTGTCCATTTTAATTGAAAATTAAATTTAACTTTTAATATAAATATCCAACATCATATATCTTAAGTGGTTACAAAATCTATCATTTTACCAAGAGTTATTTTATCTTTAGTTATTAAAATTAGTTATAGTAATTCATTATATATAAGGATAAGATTTTATTATAAGATTTTATTATTAATTAATTATCTATAAAATAATATAATCTTATGTGTTGAAGATATGACTTATCTCTTTTATCGCTTCCTCCCTATCTTCGTAACTATATAGGTTGTAACCAAAAACAAAATTGATCAATATTATCTAACGAAAGTGAAGATATGATAGAAAGAAGAAAGAGTAATATATGTTCCTTATATAATTCAAATTAGAATTTATTATATAAGATTTGGAGGATTATATCATATTGAAAATTTCAAATTAGATGATTTGTTGGAGACATAGAAATTCTTTTGTTTGTAGCATTGAATTTTATTTCTCTATAATATAAAAATTATAGAAAAACCATTGAAGATAAAGCATTTTTCAAATTCTTTATTCTATACTAATCTTTGTTATATCATATGAGCTAGGTTCCATTACAATCTACAAATAATGGTCATATATATATATACTTCTTCCGATCGGCTTTATTTTTTTAACAAGTAGTTTAAGGAACTAAAAAAGTAAAAAATTATATAAAATATTATTTTTTTATATTATTTTAAAATTTTAATATGAACTTATTACGAATAAGTATTAAATTATAAAAAATTTTAAAAAAAAATTAATATTTTATATAGTTTTTAACTCCTTAGTCTAAGTGTTGATAAGTAAAAAGTCTTACTTTTTTTTTTATCAGAGGGAGTATTGCTAATTAAAATACCTTAATGATAAAATCTTGTGACTTTATGATTTTTTTCAAGAGCGAAAAGACAAGTGCTTTTGTTTTTTTCCCTTTATTTTTTAAAAATTAATTCAAATTTATAATAAAATATAATTTATTAAAAGACCGCGCAATCGCGGGTAATAAGACTAGTTTTTACTAATTTTAGAGATAAAATAGGGTAAAAAGAGTAATGACAAAAACAACTTAGTTTAGTTGAGAACGATGGATATGCTTGGACATTTTTTTAAAAATAATTTTATATCTTTTACTTTTTCTTCTACTAAAAATATTCATGTAGAATACATGTAAAGATCTTTTTATTGGAAATAACAAAGTTACGGGTAAGACATGAGAAATTTAGAAATATGGGGTTGCCGTATGTAATTTCACTAAATTTTGTATTTAATCGATCTCTTGGATCACAATCCTCTTGGAAGGTGGCATCACCCCCTTCCTAAACCCTTCTCTCGCTCTCTCTTCCTCTTTCTGGGAATTTTGTAATTGAGCAATCAAATTCGCTTTGGCACAATGAATCGGAAGCCCGGCAACTGTGCGATATGCGAAAACCCGAATCTCCCTTCGATTTGCGCTCTTTGCGTGAACTACAGGTCCAAATTTCCGCTTCTGAATTTCCAGTTGAATGGTCTTAGATCACCTTGGAAGAGAATTTTTAGGTTTTTTGTTTCACGCTGATTGTGTGATCGTTGTTCTGGCGTGCTGCAGATTAAACGAGTATTACGCTATGTTGAAATCGCGGAAGAGTATCCGAGATTATCTGTACTCGAGGCTTAGCGAAGAGCTGGTGGCCAAGGTTTTCACTGCTTATGCTTTCTTCTTGTTTCTGTGAATTATATGATATATTTTTACTTTGGCTGATCGATTGTATCATCGCATGTTTGACCTAGTTGTTTCCATAGCTGGAAAATGTAGTGATTCATCAGGCGATTGAAACTGGAATTAGGGTTCTGGGAAGGAAGGGGTTTCACGAACTACTATGTTCTGTTGGTTGGCAATCTACTGGAACAAAAAGAAATCTATTCTTGGAAAATACACGTAATCAAAATCAACTATTATGGAATTTACTTCCGAGGACTTGCATTTCATAGGTTTTACACTTGTACCAAACAAACCCTTATTTTCTCACACTATTTTTGGATAGTAGATACATAAGAGAAGTCACTAGCTAGGAAATTAGGCATGCATCTTTGGAGACTTACTGCTTCTGGTTGCAATTTATGTAAGACAAGGAATTCTGCTTGCATCAAATATCGATTCATGACCAGTTCTGTGGTTAATATCTGTTTCCTAGAGCTGTGATTGCTTCTGGGAATAGAGCAGGGTCATTGGTCTTGATCAGTACTCTATGTGCTATAAGGAGAAAAGGATCTCTACCCTACATAGTAACTTCTTTTACTTCTGTTTTCATCGTTATTACTGACAGTCAGTACTCCAGACGGATATGCAACTAATACTCATTTATCCATCTTTAGTTTCCCTTTTTACTTTTGTTTAGGGGTCAGGTTATTAGTCATGTATCCATCTTTAGTTGCCTTTTTTTTAAACTTTTGTTCAGGTTTTGGGTCTCTTGCCTTATGTTCATTTCATATATTGGTTTCTTTCATTAAATTTACATTGCGGAATCAATCCTTGTTACCCTTGTTGATAGTTTTGACACACTTATTCTTTGGGCATTGTATGCATATTGTCAAACTACACATTTCTTTTCATTGCATCAGGGAAAGGCAGATGATCAAATCAGCTGGAAAGTGCTTCAGAATGAGAAGCATGCCAGATTGAGAGAGAAGCTTCGTGTATCTAGAGAGAAACTTTCTCAAGGTTGGTTTCCTTTTGGAATGAATTCTACATATTGTAAATGTATGTTGTTCTTTTACAGTTCATGGAGGTGTTTTACTAACTTGTCTATTTTAGGGAAGGCTAAAAAGGAGAGGATGTCTAATGACCTGAAAGAGAAGTATGCATTACTTGATTCTGCGAAGAATGCGGTACTGCCTGTTTGAAAGTTTGATATTATTTCCTTATTTCCTTTGGCTGTCTGAGTTTTTCAATTGGCTAGCTTTCTTATGGCAGTTGGAGAAAAATCGGGTTGAGCAATTGGAGAAGTCATATCCTAATTATATATACACACAGAGCTTGGGACATGTGAGTCAACTTCATTAGTTGTTTTCTGCTTGATCTACTGCCTGTCTGCCAAATTCACTGCTGTACCATTCATGGTACATGCAATTTTTTGTTTTTGTTTTTATTTTTGTTTTATATATATTTTGGTTGGCTTAAGAGTGTAAATTGCATAGATTTCTGGCTTAGTATGCTTCTGCAAATGTACATAAACCATTATATCCATGGAAATAACCTTAATAAGGGCTTCTAAGATATGGTTAGTCACTGAAGATTCTGTTTACATTGTAGTTTTCTTCCTTTTCTTGCTTGGTTTTGTTATTTCCTCATTACCGAGGTAGATAGGCGAAGAAGTTGTAAACCTTCCTCCTGAACACTGGAAAAAAAGATGTAAATAAAGAAAGCCCTTAATAACTGAAGTTTGTATTTGTAGATTTATAACAATGCATATAGTAGGTTTGGAATGCTAGTGGGTTTGCAATGTTGGAGATTAAATTTTTGGGTGGGTATGGGTGGATCAAATGTTGTTTGTCTTGCATCTTTTGAAAAGTGTTAGGAATATTTCTCATCTTCCCTCACAATTCACGCGTCTCTTTTCTCTGTTACTAATTTTGAAAAAGCACACAGTAGGATGTTACTAGTCATTTTGTACTCATCTTTTGCTATCATCCTCAGATTACATTTTTTTTTCCTTTCTCATTAAAGTAGGAGATATAGTGGTGAGATTATTTCCATGCCTTCTAACATGCAATGGCCTGCAGATGGCAATTACTTCAGAGCGTCTACATAGACAGACATTGGTTGTTAAGCAGATCTGCAAGTTGTTCCCTCAACGTCGGGTAAATGAGTTTTTGAAATTTTATTTTATTCTCAGGCTCTGTTCTGGATTTCTTCTCTCTTTTTTCTTTTAAATGATGTCTAGAGGAGGATATTCTTTTTATCAGTTAACAAATAAGGGGAAAAATGAATACTATTTTATTTTGCATTTATGTAGTCATGCGAACTGGACAAACTCGTTAATGTTATCCTTCCGTGTCTTGTGATTGCTTCTTGAACATGTTCTTTCTTTTTGACAGGTGACGATTGATGGTGAAAAAAAAGATCGGTTTAATGGCCAGTATGATGTCATCTGCAATGCTCGCCTACCTCGAGGATTAGATCCTCATTCTGTTCCATATGAGGAGCTTGCCGCTTCATTGGGGTACACTTGTTCTTTAAAATTGCATCCTTTATATAATTTTGCTATATTAAGAGTACTAGTTTATGAAAACTTATGATGTCGTCTGCTTAGGGTACATACTAGGGATGGTTTGACATCAGTTATGAAATGTTGACTAGTAAAAATCAAAATCCAGAATAAAAAACATATACTTCAAAACAGTAATTACAAGGCTTCTAATTATCGTAAAATTCTAATGACTCCATGTGACCCACATTTAGTGGTCATTTGTGTATAACTAAATGCTGTCAGCTGCATCCATCGGAGCATACTAACATAGCTGTCGTATTGCTCCAAGCGATATGGTCTGCATGTCTTGTATTTCATTGTTTCCATTCCATCTATCCTCCATTGTCCGAGTTTCAAACCAATCTTTAGGAAGCTGAATAGGAAAGAAGCTTCTTCAAGCCAGTTATATATAAGGCTGATATATTCTTCCATTTTGAGGCTTTTATGACTTCAAAACAATAGCAATGAAACCATTAATGTTCATTAGTTGTTTATCAATTGTTCCAGTAATTTTTTCTGTTCATATTATCATGTTGATAGCCCATTTTTATTTTACAAGGATGACTCTTTTTTCCAAAACTAGAAAAAAACCTTATTTAAGTGGTAATGGTTGTTAAAGCAGCATCTAGTCTAGTTGCTGATTTCATTTTTTTAAAATATATATTGCATCCTTCCTCCCATGCCCCTCATACAGTCCTCTCCTTGCCACTTGAATCTTATTGCAATTTGTAATGATTGTTAAAAGCAGATACATGGTGCAATTCCTGAATTTGTTTGTTCGAAGCTTAGCTTTGCCTGCACTTCACACCTCAGGTTTTGCGGTGAGCTTTCTTTCAACTAATGCTACGTGCCATTAGATTTTTCATGATGGGATCGGTTTTCTTTCTAAAGATTGTTTGTTTATCTGCAAATGACAAGTTTCAGGCATAATTTTTTCCTCAGGGTTCTTCCTCCCGTATATGGCAACGAGATTCATATTGGGATGCTCGTCCTTCATCTAGAAGGTACTTTCCTTCTAATTCTTCCTTTTTTTGCAACGTAAACAGTGTGTGTGTATATATATTTGGTAGGAAATGGAAACACTTTATGGTATTTTGGGTTAAACCTCTAAGCTTATATAATTTAACAGTATGGTATGTGGATATATGCAGTAATGAATATCCTCTTTTTATTCCGCGCCAAAATTGTTGCACAACTGGTGGAGAAAATTCATGGTCAGACAGAAGCTCAAGTAATTTTGTTGTTGCTTCAATAGAGTCTGAGAGGAAGCCCCGCCTGGATTCATCTGGTAGCAGCAGCTTTAATTATTCTTGCACTTCTTCACATTCCGTTGAGACACACCCTGACTTGCAAAAAGGAATTGCGCTTTTAAAGAAAAGTGTGGCATGCATAACAGCATACTGTTATAACACTTTATGTCTGGATGTGCCCAGTGATGTATCTACATTTGAAGCACTTGCAAAGTTGCTAGCTATTCTTTCTTCTACAAAAGAAGTTCGATCTGTTGTCTCCTTGAAAATGGCTTGTTCAAGGTATATCCTCTTTCCCTCAGTTTCTAGGAACTTCACGTAACTGCGTAAGATTTTCCCTCCTAGTAAGAGGCTAGCTTGCTACAAAACCCAAACCTAGATGTTTAATAAAGGCGTAGTAAGACCTCTCTAATTTCATTCTAGTTTGATGCTTTTTCAAAAGAGATGGCATGCATCTTGGAAATTCACATTTGTGTGAAAGGGGTGAGTTTTCATGTGCACCCTAACCATGATCATGCCTGTTCAGATTTATCATCAGTCCTTGTCCCCAAGGTTTCCTGGATTGTTATAGACAAGGTTTTGATGTGTGCAGTTGTTGATTTGTAGAGATAAGTATTATTTTTAGTTGATTCCTTCTATGGGAATTGTAAGGTAAACATTCTAAATGGTTACACTGAACTCGAGATAATTTAATTGATTTATAGACGTGCCAAATAGAAAATGTCTATTGCAGTCTCAGGTTCCTTGCACCAAAGAATGTTCATAATACGAACATATTTTCTTTGTAGGTCTGGCAAGCAGGTTCCGCAACTAAATAAATCAATCTGGAATATGAATGCAACTGTGTCATCAAGCACACTGATGGACAGTGCACATTCTCTGCCTTCTGTAAGGGATTCAATTTTTCTTTTTATAAATTATATATTTCTATAATAATCATTGAGCTACCCCACCTGCATATTCAGTGTGTCTTTTATACTGCAACTATTATTTCGGAGTTGATGTTGGTTTCTTAAAATGGGTTTACAAGTTCAGTAGGCTTGTTTGCATAAATTGATTGTTTCTAGTATCACTGGTGTACTAGGATTTTCCGGTGAAGTAGCTATTTGAGGCAACAGTGTTGTAGGAACCATAAAAAGTTAACTGGTTGGAATTTCATAAAAATATTAATCAAAATATTTGTGCAGATGAATTTCTTACTATAGGCATATGCACTTCTTTTTTTTTTTTTTTGGGGGGGGGGGGGGGTTGCAATGATAGTTTCAGGAGGCAGCAGAGCTCTTCTGGCTAGTTGATTGGCTTTTAGGACAGCAGAAACATACACTGTTGTTATTTGGATGCCAGTAAGGCTTAAAATGGTGTTGAGATGTATTTTGAGCGGAGATGGGGTCTTCAGAAGTGTGTTAAAGGCTGATCACGTTAACGAATGCAGAGGCTTTTCAAGGAGAATTCATATGTCAATTTTTAATGGAATATTAGATTGATTTTTATGTTACTAAACAACGTCCTTAAGGAATGCGGTTTGAAGTTGGAACAGTTGGGAATCTTTGAAGTTTTACGCTAGCTGCCTGTTTGGAGATTTTTCAAGCAGAGTGGGATGGATGGATAATCTTTAAAGTTGTCTTAGACAAGTTCATTAGTTCAGGTTTGTTATGCTTGATTGATGGCCAATTGGCCACAAGTTGCTGCAAGGGGATCAATGTTTGCTCAGGAATCAATAGTTGAAGGATAAGAGTAAAGAAGCTAGTTACTAGTTGCGTCCCTAATAAAATTGAGTCGTTTCAGGTTGGTTGTTGCAACTTGCAACAGCATCTGGGATGATGATGGTATATGGAGGTTTTATTTTATTGATTACTAGTCTGCCAGAGTTATATTTCCTGAGTTGCATCTTTTAAAATATTAAAGTCAGAATTAACAAAATGGACATCTGATGTCACTAGTAATTTGGATGCACACAGACAGTGTTCCCCTAACATGAGAAAATGGGATGAATACGACAGATATTTCACTCACTCTTTCAAACAATATCTTTGGTTCTTGCTAGGGGTTTATCTGAAAAGGAAATGCGGCCTTAGGCGAATAAATTGATCAGCTCTATCTCTTCCCTGAAGATTTTTTCAGAGGATGATGTTAAAGCATATTTTTAATCTATCTCATGCCATTTATGGTCATTGATGTCTTTGCAGAGAAATGTATGTGATAGTAATCTTCCAAGTTCTGGCGCTAGTTTTTTATATGCAACTGATATTCCTGATAATGGAAAGAATGAAAGCCTCATTGAAGAATGGGATCTGGTTGAGCATCCCACTTTTCCTCCACCACCATCCGAAGTTGAAGATACTGAGCACTGGACTCGAGCCATGTTCACAGACGCAACAAAGAAGTAAGCATTTACCAGTCCTTGTAAGTTACTTACAACATCAAAAGAATCTGATTGAGCTCTATATTAGATGCCTGTGACCAGCACCTGTTGCTGAATAATTGAGCCATTTACACCAATATGTAAATTATTAGTCTTAGAGGGGCTGATTTTTTGCAGCCTTTGAAAACCTGGGCAAGTAATGGAGTGACTGTTACAATCTGAGGAGTCAGTTTGATGCACAACTGTATTATTATTGCGTAATGCACGGAAATTAATGCTAATACATAGTGTGCTAATGCTTCCTTGAGGTTTTCAGGGACCATGATTTTGGAAGGGCATACACTACAGACATACCTAAGAATAAATCGAAATATATTCCACTCAAATTAAACTGAGCCATAGCTGCAGCATCTCAGCATGTGACTCGTTATACTAATTTGGTTTCTCTTTATTCCTTGTTTCCCTTGGGGGAAAAATTGTCCTCATCTCTGGCACCCACATCGGTTGCAGATATCATAGTTATGATTGTTACTTCAATTTTGTAATTCCGATTTTGACCGTCTTTTTGTTTCTTTAACAGTCTACAAAACCGAAGAAAACATGTTGCTGCCCGGAAAGTGTGAAGAAGGAAGCTTAATCAAATAAATGTTGCTGCTAAAAAAAATCTGTACGAAAATGTCCATCTCTGTTGCTCTGAAAGTCTCCAAGCATCTGCCCAGGTACCAATTTGACATATTCCGAAAGCTCGGCATCTATTCCTTTCTAACTTTACAAAAGTTAGCAGCTGGAAATTCAAACTACTTGCTGTAAATAGCAATGGTGTTCTTGCAACAAATGTATGTTTGTGTGTATATATCTGTGTATAAACTGCAGCATGTCAGAACATTAACAGGCGTCATATTTATTGTTGCTCAAGGTGACATTCAGCCTTTTAAAGATCATGCTTTCTTTCAATGATCAAGAATGAATGGTTAGTCTTATTATCTATGATGCAATCTGCAGGAGATACTAGTTCTGTAAGAAGTCGTAAACTGTCTTTATATCTTACAAAACTGTGTTATTCAGCTTTTACTATGAAACCGAATGTTAGACTACATAGGACTTACCAAGCCCTAGGAATAAGAATAAAGAGGCCTTAGGGATTGGTTGGTTTGTTAGGCAGGAATTTGTTAACATTTGAAGGAATCTACCAAGAAGACAAAATAAAGCAATTGTAGCAACTAGCAAGTGTTGGCCTTCTTTATGAGAGCTAGGGTTGTGGTTTTTGGTCTTTTACTATGATTGATGGGCAAAAGCAAAAGCACAAGGAGATGATATTTTTGGTTGTGATGAAAAGAAACCAAGAAAGATTTATGAATATATGTATGTTAAAAAAAAGGCCCCAAAAGCCTATTCAAGTGCGAAAAGACATGTCGTATTATCGACCCTCCTCGCTATTCCTTATTGGCGAAAACAGAAAGACTAAGACGCAAAAGCGTTAGGCAAGAGGCGGTGTCATCGATGTGTCTTGGCCAAGACGCGTCGACGTGCCTATGTAAAACTTCTCTCTTCTCTGTTCTAGATCACTATACTTGCTTAACTCACTCAACAAAGTGTACATACATACAATTAGAACATACCCACCAAAAAAATCTTTTTATTCAAGTGGAAATTTTACAAGGTAACTTTTGAATAATTTATACATGGAGTTATATGTCCCATATACCAAAAAGTGAGACAGATGAGCAAAAGTAGCCAGGGGATGGCCTTTGCCACCTCTTCATGGACACTTGTTTGGCTCTTTCTTCTTTTCTTTTTTATAAATTTTGATAGTTTTATTTTATTTATATTAATATAAAGCTTTAAAGTTGAATGCTGATCCATCACCACACCCAAATTACAATAGCTTTCATCCAAAGTTGGTACCCAAAAAGCATCACAATACCACTCCATACACTAGTTAAAAGAAACAACCACACAACATCAGTAAGTAATGAATGGGTGAACCTATGAAGCAAACCTCCATATAATTGAAGTACAGTATATTATTCCTTCAGTCCGTACAATTTTTCTAACCTATGTCCTTTTTTTTATTACAAGGCGAGAATTTGGGTTGTGTCAACCTCGGTTGTACCATCACCCAAGGGCGTCCTTTCGGACGAGAGCAAGAAGCTCTGAATCGATACTCCAAAAAGAAGGGTTGGAGCAATAATATCGAGTTGTAAATCAATAATAAATAAATAAAATGTTTAACTGTACTTATGACTTTAGAGCATAGGTTAGTAAAAATCAATAAATATATTGGTTTGAGGAAAAAAAATATAAATAAAATAATAATAAAAAGTATAATCTCCCATCCATGTGGGAAAGGTAAACTTTTTGTCACACTCATTAAATTTGTACATCATTTATTTATTTTTCAAAATTTTCAGATTTTTTCTGTAACAAATATGTTTGAAATGTCTTTATATAAATCAGATCTAATATTGATATCATTACTTTGAACCATTAATATCTAATTCAAAACAGATTATTACTATCTAAGTTCACAAGTTTTTCTCTTTATTAGTCTAAACCAGGTGTGATACTAACTGATTGTTTTTCAGATCAAAGTTGATGATCTAAAGTCAGATAATTGATAAATGTGGAATCAAAATCTGCTTTTTAAGGTTATGGAATTACTGTATTTGTTAGTGTGTGTTGATAGATGTTTACAATAGCTATAAGAAAGTGTAGCAACTAGCAATTAACAATTAACAATTAACTTTAATTAACAATTAGCTATTATGATATATATTTTATAATTTATTTAAAGAAGTAAGGTTTGGACCCAAGTTATAAAGTTGAGTGCCCTAAGGAAGTCCTTTAAAAAAAATTGGGCCATCAGATTGAAGTAAGTGTATCCTCTTTTTTCTTTTCTTAATGGAATGTGTGTCCTGTTATTGTGGAGAATGCCAAATCTCTTTTTTTTTCTCCCTTTTTTAGAAATTTTTTGCATCAATTAACGGTCTACATTGAATTGGGAAATTATTTTTTTTCCAATTTATTTATCAAAAGATAGTTTTTTAGTTATAGGCAGTGTTATTCTTCATATCAAAAATAATATACAACACATAGTTTAGTAGTTTTCAATCGGTTTTATATTCGATTTAACCAATTTGAAATGTATGAAGTTATCAAAGTTGTATTTTTTTCAACTTAATTTACCGTTACTAAACTTTTTTTTTCCTAACAAACTCGTAAAATTTATCCTTTGTAAAACCGATATTTTTCTTATGATAAAACTACCGAGAATCAATATATAGTTTTAATTTTTTTTATCAAGAATATATAGTTTTAATGGTATACTATGAATGTATCTCCATATTGTCAACAATAATAATAGGAGTACCTTTTTTACACAATCTATGTGTATATATTTGTTTAAATTCAATGCCTCTCAATTTTCACCACATCTAGACCTCGGCAAACGCGGGTCGGCCCGCTCGGCCCGCCCCGCCCGCCCGCATTAGCGGGCGGGCTTGGACATGAGGAAAAGCCCACGCGGGCTGCTAGGCCCGGCCCGCGCCCGCAGTGGGTGCGGGATTGGACATATCAATCAACCCGTTACGGGCCGCTAGGCCAGTAACGGGTACCTGCCTTTTTATTACAATTAATATATGTGTGTATATATATGTGTAATAAACAATATTAACATTCATTTAAAAAATAAAAATAGTAGATATATATGTAATAAATATAGCTACGTATGTATTCATAGTAACATTCATTCATATTAACATTCATTTGAAATTGATTACAAATTTACAATAAAAAACAGTAGCTTTATATATACACATATATATAAAAACAGTAGCTACATATATGTTATAAATATTAACATTCATTAATTTCATTTAAAAAAATAAAAACATTAGCTATATATATATATTTATATATTAAAATTGATTACAAATTTACAATAGGCTTATTGTAGCTTTAATAAGAAAAATTGATTAGGTTTGCGGGTACCCGCGGGCTACCCGCACCCGCATTCGTGGACGGGCTTGTATTCATAGTAACATTCATTCATATTAACATTCATTTGAAATTGATTACAAATTTACAATAAAAAACAGTAGCTTTATATATACACATATATATAAAAACAGTAGCTACATATATGTTATAAATATTAACATTCATTAATTTCATTTAAAAAAATAAAAACAGTAGCTATATATATATATGTATATATTAAAATTGATTACAAATTTACAATAGGCTTATTGTAGCTTTAATAAGAAAAATTGATTAGGTTTGCGGGTACTCGCGGGCTACCCGCACCCGCATTCGCGGACGGGCTTGGACACGACTTCCAACCCGTTAAGCGGACTTAGCCCGGCCCGCGCCCGCAACAACGGGACAAAATTTCGAGTAAAGCCCGTCCCAAGCCCGGCCCGCGCCCGCGTTTGCCCAGGTCTAACCACATCTCCTCACTTGAGTCTTGAGCTTCTTGAGCCCATTGGATAATAATAGTACCAAAAACCTTGACCCGGATTATTAATTATGATGATAAAACAAAAGTTAAAGAAAAGGTTACCAAATAAAATAATAACAATTCACTAGTAAGAAGAAAACAAAGGGATAATTGTGATTAATTTAATCAAACAAGTTAAGAGATCCCACGTTTAGTAATAGTAATACTTATCTACTACTCTTCTAGTTGCCTATATATAATGCATATAGGTGCTTGCCATGTTACAAGCCAAGCTTCACACATGCACCACCAAGATTCTCAAATCCATTGCTAATTAGCCTAATTTTATCAAATTGAACTATTTTTCAATTTCTAAACAAATTAACCTGACAATTGCAATAAAACTAATCACTTTTAATGTAACATCCTAATCCTATATGTCATTGGAATATGTTAATACAATATTATAAATTATATCCATTAAATATATAAAACCATATTAAAACTATAACAAAATAATAAATTTGAATTACAATGTGAGCACTAAACAAATAACGATGAAACAACAAATATCAAATAAAACCTAATCTAGACATAAATAATCCATTCTACCAAAAATATAGATATAAATAAAATAACATCTATAAAATATTTATCTATTAAGCTTTTTAGTAAGTATGACAATGAAATAATATGAACTTATATTTTTATCAATTAACTAACATATATAGATAGATAGATTATGACTTATGATAACTTTCTATAAATTATGACAACATATTATTTTAATAAGTTTCTTTTGTGGGAATGTTTTTCCTAAATTCAACCACAACACACAATGTAAGACGTTATGCATCGATTTTAGTATATGTATATATAGATGATATGAAATGCTTTATAAGTGATTTAACTTCTACCCGTTTCATAAAGCCTCGTCATTTTCAAACACACTTTAAAAAATACATGCTCTTGTTAGGAAAAAGGTTAATTTTAAAAAATTAATCTCTTTGTCTCAAAATATTTTATTGTCTTATGACTTTTCAACACACTTTTTAATAAGATTTAATTTGCCCCACAGGCCATTTTTTAGGTCTTAATTTAGAAAGTGTCCACAGACCAATTTTATTTTGCAAAATGTCCACCCCTTCTTCAATCCCGTCTCCCTGTGCCCCCTCTCCATCCCCGTTGTTCGGGCTCTCAATCTCACCATCTCCTTTGCAATTTTGATTTTCTGATTGAAGCGATTCGAGGTCGGCAGAGATCTTCAGTTCCCTCCTTTGCCTCGGCTGCAGCGGCGTTGGCATCACCGGCGGCGCAGAAGAGCCAGAGCTGATGGGACTAGGTGGAAGAGGAGAAGGCGCACAGAGGCGCGATTGAGCTCTTCAAAGCCATGGAAGACGAGGAGTACCAGAAGCCTCTCCCCCGCCGCTGCTACTTCCCGATTGCAGCGGATCTGCCATCTCTCTCTTCGGTTGTTCGCCTTCTTCTCTCTCTTCGATTGTTTTACCTAGATCTGCCATCTCCGGTTCCAAAAATTGAAGATGGAGACTCCGTCGGCGAGGGACATCGTCGGCCACTGCAGATCCAGCGGCGCTCGGTTCTTCTCTGGTTCCAACATGTCGAATCCCTTCACCTCCGATCTGTTCGCCGCCTCCGATCTGTTTGCATCTGCAATTGAGGATCTCTCACCCTCCTCTGGTATCATCGTCTTCTTCTTTTTTACCCTAATCCTTTTCTCTTTCTGAATTTCAGTTTCGTCCTTAACATGGCCTACGGGACTTGAATAAATTGACGAATTCCGATATGCGTTTGCTGAAATGGAATGCCTCAAACATGGAATCTGGTCCATCTTTCCATTGGTTTTGCTTCAATTTTAGCCTATACAGATCTATCTAGTTTCAATTTCCACGTAGAGTTGATTTGGGTAAAGATTTTGCACCTTTGTGGCCCTGGTCCTATCCAAAGCTATTGATTGTGTTTATGTAAGGGTGAATACCTTTCTTGTGTATTGACTTTGAGTAAATCACAGGCACAATACGTGAATCTGGCAATGGATGCTGCAAGAAAATCTCAAGCTGCTTTTGCAGCTGCTTCTGTAACCCTTGGAGAGGCAGGAAACGACGTGGGTATCTCCTCTATAAAGAGGGTCCTTGATTTCAGCTTCCATGATGTGGATGAATTACTACATCTCGTTCGCCTTGCAATGGAGGTCTTTTTGGCAGGTGACGAGTGATCAAGCGCTTTGAGAGTGGAAGATATAGAAAAAATCAATCTGGTGAGTTTACAATTACAGAATCAGTTGCTCTCTAGTGATGCTTATATGTATATATAAAGATTGGTACTAAATACTAATTGTTATTCCGTGCATGTTTCTGTACAGAATTACTTTAAACTACAGTTTAAAATGGTTAATTTGCTCAACACAATGCCATATAGCAATTCCCTCAAATTCAGAAGATCACATTTTTTGTTATAATAAACTTAACTTGTTCTATACTTGTTTTTGGTTATTCATTCTCTATTTATATTATACGTATCCGATTCTAGTTTAGGGATCGACTATTTCCAACCTTTTGTTATAATTTCTCTTCTACTACTGTGTAGATAAATAGTTCATGATCAAGTTTGACTTTAATTCTTCCATTTTTTAGAATGGGAACGTGTTGATGATTTGCATTTTCGTTGGTAGCAAACCGTGAATTTATGGTTAGTTTGGTACTGTGATTGAGTTTGCTTTGTTGAGAGCTTTGGATATTGACAATTTCAGCAATTTTTTTTGCCTTGCTGAAACTTTTGGAGAGACTTATTAGCTTTTTTTTATATGATCTGAAATGCTGAAATTAATTCTTATTAGCAAAATTCATTATGCTGAAATGTTGAAAAAGTTTGTATTTTGTAACCAACATTTGTTATGGCAATTTTTCTGTCACAATCGTTATATTTTTTCTTAATATCTTAATTTTAATATCTTAATTTTTTTATGTCCGTAATTTTTTAGTAATATTACATTCCGCTTTCATCACTTTTAATCGTGTCAGCACTTTTAGGAATATCTATTTTTTTAAAAAAAATTAGTGGTGTCTGCATATTTTTTTAAAAAAATTAGTGGTGTCTGCAAAATTTTTGAATGTCAGCGCTATTTTGAGCGTTAGTGGGTGTCCGCATAGGCAATGTTGCTAAATTTTTTATAGGCACTAAAATTCGGTTTCAGCAACTCCGGTTTCAGCAACTCCGATTTCAGCAACGCGCGAAAAAAAAATAATTTTAACAATTTCAGCAACTTCGGTTTCAGCAACGCGCGAAAAAAAAAACTAATTTCAGCAATTGCAACAACAATTTAAGTAACTCCGGTTTCAGCAACCCTGGTTTCGGCAACTCCGATTTCAGCAACTTAGGTTTCAGCAACGCGCGAAAAAAAAAAACTAATTTCAATAATTTCATCAACTTCGGTTTCAGCAACTTCGGTTTCAGCAATGCGCGGAAAAAAAAACTAATTTCAACAATTTCAGGAACTTCGGTTTCAGCAACGCGCGAAAAAAAAAACTAATTTCAACAATTTCAGCAACTGCGGTTTCAGCATCTTCGATGTCGAAGCGCTGACGCGAAAAAATAAAAAACTAATTTCAGCAATTGCAAAAACAATTTAAGCAACTCCGGTTTCAGCAACCCTGGTTTCAACAACTCCGATTTCAGCAACTTAGGTTTCAGCAACGCGCGGAAAAAAAAAAAACTATTTCCAACAATTTCAGCAACTTCGGTTTCAGCAACTTTGGTTTCAGCAACTTCGGTTTCAGCAACGCGAAAAAAAAAAAACCGCTGAAATAGGAGTTGCTGAAATCAAATGTGCTGAAACAGGAGGGGGGCACAGGGGGCGCGCGTGGGGGGGGGGGGCAAAGGGGCAAAGGGGGCAAGGGAAGGAAGGTGGACATTTTGCCAATTTTGGGGGAAGGGTGGACATTTTACTAATAAAGGCCCTAATTATGGCCTATAGCACAATTCCCCCTTTTAATAAACTTAAAACTATACAGTACTCCATTCGTTCAACACCTTTACTATTTACCCACATTTTTTTATAAAGATAAAAACTATATAAAAATATCAACGTTTTTTAAAAATTAAAAATAATATCTTACTTATTAAAAGGTTATTGTGTAGATTTTATTTTCCTAAAAAAATGCAAAAAAGTTAAATGACAAATGTAATGATAAAAAAGGAGCATTATTTTTTCATTCATACTCTTATACTCCCTCCGTCCAAAAATACATGTCCTTTAATTTTTTAGCATTTTTTTTAAGAAGATAAAAAATTATATAAAATATTAATTTTTAATTTTTTAAAATAATTACAAACTTATTATTAATAATTTTTTAATTATTAAAAAAATTAATATTTTATACTCCGTATAGTTTAACTCTAAAAAACGTGCTAAAAAAAGACATATATTTTCGGATGGAGATAGTATAATTTTAGTTTAATAAAGGCAGGTCATAAGGGTGATTTAGTGCTTGATCATCATCGGATCAAGTTAAAAAAAAGTTAAGAGTGAAGTAATCAGTTAGTTGATTTTTTTGGGGTCTATAATTGCATTATGTGTTGCTTTCTAGGAGAAAAAATAAAAACAAAAGTATGATGTGAAGGGTTTTTCTTATTCCCACTACTTTTTTATTGACAATCAAAAGTAAAAAGAGGGAGCAAAAAAAAAAAAAACAAGCAAGTATTCCTTGTTTGAAGGGTGTGAATTATTTCAAAGAATCAGAGAAGCTTAAACTTTGAAGTTATTCACCTCAATAAGGAAAGCTTTAGAGCTGATCCATCCAAAGAAGTGGAGAGGAAATAAAGAGAAAAAGATATCTCTTATAATTACATAAAGCTTTTTTTTCCCATGGGAAAATGGGAGGGAAAATAAATACTTTATGGGATTGAGGCAAAATAAACCCTGTGAGGTGTCTATTTAGGGTGTGTTTGGATTCCAAATGCATTATCATTATAATGCAAAATGATAAGACGGTATTTGGTTAACAAAATTTTTAAGGCGTTTAAATTATGATATTTTTGGATTCCATGATATATTAATTAAAATGCAATTATTTTATCTTGATTTATGTTATTATTTGGTTAAATTACGGTTTTACCTCGATTTTTACGAGATTTTTATTTTTACAACCAAACGGACACATAAAACGAGGTAAAATAATTGCATTATAATGAAAATGCAATGGAATCCAAACACACCCTTAGAATATCATCTAAGTTGATTTTTGTTCTTGTTACCTTTTTAATTTTAATGCCCAGTTGAAAATGAGTTTAGTAACAACCTCAAAATACATGAAAAAGTTTTGAGTTTAGTATACAATTTTGTCATTCAAAATTGTTGAAGACTTGGAAGGTTTTTTTCTTTAAGAAAAAAAATTCATTTTAATATTTTAATTTTTTAAATGAGTGATGTAAAATCACATGGAATGAACAATGATCCACATTCTTCTATATCATACAAAATAATAAAAATATTGTCGTTTTATTTCACATCGATAAAATCTATCAAATTGAATGATGTGACAATCGATTTAATTATAAAATTAGATTTCTTCAACCACGTCATATGTTCAATTTAAATAGTCAAATATACGATCATTCACTTTATTGAATTTTGTTGATAAAAAATAAAGTAGAGTAGTGTGTTCAATATATATATATATATATAACTCTTATTGATGAAAAAATGACGTAGAACAGATAAATAAAATAGTGAACACACTGCTCTACTTCATTTTTTACACTATTTGTACAAACGAATAATACACACATACACACACACATATATAGACAATAAACTATATGTACACAACTCTTGTTGTGCATCATGTTAGCAAATCCGAGCCATTGAATTAAGAAGATCAACAGATGAGATTAAAAGTAAATTTTGATTATTCGTTAGTATTGAAAGATTATTCGTTGGAATGAAATTATTTTGTGGTATTGAGCGATTTATGTTAAAATAAAATTTATATTTTTTTACACTATTTGTACAAACGAATAATTACATAATTATAGACGAATAATCATGTGAAAACAAATGGATAATTTATGCATACATGATAAGGTTTGTGTGCACAATAAGAGTTGTGTACACCTGAACCAATTTCCCTCTATATTTATTTATTTATTTATCTATTTAACTCACATTTAAAACTATTGATATTTCAACTCACCTAATAAAATGTTGATATATTATATTTAATTTCTTCATTTTTTAATATTTCTTCAAATTTTTTATTTTTATTATTCTTTTACAGTAGGCAAACAGTAGAATACCTTGCCACGACAATGTTCATTCACATCCCTATGGATGATGTTAATTAAGTCCCCATGCAAGGGGAGAGTAGACAAATTACATCCACCTCTAAACTTAGCAATATAATAAGTTATTGCATTTGATTCTCCGAAGCAATGTCTGAATTCAATGTTATCAAAGTTTCCTCTCAACAGGTTGATCTTCTCAATTGTTTTGTGAATCTCCCAATCAACCTTGGAGCTATCATTTATCGCATTTACTACTTTCAAACTATCACCTTTGATGATTACTTGTGTTAGTCCTTTCTCTATAGCTTCCCGGACTCCCAAGCAGAACGCATCCGCTTTCGTCTCAAGGATGGATCTCAATCTTCCTCTCTATTGAAAGATATCGATCATCTACCCGTATGTTCCTAATGATGCTCCCAAAATGGCAATCATGAGGAGCTCTAACTGAACCATCTACATTAACTTTGTAGATGACACGTGGTGGTTTAATCCACCTAGATATCTTTCGTTTATCTTTGTTGTTTGTTCTTTTTTCTTCAAGTTTTGATTACTTTTAATCCATATCTCTTTAATTGTACCTAATTATTAGGTGTTAAACAACTCAGTTAATTAACTTATTATTGATTGTTAGTGTTTAAAATTCTTCCTACAAGTCATTTTGTAAATTGCAAAAAAAGTTAAAATTTCAGTCTACCATAAAAGTAAAGTTATACAAAAGTTGGTATCACTTTATACACAAACAAAACCAAGTTTCGTGTCACTCATCACTAAAAAATTGGTGTTTTTTTTTTCCTTTGAAATAATATTCCCAATTTAGTAACGGTAATATTTGATTATTTTACAATCACCAACACAAGAAGAACATAGGAACATGGGACACCTTTGAACTTTGATGCAAACGATCTACCTGGCCACCGTTCCATCCACTCCATCAATCCCACCGGGATGCCAACGTTAAAAGCTTTGGGGATTTTGGCGTTATCTCCCCATTCCCCGCAAACATCTTTTCTCTTCCCAAATTTCACCCTATATTCCTTTTCCCTTTTCTTCCTTTTTTGCCCCGCCTTTCATTTTCCCTCTTTAACTTGTGTCAACAAACACCCTATAAAGCTTACCCATCTCAATACAAACGTTCAAGATCTCAACCATTCACAACCCACAACTGATTTTCCACTCACCTGTTGAGTGCTGGCGCTATTGGTCTTTTTTGGCTTCTGGGTTTGAGTTGTTGGGCGCCGGATTTTGGAGGATTGGTGATGAAATTTGGAATTTGAATTGATTCCAAGTTCCAGTTGTGGGTAATTTTGGTTTCTGATCATAAAGTTGAGTTCTTGTTTTAGTTCTTTCATTGATTGTTGGCCACTTACTGATTAGTTTGGACTGTCTTTGTGTTTTGTTCAGGTTTCTTAGCTGCTCTCAGAGGAATTCAACTATCTGTTCTTTCGCTAAAAGGGAAATCCCCACAAATCAGATGCTGTAAATGAAGGTAACACATAAGGGTTTACTGATTTGTGTTTGTTGTACTCTTTTTCTCTATGAAAAATGTGACTTCTATTCTATTATAGCTTCTTCCTAGGGTTTTATCAGTGTTAGCAAATTAGCATCAGGAAAATTGCTATTTCTATGTTTATTCATCTGCAAGTAAATGAATATCTGCCTGGATTTGATTTTTGGAAAGTTGTGTTTTTTTCCTTCTCAAGTGTGTCTAATTTTGCAAGTGATTCTTTTTTCTTGTATGTTTGAGCAGTTTGCTTGAAACACTTGGGGTAAAAACTTCATCCTTTTATACTTTATAATGACTAAAAAAGAGAGTTCTTAGGGTTCCTTCTTCTGGGGTTTGCCTATTTCATCTTTCCCTAATCGGTCCAGCAATGTAAGACCATATTTGGGTATTGCTGCTTTTTTGGATGATAATATGTTTGCAAGTAATATGGAATGAAGTGATAGAACATTCAAATCTCATTCTCTTGATCCAGTGAATGTAACATGACATGCACTTGTGGGAAACACTTGTCAATGTTACTTAACAAGGGCAAAAGTAACCATTATTCTGTTGCAGCTTCTTTATCTATTTATATACTGAAAAACCAAAAATCATGGTTGGAGATAAGACTTATCTTCTCATTGATTGATTGTCCTTTAATCAAATGATCTACATGATTTTCATACTTTCCGCGTATTATGCACACCAGCTGAAAGTCATTTACCAAAAAGTTAACCTTATCATCTCCTCCTCTTTAAGTACTGCTGCTACTCCCAGTTTTTTTCATCCAGCAATAAAATTAATCTTTTGTTTTTTGACCTATATACTTCAAAATAGGGCAATTGATCATTGTTAGTGTTCCAATTATTTACTCTTCATTGATCAGTTTCAAATGTCTTTGTTTCTCAAGTTGATGCTTATCAACTACCTTGGTTGGTAGTTGTTATTTTCTTTTCCCCTTCCTTGCAGTCTTTTTCGTAGAATTTATTCTCTTGACAATTTTTGCTTGTTTTGTGTACTTGATTCCTAATCAACTTGTGCTTTATGATAATTCTTAGAATGAGTTCAACAACTATTCAAGTTGCCTACTCGAGAGACATAGGCATGTATGAACCATCCCAACAGTTTGGCATGTGGAAAGATGTTCCACAAGCTACGAGCCCTTTGGATGTGCCATCTTCATTTGTGAAAGGTGAAACAAGTCAGCACCATAAGGTAATAACAACAAGCTATTTCTGTTTTTGTAGTTTATTCAGCTGTGAATCTCCTTTGATCCCTTCACTTGCTATCCTTGTATTGATGAATTTGTTTCTGTAGGGTGAATATGCATCTGAGAACCCAGCTGGACAATCGGATAACGATCAAGAATCAAGCAGGCTTGATGAAAAGGTACACTAATGCCAAATTTTTCCTACCGGATTCACCACATTTTCTGGGAAAAATGCAAGCTTATCTCATTTTTAGTGCTGGGGTATAAAAGGGCTTTTGCTTTCTTCATTTTTCTTGGGTTGATTGATGCAATTCAGAAGCAGTAGGTAATTTGTGTGCACATGAAACATCAATACAAATTTATGAAGAATAATTGCATATCTTGTACTGCATGCAAAGGAAATACCTCGACATCCAGTTCACAGTGGACATTGACCACAAAACAAAGATACTGTTGGAGCAATCCCTTGAAAGTCTGTTAGTCCCAGTTATCCTGCCTTTGAATCTTCTATGTCCAGCACATTGACGCTGTACTTAGCATAGAAAATTTGGTTCCAATGACAATGGAAATGATTTTGTTTTCAGGTGAAGTAGAACTGCAGCTCACTTGATTTATCAGCTCACTTTCTAAATTATTTAAATTTGTAGTGTACTTGAATTTCTTATGGTTAGTTTGTCCAATCACTTAATCATCATGAAAGCATTATCATCCTATCTTCCACTATTAAATTAAAAAAGTACGGTGGTAATAATTGCCCTTTCTGCAGATAAAAAGGCGATTGGCACAGAATCGTGAAGCTGCAAGGAAAAGTCGTTTGAGAAAGAAGGTAGAAGGAAGCTTTTCTGCTTAAACCAAGCATTCAAAAACTTCTTTGCATTTAGCATTGACAAGCTTTATCTTGTTTTCCATCAACCATAGGCTTATGTTCAGCAGTTGGAAACTAGTCGCTTGAAGCTTGCTCAATTAGAGCAGGAACTTGAGCAAGCTAAACTGCAGGTGACTCATCCCTCTTCCTCGTCTAAAAGTTTAAATTCTGATGCGTGTTGGGTGTTGGTTTTTTTTTTTTGGTAAGAAAATGGCCTGATAACTTGACGGATATCTTAATGCAGAATCTTTGTGCTGGCAGTTTATCACATGCTTATCTTCGGCGTGACATAAATGCAGGTTTCTTTTCCTATCTATTGAGAATATGACCATCCTGATTGCATCCCGTATGGTAGTTCCTCATATAATGTAAAGTAGATTTACATTGATCCTGCCTTTTTTTCTTATGAGTGTTACTTTTTCTGATTATTCAACAGGAATAGCTGCATTTGAGTTGGAATATAATAACTGGCTAAAAGAGCAATACCATAGAAATTGTGAGCTTCGAAATGCGCTAAAGGCTAATGTCTCTGATGCTGAACTCCGAATACTTGTAGAAGGAAACCTGAGTCACTACCATAATCTCTTCCAAATGAAAGCAGAAATCGCCAAAGTTGATGTCTTTTACTTGCTGTCTGGCGCGTGGAGAACATCAGTGGAGCGCTTCTTTCTTTGGATAGGAGGGTTTCGCCCCTCAGAGCTTATCAAAGTAGTGCCATACGTCCTGTCTGTCATTTGTGCTTTTACAAGTTTAAATGGTGTCGGTCTTTTGTATAAATTAACTGATCTTAATGTAATTGATGTAGGTTGTGATGCCATACCTTGACTCATTAAACGAGCAGCAACAGGTGAACATCACGAAACTGTGCCATTCATCCGAGCAAGCTGAAGACGCGCTTTTACAAGGGCTAGAGAGGCTTCAGCGCAGCTTGGCCAAGATCATGATGGATGATGGAATGTACGACCCCTTGATGATCAATGCGAGAGAGAAGCTAGGTGGCATCGATGGCTTTGTGAGGGAGGTACGAATACTTGTCTCAGTTTACTTGCCCGTTATTACTTGCCACACTTTGTGACCAAACCATCTCATTTCCATGAACCAGGCGGATCACCTCCGAGAGCAAACCTTGCTGCTGATGTCAAGGCTCCTCACAACACATCAAGCGGCGAGAGGTTTACTTGCATTGGGCGATTACTTTCATCGCCTCTCAACTATAAGCGCGCTGTGGGCTGCTGAGCGCTCCATGGGCTGCTCGTCCTCATGAGCTTGGCTAGAATCTTTACCTACCCACACAGCCACACTGGCTGTGTTTTGGATCTGTTCTGAAACAGTTGTAAATATCCTTCTTGTCTCAACCATATAGTAGACGACGACGATGGATGGGGGAGGTGCTTAAATAGCTAAATGTATCATATAGTCTGTGGTTAGTTAGAGAGCTTAGTTTAACGGATGAGGGCGAGATAAGGAAGAACAGCTATGGTGTGTGTAATGTGTGTGGCTATGTATATATATTTGCTCATTCAATCTTTCTCTATTCATATATAAATGTGATCATCATCTACAGCATCTGAATATCTGATAAATAGGATCAAGATTGCAAGAAATCTGCATTGTAGAGTTTTCATAAACAACTCGAAATGAGTCGAACCCGATGAACATTAGTGTTTTGATGATGCCTTGACTGCAGCAGTGCAAATGCATTGCAAATTGCAACAGGCTTGCTTGATTTGGTGTTTTTTGCTTGCCCAAAACCCTTGTTTTTGGTACAATTAGAGAGGGCATGGAACAACAATACATGTATGTTGGCGGACTTTGAAAAATTATATATTTTGTTATATTAAAATCCTACTTATAGTCTTATAGATGAAAAAGTAATAAACAAATCTATTTCCACAGATTAAAGTAGTTAGATGAAAAAGTAATCCAAACAGGAATAAAACAAAATAAATGGATTTCGGTTTGGGTGGAGTGGAAGAGGAGCAAATATAGTTGATGATGGGTGAAGATATTATAACGAAGAAAAGCAGTGCTAAGTATTTGGGGTTAGTGATGCAAAGCGATGATGGTGTGGATGAAAATATCAAGCATCCGAACCAAATAGCTAGGGTGACAAAAATGGAGGGAGAAATCTTATACGATAGGCAAGTGTTTCTGAAACTTAAAGGTAAATTCTATAGGACGGTAGTAAGATTTGTCTTGTTGTATGAGGCAGAGTGATGGGCGACAATAAAGACAAAAGAATAAAGACTTATGGTGGTAGAGATGAGAATGCTCAGGCAAATATGCGGCAATGCTAGATTAGATAGGATTCAAAATGAAGTTATTCGTGAAAACGTGGGTATGACCAGTATTAAGGACATGCTTCGTCAGTCGAGGCTCCAAAGATTTGGTCATGTTCAAAGAAGAGATCCAAGTGCACTCATTCTTAAATATGAATCTCTAGCCATCAAAAGGGTTAGACATTGGGCAACAAAAAAAAAGACCTAGAGAGAAGTGATAAGATAAGATTTTGCTCATGTTGACTTTATAGAGGAAATGATGATTGATCGTGCAAGATGGAAAAGTGTTGTTTAGATTGAAGAGGGCTAATTGGGGCGGCGGATGGATGTTTGCATTTGGATCCTCCTTTATTATTGTTTTCTTTTCGATCATTTCTTAGGTGGTATTACACATTACTTTTGGTTTATTATCTTTGTATATCCTTTACTATAATTTATGCATGTTGATGTCTTGTCTGCAATAATAGAGTCAGTTGGAAACACCCTCTCAATATATTTGAGAAAATAGCGCGTACATCTCAACCATCCAAACTCTACTTTAAACGAGATACGCTAAGATTATTGTTGCCAAAATAATTAAGTTAAATAGTGAATTATATAAGTTTATTTTAAGCGGTAATGGTAAAACTTGATTGGCCTCATAAACCCAACCTAATGAACTAATTGAATATAGGTCTAACTAGCAATTTTATAAAATGCTTGACTCTATAACCAACCTAACCTAATTTGTTGTGACTTGATATTTGAAATGACAAAATATAATTATAGGATAAAAACATATGGTTAAGATTTCTGGCCATTAAAAATAATTTATTAAAACCACTCTCATAACCAAAAAAATCTATTGCTATTTAAAATGGGTTATGTTATGTGGTGAAAATTTCACAATCTGTACGACTACGTCACCGCCACCGACTCCTGGAGTAAGCAACCCACGCTAACATGCCAGTAACACGCCAAGCAATCCACTGCCAACCCTTGCACAACACCACACCACAGTGAGCTCCGTTGTCTTCGACAGCCGATGTCGACAACCCAGCCGTCGTCTCCGACTACCGAAGTCAACACCCTACGACCTTGCATTTGGCAAAAATTGACCGTGTCACTAGCATGACCGAATATAGGCCAATTTATTCTTTATAGTATATTTTTTACTAAACTAAATTTTTTTTTTATTAACGTTAGCGTAACATTAATTTTGTGAAATGTTGTGGGGTCCACCCTCGTCAGATTCTAAGAATCCAGCGCCGGCCCTCCTCCCTTGAATGTCGGCTGGTCCACGAATTTTCCTGGCAATAAAATTACGCCATTTCAAAAATTCGGAAAAATTGGGAAGAAATGGACAAGAATCTCCCATGTATTACTACTTCAATTCCTCCACGTCTTCACAACCCGGAAAATCCCTCGCATAAATCCAACTAGGGTTTTCAGCTCTGCTTGTTGATTCTTCCGATTCCTCCCAGGAACACAAAATTAAGGTGAAGAAATGAGCAATTTGAGGACCATTTTCCGCCCGAATGCGGTTTTCGCCTCTTTCGTGTGCTCCAGGAACCGGTTCCGCCTCGGATCGCTTTCTCCCGGGTCTCCCTTCCCAAACCCTAATCGGAGCTCCGGCCTTCCCTGCCCTTCTTCGTTCTCGGATTCATCTGACTTCGTGAGGAGGTACAACAAGCCTTGTTTTCGGGTCAGCCGGAGGAGGTACTATGGCGTTCAAGCTGCCAAGTGGGCCGATGAGTCGTCCCCTTATGAAGTTCTTGGTGAGTAATCAATTCTCTTAATTTTTATTTATTTTTTGTTTAAATTGAATTAGGGTTTCGCTTGTAATTACCATGTGGACCTTTTATGGACTGAGATTTCGCTTGACTTATCCAGTCAATGATTGAGGATGTTTAACGCATCTGTTTGAGTTCGATGCATCGAATCGAAGTTCAGGTTTTAGCCATAGATCATCTGAGCCTTTCATTTGGAAGTCTGGATTGCTTAGAGTATTGATGGGTCTGTCACTTCAATCCAACTGTACAGAGTACAATAGTACTTGATAAGTTGGGGTTGGCAAGAGACAATCATGAAGTATGAAGGTTATCAGCAAAATCTGAAGTGCAACTCCCCTACACATATCAAGTAAAATTAGGTCTAACCATAAGGCAGTGGAGTAGTGGATGATATAGAAAGCAATGCATCTAGTAGAATGTCATCTCCTACAAACAATTGAACAACTGATGCATGATGAAAGGAAACTTATTTTCTAAGAATACAGTGGGATTGCAAAAAATGACTTGGAAGTTGGAAGTGTTTTATAAGTCCAAGTTATGTATTTGTTTTGAAATTTTGGTTGCCGTACTCCAAAAGGCCATTTTATTATGCATTCTTCTTGCTTAAGCTGTGCACTTGTATCTTATTCTTTGCCTCCCTGCTATGTTCTTTTCTGGCGTGCAGAGCTTGAAAGGGATGCAGATGAAGAGCAAATCAAGATTTCCTATAGACGCTTGGCTAAGTTCTATCATCCTGATGGTTTGTTCCTCTGACTTTACCTGCCATTGTGATATATGTCTTTTTTTTTAGAACGATATATGGTTGTACAAGTATTGAGTAGATTATTTTTTTGAACATTGCATAGAAGTGTTGGCCTTAATGTCTTTGTTGAAAATTCATACTGCGTATCTATGTTTTACACAACACCAGAGTTGTGGTGTTTTTTGTTGTAACCTTAAAACCAAGTTGATGAAGAAGAAACACATAGAATTTTTTATCAACTCCCATAATCATCCATTGTTACGAGAACTGCTTCTTCTACATACCATTCCATTGTAAATGCTTGACTGAACAAAGAGGGGAAAGAAAAAGATATGTTAAATTTTATGATAATTTAGGGGAATGGTGAAGGAATATGAGAAGTTAGGTTGTACTTTTTCGAACTTCCTTTTCACTTTGCCTTCTACATGTTTCTTGCACTCCAGGTTGGTTGCTATAAAATTATAAACACGAGTCAAACCCGTCAGATTTATAATCTCTCCTGATATCTATATAGGCATACCTTTAACCACTTGAGAGCAGTTGGGCCTTTATAAACTCAAGTCCGAACCACTCCGTCCCTGACTTTTGATTTCCCTCTCTGCTTCACCAATCGGCCATTTTGCTACTGTCTATTGTATATTTCTCAGTTTCATAAGGGAACTTAGACTGATAATATATGATAGGGATGTAAAATTGGAACATCTATAAGTTTGAACTGAAGAGTATGCCAAGTTTCACTTATTATGTAAAAAGGAAAATATATTCAGTTCCAAGAGAATTTTCGTATCACAACTCCCCGAAATGCTGTCCAGTGTTATTAATTTATAATATTGTATGCATGATGATGGCGGTGATAAGTGCTGGTTGTGCTGGCTCAACATTCTATAGGGTGAATAATTGTTTTGACTTATCAGAAGAAAAGGTACTCTTGTAAATGCAATGTGATTGTCGCTTCGCTACTCACTAAGCAGATTGATACGCGTATACCAGTTAAAAGAAACAAAGTTTTTCCTTCCACTGAAAGAAGTCCTATTCTCTGTATGTAATTTGTGTATATCTTCTCCTTCCTCTGTGCTTGTAGATACTGCAGATCTTTACAAGTGTGGAATATTACCTGATTTGGCCGTTTTCTTTTTAAGTTTATAATGGTAGGGGTGACCTTCAGGAAGGGGAAACAGCAGAAGCTAGATTTATTAGAATTCAAGCTGCTTACGAGCTGCTTATCGATGTGGAGAGGAGAAGGCAATATGACGTGGAAAACCGAGTCAACCCCATGAAGGTAAGATTAAAAGAGCGGATTAATACATTCATCAACAGTTATAACTTATAACGTACATATTGCTGTGCTATATCTTATATATGGTGGTTATGCTAGGCATCTCAAGCATGGATGGAGTGGCTGATGAAAAAGCGGAAAGCATTTGACCAGCGTGGTGATATGGCTATTGCTGCATGGGCTGAGCAACAGCAGCGGGAGATATTCATCCGAGCACGCCAGCTCTCAAGGTCAAAGGTACATACATCTATGAAATCTTTTTATGGTGTACAACATTAGACCATCTTTAATCCTTGAGTTATATTGTGAAATCAATAAACCTTTTATATTTACATTTATGAATGTCAATTCTTAAATGCTCCAAGGAATGAGTGGATGGTGATCGTTGGTCACGCACAAGAGGGTTCCTTCCAATTTCACTTTTTTCATGATCATACGATAACTTTCTAGCATCCGAGCAATCTTTTGCTTTATGTTGGTCTTTTTATAAGTAAAAAGTTGAAGTTATCAACAAGCCTTACATGTGATCCCAGGTTGACCCCGAGGAAGAGAGGAGAATCTTAGCTAGGGAAAAGAAGACATCAATGGAGAACTACAGTACGACACTAAAAAGGCACACACTGGTGTTAAAGAAGAGGGATTTGATGCGAAAGAAGGCAGAGGAAGCGAGAAGGAGAGAAGTCAGCAAGCTTTTAGCTGCCGAGGGCTTTGAATTAGAGACAGAAGATGAAGCTTAAACATGGTTAGTTGCTTCTATAGACTTCCAATTGATATATATAGTCATATTATGCATTGAACAGTAAATTCAAAAAATTTGGGACTCATATAATTGTATATATTTCAAAGGAATGAAATTGAAATTTACAGTTGATACTCTGGAATTTATTAACCACTCCTACTGATGTCAAGTGGTAGTTACAGTAGTTTGATTCTTCGACGACTGGTAGTTCCTAGTTACTGATGTGAAGGTGTGTTTTTAGTGTTCTACTGGATCACAAGTTCATTGCTTAGAAGTCGGGACCATGATACAATAACGACACTAGTACACTACAAATCAGAGTTTGTTTTGTATAATACGACGAGGTGTGTTTTTTAGTACCAAGGAAGAACTCTGGAATTTGTTAACCACTCTAAGATTGTTTGTGCTGTGGTTCTGACTTAGAAAAGCAATGTACTTGTGATGCATTACATCTCTAAAACTAGTACTAAACATCACAACAGCCACATTAATTACATCATTAAAGGATCTCTAGTTAAGACAACTACCTTTCTCTCTACATTGACCCCTTAATTTCTTGAGCTGATATTATATTTTTCATTCAGTTTGAATTCAACGTTCTCCCAAAGTGTGTGATTGAATTTGAAAGTTGGTTATTGTTCACTCTTTGTCAAATCAGCCACCGATGTTGGCCAAGATTTTAGTTACCAAACTTTAAATTACTCCCTCCATTGACTTTTTACTATTTATGCACCTATTTTAAGGTAATAAAAACAATATAAAATATTAATTTTTTTAATAATTTTTTTATAAACTCATACTTATTAATAACAAGTATAATATTATTAAAAAAAATAATTAAAATTTTAATATTTTTTATCATTCAAAAAATACATGTTTGACTTGAAAAAGTCACTTATTTAGAAACGGAGGGAGTATTTTGGTTAGGGAAAATTGTAAAAAATAGCCCAACTTTTAGGGGTTGTTGCGCTTAATATCTTGAACTATAAAAAATGCAAAAAATAGCCTCAAGCTACATTTAAATTCAAATAATTATAAAAAATAGCCTAAATAATTATTATTATCAAAATCTACAACTTCTCATAATTTTTTTTCATTAAGTCATCATTAGATAAATTCATCATTAAATTAATTATTAAAAACTACCTTATACCATACTATAAATTTTGTAAATAAATAAATTTTAAAAAAAGGCTACTAAAAAATATAATACGATCTTTATTTTTCTTAATAAAAAATTATTTTATCTTCATCCCACAATCTATTCAATGTTTAAATAAAAACCATTGTGTGTGAATATATAACGTATGCACACGTTTTTCTTCAATAGATAACAAACTACCCTAATTGTTAGGTTTAAAACAATATATATATATATATATATATATATATATATATATATATATATATATATATAATGCATGCTTAATTGCTTTGTTGTGCTAGTTTTGCTAGAATGATCGCCCTAAATCGCTTATTAGATCAATTGTGAGTAGAAGTTTAAGTATTTATAGACTTTTAATGACATGTAAATAGTGTAATTAATTTTTAAAATAATAAATTTAATTTTTATTTATATGGTTTGAGATAGTTTTTCTAATTAATTCAGTTATGATCAAGTTTAGATAACAATTAAATATAAATTTTTTTTATATAAGAAGTGATGATATTTTTAAATAAAAATTATTTTGGAGAGATTTTGTAATTAATTTGAATTTGAAGGCAACTTAAGACTATTTTTTATAATTAATTTGAATTTGAAGTTAATTATTTGAATTTGAATGTAGTTTAAGGCTATTTTCTGCAACCAAGTAAACACTTGAGGCTATTTTCTGCATTTTTTTAATAGTTCAAGCTAATAAGCGTAACAACCCCTAAAGATTGAGCTATTTTTTTTTTGCAATTTTCCCTTTTGGTTATGACAGAGAAGTAAATGTTTTTTGTACGTTTGCTTATTGTCAGTTTTCATATTTGTATTGCTCACGAGTTTTTTTTTTCCTGAATCAATAAATATATAGATATGGTGGTTAAACGAAGTTACATAAAGATAAGACCAAACCAATGGTCCTATGTAAAAGAGAATCAGGAAACGTATATCTAAAATGTTCCCTCTATACCCACTAAAATCCCCCAACAATAGACGACTAACCCTCTACATCTCTCGAAGAGCTCAAGACATCCATAAATCTCCCAACCAATATTTTCAAGAGTGATTTTTTTTTCTTCCTATTATGCGTAAAGTGTTTGATATAGGCACGAATATAAGGCAGACTCAGGTTTTCAGTCCTTCCCATTTTTTAAAAAATATGCCAACCAATATTTTCAAGAGTGATTTTTTTTCTTCCTATTATGCGTAAAGTGTTTGATATAGGAACAAATATAAGACGGACTGAGGTTTACAATCCTCCCCATTTTTTAAAAAATATGCGAAGTTTAAGAGTTTGTTGGTGCAAACTATTTGTATGCCTATTGTATTAACTATTAAGGGTCTTATAAATGAGAATTATTCGTTTATCCACTAGGGATAATTTTTTTTTAAAAAAAAAATTGTAGCATGTTTTTTCATATTCCTATCACAAAAAATAAAAAATAAAAATGCATTTGGTGTTGCGGTTAGCTGGGTCATGTGTGTCAAGATGGTACCCAACTACCAAGCGGGGGATTTCTATGTTTTATGTTACATTTGAGGATGATTTATCTTCCTTTTTTGGACATATTTGTCGATTTAATGTGACAGAATAAAATTCGGTGGATTATTTTTTAAAAAAAAGATATTGAAGAAGAAGTAATAAAAAATCATTTAAAAACCAACCATAACGAAAAGATGTTATTAAGTGGTGATTTAGGAAGGTCTAATACATATTATAGCTACATAATATTTTAATAATTTATTTTGGCCTCAAAAATAATATAGATATAAATAAAATAAAAATGATTAAATAATTAATTTTGATATAAATAATTCTAGCCACCAAAAAATAATCTAGATATAAATAAAATAACACTTATCAAATACTACAAATTTATTTATTAATATTTTTGGTAAGTATGACTATGAAATATTTTTTATTTATATTTTTGTCAATTAACTAAAATATGTATAGATAGATTCTGGGTTATATAATTTTCTATAAACTATGACAACATATTATTTTATTAATTTTTCTCATAGGATCAACCACAATGCGCCACATAAGATATTTTCTCTAGGATCAACCACAATGCGACACATAGAACGCTATGCACCGATTTAGTATAGGTATATAGATAGATCTTTGAAAAGATATCACATTGATTAGAAAACTGGACCACAATTAATGATTGAAATTCACACGTTATTAATGCGAAAATAAGTGAGTTGGGTCCATTTTGAGTGGAATTATTTTATTTCAAATCAATTTATATCTATATCTATATAAAATATTAAAGCATAGGCTTGAAACGGGCTCTAGTGCGATCTCGAATCCACGGAATTTTCTGGATTAAAGCGAGATTATTTTTGCTTACGTGTCATTTTCTGGATTAAAGTGGTATTATATTTCTGGGCCACATCAATTAATAAACGAATATAATTAGGTAAATAACTTATCTTTTTAAATCAAATAATCTATTCAATATAACCTTATATTTTAATTAGATAAATATATCATACACAGTACAGAAAACATATCCAATCTTTTCTTTTTATATTTCACATCTAAAAAGTAATCTTTTCAATATATTAACTTAATTTTTTTTATTTTATAAATATACGGAGTATATAGATTTATAAGATTATAAACCTCCCTAAAAACATATGACACGTATGAATACCTTAATCCCTATGTAAATATTTTACAAACATTACCGGTAAATATCATTATATTTAAATATAATAAAATGACCATCTTAATTTGATGACCAAAAATATTACATTCACACACGATTGTACAATCATTAATTTATTGTTAAAGAAAGTATAAATTAAACATCATATATTTGTTAAGAAACCGCACAACGGGCGGATAGTAAGACTAGTACAATACTAAAACAGAGACCTGAAACGGTCTTTGGTGCGATTCGCATACGTGACATTTTCTGGATTAAAATGGGGTTATTTTTGCATACGTGTCATATTCTGAATTAATATGGTGTTATCTTTTTAGCCACAACAATTAATAAACCAATATAATTTTTCCATCTTGGTCCACTTATTTTTATAAGGCGAAACTAATTAAAATAACTCAACCTTTAAAGGGGTGTTAAAAATATATCCCTACCTTTCAAATGTAAGATAAATATCTCGACCTTTTCAAGGGATGGTAATATAATATCCCAAAATTTTCTCCCCCACAAAAATGCTTACATGGCACATATGTGGCAAAAAATAATGATCATATTCACAAGCGTGCCCTTGGATCTTAATGCTCGAATTATACAAAGTATAGTCTAGATTGTCATGATAATTTAAAAAAAAAAATAAAAGTCTCTTTTGTAACTAAAAAAAATCATTCAATTTAATACGTTTTTATAGATTATAATTAAATTTAATCAAAACAAATATAATAAAACAAGTCAATATTTAAAATATAATTTTCAATATCTTGATTGTGTAAAATATCATTCAAGTTTATTAGATTAAATTAGATTGGTTTTTAAGTTTATCTTAATTTTTTTTATTTTGGATTTAAGAAAAAATAAAAAATAAAAAAAATTACATCCTTGTATATATTTTTAATAATAATAATTTACTTCTTATATATAAATGAACGCCATTGAATAATCTAAATAATTAAATTTTCATTTCAATTTCGTAGTAACATAAAGTTTATAATTGACAAACATTCTTCAGTGTTGATAAGTTAAATCACTAGCTAATTATTTACTAATTGAAAATATGTTATTTTGCTTTACATTTTTTTATTTGGCTTGTTATAGATATTGATTTAAAAAAAGATATAAAAAGTTAGGTACAAATTAAATCTAAAACTACGAAATTTTATTAAATAAACTTTTAAACTCATCTAATTTAATTTTATATGTTTTATTTGAATTGAAAATAAATGAGTAATACAATACAAAAAATAAGAATTTTATTGGAGAGAAATCATTAGGATATTATATTACCATCACTTATAAAGGTCGTGATATTTATTTTACATTTGAAAGATTGAGATATATTTTTAACACCCCCTTAAAGGTTGGGTTATTTTAATTAATTTCGCATTTTTATAAATATTCAACTTTATATCTTAGTTATTTAGAAAAATTATCTTTTTAAATCAAATAATCTATCCAATATTTGGTCAAATTTAAATATAACATATCTATATATAAAACTTATCTTCTTTTTATTTTCCCAAACCCTCTTCTTTTCCCCTCTTTTTATTTTACGATTTTTCCCCATTGGCCTTATGTTTTATTCTTTTTATTCACAACTTAAGCTTTTGTTTTAACCAAAAAAAATAAAATAGAATTGGCATGTAGGAATATTTTTTCGGTGATTTTGTCATTAACAAGTAATAGATAATTAATGCGATTTTTGATTTACGAATTAGTAAATTCAAATATTTGGTGATTTTATAAAATCTAATATTTGGTGTTTTGACGTGTGTATTATATACTTATAAAAATATATTTTAACCATTTTTTTAAATAAGAGAACAAACATGATTAATCTAGACTCAAACATATGTTTACATTCTAAAAAAACACAATTGAAAATTATATGTACTTTATATGGAGTAGTAATTTATATTAATTCAAACATGATTTATATAATTAAACTTACATTAACAAATCGCGTAACGGGCGAGTAATAAAACTAGTTTAAACTATTCCCGCACAGGATAAGTAAGAGTATGTAAAATGTGTGTGGTTAATGTGAGATACGATAATTTTTTAGATTAGGTTAATTTAGATACATATTAATTTGAATGACATTTTTAAGAAAATTGTTCAATAAATTTTTTTATTGAATGGAGATTAGGTTAATTTTAATTCTACTTAAATAAATAAATAGTAGTATTGGAAATTTTAGTGATGTTAAAAATAAGATTAAAATTTTTATATTGCAATTTTTATTCTTTTAACTAAAAAATGATATGCTATATTTTTTTTAATAATCAAGTCGTGCAAAGCACAAGCCATAAACTAGTTGGTTGAGTAATCTTGAGTTTGTTCCGTTAGAGCAACCCCAATGAATTTTCTATCTTGAGTTTTTGGAGAATATTGAGATTGTTTTTGGTCCAACGGTTTTCTCATTACATTATCCAAAATAGAGAACGAGGAGAAAGAATTAAGATCATTCCCTAAATTTGGAGAAAACTCTGTGGGTCCGTATGAGACAGAAATAAAAAAATGACTAAAATTTAAAAACAGTTGAAATTGAAAAATTGTGTAAAATAAAGGTTGAAGATTATGGAATAATATAAACACCGTATGAGACGAAAAATAGTTTATTTATAAAAAATGAAATTTATTTGGTTGTTATTAGGCGTATTATGGTAATTTCAAATCAAATAAACCAAATAAACACCAAAAAAGCTTGTTACTTTAGCTTTTTTTTTAACTCCATTTTTTAACTACAAACTTACTTAAATGAGTACCCTATACACATATTAAATATAAACCTCCTAATTTTACTACTTATTTTAGTTCTAAAAATGTATCCATACATACCCTATATATTTTTAGGGTAAACTAAGTAATGGTAAAGCTGTTGGGCAAGTTCTAACTTGCCAAGTTATGGAGTATTAATTAAATTGAGAAAATTTCAAATTGGCAGGTCAAATATGAAACATAATACTGCAATAATTTTTCATTTGAATTACAGGTTTGAATTTTATTGGAGTTTCTTCTATGGGTGTATTTTAGATTTCAAATTGATTTTTTTTCACAAAATCTCATTTTGTTAGCTAGATCTAATTGCATTTGACTGATCTGTTTAACTATTTTTTTACAAACCTCAAAAGGGTGCTAATAGCTGAAACTAGTTATTTGGAGGAGTGTAGGCGATTTCCAGTTTTTTCAAAGCAAAAAAAACTCTTTAATTGGTTTGTTTTGGTAAATAACTATTTGATTAGTGCAAGCAAACAACACATCTTAATTATCAAAGTCCCCTAAAATTGATATCATGATTAATCAAGCTAGCTATATTAAAATGTTAATATTTTAATGTGCTGAAAAAATGATAAATATTTTGAGATGGAGTAAAGTAATAAAGTAAAACATGTTGGTAAAGTGTTAAAAAATTGACGGGATTCGATTTAGATCCTCTATAACACTTTGTATATTACACTTGGTATTATACTTAATTATTTTAGGTATAAATTCATATTAAAATTTTTAAAAAATTGTATTTATACTCTATACACTTATAGTAACATGTCTATAAACTTTAATTATTAAAATATATGTTTAAAAAAAATAAAAATATTTTCTAAAATAATCAATCTTTTAATTATCCATAATTTTTAATAATAATTTTTCATAATAAAATTTTATAAATATGTTAATATAAGTGTATAAAATATAAATATAATTTTTTAAATTTTTTTAATGTGAATTTATACTCAAAATAATTAAGTGTAACACCCGGTGTTATAGGGGATTCGGACGGGGATTTCACTAGTCAAATAAATAATAATATCCAAGGATGGAGATCACCTACAAGTCTACAACACACCATGTATCACTCGGTGTGAAACAAAATTAGTTTATATGAAAATTATTGTTAAAAAAATTTCAAAAATTATAACAATATTGCATTTGATAATTCATACATATTTGTAAAAAAATATTTTGAAAAATCATAAAAATATTTTTCTAATAAATACATATATATATGAGTAAAAGTCACAAAATAACAACATTTTAGCAAAAAAAAATTTACTATGATTTTTCAAAATATTTTTTTTACAAATGTGTATGAATTATCAAATACAATATTGTTATAATTTTTGAAATTTTTTTAACAATAATTTTCATATAAACTAATTTTGTATCACACCGAGTGATACACAGTGTGTTGTAAGGGGATCTTTACTCCATTTTCCAATGGTTATTTTAATGGGTATTTCTAATAGTTTTTGCCATATTATTGGAAATTCCAACAAACAAAAATGGTAAAAAATGAAGGTGATTCCACCAAATAAAAATGTTGAAATATATGATTGTTTTTTTAAAAAAAAAACATTCCAATTCCTTAATACCTCATTTTCATACATTTATTTTTGTACGTTGGACTTAATTAATGAAGAAAATTGACTTGCGTAATCACATGGTTATGGGCCAGCCATATGGATGTACTCTCCATTCCAAAATACCTAATTTTCATACTTTTGTTTTTGTACGTTGGACTTATTAATGAAGAAAATTGGTTATATACATCTCTATATTTTCATACATTTGTTTTTGTACCTTATTTTGACTCTACTGAGAATCTGGTGAATCCAATTCATATATACATCTCTATATATTCATTCACTTCACACAACCATCAATTACACCAAAATTGAAGAACCTTAACAATGGCAACTCCAGTTTATCGGATTTTTCGCCTGGTACCTCTTTTCTGCTTCTTCCTTGGTAGCACTTCCTTCTTTGCGGCGCAAGGAGAGGTTCACTACTACGATTTTGTCGTAAGTCTATCGCTTGCATAAAACATCATCTACCTCACATTTTGAGTTGCTTTAACATCTATATCTATGAAATGACTTAAATTAAACTTTGTGATTCCATTAGCTCAAGGACACAAATTTTACAAAGCTATGCAAGACGAAGAGCGTCCCAGCCATGAACGGCACCTTCCCTGGACCTGTTATCCGCGTCCAAAGAGGTGATAAGATATTCGTAAACTTTCATAACCAAGGAAGCTATGGTGTCACTCTTCATTGGTAAGTTCTTCGTGTTCTATTGTACGTGCATTTGCATACATATACATTTTTTTTACCCTTAAGTTCATTTTTAGGCATGGAGTGAAGCAACCGAGAAATCCATGGTCGGATGGGCCAGAGTACATAACACAATGCCCGGTCCAACCAGGATACAACTTCACATATGAGGTCATTCTCTCGGACGAAGAAGGGACCCTCTGGTGGCATGCTCATAGTGATTGGACTCGAGCCACGGTCCATGGTGCCATTGTGATTCAACCTGCCAACGGCAGCATCTATCCGTTTCCTAAGCCAGACGCCGAGGAAGTTATCATCCTCGGTAAGTCAATCTATATATGAAATCAATTGAAAATATATATGAAATCAATTGAAATTGAAATTGAAATTGAAATCGAAATCGAAATTGGTATGTATAGGGAATTGGTTCTTAGGAGACCTAGCACAAATGGTGTGGCAAGCTCTTGAAGTAACGGGAGAAGACACACCCCGTTCCGACGCTTATACTATCAACGGGGAGCCCGGAGATTTATGTGTTTGCTCTAACGGTAAACATTTTTTTTAATGTAAAAATTAATAAATGAAGTAAAAATTATTTGAAACATTTTTTGGGTGGGATTTGGATGAATTTTTCCAATTTTTGGGGAATAGGAATATTTAAAAAAATGTGGGATTATTATTTCAATAATTATATAAGATATAGTTTTGGTATAATATCAAACTAAAAACAATTAATTAAATTGTACTCCAGTCTATATTGTTTGACTAATTTGTCAAGAATGAAGAAAAAGGACCTGCAGATGGTTTTTTTTTTTTTGGTGATGGAAAGACCTACAGATTGAGTGGTTGGTTTGTGCATCTATAGAAGAAAGTGACCGTATTTGTATATGGTTGCAGAAATTGATACTCCATCCCTCCCTCTGACGGAAGGGGATTCGCTGTCCCCAAAGATACAGGGCCCCAGTGAATTAAAAAAAAAAGAAAAATAATTAAAATTAAAAAAATAGTAAATGGGAAATTTTGTGAGGAGGGACAGAAGGAAGAGATTGAAAGTGGATCATCACCGCTCACCGACAGTGAAAATACACAATTTTTGAGTAAAATATTAGCATTAATTTTATATAAAATTTTCTAAATCTTGCCACTTGTTAAATGTTTATCAATTAAAATGAGTTTGAAAGAGTGTTTATCAATTAAGTGACGTTTTTATCAATTTTTCCGTTTGGGAGATAATAAAAACATTTTTCAATAATACTTCCTTTGAATCATATTTTAAAACTCAAAATTTCATTAATTATTATGGAGTAATTTCTTAATTAATTCACCCTCAAACTATTAATTGATGGAGTTCAATCACCCTATCTAACAATCTATTCTAGCTAGCAATTGCTTGGCTAGCATAATTTATACCCTATCCATTTGTGTTTAACTGACTTTTTCAAAAGTCATATACGTAAAAACTATATAAAATATTAATTTTTATTCAATCTTTTTAATAACATGATACTTAATTATTACTAATAAGTATAGATTATTAAAAAAAATTTTAAAAATAATTATTTTATATAATTTTTTATCATTTTAAAAAACGTACGTACATAAATATTAAAAAATCAATTAAAAGAGTACGGAAAGTACTATATTTAAAATAAATTGTATTAATTAAACCTCAATGGTTCATAAGGTTTATAATTACATTAATTATGTATTTAATTAAAGTAATTGATTCACAGATTGGATTTACAATTTGCAGGAACAACCTACCGGCTGACGGTTGACTACGGCAAGACTTACCTTCTCCGGGTGATCAACGCCGGCGACAATGCCGAGTTTTTCTTCGCCATCGCCGGCCACAACGTGACGGTGGTGGGCATGGACGCCTCCTACACGAAGCCCTTCTCCACCTCCTACCTCATGCTCAGCCCCGGGCAGACCGCCGACGTCCTCCTCACCGCCGACCAAACCCCGAGCCACTACTACATGGCGGCGCGCCAGTACTCCAGCGACCACGACGACGTCGTCTACTTCGACCACACCAACGCCACCGGCATCGTCCAGTACTCCGGCAACTACACTCCCCCTAGCTCCCCGGAGTTCCCCTCCACTCTCCCGCCCTACAAGGACTCCCTCGCTGCCCTCAACTACACCAACAACCTCCGGAGCCTCGCCAACGCCGACCACCCCATCGACGTCCCGGAGAACGTGACGGCCAGGATGTTTTACGTCGTGTCGATGGGGATGATCTATTGCCCCAACAGCACCTGCGGCGGCTACGGCGGCAACCGGATGGCCTCCAGCATTAACAATATCACTTTCGTCAACCCTTCGTCGGATATTCTTTCGGCCTACTACTTGTATGCTCACTCCCATCTTTTACCTACGTCTTTCAAGTATTGGTCGGGTCGGATTCAGGTCTGATAGTAACGGTTTACGATAACTAAGTGTCGAATTTTAACCTTATAAGTTAGGTTTATCGAGTCAATTAGAGTTTTCCTCGATAATCGTGTCACGTTTTGATAGGTTTAGTTAGGATTTACTCTTTCGAAATTACTCATGGTAACGCTTGAAATAGTAACGGTTGATATCAAATAGTAACGCTTAGAGCTTCAAATTTTGAGAGGTTTTGCTAATGGCCGGTTTTGACGCAGGAATATAACGGGTGTGTACGAGACAGGATTTCCAAACGACCCGTCGGTAACCTTCAACTACACCGGGGAAGATCTTTCCGATAGCCTTGCCTACCCGAAGCGAGGAACCGAGGTGAAAGTGTTGGAGTACGGAGAACAAGTGGAGATAGTGTTTCAAGGAACCAACCTCATGGATGCAGCGGAAAGCCACCCCATGCACCTCCATGGTCACAGCTTCTACGTTGTGGGTAACGGATTAGGCAACTTCGACGAGACTAACGACACCAAGAACTTCAATTTGGCTGATCCGCCGCGTCTCAACACTGTTGGCGTGCCCAAGTACGGTTGGTCAGCTATACGATTCACTGCCAAGAATCCCGGTAAGATCTTGTTTTCCGTTGCATTAGTTAAGATCGTTGCATATATTGTCATGCACAATTCAAAACAAAACAACACAATGCAACGATATATACATCTATAATAGCTTATACTTAATTGTGTAAATACGTAGGTGTATGGTTTATGCATTGCCATTACGATCGACACATGAGTTGGGGAATGGACATGGCCTTCATTGTGAAAGATGGCAACACCTCTTCGTCCAAGATGATGCAGCCTCCCAACTACATGCCTCTGTGCAACGTCTCAACCGACTCGAACACTTCTTCAATTTACCACCTCAGCTCAAATGACCGAGGTAGATTGATCTCCAGTACAAACTAAGATTGTTAGTTTTGCCATTCCTCATTTTAATTTGTATTCAATTAGCTAGCAACATTGGTTGGGATATTTTTCGCGACGAAAAATAAGTTGCCTTCGGCGGAAATAAAGGGCAACGGGGACCAATACTTCGTTGTAATGTCGAGTTGAGTCATCGAAGATGATATATATGTACATGTGATGAACTCGAATCAAACTACATATTTACTTCGCATTTTTCTCTTACATTGTATCTTTAATACAAATATCAGTAGATGTAAGAGATTCTCCTCCTCAGCCAGAAGTCTCGAATTCGAATCTTTATAATCGAGTATCTTTAAAATATGTAACAGCCAGAAGTCTCGAATTCAAATCTTTATAATCGGGATTTTACTTAGTTCATATTTCAATGTTGCGACTTACTTTTTTTCCAAAAAACACTTTTCACATCGGTCAACAAAATAGGGCAGTGTCTGTTTTGTTTTCAACCTCACAATTTTACAAATCGATGTTAAAAATCTATTTAACATCATGCGTTTTTCGGGTGTATGAGTTTATCAAAGGAACAATGAAAAAGAACTGATTCGAATCTTAGTACAAGCAAGCAACCATGATTGAACATAATAGAGAGGTTTTACAGTGGAACAAACAGGGGCTTCCTACAACAGATGCAGATGCAGGAGATAGGAGGGTGCTTATAACACTGGAAAATAGGGGTATTCAGAGGTACATTCCAAAAGGTGCCTGCAAGGTATCATTATCAGATTCCGAGTCTCCAGCGAGAGTATAAAAATACAGAAACAAGCAACGTTTATTTATGTATCGTTGTTTGAGATGTCCGTCTAATCTGTAGTGCATTATGATGCAAACCTGCCCAAATGACCAACTACTTTCAGGAGGTTTTTTAAGTGTTGTTTATGCATAGTGATAAGTGCAGATTGTATCCATCACTGGTATGTTCGCATGTGCGTCTCGTTATTGCTGTCACGGAGGTTCTCTATTTGATCCAGAATCTGCAAATGAAGGTTCTTAAGATGAGCATGAATGGTCATTCTAGTTGTGTTTCTGCCTAAATGTGTTGCTTAGAAAGCTGATCTTCTCGGTAGAATTTGGGGGAAAACAAGAGCACCCGAGAAAATCAGTTGGAGGTCCTTTAAAAATGAAGTAAAGGATGAAGAAGAGCACCCGAGAAAATACCTCAATCGCAATTGCTGTAGGTGTGATATCTGCAATGTCGTCAAGACCCAGTTTCGCTGCAATGTCTGAGAGCAACAAAGCCATTTGACACCATAGAAGGGAAATTAATGCGACTAGAATCAGAAAATATAAGCCAGAGAAAAGAGGGGAAAAGAAGATGCAAATAAACTAGCATACGTTGCAAGGAAACTGTAGTGTCTGCATTGGCATATGATTCGCCGCGTTTCTTTGATAAAGTAAATAGCGCCATAAAGGCCTGCAAGAAGTTTTTAAAGCATTATATGTTCATCTGTATTCCGATTTATAACTTTACAATGGGGTAATTGTGTCGACGAGTTTTCCAAAGGCTCAACAGAACAGTTATCCAACCTTTGTGTATGCATCACCTGCATCAAAATTCAAGAGGGGCCTTGAATCAGTTCCTACTGCAGCAATTCTCTTCGCTAGCGCATCCAAGGGGACATCTAACCAGACAGTTATGCCCTGTTTCATATATTTCCTACAACAAAAATCATGATTCATGATATTGGTCAATATACAGTATAAATACAAATCCATGGAGTGAAACTAAATGATTCGAAAGAGGGAGTGTCATTAGTGATTTACCAGTTGATAGGCTGGATAACTGCACCACCACCAGTTGCGACAACAATCTTGGGGGTCAAAGCCAATTGTCGAAGTGCTTCACTCTTAAGGAGGTAAAAAGAATATCAAGTGTTACTGATAAAAGTCGGAAATGAAATTCAATAATGTGGCTACCATAAAAAGATTGGCAAGGATAAGGTCATAATTACTGTTAATTCACAACTTGGATTCATATAATGATTTTTAGTTTCCATTCAACTATTTGATTATCAAGTGTCAAAAAGAGAAAAAAAATCCTGATGTTCTTAAAAAATACACGGCTTAGAATCTAGGAATACTATTACTTTACTTTTTAGAGTATTTGCCAAGATCATAAGAATCTTATGTTCATACTTACAATCCAATCATTTTGAGTGAAATTGCTCCATAATTAAGATTTCAATACTGATCACCTTGACTAAACAATATGAAAGCATGGGACCTTGTAAATGATATTTCTTGCATTTCCTTATCTTCAATGTATGCACAGCATTTATGCATAAAGCAATTCATTGGCCATATACTCGTTATCATGAGTTTCATCAGACATTTAGCAATTTATAAAGGTCCGTTAGATACATTTAATTAACGAACGAGTATAGTATTCTAGATATTAATGCAGTTATTTGAACTAACCTCATATTGTCTGAAGAAGGTCTCACCCAACTGTAGAAAAATTTGTCTTACAGAAGTTCCGCCATCCACAGACTGTTCAATGAATCGGTCACTGAGATGTCCACAAATATTAATATATACTTGTTAGAACAACAGAAAACAAGTCCATGAAGCTTAAGTAGAACTACATAAAGATCATGATATAACATGATACGGAATATCACATAATTTTTCCTTAGAAAGTATGAACCATGTAGAAGTAACTAACCTGTCAACAAAAGTATACCCCAATGACTCCGCTAAAACTTTTCCCACTGTTGTCTTTCCAGAGCCCATCATCCCTGAATTTGCCACCGGGTAATCAGATTTGAAGGCAGTAACATAACTAGGATAGCAGGAGTGCCAAAGAAGCTGCTTACCGACGAGAAATATGCACCGTCCATCTAAATATGGCGCTACTTCTTGTGCTTTCTTCTGCAATTGCGCACATAAAAGCATAATATGTGAGGTTGGATTGGCCAACCAAAAGTAAAGATTATAGTTTTCCAAATGCAGAATACATCAAAATCTGGTTGGAGAACCTCATACCTTCAGTAACCAACTACTGTCAAAACAGGCACACAGATTCCTGGATACAATCTTACAGGCTGCAAAGTACCGAGAAACATGTAAGCGACATTGAAGCATGTAATTCCACCACTTCAGAACATTTAAGGAAATGACAGGTAAGTGTGATACTCCATATCCTTCCCACACTTGTTTTCTCTTATAGCCATAACCAAAGGCCTATTCGGATAGATCTAGCTAACAGGTACCTTGGGAATCTTTAGAGGCTTGCGACAACCGCACACAGAACCTTCTGGTAGAGTATCTACTGTTCTTTGTCATCACCCCTCTTACACTGCCAGTATCTTTTACCCGGAAGTGGCATCTGTCACAATACCTTCTTGGAGAATTTGGCTGGGCAACCAGCAATTTGCTCTTAGGAAGTTCAAGCCTGACCTGAGAGGGAAGTTGCAGGGTCGCGGCACCACACGAAGCTTCCATTTTCTAGAAACCACTAGAATCAATTTCCTCAAGCAATTCACCCCCAATTGTAAAGATCTCAAAGCTCTTACAACAATCCTGATTTAGTTTCTGTAAGTAAACCTCTTCCGTTTTCACATCAGTTCTGCAACAACAACAACAACAGCCAGGAAATTTTCAACCTCGTACATAGATCTGCAGCATTTATAAGGTTAGGGGAAGTAAATGAAAAGATTCAATCGCATTAAATTTAACAGGCAGTAAAGATTCCGACAAATTCAGACTACTTCAGAATCGATTCTCTAGGAAGGTAGTAACAATCAAATTGCAGCAGCTCGACAAAAATAAAAGAACGCAAAACCTATCAATCATAAAAACCAGCAGCCATAGATTGAACTCGATTAAGCAAACGACATTGAGAGAAAAAGCAAGTTGAAGGAAGTGAAATGGGAATAAGGAATAGAAACTACAAACTGTCACCATGTTCCTGCATGATTGCGATCGATGAATTGTCTGTACGAACCGGGAGATTACAATGCAGAGAGAGGGAGAGAGAGGAGGGGTAGGAGGGCATACCGGGGGTTTGGTGAGGAAGTGGATGGGGCGTAGGATAAGCAGGGCGCATGTTAGCTAGGCAGTTTAGAAATCGTGGGAAAAAAAGGCCGTTAGGCGATGAACGATTTGAAAGTGTGTTAAAATTAAAAATTACAAATCAGTACAGTTTCGACCTTATTTAGGCTCATTTTATACTTGGGTTTTGTTTGGCTCATTTTTTTTATAATAAATTCGAAATACTAAACAAAGATAGACACACATAATTTTAAATTTGTATGTTGTTTGGTTTGCACACATCACAATATATTTTATTTAAAATTCACTTTAAGTTAACTCTTAAATACACTGTAAACCAAACACTACATTTATATTTTGCATTATAATTATAAGAAAGTGTCAACTTTAGTTGATACTGATAGATTACATATTTACACATTGTATAGTGTATGGGTCTAAACCTCAATCTTACTCACTTGTAATATATATATCTATTGATAGGATGAGGAATAAAAACCTAAGGAGGATTTTAAATCAATTGATATATCTCTACAGATACAATAATTGACACTCAGTAAAAATTATTGATGAAATTTAAGAATATAAAATTAAAAAGATGCAAAATAGGTTGAAAATCATCATCAAAAAGGCTAATTGAACTTTAGTACTCTATCCGTCCGTCAATATATGTCCTTTTACCCCATGAATTTTGTCAGAAATACATGTCCTTTAGATTTAATCATTACACTAACCTACTTTTTAGATCTAAGCATTACTCTAATTTTTACATCACCCCTACTCTCCTCCTTAGAAATTGAAAAAAAAACTTTTTTAATTTTAATTTATTACTATTCCACTAGTATTTATAAGATTTCTTAATTCCCGTGCATAGGCCTCAAAGGACATGTATTTCCGGATGGAGGGAGTACGAAGTATTAGTTTTAGCTCATTTAAAATGATATAATATTGAAATATAAAACTTTAAACAACTTATTTTTTAATAAGGAAAGGATTTGAAAAGTCGAACAAGCCTGATACTTTGAGAGGCTGAAAAAAATCGACTAACAACACACCGTTATGATACAATAGATTAGAAAAACAACTAAAGCAGCCAAACAAAATACAACTGAACCAAGGTTGGCAAAAAAACTCAAGCAGAACTAGATGTCCACACACACGCCAAAGAAATTGGAAGAGAACAAGTCGAGCACTATCAAAGTAGTACTATCGAAAAACAAGTATTGTAAGATACAATCTCTTGATTGTGCGAATTAGGGAAGTACCTCTTGACTAAAAGAGCTTTCATGAACGTACATTATAACCCTAACCAAATCCGACTCATACCTCACACTACGATCCAAGTGTTAAATTTATTGTTGTTTCACCTAAAATTTTAATCCTTCTAAATCTGCAAATTTGCTAATATATATATGGCCATATAGCAAAATATAATTATTGAAAAATAGTAATTACTTCACGTGCTATTATTTTTCATTTGAAAAAACTACTCCCTCCATCCCTCCCATAATCATATTTATAATTTCACTAACCCTTTATTCGAATGGATAATCACATTTATAATTTCACTAACCCTTTATTCGAACATTCGAAGATAATACTCCCTTTGATCTAAAACTAATGATTGATTAAATGAAAGATTATACAACAATTAGAGCATGAGTAATGAGTTTTCATTACCTTATATAGCTCATGTAAGGTAATCACATGATTGTGGGTTAAATCTTAAGGTAGACAAAGAAAATAGGTTAATTATTTTGGTGGGATCGAAACTATGTGAAAAAACTCATAATTTATTTATTTTGTATTAAATAAATTATACGGAGTATTATAGTTGGTGGAAAAATATGGTGGGGTATTTATAAATGAAAATAGTAAGAGAGGAATAAGTAAACTCATAATCGCAGTAAAAAATATATCTAATAAGTGAAGAGATAAATAAAAATAAAAATAATTTAAAGTATAAAATTAATCAAGTGTAAAATTATTGTTGGAAAAAAAATAGAAATAAAAAGTAGAAAAAAGTTTACCCATGGTTACTCATGGTAAGATCCATGGAAGGTATTTATTTGAAAGGTCGGGTGAATGGAAAAAATGAAAAACTAAGTAGGTGAAAGAAGAAGGCAGCTAATTGGAGGGAGGAGTTTGGTGGGAACGAGTTTCATAAGCCCAACTCTTCAACCATATTACCAAACCTTCTTCTTTTTTTTTTTCTATTTTTATTTATTATCTATGTGTATATTTAATTATAGATACCAAATTAAGTATTTATATTATTAGGGTGATAACATATTAGTGGTCAAAGCACTTTGCACTTATAATTACCTTGTAGCCATCTAAGCATTTAAATCTCTTATTTTAAATTCCGATTAGAGATGACTTTACTATTTTGAATATTTTTTCGACTTTTATTAGGCGTTGTCAAAATAGTACTAACATTATTACAATCTCCGTGCCATGGCGCAATTTTTAATAATAAAATTGTTTTGGGAGAAATCTGCATGCACCTCGATCCTTCTTGGTGTCGATTGATCTGCCCTGCATAGAAGGAGAGGAAGAGGCGGGGCTCACTCCCCCGGAGGAGCCTCCGACGCTCAAGTCAGAGTTTGTTGGATGTCAGAGAAGCCTCTCTAAACCCATCTTATCATCTCTTATATACAACGGGAATTAGGGTTTCAATAAATGTACCCGATAAAAGACGATTGTGCCCCCAAGTTCTTGATGGGCTTACTTTAGCTATATCAATTGCCCCTCGGGTTTCCTCTTCACGATTTAGTGATGAGGGGAGGCGAATAATTCGATGCTCTTCACTTGTTATGATCGAAGACCACCAGTAATGCTTGCCCCTTGTCTTCGTGGTATCCTGCAAGTTTTAGCATTCTCAACCTTGAATTTGGTAAATAAAGAGCGGTCATCCGGGGTTCGAATCGGGGACCTTTGAGTACTACCCATAAGTCCTTTCTGGTTGAACCATTCCGGAATGGTTTTAGCATTCTCAACCGAATAACACAGGAAGAGATGAGATAAATGTTTGGCCATAAGTGAGAGACAGTGTTAGTTGATGACATTCTTACTTAACTTTTATTTATGATTTGACAATTTGGTGGTTTTCATTTAGGATTGAACATTTCGTCTTAAATGACATTCTTATCCCTCGATTTTGACTTTCGCTGGCCCTTAATGGGGTTATTATGGCCTCAAGATTTGCTTTAATTGGTTGTAAGTGACGATTCTTTGGCCATAAGTGGTGATTCATTGGCCATAAGTGGTGATCTATATATTGGCATTGAGTGGGGTTCTGTTGGCCTTAACTGGCGTTCTGTTGGCCTTAAGTGGCGTTCTATTGGCCTTGAGTGGCGTTCTGTTGGCCTTGAGTAGCGTTCTATTGGCCTTGAGTGGCGTTCTATTAATTGTTTTCTTGGCTCATATGCTACGTGTGAGTCAACCGGTGGCGTCTCAATCATGTAGAATAACCTCAACTATTTCGGGTTCGTTGCTTCTAGTGTTGTGTCATATATCCCTAGGTTACCCACGAAGTCTGAATCGTGCCCCAATGTCGATCTATTGTTACCTATGCAAGAACCCAAGAAGAGCAACACACCAGACCAAAAGAGGGTGGGATATGTCCCATTGTCCGAACAATGAGAACAAGGGGAAAGTGACCATGATCTCTCAAAGTATGCCAAAATTAATGAAACAAGTGTACAAATAAGTGCAATCAAAGCTCACCAATGCAATATATAATCATATTGCGCCAATATTTAAATAAAGAACGAAGGTTAACAAGGCATGTCCTAATTGTTAGCATGACTTCTATTGGTATAAATAGGCAAAATATAAAGCATGTAATCAAATCATGCAATGTAACGGCCCAAATTATGACATCCGGGTTACGTTTAGAGGGAAGAAATATCCCTCTGCCAGATCTTAGCAATCCAAGTACGAGCCGTTTATTTGTTCTCTTCAAGTTATAACCCTGTTTAAGTTTTAAGGATTTAATGATATAATTCAAGAAAGAAAAGGGGATTTCAAACCCTCAAAACTGTCACATAATCCAATCATAATATGCGCTTATGCACGTGAACCTGTCCTAATTCAACTAGTCAAAACTCAAAAGAGACAAAACAAGTTTAAATCAATATAAATGTACATTGCTTCTAAATGCCCAACTAAACCAAAACACTTATAAAATCAATGTTGTACGAAGTCTTCTTAACACTCTCGTCCCGTGAGGAAAACCCCGTCATAGAAGCACTCAGCAAGCAAAAGGGGCGGGTACCTGAAACTAACCACGAAGTCGGGCCAAGAGACGCATGCGGGCCCTAAAGACCTCACTGAGGACATATAATACGCCTATAACTAAAATAAAGGATGTTCTAGTGCAGTACGAAATTTAAATCACACAAACATGCTGACAGTTTATATGTGCAGAAAGCGATTAAATGGATCCACACAGAATGCCAAGTGGCATATCCCTCTCCTACCTCTGCACCTAGACCTGTCACAACACAACCCGACCCGGTCGACCCGACCCGAATGCCCGAAAAAATTTCGACCCGAACCCGGGAATTTCGACCCGGAAATTTTTTCCGACCCGAACCCGATAACCCGAAAATTTTCTGGGTAATCTGGGTTTCGACCCGGTGACCCAATTGACCCGGTAATTTTGACCCGATTTACCCATTTGACCCGGTGACCCGATTGACCCGATTGATTTATAATTATATATGATTAAATTTTTTATGGAGATTCTAATTTATTACATTTTATAATTACAATCACTTGATATTTCATTTTCAAATCAACTTTTATATTTATTTATATTGTGTAATACTCCGTTCGATCGATAGTATTTAATTTTTTATTTTTCAACGGACTTTTTTAAGAAGATAAAAATTCTAAAAAATATTAAAACATTAAAACAGTTCTATGCTTATTACTAATTGCATGAAATTATTTTTAAAAAATTATTTGAAAATTGATATTTTATATATTATTACATTTTATTAAAAATTACGAGAAATAATAAAAATCAAATATTTTAGATCAAATATAGTATATAATTACAAGCACCAGAACTTATGAACAACGTCTTTAACTTTAGAATTTTAATTTATCGCAAAATTATCAAATCATGATTTTTTTAAATTTAAAAAAGAAAAAATTGACCAACCCGAAATCGACCCGAAAACCCGGTCAAACCCGTATTACCCGGGACCCGAAAATACCCGAAACCCGTATTACCCGAGACCCGTATTACCCGGGACCCGAAGTGACCCGACCCGAACCCGACCCGAATGACCCGTTTGACAGGTCTATAGACTGCACCCCTTCCCGTTAGTGCAGAGACTGGCCAGTTCGGTGCTATAGCATAGCAATTTCCTCGTGGTGGTGCACTCACCACGGTATCATCATATCATATCATATCTCATCGTAATATCATATATCATGCTCATGCCCGATGGTGCTGGGCTAATCATATCATATCATATCATCTCATCTGTTGCCCGATGGTGCTGGGCTATCATATCATGCTCATATCGACTCGATAGACTCAGGGCACCCGATGGGGCTGGGCTACCCTATGACCCTAGCAAAGACTCTAGGACTATCACAGATAACGGTCGTTCTGTTTCAAACGCATAAAGAATAGGGATGCTCATTCATAAGTGCAAGTCCTAAGCATGATACTACATGGCATGCTTTTATGCATATGCAACACCTACATACTATATGACACATCAGGCATGAGGTCCTGGTTACTGAGTAAGCTCCCGTAGGAAACTTACCTAGAGTCTTCACATCCAATTAGCCAGCAAATAAGCCACTCAGAGAATCATCCATCAGCAAATAAGCCACTCAGAGAACCATCAAGTCACACTAGCAAGTAATAAGCAAGGAATAACTCATCAGTACATATTTAATCAACACACAAACAGGTTTCCAAGTCATTACCAGACTAAATAATATTTTATTCAAGTAACCTCACATTCTCATCATAACCATTATTCTCAATTAACCTTGTTCTCATCAAGCATGCAACTTAGTTCAAACCCTATTCAAGATCATTACTCAAACCATCTTACTTCAAAGCAAGCTCGGGTTTTTCCTTAACATTTTCTCAAGCAACCATCGATTATCAAATACCCGTTTACTCAACAACCACAAGTTCTCAAAATCAAGGATCAACAAGTCTTATTTATCAAACTCACATAATCGATCGTGCTCAACGAGTAACCAATGGTAAGTTGACAAGAATCTCTTTTATCAAATCATTTTCTCAAGTATCATATATTCATTCATTTTTAAGGACTAAGCCATGTTAAGTCAATATTCCTAAGATCCTTTTTGAATTCAATTATCACTAAGTCACTCAATGAAAGCTCGAAGTCAACGCAAGCAAGATTAAAACATAACAAGTCCTCAAGATATCTTTTCATATAATCTTATACACTTAACCATATCTTAGCTATTTTTATAAGATTTTGCTCATCAAGTACATTAGTCATAAACATTCAATAAGATACCCGCACTTAAAGTTTAGGTTTCTATAAGAAGGATCCTATCTCATTTAAATAAGCGGGTTTTCTACATCATCAACAATAATAGCCAATATAGTCCAACAACTTCAAGCTTAGCTAATTTATCCATTTAACAAAGTCACCAGACATCACAAATTCGTCAAGACAAATTTTAATCATCTTAGACACATTAAATATATCTCAAATAACTACTCTTATTAGTTTACTCATCAATCCATTATCAAACAACATTCAAACACAATACATTACATATTTTCAGGTCGGCTTCTATAAAAAAAGTTACAACTTGTCTCCATTTGATAACATATTCCAAGTTGTCTAATTAGTGCACCAATTTTGTATATAATCACGAGTCAACCCCTAGCTAGGTCACATTACATCATTAGAATCAATTTGAAAGTCATTTCTTGATTCGACCATACTAATATATACATATTTATAGGTCTTCTAGGCAACAAGTCACAATTTAACAAGGTCATACAATATCCACTTTATTTAACTAAATCAACCTACTCCACAAGGTCACAAAGCATAGTTACACATCTCTTGATCTAGTATACCAATTCTCTTATCAAGACAAGCTATTAATTCATACCTTAAGTAGTCTTTATTCTAGTTCGGTTTATACCTCAAAATAACTTATATTCAAATTAAATTACATTCAAGTTTAAGAAATTTTAACTCACAACCAATCCTATAACCTAGCTAGAAGTTCCTTATACCATCAAACATTAAGTCAGCCTCTTTTATTAAATAAATAAATCAAATTTCAACTTAGAGTTTCATGTGTCAAAATTGACGGATATATCCATAAAATCAATTAAGCCAAGAGGGATCAAATGACTTATAAGATTTGCCCATTAAATCCGTAAATCAACCGAACAATGATACAAGCAAGCCACTAAGTAAATCAAAACTAAAACCAAAATCATCAAATCTTCAATTTGTAGTTTTAACCACACACAGGCTCAATTTCTAGAAATAAATTAGGCAAGGAATGTCGAGGTCAAGGAGATATACCCCAAATCCCATGGAGGTCGAGAGGATTCGGATTCAAGGGCTCCGGTTCGGAGGGCATGGGCTCGCGAGGTCGTCGGCGTCGGTGCTGCAACGGAACTCCGACCCCGTCGAGATCGAGAGAAGAGTGATGGAGGGAGCCCAACGCTGGCTCGACGCTCGGCCTTGGACTCGCTGGTGGCTCATCGTCGATGAAAGCACCTAAATCGGCCATCGATAGAGAGAGAGAGAAGCGGCGCAGTTCAAGCCCGAGATTTGGAGACGGGGTTTGTTGAGGCGGCAACAGAGCTCTGTAGGTCCGAGGGGAGGGAGCTTCATTCGCTGGAAATGGCGGCCTCAGATCTAGTGTCGAGGGATCAAATCGGCGAGAGAGTGAGGTCATCGACGTTAGCTTCGATGAATGAAGGCGGAGAAGAGCGCCCAGGTGCGACGAAGAGCGTGAGAGAGATGAGGGAGCCATGGGAGGTGAGGAAGCTCGGCTGAGGTTCGACGGAAGGAGGAAGGATGAAGGGAGGTAGAGGTGGCGGCTTCAAGCTCGAGATTGCGAGGTGAGAGAGAGAGATCTGAGAGAGAAGAGAAGTCCAGATCCGAAAATGAGGGGCGGCTGAACCCGAGAGAGAGAGAGACGGAGGAAGCCCTTCAATGGCTTGAAGCTTGAGGTTTGTGAGACGGTTTGGATCTGAGGAAGGATAGAGAGAGAGAGGGCAGAGGCAGACTAATGAAAATGAGGGCGGCTAGGGTTAGAACACAAGGTATATATATACCGTCAATTTAGGGTTAGATAATACTACAAAATAACAAAAATAAACCCGTTATTTCTGTTTTGTAAAAATTCTAACACAAAAATTAACAAGATTCAACCCAACAATTTCTATTTAAATTATAATTGTCTTAAAACTGATCACACATCTCTCAACATGTTCAAAACAATATTCATTTCTTAATTTGAAACCCCCAAATAAAATCTTAAAATTAATTCATAATTCATAAAATAATATTTTAAAATCTCGTCCTTTACATCATCCACCTCTAAAAACAAGTCTCGTCCTCGAGACTAAAATCCTTTTTAAAAACAACCAACATTTCGAAAAAAAACAAGTTAGCTCCTCCTATGTCAGTCAACGAGATTTTCTAGGATTCAATAAGCAGTTTATCCACCTCTAAGGGCTAGTCCCAGATTCCACTTCCTAACTTCATTTCTCATGATCAGTTTCAACAACAAACTCATATATTAACATAACCTAAATATCATCATGTCAGAATTTATCATCAGCAGATCACATTATTAGCACACCATATGATCACAAAAAGTTGCACATTTTTATCTATTAGAAAAGAACACAATCATCATAAGTAACATTTGCACTCAGAAGGGAAAGTATAATCAGCATCGTAAAAGTCAGCATATTGGCCCACTATGTTTCTGCTGCGCCACTCTGATCAAACTAAACGACCCACTGTTGATCACACCACAAAAGATTATACAAGGATGACGCAAGACCTAAGTTATAACCGAAGGAAAGAAATATTAAGGGACAATCTGCCTAACTTTGGACACTAAGATAGACTCGGACAGTATCTGATAAGACAAACACGAGAATTTCGTCGATGTCCATGAGAAACACTTAAGGTTGTGATCGTATCACTCAAATCATCACGGAACACATCATGTCATAAAACACACAACGTGCTAATCTTGCACACTAACATGAACCTATCTCAGGAGGCAACGATGATACGATTCTAGCACTAGTGTCCTATCATGTGGTAAGATACAAGATAAATAACCTATCATCATGAGAGCAACATCGATATACATACTATCCTCAAGTCAAATCATCACTAACAGGGAATAGCACACATATAATGACCAGGAATGTTATTAAAGTACAACATCCATACATACATAAAATAGAATTAACAATTTGTCACCCGAATATACTAAATAGATTCCGTATATATGTGAGAGGATCCTATATGCCACTATGGTGTAAGGAAACTAAACATAAAAGGTAAAGAATAACATCAACATGTCTTAAAAGTCACGAAATAATATGATATAGTTCATCGGATAAAGACAAGTGTAAGTGTGTGCTTCATGCATTTGTGTCACCAAGGAATACATCAACACATATTTCATACCACTATAAGCTCAACATGGTAGATAGTATAGTATCAACAATTTTTCAATCAAAATAGAGTGCATAAACATACAAATACAATTTAAACTATAGGGATGGACGTGTGAGCATACGAGGCTTAAAACTACTAAGGCAAAACGAGGATAGACGGGTATCATGTAGCAAGTAAAAGTAAGCATGTGCAATATCAGGACCTACGCATAGTACTACTCATGTAAAATAGAGTATGATGGTGTCAAAAGATAAAAGATTGCTCCAATGATAATATTCAAAATATGTAAGCAATGATTATCTCATAAAATCATGGAACAAGGGGAAATATGCAAGATAGGTATACTATCAAAACCCTATTACATAAGTGACCATACAAATAACGTAAATAGTGCAAAGAATCGCATACCACATTAGTGATTCGAAATTTCTACATGTTATCACTAACACATGACGATAAGTAAATGCACGAAATCATATTTTAACAACTAACAAGATGTTGCATAATGAGTCGGACTAAGCATAGATATATAGAGTATAATGTCATAGATATGCATACCAACTAAGATACAGATGGGAAGGGCACGGCCAAGCTATCATGGGTCATGTAGTTATAGAAATCAATCACTTAGGGCATAAAACTCAATAATCATTTCTTTGAAAGTAGAGATCATATGAGGGGTACTAGTAGCACACAACACAGTAGGAGGGAACATAGGTAGCATGTGACGACATACATTACAACAACGCATAATAGGCCAAAATGATCATGCGAAACCTACTAGGAGCATGAGAGATGTGTGAGGAGGAAGTAATGCGACCATGATACAGTAGCGACTATCTCAATTTACACAACGTCAGGATGTGCACATATATGCCAACAAGGCATAAATGTTACAAGTAACTAGATGTAATCTCATATCAAGTCATGGATGCTTAAGTGGGGCTACCATCACAATCGAATAATAGTTTCCAAGGGTGGCATATTACAGGAGAATAACACGCTGTATTTATCCAAAGATCATCACATGCAATTATATAGCTACAGTAGTGGGTGGTCATGCGACGTGTGAAGTCCTTAAAGTATAACAATCGTAGAGTTATAGCACAAGTTAAGATGGGACAACGGTGAGAGATATATGGCTAAACAAGGCTTAGCACACAAAGCATAAAATCATAATATAACTACGTCGATATCATTTAATAAGTATAAACAGACAAGAGCGAATGATCATGTGATGAGAACATACAAGGATAACAAGTTTACTATGAAGCTGTGATAGTAATAATAAAGGCATGATGCAATTGAGGCATACAGTCACAACATAACTAATTTAATTATACCTAACATTCTTAAGCATCCAAAAGGGCAAGCGGTAACATGGAAGAATGGAAGGACTATCCCGAGTCTATGATGAAGAGTAATAAACAATAATGTGGAGAATAAGGTCATGTAATTCACAAGTCATGTGTCATATATGACACTAGCAACACCAGATGATCCACGTGTTCATAAACATAGGATATACAAGTATAGCGGATAACATAGCAACACATCGAAAATCAAACCAATCATATAACAAGACGAGGGAAACACAAAATGAGTACTATGAAAGGTAATACGATCCTAAGATAAGGTATATAAGGCATGGATGGATCAAGTGCAATAAGAAGATATTCATATCAACGTAGGTGCAAATAAAACAAACATATATCACAATAATACATCAAAACAAGGAAACACAAACAAGACTACCATCATAACCAAACATAAGTTTCTCAGGGCAACATCGACTCATCCTCACTGACTCCATGACCCATTCCGAAAAGAAGCCTAGTTGTTTCTTAGAGAGACAATGTACTTTGAACACCAGCCATAAGGAATACCTTCAAACAAATTTCCCGAATGAACAAAGACTTTAAAAGAACTCTCGATACGAAAGTTGACATCCAACAGATTTCTAAGAGTCACTCATCAAGACCCATTTCTAGTATTGTACTCCTCAAGACAATCAACACTCTAACTTATATACCAGTTCGTAACAAGTTAGACACATAAGGTTTGGAACATAGGTGACCAACATGAAAGGAATTTAGAAGAACCAAAGCAGCAAGGTAAAAGAAAAGTAACGAAGAGAGACAAGGAGTTGTCATGATAATTTATCGAGGTCCTCAAAGATCGCAAAGAAAACTTCACTAAGAATCTAAGGAGATCAATCAATAGGTCAACTTGCTATCTTATCGACTCTCACCACTAACAAGTTAGCTTGAATATAGAGTCTCTTCCCTAACCAAGTAGACAAGCAAGAATAACATCATCTTATCGGAACAAGGGACATATAAGACATCAATTATACAGGTCAGACAGTTATAAGATAACGAGTAGCCACATAAGCAATACATCATAATCAACCATCATCGTTCATAAAAACAAGATAGAGGTGCATGACATAACTTCACAAAATCTCACAAGGTCACAACATATGAATGATAACACGTCGAGGGTAGGAGGGACGATGTCATATCAATCACATGAATCCTATATTATGAATAGGCGAGTCATGTCTATTAATTGATTCACATTCTTTTTAGTCGAGTTGTATACACATGATCCCCCCCTTTTTTCCAGTTTTGCATATAAGAGCGATATCATTAGAATTCATCATGTAAGACATCACTAATAGATCATAGAACAATTCATGTTAAAACATCTCAAACAAGCATATAGGCGATGCATTTTGTGATCCCTACAAGTATTCCATAGGCGTCCCCATGAAATACTTGTACAAGTATCACAAAATCGTCACAATGTTCTCACTAGGTCCGACCAACTACTTTACAAGCGTCCCTGTAAAATACTTGTGTCGGCTTCGTGAGGACATTATCGCTATGCAAGAATCGACAATTTATATCCAGAATCTGAATTTCATAAGTATTTCTTATAAAGTCACTATGAACTCTTATAGCCAGAATATCATGGTTCTCAATTCAACAACCAAAATTTCTCAATTCTCAACACCATAAGTTTTTCTCATCAACTAGAGTAAGATTTTCAAGCCTGAGCTCATAAGCTTTCACTAACCAATACGAAACATCAGCCATAACCAAGTAAATCCTCATAATCTCATCTCATGTCCTCATCAAACCAAGGCCAAAAGGCACCAACAATTTCCATCATAAGTGATATATGTAGCAAAACAAATATGTATAAGTCAAACACATTAAGAATGGAAACAATTGTCCAATCCAAGTCATCAAGTATCATACATTATATGCGCATAACAAGATCAAAGCATGTTATAAGAATTACGTCAGATGTCATAACGAGGGAAACTCATATAAACAATTATCATACCAAGTCATCAAGAATAACACACATTAATCGCCAAACTTCTCCCCCAAATTTACATATTTCTATAATCAAGTTTACGAACTACTCAAACAAGATTTTACATATGCCCTCCATGCCTATCCATAAAGTATAAAGCTAGTGATCTCTACCAATCCCAATCTATATCCGTAAGGGATAGCTATCGCCATGACTACCCGATCAAGTCCCGATTCTCACTTCTCAATGTGGTTATCTTACTTATCCATATTAAATTCATTTTGCCCTTTGAAAACATTCAAAACTCGTGAAAACCTTTGGGCCATTTTATTTCCAAAACTCAAAATCACCAATTGTTTTACAACTCGTTTATACTCGGATTGCACAACCTGGCTCTGATACCAACTTTGTAACGGCCCAGATTATGACATCCGGGTTACGGTTAGAGGGAAGAAATATCCCTCTGCCAGATCTTAGCAATCCAAGTACGAGCTGTTTATTTGTTCTCTTCAAGTTATAACCATGTTTAAGTTTTAAGGATTTAATGATATAATTCAAGAAAGAAAAGGGGATTTCAAACCCTCAAAACTATCACATAATCCAATCATAATATGCGCTTATGCACGTGAACCTGTCCTAATTCAACTAGTCAAAACTCAAAAGAGACAAAACAAGTTTAAATCAATATAAATGTACATTGCTTCTAAATGCCCAACTAAACCAAAACGCTTATAAAATCAATGTTGTACGAAGTCTTCTTAACACTCTCGTCCCGTGAGGAAAACCCCGTCATAGAAGCACTCATCAAGCAAAAGGGGCGGGTACCTGAAACTAACCACGAAGTCAGGCCAAGAGACGCATGCGGGCCCTAAAGACCTCACTGAGGACATATAATACGCCTATACCTAAAATAAAGGATGTTCTAGTGCAGTACGAAATTTAAATCACACAAACATGCTGACAGTTTATATATGCAGAAAGCGATTAAATGGATCCACACAGAATGCCAAGTGGCATATCCCTCTCCTACCTCTGCACCTCTTCCTGTTAGTGCAGAGACTGACCAGTTCGGTGCTATAACATAGCAATTTCCTCGTGGTGGTGCACTCACCACGGTATCATCATATCATATCATATCTCATCATCATATCATATCATATCTCATCATCATATCATATATCATGCTCATGCCCGATGGTGCTGGGCTAATCATATCATATCATATCATCTCATCTGTTGCCCGATGGTGCTGGGCTATCATATCATGCTCATATCGACTCGATAGACTCAGGGCACCCGATGGGGCTGGGCTACCCTATGACCCTAGCAAAGACTCTAGGACTATCACAGATAACGGTCGTTCTGTTTCAAACGCATAAAGAATAGGGATGCTCATTCATAAGTGCAAGTCCTAAGCATGATACTACATGGCATGCTTTTATGCATATGCAACACCTACATACTATATGACACATCAGGCATGAGGTCCTGGTTACTGAGTAAGCTCCCGTAGGAAACTTACCTAGAGTCTTCACATCCAATTAGCCAGCAAATAAGCCACTCAGAGAATCATCCATCAGCAAATAAGCCACTCAGAGAACCATCAAGTCACACTAGCAAGTAATAAGCAAGGAATAACTCATCAGTACATATTTAATCAACACACAAACAGGTTTCCAAGTCATTACCAGACTAAATAATATTTTATTCAAGTAACCTCACATTCTCATCATAACCATTATTCTCAATTAACCTTGTTCTCATCAAGCATGCAACTTAGTTCAAACCCTATTCAAGATCATTACTCAAACCATCTTACTTCAAAGCAAGCTCGGGTTTTTCCTTAACATTTTCTCAAGCAACCATCGATTATCAAATACCCGTTTACTCAACAACCACAAGTTCTCAAAATCAAGGATCAACAAGTCTTATTTATCAAACTCACATAATCGATCGTGCTCAACGAGTAACCAATGGTAAGTTGACAAGAATCTCTTTTATCAAATCATTTTCTCAAGTATCATATATTCATTCATTTTTAAGGACTAAGCCATGTTAAGTCAATATTCCTAAGATCCTTTTTGAATTCAATTATCACTAAGTCACTCAATGAAAGCTCGAAGTCAACGCAAGCAAGATTAAAACATAACAAGCCCTCAAGATATCTTTTCATATAATCTTATACACTTAACCATATCTTAGCTATTTTTATAAGATTTTGCTCATCAAGTACATTAGTCATAAACATTCAATAAGATACCCGCACTTAAAGTTTAGGTTTCTATAAGAAGGATCCTATCTCATTTAAATAAGCGGGTTTTCTACATCATCAACAATAATAGCCAATATAGTCCAACAACTTCAAGCTTAGCTAATTTATCCATTTAACAAAGTCACCAGACATCACAAATTCGTCAAGACAAATTTATCCATTGATAAAGTCTTAGTATATAACCTAGTAATGGTTTATGTGCTAGGCTATTTGCACGTGTGCACACGACCCCCGATCCCGAGTCCCAATGGACTTCAGTATCTAGCAAATATAAACACCAAAGCGTACTTGTCTTAGCAGCAAGTCCCACTTCTTATTAATATGTTCTCAAGAATCCACTACCAATATCGTTCTCTTAACTAATCAAGCAAGCCACGAGAGTTCATACTATACAGAGAGAGGATCGATCAGTACTTATCAAAACCAAAACTATAGATTGGTAGTCGTGAGGTTTTCTGGGCGCGTAGAGATTGATACCCGATACAAAGAAAAACAAACATCAAGGACGTGGTACAGGTAACTAATGTTTCGAATCTGAATTCGAATCCTGAAAAATACCAAGCGTGGAAGATCCCGGCTTGGAGACAAATAAATAAACCATAGCAACTCTTGAAATACTTAAGCAACCAAATCAGGGCGTAGCCTTGGATCACCACTACCACCGTTGATGTGCAGCCTTGTTGCTCCATCCCTAAAAAAGGGGAAACCACCACCGCGAAGACACCAACTCGTAATAATGACATCGCCATGTTTCTCTGACCACGACGACTAATTAGCTCAAGCTTGACCGGCTTCCGAGCCTCAGCTGTCCTCTTTGCCAAACAAATTGAACAATGTATAGTAGTACTCCACAGCCTCCAATAAAATCACCAATACAATCATTATAAGGTTCGACCAAGGCATGATAGAACTGCTAAGGCTAGGTGGATCAGGATCAACATTCCAGCAACCTACTGGATAGGGTTTGAGAATCATTGAGCCAAACACCCAACATACCACCAAAAGCATCCTCACCGCTACCTCCTTCGTAGCTCGATCCATCTCCATCATAGCTGGATCCATCATATCGATCGATCGATCTGTAGCTAGATCGAGTTCAATTAATATAATTTTCTTGAATCGATCGAGGAGATCGATCGGCTCCCGTACCCTACAAACTGGATGGATTGATCAATTCACTCGATATGATGAAACTAGAGCCACCATACTATAGATTTAATTAATTTATTTTTTGAGCAAAATAGATAGATTTAATTGGATATATAGAATCGAGTTTATCTTATCTTTTCAACTTTATAATTATATATGGGTGATAATATTTACACCTATAAATTTTACTATATGCACCACACCTACGCCTTTTGAATCACACCCCTACTCCTCTTAAGTCACATACCTGTCCCTCAAGAGGCACAAGGTATTTTAATGTAACATACTCTGCACCTCTTGAGGGGCAGGTGTGTGACTCAAGAGGAGCAGGGTGTATTTTAAAAAAAATATAAAAAGTGAGATATGTGGTATAAATAGTAAATTTTGTGGTGTAAATAACATTGGCTTTATATATATATATATTTCTTTTTTATTATTAAAATTTTTTTTTAAAAAAAAACTACAGCAATTGCGAGTACCTCGATGTGTCTCCCGTAATCCTCCACCGTCAGATCTGATGAGGGAATCTCCCGAACCGATCGCTTCGCTTGTTAAACAACAAATGCGTTGACCGTTGACCTGATCAACATCCTCTTGACGACGTCGTTTCACTTTGGCTGCCAATCTCTTTAATCTCTCGACCAACACTTACATAGCACATCAATTCCCACCCAACAACCCCAACGGAAGAGCCCGTTGTACCAAATTAATCACGTACAGTCAGTAGTCAGTACCTTTAATTTTAGGGAGTGATTTATACACCCAAATTTTTACTATCTACATCACACATTCTATTTTTTTATTTTTTTTTAAAATAGACTTTGTCCCTCTTGAGTCACCAATTTGGATCCCCTATAACACTTTGTGTGTTACACTCGGTGTTACACTTCATTATTTCGGTTATAAATTAACATTAAAAAATTTTAAAATTATATTTATACTCTATACACTTATATTAACATGTTTATAAATTTTTATTATTAAAATAAAGGTTTTAGTAAGATTAAAAAAATATTTTCCAAAATAATCAATCTTTTAATTATTCATAATTTTTAATAACATTTTTTCATAATAAATTTTTATAAATATGTTAATATAAGTCTATAGAATATAAATATAATTTTTATAAATTTTTTTAATATGCATTTATAGCATAAATAATTAAGTGTAACACCGAGTGTTACACCTAGTGTTTTAGGGGATCTTCACTGCTTGAGTCACAGACGTGTGACTCAAGAGGCGCATAGTATTTTATATATAAAGTACCATGCGCCTCTTGAATCACACGTATATGACTCAAAAGGGGCAGGGTGTGGTGTATATAGTAAATTTTTTGGATGTAAATATTGACGAACTCGATCGATCTTTTTCCAAGTACACAAATTGCAAACATCGACCAAATCCACGCTGTCATCGATCAAGATACTCATTGATTCGATCTTTAATTCTTTCATCTTTGAAGGTGGCGTTGCCATATATATAGGTGAAGGAATGGTACGGCATTCCAGCAGGGGCACCACGTACCTTTGACGAGTGCATCGGCTCCCTGCACGCAGAGGCAGGAGAGGCTGCGGAGATGGCGTTGCGATGACCACCATGCATGCCCCGGTGCATGTATTAGATCAACTACAATGCGCCATATAGGATTTGTCCCCCTAGAATCAACCACAATGCGCCATATACAATTTTTTGCCTAAGATCAACTACAGCTCGCCATATAGAATGATATGCATCGATTTTTTTAGTATATGTAATATAGATAGATAGATAGATTTAGGGATACACAATAACAAAGCATCATCGATTCATCATCCACATACAGCCCACAATGACAAAATTTTCATAATGTAAAATAATTTTCAGAAACCTACTTTCATAAAATCAGAAATTAACACACAATAATAATAATATCAATAAGTAATTACTACTATCATATAACATAACATATTTATAATCATCAAAACACATATTGTAACACATGAGATAGGATGAAGAAACATAACCCATCAGGCCCAAATCTTCACACCCGAGCCCAAACAGAAAAGAAAGAGGGATGGATCCGGCCCACAATAATATCAGAAAGAGGGATGGATCAATAAAACATTTCAAAATTCCCAAAATTACATATTTAAATCATCATAAAATACTTATCTTAACTAATATCCCTTTATAAAATAATTTTCAGAAACCTACTTCCATAAAATCAGAAATTAACACACAATAATAATAATACCAATAAGTAATTACTATCATATAACATAACATATTTATAATCATTGTTCCAAAAAACGGCTTGGGCGACCGCCTAGACCCCGCCTAGGCGCTGGGCGGTCGGTGACCTTCGAGTCAAGGAGTTTGGCGGGCTTGGCTTGGCGGAGAGCTAGCTTGGCGGGTTTCTGGACGGTTTTGGGCGGTTTTGGGCGGGTCTAGGCGGTTTTGGGCGGGTCTAGGCAGGTCTAGGCGGTTTGGGCGGGTTAGTTAAAAAAAACAAATTTAAAGGTGTTAACCCAAATGAATACATAGAAGTCTAGAAGATTAATGTTCAACCATGATTATATTTTAAAATTTAAGTTTTATTATACAACTTCTAGGTTGTTTTAGACTTTGATTATGTTTTATGTTATTGATTTTGTGCCAGTTGGACATGAAGCGTTATGGGTATATTGTTATTGGCTTTAGAAAAGGTTGAACAATATATGGACTATGAAGATTATGAAAGTTTATTAATTTATATACCCTTTATTAGGTCTTTTACATGACTTAGAAGTAAAAATACATGTTAAAATAAAAACTCCGCCTAGATCTCGCCCACTTCGCCTAGACCGTTGACCCCACCTCTCCGCCAAGCACCCGTCAAGCGTTTTTTGGAACATTGTTTATAATCATCAAAACACATATTATAACACATGAGATAGGATGAAGAAACATAACCCATTAGGCCCAAATCTTCAACCCGATTTCAAGCCCATCCAAGCCCAAACAGAAAAGAAAGAGGGATGAATCCGGCCCAAAGAAAGTCTGAGGGGAGAAGGGATGTTGGAGGGTGAAATGTGGATCCGGGTCGGGCCATGAAAGTTAGGCCCAAAGCCCGCGTCTCCCTCCATCCTCGGCAGAACGGAGTCTGCTTGGAACTGGGAAAACGATGGGGAGAGGAGGAGAGGAAACTCCGGCCTCTGGCCACCTTTCGGCCTCTAACCTCCACCCCGGAGGTCGGAGTGGGATTACGACCACCACTGACACAGAAAGAACGAAGCGAGACAAGAAGGAAAGGAGGAGGGAGAAGTTTACCGAGCGATGGGAGGACGTTTCCGGCGAGGCATGCAACTGGCTTCAACGACGGGGAGAAAGAGGTTGCTCCGAGTCTAGGAAGACGGGAAAAGAGTTAAAAGATGTCTTTTACGCACCTGCATATATAGAGGAAGAGAGGGAATAAAGACAAAACAAATTGTGAGCTGTATTGTATGAGGCAAGGCATGCAGGGGGAGGGGAATCTCCTCAAGCAACAGTATTTTGACAAAAAACGAGAGAGAGAAATGAAAAGGAAAAAAAATACAATTTTGAGGAAGAGAATGCAGTTGTGGGTGTTTTGTACGTAGTAGTGGGTGCAGTAGTAGGATTTCGTTCATATATATATGCAAAACAAACATCCCCTCCCCCTCTTGATTACTGCAGTCTTAAGTACTCCGTATTGCTTCTTGTGTTCCAATTTTAATTTTCTGATTTGTTATTGGATGATGAAGAATATATAGAGTCATATAGTACTATGGGGTATTTTGCAATCAGTTGAGTGCGCATAGTTCAATTGTACCATAGTACTAGCAATGACAAAAATTTGCAAACTACTCCGTAAACCTATAGGCTCCCCCTCTTGATTACTGCAGTCTTAAGTACTCCGTATTGCTTCTTTGTGTTCCAATTTTAATTTTCTGATTTGTTATTGGATGATGAAGAATATATAGAGTCATATAGTACTATGGGGTATTTTGCAATCATTTGAGTGTGCAGCTGTATCAAAGTACTAGCAATAACAAGGAAATTAGGGATAAATTAGGTAGTGTAAATATTTCTTAAAACTTATGTCCGATTCTAAAATAATAAGTTTTCGCAAACGGAGGGAGTGTTGGGTGTGTTGCTCTATGATGGTTGCCTTCAACATCTTCCACGCTACGCTCTGATTTGGTTACTTAAGTATTTCAAGAGTTGCTATGATTTATTCATTTTTCTCCAAGTCGGGATCTTCCATGCTTGTTATTTGTTGGGATTCGAATTCGGACTCGAAACATTAGTTACCATGTCCTTGATGTTGGTATTTGTTTGTATCGGGTATCAATCTCTACGCACCCAGGAAACCTCACAACTGCCCATCTATGGTTTTGATGATGTTGGTTTCGATAAATTTACCAATTACGGAGTAATTAAGTATTGATCACGGAGTAATTAAGTACTGTTGGGATGCATCTAGAGATTATAACAAATGTAGTATTGAAAATTCAATGGGTAGAAACTGCGGAAGCTAGATAGTGCAATGGGTAGAACATGCGGAAGCCAATGGAGGAACGAAGGGTGAGAGTCGAGAGAGTTGGCGAAACTCATGACCAACCCGTTAGCCGTATTAACCAGCCCAATAGGGGTCTTGAGTCTGAGGACGGACTCAAGAAGCCATCCCCATAGTATATACGCCGTAGACAAAGCTCCCCAGATTGGAGTGGGTACGGACTTCACGGTGTAGAACTTCACGACCAAGAAGAGCCACTGGAATATGAGAGAGCCCAAACCTAGCTGTTGCGAGTGGCAAGAATAGACCTCTGAATCCGCCCCTGCGACAAATACGCACCCACGACGATGACCGAAGGTAGTAAGTCGGTTACTACAATCATCAGTTGGTGGGCGAGGTATGGGATCCGGTGCGAACCCGAGTAAATGAGAATGAGATCCTCCGCAGAGAAGATGCATGTGATACCGAGCACCACGAGAGGTATAATCGCGACAATCAAGAAGTACGTCATTCTCCTCTTGGCGATCACCAGGCGGAATCGACCCGGAGAGTTGCCAATAAACCTCTGATCAGCGTTAATCCCATGAACCCATTTCACGAATTTCAAAAGGTAATCCTCTATTTGGATGTGAATTGCAGACTGAGAGAGATTAATTTGAATTGGATGTGAATTGTCGTAACGAATTACACCCTTTTATAGACACCCATCCTTCCCCATTCCATGGGCCCCATAAATGATTACCATTTTGTCCTGTATGTGTACGTTCCCGTTTTACCCTTATTGATAATGAAAAATCAATCATATTCCCTTCCGCCAAAAAATTTGAATTCTTGTGCTAATTGTATTCAATTTGCAAACTACTACTTAAATCTCTACTCTCCACTCTTGATTACTGCAGTCTTAAGTACTCCGTATTGCTTCTTTGTGTTTCAATTTTAATTTTTGGATTTGTTATTGGATGATGAAGAATATATAGAGTCATATAGTACTATGGGGTATTTTGCAATCAGTTGAGTGCGCAGAGTTCAATTGTACCAGAGTACTAGCAATGACAAAAATTTGCAAACCACTCCGTAAACCTATTGTCTCCCCCTCTTGATTACTGCAGTCTTAAGTACTCCGTATTGCTTCTTTGTGTTCCAATTTTAATTTTCTGATTTGTTATTGGATGATGAAGAAATATAGTCATATAGTACTATGGGGTATTTTGCAATCAGTTGAATGCGCAGAGTTCAATTGCACCAGAGTACTAGCAATGACAAGGAAATTAGAGATAAATTAGGTTGTGTAAATATTTCTTAAAACTTGTATCTGGTTCTAAAATAATAAGTTTTCGCAAACGGATGGAGTATTGTTAATTAAAGAATAGGACAACAAGGAGAATTTGGATTTAAAAAAAAAGCCTTTTTGTCTCTATCTACGGAGTCTGAAACAAATAACCAACTCAATCATTTTTCAAGATCTTCCTTTTTGTCTCTATTTTTACATATATATACTCGGTGTTGCTGTGTGCCCCTGCAATCCTGCATGGTTGTGGGGCCCATCTAATATTTTATTTGCAATTTTTTTCCATGCAAACTTTTATTTCGCTGGCTTTGATGGATAAAATAAAATATCTAATTCTATAAGATCGAAAACAACGACTGCAATTGATCTTTCACAAACATCGATCAACTCAAGTATAAATCGATCAAAACTCAATCGGCCCTGTCTACTACACACTACACATTCTTTAAGTTTGATAGGTGTTTTTTTTGTCACACCACTTTCCAAGTTTACTATTTGACCCTTTCTTCAATATGAGATTCATTGAAATGTGTATTTGTACGGAAACGAAGTGATTAAGTTGAAGCAAAATTTATAAGTTGATGGATTCTGCTAGAAGAAGGATTTGTTTTGTATGATTTCATTTCACTACACGTTTTATTGCTCATCCAAAAGCAAAGGGAAATATACACTATAAGGATCATTTGACAAGTGTCACGATTTTATTAAAAGAGTTATCTCCGAGAAAGATTTTTTTGAGAAACGAGATAAGGTATACCTAATGCTCATTCATATGCATGGTTTTCATACCCCATACATACATATACATGCTAGTTGTATACCATATGTCATTCCTTTTTTTTTATAAAGGAAAGACATTAGGATGAGCTACCGTCTATCTATAGTCCAGCTTAGAACATCCTTTCACATGAGAACTTATAGTTCTCTATTTGTATAGCGTTGGGAGATAAGTGTACCAATTGGGTCAGCTTGTCTGCAACACTATGAACTTCCTTGTAGACATAAGGAATGTAGACCGAGAAAATTTTAAAAAGGTCTAGACATGAGTCAGAAATAATCATTTCAATCTCTCGAGAGCAATTCGAAGTACTCATGAGCGCATTAACAATGCAAAGGTTATCCCATTCAATTTCAATATTTTGGATATTTTTTGCTATGGTTTCTTTTAGGCATCTATACAGAGCCATAGCTTCTGCACCAATGACAGAATTGTAGGCTCTTTTGTCAACTTTGAGGCATATGGTGGCTGCATTGTGATATTTGATAATATAACCAATGAAGGTTTCTCCAAAGTCGAGTTTGGGGCCATCAAAGTTCAATTTGAAGTGATTTTTCTTATATTTTTCCCATTTAATATTCTTTTTCTCTCGAGCTATTGTTGGTGCATCAGGGGGGTCTATTCTTAGGTGTTTCATCCTCTTGCTCTATTTTGACATACTTTACCCATCTTATGATGGTTTCTTTGTGAATGTTGCTATCGTTTTAGGGTTTCTAACTTCGTTTCTAAAAATTGATTGTTTATTAAAGTACCTTGTGTTTCACCGCGTTGTTGCCAATTTGGTAAAACAGTTTATCCTCAGGGCTTGTTTTAAATCGTTGACCACATCTCCTGCATTTTTATTATCACTTTTGTAATTGTTGATTACTCGATATATTTTGGGTTCTAGATCATTTGTGATAGTCCTCAAGCAAGGACGTTCTAGGAGATCGAGTATGAAAGAGGTCTTCTTGTGAGTGGTCGCAGAATTCACATTGCATAGGGACTGCAATTTTTCTTTATTCCAGTTTTGCTTTTGTAGGTAGTCCATTGTTAACAACTTTCCACTAAAAAATCCCGAGTTTTAGTGAGACATATTCCCATAACCATCCCTAGTTTGTTTTGCGGTGTCCCTTCTTTGTTTGAATAAGTTCTATGGCCGAACTTGTACTAAACCATTTGTTTTTACTTGTTGTACAATATAATCAATCTTTGATCACATTTATTGGTATAGGGATTTCTATGATTCTTGTTATTAGATTCAGATCGAGATATTGTTGGCAGTCCTGTGTTAGCTTATTTATATCCCATTTATGTAGGGGGGTTATATAATTATTTACTGTAAGGCTCTTATCTATATAGTTTTGGTTTGGGATGAGGGAAGATAGCGGCTCGCATCCAGTACAATTATCTTCCCAAAATTTGATAGTTTCTCCATCTTTCACTTGCCATTAGAGGCCTTGTTTGAAGTTTTATTTGAGTGACATAAGCTTTGCTCATTGCCACGAGGTATTTTCTTTCTTCACATACTAAAAAAATGATATAATTTTTAGGTATTTCTCATTGACGATTCGTACCCAAAGTGTTATCCGACTCGGATAGGATTTTCCATAGGAGTTTTAGTTAGAGTGCTATGTTGATATGTTTGGCTTTTCTAATATCTAAACCTCCATTTTGCTTTGATTTACAAATATCATCCTAGTTAATGAGCGACATGTGGGTATTTGCATTGTTCTAAAAGAATTTCTTATTGGCTTTATCTAGTTCTTCATGAATTGAGGTGGTTAGTAGAAAGTTTTGCATAGTATAGATATGTTTAGCACTTAAATTTGTTTTAATGAGAACTCTCCTGCCTTCTCGGGATAGTGTGTTAAGTTAGCTTTCCATTTTGAAAGTTGTTGTTGTGTTTTAATCACAATCTCCTCAAATGTTTTCTTGTTGGTTCTTCTGTTTATAATTGGGCCCCTTAGATATTTATCCAATGCTTATGTGCATGTGATTCTCAGTGTATTCTATAAAATATTCTTTTCTCGTTAAAGATGTTCTTGGTAGTTTGAAATGTTGATTTGTGGTAATTTATCTTTTGTCCCCACGTAGCATAGTAATTGTCCATGATAGTTCTGATTTTGGTGCATATATGAGGTTTGGTTTGCATTTACAAGATTCATGATATCATCTGCAAAAGAAAGAAAATGAGGTTCGGTTTGGTCCAAATACACACTTTTTGCACTTTATAGGGGTTTTTATATGGTGATCCACGATCCCGCCACTCTCCAAGTTTATTATTTTACCCTTTCTTCAATATTTAGGTTGATATTTTATTTTTAGTAATCATATATCAAAATAATTAATCATGTTCTCTATTTAGGATGATCTTTTATTTAGCATCTAATTATTGTATAATATATAGATTTTTTTAAAGCTTGTTATAATTATTATTTTTGCTTTTTTCTTTCTATTGATAATGTATATTTTGTATAGGCATTCTAGTTAGTTTTAGGGTAGTTTAAAGTTGCATTTCATATGTTTCTCTAGTTAGTTAGCATCTTTGGTATTCGAAGTTCGAAATCTATGCTTTTATGGTTAAATGTGCATATTCACGAATTCAGAATCGAAAGATGGTTCAAGAGGGCGATGTTATAGCCCGCGATGTTATAGACCTGTAGCTGCTAGAGCTACTTAGGATGGTTGAGGAGAAGAGAAGACATGTCCAAGAATGAGCTATAATGAAGACGAGACAAGACGAGAGTTGAATACATGGAAGCGAGTGTGGAATCCGAGAAACAGAGGATCAGCACCCGCCAACAGGGAACAACGCCCGCCTCTGGGCATATTGAGGATTGGCATCCGTCGATGGGTGGATAGAGCCAAATCTGCATAATCTTCTGAGAGTTTATCCATTAAAGATTTATTTTCATCTTCCAAGATACGATATTATCCCATTTTGGTCAGCATTTCTAGGGTTTTAGGGCCAACTCTACCATTATAAATAGGTTAGTTTTCTAGGGTTTTACACACAATTCAAGCATCGCATTTTACAGGCAATTTAGAAGACAAATTTGCGGTTTCAAGATAAGCCATGAATGGCTAATATCTTTGTTAGTTTCATTTGCATTTCAAGATATGGTTGATGGAATGTGAGAGTTGATCCAAGGTTAATTCTATTAAGTTATTTCAATTCTCTTTATTCCGATAATGCTTATGTTGTTGATTTGCCTTAATTGACCACTAAGATAGATTCACCTCATGCTAGGGTTATAGCTTTATTCCGCTATTGTGGGCCTTAATCCATTATTAGTCAGCACATCTTGCAAATGGTTCGGGAATCTTGATGATTTAGGAGAATTGACATGTAGAGATTGTCTTTTTTAGTGGAAGCGATGGCTGAGATGACAACAAGGTGAGAAGATCGATGATACGAGAGAGATGATGTCTATGTGCTAGGTGTTTGGAACCTAATGCTACTCGCTCTCTATGCTAGAGTAAAGGAGTTAGGTGGTGGTCCAATAGGCGGCCTACCTAATTATGTACATAAACCAAACCCTAGAATAATTAATAGAAACCAACTTAACTTAAGTAAATCCTAAGGATCACGAAATACCATTGTTGCGAATGTGAGTGGAACTCCTTTTCATATCATTGCTTTACTTTTTTTCCTTTTTTTTTGAAGCAAGATGAGAATTCGGTTCTCCAAACAAGGCTAGAGAAAACGAGAGAACGGACAAGCCGGTAGATGGACTAACCATCATGTACAACCAAAAATAACTTACAGAAGCAAATGGCTGAAGTAAATGACATAAATAAATAGCATGAAGCAAATGACAAAAAGAAATTGAACAAATAAACGTACAAGTCATCATACACTAAAACTACAAGCTAGCAGAACAACAAACCGATTGGCCAAAAGGAAGACGCATATATACAGAGAACTCTGGGGAACACTAGCGAACATCTCAGATTATGGACTACAACAGAGCCTTCAGTTATCGATCGCAGTTCCGTGACGTCTACGAACATAGCAAATCGACCACCGTTCACATGAAGCATGCAGAACAATAAGAACAACACTCACACCAACCCGCAAGCCCAAATCCTAACCAAACCATTGCTCATTCAAACCCCCCAAAAAACCATCTTAAACCCTCAAGGACGATAACAAGATCGTAATAGGCTGCACAAGGACAAGCCAAAATAGAGACGGATAATACGAGAATGGGAAGAAAAAATAAACAACAATCAAAAGGAAAAGAACGAAGGCCAGCAAGGATTGAAATTTTAATTTTGGTTTTATTTTTTTCCAAGGAATGAAAGTAGCGTTGAACAAACGCTAACACCAAAGGTGATGGTCGACAACCTCAGGGAGTGAAAACCGACGGACTACGCGACAGAGCCACGGAGGGGAGGAGCACACCACCAGACAGCAGCACCCGTAGAGCAAAATGGCAGAGGGAGGGCGGAGCCAAGGGTGTCCCTTCGGGGCTGAAAACAAGGGAGGAACAGAAACAGGCCGTCGGAGAACCAGCAAGACGAGGGGAGGAGGTGGGCGGTAGTTGATGACGGAGGCCAAGGTGATTGGCATCAGAGGCAGGCCCGGTGGGGGGATGTCGGACGAAGGCGACACTGCTGTAAGGCAAGATGGGATCGATAAGCCGATAGGGAGGGCCGGGAGCAACCAAGGGGTGGTAAGAGGGGAGGGTCCAAGCCGGGAGGCGGGTGCTAGTGGCGGAGGAGGAGCCGGGGTGAGGCTGGTGTGGCGACGGCGAACGCTCAAAAGAGAGTGTTTAGGTCGCTAGGGTTGGATTTGTAGATGTGTATCAAGCAAGAAGCTGAGGAAGTTTAAGGAAGCCCAGACTGAAACTAGCTAAACCCTACTCTAATAAGTAATACCACATTAAACTTTAGGAATCTCCCCATCAAACCGTGAGAAACGAGAGTCGTGTCTGATTTTTTTTTTTATAAGGTCGAGATCCACCCTTTTTACACAGAAGCTTAAACCATTGTATAGAGTTTCATCATCTCTTTTCTTTTGTTTTTATTTTCACTCCACGATTAATGTGGGATCCAACAATAACACAAAAGCTTAATTGTGTCGAGACTTCTCTTTCTTTATATTTCGTGGAGTTTTTTTATTCCAACTAATATGGGATGATATTTTTATATCCCAACACCTTGCCACTTCGATTTTCATTTGATTCCATGGTTGTAGGTGCGAGGTTCATTTTTTTGGCAACATGCAATTGCAAAGATTATGCCATATACCATCGACTTTCAATATACCATAAGAATCTTCAACGATCAGCAACCAATCAATGTTGAATTCACTTGAAATATAATCAATTCAATAAAGCATTTTCTAAGAAAAAACACCAACCTATTCAATAATCAAGAGGTCCAAATGGAATAAAAGCCGTCCACCTAATATTGTAAAATTAAATGCATTGACAATTACTTGTCTTCTTTAGGCTACTCGTAGGGCTCAACATGCACAACCGCCTCTTTGCTCGTTTTCAGGAAGAGAGTCAGGGATGCCTTGGAAGTATCTGCCCACAATGACAACACGGTAATCGTAATTGATCAGTGTATTAATTGAAAGTATTAACATATAACAAGCATGAAGCAATGCAACTATAGGTTGCTTGTTTCCCGATGGTTGTGGATGATGATTATGAACTATCGAGTCCACTTACACATCCTGCTCATGCTCGTTTGCTAAAGCGGCTTTAGCAATACAGAAGAATGCCTCGTCAACATTGATATCTTCTTTCGCAGATGTTTCAAAATAGGGTATATTACCCTTGGACGCACACCAATCCTTTACTTTCTTCTCGGAAACCTACAATAGGAAATTCCACAACGATGGAAGTGGCACATGCATCACCATAGCTTTAACATGACATAACATGACAACCCTTACCACTCTTCCACCTTCAATGTCAACCTTGTTTCCCAATAAAATAAAAGGAAATCCCCTTGGTTCGGGTGGATTGGCCTGATGGAAGGAACTAACCACATCAGCTTTCAACCATATCATAATTTGGATAAATTTGAATGCTCTCATCTAATATAAACCCATATTTATTAACAATAAGATATGAAAGAAACTAATCATTAGCAACAAAGAAGCGAAAAAATGAGCAATTGCATTAAAATTACGCACTCTAGATTGATAAGTCCAAAATGAAATTTCAGGAATCTCTAGAGTTTGAAGGAGAGTAGTGTTGATTCACATAAGCTCTTTTACAATTTTCCCTTCCTGCAAATTTGGTTGATTCAATTTGGTATTTTTAGCAAACCAGTTGAGTGTACAAAATAGTTTAGACAAGCTTTATTTCCCTTTGACTCAAACAAATCATGATAATTACCTCATACTATATCTTGTCAAAAACTCAAATAAACACAAAGTATTGCATATAGCATGTGAATGGGAATAGAAAAGGGAGCCTTAGATTAGTTGCATACTTTTATTTGGCAAAAAATGTGTTCTTCAAACTCCTTGTAAAACTGAAATTCTACAAGTTTGGTTATTCACCTAAAATTTTAACAAAAACCGGTCTCTTAGTATACATATGACTTTTGTAATCCAGTAAATGCAATAAAATAACTTTAAGCAATCAATCCCTCCATGAGCAACAACTTGAATGACAGAAACCAAACAGAGAAATAATAAACTAAAGCAATAAGTGAATCAACAAATCACCTGTTTGAGGAACTCCTGATGCCAGTTATCAAGAGTATCAAACGCTTTCATGACATTAACGTCGTATACCAACACACAACAATCCGCCCCTCTGTAGAATGCAACACCAAGACTTTGAAACCTTTCTTGTCCGGCCGTGTCCCAAATCTGGGAAAGGGACATACAGTGCCATGATTTATCAAGAATCCTATTTAAAACTACAATCATCAAACGAAATCATGTACGGAACCAACTTGTAAGGTGACGAGCTTGTCATCGATTTGGAGTTCTTTGGTCACAAAATCAGCTCCTATTGTTGCCTTGTATTGTTGACTGAACTTCTTATGTACATATCTAGAAAGCTATTAACGGCTCACAAAAAAAATAGCCCCAAATTTTATATTATTCACAAAATAAATAGATCAAAACGCCATTAAATCAAATTCAGTTCATCTTAATCCTTGTTATGTTTCATGTTTCTACCGAAATCTAAAAGAAATTACCACTAGTGAAATAAAATTAGTCACAAAATTCGCAATTATCCCAAAATGAAAAGAGGATCAAAATTAACGATTGAAGGATACTGATTCATCAATGAGGTCTTCCCGACCCTGAAATCAATACGAACAAGAAATTAGGGGAATGAAACCCTGGAAATAATGAAACGTGATGAACAAACCAAATTCCAAAATCTATTATTATAGGGAAAAGGGAGAGAAAGAAGAACGGTTACCCGCTGTCGCCGAGAACAATGACTTTGAGCAAGGTCCGCCTACGCGTGGCCATGATTATTCAAATTTCGAAAAAAGAAATCAAAATTGCTTATAAAACAATCAAGAGGGTGTGAATCTTGTTGATGAAGGGTGATTTGTGAATCAAAGAAGGGGAAAACGAAGAAAGAAGAGAATGAAAGGGTGCAAGGGAAAGAGAGAAAGAAGGCGCCAATTTGGATCAGGAGAAAATTTATACTAGTAATAAAAATACCTTTTTAAAGAAAGGGTAAATTATAAAAAATTATCCACTAAATATTATTTTTTTCACTTAACCACATGCTCAATTTAAAATTACACAAAAACACTCATTAAATACAATTTATTAACAAATAACCACCCCAAAAAATCAATAGAAATGACTAGAAAACATTACCTTGTCAAAAATAAAACAAAATATCATATTAGAAAATATATGTTTATACAAAACAATACAAAAAGGGTGTTAATTCAATTGAATATATTATATTACAAAAAGTGTTTTTGTTTAAATAAAATAAAATTTAAAATGTGTTTTGTCCAAAGAAAACTCAATTATATAAGGTGTTTATAAAAAAACCTTAGTTAAATAAAATATGAGCACTAAAATAAAATATCGGTAAAAAATAAAATATTGGATTGAAAAATAGAGAAAGTGCTTCAATTGAATTATATTATATAAGTTTTTTTTTATTTTAAAAAAAAAAGTGTAATTTTATTAAAAAAAATTATTATATAAGGTGTCATTTTAAAAAAAACTAAATTTTAAATAAAATAACTATAAATCGTGTCAATTAAATAACTATTATTGTGTAAAGTTCTTAATGTAATTATAAACTTAATTGCGTAAATAACTATAAACCTGTACGAACAACTTAGGCCCTTACCTGGGATGCCCTATCATTTACGGGCGCTCTTCCAAGGAAAAATTTAAAGACCTACTCACCACTACCAAATCTCAACTCAGCAGATGGAAAGCCAACTATTTATTCCAGGCAGGTCGGTGTACCTTAATCAAAACAACTTTATCGGCTAAGCATTTGCACCTAATGCAATGCTTCCTATTACCAAGATTGGTACATGTGGAATTAGACAAAATCAATAGAAATTTCTTATGGAATAAGGGGTCTAGACACAAACCGCTAGTCAGTTGGTTTGAGGTTTGTAAGGATAAATCCCATGTTGGTCTTGGTCTACGTAACTCGGAGGATATGAACAAGGCACTCCAACTAAAATTGATTTGGAAAATCTTGGTTGAACCTCAAAACCCGTGGGTTTTCTTGATTACAGAAAAATATTTGAAGAACCAGCACATACTATAGTACCATAAAAAAGGTACCTCCTCTTGGCAATGGACTCAACTCACCAAACTGATACCTCTATTCAAAGAAGGTATTCGTTGGTCCATTGGTAATGGTGTGAGTATTAACTTCTGGAATGATCTCTGGTTTGGCAATTCTCCACTCATTACAATGATCACTAACGAGCAACAAATTGACACCCAAACCACAATTCAGCAATTTATAACAGATGACAAAAAGCGGGATTCAGAAAAATTAAACACAACCCTTGATGATGTTCTACCACCCGAAATAATAGATTCGATAGCGACGACCCCAATCCCTAAGAACATACATTTAGATAGGCTTTACTGGAGATGGAGCAAGAACGGGTGGTTCAGCACAAACTCTGCCCTTAAAATGATCAATAACTTAAAACAGCACCAGATATCTGACATGAAATGGATTTGAAACCTAGACGTTCCACCAAAAGTTAAAACCCTACTCTGGAAGATCACAAAGAATGGTGTACCCACAATAGCCAGGCTCGTTTCTCGAGGAATGGGAATTCCTACTTCATGCCCACACTATGACTCAAGATATGAAAATCTAACACATATATTATGGGATTGCCCTATCACTCGAGCCACGATAGCAAATCTGGATCCCAATTTGATAACAATTTTGCATACCTGCTTCTCACAAGACACTGGGATAAATAGTATCATTAGTAATATAAAAGGAAAAATCGGAATTGAATGATTTGCAAAATTAGCCTTCGGGTGGTGGAGTATTTGGTACTATCGCAACAAAGCCCTATTTGACAACAACAAGCCGGACATAAGATGCATCCTCTCTTTCATAAAAGACCAAACATACCTCTGGCGCATCTCTAAACAAAGTGAAGACTCTATGGAGGATTATGTGCAACATCGAGAAGACAACAAAAACCACACCAAGACAGCAAAGGCCAAGAAAAAAGCAAAATGGAGACCCCCTGCGGTAGGCTCCTACAAGCTCAACTTTGATGAGCCCTATCTTCCTCATCTATAGGCTCCTTCGGGTATATCATCAGAGACCACACAGACACTTCGATATTCTGTGGTGTTGGACCCTCCTCCATTTCTTCTATTTTTGGCGCGGAGGGTCTTGGACTATGGAGTGGAATCAATGCCGCACGAGAACTCAACATAGCCAACCTGGTAATAGAAGGTGACAACCTCACTATTATCAACAACCTCAAAGTTGTGGGATGTCTACGGGCGACTCTAACATGATTGTCTCTGACAGTCTAGTCTCCGTAGGTTTCTTTCATTCATACGAGATTCGTCATGTCTATAGGGAAGCAAACCGAGCAGCGGACCGTCTATCGCATCTCGATTTTGTCTTCTCAGGATCATCGGCACCTGACGACTCTGTGCTCCGCAATTTCATCCTCTTGGATGCTCTTGGCACATAAGGTTCCTCCTTATTGCCAAATTATTTCCGGTTAAAAAAAAGAGCCTTGAAGTCTAATCTGGTGCGATTCGCCTACGTGTCATATTTTGGAGCAATTTGCATATGTGTCATATTCTGGATTAATATGGTGTTATATTTTTCAGCCATATCAATTAACAAACCAATATCATTTTGCCATCTCAATTAATAGTCCCACTTATTCTTATAAATATTCAACCTTATATCTTAATTAGTTAGAAAACTTATCTCTTTAGATCAAATAATCTATCCAATATTATATCAATTAATAAGTTATTATCGTACCTTACTTAGTTATATTTTGATAATATTTGTTATAAATATTATCAATATTATATTTATTTTTTATAAATAAAAATAAAAATGGATTGAATTTACATATGGAATTTATACTATGTTCCTTTCTTTTGGATTTAATACATAAGATTTTTTTAATATTTTTTAATTAAAAAGTATAAAATCTAGACTCAAGATAAAAATATATTTTAACTATTTTTTAATAAGAGAATAAACATGATTAATCTAGATTCAAACATGTGTTTACATTCTAAAAAAATAACACAACTGAAGATTATATATTTACTTTATATGGATTAGAAATTTATATTAATTCAAAGATGGTTTATATAATAAAATTTATTAACAAATCGCGTAATGGACGAGTAATAAAACTAGTAAAATACTAAAACAGAGGTATAAAACAGCGTCTGGTGCGATACGCCTACGTGTCATATTCTGAAGCAACTCGTATACGTGTCATATTCTGGGTTAATATGGTGTTACTTTTTTAGCCACATCAATTAATAAACCAATATAATTTTTCCATCTCGATTAATGGTCCCACTTATTTTTATAAATATATAATCTACCTTATATTTTAATTAGTTAGAAAACTTATCTTTTTAGATCAAATAATCTATCCAATATTTAGACAACTATTCTACCTTTTAGATTAAATCTTCTACGATTAAAAAAGTTGTTAGATTTGATTATAATCATCTTGTGCGTAAAATTTATGACTAATTGGTAGGGGTGGGCACAAATCCCGCAAATTCTGGTCCCGTCCCGGACCCATCCCGGTCCCGGTGGGATTTAAGGAAAAAAAAGTGAATCCCGTCCCGTCCCGCAAAAATTATGCGGGACGGGATGCGGGACAAGACTATAGGATCCCGCAAATCCCGGTCCCGTCCCGCATATATATATATATATAATTTATATATATAAATACAAATTTAAATTTATATTTATATTTAAATTTAAATTTATATTTAAATTTATATTTATATTTATATTTATATTTATATTTATATTTATATTTATATTTATATTTATATTTATATTTATATTTATATTTATATTTATATTTATATTTATATTTATATTTATATTTATATTTATATTTATATTTATATTTATATTTATATTTATGTTTATGTTTATGTTTATATTTATGTTTATATTTATGTTTATCTTTATGTTTATATTTATATTTATATTTATATTTATATCTATATTTATATTTATATTTATATTTATATTTATATTTATATTTATATTTATATTTATATTTATATTTATATTTATATTTATATTTATATTTATATTTATATTTATATTTATATTTATATTTATATTTATATTTATATTTATATTTATATTTATATTTATATTTATATTTATATTTATATTTATATTTATATTTATATTTATATTTATATTTATATTTATATTTATATTTATATTTATATTTATATTTATACGGGACAAGAGTTTTAATTTTGGTAGTACTAAAAATTTTAATAATTTAGTGATGTAACGACCCAAATATAAATATTCGGGTTACGTTTCGAAGGATTGGATACCTTCGTTCGGATCTTGCAATTCGAGTACGAGTTGAGTTTAAAGACAAAGTTTTAGTGATCAAAGAAGGGATTTTGCACCCTAAAATTCGCGGTAGGGCCGTTAGGTCCCCCGAACTTGTCCTACTTGCCTCAGTCGTTCAAAACGTCTTAAGTTCGAAAGCTTAAAGAAGGGAAATATCGTAATACAAATTGCCACGGCATGGCCGGGTCAAAACCAAATACGAGGAAATAAGTAGCAAAAGTGTGGAGTTCAAGTCGGTCTTACTCTCCCTCTCACTGCGCCATAAGATATCCCCCGCCACAACAGCACATAATCAAGCAAGGGTACGGGTACCTGAAACTAACCACGAAGTCAAGGTCGAGCCACTCATGCGGGCCCTGAAGACCTCGCTGAGGACATATAATACGCTCTAAGCCTAGATGGAAATGATCTAATGCATTACTGAAATATTAAACACGCAAGCATGTTGACAATTCATATATAATGACAGAAATGCAGTAAATGGGCCCACACAGAATGCCAAGTGGCATATCCCAATCTCTCAAACCCATGCCTCGGTCGGGGCGGGTATCTCTCTCATATCCGTACCTCAGCCGGGGTCGGATGTCTGCCTCAGTCGGGGCCAGACGACTCGGTCGGTGCCGCAGTATATCTCATACCTCAGTCCACACCTCAGCCGGGGTGGGACACTCGGTCACCGCCGCAGTCATATATACATAACTCAGTAAATCATGCTCTCAGATGACTCTATCAAGACAAACCCGATGGAGTTGGGTTGTCCTATGACCCTAGCAACGACTCTAAACTCACAACTTACGGTCGTTTCTACCAATCGCATTCAGAATACGTATGCTCATATATTAATGCAGAACCTAAGCATGCTACTACATGACATGATATTATAATGCCTACATACTATATGACACATCAGACATGAGGTTCTAACTTGAGTAAGCCCCGGAGGACTTACCTGGAGGTGCAGAGCAGCAAAGTAAGGCAACAGATGTAAGCAATCCAACAGATCAGAGATCACCTAGTAATTTCATAAATAACATAATAAGTCTAAGTACAAAAGGACCCATTTACCGCTACACAGAACTAAGTAAAGCTAAAAGAAACCCATTTATCATCATCAAGTCATATCATCGCATAGTTTCGTCTAATCTCATACTTCATCATATATCATGTTCCTCTCGTTATCATCATATCTCATAATCTGACATCTTTCTCAATTCGGTCACAATATCATCACTAGTCAACTCATTCTCACTCCCATGAATTATTCCAATAACTCAAATTACCCATTTTAAATATCAAAACTTAGTATTTAGTTTATTCATATAAATCGTCCTCAACACATTAGTTTAAGTAAATAAATTAAAAGAAAGATAATCAATTACTTAACCATATAAGGGATCACAAATCATAAAATACCTAGATAACCTCCACACATTAAAACAATATAATCAAGCAACTAAATGATAGTCAAAAATCATATTTTAAACATGATAATTAAATACTCCAATTATATCCATATAACATTTAAATAAGAATTCAGAAAAAATAAAATAGAAGTAAATAATTTAGTAAAACAAATAAAGGGTTCAGAAGTTGTGGAACTATAACCTTAAAATAATATACTTAACTAATTATTCAATAAATTCAGATTTTAATAATTTATGATAAATAAGTAAATAATTAATTAATTAATTAATTAATTAAATCAGAAAAATAAATTTAATAGTAATTAGATAACAATTATATAACAAATTTTAACAATATAAATAACCATTAAATAAGTAACCAACCCTTAAAACAAAGCCCAGCCCAACCGGCCCACCCGAACAACCCAACCCGGTTGTTGTTAACCCGGCCCAGACCCGGATCCACTTCCAGCCCCACCAGACCCAGCAACAAAAAATGAACCGAAATAAAGGAAAGAAAAAGGGAGAAAACTGAACCGAACCAGAAAAACAAAAAGAAAGGACAAAATCGGACCGGCCTTCTCCCTTCTTCAGCTGTTGCACAAACAAGGTCGACGGAGAAGGGAAGAAGAAAAGAAAGGGGTCTCGCCGGAGCTGACTCACGCTACCTGACCTCTCTCTCTGACCCCGACACCCCGGAGATATGGAAGGGAGCCGAACCCGACTCAAAGAAAAGAAGAGAAGCTCACCGAAGGTCTTCGACTTCGCCGGAAAAATGCTCGATTGTTCGATACGGCTGCGTTGGTGGTGGTCAGAGCTCCGAGGGGCCTGGATTGGACGAAAAAGGTTATAAAGGTTCACCTTTACACGATTTTGGGTTGATAGGGGCGGAAACAAGGAAAACCGACCTTGAGAGAAAAGCAATGGAAGGTGGCGCTCGAGCGGCTCCGACGGGCTCCGAGGGTGGTGGTGGCGTCGAGCTCCGGGGCTCCTGTTGCTGTGGGGCAGTGATGACGACGAAGGAGCTGGGGAGGTGTGATTGGTGGTGGTGATGGTACGGTGGGAGGCTTGACTTGGGCTCGAGAAAACAGAGGAGCGAGGGCGCCTTCCGATGGTGGTTGCCGGCGACGTGGACAGGAGGTGAGGGAGGGGGAGGTAAGCAGCTGGGGATGGAGTGAAGGAGAAGAGGGAGAGTGAAAATGGAAAATAAGGAGGGAGAACTGAGGTGAGGGCTAGAGGAAGCAAAGAGGAGGCGCGAGGAAGGGCTAGAGGAAGCAGGGGATGGGGTGAAGGCAGCTGCCTGCCTATTTGGATGAAAAAGGGGTGTGGGGTGTAACAGCTATTGGTAGGGTCTTAGAGTAGCTAAGGCATTAATGGTGATGAAAGTCAACCTATAAACCCGGAAATAAATCTCGAAACCCGCTTTCCAACCTTAACCCAACTCGATTTAAAATAAATTTAAAGTAGACATTCGAATCCGAATTAAATAACGAAATCCGAAAATATTTTCAAGTCTCGGAAAAAAAAAATAATAAAGCGGAATTACTTCGTATTCAATTTGAGTAATAAGTTTATGCCGTAATTGTTTAAGAGGATTTTAAATAAGTCGTTGGCTCCAGAACGAAAATTTTTAAAATTTTCCGAATTAACGGATCAAATCCAACATAAATAAATATTTAAATAAAATAATAATTTAATATTTTTCCGGTCTTTACAAGTGATTTATATGATATATTTAGTTATTTTAAACACAAGTTACAATAATATTGTAAGACTTGTAACTTGTAAGCAATTTGAAAATAAAAAATTATCATGGGCTTGGGGGTTAGAGATTTAGGCTTTAGGAGGCAAACAAAATAATTTCTTCTTCATTTTAAAATAGTGAAATCTTTATTCAATTCTAATCGATTAAGGTTACAGGAGGCTTGTGCTGCTGGCAATGTTTTTTTGTATGAAATTTTGCTGCTGGGAGTGTTAACATTATGATGATATCATTCTATAATGAACTATGAAAATATTTTTTTTATTTTTCAAGTTTTATAATATTTTATTATTTTTATTTGAGGGACAAGTCCCGTCCCGTCCCGTGTGGGATGAGGCCCGTGTGGGATTCAAAAAAAAAGGTGAATCCCGTCCGGTCCCGTCCCGGAAAAATTAAAGCGGGACGGGCCTCATCCCGGTCCCGTCCCGTTCCATCCCGTCCCACGCCCACCCCTACTAATTGGTCACTCTTGCGCAAATTTTTTTTCACACGATTTTGAAATCTTTGTATATATATCCCGCCCTTTTTTTAATCTAGATTTTTTTTAATATAATTAAAAGTGATGGATTTTGAAAGCCGTTTTATAGAAACAAACAAACATCTTAATGTGATTTTGTGTACTTTTTTATTTTTATCTTAAAAAATTCGGAAATTTCACCTGGTACTCCTGTGATATTGCTTATTTCACGCGGTGTACAAACGATTTACCAAATTCGCGTGGTACCCCTGACTTTTATAAAAAAAAATTGCCTCGTGCCCTTGCTGAGTTAAAACAAATGGACTCCGTTAATATGTTAATATCTTTACACCAAAACGCAGCTTGCCCTTCTGGAGAACGAATAAATGAGAAGGGACTGAGGAACGTCAGTGAAGACAATCTAAGGCCATCGGAGGAGAACCGCCGGAAAAGAGAGTTCGAGCCCAACCAGGAGGAGCACTTGGAGGGAAGGGCTCGACAACACCAAACGAACCGAATCAAGAGGTGGTGGTGGTGAAGAGAGCTTGTGCCCGACCTGTCAAAGAAGGGGACGGAGGAGGAGCCCAAGCCCGACCCGTCGACAAAGGTGGTGGTGGAACCGCCGGCAAGCCAGGTAAGTTTGCAAATAGGGGTTTCGATTTACCAAATTCGATTTGGGGTTAGTTCGAATTAGGGTTTGTGTTTGCAATTGAAACTTTGATGTGGGGCTTGCAATTGAAACTTTGATGTGGGGCTTGCAATTGAAACTTTGATTGGGGATTTGGGGTTAGTCAATTTGGGGCTAGTCGATTAGGGTTTGTGTTTGCAGTTGTTCTACAAATGCTTATAGACTGTTCTATAAAGAAAGTAATACTCTACAGATTTGGGGTTAGTCTATTAGAATTTGGGGTTAGTTCGAATTAGTGTTAGTTCGAATTGTTAAAGTCATAAATTCATACTTAAAAGGAATACTCTACAGAATTGATGACAAGTGTGAGGATGAAATATTCATTGAGAGTATTCACTTCTGATTTTTGTCGATAATATATGTTTGCAAAGAACTAAGCAATATATTTCCTAACAAATTAAATATGAGTGCTCACTCATCGACAAGTAGGGGAATGTGTGATAGAAACCGTGCGAAGTTGCTTTGCCGTCACTAATTGCCGACTGGAATACTTTGATGTTTATTTAGGTGATGTCCTTTAGTCTTTCTTTCTAAAGATGAAAGGAAGAAAACATGTAAGAAACAAACCCCACTTTTAACCAGGAAGCAAGAATAAAACATAACACTTTAGTCTTTCTATCTTCTATATCTTTCTCCCTTCTCTTCTTTCACCAGAGTTACTCAAATGCACCATCAATAAAACATAGCACTTTTGTAAATCACCAGCACAAAAATGTTATTGGTAATAAGATACTTGAGTAAGACTGTCATAAACTATCAAACATACCATATTAGAGCATCTGATGTACCATTTGTCAAGTTTAAGGAGGTAACAGTCATTGAATCAGAATTAGAGGTTCCTGTGTTTGGGCAAAGGTTCCTATGCGTCAGTCTCTGCTTGTAGATTGGTGGTTGTAAGAGAGAAAATTCAAGATGAATTATTCATTCAAAAATTTAACCCAAATGTGTCATGATTTCACTATGCTCACTCAATTGATTTTAAGTCTATTAGCTCAAATGGTAGAGCGTTGTGCTCACGCACAAAGATGTGGGTTCGAATCCCGCATAGGCTATCTATGGTTATGTGTAGTTATTGAACAAATATTTTTATGACTTCACAAAATGATTCATATTTTTTGAACCCACTCCTTTTTGACATATTTGAAATTTCTCTCTTTTTCAGTGATGAATCCATATGATTTAAAATTGTTATATAGTTTTAAATGGTTTAGAAATTATTATAGACTTTTGCATTTTTGCCTACACAAAATAGCTCAAACTGTTATATGAACAAATGCTCTCATTGTCTCAATTTCAGCAGCAGTGACAGCTCCTTTTTTGCTGTCTTAATGCAGCCCCAACAGCCCAAGTTTGCATTTTTACAGCAGCTCCAACTTGTTGTATTATAGTAGCAACATTTGGCCTTATTTTAGCTGTTATAACATCACCACATTATTATTTTTCAACAACAATGACAACTTCAATTTGCTCTCTCACAGTAGCCCATGATCCCATCTTTTTTATGTCATTCAACATCCTCTACAACTTCTTCTGGCTACCAAGACAACATCTTTTCTATGTTTAGATGAAGATGAAAGGTACATGGGTGATGATTTGTATTTTACTAATTGTTGTCATATAACTAATTGTTGTCATACATTTATTTCTTACACTTTGGTTTACTGTTACTGATTCAACGAGTTGGCTGGAAAAAAAAATTGATTCAACTTGGAGGGATTATATATCTTTACTTCTATTGATTCAAATAGGTTCTTTATTCTGATTTTTTTTGTGAAAGAAACCATTCCATTCTTGTAATTTGATTTTTTTTCCAAACTCCATTTTTACTGTTATTACTTTTTCCTCCTTGATTCTGAAAGGCAACACAACATAACATAGGTAAATCCAAACACCCTATATTCAATCTATAAATCACCCTAAATTTGATTGAATCTAATAACAACATAGGCAATCTCAAATTCCAATCATAAAGTTATGACAACAATACGATGGCCACCTGGCTTGCTACAATTTCTAATCCATTTGCGGCCTATGCAGGATTTGAACCCACATCTTATGTCTAAGCACAATGCTCTACCGGTTGAGCTAATAGGCAAAAACTTGCTAAGTTAGCCAACGGAAAAGAGGATGTGTACAAATTGAGATGGAAACAAGAGAAAAGTGTAAAAAGTTCAGTGTATTTAACATACTTGTCGAAGTCCCTTCCACCTTCTAGTTGACTCCCATAAAATTTTATGTAAGCAGGGATGACCTTTTTAGATACTGATATCTGGAGTTCAGTCCTAAGTTGGGGATCAAGAGGCTCTCAGATAACTAGTCTTGCAAACACGCCCACGCCGCCTCCTAGCCCAATCATCGCCAAGAAGCACCCCATAACACTGTCCTCATACAATTTGCCTTCTCTTCGAGATTCTCCTCAAGAGACCCTAAAAGCAATAGAACATGAGAGTCAAGTCTGACTTTCATACACACAAGCACTGAAATCTACATTCAGAATGTGACTCACCAGTTTGTGCCATGATAGTCAAGTCTATTTAAGTTTGTTTGTTGTAAATCTCAGTACAAATCTTTCAAAGTATGACAGTAACATCCAAATCTCAATACCCAGATTGAAGCACAATATATCAAAATTCTCAAATTCAATCCCCTAAATCCCTCCAAACCATCAATTCCAATCCCTAAATAAGTTAAGACCACCAGTAACTTAATGTTTATATTATCAAATTGTTAATTCATAATCCTAAATGCTGAAATCAAATTCCAAATCCAGCCCCTAAACCCTAAATTTTGAAAACGCATGAAGAAAACACCCGACAGGGATCTTTGTACCAAACCCATGGGGGCCGACATTGCTGGCGTCTTTGCCCTTCCCGGACTGTCATTGACATCACCGACCTCCTCATGTCAGACACATTCCTCGAGTTTTTTTGTCTTCTTTATGAGTCGCCTCGATCATGTCTGCACTCCTAAATCTCGAAAGCCCTAAATGCCCAAGCCTGAAATCGAGAACTTACCTCTAGTACAGTCGACGACTGCTTCCTACTCCCTCTTCACATCTTTCCTACCACTGGCTTCGAGATCTTTAGCAATTGTCCTCCTAATCGCTACCAGGTACCATTCTCTTCTTTCCTTTTTTTTTAATTTAAGAGCGTTAACGTTTTTTTTAATTGAAAAACTAACGGAGGGGCACGGGGCGGAAAAAATTAAAAGCTCGGGGGCATTTGGCGAAATATTCCAAACTTTTGGATACCCCGCGAAAAAGGCTTTACTTGGAGGGTACCACACGAAATTTCCGTAAAAAATTTCCAATGTTTTGATTTATTTATTTAAGAAAATTTTAAAGTATATCAATTTCAATTAAAAATAATTTATTTATCTATTATATATACACATATGTGTGTTTATATGATAATTGTTCAATATATATTTCAACTAAACTATAAGCTATTATAAGAAAATATAAATTAAATATCATTTTGTTTATTAAGAAACCGCATAACGGACGGATAAAAACTAGTTTAAATTTACAGTAACTTTACGCATGTCAAGAACGAATACACCCTATTCTCAATGACAGATGTCAAAAGTCCAGGCCCTGATGGCTTTCCAACAGAATTCTACAAAAAGTACTGGGACATTGTAGGTAATCTCTTATGTAAGGCAATCAAATCATTTTTCTATTCTGGAATCCTCCTCAAGGAAGTAAACACAACTTTCATTGCTCTTATTCCGAAAATAGATACACCTTCTAACATTAATCACTATCGACCAATCAGTCTGTGCAACACTATCTATAAAATCATCTCAAAATTACTAGCTAATCGTCTGAAACCGATCTTACCGCGTATCATAAATCCTTTTCAAGGAGCATTTATAAAAGGTAGAAATATCCAAGACAATATTCTAATTGCCCATGAAATTTTCCATTCTTTCCACAACAAAAAAAAAGGAAATTAGGATGGATGACCTTAAAACTTGACATGGAAAAAACCTATGATAAAATAAACTGGAACTTTATTGAAACAATTTAAAATAAATTTGGTTTTGACCCTAAATGGATTAATTGGGTATGACTTGCCTTACCAAACAAGCTTTTCCGTCCTAGTCAACAACTTACCAGGACATACATTCCAAACGCAAAGAGGAATAAGACAAGGAGATCCCCTTGCACCTTATATTTTCATAATAGTAATGGAACTACTGGCAAGAATGCTACAACAGGAATCCCTAGAATGTGATCCTTTAATTGGTATTAAACTCACAAACAATAGCAGTCCTATCCCTTTCCTATCCTTTGCTGATGATACACTAATCTTTGGACGTGCCGATGAACTAAGTCTATACATGATTAAAAATATCCTAAACAACTTTTCTAACTTATTTGGATTAACCATCAATTACAATAAAAGCTCCCTACAAGTCTTCAAAAATATAGAACAAAATAAAGCACAGTCTCTCACCCAACAACTAAATATTCCTATTACCAAAACAATGGAAAAATATCTTGGAATACCACTCATTAGTGGTGTAACGGCCCAGATTATGAAACCCGGGTTACGTTTAGAGGGAAGAATTATCCCTCTGCCAGATCTTAGCAATCCAAGTACGAGAGGTTTATTTATTCTCTTCAAGTTATAATCCTGTCCTAACTCAACTAGTCAAAAACTCAAAAGAGACAAAACGAGTTTAAATCAATATAAATATACATTGCTTCTAAATGTCCAACTAAACCAAAACATTTATAAAGTCAAGGTTGTACGAAATCTTCTTAACACTCATCCCATGAGAAAACCCCGCCATAGAAGCAATCAGTAAGCAAAAGGGAGCGGGTACCTGAAACTATCCACGAAGTCAGGCCAAGAGACGCATGCGGGCCCTAAAGACCTCGCTGAGGACATATAATACGCCTATACCTAAAATAAAGGATGTTCTAGTGCAGTACGGAATTTAAATCACACAAGCATGTTGACAGTTTATATATATGCAGAAAACGATTAAATGGATCCACACAGAATGCCAAGTGGCATATCCCCAATCTCCCAATCTGTGCCCACTCCGGGGTCATACATGTTCGTAACCAACTCCGAGGTAGGACGCTCGGTCGACGCCGCAGCCATCATATGTCCGTACCCAACTGCGAGGTAGGACGCTCGGTCACCGACGCAGCCATATCATAATATAAGACTCGATTGGGACCAAAACGATATGAAACACGAATGTCCCAATGACCCTAGCAACGACTCTAAGGACTCACAGATAACGGCCATTCTCTTTTCAAACGCATAAAGAATAGGGATGCTCATTCATAAGTGCAAGTCCTAAGCATGATACTACATGGCATGCTTGTATGCATATGCAACACCTACATACTATATGACACATCAGACATGAGGTCCTGGTTACTGAGTAAGCTCCCGTAGGAAACTTACCTGGAGTCTTCACATCCAATTAGACGGTAGACGAGCCACTCAGAGAATCATCCATCAGCAACAAATCATTCAGAGAACCATCCAATCACACTAGCAAGTAATAAGCAAGGAACAACTCATCAATACACATTTACTCAACACACAAGCATGCTTTCAAGTCAACACAAGACTAACAATATTTTATTCAAGCAAACTCGCATTCTCATCATAACCATCATCCTCAAGTAACCTTGTTCTCATCAAGTATGAAACTTATCTCAAATTCTTACCAGTATCATCACTCAAAACATCTTACTTCATATCAAGTTCAGGGTTTCCTTAACCATTTTCTCAAGTAACCATCGATTATCAAATACTCGATTACTCAATAAAACCACAGGTTCCCAAAACCAATGGTCAACAAGTCTTATTTATCAAAACTCACATAATACATCATGCTCAACGAGTAACCAAGGTAAGTTGACAAGAATCTCTTTTATCAAATCGTTTTCTCAAGTATCATATATTCATTCATATTTAAGGACCAAGCCACGATAAGTCAACATTTCTAAAATCCTTTATGAATTCAATTATCACCAAATCAATCAATGAAAGTTCGAAGTCAACACAATCAAGATTAAAACATAATAAATCCTCAAGGTATCTCTTTATCTAAGATCTCAACTTTGCTTATCAAGACAAGTTATTAAATCATATCTCAAGGTATTGGCTATTAAACACATGATTATAACCTAGTAAGGATTTATCATTATCACAATAAGATCTTATTAATATAGATATAACTTAAAGGATCATTATCCCTAGCCAAAAAGGTTTAGTCAATAAATATAATTCTATGAGCAATAACAACCAACAACTCACCTATACTCATGTCGAATAGCTAACACAATTTATTAACCAATTTCTTAACTTAAAAAGCATAACAACAAGCTTACAAGTATAACAAGTTCCCAAGATGCCTTTTATATAACCTTATACGCGTGACCATATCTTAGCTACTCTTATACGATTTTGCTCATCAAGTACACTAGCATCCTAGGGTAAGTTGATATTTCCCGAAATCATTTCTAATTTTATTTGTAAGAATTTACTCAACAATAAGAACTACAAGCAAGCTTAGAAGCATACAAGCATAATATTAAGAACCCAATATATATTACAAGGTTTCTAAGACTTATCCCTAATCTTAACGAGATTCGCATGTAAAGCACACAATAAGGTCACAAGACATCACAATTGGAATTTGATTAATCCTTATACTCAAAACTTAACGAACTCATCTTATACACTTCTATATTTGTAGTCAAGACACTTCACAAATCAAGGCATATATAAAATCTCTTTACTTATACCCTTATAGTCAAAGCAAGGTTCTCATAACCAATTCCAACACTTAATAGAACTATAAGTTATAATAGCTCCTATTAGTTAACCAACAATCGAACTTAATGTGTATAACTTGGTCTCCACAAGAGGAACCCCTACTAAGTTTTACTCAAAAGAAAGAGTTACTGTACAAATTAGATGGAATTTTTAGCTTGAGTGATAAAATTAAATCTTTAGGTATTATCTCAGTTTCATATATACCCAATTAATCCAAGTCTTAGGTCTACTTGCATTCGTTAATCGACTCCCACTTACTGCCTACTAATTGCATTTCAAATGAAGGATCGAGTTTTACTCATAAAAGCTAACAAAACATTTATAATTAGTTGATTAACACTCCAAACTCAGCAAATTTATAAAACCGATTTCACAACACAATTCCGATTCATCCAACACCAAATATGCAAGTAGAGTAATCAATTTGGAAGCCAAACTCAGCCCATATTATTCATCGATAAGGTTGCGACTGGTTTTTAGAAGAGAGCCCAAGAGCTATACCTAACCTAGACGTCGATTGAAGGGAGATTTAAGATTCAAGGGCCGCAAGTACAGGGGTCGACCTCCGCGCCGAATTCGTCAGTGAAGACGCCAAGGAGGAGGGGACGCGGGGAGGTCTGTAAATGGTGGCTCCGGTGTATCTCTTCCCATCCGGTAGCAAGAGGAGTTGGGGAGGGAAGAGCGGGCAGGTGGGGAGGATCGGCACCGGCCCTTCATCCGCTTCAACCCAGAAGAGAGAGAGAGGTCGAGGGAGTCGAGATCCATGGTGCACAACGGAGTGGGGAGCTTCGTCGATGGCGCCTCCGGTCTAAGGGAGTCGACGTCGGTGCTGGGTCGAACACGCGGGAGGTCTCGCAGGTCCAGTCTCGTCGTCGTTGATGGGGGAGCAGGCACCGGGAGAGAGATCGAGGTTCGGAGCTGAAGAAGACATGGGCGGCCTCGTCTCGTGCTCAGATCCATGGTTCAGTGCTCAGATCCATGGGCTCGTGCTCAGATCCGAGAAAAAAATGGAGATAGAGAGAGAGATATGAGAGAGGGGGATGAAAGAAATGAGGAGAGTGAACAGAAGCTAGGGTCGGCTGGTTTGGGGAACAAGGGGTATATATACCCACTTAATTAGGGTTACACAATATTATGAGAAATTATAAAAAGAAACCGCTATTTAGGTTTTGTAATAGACGTACCACACTAAATAATAATTTTAACCCCATGGATTTTATTTGAATTAGCTACGTCCTAAAATTGTCGTGCTTATCATAGTATATCCAAAGTAATAATCATTCCTTTGAAATAAGATATATGCCGGAATTCATTTTGAATAAAATAGAAATCCTTTTGATCGAGGACGGAGATTTTTAAAATTTTCGAAATCTCAAAAATTTAATATGAAATTAAATTATACTTCATAATATAATATTTTAAAATTTCGGTTCTTTACATTCATCCACATCTAAAAACAAGTCTCGTCCCCGAGACTAAAATCCTTTTTAGAAACAACAAAACATTTCAAAAACTCAAGTCAGCTCTTCCTATGTCAGTCAACTAGATTTTCAAGGATTCAATAAGCAATTTATCCACATCTAAGGGCTAGTCCCAGATTCCACTTCCTAAGTTCATTTCCCATGCTTATTTTCAACATCAAACTCAAGTACCAACATATGCAAAACATCATTATAGCAAGATTCATCATCATATTAGATTTCAACATTTCAAACTCAAGGTATCAACATATCATAATTCATCATACTATGAAATCTCATTATTAACATGTCACATCACCAGTAGAACATAATATCATAGAAATTTGCACCTTGCTATCAATCAGAACTGAACAAAATCATCATACTCCCACATCGACACCAACCCGAAAGGGCACAAGCAAGCGTCATGACGAGCACAAAATTGGGCGAATAGAATGCGCAACTCTAATTAATCTAGACGACCCAATCTTGATCACACCATAGACAGTTGTACAAGGATAACGCAAGGCTTAAGCTGAATTGAAGGGGGAGGCACTAAGGGACAATTCGACTAACTCTTGACACGAAGATAGACTCGTATAGTATCTGGCAAGACTGTACACGAGAATTTCACCGATGCCCATGAGAAACCCTTAAGGTTATGATCGTATCACTCTAATCATCATGTAACACATCATGTCATAAAACACACAACATGGTAATCTTGCACACTAACATAAACCTATTTCAGGAGGCAATGATGATACGATTCTAGCACTAGTGTCATATCATGTGGTAAGGTACAAGATAGGCAACCTATCATCAGGAGAGCATTATCGATATATATACTATCATCAAGTCAAAACATCACTAATAAGGAATATCACACATGTAATGACAAGGAAATGTTATTAAGGTGCCACACTCATTTAAGGCAAATCTACAATCTGTCACCCGAACATACTATTTAGATTCCGCACATGCTTGAGAGGATCTTGCATGCTGCTATGGGGAAAGGAAACTAAACAAAACAGGTAAGGAATAGTATCAACATGTCTTAAAAGCCACGAAAGGACATCATATGTTTCACTAGTAAGGACAAGTGTAAGTGTGTGTTTCATACAACTTGGTCACTAGGGCATACATCAACACATATTCCATTTCACTATAACCTCAACATGGTAGTGTAGTATCAACAATTTCTAATCAAGATATGGTGCATAAACATACAAATGCAATTTAACCTATAGGTGTGGATGGGGGTGTGAGCATACGAGGCTTAAAACTACTTATGCATAACTAGTACAGAAAAACATCATGTAAGAGACAGAAGTGAGCATGTGCGATATTATGGCCTACGCATGGTACTATCCATGTAAAATAGAGTATGATGGTGTCGAAAGATAACACGATTTCTCTAATGATAATATTCAAAATACATAAGCAATCATAACTTCATAAAATCTCATAACAAGGGCAACTATGCAAGATAGGTATACTACCAAAACCCTATTACAAGAGCGATCATACAGATAATGTAAATAGTGCAACGAACCACATATCATATCATTGATGCGAAATTTTCTACTCATTATCGATAACACATGACAAGGGGTAAGGACATGAAGATCTACTTTAACAACAAACGAGATGATACACAATAAGTCGAACCACTTATATCATAAGAGTAGTCTTATAAATAATATAAAGAGTGCAATAAATCACATAATCATAGTCTCAAATACTTAATTACCCAATAGTATTTAATAACATATGGCAATGTATAAACATGCGGAGTTATGGTCTAACCACTAACATGACGATTCACAACCAGTCAAAACAACTATATCATGGCAATGTATAAACGTGAAAGTAGGTGAAGTATAATCGAGAGCGATGTAAACCTAAAACGATGATGACCAAACGTTGATATATAGAGTGTAATGACATAGATATGCATACCAACTAAGATGCATATAGAAAAGGCACGCCCGAGCTACCATAAGTCATGTAGTAAGAGTAATCAATTCATGTTATAATTAGGGTATACAACTAAATAATTATTTCCTTGAAAGTAGAGATCATATAAGGGATGCTAGTAGCGCATAACACAGTAGGAGGGCACATATATAGCATGTAACAACATACATAACCATAACACATAATCAGCCAAAATGATCATGTGAAAACCTCACGGTAGCATGAGAGATGTGAAAAAAAAGTAAGTAGTGTGACCATGAGACAGGTGTGACTATCTAAAATCACACAAAACATCATGATATGCATATAGATATATATATCAACAAGGCATGAATATTACAATTAACTAGATATGATCTCGTATCATGTCATGGATGTTTATGTGTGGCTACCCTTAAATCAATTAATAGTTTCCAAGAGTGGCATATTACAAGAGAATGACACGTGGTATTCATATAAGGATCATCACATAATTTTATAAGCTATAGGGGCAGGTGGTCATGCGACGTGTGAAGTCCTTAAAATATAACAATCGTAGAGTTATAGCACATGTTAAGATGAGACAACGGTGAGAGATATATAACTAAACAAGACTTAGCACATAAAGCATAAAATCATAACATAACTACATCGATGTCATTTAATAAGTATAAACAGACAAGAGCAAATGATCATGTGATGAGAACATACAAATGATCATGTGATGAGAACATACAAGGATAACAAGTTTACTATGAAGTTGTGATAGTAATAATAAAGGCATAATGCAAATGGGGCATAGAGTCACATCATAACTAATTTAATTATACCTAACATTCTTAAGCATCCAAAAGGGCAAGCGGTAACATGGAAGAATGGAAGGACTATCCTGAGTCTATGATGAAGAGTAATAAACAATAATGTGGAGAATAAGATCATGTAATTCACAAGTCATGTATCATATATGACACTAGCAACACCAGATGACCCACGTGTTCATAAACATAGGATATACATGTATAGGGGATAACATAGCAATGCATCGAAAATCAAACCAATCATATAACAAGACAAGGAAAAACACAAAATGGGTACTATGGAAGGTAATACGATCCTACGATAAGGTATATAAGGCATGAATGGATCAAGTGCAGTAAGATAGGTATACATATCAACGTATATGCAAGTAGAACAAACATATACCACAATAATAGATCACAACATGTAAACGCAAACAAGTCTACCATCATAACCAAATAGAAGTTTCTCAGGGCAACATCGACTCATCCTCACCGACTCCATAACCCATTTTGAAAAGAAGCCTAGTTGTTTCCTAGGAGAACAAATATACTTTTGGGTGGACACCAACCATACGGAAGACCTTCAAACGAATTTCCCGAATGAACAAGGACCTTAAAAGAACTCTCGATACGAAAGTTGACATCCAACAGATTTCTAAGAGTCACTCATCAAGACCCCTTTCTGGTATTGTACTCCCTCAAGACAATCAATACTCTAACTTATATTCCAGTCCGTAACAGGTTCGACCCATAAGTTTTGGGACATAGGTGACCAATATGAAAGGAATTGAGAAGGAACCAGAGCGGCTAGGTAAAGGAAGAGTAACGAAGAGAAACAAGGAGTTGTCATGACAATTTATAGAGGTTCTCAAAGAGCGCAAGGAAAACTTCACCAAGAATCTAAGGAGGTCAATCAATAGGTCAACCTGTTATCTTATTGAGCCTCACCATTAACAAATTAGCTGGAATATAGAGTCTCTTCCCTAACCAAGTAGACAAGCAAGAATAACATCATCTTATTGGAACAAGGGACATATAAGACATCAATTATACAAGTCAGACAGTTATAAGATAACGAGTAGCCACATGAGCAATACATTATAACTAACCATCATTGTTCATAAAACAAGATAGAGGTGCATGGCATAACTTCACAAAACCTCATATTGTCACAACATATGAACGATAACACGTCGGGAGTAGGAGGGACAATGTCATATAAATCATATAAATCCTACTTTACGAATAAGAAATTCATGTCTATTCATTGATTCCCATCCATTTTAGTCAGGTTGTATACACATGATCCTCTTTTGAACAAATTTCGCATATAAGAGCAATATCATTAGAATTCATCATGTAAGGCATGACTAAATAGATCATAGTACAATATCATGCCAAAACATCTCAATTACGCATATAAGCGATGCATTTTGTGATACCTACAAGTATTCCATAGGCGTCCCCATGAAATACTTGTACAAGTATCACAAAATCGTCACAATGTTCTCACTAGATTCGACCAATTACTTTACAAGCGTCCCTGTAAAATACTTGTATCGACTTTGTGAAAACATTATCGCCAAGCAAGAATCAACAATTTATATCAAGAATTTGAATTTCATAAGTATTTCATATCAACTCAACCAAGAAGTCCTATAGTCAGAATATCATGACTCTCAAATCAACAACCATAATTCATCAGTTCTCAAACCATAAGCTTTTCCATCAACTAGAGTAACGTTCTCAAGCATGAGCTCATAAACTTTCAACTAACCAGAACGAAACATCAGCCATAACCATGTAAATCCTCATAATCTCACCTCATGTCTACATCAAACCAAAGTCAAAAGGCACCAACAATTTCCATCATAAGTGAGAAACGTAGCAAACAAATATATATAAGTCAGCGTATCAAGAATGACAACAATTGTCCAATCCAAGTCATCAAGTACCAGACATTACATGCGCATAACAAGTTCAAAGCATGTTATAAGAATTACGTCAGATGTCATAACAAAGGAAGCTCATATAAGCAAATATCATACCAAGTCATCAAGAATAACACACATGAATCACCAAACTTCTTCCCCGAATTTATTTATCTCTAAATTATAAAATCAAAATTACGAATTACCCAAACAAGATTCTAAGTATGTTTTCCATGCCCGTCTGTAGAGTATAAAGCTAAGGGTCTCTACCAATCACCATCTATATCCGTAAGGGATAGGCTATCGCCATTACTACCCAATCGAGTCTCAATTCTCACTTCTCAAAGTGGTTATCTTATTTATCCATATTAAATTCATTTTGCCCTTTAAACATTCAAAGACTCGCGAAAACCTTTGGGCCATTTCATTTTCAAAACTCAAAATCACCAATTGTTTTACAACTCATTTGTACTCGGATTGCACAACCTGGCTCTGATACCAACTTTGTAACGGCCCAGATTATGAAACCCGGGTTACGTTTAGAGGGAAGAATTATCCATCTGCCAGATCTTAGCAATCCAAGTACGAGAGGTTTATTTATTCTCTTCAAGTTATAATCCTGTCCTAACTCAACTAGTCAAAAACTCAAAAGAGACAAAATGAGTTTAAATCAATATAAATATACATTGCTTCTAAATGTCCAACTAAACCAAAACATTTATAAAGTCAAGGTTGTACGAAATCTTCTTAACACTCGTCCCATGAGAAAACCCCGCCATAGAAGCAATCAGCAAGCAAAAGGGAGCGGGTACCTGAAACTATCCACGAAGTCAGGCCAAGAGACGCATGCGGGCCCTAAAGACCTCGCTGAGGACATATAATACGCCTATACCTAAAATAAAGGATGTTCTAGTGCAGTACGGAATTTAAATAACACAAGCATGCTGACAGTTTATATATATATGCAGAAAACGATTAAATGGATCCACACAGAATGCCAAGTGGCATATCCCCAATCTCCCAATCTGTGCCCACTCCGGGGTCATACATGTCCGTACCCAACTCCGAGGTAGGACACTCGGTCGGTGTCGCAGCCATCATATGTCCGTACCCAACTCCGAGGTAGGACGCTCGGTCACCGCCGCAGCCATATCATAATATAAGACTCGACTGGGACCAAAACGATATGAAACACGAATGCCCCAATGACCCTAGCAACGAACGACTCTAAGGACTCGCAAATAACGGTCGTTCTCTTTTCAAACGCATAAAGAATAGGGATGCTCATTCATAAGTGCAAGTCCTAAGCATGATACTACATGGCATGCTTTTATGCATATGCAACACCTACATACTATATGACACATCAGGCATGAGGTCCTGGTTACTGAGTAAGCTCTCGTAGGAAACTTACCTGGAGTCTTCACATCCAAATAGCCGGTAAACGAGCCACTCAAAGAATCATCCATCAGCAACAAGTCATTCAGAGAACCATCCAATCACACTAGCAAGTAATAAACAAGGAACAACTCATCAATACACATTTACTCAACGCATAAGCATGCTTTCAAGTCAACACAAGACTAACAATATTTTATTCAAGCAAACTCGCATTCTCATCATAACCATCATCCTCAAGTAACCTTGTTCTCATCAAGTATGAAACTTATCTCAAATTCTTACCAGTATCATCACTCAAAACGTCTTACTTCATATCAAGTTCAGGGTTTCCTTAACCATTTTCTCAAGTAACCATCGATTATCAAATACTCGATTACTCAATAAAACCACAGGTTCCCAAAACCAATGGTCAACAAGTCTTATTTATCAAAACTCACATAATACATCATGCTCAACGAGTAACCAATGTAAGTTGACAAGAATCTCTTTTATCAAATCGTTTTCTCAAGTATCATATATTCATTCATATTTAAGGACCAAGCCACGATAAGTCAACATTTCTAAAATCCTTTATGAATTCAATTATCACCAAATCAATCAATGAAAGTTCGAAGTCAACACAATCAAGATTAAAACATAATAAATCCTCAAGGTATCTCTTTATCTAAGATCTCAACTTTGCTTATCAAGACAAGTTATTAAATCATATCTCAAGGTATTGGCTATTAAACACATGATTATAACCTAGTAAGGATTTATCATTATCACAATAAGATCTTATTAATATAGATATAACTTAAAGGATCATTATCCCTAGCCAAAAAGGTTTAGTCAATAAATATAATTCTATGAGCAATAACAACCAACAACTCACCTATACTCATGTCGAATAGCTAACACAATTTATTAACCAATTTCTTAACTTAAAAAGCATAACAACAAGCTTACAAGTATAACAAGTTCCCAAGATGCCTTTTATATAACCTTATACGCGTGACCATATCTTAGCTACTCTTATACGATTTTGCTCATCAAGTACACTAGCATCCTAGGGTAAGTTGATATTTCCCGAAATCATTTCTAATTTTATTTGTAAGAATTTACTCAACAATAAGAACTACAAGCAAGCTTAGAAGCATACAAGCATAATATTAAGAACCCAATATATATTACAGGTTTCTAAGACTTATCCCTAAGACTTATCCCTAATCTTAACGAGATTCGCATGTAAAGCACACAATAAGGTCACAAGACATCACAATTGGAATTTGATTAATCCTTATACTCAAAACTTAACGAACTCATCTTATACACTTCTATATTTGTAGTCAAGACACTTCACAAATCAAGGCATATATAAAATCTCTTTACTTATACCCTTATAGTCAAAGCAAGGTTCTCATAACCAATTCCAACACTTAATAGAACTATAAGTTATAATAGCTCCTATTAGTTAACCAACAATCGAACTTAATATGTATAACTTGGTCTCCACAAGAGGAACCCCTACTAAGTTTTACTCAAAAGAAAGAATTATTGTACAAATTAGATGGAATTTTTAGCTTGAGTGATAAAATTAAATCTTTAGGTATTATCTCAGTTTCATATATACCCAATTAATCCAAGTCTTAGGTCTACTTGCATTCGTTAATCGACTCCCACTTACTGCCTACTAATTGCATTTCAAATGAAGGATCGAGTTTTGCTCATAAAAGCTAACAAAACATTTATAATTAGTTGATTAACACTCCAAACTCAGCAAATTTATAAAACCGATTTCACAGCACAATTCCGATTCATCCAACACCAAATATGCGAGTAGAGTAATCAATTTGGAAGCCAAACTCAGCCCATATTATTCATCGATAAGGTTGCGACTGGTTTTTAGAAGAGAGCCCAAGAGCTATACCTAACCTAGACGTCGATTGAAGGGCGATTTAAGATTCAAGGGCCGCAAGTACAGGGGTCGACCTCCGCGCCGAATTCGTCAGTGAAGACGCCAAGGAGGAGGGGACGCGGGGAGGTCTGTAAATGGTGGCTCCGGTGTATCTCTTCCCATCCGGTAGCAAGAGGAGTTGGGGAGGGAAGAGCGGGCAGGTGGGGAGGATCGGCACCGGCCCTTCATCTGCTTCAACCCAGAAGAGAGAGAGAGGTCGAGGGAGTCGAGATCCATGGTGCACAACGGAGTGGGGAGCTTCGTCGATGGCGCCTCCGGTCTAAGGGAGTCGACGTCGGTGCTGGGTCGAACACGCGGGAGGTCTCGCAGGTCCAGTCTCGTCGTCGTTGATGGGGGAGCAGGCACCGGGAGAGAGATCGAGGTTCGGAGCTGAAGAAGACATGGGCGGCCTCGTCTCGTGCTCAGATCCATGGTTCAGTGCTCAGATCCATGGGCTCGTGCTCAGATCCGAGAAAAAAATGGAGATAGAGAGAGAGATATGAGAGAGGCGGATGAAAGAAATGAGGAGAGTGAACAGAAGCTAGGGTCGGCTGGTTTGGGGAACAAGGGGTATATATACCCACTTAATTAGGGTTACACAATATTATGAGAAATTATAAAAAGAAACCGCTATTTAGGTTTTGTAATAGACGTACCACACTAAATAATAATTTTAACCCCATGGATTTTATTTGAATTAGCTACGCCCTAAAATTGTCGTGCTTATCATAGTATATCCAAAGTAATAATCATTTCTTTGAAATAAGATATATGCCGGAATTCATTTTGAATAAAATAGAAATCCTTTTGATCGAGGATGGAGATTTTCAAAAATTTTGAAATCTCAAAAATTTAATATGAAATTAAATTATAGTTCATAATATAATATTTTAAAATTTCGGTTCTTTATAAGTGGAAGAGTTTGTAATGCTACCTTTGATGATGCTATATTAAGTCTAAAAAAACAGCTCTCAAAATGGAAATCAAACACTCTCTCACAAGCCGGTAGATCAGTACTAATTCAAGCTAACCTCAACTCTAAAACAAATTATTTAATGCAATTTTTCCTTCTTCCTAAAGGAATTCTCAACAAAATTGATCAAATAAACAAAAATTTCTTTTGGAACAAACTTCAATCGGATAATTATCATCCATTAATCAGCTAGGAACACCTATGCACCCCCAAAAAGGACGACGGATTAGGATTTAAATCAGCAGAAGAAATTAATATTCGAATGCAAATGAAACTCCTCTGGAGAATCATATCCAATCCCGACAATATCTGGTCTAAGGTAATCTCAGAAAAATACCTCTCAAAAGAATCGTTAATGGAAAGAGAAAAATTCAAAACCTCATGGCAATTGGGAAGACTTCTAAATATCAGAGACCTCTTTTCAAAAGGATTACTCTGGCTTGTAGGTAATGGAAAAAGTATAAATGTATGGACTGATATATGGGTAAATGAACAATATCTTGAAACATTCCGTAATAATCAAAACCCTAATCTAAAAGTCTGTGGCCTTTTCACTAAAAACAATTCGTGGGATATGAATAAATTGAATAATATCTTTCCCCCTAACATCGTCCAAATGATAAGCAACATACATATCCCAACTAGAAATATTCCTGACAAACTTATTTGGATCTATAATAACAATGGAGAATTTACAGTTAAATCCACTACTTCCCTTTTCAATACCAGTAACACAAATAAAATTAATGCGAAATGGATCTGGAAACTTAACGTCCCTCCAAATATAAAAAATTTTATTTGAAAGATTATCCTCGATATCTTAACTACCACTACCCGTTTAAATAAATATATAAATAGAGTTCCCAACACTTGCTCTCTCTGCAACTCTGACATAGAAGACACAAATCATCTCTTATTTAACTGTCAGATCACCAAATCTCTTATAGCAAACCTTGGCATCAAATTAAAAAAATTATTTATTATACCGGACCTAACAGACAACGCCTCTGAAAACATCATTAACACCAAAACACTCAATAAATACTTCTCTGACCTTTGTTACTTATGGCACAGCATATGGGAACTCAGAAACAATATAATCTTCCGAAATAAAAAAAAAAAAACATCATCAACACGCTATACCAAAAAATTGACAACATATCCTCATGGAATAAAGAAAATAATAATTATATAAAACCTAAAATCAGTAGACCTCAACATAAATTATTTTGGAAACACCCACCTCCTAACACGATCAAAATTAATGTAGATGCCTCAGTTAAAGTTAATCATGAAACTCAAATTGGTTGCATTCTGAGAAACAATTACGGTCAGGTAATTCATATATACAAAAGCAACATTAGAAAATGCTCTATTATTTTAGCAGAAGCTATGGCTATATAGGCAGGTATAAGACAGGCAAACGACTTGGGGATCAGAAGAATCATTATTGAAAGCGACAACGCAACCATCATCAATGCCATCAATCACATAATCAAAATCCCATGGGAGATAGCACAATTAATTGAAGAAATCAAGTCTCTAAAAGAAGACTTCGAATCGATTAGTTTTCAGCATTGTTACAGAGAGGCAAATCAGGCAGCCGATTTCCTTGCAAAATCTCCTTTAAATTGTAATATTATCCTAGGATCTTACTGTTACAAGTTCCAAAACATCATCTTCTCAAATGATCATGGATGTCTGTAGTACATCCAACTCTTTGCCTACTGTAAAAAAAAAAAAAAAAAAAACGAATACGTGGCTAGTTTCTATTGGAAGGACGATGTGGAGGCTCTTGCCAGTTAAGACGCGCCGGCCTTTCCCCCGATACTTAGCCAGAGAGTTTTGTTCGGTCGGTATAGGAATTCGGAAGATCTGTTGGGGTTAGGGTTTCTTTCAAAGGAAGATTGAAGGATTCAGTTGAGATGGCAATGGAATCTGGAGGTACGCTGTCGGAGGTGTATCAGAATTCGAAGAGATTGCTACTGAAAACCAGAGATGGCCTTGAGAGGCTGGAACGCCTTGAATCGTCATCATCGGTTTCGATCTCCGTCGGCAGTGCCGGATCCGTCGGTCTTGACTCGCCGGAGCTCTCATTTGCGATCAAGAAAGACATTTCTCAGCTCCAATCCCTCTGTGTTGAGATGGACCGTATGTGGCGCTCCATTAACGTTAGATCTCAGCGCGATCTTTGGAAAAGGTTTGTATTTCTTTCTCACATCTGTGAATGTTTTTTCAAGACGTTCGTACAATTACTTTCAGCAGCTTCTTCCGGAAATTAGGGTTAGTATGATTAGGATTCATCGGTCGACCTACCAGGAATCAAACCATTTAGTTTCGCGTGATATAATTACTCTATTGCTTTGTAGGAGTACTTATATTCTGTCTTTTACTAGAAATTCCTCCATATAGATTGCCGTAGTTCCTGATTAGGGAGTAGTCGAATACACACATGTTCGTAGTATTCACTATTCAGATAAAGAATGGAGTAGGAGTTATTTTAATCTCAAGTGACTCTGCAACCTATCATATTATTATCAATTTTGGTGCTATGCTGTGAAATGTTTGATGTACAAGCAAATAATTCTATATTGGAGCCTTGGAGGAATGAGTGGATGAGTAATTCATTAAAATAGAAATATGTGTTACTGGAAGAAGCTTCTGTTTTGACGTGATGTTGAATGAGTTGGTTGTCCTATATCTCTGTTTTTTAAACATGATGCATCATGGATCTTAGTGGATTTTAATCTTTGAAGAAGAAGAGTTCTGTTGAGTTTTGATGCTCAAAGTTTACGAATGACTTTCCAAATTTCTCATTCGAAAATTCTTTGTTTGTTATTTAAAGATTTTATCAATGGGAGGATGGCAACCTTGAAAATTTTGGACTAATGGTCATAACTGGAATTTGTAGTTGGATACTTGGCTTTGTGGCTACAAATACAAACATATTTTTGGATTCTTCGGTTAGTACACCACCATGCCCATTGCCTACTGATAAAAGAGGAGGCTCCCCTTTGAAGTGTAAAATTCAATAATGGCCACTGGTGTATGTTGAAGTAGTGTTAATTGATCATTAGATCTCTTACACAACACCTTATTTGAGAAATATGTAGTTCAGTAGGGTATAAAAAATTTAGCAGATTTTGCTTCTTATAAACACTGTAAACAAAACTTAATAAACTACGTAATTATGCAATTGATAATTTGATAACAAACGGTTTCTTAAGCTATTTTTGAGAAGCTTTGTCTTCATTCTTGTTGCTATCTCTATCTGAACTAATCAACTTGATTTCTTTCTGTAAACAATCTGGTCCTAACAAGGACCATTACTGGCAAGAAAATCATGCTAGTGCAAGTGAACGTAACTGCATCTTTGTTTGTCCCCTGGTTGGTGGACTTAGCTTGGGTTGTTGGTCTCTAGGATTTGCAAGGAGTCAGTACTGGACAATGCCTTGCATGTTTTTCGTTTTCACCTTGGAATTAGATAGATAATCAAATGCCTCCATCTTGCAGCAGCTTGTTGGCTGAAACTGCCGCACTTGCTTGTGAAAATATTAGTTACTTGAAGTGCCATGACTCACATGATAACAGTTGCCAGATTATTGAAACCTTCTATGTGCAGTGAATTCATCTTTCAAATTTAACATGCATAATGGAATTGACCTTCTTGCCCAATGAGGATATGAAATGGATTTTTGTTATGTGCCAACTTGAAATGATTATGTTGTCATGTGAGGATGCAAAATGGATTTGCTTCTTCTTCTATGTACTGCCATTGTGTTCCTATGTCTTCTGAATTGGAACTATTTTGACAGAAAGGTGGAACAAGTTGCTGAAGAGGCAGATTCTCTTAAAGATAGTCTTGACAAGTACTTCCTAAGGCATCAAAGGCGAACACAGGAAGCTAGAGAGAGGGCTGAGTTGCTTGGCAGAGTGGTATGCTTGAATAATTTGTATTATGCCATCTTGTAATTACTAACTACTACTCCTCAATAACTCGCGCATACTTTGCTTTGCCCAGAACGGTGATTCTGCTCATGTTTTGAGGATTTTTGACGATGAAGCTCAAGCAATGCAATCTGCCCGTAATTCTGCCCGGATGATGGAAGAAGCTTACTCAACCGGAGTCGCCATCCTGTCTAAGTTTTCTGAGCAAAGAGAGCACATGAAGGTATGTTGAGCTTTTCAAGGAATTGATTAAAATCAAATCAGAGGTATTCTGAAGGAAATATTGTCTCCAATCAATTGATAAAACCTCTCCTCTTATCTGGAAGTGGAGAAGAGCAATTAATTGATTGTTTAACCATCTTTTTGCAGAGTGCACAACGCAAGGCACTCGACATTCTAAACACCGTGGGGCTGTCGAACTCTGTACTGAAGCTTATTGAGAGGCGCAACAGAACAGATACCTGGATCAAGTTTGGTGGCATGATTCTTACAATTGTTATCGTAATAATGTTTTGGAGGTGGACACATTAATCCATCCTCGTAAATGGACCTGCACGATCTTGGCATGTTGGAATCAGCGGAAGAACTCGTCGCTTACAGAGATTGAGTTGAGGACATCAAGTGCCCGTGGTTGCTTCTTGCACCTTGAAAGCCATTTTTGCACAGTTCTTGTTCCTTGTGTTCTATAAAAGAGGTGCCTTTGTAACACTATCCCTTTCTGTTGCACAGTTTTATGATTTTCTGATTTAGTTTGGCATGAATGTTTTAGTTTCGTTTTTTCCTTGTATGCACAAATACATCTGAAGAATGAAGGAAACATGATAACCTCATAGAAATCCAGGACCTTGTTATATTCTGGGCTAAAATTTATGCTAGAAATAGTCCAAATTCCAAAATATGGAAATTAGGTTATTTACAATCAAAGTAATTTTCAGGGTTGATATTTAACACTAAATTTGGTTTTGGCTCACAAGTCACAGAGTGTACATTCCAAGGCCCCCTTTTCAACTCTTCACTTGCGCTTAACCTTGATGAGTTTACATTTAAAAAGTTATTTACCTTATCTCATTTAAGTCCTACTTAATTTGGATTTTTTTTTAAAAAGGAAAGTGTTTTGATCTAATATATCAAGAGGAAGGGTTGTTATATGAGCTGAACAACTCTGGCTCGGCTCGAAAAAAGCTCGACTCGAGATTGTTCATTTACCTAAACAAGTCGAGCTTGAATATGATTTTAAGTTCGGTTGAAAACTCGACTCATTCGATTTAAGCTCGAATTTTATAGAATTTCTAAAATTTTCTTTAAGTTAATATGTTATGACTAAGTAAAATTATTAAAGCTCAAAAAAAGTTTGGTTCGAGCTCATTCATTTACTAAAACAAAGCTCACATTTACTAAAACAAAGCTCGTTTAAAATTTGGGCTCGGCTCGAACGCGTTTAACAAAGAACTAAGGTTGAACATGTTAAACTCGGCTCGTTCGACTCAAATAACATCCCCATCAAGAGGCAAAAGATTAACATATCAAAGAAAACAAAAGATATGGTCGGGAGAATGTAAACTATTTTGTCTCATAATAAAACATTGTGTAAAATATTAACTTTTTATTTATTTATTATAGTATATGTTTAAAATTTAAATACTTTCATCATACTAATAAATATGAAATTTTAAGAAATAAAATAAAACATGCTCTATTATTTACTCCGTATTATTTTATTTTATTGACAAAGAAGGGAAAAACCCTACAGACTTCAAACGAAGCGGGGAACAAAACCCTACCCTCATACCGTTACCGCGCCTCTCTCCCTCTTCCCTCTATAGACGGTGGCGCTGTCTCCCTCTCTCCTCTCTCTCACCTTACTTTCACCTTCACGCCGCCGCCGCCTCTCTCACACTGCGTCCGTTCATCAGTTACGATCTTCTGTTGCTGGTGATTTCTCTTTCATGATTGGTCATGGATTCTTCTGAATTTCCGCTCATTCATATACGAGTTTGCTATACGGTGGAATTTGTTAACCGTTCTTTGTTGAACTTGCTTTGCAGTTTCAGATTGGCGGGATAGCTTATAATCTCTGTTTGCGTGTGTTTGATTGCGAATAATGGGGATATTTGAGCCGTTTAGAGCAATTGGTTATATTACCAGCTCAGTTCCCTTTGCTGTTCAGAGGCTGGGCACTGAGACTTTCGTCACCGTTAGCGTCGGCAAAGCTTGGCAAATTTACAATGTAATGCTTTTTCTTTCTGTTTCGTTTTACCTAGTTATGATTTTGGTTTGTAGATTTTGCGATATTTGGACTAACGCGAACTTTTGTTTGGGGTGAATTTGTTGCTTTTGCAGTGTGCGAAGCTCAATTTGGTTCTTGTTGGTAAGTCCTCTTCTGGATAATTAGATAATGATTTTTCGTTTGATTTGTTCGGGTTTATTTCGCAAATTCAATGCTTGATGATTATTTAGATTCAGAGTCGATTAGGTTTTTGTTTGATCATATTCATATGAAGCTTCCCATATGAAATTGCGAACATGATACTGGCTGAACTTCTCTGAATTTATGAACCTTGGTGTTTTAGGCCTTGTTTGTTTGAGTAGAAGGGAATAGAAGGAAAATGAATCAAATTTTGTGTGTAAATTTTTTATGATCATCACTTTTTGTGAGTGTAGAGAAAGGGGAGAGAAATGGTTAGAGCATCCTAGGGATATGGATACCCTATGCTCAAATTAGGTATTCAAATGGGTGAAGGAAATAAATTTTGTATGGAAAATGAGGGAAGGAGGGTAATTGTTAGAATATTGATAAATGAATCTTAAAACAAACGAGGGGAGTCTTTGTTAGGATGTTTATGTATCGGGGGTTATGTTATTTATTCTGGCTTCCATGATTTTTTTTTAAAAATTCGTAAGGGGTTCCATTAGTCTGTTTTGCTGGCTTTTATTTTTGTGGTTATCCCACAGATGTGGTGGGATATGTATCTATGTATCAGTTCTTTGATTACATACATACACTTATTACACTCAACTTCAATTCGTTTACAATACATATTGGATTTGGGCTAGGGCATAGCCATGTATCTTGTTAAATGTCTTTGGAATGGCATATTGGTGTCCTCAGTTGTTTTAGTTTCAATTTATTCTTGAATTGAAAAAAGGAGTAAAAGGGTCACATTGCAATAAGTTTTTCCTTGGTAGTTGATGCGGTTGCTTTTCCACTTCTATAAATAACCTGGCATTTCCTGTTTGCTTGACACTGATGAAGGCCCTCAGCTTCCAAAGAAGATTCGAGCACTTGCTTGCTATCGTGATTATACGTTTGCTGCATATGGAAACCTAATTGCAGTTTTCAAGCGTTCACATCAGGTTTGTTGCTGGCTTTCAGTTCTGGAGGATCTTTGCCACTTAAAATGCCCTGATTTATCTATGCATATCCAAATATGGTTCAGTGGTGATTACATATTCATGTTATTTCATATTCTTTTTAGTAAATTGATGCGCTACCTCTCTCCCACTATTATTGCACATGCTTCCCAAGTGACACATGATTTTAGTCTTTTGCTTACTACAGTATATAACATGTACATTGTTTAATGAGATTTTGGAGCATCTACTTTGGCCAACTTCTGTGTCCTACTTTCATGTTTTAGACAAAAAGATGGAAATGAAAAAACATCATATGTCCTTGTAAGCATCAAAATATCATCCTTATACATCTACAACATGTGTGTAGCTCATCATACGATCACTAGTACTTCTTGATTGTTGGAAATTGTCTTGCTATTTATTTTTTATATTTTATAGTGAAGCATTTATTTGTAGTTAGGATCTTAAGTATTTAGTATCTTTGCCTATTCTTACAAAATTGTCAGAAATGGACCCGATTTTTCTTAGACGGCTTGTTGCTTACCTGAGATCTTTGCAGTGATAAGCTAAAATGTTGTACTCTTTGACGCCTTCATCTAATACTCGCAATTGACAACATGTTTTAGGTGGCAACTTGGTCAGCACATAATGCGAAAGTTAATTTGCTACTTCAATTTGGAGAGCACATCCTCAGTGTTGATGTTGATGGGAATTTGTATATTTGGGCTTTTAAAGGAATTGAACAAAACCTGGAGCCTATTGACCATATTGTGCTTGAAGAAGGATTTACACCAAGGTGCATCATGCATCCGGATACTTATCTGAACAAGGTGATTTCCAAGTAATTTTTTGAAAGCTCTGGAAGCATAAACCTTTATTTGGTAGCTGTTTTCTGCCTATTCTGTTATAAGCTTCTTACTTTGATAAATTTGATCCAGGTTGTCTTAGGGAGTGAGGAAGGTTCTTTGCAGCTCTGGAATGTCAGTTCAAAGAAAAAACTATATGATTTTAGGCGCTGGCAATCACCCATCCATTGCTGTGTCTCATCACCAGCATTGGATGTTGTTGCAGTTGGATGTGCTGATGGGAAAATTCATGTGCATAACATCCACTATGATGAAGAGATTGTCTCTTTTACACATGCTGCCCGAGGTGCAGTCACAGCCTTATCATTCAGTACAGGTAAAGGTTTTGTGGGTGCTGGATCTTGCAATAGGCAAGCCAGGAAAGTTCAGGTCACAAAAATTGTAAATATCATGATTCATGGAACATCCCTTATTGGATATACATATTTATTATTTGAATACCAATCCTTTTTTTATCTGTAAAAAATGTCTATTCTATTAATTATCATTTATCCTATGGTTTTGAAAATCAGAGAACATGTTTGTGGAGTTCAAACAAACACTGCACATTAATTGATTCTAGCAAATAAGATTATTGAATTGTCCTTGATCTTTTAAGTATTGAAACTTATTAGTCTTCTATTTTGTTTCTCAGATGCACAACCACTTTTAGCATCAGGGGGTTCCTCTGGCATCATTAGCATATGGAATCTGGAGAAAAGAAAGCTTCAAGCAGTCATTAAAGAGGCCCATGACACTTCAATTATTTCACTGCACTTTTTTGCAAACGAGCCTGTTCTTATGAGTTCTGCAGCAGACAACTCCATAAAAGTGAGATAAGTCCTGAGTTGGGTTTTGATAGATGTGCTCTTTTCTTTCTTTCTTTCTTTCTTTTTTTTAACACTTTCACTTTCACCCTTGCAATTACTTTTGTGTTTATATCTGCTGCCGTTCTTACTGCCATCTTGATCAACCAAGATCTTGCACCTTTTATTACGTGAAAGAGGAAAACAAACTCTTATTTTTTTTACTGTAAAGGAATATTATAGAGGAAGTAAGAAGTTCGATTTTCTTATTACTGAAGATGAAAATGCACCCTTACCAGATAGTCATACCAGTTTGCAGACCTTTACTTTTGCATCACACCTGCCTTTGTTTAAACTAAAACAAATATGCCCAGTCTTTAGTTATCTTTTATGGCTGGACTTACTACTGGTTTCAACAAGTGGTTTTCCCAATGTTGCTGACTTGAAAATCGATGATGTGAACATTTAACTTGTGCAAGATGGGTTTAGAAGCAAGTGTAATTATTTGTACACTTGAAGTATGATGATGTAACAAGGCTCTTTTTTTTTTGCAGTATGATAGTGTCTTCTTTTTCATCTTTGTAACATTTCTTTTATGTAGGGTTTTATAATCTTATTTTCATATTCCATCAATTCTTCTGAAATTTGAATATTACTGATACCTCACTTGTGTAACCACCTCTCTTAAGCGGGTCTGCACCACTTCCATCAACCTTACTCTGGTTTTTAATTTGGTAGATACACTTTGTATTTGTATGAATCGCTTCCCTTCTGTCAACAGTTACTAACACAATAGTCCTTTTTTATTTTCTATATTTCTGTCAGATGTGGATTTTTGATACAAGTGATGGGGAACCTCGTCTTTTGCGCTTCCGCAGTGGTCATAGTGCTCCTCCACTCTGTATCAGGTTCAAAGCTGTTCGGCATCTCGTTTGCTATCCTTGAATTTTAATATATCCCACGGATTTGTATGTGTAATTAAGTTCCATAACAGTCTTGTTTATTTCTGGTGATTGAGTTTCTTTTTATCCTTGTGTTTTAACAAAACTGAATAAATTGTAACTAAATATGGCTCTTTTTGCAGGTTTTATGCAAATGGAAGGCATATATTATCAGCTGGCCAGGATCGTGCCTTCCGACTCTTCTCTGTTGTGCAGGTTTGCCAACTGTTATTATGGTGTAAAATTTGAAAAGTGTTACTAAATCTAAGTGATCTCCTTGTATGGAACTAAATTACAACATTGTAGTGAAATTAATTGGCCTATTCCTTTAACAAACAATTCTTCGGCATTCCTCATTCATATCTTTGTGTTGTTATGATTTGCATATTTCTTGAACTCTGGCCTCAATTTGGATAGCTAACAAGCCTTCACTTTTTTATCTAAAATGTCTGAAGTAAATGCTTTGATGATTTAATATTCTGGGATTGCTATGGATAGGGCATGGATTCTTATTGTATCCTTGTGTACATAAGCATTCTGTTTCCAATATTATTTATACTATGTTTAACAGGGATTTCTTTTGCTTTGCATGAGCATCTCACCATTAAGTTTATGCTGATACATGAGTTCAGGGTTGAGTTGGTAGAGTTGTAAAAAAAATTGTATGGGTAGAGTTCAAGGATCTTAACCGCTCAAAAAAAGATTTAATAGTTCATATTTTAAACCCATTTTTTTATTCACTTGTTTTTTTGGGTTTACTGTTTTTAATTGAGGCAACATTTTTTTTCTCACTAACTTGATCAGGATCAACAAAGCAGGGAGCTGTCACAACGTCATGTCTCTAAGCGCGCCAAGAAGTTGAAGATGAAGGTATACCCTTGTTGTGGCTTCAAGCTTAAGCAGATTTTTTAGTGTTAAATACATGAATTATAGCACCCTGTTCAAGGGCAGGGTAATTAATACGAAGTAGTTGACTTTTTTTTTTTGAACCAGTAAATATATATATGAGAGAAAATATAGTTACAAAAAAACACAATCCATACTCAGGATCACGTGCAAAAGGGTCACGCAGGACCGAATCTCTCAAGGCTACTCACTATATAAGTCCCCAAAATAACCCCATGCCCTCCTGACCTTGCAATTCTACCGTATGGGACTCCTACTAGTTAAGCAATTTTCCCAACCACCTTTTTCTCCCTTGGGGCTTTTGCCTTTACACCTAAGTGAGATTCTTTTCTTACTTGCCTCTTTTATGTGCTTTGCACATTCCCTAACATTACATTGATTAGTACGAAAAATATTTGACTTTTTTGCTTAGCTAGAAAGGAGGGATGGGTAGGGCAGTTATGGGAAGAAAAGAAACACCCGAAAGAGTAGTGAATGATATTCATGCAGCATTAACTGAACAAGGAAGTGTCCTTTAGTTAAAAGAATAGTGGGATAGAGGTCAAGCTTTACTAATCCATGAGTTGACCATTGATCACGATATTAAACATTTTACCTTATTCAGGACAAATTAAATTTATAGCTTACAAGTTTTTTTTTTTTAAACGAGGTAGAAGTTTGGAGTTGCCAAAGCTGTACATGCTAGTTGAGCTAGAGCTTCTGCTGAATTTTTATAGTTTGCCTGGTCAATTTTTAGGCCTTCATGTTAAGGCCCAGCTTCGCCGCTGTCTAAACTTAATTACAACACCTGTCGATGTGTTTGCTTATTCTTTGGATGGATAACTTATTGACATCACATACAGTTTCCATGATGAACAACTGTGAGAGAATCAAGGATCAATATATTTTGGTTGGTTAAATTTAGACAGCGGCGATTAGGTTTAGGCTTAATGCAGTTTAGTGCCTACGTGTGGAACAGGATTGTTTATGAACTTGTGTAGGATCTGACATGTATATTCATTGGGTGAAATAACTGCATTTCGTGATGCAACCATTTGAGTCGGTTTCTAATCTTGTTCTGTAGCTAGCCCAAAAACATACATTTGGCATGTAAACAAATTAGCTTAGGTTTGGCTTTTATGCTCAGCTTGAATTTGAGCTTGTTCATTATACTAATTGTTTGATTCCAAGACCATTTTCTGTACCTTGTAATAGGCATAATTAGAGCAAGCATTCAATCTGCTTCTTTCAAGGTCTTATCTAGTATCCATTCATTTTCTGTTGCTGTTGTTTCAGGAGGAAGAGATAAAGTTAAAGCCTGTTATTGCGTTTGACTGTGGTAATATATCTTGAACTCTCCATCTTTTTGTCTATCATGATTCATGATATGACATATGGTTAACTAATTATATACTTACTCCAATTTCAGCCGAGATAAGAGAGCGTGATTGGTGCAATGTGGTTACATGTCATGTGGATACTCCTCAAGCATATGTTTGGAGGCTTCAAAACTTTGTGCTTGGTGAGCATATACTCACTCCATCTGCAGAAACTGAAGCTGCAGTCAAGGTTAGAGTTCGTTTTGTCGTTCATTCTCAGCCAATCCTTGTCTTTTTTTCTATGTTTGGGAAGGGAATTGCAGCTAGTAGGATATGTATTTTTAGGGTGAAAGCTGTGAACTCATTGTCTTTTGTTTTGGCAGTCTTGTGCCATCAGTGCTTGTGGAAATTTCGCTATTTTGGGAACAGCTGGTGGTTGGATTGAACGATTTAATCTTCAATCAGGGATGAGCCGTGGCAGTTATGTGGATACTTCTGAAGGAAGACATTGTGCTCATGATGCAGAAGTGGTTGGAGTAGCCTGTGATTCAACAAATTCACTATTGATTAGCGTTGGATATCATGGCGATATAAAGGTTTTTTTCCAACACATGACCATATTTCTCAATAGTTTCCTGATTCTGTTTACAGCTGTACACCTTGGCATCTCAGCTATATCATCTCACAACCATTCTCTTTCATCTACTTCGCCTGTCTCCTACATCATCTGGTTCCTCTTTTATAATGTAGTTTTCTTTTGTGTGTACTTAACAAAAAAAATTTCTTATTCAGGTATGGGATTTTAAAGGACGTCAGTTGAAATCAAAAATGGAAATAGGTTCTCCTGCTGCTAAATTTGCTTATCATCGCCCCAATGGTAATGTCTTCACTTTATATAGTTGCTTTTTGTCACTGTTGGCGAAAAGATTATTTCAGTTCCTGCTCAGTTCCCTCTTTTATAAATTTCTAATTCATTTCCCGATTACTCTCCTTATCTTGCAGGTTTGCTGGCGACAGTTACTGATGATTTAGTTCTACGTTTATATGATGTCATGCAACTTAGAATGGTGCGGAAATTTGAGGGGCATACGGACCGTATCAATGATATTTGTTTCTCTGAGGATGGGAAATGGCTTCTATCATGCAGCATGGATGGAAGCTTGAGGATTTGGGACATCATCCTGGCGAGACAAATTGATGCAATTAATGTTGATGTGGCTATCACTGCTTTGTCTTTGTCACCCAATATGGACGTCTTAGCAACAACTCATGTTGGTCAAAATGGGGTTTATTTGTGGTAAGATATTCCTGTTGTTTGGCTTTTACTGTTCTGTCTTTGTCACCCAATAATGAGGTCTTAGCAACAACAAATGGGTTTTTGACTGTAGGAGAATTTGCTTGAAATGGCTAACATATTTTCATGCTTTGTATACCCACGTTTAGTGCGAGTAGGAAGATTAGTGAAACATTGGAATGACTTCCGTGTGTCTTATGGCCCTGAAAAGACGCACATGTTTCTCAGATAGGTTTATGCTGGCTGGTTTTCCTTTAGATTAGAGTGTTTGTTAGTATGTAGTATTGATTTTTAGGCTTTTGCTTCCATTAGTTGATGCTTATATAGTGGAGGATACTGTCCTTTAATGCGTACATATTTCAGGGTCAATCAGGCGATGTTTTCTGCTTCATCTACCATTCACTCATACTCTAGCGGAAAGGAAGTCCGCCATGTAAAATTGCCCTCAATCTCCTCAATTGAAGGGCCCGAAGATAATGAGGCAAGCCAACCAGCAGATAAGGCTCCCGAGAATCAAGACTCCTTCATAGTGCAGAAGTTTGACCGAAAGATGCCGGATCTCGTTTCTCTCTCTCTCCTACCAAAGACTCAATGGCAAAGCTTGATCAATTTAGATATCATAAAGGTTCTGATTTCTCTAACTCTTTCACATAGTATTAAACTGTATTTAGGTCCACACCTTCAATTCGATGGAGTAGGTTGTTTGCCTGTTTTCTTGCTTTTTCTTATCCTAGTTTATTTCAGATCCGAAACAAACCAGTTGAGCCACCGAAGAAGCCCGAAAAGGCACCTTTCTTCTTGCCTTCTACCCCATCCCTATCAGGAGACATAGTATTTAAGCTTAAGGACGACTCAGATGACAATCCACGTGAAAGTACTCTCGATACGGGCAAAATCCTGGAAGGTTTACCTTCATCCGAGTTCGTGCGCATTCTCAAATCCTCTGCTGAATTGAACAATTGTGAGTTTGAGTACGAACCTCCTGTTTTATATATACAATCTCCTTTCTGACCTTCTAACTGGATTCATATTCGCATATTTGCAGTTTCAATATTTACAGATTACCTTAAAGGCTTATCTCCATCGTCTCTGGACATGGAGCTCAGGTTGCTTCAGATTGTCGAGATGGATGATGATGAAGAAGAAGAAGACGGCGATGAAGATGATAGTGAAAGAGAGGAGCTTCCAATCATCGAACTTCTTCTAGACTACTTGGCTCATGAAGTATCCTGCCGGAACAATTTTGAGTTCATCCAAGCCATTATCCGGCTGTTCCTCAAGGTATACTTCTAGACACCTGCCTTGATTTGATCTTCTTGGATTGCTCTCTAACCATGGTTGATTGATGTTGTCAGATCCACGGAGAAACAGTTCGAAGACGCCCGCAGATTCAGGAGAAAGCGAGGGAGCTGCTTGAAGCTCAGTCACGCGTATGGCAAAGAGTCGACAAGTCCTTCCAGATGGCCAGATGCGTGGTGGGCTTCCTGAGCAATTCCCAATTCTGAGTCTTTTTTTGTCAAGTCTTTCTAAAGAAGCTGCAGCCGGATAATGGCTCATCCGTAATGATTTTTTGTCTCATCCGTAACTGAATACAAGAATCGTTTATATATAACTAGCTGCTGCTCCGCGTGCTTTGCACGCGGGTATTTTGTGTTTATTGTTGCTCTAAAATAGAAGAAATACAATCAATCGTTTATTGTTGCTCTAAAATAGAAGAAATACAATCAAACATATATATTACAGTACATTACAAACCAAACAAGGTGCTCATAGTATGTCATATATATTACTGTACTTGACCAAATGGCTCACCTTAACATCTCGATCGAACATCTCGACAACAACTTTGGTTGATGGTCCTGATTTAGTGTAGTTGGATGGTGTAATCACTGTTAGATAATACACGGAATCTTATTAGTCCAATGAAAGGTTGATTTGTTTAGCTAAGAGTGGGCACAAATCCCGTAAATCCCGGTCCCGTTCCGGTCCCAGTGGGATTTAAGGAAAAAAAAGTGAATCCCGTCCCGGGATGCGGATGGGATGCGGGACAAGACTATGGGATCCCGCAAATTCCAATACAAATTTATATTTATATTTATATTTATATTTATATTTATATTTATATTTATATTTATATTTATATTTATATTTATACGGGACAAGAGTTTTAATTTTGGTAGTACTAAATTTTTTAATAATTTAGTGATTTATATGATATATTTAGTTATTTTAAACACAAGTTACAGTAATATTATAAGGCTTGTAAGCAATTTGAAAATAAATATGATATATTTAGTTATATTTAGTTATTTTAGCCATGGGTTTCGTTAATTGTGATTTTGTAATGTTGCATTGAGTACTCTATTAGTGTGAGCCAACTCTTCTGACAGATAGTAGAGGTTGCGTACTAATTTTTGTAAGTAACTAGTAAGCATGCCCGTGCGATGCACGGGACATGTTTTAGTTAAGTTGTTTGTCCATTTATCTATTTTGTTTATACAATATAAGAATTTGGTTGGCGTCAGACCGTAATTAGGTCGGAGTGGAGCGCAAGGGCTTCAACCAACAAATATTTTAGTGGGTTAACCGAAATCGCCCTAAATGTAATTTGATTTACATGTTACTTATTTTTTAATTAATATTAAAGATAATCAAACTTTTAACACTCATATGCAGTTTCACATTAATTTTTATTTATATTGATATAAGAATACACATTAATACCATTTAACTGGTTTATTTTTAAAATCTCTCTTCTTTATTGCTTAACTATAACTTATTTTTTATGATGAGAAAAACCATAAAACTTCTCTCTATTGTGTTTGTGGAAAAAAATAAACTAAAAAAATTAATGGATTTAAGACTATGATATTTATGAGATAGATATTTATAAAATAAAATTAGAGATTAGAGGTAAACTATTCATAAACTTGCGACTTTTTACTACACATAATTACTTAATCTATACATAGAAGATTTAGGTAATGATAAAAAATGAAAATATTATATACGAAGTATAGAGGTTTTTGGAAAATAAAACCTAATAATTTATTAATCTATATCTATCAAATATCTACCGAAAACTACACAAGTTTGTCTCTCAACTACTGTCTTGCCCACAATCCTAACCCACCCCGTTAAATAGCCACCTAAGAAACTCGGTAGTCCCAATTTATAAAAGCATATAACCACATAAGTATTTATATGCAATTATAAATCAAAACCCGAGCTCTTAAAGGAGACATACCATAACGGGATGGGCTATTAAAAAATAACCCAGATTTTAGGCCCACCCCAATATTCACTCTACTCTCTTAATATCGGCCCATCCAAATTCCATCAGCTCCCTAATATACGGCCCAACAAATAGACCCTTTTCACCACATTCATACTTATGAGTTTATGACAGTAAACAAAAATAAACCTCTCAGCCCGGCTTCAAATCATGTGAGATTCAGCAGCCAGGAACTCGCCCCTCAAGCTAATATATCAATCGACAACATCCTCAAAATAAGAACAGGACAAAACCAAATCACCCTAACGTATGACAGGAACCACAACAGTCCTCATCACCATTGCTTACACCATTTAATTCTCACCACTAACAATGCCAAATTGCAGGACCCTTCAACAGCTCCAGCGATCCGCACATCAAACATGTTCCAGATCATTCCGGCTGATAGGTTTCATAGAGGCAGAGATTATCGCCAATAGGAGAACGCAAAAACCCCAAATTCATGTTCCAAATCAAACTCCCGCTGCCTTCATTTCTTACAGTTACACTTGACCCGCCCAATTTGTTCATCAAGCCAGCAGGAGAAGGGCTAAAACTGATAATTTTTGGGATATTTTCACTGTGCTTCTGAATCCACATCACCGATTCTTGATTAGTAACAACAACAACAATCAGAATATCTGTAGATTGAAGCTCCTTTTCTAGATGTTCAACTTCTTCGCCGACTGAGACTCAAATATTGTATGTGAATACCATCTCAAAACCCTCATCAATCCATTTCAGCCTCTTTGCTTGTAAACAGATGGTGAGTGTTGCTCAGGATCAAATTCATCATCAAAATGAGAGAGAAGATGACAAAGAAAAACATATTCCAAAATTTCAAAACTGAAAAACCACCTCCTCCAAATATTCCCAATCTTGAATTAGAAAAGAAATCAAACAATTTACAGAATCCTCGATTCGCAAATTCTTTTCCGAAACATTAGTTCCGCTGGAAATTTCATATCTAAGCTCGTCACTTATAGTGTGAAGCATGACCTCTTGCCATGACACTCCTTTAACACCCTGTTTGGAAGATGGGATTTGGTGAGATTTTTAGGAAGGGAAATAAGGGGAAAATAAAATTGGTGTTTTGGTGGACAATCAGGAGGAATGGAAGGGATTACAAAGGTAGGTAACTGCTCAATTTGATGGGATTTCACACCCTATCAAAACGGTGGAATTTGATAGGAAAGTGAAATTCCCCCTCCCTCCCTCCCATTCCTTTTTCTTTTCCAATTTCTCAACCCTTCCTTCCCCTAAAAAACCTAGGTGCCAAACACAGTGTAAGATGACTGATACTACCTTCTCCTACCAGCGCCACACCTCTGACCAGCTGTCCGACATCATTGTCCGTCTCCAATACATCGGAGGTTGAATCGAAACCACAGGAACAGGTCCGATTTCTATAACATTTACAAATCCATTTCAATTTCCCAAATCAGTTTAACATTTCAACAAAATCAATTCAATAACGTGTATTAACATTCATCAATCTCGAATTAATTGAAGTATTGACAAAAGATCAGACCTAAAATAGGAAAAACTTACAATTATGTCTCGCTGTCTTCGCCTTCGCCTGCAGCAACAACAGTGAAGCTAGGGGCAGTAGCGGCGTCGGCACGGCAGCACAACAGTCCTCGCCCGGAGCAACCCTCGCGCTTCGCCAGTCACCCTGCTCTGCTGGTCTCGACAGTGTTGCTTCTCTCGCCCACAGGCGACCTTGAATCTGAATAACCTACATATGGAGGAACTCTTATATGTATGGAGGAGGAAGAAACCATCGGCTCATGAAACGGCTATCATAAATTCTGTGAATTAAATTTGAATTTAAACGCTTGAACCTTAACCGACTATACAGTAAAAGAATGGAGGATGACAGAATGGCTAATTTGTTAATTTGTGTGGCAAATTAAAAAAATAATGGTGCACATTAATGGAGATACACATTTATGAAAGCTTGCACACAACTTTTCTTGTTACTAGGCAAGTTATACCCGTGCGTACATATAAGTTTTGGTATTTTTTAAGATTATTTAAGAGGTTATTTTATTTTATATTGTTTTCTAATCTAAACTATATATGCATACATATGGTAAATCTTGATTTTATATGCTTCATAATAATTTGGTTTAATTTATTTATAAAACGTTTATTTTTTTTGTATGTCTGGTATTTAATTTTAATAAATATTTTTATGTAATTGTCAATGAAACATATTATTATATAATTAATGTCCTAGTTTGGTATCTTACATGAATTTCATATCATAATTTTATTTGTTAATATTTTTTTGTGTTGATTATCCATATCATCTTCAAATTGTAAAAGTTAATTGTTTTATATTGGATTAAAGTCATTAAACCATCGGTGTTGTTTTGACTTCAAATCTAAAATATAAAATCGATTGACTTAAGTATAGATATGTCATATTTCATACCGTATTCAAGATACACAAAAACTATACAATACAGTAATTTTTTCACCACTATATGTGCATATATTATCAAGTTAGGTACTTAATTAGAGTTGTTTCGATCTATAACTTTGAAGCACTAATTACATTCTAATAAGCTTTTCTCTACAATACCATAAGATTCAAATGTGTGCATATATTGAAAATCAAACCTACAAATATCTAGCAACATCATCCATCAACCACCTGCAGAACTCAATCCACAAATGATGCTCTTTGTTGAAAGTTTATATATATAATGATCAATTGATATTTAAAATAACAGAAATATAAAACGTTGTGGTAATGACATTAAAAGAATTAATTAATTAGGATATGAAGGGATGTCATATTGCAAATTATCCTTGAAAGAGCTGGCTATGTGAAATTTTTTTTTTATATATATTTAACCGGTAAACCTAATCCTTACTTGTTGAAGAGTTTAAAGTTTAAATAGTTATTGATTGATGTTATTGTAAACACCAAGAAAAAATTCTTTTAAAATATTTATACATGAAAAATTGTTATAAACTGTTAAATTTTTTTATTAATGATTTCATACTTATGATTCATAAAAAAAAAGTTAAAAAAAAATAAATAGTAAGTGAGAAAAAAATGGACGTAATATCAATTAGCCCATAATCCCCATTATTTATTTCTATAATCTAACATCTAATCAAAATTGAAAATCTTCAATAGAAAAATGTACATATCAATAATTAATAAACTAAAAGCAAAACTATGTCATACCCAAACAATAATTTAAAGTAAAAAAATCATGAAATTTAAACATGTAAATAAAAAGGAGAAACAATTAATACGTGAGTTACATTTTTTTTTTGTATGTGTGAAAATGATAACTACTACATAATTTTTATTGATATCATATTTTCTAGTAAATTACAAAATAGTTTTTTTTGAATAAAATTACAAAATAAAATAAAATTAAGGAAAACCAAAAGACATTGAAGTGATTTGAAAAGCAAAACTATGTCATACCCAAACAATAATTTAAAGTAAAAAAATCATGAAATTTAAACATGTAAATAAAAAGGAGAAACAATTAATATGTGAGTTACATTTTTTTTTGTATGTGTGAAAATGATAACTACTACATAATTTTTATTGATATCATATTTTCTAGTAAATTACAAAATGATTTTTTTTGAATAAAATTACAAAATAAAATAAAATTAAGGAAAACCAAAAGACATTGAAGTGATTTGGTGGGAGAATCATTAAGAGGGCTAGGAAAATTTAAAAAAAAAATATTATGGGGGAGAGTCATTAAGAAGCTTTGGGACACAATTTTTAAAGATATATAGACTAGGCAAGTCATGCCCGTGCTACGCACGGGATATATAATTTTTGATATTTTATAGGATTATTTAAAAGATTATTTTATGTCATAATATTCCCTAATCTAAACTATATGTTCGTAACTGGTAAACCTTGGTTGTATATATTTCATAACAATTTCGTTTGAGTTATTTATAAAAATTTTATTTTTTCTGTCTGGCATTCAATTTTAATAAATATTATTACGTAATTGTTAATGTCCTAGTTTGGTATCTTATATGAAATAAACTCATAATTTTATGTGCTAATATTTTTTTTGTTGATTATCCATATCATCTTGTAAAAGTTAATTGTTTTATGGTTGGATTAAACTATTGATTTTGTTTTGACTTCAAAACCAAAATATAAAATTGGTTGGCTTGTGTATAGATATATCATATATTTACACAGTCTTTAGGATACACAAAACCTATAAAACAATGTACAAATAGTAAATCTTGATTTTATATGTATCATGATTTGGTTTAAGTTATTTATAAAAAAATTTATATTTTTTGTATGCCTTATATTTTAACTTTTAAGAAATATTATTATAGTTAATTGTTAATGACACATGTTATGATATATTTAATGCCCTAGTTTGGTATCTTAAACTTGCATGAAATTCAATTCACATTTTATTTTTTCAATATTTTCTCAATAGACTATCCATATCCTCTTCAAATGGTAAAAGTTAATTATTTTATCTCGTATTAAATTGTCGACCTTTTTTTACTTTTAAACTAAAATATAAAATTGGTTGGCTTGACTAAGAAAAGATTAGTACTTTGTATATACTATACTATTCAACTTTTTTTTGATAAAATTTTACTATTCAATTAATTAATTACTAAGAAAATAGTTATAATGTTAAAATAAAACATTATAATTTTTTTCGTAGACATCATTATATATAGAAATTTGTAGATAGACTTATAGAGATTAAAATAAACAACGTAATAGATAACTATAATATTATGCCTTTATTTGCATCTTTAAATCAAACATTATATTTTTTTTGTTCATCTATATTTTAATTGTAAAATCAAATGATTATTTTCCCAATCAAAGAAAAGAACGAAAGTGATTATACACAAAATATTGGAATTTTTTTTTTGAAATATTCATAAAATAATAAATATTTACGTAAATATTCAAAGGTTGAAACAAATTACAAAAATATTCATTTTTTGCAGGTTGCTCAGAAAAACGCGGTCCCAGTACGCGTTTTATTAACAAACTTGTGGCGCCAGGAGGGAAATTTGAAGTTACGAAAGAAACGCGGCCTGAGGCCGCGTTTCTAATTGAAATGAAACAAAATTTATTGCAGAACCTACGTGGCACTAGAGACGCGGCCTCAGGCCGCGTTTCTATTCTGCATCTGGGACCCACAGCAACACCAGTTGCTGACTGGATGGGACGGAAAGAAAAACGCGGCCTCAGGCCGCGTTTTTCTGTGTTGCAGAAAACCAACGTCAAAGATTCTTATTCTTTGAGTGTATTGGTTATAAAACGCTGCCTGAGGCCGCGTTTTATTCAAGCCCCCCTGCCAAGATTCGCCCTAAACTGTTGAGGGAATATGAAGGTTGAGGGCATAGTGTATGAGTCCGAGTAGTTCACCATTACTCCTCTTTCCTTTCCATTTGCTTCTTCCTCATATGAAGCTCTCAAATTCCTAGTGTCGGTTAAGCGCATCAACGCTTCAATTAATATTGTTTCATAGTTGATCAAGGTTTGGCTAAGGTTAGTGTTATACTCTTATTTAAGTTTTTCGCTTTTATTTGAATAAGGAAGAGGTTTGGAATCCTTAATAATCTCCTATGTGTGCTTAAGATTATGTGTTTTGAATCTTTAATTATGATGTTGTTACTATTATGATTATGATGTAGGATTATGTAGTTGTGTAATTGATTTTCATTTTGATGATATTTGTTGATTATTTAGTAAATATTTGTTGATGAAATAGATTGAAATATATGAGGGCGTTTGTACGATTACGCATTTTAATTTCATTGTACTTAATGACAAAATAGTTTAATATTTATGATAAACTAACGTAATGTTAATTATATTATAGGATGAATGAGTATAACAACACATCTCAGCAAGGGTTCGAACAAGTGAATGAGATCTATGTTGATGCTCTTGGTGTTGATCACGAAGACGACCTGGATGATTCTGAAGAGGACGATGATGCCACTAGGGAGGCGGCGATTATGGAGGAGGCCTCTAATCCGAATTGGAATATTGTTGAAGCTGATCTTATGATAACAGCTTCATGGCAAGGGCTAAATTCGCACGTACAAGTAGATGATGGAAGACAGTTTTTTCGTGGACAAATGTTCAACTCTCTGGAGGAGTTGAAATGTGAGTTGACCGAGTATTCTGTGCGTATGAGTAAGCCGTACAGGACAAAGAAGGCAAGTCCGGAATGGTACACAGTTGTTTGTGACAGGAAGGACAGTTGTGGATGCAGTTGGCGACTGTCTGCTCGTCGTATTGATCGAACTGTTGATATGTGGATGGTCGTCAATTACAGTGGGCCTCATGAATCCAACTGTGTTGGAGAGGTTTTGCAGTTGGATAATCGTAATGTCACCTCAAGTTTTATTAGAGGTGAGATTCTTGGGTTTCTTCACAAGGATCAAGACACGAAGCCAAGTACCATACTCGAGCATCTGACTAAAAGATATGGGATCTGTGTCTCATACATGAAAGCTTGGAGGGCCAAACAGAAAGCTATTGCAGAGATTTATGGTGATTGGGAGGAGTCGTACACGGAGTTGCCTAGGTTCATGGCTGCGCTACAAGCTACAAACCCGGGAACAGTGGTGGAATGGTGCAATCTGGATTCTCCAAATCCACATGAGAAGATATTCGGTCGTGTGTTCTGGGCTTTTGCACCGTCGATTGCCGGGTTTGTACATTGCCGGCCTCTGATATCGATCGATGGCACCCATCTGTATGGAAAGTACAAGCATGTTGTGTTAATGGCAATGGGCCCCTCGACAATCTCGAAACAGATTAGAGGTGTAGTAGATCGCCATATGTTTCCACCTTCTCGACAGATGGGAGCAAGACGAGCTAGTACATCGCTCGAGTAGGGCTCCCACAAAAACTGGATTGTAAATTAATGAATGTGACTACGATAGTTCTTAATTCTACCTTATATAAGGATGAGAAGTGACAATAAAACTGACTAACCTGATCAGAAGTTTGGCGGTCGAATGCATCTCGATAGTACATCAATGTCTTCGGGGTAGTTTCATAAGAGTATGAGCAATGCAACCATCTCATAGCCAACAAATCCTCCCCATCTACAAATCGAGCACTGAATGGGGGAGGTTCTAAACCATAACCTGTCTTCTTCCTTTTCTCTTGTCTTCTAGCCCTCCGAATTGCATTATGGTTAGCACCTTCACCGAGTGGGATAATGCTGCGTGGTTGTCCAATGGAGATGTGCTCTCAGGCCCACAACTAGTATTATTGTATTCGGTAATAAGTGAACGAGTTTATTGAATGCAGAAATGTAAGATGAAATAATTGTCGTACCTGTAGTAAGATGATTGGGCCTACGATCTCAACTTTCCCTCTTTCTGCAGCTCTACAAAGTTGCCGATAGAGGAAGGCCAATGTCGCACTACCCCAACTGAACTGGCTAGCAGTCTCCAAATTCGCTAGCAGTGGGAGGTACAACAATTGTACTTGACCGCCACTATTGTCCGCAAACATGACACTTCCCATTAGCAAGAGAATGTACGCCCTAGCCTGGCACTGCACAACATGCTCATCCACATCTTCTGGTAAGGGCACCAGTAGTTGTCTTAGCCAGGTCACCTTCACCGACGAACCCCTTATCTGATTTGGCTGGGGTCTTTGCCCAAGGAGTGTTTCAGCAATTGTTGGCCAATCGTAGCATGCACTTCCAGTAACTGCAAGACCGTCAACACGTAGCCCCAATATCACTGAAACATCTTGGAGTGTGATTGTGGTCTCCCCTACGTTCAAGTGGAAGGTGTGGGTCTCGGGTCTCCATCTCTCTATCAACGCTGTGATTAACTCGTTATCTAGCTCGAACCCAGACCCAAGCTTGTAGATGCATTCGAATCCTGCTGCCTTTATGTACTGCATCACTCTTGGGTCTGGAGCTAGATCTCGCCCAAACTTACGCAAGTGTAGTCTGTGTTGAATGACACCATTCGTCTACAAATATAACATTATCAAACACTAGTTTGTTTTTTATTTATTTGTACCGTTTCATGTAATTGTAAGACTGATAAGAACATGTACTTACATATTCTTCGTGATTCCAGACATCAGTTGACCTATGGAGATGCTGTCTATGTAGCACCTCATTCACCAGCGGACCGGGATTCACTTGCATTGCCATTTGTACCCTAAGACAGAACATAATTTGTTCAGAAGGACTGAATGAAATTCTGAATCTTAATTTTGTATTTATACAATTCAAAAGTAGTTATCCTACAATCCCTTAGCAATCAAATTCCCCCTATTTTTATTTTTACCCTAATTCAATTCTAAACTTCTATAATTTCTTTTCCTATACAGAATCTATTCTACTATTATTTTATGCAATCAATAATATTTTCTAAAGCTATTCTACTATTATATAATACAATCTTTCAAGTATATATATACACAATCAAAATTACTCTTCTATTATTTCATGACACCTAAAATAAATTCTCTTCTACTAATCATACAATCTTTGATATATGACAAACATTACACAATTCCGGATCTATAATAATTTCTAATCTATATTCGTTAGAAAAAAACATACAAATATCAAATTTTTGTATCAAATATGAAAACAATTCCACCATCAAATTTTTGTATCAACTATCAAAACATACAACTATCAAAATTTTGGATTAACACAATCACAATTATAGATCGGATCTACAACTATCACACAATTTCGGCTTTGTAATAATCACTAATCAACAATCAAAACCATACAAATATCACACAATTTCAACAATCAACATTCTCTCATCCATATTCGTTCAAAAAAAAAACGCACCTCGAACCGGCGGCGAAACGAGCAATAGATGTGAAACTTCCAAAGATTTGAATGAAGGATGGGTAGTTGGTTTGCCTAGATGTGAAACCGGCGGCCTTCAGAAAAAAAAACCTCCTTCGAAACGAAGAAGATGAAGTGGGAGGGCAACGAAGAAGATGAAGTGGGAGAAGGCGGTTTGCCTAGGGTTATTTAAACAAAAAACGCGGCCTGGGCACGCGTTTTATGTGCAACCCCACCTACCCAATTTATTCCCCTTTGACCGCATTTATTTTTTTTTCGGAAAATACAGAAAAACGCGGCCTGAGGCCGCGTTTTTCTTTCTGTCCCATCCAGTCAGCAACTGGTGTTGCTGTGGGTCCCAGATGCAGAATAGAAACGCGGCCTGAGGCCGCGTCTCTAGTGCCACGTAGGTTCTGCAATAAACTTTGTTTTATTTCTAATTAGAAACGCGGCCTCAGGCCGTGTTTCTTTCGTAACTTCAAATTTCCCTCCTGGCGCCCAAATCTCTTAACAGATTTGTTAATAAAACGCGTACTGGGACCGCGTTTTTCTGATTAACCTGCAAAAAATGAATATTTTTGTAATTTGTTTCAACCTTTGAATATTTACGTAAATATTTATTATTTTATGAATATTTCAAAAAAAAATTCAAAATATTGATGGCATTGCTAAAGAAACAGAAAAAAGAAATTATTTTTTGGTTTTCAAATTAATCAAATGCTAATATTGATATTTAGTTCAAAAAAAATGAAAAAAATTATATAGATATTTTGAAATTTAGTATATAACTAAATGAGCAATTATCAAATTATAAAATCAAATAAAAGGAAAAAAGAAAAAAAAAAAGCATTGAAGTGAACTTTGGTGAGAGAATTATTAAGATTGAGATTCAAGAGTCATTAAGGGGCCTTGGGACACAATTTTTATAGGTATATAGATATATAGATAGATATATACTGTATTATACTCCTCAAGAGTGGAGGCTCATCCTCCTCAAGAGGGCCAAAAAGACAAATAGGTATATTAAATGATTCCCCTAAGACGTATTGGTATATTAAAAGAATAAAGGGACAAATAGGTATATTAAAAGTGCTCTTGTAGACAAATTGGTATATTAAAAAACTCTAAGGGACAAATAGCCCTTTTTGCTTCATTTGGCTTCATGTCATTTGGTTTTTCTTAATAAAAACATTTTCATATATTTTTAAATAATTAATTCTTTATTTAACTCTTCTTCATTTGACTATATAATCATAAAAAAATGGATATATTTCTATCAAATTATAAAAATATATTTTTTGCCCTATGTTTGTAGCTAATAATGTTGTATCAAATATTATTACATAAAAATTTTATTGGTTTTTTGTATAAATTACAAAAAAAACACTTATTTAATAGTTGGTTTACAGATCGCAAGTTAAAACGCTTATTCCTTATTTTTACAAAATAATAATAATAATAATAATAATAATAATAATAATAATAATAATAATAATAATAATAATAATAATAATAGCATATGAAATATAATTTTAACTTATTTCTTCCTGCATGGTTTTATAAAAATTCTCCTATTTCATTTTTATTTTATTAAACATTTTTTGTGTAGTTTATAAACAAATGCTAGCTCATATTTTGCGGGATAATTTAATTTGTGCAATTTATATAAACAACCATTGTAATAAAGTATTTATTTAAAAAATGTATATAATATATATTATTAGTGACAAATAATGATAAAAATCCAATAGTTTTAAAATTTGATAGAAATATATACAAAATTTAATTTTTTTTGATGATTATATAACCAAATGAATAAGATTATATGAGTATGTAACTAATCATTATAAAAATATTTTAAAATAATTAAAAAAAACGAAAAGGAAGTCCGATGATGTAAAATAAGGTTACTTGTCCACTAGAGTATTTTAATATACCAATTTGTCCACAAGAACACTTTTAATATACCTATTTGTCCCTAAAATCTTTTAATATACCAATTTGTCCTTAGGAGGTCTTTTAATATACTCATTTGTCTTTTTGGCCTCCTCAAGAGTGGAGTAGATGTTTTGTAAATTAAATTGTCTAGTGACGTGGAAAATAACTAAAGTACGTGGAGGCTCATCCTCCTCAAGAGTGGGTGTAGACTCTGGTGGCTCTATTCCTCCCGCGTCTCGTTCATTAGGCCACCGGAATTCGTCGGAGCACTTGACTTGTTGATTTCATCTCTCTCCTCTCTCACTCTTTCCGGCAATGGCGATTTCTCCGTTGATCGCAATGAGAACCGTCTTCATGCTGTTAGGATGTGCAATGGTGGCTACTCTCATCTACACTATCGCCATTGACGGCCTTCCTTTCCGAAAAGATCTTCTTACTCCGTATGCACTCTCTCCCTCCCTCCCTCTCTCAATTGAATCTGAATTATGGTTCTGTATGCCCTAATCCTTCCGGTTTTCGTTGCGTTCTACTGTATTTTGTCGAGTTTGCTGAAGATCGTAGCAGTTAGGCGTTTGAATTTGAGTTCGTTTCTGGAGATAATTTAGGCATGGCTCTGATTGAATGGATCATGGATGTAAAAAATTCATCTCAATTTTGCATTGAGGTGATTGTGTTTTTGTTTCTGGGAGTGTCTGTGTGTTTCACTCCACTTACACTTGGTTTCATTCTTGATATGCACTGCACTTATTTTATTTGCCTTTCAAAGCATGCAAAACACATAGTTTACTCAGATTTATGTTTTGATCTTTTTTCAGGTGGATGTCAGCTACATTGATTGATTTCTATATCAATGTTGTACCTTTGGCGGTAATGTTTGCATCTCCAACTCATTTTTCATTTCTAAAGTTATATCCATGTCCAAAAGATATGCAACTCTTAACAATGAAGATTTGAACCCTTCTTGTGAAACATTATGCATAAATGTGGGTGTATAGAAAATTTAGGGAGGCTGGTGTATGAGTGTATGACTGCAGGCAGAGTGCCTCCTTGAATTTCTCCCCCAAGAGTAACACGGATTATGTACTAGTATTTTATTACATCTCTTCTCGTGAAACTTTTCACCCATGTTGGATTGTTGTGGTTACTATGATACTAATTTATCATGATGGTAGTCTTGGCTTAACAAAGAAGAAGAATTATCACGGTAGCATTGTGTTAATGGCAGAGAGGTAGAGGGTGATTCAAGGAATCAAGGGGGGATTTGGTGTTAAAAAGGGAGGTTGTTTTCCATGCCATGGCCCATAGTCCATAGATGATGTTTGAGTGACCTAAATCATTCAAGGGACTAAGCATTTGTTCTTAAAATTAAGATCCATACTGATTTGTGGTTTTGGTTGATAATTACAGGAATGGACAGCTAAAACTCAAATCATTATTATGGACAAATCTTGCTAATTTGCTAGTTTGGTTTTTTCTACATAAGTAGTGCCATGCATGTTTTCTTTTTGATAACTAACACTATGGATTCCTTAATTCCTTTGTCAGGTGTGGATTAGCTACAAGGAAACAAGTTGGCTTGCTTCAGTTGTTTGGATTGTTTTTCTAGTTTGTCTGGGAAGGTATGTTAATCATACAGCTCTTTCTTCTTTTTATGATTGTTCCAGATCAACATCAGGATTTCTTTTTCTGCAGAGATAAAGAGAAGTGTGAGGGCAAAATGTTTGATGAACAGACAAAGTGATATGTCCTATTTGTTGGGGGAAAGGAAAAAGAAGTGCTAGAATACATAGTGTAGACGCTTTACGAACTAAAGAGAATAAAGAACACATATTTTTCATTTGGAACACCCTGAACAAAAAGGCCATATCCAATAATCCATAGTACTAAATCAAAGCTGGAAATCCACCTGAGAGTTAGTGACTATAGTCTAACAAAGTGTAGAATTACAAATTTATAATGATTAGTTGCAAGGTCAGTTTCATTTTCTGAGGTTCGTGGACAACAAAACTTTAGTACTTGTCCAAATACTTGTATCTTGAAGGGGCTAAGGTCGGTTTCATTTTCCGAGGTTTTATTCATTCAAAAGAATGTATTTTAAGTGAGATTGCTATATGTTAAGCAAACTGAAAATTTTCTAACATAAAGGTTGTTTGAGGATTCCCCCAATAATACTAAAGTGAATCCACTCTACGTGCGGAATCCACCCAATATCTAGAACCTCAGTGAGTAGTTTAATGTCTGGGGTTTGTGCTATATTTGTTTATTTTTCCACTGTCCTTATTGTGATGATTGAAATTAGATGCGGGAAATAAACTTGATTTGTTCTGCAAATCATTTTGCTAATAGAGGTTAAACATTCCATATATATATATTTTTTAATATTTTTGAGGTCTAATAGGCAAAACAATGCTAATGTATTACAGCATTACAACATGTGCATACATTACGGTTGAGCTATTCAAGCTGTCAAATGAAGAGGCTGTGCAGGATCTGATGCGCCATCTTTTACTGCAGAAAGGGAATAAGTAAGTTCTGCATCTTTGTTGATAATTATTAGTATTTTGTTGGGACTAGCATCTTGTTGACAAGGCATCAATGATTAGTTCGAAAAAGAATAACCTTCTGTGTTTGAACTTCAGTACAGCATTTAACCAAACTACTAACTATCACCTCACCTGTAGTATACTACACTGACAACACACTTTTTAAATGATGAAATTGTGTTAGGAAGTTTCATGTACCAACCTAAGGAGTCAGGGGTGATGTTTGATATTGCCAACATTCAATTAAGTGGCCAATTTGTATGCAAATATATTCAGTGAATATGCAAATAATCTTTAAGTTTAAACATGTAGTACAATACAATAAATTTTGGTTTTTCCCTTGGTTAATGGGTGTACAAGATTAAGTCACTATGGCAAATTCCGGAACAGACTCAAGGAGTTTTGTGAAATTATGAAACATTTTTTCTGGCTTAAGTTTTTGGATAGTTTAGTCGTGACATTGAATAGCATTGAGGGTGGAATGAAGGCACAGAGGAAAAAAAAGGAACACTCTTTTAGAATGAATTATTAGCTTACTCTTCCATTTTCCAGGAATGTTGCAGCTCAGATAAGGAACTCTTTCCAACTTGTGACTGCAAGGATCATTTTCAGTGCTCTGGGTTGCTTTATGTTGGGCACTTTGATCTACACTTGCACATCTGCTGGTTCCCCCTTCAACAAAGATAATTTAACGCCGTAAGTTATTCAAGTCCGTGAGGCATTATTGGATTGTTTTAAACTTTTTTCAGTTTCTGCTGCCGAGTTTTTCATAACCTGAGCAAGACTTTTATTCCATAGTTTTACAGAAAGACTTGCATTAATTTCTATCCAACATTCCCTTAAAATAAGGTTTTGGAAAGATTCTTCCCATGCATTCCCTCTAGTGATATGTCTTTTTGTGTATATTGACCAATCATAATAATTGACAAATAAAGTAATTTGCTACCATCTGTTTGAGGTTTTCGCCATAGCACATATATGTAGGTTCTTCTGAGGTTTTCTGAAATGCTCACTAAGTGTATTTTTATGCCCCTTTGAAAATCTTCCAGATACATTAGTATGTTATCTGACATTTATCTCAATCACCTCACACAGGTGGCTTAATGCAACACTAATTGACTTCTACATCAATGTCACGGCCTTGTCGGTATGCATATTGATTTAATAATATTCCTGATATTTGTATTGAACTTGAGAATGCTAATTTTTTATATCTTAATGAAGAAACCAATAATGTTCATATGAATGGGTGGCTATGTGTAAAAACTCTTAACCGGTATCATGAATTTCTCATGCTCTAACCGTTCATTATTTTGAAATTCTCAACCTTCCAAAAACTTTACATGTTAAACATGATGCCGAAATGCTTTTTGGATGGGAATCTTGATTGTCAGTTTATTATGTTTCAGTTAGTTGGAAGCTGTGGGATATAATGTAACTTTTACTCACAATCATAGTACCTTCTCATTCATTAGGATTCCTGTAAAGATTTCTGTCAGGTGTATGTTTTATGATCTATGGACTTAATTTTCATTTACAATATGATGTCAGGTATGGGTTGGTTACAAAGAATCAAGTTGGGTTGGAAAAGTTGCCTGGATTACTTTGTTAATATGTATCGGGAGGTAAGTTCTTAAATACGAGCTCTATTCAAATTTGAATTGCAAATGTGCTAAAACTTCCCATCGATAAGATGATTTCTGTTGAGAATGGACAAATTAAAATTTTAAACTGCAATATCTCTATTTGGTGCAAAACATGTCTTATTGATAATCAAAGAAAAATCTCGATGTTGATATGCAAGTCATCACTCATCAGCCTTGTTTATCATTGTTATGCCAATCAGTATCACTTTTAAATTACAATTTACAAGTCATCAACCTTGTTTATCATTCCTTCTCATCTCAATATCATTTTTATTGCCATTAAAGTCACTATCAACCACTGTTGGTCATGCAATTGCAAAATATAACTTATTCTTTCTTTCACTGTCAGTGTTGCGACGTGTGCATACATCGTGCGAGAGCTGTTCCAACTCTCACCCTTTGATCCACTCTACATTGTTCTTTTGAACAAGAAGCACAGGCAAGTCCCAGTCCCAAGCTTTTAAGGTTTGATTTCTTGTCAAATTCCCATGTGCTGCTATTACATAGTCAATACAGACATTTGCTCTTTCATTTAAATTGAATCAGACATTTTCAGTCATTTGACTTGATCCATGATAAATGGACAAGGAGAGTGAGCTTTAGACTAATTCCATCTGAAACTGTTAGAATCTCTCATTTTCGTTCTCTTGTTTGCTCAACAAGATAAGGTTTAGGCTTATACTTGCTATTATATAACAAAAACTCTTCGTTTCTCTTGTGTATTTACGAATCTGATTATCCATCATAGGGCAGGAAGCGGGTATGAGAAGCCTCCTGGAACAACTGCTGCCGAATTTTCTTGACAAACCAAATGGTACCTTCAAAGACTGCAGCTACCGTTGCGTTGTCTCTTACACATTGTCAAAAATGGGTATATGCATAGCTTGCTCTTGTAAATTATTCACCTGCAGCAAGTAGATGAATAGATCAGGACTTTCAACATATACTCAGACGAGGAAATATATGTATATGTATCAGTCAACCAATCACCCAAACTTAACCAGTTCAGCGGTGTTGAATCTATCGAATTACGAAGAGCATCTCTTTGATCTGCCCAATTTAATCGGTCTGTATCAAAATAAGCAGTCATAGTGTTGTTTTTTGGTTCAGAAATACAAGTTTGAGGTTAAATTTCCTTGCCATGACTTGGGTGTCCCGGACACCCGAGTCATGGCAATGCCAAATCATTGTTCTAACATCGCGATGCAGTGATGAATTTTGCACCTCTGAATGGAAAACCGATCAGGGTTATGTTCTCTCATCGAGATCCTAGTCTGACGGAAGAGTGGTTATGCGAACGTGTTCGTCGAGAATTTGAAGGGGTTGTTCGATACTCTTGCAAGCTTTGGGACGATACTTTCTTGCAAGGTTGCTATGAATAGCAATGGTCAATCCAAAGGTTATGGTTTTGTACAGCTTCAATGCTTAATTAAGATGATTGAAGGTTTTACTATCTGACTTGCATCTGTCTCGGATTTTTGTTAGATGTTTACAGAGAGCAGTTACTTACAGTAATTAACATATGTTTATTTCGGTTTTGTTCGGTTTGTGCGAAAAAATATTGGATTGAAATACGGAAAATTAAATTGAAAACCCGGTTTACATGAGGCTATGCCCTTATGGGAAGCTTTTAAGATGGGTCTCTCGCTTTTAGAAGTGGAGGGGGGACTCTTTGACGGCGATCAACGTCATGACAGGAATGTGGAAGGTCTCGTGGAAAGTCGAAATGTTGATTTCGGATGCTTTGGGTTATGTAGAGCTTTCGACAGTGTCTCATTCTCTCACACTTTCAGGGAAGGAAACCAGATAGCAGACCGGTTAGCGCACATCAGACTTTCAACGATTTTGATTGGTGTGCATGCCCCAGCATAGATTGTTGTTTTCGTCCGTCAGAACGCTCTTGAATATTGGTTCAACTGTAGTTGACCAACCCCAAATCATTGTAAGTTTGGAGAGATCTAACTTCCCAATAGTGAAATGTTCGAAACTTTGTAAGTTGTAACATTTTGGTAGATTTGGCCAAAATTCATACATATTCACTTGGTAAATATGTCAATAATAAAATTTTAATAATAAAATAAAATTAATATTGTATAATTAAATAAAATAGTTGTTTATTATTTTGATAAATTGATTATTTAACAATAAAATTTTATAAAAAAAATATAAAATATATTAACATTTGTTTGAAATATAAATATACATTTTTAAAAAAAAATTATTACTGTATAATTTATAGCACAATTTGTTTTTATTATAAATTTGTAAGGTTCGTGACGTAGGTGATCTTCCGTCAAAAACCCTGTCTCCCTCTCCCCATCATCTCTCGCTTCCAAATTTCAATGGCGTTGGACGACGACATCGAAACTGTCTTGTGGAGCGAGGAGCAGATTGCCAAGCGAGTCTCCGAAATCGCAGCCGAAATCAGTGCCGACTTCGAAGCGCCCGGCGTTCCTCCGCCAGTTTTCATCGGGGTCGCCACCGGCGCTTTCCTTTTCCTCGCTGACCTCGTTCGCCGCCTCAAGCTCCCTATCTCCGTCGATTTTGTGAGTTCCGACTCCTACGGCTCCGGCACCGTCTCCAATGGCGCCCCAACCATCTCCTCCCGCTTGAAGGTTGATGTTCTCGGCAAACACGTTGTTTTGGTAAGAACCGTGAACTACAACATATCTCTGTTGCTCTCTGTGCAGTTTCAATTTGATTCTTGCTTGTAACTGGATGGGGGAGGATACTGGATTGAACTTCAAAATTAGGTTTTGCTCTCTATGCAGTTTCAATTTGATTTGCTTTTGTGATTGATCAGTGTATGTATTAATAAAGATATCTCTCTATAGTATGAGCATCTGCAAAAGTATGTTGTGGCCTCTTCGGTGTCTGGATTTTGAGTTTTCTTCCAAGATCTAATAAAAGTTGGGTTCTTTTGGTCCTTCCATTTCTTAATCACTCTAATTGCCCCTCAGGTTGAAGATATTGTGGATACAGGGTTCACTCTATCTCATCTGATTGCACATTTGCAATCAAAAGGTGCATCTTCGGTTTCAGTATGTACTTTTCTTGATAAACCGGCTAGAAGGAAGGTTAACGTTGAGCTAGTGGGAAAAGGAAAGTTTTACATTGGCTTTAAGGTATCAATATTCATCCTTTGATTTGCTTTTTTCACAAAAATATTGAACTTGGATTGTTTAACCATTTTTTTTTTTTTTTGAGCTGGAATTGTTTAGACTTGAAACCATATGATCTACAGAGAACAACGCTATTAGAATACTTATGAGTGACTCTGTATTGCATCTTCTGCATTTTTTTCGCATTAAGTTGTTGGAAGAAAATTTCTGTAGCTCACTAGCTGTGATCTGAACAATTTTGTTTCTATTTTTATATTATGAGGGATTATCTATGAGCACATATTTGACCACCTATGCAAAGTTTTAACAGGAGATGGAAGTTTAAGGTGAAAGATAATTTAATTGAAGTTTTAACCAAAGATCTTATATATGTGAGCATTCATTAGTTGGTTCCTTTGTTTATTCCTGATAACAGCTTGTGATTTGGTTAACTTTCAACTTGTAATTAAATCAATTTGTAGTGGGCTTGTCGAATTTTGAAGTTTGAAAGAAATGCATATGATGGCCACCTATGGTCAGTTCATTGCTTGCATTTGCCTCTTGTTGATCGTTGAATATGAATCCTCTGGATTGAGCGTCACAGAGAGAACCTAGGCCATGGTTGCTTCGCTTGTTTCTCTAAGATAGACAGCACCATCCATATTGCCATACTTTTTCTTTGACCATTTAAGAATCCATAAGCATGTTTTATTGGTGGTCCACCATGGATGTATGTGTTCTTTTCTTTTGCCTTTTCATCCTCTGTTGGAGTGAAAAAGATTATCTTTAGGACTGAACTGATAGTTGGTTAAAACAACAGAAACTGTTAGTTAAAGGTAATGTTTATCAAGTATCAACACAATAGATATAACAAGATAGGGTAGTGTCACTCCAATTTTGATAAAACAGTAAACTTCAAGTTGCATGTTTATCTATCTTTTCTATTTACTACATCCTCCTTCAGTTTTGATGTTTATCTTTGTATAATTAAGCTTGGTAGTTGCTGCATATTATCCTGGATGTCAGCTACCAACAGTAATCCATGTTTTTTTTAATGATAGTGTCCAGATTACTTCGTAGTGGGCTATGGAATGGACTTTGCTGAGCTCTACCGTAACTTACCCTATGTCGGAGTATTGAAGCCTGAATGCTACGAATAAACTGCATCACACCCGTACAAGTTAGTTACGTATATTCCTCAACAGAAGATTGCCCATAGTCATACCAAGCTATATAGTTTTGGCAAGGATGACCACTAGGGGTTTTTGTCGTTCTTCTATAGCAGGGCTTTCGGTTGAATGATGAGCAACCATTCATGCTCCTCTTGCTAAACATTTACTTTACTCCATGACTATTTGAACCATCAGAATACCACAGACGATTGCCCTTATGGTGCGCACGAGTTGATTTACAAGGAAATCAAAACTTTTGTAATCTTTGTGTGACCTTTTGTGCTTGATTGTTTGGGTTTAGGCTGGTATGTGATCTGACCTGTTTCTACATCTTCAGCTTAAGATGTAGCAGCTGGTGATTACAACAGTACACATTATTGATCGGTCACTGACTCGTAATGAAATGTTGGCCGGATGTGGTTACCCATCACATTTATAGAAAATATGGTTGAAGGAGCTTGACCCAGGAATTTGGTATGAGAAAAAGCAGTAATTGTGAAACCTTTTTACATGATCATCGATTGTTCACGTCCTACTGGTGGCTCTGACTTCTTTTCTTCTTCTTCTTTAATGATACAAGTAAAAATTCTTTATGATACAGGAATTTGGTATGAGAAAAAGCATTAATTGTGAAACCTTTTTACATGATCATCGATTGTTCACGTCCTACTGGTGGCTCTGACTTCTTTTCTTCTTCTTCTTTAATGATACAAGTAAAAATTCTTTATGATACAGGAATTTGGTATGAGAAAAAGCATTAATTGTGAAACCTTTTTACATGATCATCGATTGTTCACGTCCTACTGGTGGCTCTGACTTCTTTTCTTCTTCTTCTTTAATGATACAAGTAAAAATTCTTTATGATACAAGTAAAAATTCGAGAGATCAAGCAAAAAACACTCGATACTTAAGAGGTCGACGGATCGGCAAAAATAATAATATCATTGTTACTTTATTTAAAAATAATAATAATATCATTGCAAATTTTGTATTAAGAATATATATCTTAAGCATATATATTGTTATATTAATCTTCTAAAAGTATATTTATATCTAACTAAATTGGATAAAATTTTATCTTAAGCATATACTCGTATTTCTATATTAATTAAGTGGAATTGGATTTAAAAAATTAGTAATATCTTATTTCTAGTATATATTGTTATATTGTATTAATTAATGAAGAAAAATACAATTGGTTTAAAATATTATAATTACACATATAACAATCGATTTCTCCTTTATTATATATAATAATAAAATAATTGATATATTATATATAATAATAAAACTAGTGAAATTCCCGCGCCATGGCGCGTTTGCGAGACAAAAATAAAATAAATATAAAATATTTTTTAAAAGGAAAAACCAAATAACAATATAAAAATATTCAAAAATTAACCAAAATTAATAAAGAAATGTAAGGTAATGTTTTCTAAACTTTTATAAAGCAAGTTACAGAGATTGAATTTTGAATGTCGGATTTTAATTGATGTTGTCAATTGCTCACCAATTCAACTGAATTGTATCTGAATTTTGATATAATGATTCAAGATAAAAAAAAAACATCCAGTGTTATTCTCTAAATTAAGATTGTTAATCAAATGATAACAACCAAAATCCAAATGATGAAATAAACCAACGGAAATGAGTTCCAAGAAGTAACGAAACAGACATATATCTAGGTGTGAGCGTGCAATTAGATATTTTGATTGGAAAATGGAAATAAATCAGAAAAAAGTATTTTAATTGGTTAATTGGGAAAAAAATTTAAAAAGAAAAAAAAGATTGGTCGAAAAGGAGTGAAACGCGGGGATGATACCACGTAAGCGAAAAGTCTTCTGAATTAAGTAATTATATAGATTAAGGTTATGATAAAAAAAACAAAAATATTTTTCAATATATAATGAAATAATATTGTATAGTTAATATTAACTTTATTAAAAAAAGTTTTGAATTAATCTCATTGTTTAAAAAAAGTTATTTCTAAATATATTCAATATAAATGTTGCCAAAAATAACTTTGTGCGAGGGTGTGACACGTGGCGTAGGTGCTTTGGTTTTAATTAATATATAGATAGATAGATAATTGATATAGATAGATAAATTATTATATATAATAATAAAATAATTGATATATTATATATAATAATAAAATAATTGATATAGATAGATAAATAGATAGATATAGATGTAAACTCAATTCGAATAAAAACTTAAGATCGAGGAAGTGTAGAATATCTCAAAAAATATTCCTGCTTTGACCCTTCAGCCCTTCACTAGCAAGATAAATAAAGGGGGGCAAATTGGTAAATATTGCATATCGAGCCCGTCTAGGGTTTTCGTGGAGGAGGAGGTGCCTCGGAGTCACAGCATATATACTTTGGCTTGCAACCCTTCAGCCGTCTCTAATATCTCCCCAAGAAATTTTCGCTGCGGAATCCGAGCTTTTACGATCAATCAAAGATGGGAGTCTACACATTCGTTTGCAGGAGCGCCGGCGATGAGTGGAGCGCCAAGCAGCTCTCCGGCGACCTTGAGGCGTCGGCGGGTTCCACCTTCGACCTTCAGAGGAAGCTCGTCCAAGCCGCACTCTCCTCCGACTCCGGCTCCGTCCAGTCCTCTTTCTCTCTCGTCACTCCTTCCTCCGCCGTCTTCCAGGTTCGTTCCCTCTTACTCACTCGGTGTTGATTTGGAATTTCCCTTTAAATTCATCGATTCGCTTTGATTTGTGTCCCCAACCTCCTCGAATTTACGGATCCTTTACATTATTTGATTACTGAAACTGTGATAATAATGAATTAGGTTTTGTTAATATATCTTGGATATATGGCTGTTGGTGGAATAGGTTCTTTGTTCGCTGTATTGATGTAATATCTGTGTGTTTTAGTGTTAGATTGCCGAGATTTCATTCATATCTTGACTCCGATTTTTTAAATTTGTGCAAAAGTACTCATCTTTGGGATGCCAATCATAGTTTATCAATGGAGAATGTGAACATATTTGAGTATTTGACAAGTTGATGGTGTTGTATATCTGTCTGATCACCAATTATCTGTGGTTATTTGTTTTGATCATTGCAGGTGATTGTTGGTGGTGCTAGTGTTGCTGCCTACAGCGGCGGAGCTCCTGCAGCTGCTGCTCCCAGCGGAGGTGCTGCTGCCGAAGCCCCTAAAGAGGAGAAGAAGCCAGAGAAGGAGGAAAGTGAAGACGAAGACATGGGTTTCTCACTCTTTGATTAGTTTGGTGTGTTCTTAAAGCCTGATTTCAATTCTTGTTACTGGACGATGGTGCATTAGTATTTTGCTAGATAATGGAGTTTTGTTATTGAGAAATTGAGAAGTTTTGTTGTTTTAATACTGAAATTTGCATTCAGTTCTTATTATTGCTGTTTTCGGATTCTATTCGCAAATAGGGAATGTGGTTTTTTGTGTGTTTATTGTTTATGGCATTTGGTATGATTTGAAAAAGGCATCAAGATGCCTTATCAAAAGATCAAAGTAACCATGGCTCGACACCGTGGCCTCGAAACGCCTCGACGTTGAACTTAAACACCAGTAACTTAATTTACAGGTCTTCAACCTTTTTCCATGATTTCATAATGCATCAATGTTCGCCAAGAACCTAAAAGAAACATGAATGAACTCTATGATCCTATTTCAAATGTTCACCAAATAAGCCTTTAGACTTAGTGACTGGTCACAGGGCCTTCAATTGATATGACCAATATGAGTCATGACAGTTGATGGATATAAGCCCTTGGAGAGAGTATGAATACATTTCACTGAGTACATGTACAATTGTTCTGGAGCTATTTTCCATGTTCTCAAGAAATGCCAAAGAACTATGACGATTCGGGACTGTCAACCCGAACTGAAGCTTTGATTCCGCAAAGTTGAGGAGCTATCTAGTCTTCTCCTGTTCCCGTTGATGTGTGACTCGATGGGGAACGAGTTCTCAAGGAGGCTTCTGTGATTTCTTGTCAAAACTCTTTGAAGTTCACAATGCTGAACTGCACAATGGACTACCATCAAGGGTCAATCATCCTTTTGAAATTTAAACCAGCCCCAATTTGCATATAGCTTCGATTCGTCTTTGAAAGGCAGAGAATCAAGAATGGCAGGATCAGATTTGCGTGCAGAAGGAGAAGGCTGTAGATTCTGTTTGTACTTCTTGGCCATCTCTTCAGCCTCGGCAAAAACTCTCTGTGCAGAAGAAACAAGTATTTAATATGCAGGAATTGGTACCTGTGCAGTGTCATTGCCATTTTAATGTTTTTCATCTTTTACAGCTCAATTTCAATGAAGCTTATTGAAGGCTAAACAATTAAAACTTCAAAAACAGAAATCTGCAGAAACTAAGGTGTTATCTAAAAAGTACAAAATGAGGTAGGGAGATTAAGGCTTGTGAAAAGACTATTATGAGAGCCCAATAGAAAATTCTGTGAAAGTCGAGGTCTCGTACAAAAAGCTAACACAGGAAGGTCTACAATTCAGAAGCAAAGAGATATCAAGGGGAATAGGCTAATTTTATGTCCATGACGAATTAACTACTCAAGCTAGCTACGGAGTATTTCATTACTTTTCGTCTCTGTTACGTTTTCTTTGGTCATTCTCCTCAATCAATGGATGATTTTGACAGTCGCCTGATAATTTTAAACCATATTTACAATTTCCTTTCTCTACCTATTGAAACAGAAAGCATCTAAGATACTACGAAAACTCTTGCCAACAACAGGTTAGGCAAAACTAAGTTGTTTTTCTGAATCAAGATCAAGACGGTTTCAGTCTTTAAGATAATTAAAAACGGGGAGCCTAAAAGGTGAACAGGCATATAAAGCATACCTCTTTGTCTGATATGAATAAACCTGGTTCACTTTCAAGCTCTGCAATACTGAAACCAAGGATTTTAGTCAGCCACATAAATTACTTGCCAAAAAAAAAGCATAAAGTTGCATGCACACACTTCAATGTATCCAACATAAGACAATGAAAGAATCTTGCAATGTTGATCAAACCTTTCTATGTAGTCTATAGTTGCTAGAAATGTTAAAGAAGTTTGCATTCCCTATAACCCAACATGAAAAACCTCTTTTGAACTCTTTAAATAATGCGCAATAATCACTGGCTCTTGTTAGATGTCACATTATATTTAATCAGTAGGACCATCATATGCTGCAAGATAACCAAGCGCAAAATTAAGGCTCTGAGATGTAAGTGGTGTGTATATATATATTTGGGCATAACTGTGTTCAACTGCTCATTTCAATTATTATAGCCCTCTCTAGTTCATGATGATATAAAAAAGTAAAGGTGTTCAGCTCGTTTCAATTTATTCTACTTACAGCCGTCTCTTGACTAGTTTCAATTTAATGTGCTGTATGGTGATCTTAACAAGTACTAATTTACACACATGAAATGGAGCTAAAGAAGTTTATTTGCTTGCCCACCTGAGAGAGATCTTGCCTGGAAACAATGACCTCAATACAAGAACTTTAACCTTCTCATCAACTTCTAACAAGTCAGCAACTGAAGAAACTTTATCCCGACTAATATTTGACACATGCAGCAGCCCACTGAGAACACAGGATTACAAAAAATATTAATCACTGATATATCATTAGATCGGTCATATTAATCGGGTAGGAGATAATGGCCATAAAGGGCAAAACCAACTCAAATAGGAGATGTTCACGGAGAAAATACCTACCTCCAAGACCACATTCAACAGAAGTGGGAACTTAGGACAAGAACACAAAAGAGCAGCCGAGGAACATTTCAAAATTTCTACAAGGTTCACTACAGCCACTTGTTCACTAAGGTTTACTTAGTAATTCTAACACCTATACTTCTTCACCCCCTAAAAGGCCTTAACCAAATTTAAAGAACGAAAAAGATGAGGAAATTTTCAAACTGTACCTTCTGTTTGTTGCACCTAGCCTTACTTGCGCTCCATATGGGAAAATCTTTGTGACTGTTCCTTCTAGAAGAGTTCCTTCTCGGAGGTACACTTTCTCCTGATAGTTCAATTAAGTAACTCCTTTCATTGATCTTATTCATGAAGAAATGTACTGAAATTCAAATGATAATTCGAGTCCAACTAGATAAAGTAAGAGCACAAAATACTGAGAATCTTACCCATGCTTCTCGTTCACTAAGTATCAAGTCGTTGGTCTCTTCATTTATTCTACTTATCTGCACATATACCCAGCGTCCAACCTGCACCGTCAAGAACAGGAATACTAGGGCATTACTTTATCATACAATGACAGATGTGGTCAACACATTGACTGAGCACATAAGAGACTTTAATCTTTCAAGGATTGTAGCTTACATTTTCCTTTAATTCCGAAAAATTGTTTATCCGGGTCACCAACTCAGCTTTTGGGAGGAAAGCCCGCAATCCCTGCAAAGATGGAATACATGAAACAAGCCATAGTGAGACTTTTGCTAGCACAAGCACATGCAATCTGTACTGTACATATCACCTGTGCAGCCCATCTTTGCTTATTAGGATCAAATGGGAAACATTGAATGTGTAATGGTAGGAGATTTCCATATGAAAACACACCTCAATTCTTGTGAGAAGACCACCTGTGTTCCATTCTGTTATTCTAACCTGTATGGGTTCATTAAGTTGTTTTATCTGCAATCAAACATACCAATGTTCAAGAAATCAGCAAAGTATGCATCCCTGGCAATAGGAGACAAAGAAAAGCGATGTTTGGCAACTTCCTCATTGCTCTTCAGCAGAACAAAAGGTTCCTAGTTAATAACAATGATAACTATTTCACTCTTAACTGATACATACACTTTAAAGAAATCAACAATACCACAAAAAAATAATACTACTTTCTTCGACAGTTGATGACTTGATGGTTGACACCCTCCTTTCTTGATCAAGAGCTTATCCAGACAAGCATTATAACTTCTTTGCAATTCAGAGATCAAAAGGCCAACAAAGATAATTTTCCATATTTTATGACACATGAACCAAAAGCCTATAACAGTAAGACACATTCAGGCAGAAGCTACAACAACGCCAAGAATGCAATTAAATTCGAGCAAAACCCTCTCCGCGACACAGATTCAAACAACAAGGCAAAGCAATTTAACTCGACTACTCTAGCAAACCCTTTCCTGACACAGATTGACATAACATACATAAGAAAAAACAATCATCGAATCCAAAAGGAGAAAGAATAAGAACCTGCCTCACACGGTGCCAGGCGATTCGCCTAAAGAACCGTCTCGATGATAGCAACGGCCTCCCACTGAGCGTTCTACCAAGAACTTCAGCAAACAACACAGTCCCAGCCTCCAAAACAGGCCGACCTGGAACAGGTTGATGGCTCAAAGCCTCTTCGTTCTGAACCAACCCCATTCTCCCATTCACCATGAATTCTTCACAATCTCTGCTCAAATCACACAATAAGAAATCCAGCTCCTTATTATAGAAAGGGAGAACCTCCTTGGTCAGCATCGTCCCAAGCAAATCCGCACCAACATTAACGTCAAGCTTGTTCTCATTACCATAAACCACCACGCCAACAACCAAATCCCCCGGTTTCGGATCGTAATACTCTACAGCCACAGCGTCCTTAGCTTCAATTTCACCTACACCTTCCCCTCCTCCAATCTCCCCCTCCACCGGCTTGAAGAACTTCATGAACGGCGCCAAAGCTTCGTCCTCATCAGGCTTCTGAGCCTCCGAAACGACGTCGTCGGCCGCCGCTTTCGCAGAGGGCGAGGGTTTGTCGAGCAATTCGAGCTCTTCAGCGCCCAATTCCCGAGCGCTGCCATTGGAGAGCTCCTCGGCGAGCTCGGGAGCATCCGAAACGGCGTCGTTGGAGGAGCGGCTGTCGAGACAGACGCTCGGCGAGGTCCTCTTCCGCCTCGAAAGAGGTAAGAGGGAGGCGGGAGCGGGAAATCGGCGGCGGGAGAGAGAAGAGCTAGGGATTTTGATAGGGGGGAGGTGAAGAGGAGGGAGAGGGAAGGAGGAAGAAGGTGGGAGGAGGAAGGAGGGATGGAACTTGGTGAGTGCTGCTAATGGCGGCATCTTATCTTCTCTTGGGTCATGAGAAGGCGCTGTCTCTCGCTCGCTCTCTCTCCGTTCAAATTCTTTCTGAGCTGCCTCTCTCTCTCTCTCTCTCTCTGCGGGGAGTTAACTGGAAGAGGTTTTTTTTTTTTTTTTTTTTTTGAACCGGTAAGAATTTGGCTGGACACAGTGTATTCAGCCAAGCGCATCCAAATGGATGAGATCAAGGAGAGCCTGATCAGAAGGCAAACTCGAACTTGAGACTGAGCTTTGTAGGTGCGATAAATAGTCCGCAGTACAATTGGCCTCTCTATAAATATGAGTAATAGTCACAGATTGGAAATTCTGAAGCAGGAGCTTACAGTCAGAAATAATAATTTCTGAACTCCAAGGACATGAGGTCCCTAGATTGATAGTATTAATGACAGCGAGATTATCTCCTTCAATGGTAAGCTTATCGATTTGTAGAGTTCGAGCTTGTAAGAGTCCCATCCAGAGGGCAAAGGTCTCGCAGCCAAAGACCGATGAAAAGGGCGAAATCCCAGCTGCGTAATGGATGACGATTCCTAGATGGTCTCTAATGATGTAGCCGTAGGAGCCCTCCCCGTTAGATGAGAGGGCCCCGTCAAAGTTGAGCTTCATGTGATTTGTTGGAGGTTTAATCCATTTAGCTTTCCTCCGATTTTTTGAGTTTCTGTTTTGAGTGTGTGCGGGAGTTGGTGGGTTGTTTTCGTCGTTTTCGTCAGAATGCTTCCAAGTCAGGAGTTGTTCTATAATGTATGCAACAGCAATTTTAGGTTTCGGGGGTTGATTATGGAAAAGTGCCTGGTTTCGGAAATACCATATGCACCACCATGCTGTAGCTAAGAGGATGAAGTCAGGGGTTTTGAGTTCACTTCTTATGTCATTTAGGATCTGGGTGATGGTGGAAGTAGAATTATGAAATTTTATTATACATAGGACTATTTTAGGTTTTAGTAGTGAAATCGTCTGGCGAGTAACAGAGCATCCAAAAAGTAAGTGATTAATGTCCTCAAAGTGTTGATGGCAGCTGGGACAACTAGTAGAGAAGCCACACCCACGGGAAGCAAGTTTTGTGGCTGTGGGGATGCCATCCTTAGATATACGCCATAGAAAGCTTTTAACTTTTGGTATGATGTTCAGATTCCATATCCAATGGAGATCCGATTTTTCATGGTTTTTCTTCTGCTGAAGTAGGTCAACAGCAGAATGAGTGGAGAACCAGCCATTGGAGCTCATGGCCCAATATAGTCTATCTTGGAAGTTGGAATTTGGAATGGGCGTGTTGATAATTTGATAGAGTATATCTGGATCTATGTTGTCACGTAGCTTTTGGTGTAGTAATGGTTCATTCCATTTTTTGTCATTTGTAATGAAGTTGCTAACTTTGAGGCTTATGTCTATGTTGTCTAGGTTTTTTGCTAATGTGATGAGCGGGGAGTTAGAGAGCCAGGTATCCGTCCAGAATTTGATGTTGGAGCCATCTCCCACGCGCCAGGCAAGGCCATCTTTAAAGATAGGAAGAAGTCGAACAAGGTTAGACCATTGCCAGGAGACAGGTCCTTTTCGGGTATAGTCTAGTAATTGGCTATTCTTAAGGTATTTATGTTTGACTAGCCGGACCCAGGAGTTAGTGGGTTCGGCTAAAATCTTCCAAAGGAGTTTGAGTTGTAGTGCTTTGTTCATGTCTTCCGAACAACGGATGCCAAGTCCACCATTACGTCGGGATTTGCAAACTTCAAACTAACTGATAAGGGGTTTATGTCGTGGGCCCTTGTTCCATAGGAAATTTTTATTGATTTTATCTAACTCTTTATGAATTGATGCAGGTAGCATAAAGCATTGCATCAGATGCAATGGTTTAGCAGCAAGGTTACTTTGTATCAGGGTGCGTCTTCCTTCTTGAGATAAGGAGTTAGCTGTCCATTTAGTGAGCTGTGCTTTAGTAGAGTCAATGATGGATTTAAATGTGTTCTTAGTGACTCTTTCTGAAATGATGGGACATCCTAAATAGGTTTGCAGATTGGTGGTGTAAGGTATATTGAGTTCCGTTCTGATGATAGTTTTTACATCATTGGTTACATTTGTTATAGTTTGGAAAAGGGATTTGTGTAGATTAATTTTTTGTCCAGAGGAATCGCAATAGTTTTTGATAATTTGTTGTATTTGATGACAAGCTAGCTTATTAGCGTTTGCAAAGATGATAATGTCATCTGCAAAGGCAAGGAAGGGGATATTGGGGCTGGGTCTACAGACCTTAATTCCGATTTGATTATTATTTGTGTTTGTATGGTGTTGTAATTCCCTTGCCAACACTTCTGTAACCAATAAGAAGAGAAAAGGAGATAACGGGTCGCCCTGGCGCAGACCCCTCTTAGGTAGGAAAACTTCAGTGGGTTCATTGTTAACCAATATTGAGTATGAGACAGTAGTGATACATTCTCTAATCCAAGAGACGAAGAGGGGGTCAAAGCCAAATTTGTATAGTAAGGAAAATAGAAATTCCCAATTTACCATGTCGAACGCTTTTTCTAAGTCATATTTAATGGCCATCCATCCTAAAGCGCCTTTCTTGAGACGGAATGAGTGGAAGATTTCATGGGCAATAAGAATATTGTCTTGTATAGCTCGTCCAGATACAAATGCACTCTGTAGTGGGTGGATGATTTTTGGCAAAGTTTTTTTGAGTCGTTCAGTCAAGATTTTTGAGATGATTTTGTAAATGGTTGTACATAGGCTTATCGGTCTAAAATGGTTGGTAGTTATAGGGTCGTCACGTTTGGGTATGAGAGCGATGAATGTATGGTTGATTTGCTTAAGCAAATGCCCACTAAGGAAAAAGCTTTTGACTGCTTTGGTAACTGAGGGCCCGACAATATGCCAGTAGAATTTGAAGAAACCGGCAGGGAAACCGTCAGGGCCAAGGGATTTGTCATTCGCTAGGGAGAACACGGCATTTTTAATTTCAGAATTGGTGACCATACTTGTGAGCCGAATGTTATCATCTGTGGTGATTTCTTTGTTAATGAGGTGTAGGGGGTCGTAGTTTGTCCTATGAGTAGGGGGTTTTGCGTAGCGAGTGACAAAGGCAGAACGGATTTCATTTCGAATGTCTGAGTCAGTAGTGAGCGTGAGGCCAGTACTTGTTTGCAGTTTCCTAATAATGTTTCGATTTCTTCTTCCCGTAGCGATTCTGTGAAAATATTTGGTGTTGGAGTCAATGGATTTGACATGAAAGCGCTTGGCACGCTTGCCTCAATAGGCTGTCTGGAATTTTAAAAGCTCCGAAAGTTTTCGAAGGAGACGTTTTTGTTTGTCATCTAATTGTGGGTCGTAATTTATGTTTAAAGACTGTTGTAGCTTTTGTAAATCTGATTCTAGGTTGCTAATTTGCCGGAAGACATTGTTTTGAGTGGATTTACACCAAATTTTACTTCTTTTTTTAACCTCAGCTAGTTTCTTTGTTAATTTGAAAAGGCCAAAACCATCAATGTCCAACCTCCAAGCCTGTGTAACGATGCGCTCAAAGTCCTTTCTCTTAGTCCAGGCCATTTCGAATTTGAATGGTTGCAATTTGGGCCTTTGCAAGTCATTGAAGTCGAGGGATATATGGCAATGATCCGAAGTTGTGAAAATATGATTTTTTGTTGTAAGGTTTGGATAGGTGTTTAAGATACTGCTATGAACAAGAAATCGATCTAACTTTTCGTATGTGTTATCTATTCCATGTTTCTTGCGGCGCCAGGTAAATTTGTTGCCGCAGGTTGGGAGGTCAATTAAATTATGTTGCGCAATGAATGTGTTAAGTCTGGAAAATCGATTTGTGGTGGGTGGAATTCCACCTTGCTTTTCCGAATAGTCACATGTCTCATTAAAATCGCCTACAACAACTACAGGATCTGAGAAGACGTTAATGATCGTAGATAATTTATTCCAAAAAGGGGTTTTCTGTTGTGGATTGGGAGGCGCATAAACAAATAGTAAATAAAAGGAGGTGTTTAGAGTATGGTTTGTGTATTGTGCTTGTATTATTCGATCTTCTGAGTGGATGATATGGAAAGGTTCATTATTGAAGTGGCTAGTCTTCCAGAGGAGACATAACCCACCGGCGAGTCCAACAGCAGGACAGAAGCAAATTTGGTCAAACCCCGCTTTGCGCCAGAGTCCAGGTGGTGGTTCATTTTTTATTTTCGTTTCAGCTAAAGCTAGTATTTGTATATTATCCGATTTACAAATGGACTCGATATAAGTCCAGATGTTGCGCCGGGCGAGACCCCGGACATTCCAATAGGCTACTTTCATAGATATTTGTTGATATATGGCCAGTTGGTGCGGCCTAGTAGATAACCTGGTTTTTTGTGATGTGATAATGGATGTAAGTGCATAAATTTGATTATGGGTGAGAAGGTTGTCTGATAAGTTGTTTTTATAGGTAAAACCATTCTAGGAATCCATACAGTTATTATAATACGTTGATTGAGTTTAATGTGCTTGGTTCTAATCCATGTGTGAATAAGTAAATTGTTTTGTGCGTTTGTGGTGCGACTAATAGTGTATTTGTTGAAGCTTTTTGAATGTTGAAGTTGTGAAGTGGGTAGATAAGTTTGGGTTAGAAGTAGGAAAGTCATGGGAGATGTATTATTTAATACAACTATTGTCTCCTTTAAGTCATAAATAATCAAGAAGGAGAGACTAGTCCAAAAGAATATGGTAAAGATAATTACATATATGTGATCAAGAAAGACAACGTTTTCGATCCAAAGTGTATGAATAAAGTAACAGAAACGGAGACATCGTTTGTACTTGAGACAACAAAGATTTGAGGATTGCCACCGGTTGGAGGGATTAATCATAGGACCAAGCCACCGATCGAAACTGGAGAAAGCATCGGCCCAAAAAATACAAATAGTGATATGGTAAATAGTGTGCTCAAAAAAGATAGTCAAATAATAGCAAGTGCTTTTTGTCTTACCTTCTGGTGATAGTTGCATAGTCCAAAATCTTAACTGAATTAGAGGTGAATGATGTTCTTCAATGTTGAGCTGGCGATAATTGTGGTGGTAATATTTTCGTACTTGTTGGTCTTGGATTCCAGCATGGTGGATGGGCGCTGCAATAATGATTAGTAAACAGGAACATGCATATTTTTGGGTATGGACCCATCTAGGAAGCAGGTGATATATTTTATATAAATAAATTAGATAGGAAGTAGCATAACTTTTGTTTGTTACTAAGTTTAGTGAGCTGAGATGATGGTAATGAAGAAAATATAGATCATATTCCCAATTATTTGTTAAAGAGATAGAGGTTAGATTAAGGGACCAATTACCCAGATTGGGAGAGTATTTGAAGGTATATAGAATCCCGCTGTTTATTTTGTTCGGATTAATAAAAAGTATGTGTGGTTTTGAAGTCTTATGTGTAATAGGTATGTTATTAGGGGAAACATAAAAAGTGTTAGTATAATATTTAACAGAGGAGTAGGGTATTTTGGTTGCAAGAGGTTCATGGGTTTTAATATGTGTAGATGTCATTATTGTTAGTAAGTGAAGCTCCTTAATCAAGATATTTTGGAGCATGTAGTAATTCTCTATATAATGGAATATAAATTGTCTGTGATACTGTTGCATGAAGTTGTTATTTATAGTATGGTTGTTGTGGTACAGTAGTTTGTAGATGTGCACAGAATTAAGGAGATGAATAAAAAAGCAGCACAGATAAAACCAACTTAATATATTACAGGGAATAAGTTGGAATCCAAGACAACATACATGGGTACAAGTAGATAATGGGACTCTAGTACAGTGGATAAAAGCAAGTTCAGGATGATACCAGAACAGATTAAGCAACCCGCCAGTAACATAGCATAATTTGAAATTAGATGGAATATAATACAGTGGGATAGTAAAAGGATTTAGACAAGGAGCCAGGGTAGATGGCTTAGAAGACAAAAGGCTGGGTTGTCTGATCATGGTTGACTAATTATTGGCTTTGCTCCTCTTCAGGGTGGAGCTTGCGGTGTCTTCAACCCCCCCACAACCCTTCCGCTTGAGTGAGCTAGAGGTCGAAATTTCCTGTGGTGGCATGTCCATGTTTGAGAGAAGCTTAATGACGGTTGAGTTGGAGTGTAAAGAGTGAAAGGAGGGGTCAGAAAGAGAGTCCTCTTTACCATCCAAGACAGCCTGGTCATCAGCAGGTTCATCAAGCAGGTAATCTTCCAGGATATCATCATCTTCCATGTTGTAATCAAGACATGGAAGCACCTCGGAGTTGATCTCTTCGCCAAACCCAGGGTAGAGCTGTGGATCGGGGAGTGCCACAAAAGGCTCAAGAACCTCATCATAAGAGGGCTTAAGTGGAGAGGGGATAGCTGTGGTAGTGTGGGTTGGGGTTGGGCCTAGTGCAGCTGATGGACCAAAACCAAGCTGAGGGTCACCCAAGATGCCAGCAGAAGTGTCCGGGCAAGCAGGGGTGGCCAGCAGCGGCAAAGACCTAGGAACATCAGCAGGAGGGACAGTGGTGGGCAACAGACCAGTGGCAATGTTTTCAGAGGAGGGCTTCTCATTAGTGGGAGATGATTTTGAGTCATTAGAGGAGTGCTTTGAGTCTTTAGAGGATTGAGATGAGTTTGATTTTGTGTCAAAGGAGATGATGACACCTCCTTTACCGGATAGATAGGGCCTTTTAGCATAGGCTGAGATTGGGTTGGGAAGAATAGGGCCCTTGGTTTTTTTCAACACCTTAGTCCAGCCATCATCAGTTGGCTGATTGGAGGGTTTTTGTGGGTTTTTAATTGTGATGCGGATTCTTTGTGGTTGGGGAAGTCTGAGAGGACACTGATTGAACAGGTGGTCTGAGGAGCCACAATTACCACAGCCGGTGGGAAATTCCTCAAACCAAACAGTGTGGGAAGAAACCTGACTGTCAGAGATAGGGACATGGACCACATTGGCAAATTTTTTGGCCACATCAAGGGTGATACAGACTCGGACAAACCTGGTATTGACATCGATGTTTGGGTCTATTTTGACATAGGTACCAAACTTGTTATGTTTGATAATGGTTTCAATAGCCTCAGCATTTTTGTATTCATCAGGGAGTAAGGTGAGGCGAATCCACATGTCAATGGATGTTGTGTTTTCGGTAAGGGGATTGAAATTTGGCTTCCATGGGCGGAGGATGATAAGCTGGCCATAGATGTGATAAGGTCTAGCTTCCCAAACCGTTTGGAGGTCATGGTGGTTGGAAAAACGGATCTCGAACCAATGGTTGGGAAGGTCAAGAAACTCGACATCCCCAACCAGGCCGCGCCAATCACCCAGGAACTTGGCTTGGATTTTAGATATTTCAATTGGGTTACCGAAGACACGCCCGTATATGATGGAGTCAGTTTGTGGTTGAAAATTTGGTTTGGTTTTCTTGAGTTGGGAGTAGAATGTGGAGATGCTCATTTTTCCTTTGCCCTTGTCCTTTTTGGAAGGTAAGGAGGAAGTGGGTGTAGAATGGGTGTCGCTAGTAAGCTTCCCAGTGGGTTTAGGAGAAGAGTGGGTGTCGCTAATAAGCTTCCCAGTAGGTTTAGGAGAGGAGTTGGGGTTCAAGGGCTGATCACTAGGAGCAGACCCTTTTCCCAGATCAGATTTTTGATGATTAGCCATAGAGAAACAAGAAGAACAGGTCGCAAGAATGCTTCGTGACTGAGAGGGGAAGAGAGTGTGAGGAGTGGGGCGAGCATTCAATGAGGGTAATTTACTCCTTATATAGTCGAGTAAGTGGGATGAATTGTAGGGTGCTTGGTAATCTGAGATGCAATCAGAGTCGGACAGAGGATAATCATAGGCAGGGTGATGGAACTGATGATGATGATCATAGTAGTTCAGAGTGAGTGAAGATGAGGAAGAACAAGTAAGACAAGTAGAAGAAGGTTTTTTTAATATATAGATGAAGATTAAATTAAATAAGTTTAGGGAGAGATAGAACCTGATTATAGATACCGGAAGGATCCCTCGGGGCTGGTCGAGATTGACGTTGTACTTTTGGATAGAGTCTGTCAAAATCATTGTGCCAAGTTGAAGATCTAACTTTGGAGGAGGGTTGATCCAATCAAGAGCCACCAGATCATGGTCATAGTCAGATGCAGAGAGCGAAGTCAACTTTCGAAGAAGGATCACAAGCTTAAGGATCCACTGACGAGTAAGGCGAAAAGGGGCAAATCCGTACCAGCCTTTCAAAAAGCAAGAGCAGTAGGAGATAGGATTTGGAGAGTCACAGGCTAAGACAAAGCCGTACAACCTGGATATAGATCTGGAAGATAAAGATTGAAGCTTTTGGTGAATAGATTTAGGTTTAGGGTCCTCGGTTTGAGCAAAGAGCCACACGAGAGAAGGAGAGAGATATAGGTCATCAGGAGTAGATGAAGGAAAACCCAAGAGATTAGATCGACTAATCACATCCAAATTAAATGAAAATCTTAGAAAAATCATAATGGTGGGATAAAGGAAGAGGATTGAAGTCTCCGTAACCATGAAAGTACCATATCGTGAGCGGTTGAGGTTGTACGGCCGCCTATGGAAAATAGAATGAGCTTTGTTTTGCTGATTAGATTTAGAAGGGACAAGACCAGAAGCAAAGCAAGGAGGAAGATAAGAACTCCGGATCTGCACGCCATAGCCAGTGTAGAGCCAGGATAATAGATTTCTCAGTGTGCACCAGTAAAGCTTTAATCGAAGTGAATGGCAGAGAAAGGATGAAATTAGGGTTCTATGGCTGGGAAAGAGGGGCGCGTGAGGCGCGTACTTTTGGAGGCTAAAAGGTGTTTTGGTGCGCGTCATTTTTAACAACCGTTTATTATACACAACTGGAAGAGGTTTTGCCAACACTTTTGCTTCGGTGGAGAAATGTATTATCTTTTTTTTTTTATTAGGTAAGAACTAGTACAATTCCCGCGCCATGACGCGCTTTTTTTAAAACTAAAAGATTAATAATATATATAATATTATAAAATATTAATAAATGTTAAGAAAAAAATCATAAAAAAACTTTACCATAAATATATCTTATATTTCTCTCAAAAAATTATTTTTTAAAAAAGATTATGCAAAGTATAATACATAAATATAAATATTTTAAATCACTCACTAATAATAATATCAATATCATTATAACATTGTTTAAATATCATGTGTCATAATCAATACTTATATTCAATGTTTTGAATTAAGCCCAATAGTTAGTAATAAATTTGAGTTAAGCCAAATAGTCATATTAGATTGAATTTAATGTTTTGAATTAAGCCCAATAGTTAGTAAATTAAGAGTATATATATAGATTAAAAAAATTAAAGAAAAAAAAGAATTAAAGGAAAAAGAAGAAAAAAAAGAGAATTAAAGAAAATCAAAGAAAAATGGCAAAAAAATGATTGGTCAAGACTCCTAAAATGCCTCTAAGATTGACACATCATCCTAAACTCTTCTAAATTAAGAGTTTATATAGATAGTTAGTAAATTAAGAGTATATATATAGATTAAAAAAATTAAAGAAAAAAAGAATTAAAGGAAAAAGAAGAAAAAAAAAAGAGAATTAAAGAAAATCAAAGAAAAATGGCAAAAAAATGATTGGTCAAGACTCCTAAAATGCCTCTAAGATTGACACATCATCCTAAACTCTTCTAAATTAAGAGTTTATATAGATTTGAATTCAGACATATATGTAACTCGAATGTCGGCCAAACGACAGACGGAAGAACCGTCTAAGAACTAAAACATACAACAAAACAAAACGGTGCAAACTCATGCAAACACACTCTACAATAAACGAAAGCAGGAAGTCCAAAACCAAACTGGATGAGGACGAAGATGACGGACGAAGCCAAGCTCCACCATGAAGCAGAATCGTAGGTCGGCGATACATCAGGACACTATCATCTTGTGGGCAGTGAGGACGAAACTCCAGGGAAGCAGTCAACCCGAATAGTGGAGACGCCACGATACACACTACCACGACCCCAACCTATCCCGACTCCGACAGCCAGAACCAAATCCAAGGAGAAGAGCGTCAAGCCACGCTATCGCAGAGCCGCACACCACCTGAGAAAAGAGCATCAAAAAACCCTAACGGGATTTAGTCGACCCTAACGGGATTTAGTACGTGCTCATAAGAGCGGGGTTTGATATGAGCCCTCACGGGATTTTGCTCAAGCCCTATCGAGATTTTTTCAGAATCCTTACGGGATTGTATACCAGTTCATATATATAAATATGTACAAATATATATAAATATATATATATAAATACACACTTATATATATAAAAATATATATAAAAATTATTTTTCCGATATTTTTCCAATATATATAAAAATCCAGCTCCTTATTATAGAAAGGGAGAACCTCCTTGGTCAGCATCGTCCCAAGCAAATCCGCACCAACATTAACGAAGAGGCTTTGAGCCATCAACCTGTTCCAGGTCGGCCTGTTTTGGAGGCTAGGACTGTGTTGTTTGCTGAAGTTCTTGGTAGAACGCTCAGTGGGAGGCTGTTGCTATCATCGAGACGGTTCTTTAGGCGAATTGCCTGGCACCGTGTGAGGCAGGTTCTTATTCTTTCTCCTGTTGGATTCGATGATTGTTTTTTCTTATGTATGTTATGTCAATCTATGTCAGGAGAGGGTTCGCTAGAGTAGTCGAGTTAAATTGCTTTGCCTGGAATTCTAGTTGTTTGAATTTGTGTGGTGGAGAGGGTTTTGCTCGAATTTAGTTGCATTCTTGTTGCCGTTGTAGCTTCTGTCTGTATGTGTCTTACTGTTATAGGTTGTTGGTTCATGTGTCATAAAATATGGAAAATTATATCTCTGTTGGCATTTTGATCTCTGAATAGCAAAGAAGTTATAATGCTTGTCTTGATAAGCTCTTGATCAAGAACGGAGGGTGTCAACTAGACATGGTCATGGGTCACGGGTCGGGCGGGTCGACCCGTGACCCGCCGGGTCAATGACCCGTCGGGTTCGGGTCAACGGGTTAAAGGGTCATCTCGGGTTAAGGGTTAGGGTTAGGGTCGGGGGAAAGTGAACCCGTGACCCGGCTGGTCAACCGAACTACAACCCGGCGGGTCGACCCGTCGGGTTGACCCAATGGGTCAAAATTTTTTTAAAAAAAAATTATAAAAAAAACTAGAATTTATATTTATAATTATTATGAATTATGAATTTTATTTATTTATAATATATAAATTCTCATGCATTGCATGTTATGAAAATCCTACCCACCATTTGGTTCTTTTATAGACTTAGCACCCTCCCCTCCCCTTTCCTCTAGTTTTCAATGTGGGATGGGATGTGGGACAAAAATAAGTAGAAACTAAATGATATCTTCAATCTCGATCATTCGGTTTTTTCATGTCAATCCATACTTATAAATTTTTATCATATACAAACACTAGTACTACACTTTATATAAATATTATTTTTTTGAAAAATATTTTACCTATCAATTATGAAAGATTAAAATAACGAACGGGTTACAAGAAAGTGTGAAGTTCAACACAATACCTTAAACATTTGTGTTATTTGGTAGTTCCACTATGAAATCATGATATATGATACTAAGTTAGGAGTCTTTATGATATAATTTCAAAGAATACAAATATTATTGTTGATAAAGTTGTTACACATCTATGGTATCCTTAATGTCGATTTTCACTTATTTTGAAAATGTTATATAACTTCGGATTTTCAAGCACAATAATGAAATATATTATTGGGTAATACTTTTCAAATGTGTCTTTTCATTTTATAACATGCAACACAAATAGGTAATCCAATAACATCATCATTATGTGTATACACAAAATGTGGCTAATTCAACTTTAAACGAGAAAGATTATCATATATCTATATGAAGATGAGTCTAGATTTGAAATCAACAACCAAGAAATTAACATAATGCAAGTAAAATAAAACGCTTATGATTAATCAATGGATCAACACAACTATCAATTGAATTAAATAGAAAGATTAATCCAACAAATTTGATATAATGTATCATGATGTTCCATCACCATGTGTTATTCATTTCATTAAATCCTAAGAGGTAAAGACTTTATTATATTATATGTTACATCATATAATCCAAAGACTTAAATTACATTATATATTCCACCATATAATCCAAATACTTTAATTACATTACATTTTACATCATATAATTCGATTCGTCGAAACATCAATTTCTACAATTTCTTTCATATCCCATATTTCTGTCCCACATCGAAAGTGTGCTATCTACCTCTATTTTCTCTATATATATCTTCTCATATCCCTACTTATCATTCCCACAATCCAACTTTTTCTTTTCCACATCTAAAGTGTGATGAAATGATGGAGTTGAATGAAGGTATATATATGTCTTCCCACATACCATGTTTTGTCCACCTTAAATCTTTCCATTTCGAAAGTGTGGTGAAAGTTAAAAGTACTCGATGGGTTGAGTTTTTTTTTTTCAAAACCAATTTTTTTTTTAAAATGGTTGACCCGGCGGGTTGACCCGCCAAACCCGGCGGGTTGACCCGCCAAACCCGGCGGGTACCTGGTTCCTTGCCATGTGTCCCGACCCGGCGGGTCAACCCGTCGACCCGCCGGGTGACCCGAACCCGTCGACCCGTTGAATTTTCGGGTTAGGGTTAGGGTCATGTACCCCGGGTTCTCGACCCGGCGGGTCGGACCCGTGGCCACGTCTACAATTACCCCTATTTTATCAAGAAAAAAAACCAAGAAACTAAATTTGATGGTTACCTGTTCGGCAATGGGGGTAATGGGAGACGTCGGCGCCGACGGAGGGATAGTTGACCCGGCGGGTTTGGTCCTGTAAACTGGCGGCGCCCGACTGGACAAAAGGACAACCATTACCCTTGTTTTTTCGGGAAAAAAAAAACCAAGAAACTAAATTTGATGGTTACCTGTTCGGTAATGGGAGACGGTGGCGCCGGCGGAGGGAGAGGTGCATCCTGCGGCGTCGGCCGCGGCGGAGGTTGGTCCCGTAAACTGGCGGCGGCCGACTGAACAAAAGGCAACAAATTACCCCTGTGTTTTCGGAAAAAAAAGACCAAGAAACTAAATTTGATGGTTACCCTATCGTTAATGAGAGACGCTAGCGCCGGCGGAGAGATTGGTGCATTCTGCGGCGGAGGTTGGTGCCGTACCACGACCGCCGACTGGAATCAGAAAACCCAACTCTGTTTTTTCGGAAAAAAAAAAAAAGAAAACCAGAAAACAAACTAAAGTAAATCGGGAGATTACATGATCAAGATTGTCGCCCCAGTTGGTGATGGGGCCACGAATTGCATTGCTGTAGAGAACTATTTTTTTTCCATTGTTTGAAGGAGTAAGTGGAGTTTTTATTTTATTTTATTTTTTTTTGTTTTGAGTAAAGAAGAAAGTGGAATCTGCGTTGATTTCATTTACATATATTGATATATATTACATACTCCGGTCCAATCCTTTTTTTTCCTCCATTGTTTCAAGGAGAAAGTGTAACCCGCCCAATCTTTTTTTTTTACACCGGATCCGGTCCAATCCTTTTTGCCATTCCTATCCTAGCCTCGTACATATATTGATATATATTACATATACAATACATAAATACCCAAAAACAAATTATTTTCAAACATTAAATTCACTGTAACAACTTTTTTTCTTCTAATTTTTATATAATACATACTCCCTCCGTTTTCTTTTAATTGATTTTTTACTATTTATGCACGTTTTTTAAGGTGTGAAAAACTATATAGAGTAATAATTTTTTAAGTAATTTTTTTCAATAATCTCATACTTATTGATGATAAGTATAATATTGTTAAAAAATTTTATTAAAATATTAACATTTAATATAGTTTTTACCGTTCTAAAACTACGTGCTTGACTTGAAAAAGATTTAAAAAAAACAGAGGGAGTATTAATTAAACATATGGTAAATAAAAGAGTGAATTGTAGTAAATAACCCAAAACCCGTTCCCGTTTGCTAGACTAACCCCTGCAAAAAAATATTTGCAAAGGATCATCACCTCTGCGGATAAAGAACGGATTGTAGCCGGTGGAGAGAGAAAAAGTAACAGGCATTTATTGCCCGTCTCTTTCACCCACCAAAACCCGTTTCTCTCATCCTTCATTCTCTGAAAACATCTTGAGAGAAAGAAGAAGATGGAAGAAGGGCAGTGAGGAGGTGGAATTGAAGGACAACGGTGGATCTCATGGCTTTTGCTGGCTCCGACGAGGCTACAGGGGGCGGAATTGAAGGACAAGAGAGGAAGAAATCGAAAGAACAAGGCGACATGGATGTGGGCGGCGATGGCTCCGGCGGGTGCTGGGAGAAGGCGTACTTGTAAGGTTCTGAGCGGCAGCGAAGGCTCTCCTTGAATCAGATCCAGTACCGAGATAACTCTCCCGTCCACTCGCCGATCCCCTCGGAGAGTAAAACGACTCCTCCTCCTCTTCCTGTACAGTGGCGTAGCTCTCATCCACATTTCGCGGGAGATTCGGCCTCGCGAGAGGCGGAAGCGGCTGGAGATCCGGTGAATCTGTCTTCCTAGGATCAAACACGACTTTTCTCCCCGCCGTGCCTGCATTAACGGCCCTGGAGTTCACCATTGTACCGAGGTAGAGAAACTCGGAGATGTTATTAACACTATTTGTCTGCAACCTTAGCGGAATCGGCAAATGAGGAGGAGGAGGAGGCGACGGAGCGGCGATGTCAGATCTTGAGGCAGCGCGGTGCTTATTTTCGTCTTCCTCTTCGGAGGAGCGGCGATGGCGGCGGCCGCGGAAGTAGAGGAAGATCGAGAAAACGGCGACGGCAACTGCGAAGACGGAGAGACCAACGGTGATAGCGCCGATAGGAGTACTTGTAAATGCTGCTGCTGGATTCATGTTGTAGCTGGCCTTAAGGGTTTAGTTTCAATTTCAGTTTGAATTGATTTGATTTGGGAGATCCAGAAGGATTTGAAGTGGGTAACAACAACATCTGTTAATTTGTTTGCCATATCGAAGATCACTTTGTGGTATCAAGATGTGTCCCATTGACAACATAACAAGCCCCCAATTTCTTTGGGTTCGGTGTGTAGAAAATGACAGGAGGAAACCTGTGGTAAGTATGACATGGGCAAACAGCTGCAAGAAACTGTCATCAAGTAAATTTCAAAGTTGACAACACTAACCTGCTTGTCATTTTAGTGTTCAATCCAATCTTCATACGAGTCTGAATTTTATTCTCACACTTAACCAGGTAGTTCAGATTAAAATTAGTTCAGATTGAAAGCTGCAATTCAATATCTAGCAGGTAAAACGCATCAATCTTCACAGACATTGATATATTGGTTCTTCATTATGCATTCAAACTATATATCATAGCTAGTGAGCATGACTTAGGTCTTTTTATTATACATTACATATTACTGCAAGGAAAGTAAATAGGGGAAACTTAAGTGATGGAGAGAACTATAGACCCGATATACCTTTATTTAGCGCCTTCTTATCAGGTGAACAGTTTGAGTGCTGAATTTCATGAAAAATCTATCATGGAAGGAAGGGCTTTTGAAGAAATTAAAATAAGGGTGTCTTGCTGAAAATCATCCAAAACCTGTGCTTGTTTTGGAATTACTTTGTTTATATGATACTACCTCCGTTAAAAAATACATGGGCTTTTTACTATTCACGCACGTTGTTTTAAGAGTTAAAAATTATATAAAATATTAACTTTTTTATTGAGTTTTTTTAACAATTACAAACTTATGATAATAAGTTTGTAATTGTTAAAAAAACTCAATAAAAAAGTTAATATTTTATATAAGTTTGTAATTGTTAAAAAAACTCAATAAAAAAGTTAATATTTTATATAATTTTTAACTCCTAAAACAACGTGCGTGAATAGTAAAAGCCCATGTATTTTTGGACGGAAGGAGTACTGAGTATAAAATTACTAGAAAGAACATACAACTATAAAGTTCTTTCGAAGATTGTCCTTTTACAACTTAGACTTTCATGTCCTGAATTTATCGACCACATGTGGCTTTCATATTGTTGTTTTATAATAAATAACATGCCACCTCTCGATGTTCTCCTTAAATAGAAAATAAAAGTTTTTAAAGGGTGTTTTTGATCATACTCTCGTATTTGATGGACACCCTGGCGTTTGTACATGCCACCTGTCTATTTTAAAATTCCAATCTCAGCGTTTGTACATGACACATGCAGTTAATATTTATAGAAAGTAGTGAAAATTGACTTAATAACTACTCCCTCCATTAATTAAAACTTGACATTTTACTATTCACGCACGTATTTTTAGGTGTTAAAAACTATATAAAATATTAACTTTTTAAATAATTTTTTTAAATAATATCATACTTATTACTATTAAGTATGAATTTATAAAAACAAATGTAAAAAAAGTTAATATTTTATATAGTTTTTATCATTTTAAAAAAGCGTGCATGAATAGTAAACGACAATTTTTAATTAATAAAGGGAGTATAATGGATGACAAAAATGTGAGTTAGGCATATTTCTATATCTTCTGTTTTAATTTCTCCCCGAGATGGGTACCTGGATGTCTTGGGCCGACCAGGCCGCCGCTTCACAGCCGGGGGAAGGCACGCCATGCTGGACATGCCTGCGGAAATCCTCCATTCTGATCTTGGAGGGAGTGGGTATAGCACATTCTCGTAACACGTCTTCCATGCTGCGACTTTGTAGAAGTCATTGACGAGAGTGTAGATATTGATACCTCGGAACTTGGCAGCGGCTATGGCATGTGTGCATGGAAATTGGTCGATGTCGAAGCGCTTGCATGTACAGCTACGGGCACTCAAGTTGACAACCCAGGAGGAGAAACCTTTGTAGACAGTGTACTCGTGTGGGCTGAGCGGTGTGACAACCAAGCATATTGACATCGCATAGTTCTTTTTCAGAGCATCATTAACAAATTTGCTGACCAACTTACCCTGTTTGCAATTTTCTCCCCGTCGCTTGTAAAACCACGTGGAGGAGGTTGACCCGGCGGGTACTCGGTTCCTTGCCACGTGTCCTGACCCGGCGGGTCAACCCGTCGACCTGCCGGGTGACCCGAACCCGTCGACCCGCCGGGTGACCCAAACCCGTCGACCCGTTGAATTTCCGGGTTAGGGTTCGGGTCATGTACCCCGGGTTCTCGACTCGGCGGGTCGGACCCGTGGCCACGTCTAGTGTCAACCATCAAGTCATCAACTGTCGAAGAAAGTAGTTTTTTTTTTGGGTGGTATTGTTGTTATCTAATCAAATTCCCATTTGTTATTTATATACGTTTTTTTTAAATACGGAGTAGTAATATTTTTTTAAAAAAAATAGTTTCATTCTTATTGACTTATTGTTAATAAAATTTAGGAAAAATGACTCAAAATAATATCAACTATCACATATGATTCATATGAATAAAAAATAATACGAACTAAAAAAGTCTCAAAATAATACAAACTATTCAATCAAAAACAAAAAATAATACAAACTTTAAAATCAACTGAAAATAATACCAATTTTGAACTCAAAATAATACAAACTTTTTAAGTTGGCCTAGGAGAAGAATCAAAACAAAACATTATTGGCGAAACTAATTAAAATAACACAACCTTTAAGGGGGTGTTAAAAATATATCTCAACCTTTCAAATGTAAGATAAATATCCCAACCTTTATAAGTGATGGTAATATAATATCCTAATGATTTCTCTCCAATAAAATTCTTATTTTTTGTATTGTATTACTCATGTATTTTCAATTCAAATAAAACATATAAAATTAAATTAGATGAGTTTAAAAGTTTATTTAATAAACTTTTTCAGTTTTAGATTTAATTTGTACCTAAATTTTTATATCTTTTTTTTAAATTAATATCTATAACAAGCCAAATAAAAAAAATGTAAACCAAAATAACATATTTTCAATTAGCAAATGATTAGCTAGTGATTTAACTTATCAAAACTGAAGAATATTTTTTCAATTATAAACTTTAGTGTTCATTTATACATAAGAAGTAAATTATTATTATTAAAAAAATATATAAAAGAATGTAAATTTTTTATTTTTTCTTAAATCCAAAATAAAAAAATTAAGATAAACTTAAAAACCAATCTAATTTAATCTAATAAACTTGAATGATATTTTACACAATCAAGATATTGAAAATTATATTTTAAATATTTACTTGTTTTATTATATTTGTTTTGCTTAAATTTAATTATAATCTATAAACATGTATTAAATTGAATGATTTTGTTTCAGTTACAAAAGAGACTTTTATTTTTTTAAAAATTATCATGACAATCTAGACTATACATTTTATAATTCGAGCATTAAGATCCAAGGGCACGTTTGTGAATATGATCATTATTTTTTGCCACATATGTGCCATATAAGCATTTTTGTGGGAGAGAAAATTTTGGGATATTATATTACCATCCCTTATAAAGGTCGGAATATTTATCTTACATTTAAAAGGTGGGGATATATTTTTAACACCACCTTAAAGGTTGAGTTATTTTAATTAGTTTCGCCAACATTATTTACCAAAATTATAAAAATATGTGTATATAGTCACACTTTTGCACAAATGCATCCCCTTTATTGTTAAATACACCAAACCACTATTTGTTTATTCAACTTTACAAAAAAAAACCACTTTTTATTTTGAAATTAATACAATCACATCCACTTTATCCATAATTATTATAGTAAAAAAATCATATCCTATAATTCATGTAATTTTGTGTAATTTCTAGAAATTGGGGTTATATTATACAAAGTTAGACAACCAAATAGTGGGTTTGATGTATTTAAAATATAAAAGGTGGATTTGTGCAAAGTATGAATAATTATAGCTAAGGCGTGCTTTCGTCGGAAGCCCATTGTGACTAAGTTTCCATATAAAGTTTTTAACTTTAGGGGGGAGCACAAATTTCCCACACCCAAGCGTTGGCATCATCATTAAAAAGGTGATAATTCGTGATGAGTTTATATGCAATGCACTATCGGTGGAAAACCAACCGTTTTTGGCTGGCCACTAGTAGAGTCTGTCGGAAAAATTGTTAACAGGCATATGGATATTAATGATATCAGAAACAATTTCGGACGGGAGAACAAGGCAGAGCTTTTCCTCCCACCAATTCCCACCAATTATGTACTCACTGACAGTTTCATCCAAATTTATGGAACTATGCAGTATAGTATTCTAAGCAAATGGGGAAGTAAACTTACCGAAAATTGATTGCGAAGAAAAACAATGATATTGACATAATGTAAGGGATCTAACTTCTCCATAAGAGCGGATACAAACACCGCAAATGATTGTTTAATATGGTGTGACGTGAGGCAATGTCTGATTGCACGTTGAACAATGCTCGATCAAACATTAACAATATCAAATTGCACGTTGTCTAATTATCTTCTAACAATTGCTAAAATTGCAATTAAGTATCCCCAATACCATATTTAATTGGACCTTGCATTACATCAGATTCGACGTTAATTAATGAATCTTGGATGTATGATGTATCTAACAACAGCTGTTTCAAAGTAGTGCAAAATTTTCCTAATCATGGATGTACCATGTTCTCGTCCAAAAATTTCCACCCTTTTCTTATGTTGTATGTATTGACAGTTCGATGTCTGAAGTCGGCCTCTCGAGGTGTCGGTCTGTCCGGCCCTCGAATTATTTTCTAATTAAAAAAAAAACACTTATCAATTTTTTTATATAAAAAAAGGAAAAGATGAACCAAAACAAAAAAAGGAAAAAAACTATTTGTGATGGGCCGTAGGAATGTTCATGAATGGGCCGATCCATGAGAAATGGGCATGACCCATACCCGGTTTTCAATTTGACGGGCGGGTACCCTAACGAATACGCGGATCTTCCTAAAGAGTTTCCCCTCGCCCAAGCCAAAAAACCCCTCTGAAAAACCCTACATTTCCCCCCCAGATATCCATCTCTCTCATACCTCGCTCTCTCCCACTCTCTCTCTCCTTCTCACCTGTCAAGATGAATTTCAACAATGTGAAGGTTCCCAAGGTCCCGGGAGGCGGCGCAGCTTCTGCTCTTATCAAGGTTGGTGTTCTCGGTGCTCTTGGCGTCTATGGAATCGCCAACAGTCTTTACAACGTCGAAGGTGGTCACCGGGCCGTTGTCTTCAATCGGATCTACGGAATCAAAGAGAAGGTATTACCACTTAACAGTTATCAGCGAAATTGATCGTACCTACTAATTCGTGTTTCGTTTTATTAAGCCATTTGACGCCGCTTTTTTCGTTGATTTTGGATGATTTGGTTCCTCTGAAATGCGTTCATCTTCACTATTAGTGTGCTTTTCCTGTGAAATTGTTATCTTAGCTGTGCGAACAGCGCGAGTATGGAAATATTTCTGCAGTTATTGGTACTTGAATGTCTTCAGATGCGGTGCATCATTTGCGAGAATTATCTTGAGAATTGGTGTTTGTCTTCCTACTCGAAAGTGTTTAAATCGTGGCTGCTGCTTTTTGGCTGTATTTTCAAACATTTGTAGTAGTCCTTTTATGATGAGAGTGGTTGCTTCTGATCTTGTTGCTCTGGTCTATTTGTGGATCAGTTGTTAATTGTACCATAGTCTCTGCGTGCTCTGCAAAGGCATTGATATGCATAAGTAGATCATGTAGAAATTTATAAATCTGTTATTTCTTGGATGTTATGTATTCCAATCTTTGTACTGTTTAGGATTTTTTTTTATGGTCCCTTATGACCTTATCCATTGCTGCCTTTCTTCATCGACAGCATACATGTGCTGGTTTATGTTGTAATTGTAATATGTGTTACCTGTTGCCTATAGGCGTCTGGACACAGCTCCTTTACAGAAGTTATTGGATAAAGTGTCATATTGGTTAAAATTTTCATCTTATATAAGATCTGATATTAAATTTTTTGTAATTGTTGGATAGGTCTATCCTGAAGGCACACATTTGATGCTCCCGTGGTTCGAAAGGCCCATCATATATGATGTCCGTGCTCGACCTCATTTGGTGGAGAGTACATCGGGGAGTCGTGATCTTCAGATGGTTAGTATTTTTTCCCACTTGGTCAATTCCTATGGCTCTCTTCATTTGCATTCCACTTGTGTATATAATTTGTTCTAATCCATAAAACTACAATATTTGCAAGATTACAATTTCAGGAAAAATGATATGCCAAGTCAGTTTATTTATATTAGTCTTATTAGATGACTTGAGTGCGTTAGGTTTTAATGATTCAAGTTGAAAGACAGTAACTAATTCATGCTCTTTATTTATATGAGATGAATTGAGTGCGTTAGGTCATTATATGATGTGAGTTAGGAATTCGGAGGCAGTTTGGCTAATTATATATAATGATTTAACATTATAGCTCTAAACTTCTCTTTGGGAAAATTGCATAGCTTGTTATATCTCTCCTAGGTTATCTAGAAATAAGGTTGAGTAGTAATTTTTCTGGTCAATTAGCAATTGATAATCCATCATAAATGTGTTCCTCATTTCCTGTTTCCCAAGCATATTCTTAGGGCTGGCCCATCTTGCCCCTTTGCTTTGTCTGGTGCTTTGATTTTCATTTATAGTGCAAGTAAATGTGAGTTCTGTGTCACCTTGATAATTCGTACTGGGCAGTGGATTACACCATTCTTCAGAACACCCCCCCCCCCCCCACACACACACACACACAAAAAAAAAATCTTTGTGATTGAAAAATATTTTTTGCTTTGTTTTGCTCCATAGGTGAAGATTGGTCTTCGTGTTCTTACACGACCTTTGGCAAATGAGCTGCCTACAATCTATCGGACCCTGGGTGAGAACTACAATGAACGAGTTCTGCCATCCATTGTTCATGAAACATTGAAGGCTGTCGTTGCACAGTACAATGCCAGTCAGCTTATCACACAGAGAGAGGTAAGATTCTACTATTTATCCCACTTCAGTTATGAGTAGAGGACAACCAATTGCTATGAGCAATAACATGTTCAGCTATGGATGTGTCTTTACAATGTAAAGTTATGGCGCTTGTCATCAAGTGGATATGTAATTATGCCTTTAATATTTTTGTTGATTTTTTATTTGACATGAGATGGGTTTATCAATTAGAAATTTCCTTGCTATTTATATTTTCAGATTTCTATGACCTCTAAATGTATTATGTGTTGATGGGCTGTGCAACCTATTTGTCTTTTTATAGAATGTCAGCAAGGAGATAAGGAGGATACTGGTGGAGAGGGCTGCCAATTTTAATATTGCACTGGATGATGTGTCTATCACAGCCTTGACTTTCGGGAGAGAGTTTACCGCCGCTATTGAGGCCAAACAGGTGGCTGCACAGGAAGCTGAGAGGGCCAAGTTTGTTGTGGAAAAAGCTGAGCAGGACAAAAAGAGTGCAATTATCAGAGCGCAGGTGAGCAAGCAAATGAGTTGTCATTCAAACTTCTTGTTACAATAGGATCATTGTTTGACTGGTTTCTCAAGTAATTGATTTTTTGTATGCAAACTAGAGTAGGTTTTTTCAGCTTCTTATTTAAATGTGCCATCTATATACATATTTGTGTTCTACATGTGTTGATCTGTTTACATCATTAGTCACCGTTAGTTTATGTTAAGATAACTTCCTGAATTTTATACTGGATTAAGTCACTTTCTTGGTTCAGTGAACTGTGAAAATATTCATTGAGACGGTCTTAGAGTTGAGTTTCAAATGTATTGGTTTATTGTATAAAGGAGTTGGCTTTTATCCCAGTAATTGCTGTTTGGTCTCATTGGTTAGGATCTATTACGTTTTTCACTAATCTCTGCCATTTACTTCATGTATTCTAATGCTCTCATGTCTATCTCCAGGGAGAGGCTAAGAGTGCTGAGCTAATTGGACAAGCCATCGCCAACAACTCTGCTTTCCTTACTCTAAGGAGAATTGAAGCATCAAGAGAGATTGCCCACACAATTGCAAGCTCGGCAAACAAGGTCTTCTTGAGTGCTGATGATCTGCTGCTGAACCTCCAGGACCTCACCCCAGATGCCGCCGTTAAGAAGAAGTGAAAAGGATGGTGCTTTAAAGACTTATGATTTCCCTCCTCCGATAGGTTTTGCAGTTCTCACTGATATGTCAAAACTGAGAAAGTTTAGAACTTGATTGATGAGGTTTTTCTTCTGATTCTGCATGGACAGGCAAAGCATAAAAATTCTGTCAACTTGAAAAATATTCGCTTAAATGGTTGGCGGGAGACCCTCTTTTGATCCAAGACTGTGCCTTTTCTTGTGTTATATATAATCTTTTTGGTTGAACCCGAACGCTGAAGTTATGTTGTAGCACCAATGGCCAATGGGGGAGATCATACCTGGAATCCCAGTTCCTCTGATCCTCTTTGATTGGGTTCATAATAAGACCTGAAAACTGATTTATGGTCCTTCAAAAAAAAACTGCAGGGAGACTTTCTTGAACATTACTAATCTATTTTTTCATATTGTTAAATTTTGGATAGTTGAGGTTGCCAAAGTGTACTTCCTCGTTAACTGCAATGTCGTTCTACACAGTAAGAACACATGAAAGCTCAACCGATCTCACTTTCAGCTTGGGTGATTCGAACACTAATACTTGCAGTTTCAATTGGAAAGAATATCGAATGTCAATCAGTTCAGTAACAATGCCACTAACCAATATCATTCTATCTACGTCTGACGAAAAGGACATGATTTGAAGAACTTTGCCCCTTCGTTCTCTGATTGACGAACACTTGGTAGATTCCGAAGATGCTATCCATTTCCATCCTTCCAACCTTGGCAAAGGCAACAAAATCCCTTGCTTCAGCTACAACTACTCTTGTTTGAGAGAATGTTCATCCTCAGCTGTAGGAGTTGAATGGCTTTGGGCAAGCACTTGCTTTGTCCTCTCAAGCACCCCAAAGAATATCGACCCCCCTATGCCTATCCATAAAACCCGCGCCCCTAAACCCTGCATGAAAATGGAACATATAATTCAGGATCTTTGGATGCCCAATCTCACCAGAGTTTCACATGAATTTCACAGGCCTAAGCATTGTTTAGAAAGCCCTCGTGCAATATAAGATATCAAAGATGGAGGATTTGATCAAGGTTAAACCTTTAGAAAGACGTGGCTTCCTTCTTCCCGTGTGATGGTTCTCACACAATCAACTATGCCCTTATATCTGTGACTTGTGCCCTGCAAAGACATCCCAAACGAGGTTTCAAAAAGGAAAGTTTTCAGCATGTTGTTTGCAATAAAAAGGGAAATAATGGGATTGTTGTAAGCACCTGAACCATTAATCTGGTTTTGATGACATCTAGGGGTGTAGTTATAGCTCCTGTTATTGCACCTATACCACAATGGTTCAATTAAAATGCAAAAACATCCATCATTCCACGAGCAACAAATAGGGCTTTCTAACTTAATTGTTTTACCAGCAAAAGCGCCAATGATTGCATTTTCAGGATCATTCAACTCTCTCCGTGCCTGTAAGAATTACAGCTTGGGTAAGCAAAAGAAGATAAACAGAATAGACAGAATTTAGGATTTATTTTGCCTCTTTTACATGTAAAATACAAGTCCTGAAACCATGCCTTCTTAACATGAAAGAAAACATCTGGCAGTTTTTATTCAAATCTTGAAATTTCAACAAGGAAGCTCAAATTTATTATAGATAGATTGAATCACATAGTAAGAACACTCAGAACATTGCATTTGTTCCCAAGTTGAGCATATAGATTTTTCAACCCATTGCAGACCAAAAGGTCAACGAGGAAGCAAGTTCTATAATAATACTGTAATAAATTAATGAAGACATCCCACATACAACTGTTTACTTACTGCAAGTTTATATCCTAATCGCAGCTGCTCATATACACAAAACTGGATGGCATCAAAAGGCAAATCTCGCAGCAGAAACGATCCATAACCCTGCAATATTTTGAGAAACAAGCTTCATTCAAAGATGCCCACTAAAATTTTACAAGAGCTCTGAAAAGAGGCAGCAGTATACAGCATGATGTGTATGCCAATCGCCAAGAAAAGGAGATGATGACGGTACAGATGATATTGTACAAATAAGAGAAAATATGACTGGCAAGTGGCAACCAAGGTAAAAGCAGGGGGTAGAAAACATATAATTTTAGCAAACAAAAATACCACGTAAAGGCCTCTCAATCCCTCTTTAGAGACAATAAGACGAACTGCATTAGGTGTGGAAGCAAATTGCCCTGTCTGCATCCTTTGCTTAACAACCTAGAAAGTTATTCTGTCATGATATGTGGTAAAATGCATAATGAACAAAATAGAGTGAAGGCAAACATTCCTACCTCAGTCGGTACCCGGATGATAGAAGAGGCAGCCCCACCAACAACACCTGCAGTCTGAATCATCATTCAGAATCATATCATATGTAAAGCCTCTTGATAAACAAGAGTCGCAGGTCACAAAGAACAATCCATCAGCAGAAAACAGTAACTCATTAGAGCATCCACAACCCTAATATGGTGTCATCCCAAAACTAATTAAAAAAAGAAAATGAAAATAAATGGGCTAAATCAGACATACTTCAGTAGAGACTAGAGAGTGTCTTATTTGTATTCAAAGTTCCCACTTCAAGAAACTAACTAGCACAATAAATAAGGAAATTTTACTCTACAAATGCCTAACACTTGATGCTTTAAATTTCTTTTTTTTTCCTTAAAAATAAAAAAAATCAATTGTTTCTGCGTTGTGGATCCTCTTAGTTATCAGATCCAAAAAAAATTCTGGTCACTGTCACTAGGAAAATAAAACAAAAACAAATTTATGATCTCAAACCGGTTATCAAGAAAAATTGGAACCTCTTTTTTGTTGTTTTTTTTAAAAAAAATATAGGGCCCAAAGTTTAAGACCTAGAAAACCATGCGATCTTGAAGACTCGAGTCCACACTATTCGGTGACTTCGGTCCATCAATTTCATGTAGGTTTCAGTACTTTGAAGTCTGAACGACCTGGTGTTTGCTAGGATAGCCAAGTCATACACTAGTAGTCCAGGCATCATGACTGCTACAGCCCACAGGTGAACTATATATATCAAAGTGTCAGTTAGTATGACAAAAAGGTGATGGAGAAACCCCTAACAAACTAGACATTAAAGCACAATTATGCAATATTGCTAATACAAAATCATATCAATCCTGACACGTATTTCTATAATAAAAGATGGAGCTCACATTAGTTTCTTACTGTGATAAATAGGTTACTGGATGAAACTAAGATGGACTTGTATATCAGCTTCATTTAACTTACAAGATGCGCCAATGCACTGAGGTTTTCTGGGAAGAATTTCAACAACTTCTCTTTTGTAGGTTCATACACACCCACGAAGATGGCAGAAGCCCTAAAAGATAAGATCAATCTTATTAAGATGACTAAGATTGATCATGGAAAATGAAGAGAAATAAACACTTCAAAATCCCTCAAGAAAACGATATAACAGATTGCCAAGATTGGGAACAAGCTCATTTGTCCACCGGTAAAGAAGTATCAGATAACATCTCATTTCATGCTAATCCTAATTATTCTAACAGGATATTTACGTGATTATCCATTTTCACCATGTAATTATAACAGGGAGGCAAGTTGTCAAGTTCTACTTGGTTTATAACTCTTAATTGGACCAGTTCCTTAAAAATTGTGTTTAACTAGTGCTTCCATTTGACATTTAAGACACTGTTGCAATATAGAAGCCAATAAGTAAATAAATAAGATCAAAACAGGGGGAGAATATCGTAACAACAAACTAATACATTCAGCTCTGCAACAACATTGACAAACCATCTTTTGGTCCTAAGCCGAGTTCCCTTCAGCCTCTCACAAACATCACTGGATGTCAATCATGTCATTGATGGTAAAGGTTAATCTCTAAAGAATTTTAACATGCTAAGATTCTTTTTTATGATCTCGAATGTTTCCACCACATCCTTTAGCTAACTTCCCTAGTAAACCCTGATAGCCTTAGTTCTGTGGAAATAAAAACTGAAGCCATCCACTATCAGTAGACAGTAGTTATCATTTCTCTCCTCACAGAAAGTTATTGTTCAGACTACAGAATTAACAAGCACATGTACTAATGTCAATTGCACACTAAAAATGGAATACAGGTATGCTAGACTAGATATATCCTTCCACAACCTAGATTTGCAATTGCACAATGAAAAGTATACTTACGGCAAGGCACCAGCTAGGTTTGCAGCTAATCCAGAGTAGAGCCCCTTTAAAACAATTTGGCTCCCACCACAAGCTGCCATGATGAAACAATCAGCTACTGATAAATTTGCTAAAAGCATGCAGCTATTGTTATGCTACAAAGTCCAGATAAAACTGGAAATACACAAGGCAATAACTTGTCAAGGAAAAGAAAATAATAGGATTGTTTAGGCATGTGGATCGGTATCTGCAAATATGTAAGCATAAATAAACTTGGAAAAAAAAAGGGTGTCTATTTAGGGAGCTAAATGCATTGAGCCCTAAGAATATATGATCTGGTCACTTTAACCACCTTATTGTTGTGGATAACACTAAAGTTTTCTTCTACCTCTGTCCTTATGGCAGACCTGTGCATTACGTCACCAATAATCCTTTACAATTTTGTTTCTTACGTGACACATTGACATGATATAATTAAAATCCCAAAAATATCATGTTGTGAAAAGTATAGAAGAAAATATAGCCAACTCCTGGGAAATGCAAGGTTTAACTAAAAGCAGTTTGACAGTTTGCTGAACCTACATAATCTTCTGTCTTGACAAACCACAAATCTAGACAGGATTGTTAATATCCAACTATAAATCAAACCAAAGAAATTATTTATGGTCCTTAGCTTCCATAGTTCAGAATTCTCCATTTCTTTCAGGGTACACTAAATACTTAAATAGCAAGTTCTTTTATTTCCTCTAGACAGGATCATTAATATCCAACTATAAATCAAACCAAAGAAATTATTTATGGTCCTTAGCTTCCATAGTTCAGAATTCTCCATTTCTTTCAGTGTACACTAAATAGCATGTTCTTTTATTTCCTCTAGACAGGATCGTACATATCCAACCAACTGTATGAATCTTATGAATAATTCTATACAGTAGTCGGTCTATTGATTCTTTTATATGTCAATTCAGTTTCTCATGACATTTGAAAGAGATGCTGCAACCTTTATTTTATTGCCAGTAAGCAGTCAGAAATGAATTTCAAATCCAAGTGGGAATCTAACACTAAATTTCTAAAACCAAAATCCATGGAAAATAGAGAATTGAAAACTGCTTGACCTGCTTGAAGACGAGTTTTTATTGTATCAAGTGGATACAAAATTCCTTCAACAACCATACCAGCAATGCCTCCAGCTATTGCACCATCTGTAAAACAAAAAAGCAAGGAATTATACGAGTGTTTGAGTTGAGGAACTACATAAAAATATCTGTATGAAGATATATTTCAGCAAGTTCATGTCAACCTAAGCTAAACATAATCCTAAAAAAACCCAAATTACAAAAAATGTCACCATAATCCTAACAGAACTCAAATACCATGAATCTGCTTGTCTTCAAAAAAGAAATTTATTTCTTTTCTTTTAATAAACAACAAGAAGTGTATCTAAAAGGAACCCTGGAAGGTAAGAAAAAACGCTTAAAACGGCTGAGGAAATGTACATATCCAACCAGCTTCAATGCTGAAATCCTATGCAAATATGTTTTGTCTTTCTCGGAAACAAGAGAATTTTCATGTAACAATCCAAACATACCATGAATTAAACCACTTAAACACAATGCTTGGAGTACGAATCAGCTGATACAGTGATACATACCATAGAAAGATCGTAGGAGATCAAAGTGGTCCTCTTCTCTAAAATGAGCAGAAGCCAAACACTTATCTTGCCATTGCCGGGCACTATCTACATTATACTTCAATGAATCTGCAAGTAGATTGGTATTTTTTTCATTTACAAGCCCCAATGAACTTGGAAAAAGAGACAAGAACACTGATAATAAAGTAAAAATTAGCCCAATCATAGAAAATAAAATCGGATTTACCAAATCTTTTCTTTTCTTTAGCTTATACTTCGAAAAAACACATAAGATTTTATACCTATTCGTTTATTTTAGTAGATAACCTTCAAAACCTTGTTGTTCAGGTTTGCTTTAGCCTTTAGGGCTTTCACTTGACAACAACAAAGCACAATTTCAACCACATTATTCATTCTGAAAGCAATGGTGCTATAGAGCTGTCCGATGCGGCTGATTAGCTTCTTTTACATTCACTCATCAGGTAGATTTTAAAAATCAACACCAAATCCTCAGGAGAGAACTGAAGATAAGTAAACTGAAATAAAGACTATCCTGGATCGGGGCTCCTTTGGCCTGTAAATTTCCAAATGCATCAATCTCTACAAAGAACAGCCCCGGAACAAGAACTGTATAGGTTCGTGCACGAAATTCACATCCCATGGGAGAAAAGGGGGGAAAATGAGAGGGAAATTCGTACCAGGTGCTACTCTTTGAGAGGCTTCCGGCTTCATTGGAAGATGACACGGAGAGGGACAGGAGGAAGAAGAAGAAGAAGAAGAAGAGGTGGTAAGCAATGGCGGCTTCGCAGTGCCAATCACCGGCGCGGCGCGGCGCCACTGGAATTGAATACAGAACTCGACGCACCAGTGGCTGCTGCAGAGGACACACTCACTCGAGATCGAGTCGACTCGCTCCAAAAAAGTAAATAAATAGTCAAAAAAAGAAACCCAATAATTTAAAAAAAAAAAGACAAAAAAGAACAAAAGAAAGCAATTTGATTGGGCCGGTTGGCAATTGATAAAGTGGGCCCAAAATCGACATTGGTTAAAAAAATACCCAATTGCAATAAACTGTTATAGCTCGTAAGTTTAAGGTTTTCGTGCATCGTATCGTGTTCATATCCCATGTAGCATATTCATATTAATTTTTACTAATTAAGTAACAACATATTTTATATTAAAAAAAAAAAGAATTGATAAATATACCGCTAATTTCCGCAACCTGTTGCGTATCTGATGTCAGATGTCCTGAAAATTCAAGACGAAAAAAAAAGTTTAATATATCCCACACAAAAAATAAAATAAACAAACTCCGCAACTACCTACACGCGGACCAAGCATTGGAGATTTTTTCATTGTTTTTTGGTTTTTTTAAATAGACATAGGACTCCACAACATAGTCCGATTAGTCTCTATATTATTTTTTTCTCCTTCACAATTTTTACATATCTGACAAAGTATTACGCAACAAGTAACAGAGTTTAACAGTGTATTCAGTAAAAAATAATGGTGTATTTAGCAAACACATGAAAAAATACGTGGAGTTCCAACATAGCAAATAATCAATATTTTACGGTTGAAAAAATTTATGATATGTTAACAACTTCGACAAAGTCTTTAGAGGATGTCACCTTGAAGCAAATATGGAGAGTTCCAACACGGTAAATAGTTCGCTTCTTTGTCTATATAGGAGTTCATGATGCGTTCTTGTAGAATGGGATTAGCCTATTAGGTCTTAGGGTGCGTTGGCACTTCTCTCGATCACTAGCTTGTCCAAGATGCTCGGCCATTGAAACTGGTCTACACCTTTTGAGAGACTGTGGAATGGGCGTCTAGCTCATATGAGAGGTAGCCGTTTGGAAACTCTTCGACCACGTTGATATAATAAAGAATGGATTATCAGGAATGTTAGGAGAGTAGAAACCAATTAGTCTCTACATCTCCAGATGGAGAATAGTGGCAAAAACTAAGATGTCCGGTCGAAAAGACCAAAAAACATCCCCAACAACTTTTTGATTAAAATACTCATTATTGGAGGAGGAGGTATTCCGTGATCACTCTTGTTCTTTTCTTAATGTCTTTACCTTTTCTTGTGGTTCTAGTAAAGCACTTATGCCAAGTTATGGGTTGTTTTGCCTATGGCTTGCATTTAGGACCGCGAATGGGGTGGATAGGCGGCTCATCATAGTCCGACTCCGCAATTGTTTGCGATTTGATTGGATCTAGAACAACCGCTCCGCATCCAGACTTCTATTTGATATAGGAACTTAGGAATGTCGTCGTCTAGTTGCTAATGAAAGATGAGAGGTGTGGATCTTGTCATGTCCGTTGCCATACCAAAACTCTACTGCATATGCTTTTAACATAATGGTTATAGCTTGTAGTAAACCTGTCAAAACACAACCCGACCCGGTCGACCCGACCCGAACGCCCGAAAAAATTTCAACCTGAACCCGGGAATTTTGACCCGGAAATTTTTTCCGACCCGAACCCGAAAACCCGAAAATTTTCTGGGTAATCTGGGTTTCGACCCGGTGACCCGATTGACCCGGTAATTTTGACCCGATTGACCCGGTAATTTTGACCCGGTGACCCGATTGACCCGATTGATTTATAATTATATATGATTAAATTTTTTATGGAGATTCTAATTTATTACATTTTATAATTACAATCACTTGATATTTCATTTTCAAGTCAACTTTAATATTTATTTGTATTGTGTAATACTCCGTCCGATCGATAGTATTTGATTTTTTATTTTTCAACAGACTTTTTTAAGAAGATAAAAATTCTAAAAAATATTAAAACATTAAAACAATTCTATACTTATTACTAATTGCATGAAATTATTTTTAAAAAATTATATGAAAATTTGATATTTTACATATTATTATATTTTATTAAAAATTACGAGAAATAATAAAAATCAAATATTTTAGATCAAATATAGTATATAATTACAAGCACCAGAACTTATGAACAACGTCTTTAACTTTATAATTTTAAATTTATCGCAAAATTATCAAATCATGATTTTTTAAAATTTAAAAAACAAAAAATTGACCAACCCGAAATCGACCCGAAAACCCGGTCAAACCCGTATTACCCGGGACCCGAAAATACCCGAAACCCGTATTACCCGGGACCCGTATTACCCGGGACCCGAAGTGACCCGACCCGAATGACCCGTTTGACAGGTCTAGCTTGTAGACTTGTAGTTGTAGTGCCAACTCATTTGTTCAAACACTCCATACTAAGCTTAATTAATATTATTTCATTTCTGAAAACACGTATCACTTTATTATTTATACACACTTTTTAAAGAGTTAAAATATATAAAAAAATTATTTTTTTATTAATTAAACTTTTTTAGAAAAATAATCATATGAATTTTGACATTTTATTATTATAAAAATGTTTATATGGGCAGTCACTAACCCTACTTGTGGATGATAAAAAAAATATACAACTTCTAGATCATAGATGAATTTATTAAAACAACTTCCAAGTCAGTCAAGTCATCCATGATCCAACTAACTAAATTACACAAATTAATTGGGTAACAATATGTAGCCTGTAAAATTCGGGTTGCATACAAATTTCAAAATGGACCACGTAAACTTGTTGACTTTTCGGAAGCTTGTTACTGTAAAACTAGCCAATTTTTATGAACATCATCCATTACTGTTTTTCACTATCTACATGTATTATTAATGCAATTTTAAATTATAAAATCAACAGGTTTGAAATTAATTTTTAATTATGTATAAACTTGGGCAATTAAGCTATCACAAATTGATATTGTTGTGTGCAGACACAGTTTCCCCTATTCGATCATATATATTTGAAGAACAAATTAATTAGCAAGCGTGAATTGATAAAGTTATGAAAACACAAAAAAAAAAAATCAAAGTTATAAAGTTTTCACCATATTATAAAGTTATGAAATCAAATAAATTAAACAAGGACATCACAGCCGTGCTGGTCCCATACATAAAGTTTTCACCATATTTTCTTCACAACCTTAATGGGACGTTTTTGTAATGTATTGAATGGATACTAGGGCGTGTTTGGATTCTAATTTATCATAATTATAATACAATGATAATTCTAAATAATTGAATAATAGTATTTGATTAACACATTGTACAACATGTTTAAAATAACATAAATTTTAATAAAATATCTTATAATTAATTGTTTAAATCAAACATATACTTTACAATTTTGTGTAAAGTTTATAATTACAGTATAAATTTAATGTAATTGATTGACATAATTTATAATATTTTTTATTTAAATTTTATGTAATTTTAAAAATATTTTAAAATTGATTGATCAAACACTACATGAGTAATTATAGTTATAAATTTATATATTAGAATCCAAACACACCATACTACTCACTTTATTCTCATTCTCATATCCAAATAAAAAATTTAATTAATGTAATTGATTTTTTAGAATTTTTTTTCAAAATATTCACAAAAAAAAAGAAATATTTAACGAAATATTCACCCTTTCAAACTATTTACAAAAATATTCATTTTTGTCAGATTTACCGGAAAAGCGCGGTCTAGGTCCGCGTTTTATACACAAAATCTCAAGTTCAAAAGCGGAAAAAAATATACGAAAGATACGGATAAAACGCGGGTTAAAACCGCATTTTTATTATTTTTTTTTAATTTCTGAATTAAAAAAGAAAACAAAATAAAAAAATAAAAATAAAGCGCGGCCTCAGGCCGCGCTTTTGCTGTCAAAATAAAACGTGAAGGTTGGGCGACATCCGCCATGGCTTCTTCACTGTCATGTATCCTCCTCACCGCCGTGGTCACATACGGAGGTAGGAGCCACCGTGGTGACAGGTGAAGGGAGGCGGCGGTTGCGGAGTTGAGGTGGCCCGTGAGTGCGGGAGGAGACGAACTGGCTGAAGAGGGAGGAGGCGCGGAGGCAAGGCAAACTGGCGAAGGTTGGGCGGAGGAGGAGCCATGGCGGAGGTTGAGCGGAATAGCCATGGCGAAGTCGAGGTGGCTATGTGAAGGTTGAGCACTAGCTTGAGCAGTACGAGACGAAGGTCTGCTTCATATCCATGGAGGAAGACATCTTTTTTCTTTTTTTTATAGCAAAAGCGCGGCCTTAGGGCGCGCTTTATTTTAATTTTTTATTTTGTTTTCTTTTTTAATTGAGAAATTAAAAAAAAAAAAGCAAAAACGCGGTTTTGACCCGCGTTTTATTCGTATCCTTCGTAAAAAAAATTTCCCGCTTTTGAACTTGAGATTTTCTGTATAAAACGCGGACCTAGACCGCGCTTTTCTGGTAAATCTGACAAAAATGAATATTTTTGTAAATAGTTTGAAAGATTGAATATTTCGTTAATTATTTATTTTTTGGTGAATATTTTGAAAAAAAATTCGATTTTTTATTATTTACATAAGATGATAAAAATTATAAAAAAATATTAATTTTTTGCTACAAATTTTAAATAATTTTATAAAGTACCTATTGCTATAATAAATATGAAATTATAAAAAATAATAAAAAATTAATATTTTATATTATTTTTATCTTAAAAGCTTACATAAACAAAAAAAATCACTTTAAAATAATGGATAGAATAAACACGTGCATCCTGTATACAACGCAAATTAACGTTCAATTGGACGTTGTTTAACATTGAATTAAACGTTGTACAATGTTATATTGGAAGTTGTTGAGTAGAGAAGTTGTCGAAGTTGCTCGATGGCCAGTAAATGATTGGGTCGGGCTGGACGACAACGTCGGATTCAACGTTGCTATGGCCTGGGTTAGATTGGGCCTAACATAAAATATTAAAAAAAATGGATTCACAAACCTTTTGGATGGGTTTTTTTTGTGTGTGAGATTGTATCTTCATAATATTTCCCCTAATTAACAACGTCTGATTCGACATTAGTAGTCCAGTTCGGTCCGGCTCGATCCTTTACTTCACATCGAACAACATTGATAACTTCTCTACTCAATAACATCCAATCCAACGTTTTACAACGTCTTTTTTGACGTTAATTAGTAACGTATTATATTGTAGATTTACCGTGTATATAGAAACACCCGACTAAACAACTTTTATATTTGTATTTGTAGGCTGCAACCTGCAACGTACTATAATTGAGTATACATGAATAATTAGTCCAATTCGACTAGAGGATGGTTTTAATTTTGAATATTTTTAAAATAAGATAAAATATTATCAGCCACCAATCGAATTTGTGTATTAATACAACTAAATTACAATGGATTATATATAAATAATCACAGTGGATTAAGTTTTGATGCATACATGCATATTTTATAACGCGGAACGGGTATTAAACGACGGGGAAACGTATACCAACAACCTCTTGACTTTGATTCCTCTTTAACACTATTTACTTTGATAAAGACCGTTGACTCCTCTCTCTATCTCTCACTTAGTTCATTCCCATCTTCCCATCTCTTCCTCCAAACTGAAGCTCCCATCCCACCCCGTCAATGGCGGCTCATCTCTCTCCATCCACCCTATAACCCCCATCCCCCTCTATATTCGCCTCAAATTAACCACCCCGGCCCCAATTTTAAAAATTAAACCAAAATGAAATTTCATCGGGGCTCCGCCCTGGTCATCTTCGGCTCCGTCGCAAGCCTCTTAACAATCGTCCTGTTTCTCTGCCTCCTCCTCGTCCTCTGCTGCCGCCGCCACATCCGATCCGCCGTTGGAACCAAGGACCTGGAGAATCGGGGCTCGATCGCACTCGAAAGCGCGTCGTTCGACCCCTCGCTCTTGCAGCTATCCATGCGCGAGCTCGTCGCTGCGACAAACAACTTCGACGAGTCACGATACGTCGGCGACGGTGGATTTGGCGTGGTGTACCGCGCTGAGCTCCACACCGGTGACACCGTCGCCGTCAAGAAGCTCAGCCCCGACGCCTTCCAGGGGCTCCGCGAGTTCCGCGCCGAGATGGAAACCCTAGGCAAGCTCCGGCACCCGAACATCGTCAAGATGCTCGGCTACTGCGTCTCCGGCAGCGACCGCCTCCTGATCTACGAGTTCGTCGAGCGGGGGAGCTTGGACGAGTGGCTGTATCAAACGACGCCGTTTATCGTAAACGATCCCGCGTGGCCGTTGACGTGGGAGACACGGGTCAAAGTCGTAAAGGGGGTCGCTAACGGGCTGGGCTACCTACATGGGCTGGACCGGCCCATCGTACACAGGGATATAAAGGCCGGTAATGTGTTATTAAATTTGGGTTTTGAGGCCCAAATAGCGGATTTCGGGCTGGCCCGGACGATAGAGGGGGTGGACGCGCAGAAGTCGACGCAGGCAGCGGGGACGATGGGGTACATGCCGCCGGAGTACAAGATGGGGCACACGGCGGCGAAGGTGGAGGGAGACGTGTACAGCTTCGGAGTGCTGATGATGGAGGTTGTAACGGGGCGGCGGCCAAGCCTGCCCATGAAGGGGGAGGGCGGTGGTGTGTGGCTGGTGGATTGGGTGAAGGGGATTGTGGCGGAGGGGAGGGCGGTGGAGGCTTTGGATGAAGGGATTCCGAGGGGCGGGCTGAGGGAGGCTGACGTGGCGGAGTTTTTCAATATTGCGGGCCTTTGTACGGTGGAGAAGCCCGGTGGGCGACCCCGTATGGGGAAAGTGATTGAAATGCTCAATCAAATTCCCAATTAAAGATGTAAATTTTTTGGATGTGAAAAAAGAATGAAAAAAAAATGGATTTTTTATTACTTTTATGAAATTTATCAGTTATAGATGAATAAGTAGTTTAAATACGTTCATTGCAAATAACTGGACAGGATAAATAGGAATTTCCTCTGAAACAAGGGCCCTAAGCATAAACCTCTTATTAACTGGTTCGAAGTATGTAAATCACGATCAAATGGGGGACTCGGCCTCCGTCTATCCGAAGATATGAACAAATCTCTTCAACTCAAACTCCTTTGGAAACTTTTAGTTGAACCTCATAACCCATGGGTTAAGCTAGTATCCCAAAAATACATGAAGGACACAACTATATTAACCTATAAAAAGAAAGGCTCAGTCTCATGGCAATGGTCAAGATTGACATCACTGATTCCACTTTTTAAGAGTGGTCTCCGTTGGGGTGTTGCCAACGGAAAATCCATAAATTTCTGGCATGATCTGTGGCTGGATAACTCTCCCCTATACAACCAAGCACTAAATACAAACCTCATCAACGACAACCTTATGGTGGGTTCCTTCATCACAAACACAAATAACTGGGATGCTGATAAGCTTAAATCTACCACCAAAGACATCCTTAGTGATGATATCCTAAAATCCATTCTAAAAATACCAATACCTAAACATATTCAATAAGATAGATTATACTGGGCTTTTAGTAGAAATGGTTGGTTCTCTACTGAGTCAGCAATTACTCTCATACAAAAAAACAAAAATCATTGCAACTATGACTTAGCTTGGTTGTGGAGGCTAGATATCAACCCAAAAATAAAAGATTTCATGTGGCGTATCTCCAAAAATGGCCTTCCTACCTCTGTTAAACTAGCGTCACGAAGGATTGGCATACCTACTGACTGTCCGCTTTGTAGTATGTGCTTTGAGGATATTGACCACCTCCTTTTCAAATGTCCCATAACTTCGCAAGTAATCAAACAATTATCCCCTAGTATATACAACACAATATACCATGCTTATAACACATCGAATACTATCAACGAAGCTCTATGTGCCATTCACTCAACCATTGGAAGCAAAGAGTTCTCCAAATTAGCTACGGCTTGGTGGTGTTCCTGGTATTTCAGAAACAAATCTCTTTTTGACAACGACAAACCAAATACCAACATTATAGTTTCCTTCATAAAAACTCAATTGACTAATTGGGAAAAATCCAAAAGAGATGACTTAAACACTGAAATGGCAGCTGCGGAAAAGACTACTAATTCACTCAAACCTAAAAAACACAATGCCCAATGGATTAAACCGTCTAGGAATTGGGCTAAACTTAACTTTGATGGAGCATATTCACCAGGTAACACCAGCTCCTATGGGTTCATTATTCGTGACTATTTGGGCCAGGTCCTGTACTCTGAGTCTGGTTCCTCCCCTCTTGATTCTGTCATCGGTTCCGAATGTTTCGGCCTTTGGAAGGGTGTTCTAAGAGCATCTGATCTTAACATTTCACGCCTACTCGTTGAAGGCGATAATCTTAGTATCATCAACAGTCTCCTTGCGGGAGTTTATTGCTCCTAGACCTGAGCATGGGCGGGCTTGGGCCGGGCCTACGATTATTTTTCAGCCCACTATACCGGGTCGGGCTTGGGCCAGGCCCGGTGGTTGGGCCAGTTACCTCGCCCAAGCCCGCCCACATTGGCGGGCCGGGCTGCCCAACGGGCCAAATGGGCCGAAACATTTAATTGCGCGGGACGGAGAGTTCTCGTCCCGCAAATCCTGTCCCGTCCCGCATTTATATATATATATTTATATTTATATTTATATCTATATCTATAATTAAAATTAATAAAAACATTTAAAATATATTTATATTATATATTAATATGTATTTTATTCCAACATTAAAATAAATAAAAATATTATAAAGAATACAATAACATAAGCTGCATGTGTACTCAATTCTAGAGTACATGAATGTAGTACTGCATGTGTGTGTATACACACTGTAATGGTGTAATATACAAATAGTATGTATACATACACACTCGGTATATTTTATATATATAAACATTATATGTATATATATTACCGGGCGGGCCTGCCGGCCCGCTTGGGCTAAACCCCCAGTCCAAGCCCGGCCCGGTGGGCCTACCGGGCCGGGCCTATTGGCCCGCTTGGACCACCTACTCTACCCAAGCCCGCTCATTTTGCCGGGCGGGCTGGGCGGGCCGGGCGGGTTGGCCCAGGTCTGCTCAGGTCTAATTGCTCCGGTAATATTGAGCTACTCCTATCTGATGTTCTCTGTGCCTTACGGCTAATTCCCGAAGTTTCGATCCAGCACGTCTTTATGAATGGTAACCGTGCCGCTGACCGTCTATCTCATCTTGGGACAGATTTCAACGGTCCTTGCATCCCCACTGACGCGGTTCTGTGTTCTATCATCCGAAAGGATGCTCTTGGTTAGTTGGCGCTGCTAACGGCCAAATTCTTTCCAGTTCAAAAAAAAAAAATACGTTCATTGCAATTTTTAGGTGCTCCTATAATGTGTACATAATATAATGGCAAATATGATTTTAAATTTACATAAACCTCCCTAATATTATTTATAAAATGTGAAGCAAACTCATAGTGACTTTTTACACAATTAAGAAACCACGTTCTCCTTCGGTTACTCGTCAAAAAATGGAATTGGTGGAGTTGAAGAGGGCGAGACGACCGCTAGCAAGGCGGAGGGCGGCGGAAGTTAGGACTTTGAGAGGGGATTGGCGGTTGACGACCTAGACGTAGCCCTCGCTAGGGATTGAGCAGTACTAGATTTCGAGGTTAGGAATTGGGGATTTGCGAGTTCATGATGAATTGTGAAGAATCTGAGAGTGAAGTTACCATACTCTGACAAATTAACTAGATGTATTCTCCTCGTCGTTAGCTTCGTTTTGATATATAATACGTCATAATCCAACATCTGATAAAAAAGTTATGAATATTTGAAAATTGTATGAGTATTAATCACTTTAATTTTATTTCAATAGTCTATAATACTTTTACATTGGACTTAAATTGACATTCACATCTAATAAATCATCTCGAGAGCTTCGAAATCATAGGTTATATTAATTATTTTGATAATTTGGTAAGAAAGTTACACAAGTTTAATTTTTATTTTATATCTAGTTATACATTATTACATGCTAAGAATACTACAACAAGTTAAATATTGTCTCAATGTTTATTTATTGTATTTCATATCCTTATTTTGTTAGTTTTATTTTCTTCGACTATTTCATTTATCTTAAAATATGATAAATCGAAGTCATGTTATCTTAAAATATCATCATTTAATTTATAATCATCATATTACATAGAGATCGTTATACTACTTTAATCTAAAATGACCCTGTATATATATAATCGTGTCCCCCCGCTAAAACATTTTTGGCTCTATCCCTGCCAGACTTCGTTGTTCTGTTATTCCATCCTCCCCCCCCCCCACAAAGATAGACTAGGTCACGCAACAATCAAAGTAACCGAGGTCAAAATCTCAAAACCTACTAAAAAAACTCACATCCACCTCGTCAAGTTCAACGACAAGGGCCAGGGTCTCGACGCCACCGACTTGGTGGCGCTCTTCGGTGCCCACACCATCGATCGCGCTCATTGTGTCGCCTTTGTTAACAGGCTCTACCCTAAAGAAGATCCAACCTTAAACAAGACATTGGTCCCAAACTCAAGGGAACTTGCCCAACTACCACCGCCGACAACACCTTCGTGAACGAATACCAAACTCCTATAATTTCCACAACAAGTACTACAATAATCTTGTCAATAAAGAGGGGCTTTTCACCTCGGAATAGGACTTGTTCATGCACACAATGACAAGAGACATTGTCGTCGAGTTTTCGAAAGACAAAGGTATCTTTTTGACAAGTTTGAGAAAGCGATGTCAAGATGGGGCAGATTTGGGTTCTCACCGACGAACGTGGGGAAGTGCGTGCACAATGCTCTGTTAAGAACCCTGGTGCCGAAGGTTTGTCGTCATCGATTGTTGGAGAAGAAGAAAACCAAAAGCAGAGCTCCATATAAATGGCTCGGTGTGTGTTTGCGTTACCAATATGGCATCTTGTTTGATGGTTTCAAATTTTTTTTTTCAAATTGGTCAAAAAACGGGGAAAAAATTGGAGAATAATGACTTTACCCCAAGTTTAAAAAAAATAAAATAACGACTTACTATTTTTTTTAAAAAAATTACAGTTAAATATACAAAACACTAAAAAAATGAAAAAAAATATAAATACACGAGAAAATTGTTGTTTGGAACAGTGACTCTCCCTTTTTATTTTTTAAACAACAAAGGAAGATAGTTTTACACATGAGAGAGAGTGGGAGAAGAGTGAGGCCCTTGGGAGTGGGTTTTGGTAGGAAGGGAAGGGGAGAGAGAAAGAGAGAGAGGATGGGTAGGTGAGAGTCTAAGAAAGGGGCGGGGACAGGGGTTTTGCAGAAAGGAAGGGAAAGAAATAAAGAGGGCTATGTACGGGTAAGGAAGAATAGGCGGTTAAAAAAATAAAAAAAGGGAGAGTCACTGTTTTAAATATCGACTCTCCCATATACGTGCGTCTTTTAGTCTTTTCATAATTAAATTGCAATTTTAATTGAACTTTTTTTAAAAAAACTAGTAAGTCATTGTTTTAAACAGCGACTTACATATTATATTTTTTTTTTCAATCTGGAGTAAAGTCGCTGTTTCAAACAGTGACTTTACCCCACTTTTGCTAATTGTCAAAATACTTTCAAATATTGGTTATTCTCCCTTTTTTTCATTTTTTGACCAATTTGAAAAAAAATTCATGGTTTTGTGTACTAATTTTCGACCTACAAAATAAAGAAATTACTTTTATAATCAGTCAAAATAATCAATTATACGTATAAGGTTGTGTTTTCCTGTTCTCATTTAGGGGGTGGAAGGGGTGGATGGGATGGGGGTGGGAGATTTCAGCGTCGTTTGGCTGGGGATGGTTGGGGTGGGGGTGAGAGGCGATTAGGGGGTGGAAGGGGGTCGTCCGGGTGGACTTCCTACCTTGGGAAGGGTAGGTGGACGGGGTGAGGGTGAGGGTGGGAGGCGATTATCTACAAATTGCCCCTCGATCGACTGTCCTCATGCCACACCACATGAGTAGAGATCTGAGGAGCGAAGGCGATTGCAACGGTGGAAGAATTGCAGTTCCGATAACTTCAGCAACCCTTGAACTACAACGAGCTCCGCACCTCCTCCTCGCTCCGCAGAGGTGAGTCCACACAGGACGGTCGCAGAGCTCCGCACCTCCTCCTCGCTCCGAGTGGTGTGGCCGCCAATGTCGCCGTCGCTCGGGATCTTGCTGGTGTCGGCGGGTCGGACGCAGCAAGCCCCTTCTCCCACGGATGGCGTAGCTGAAGTGATGAGGGTGATGACCCCAAACAACAATTTGGTCACCAACCTTATTAAAACTAAGGGTACTTTGGGTATTTTACCTCTTTCCATTCATAAATAATCTCGAATCAACCAAACACCATACGAGATACTTTTCGTTATTAATCTCCATCATTCCCACCTCGTTAAATATATCTCCACCCTTTCCACCCCTTAAAAATAATCTCCGTCCCTTTAACCCCCATTTATTGGAAAATACAGCCCAAGTGTAATTTAATTTTGTCACATTGAATTTGTATCTTTTCCACCTACAAGGTGTATTTTGGTTCCAAAGTGATTATGTTTATAAGCTTGTAAATCTTTTGTTTAACTTATTTTATTGCGTATTTAAAGTAATATAAATATAAAATAATATCATTTCAATTATATTGTCTAAACAATCATTATTGTTTTAAATTTAAATTATTTTATAAATTTAATATATTTAATTATGCAATTTATGAATTATTTTACCTTAGGATTATGTTAGTTTAAATATTAGTAAATTATTTCCATCAAACACTTTATAAGGAATTTTTTTCGAAATATTCAAGAAAAAATAAATATTTACGGATAAATTCATGAAATCAAAGTATTTACACAAACATTCAAAATATGCAGGGTGTTCAGAGAGACGCGGTCTCAGCCCGCGTTATACTCGTAAATAATAACTCCCCCAGAAAAAATTTAGTCATATTTGAAATTGTTATAGAAACGTGGTCTGAAACCGCGGCTTTATAATTTTGTATTTTTAAATTTAAAAAAAAAGAAATTAATTAGTAAAACGCGGCTTGATACCGCTTTTACGTTATTTTAAAAAAAAGGAAGAAGAAGAAGATGGGTCAAGTCAAGTGCAAGAGAAGCCGAGAAGGGAGACGAAGCTCGGAGCCGGTGCCTTGTCCACCGCCGAGAGCTCGGTGCCAGGAGCCTCTTCCCGTCGACTTCCCCCTCGCCGTCAATTTCCCGCCGGGAGTCAGCGCTTCTTCCCGGGAGCCAGGAGCCAGCACGCCGGACGCCGAAGCCACCACGCCGGAGATGACGTACGAGAGGAGGACAGCGGCAGCTTTGGAGCAAGGTCGAGCGCTGAGCCCGTTGCAGGCAAACGGAGCCGACGTCGGAGACAAGAGCGGCGGTGCAGACCACGAAGCAGCAGGAGGGCGGCGGCGGCGCAACCGTCTCCTCGTCTTTCCGACAGGGTCTAGCCGGCCGGAATCCGAACCCACACATCTCTCCTCCTTCCTCCTCCTCCAATTGTCCGAATCTGTGCCGGATCCGCCTTCGATTCAGCAACCCTCGACTTCGATTCGAGCGACTCCCGACTCCAATTCCTCCGGCAAGAGCGACGCCTCCCACTCCCGACTCCGATTCCTCCGGCGAGAGCAACAACTCTGTCACCTGGCTCCCGGGAAGAGGCGCTGACTTCCGGGAGGAGAGTCAGTGCGGTCTCAGCCTGCATTTTACTCGTAAAACGCGGCTTACTCGTAATGCGCGGGAGTCAGCTCCTCTTTCCGGGAGCCAGGTGACAGAGTTGTTGCTTTCGCTGGAGGAATCGGAGTCGGGAGTGGGAGGCATCGCTCTTGCCGGAGGAATTGGAGTCGGGAGTCGCTCGAATCGAAGTCGAGGGTTGCTGAATCGAAGGCGGATTCAGCACAGATTCGGACAATTGGAGGAGGAGGAAGGAGAAGAGATGTGTGGGTTCGGATTCCGGCCGGCCAGACCCTGTCGGAAAGACGAGGAGACGGTTGCGCCGCCGCCGCCGCCCTCCTGCTGCTTCGTGGTCTGCACCGCCGCTCTTGTCTCCGACGTCGGCTCCGTTTGCCTGCAACGGGCTCATCGCTCGACCTTGCTCCAAAGCTGCCGCTGTCCTCCTCTCGTACGTCATCTCCGGCGTGGTGGCTTCGGCGTCCGGCGTGCTGGCTCCTGGCTCCCGGGAAGAGGCGCTGACTCCCGGCGGGAAATTGACGGCGAGGGGGAAGTCAACGGGAAGAGGCTCCTGGCACCGAGCTCTCGGCGGTGGACAAGGCTCCGACTCCGAGCTCCGTCTCCCTTCTCGGCTTCTCCTGCACTTGACTTGGCCCATTTTCTTCTTCTTCCTTTTTTTTAAAATAACGTAAAACGCGGTATGAAGCCGCGTTTTACTAATTAATTTCTTTTTTTTTTAAATTTAAAAATACAAAATTATAAAGCCGCGGTTTCAGACCGCGTTTCTATAACAATTTCAAATTTGACTAAATTTTTTCTGGGGGAGTTATTATTTACGAGTAAAACGCGGGCTGAGACCGCGTGTCTCTGAACACCCTGCAACTTTTGAATATTTGTGTAAATACTTTGATTTCGTGAATTTATCCGTAAATATTTATTTTTTATTGAATATTTCAAAAAAAAAATTCCTTTATAAGTGTGTATTTTTATAATTGAGAATCCAAACACCCAAACAAAATAGCATGGATATTATGCAGAAGGACAGCAAATGTTGAGCAAGTCCATGGGCCGATAGGGCCAAAAAGACAAGTACAGTGTAAGAATTGTAAAGCATCAGGCCCAATAGGTGGCCCGCAAGCTGCCTAGAGAAGTCAGGGCATTTTTTTTGGTTAATTCCGCGATCGACGAAGAAGCACAGTCGTCCTTTCGTGGCAGCTATCCACACGTGCGCGTCTCTTGAGTTGGAATACGTGGCGTCATCTAATTCGTTAGATGAACCTAATCGAAGGGCTACAATAGATTCTTTGTGGCCAAGGAATTAAGGCCGTGTTTGGAGATTACAATTCCACGCGTTTCTACACAGATGACGTACTTGGATTTTTTTAGGTTCTAATTTTTGTTTTCAACTGTCCAAACTCCAAATTCATGGTTAAATAATTATAGTGTCGGAAAATGTTGAAATGTCTCGAACATGTAAACTTAGCGGACTATTTTTTTATTATCAATTGGTTTTAGTATGAACTTTGTTGGATTTATACGTTATTCGTTTCTTCTATATGTAGGTTCGCACACGAACCTCTTCTAGCTTTTTGACCCCATAGGGTTAAACTAACTTTAATATAGTATCATAGTCGGATTCTGTTAGTTTTGGTCTGGGATTCGAATTAGTGGGTTGTTGATTGTATGGATATGTGAGCTTAGCCAGGTTGTACTTGAGAAAGCGTGTTGGAAAGTAATTGTCCAACATCGAAAAATATTAAGGTTGACGGAGTATTTCTATCATTGTCAATTGATTTTTTAGATGAAACCCCATTAAATTTATGTTTTGTTTATGTCTCCTATACGTGAATCCGCTCTTAAACCTCCTCCGACATCTAGATCCCATCGACCCACCTGAATTAAACATGTAAAAATCACCCATTATAATAAAAGGTAAAAAAAATAAACCCTCAAATCTTATATCGGATTTGCAATCAATCATCCATACGAATAACGCAATTTCCCGCCATTAATTTGCAAACTATAGATGATGAAATTTATCAATTCCTAATTAAATATCCATCTCTCTAGTAAAATTAGGGTTTCATATCAAACATTTTTTTTGGATACACAGCGAGAATTTGGAAATGTTTTTCATATCAAACTGATTTGGCTATACAAATTCAAATCAAAGAAAAAACATAATCCCAAATTAAAATCAAAGAAAAACAATGATCCTAATGGCTCCAAACAAATTTTACTCAAGCTTAGGCGATTCCGCCCATGTACATTGAATGGCTTTGATGTGAGATTTACATATGTAATTAATGAGACCAATTTGATTTTAAATTTGGATAATATCATTCCCAAACAAATATTTTGATTTTTTTACAAGCTAGTTTCTATAGTTGTCATAATTTGACCGGGTAGGTACATTCATTCACACACAATTTGCATAAAAGAAGTTAAGTGAGTTGATTCCCCTTAAGTTCGAGTCCTATAATATAACATCTTTATTTTTTTTTTTATAGAAGGCGAAGATTTGAGAATGATCAAACGCAAAATAATACTTTTAATTTAAAAATGAGGCGAAGTGGTGTATCATAAATATATGGCTCACTCTGTAGTCTTTTAATCGTTTAATATCTCGACAAATCACAAAATTCAACTAATCCAAAGTAGGGTAAAGTTACGATGAGTCTTTTTAAATGCGATAGGAATGACAAGTGGATCCATTGATGTAAACTTTATGTGTTTGTCATCACTCGTCGCTTGCAATTTACATTAAAAAAGTATATGATGAATAATGCCAATTTTTTTTTTTTAAAAAAACAAAGAGATGTAAACTTAGTTTACAAACTTAAGCCCATCCTAAAACCAGTTGGCATTAGAAGGTGTAGCTCACTAGGTTATATATTAAGACTTGTTTGTTCATATTATCAATGCGAGACTCTTTTGGTCTCTTCATATTGTCCATTCTCTTAACAATATCTAACAAATGTCTTTAATTCAAAAACTAATATCGGGTTATATATATCTTTTTTCCGGATTTTATAACGTATACTCACTTTGTTCGAAAAAACATGTCACTTTATAATATTATTTTTGTTTAGAAAACATGTCATTATATATATATACACTTTAGCATTTACTTTACGAAAATGTTCTTATAATGATTAATTGATTGTTAATTGTAGTTGTCGATAAAGTAAAAAAGTTGTGTGATAAATTAAATGAGGGTAAAATAATACGTATATTTGTTTATTTTCTTAAAAGTTATGCACAAAGTTAAAATGACTTGTTTTGATCAAAATGGAGGGAGTATTCAATTTGAAAAAAATTCTCCTAAATTTAGAGCATCCCAATATATGGCAGGGTGCATCAAAACTCTTTTCTCATTTTCTCATTAGTTCATCTCACTTTCCACTAACTTTATTATCAATAATCCCTAATTCAGTTTTCACTTCCCACGATAGTTGTATTCCCAAAATTAGTTTTTCCATCTCACCCTCAATAAAAAAATTATTATAGGGACATATTGTGACATTATTTGATTAATTTAAGATATAAGAAGATTTCTAATATATTGAGACAATCGAAAAGTAGAGAAGTTGTCTACCATGGTTGAGTTATCCAATCCAATGAAAAAAATAAAATGGGAAAGTTAGTTTCCCACCATTAGGAATAATATTTTATAGGAGTAATATAAGTTGGAACTGAAAATTAAGAAGTCTATAAGAGTTGTTGGTAGAAAATGTGACAAGTTTTGAAATTCTTATAATTTGATGTTCTTGAATCTTGATTAATTAATTAATTAACCGTACTCTTATGTGAAAACACAATTGCAATTAGGATTAATTTTTTCAACTTTCCCTTTCGTCCACGTGATCAAAGATGCCTTAAAACTTTCAAAGAATCTAGGTTAAGCAATATTGAAATTAGCGACTTTTCAAAACAAACTGGTAGGTCGTCAATTTAATAATAATAATAATAATAAAAAGAAGAAGAAAAAAGAAAGAGAACATGTAGTTGTTGAATCATCGCTAGAATTTGTACGGCATTTTTTTTATATTAATCCTCACCCTAAAAAAAAGAATTTAATTCATTTAGGTTTGGCTATAAATAGGAACCCACGATTCAATGCATTTACATAATACATTGCACAATCACAAACCTTAGCTAAAAACAAAACCCAAATCAACGACGTACGGTAACGATGAACAACTTATTGCTGATAACGTTGGTGGCGATGCTGGCCGCGACAGCGACGGCCACCAAACACCACCGTCAACCGGTGGTGTCGGGGCTGGCATGGAGGTACTACAAGTCGAGCTGCCCGCACGTGGAGAGCATCGTCCGCAACCGCCTCAAGGACCTATTCGAGGAGGACATTGGCCTCGCCGCTGGTCTCCTTCGCGTCCATTTCCATGATTGCTTCGTTCAGGTACTCGTATTTTTGCGTTTGGTTTAATGCTAGTTTAACTTGAACAAAATAATAACAACAACTCAGTGTATCCTATTTAGAACGAAGAAAATAAAATGTTAGATTATGATTATGACAGGGTTGTGACGGGTCCTTACTACTAGAAGGAGCCGGTAGCGAGCAGACCGCACGACCAAACTTAAGTTTGAGACCGGAGGCGATAAAGACGATCGGAGAACTGCAAGAACTTATTGTCAAGGAATGTGGTGAGGTTGTTTCGTGTGCTGATATTACCGCTCTTGCCGCTCGTGACTCTGTTTATTTGGTATGTTTCCTTCAACCTCACGGGTTTATTTCTAATTCGGTTTTTCTATCCCGTGTCATTGGGATATAGGATAAAATTCTTCTTTTAGAAAAAATATATCCTTAATTATGTATTAGCCAAATTTTAAATTAAATTTATAGGGTCGTTTATTTTTTATAGGGTATCTTTTCCAATTAGGATTTTATCCTATACCCTTGGTACATAGGATAAAAAGATTGTTCCTAATTTATTATTCACGTATATTTTTTTTAGTGTTATGACCAAGAAATTAAGAAAATGAGAAAAGTACATTATAGATAACCACTCGCTAAATATCAAATTTTTTACTTAACCACTCTTCAAGATTTTTTTTTATAAATATTATAAATGATCAATAAAGTATAGCATTTTTTGAGGGATTGACGGTTCACCTTTATATATACTAGATGTATATTTACTAAAAATTTACAAATTTAAGGTCTTATTGGTGTATGAATTATAACAGTACGATAAATAAATATTTTTATTTTTGGCTAATTACATGTCTGAGGTGTTTAAATGGACATGAAAAGAAAATAGGATTAAAAAGTGCGAGTAAATTAATTATTTTTATTGATGTTTTGATTAATTGGACGGTGATTTGTTAACAAATCATATTTAATAGGTGGTTTTCAGTACTTTCAAATTTAGCAGGCGGTGTAGTAAAAAAAATTAATATTTAATAGGTGATTTTATGTAATTCACCCCAAAAGAAGACATGGATTTATTGTAATTTGTTAAAATTGATGTTCACGAAAGATTTTATTGAAGAATTTTTTTTAAAAATATATAAGTAGTATTCTCTGTCTTAAAATATACTTCATCCGTTCAAAAAAATATCATTTATATTTTTTTTAAGATGATAAAAATTATATAAAACATCAATTTTTATATAAATTTTGAAAATAATTATGTACTTATAATAATAACAATGAAATTGTTAAAAAAATTATAAAAAATTGAATATTTTATATAGGTGTTAATACATTTTTTAAAAAACTAATTTTTTATATAAAATATTCATTTTTATTCAATTTTTGAAAATAAATTTATTTCATTTACTTATAATTATATGTATGAATTTGTAAAAAAAAAAAATATTTTATATAGTTTTTATTGTTTTAAATCAAATAGTAAATATATTTTGCTCATTTTTTGAGGTGTGAATTGATAGAGGAGGAAGGTAAGATTAATGGGTCGAAAGAATATTCAATTTTCAACGTCGATCGATGATAGACTCGTAGGTGATATTCGACCATATATAAACAAATTATCCAATTGGTTATTTGTAGTAGTTGGTCGCTTTAATTGGAAGACTTTATGTACCCCCTTTATATTTTTTAAGCCAAACCAAATGTACAAGTTATACACTATATAACCTATCTTAGGGAGAAAAAAGTCCGTAGCTAACTTGTTTGTTTTCTTTTTTGAGATAACTTCTAGAAAATTAAACGTCTACTTAATATATTAAATCAACTTTCCCCATTTTTCATTGCAAAAAAAGTTTATTTAAGTACTCCCATCTCAAAGTTATTTCATAGCTAATTAGCTAGGGTTATATTAAGTGCACATTTAAAATAATTTCAAAGTTTTACTCACTCCATTTTACTATGTAAAAACTACTTAAGGATTTTATATGTAATTCTTTATATGTTATACAAGAAATTTTCCTCATTCTATATAGTTTAGATAATTCTCTTAATGATCCTCAAATTTCGTGTATGGACCCATGGAGGTAGAGTACAAAATTCAATTTTAATTAGCGTCTCTTTTTGGCGCGTTAGAGATTAATACGGCATCAAAGATTAATACGGAGTATAGTTTAAAATTATAATCTAACTTAATATTGAAATTTAGATGAAAATTTTGATAAAATTTTATAGTTTTTTTGAATAGGTTAAAATAGTCAACTCTTGTTTGACATGACAAATTACATAGAGTTTTATAAAATTATTTTTTTCAAAAAATACAAAAAATTTTGACACAACTATTTGAAAAGCTCCTCAGAATAGTGAGTTCGATATTACTAACTGAAGTTATAAAAAAAAACTCCAAAATTATTAAATTAAAATTTGAATATTACTCTATTCATCAACTCCATTATCTAATGGGATAGCAGGTTGGGTAATCTTATTTTTTGAGTCAAAATAAAACATGATAATGTAAACCCACCCTAAATTATAGTTAATCTGAAATTTTACTCACTTAATTATTTTTATTTATACACTTTATAGTCAGGTGGGCCCTACTATGAAGTTCCATTGGGAAGAAAAGATAGCCTAACCCACGCAACGAGCGACGTAACCCTAGCCAACCTCCCAAGCCCAGCCAGCAAAACCTCCGTCCTCCTCTCCAATTTCAGCGGCAAGGGCCTCGACGCCACCGACCTGGTGGCGCTCTCCGGCGGCCACACCATCGGCCTAGCCCACTGCGCCGCCTTCGGGAACAGGCTCTACCCCACCCTGGACTCAACCTTGGACGAGACACTGGCCGCCGAGCTCAAGAAGACTTGCCCTACCAACATCACCAACGCCACCGTCATGAACGACGTCCGGACGCCTAACACGTTCGACAACAAGTACTTTGTCAACCTCGTCAACCGGGAGGGGCTCTTCACCTCCGACCAGGACTTGTACATGGACTCGACCACCAAGGACATTGTCGTCGAGTTTGCGAATGACCAGAGTTGCTTCTTCGACAAGTTTGTGGACTCGATGATCAAGATGGGCCAGATGAGCGTGCTCACCGGCACCCAAGGGGAAGTCCGCGCAAACTGCTCCGTTAGGAACTCCGGCGACGAGGCGTTGTCGTCGGTCGTCGGAGATGAGAAAGAGCAAGAACAGTTTAAATGGTACTAATATGAGATCTTGCATCACCTAAACTTAATTATGATGAATTAATGTGTACTTTATTGGGCTTTTTCCCCTTCGTGTAAAGGAATAATTATGTGACTGATGTTTGCGGAAGATAAATGTAGTACTTGTTTTGTATCAGTATGATGATCTCTTTTAAATGGTTTGTTTGTCATGTGTTTTAAGTTGTAATTATATATTTTTTATTTTATTTTTTAGAATCGGAGAGAATTCGACCTATCAAACATGTCCAATGAGACAAGAGGTAGAAAGAACAGCAACGGACAAACCCTTATGAAAGAACAATTCTTATTTAATATATCTATTTGTGCAAGTATTTTGCGATTAAGAATCAACAAATCTAGTATGTACTCTATTTGTTTATTTTTTAACCGTACGAGAACCGAAAATACAGACAAATCAATAAAGACAAATCCACCACGAACAACTAGATAACGAAGGTCAAAACCCGCGAAGGAGAATGATGTTGGAACCGGAACAATTCAATGTGAATCATCTCTTCTGACAGTTAGTAGATTAAGTAGTAGTTATATGGGTTGGGGTTACATAGAGCCACAACAATGTTTGGTTAAAATTAAATATTTTATAAATTATATCAATCAAATTCATTAACTCTATAATTAAATTATACTACAGTATATATGTAAGAATCTATTCAATTTCGATCATAAAATCAACCCACAAATCAGGATCTAAATTTCATAAAATTCAACCCTAATCTTATATCGAATGGGTATTGTTTTTTACACCCTAAAATTTTACTATTTACACCCAAAATTCATATTTTTATTTTTTTTTAAAACAAACCCTACGCCTCTTGAGTCATAGACGTGTGACTCAAGAGGGGCAGGGTATGTATACAGAAAAAAATAGCTACGCCTCTTGAGTCACACACCTATGACTCAAGAGGCGTAGGGTTTATTTAAAAAAAAACAAAAACTTGAATTTTTAGTGTAAATAGTAAAATTTTCGGGTGTAAATAACAAATCCGTATCGAAAACTACCTTTGATTTATAGACATTTTCTTAGCGGAATCAACTTCATCTCTTACAACGATTCTCGTCCATTAGCGTTTTCCCTTTCAATTGTCTCTACCAGTCCTTTTCCAGGAGACTCAAAAATTGTAATCCCCTCTCAAAAGTCAAAATGTGTGTGGATATGTCTATCAATATAAATGGGTAACCAATAACCACCTTTTCAAATGTACAAGTGGGTAACCACATTTTAAACCGTACATATATGCACATACACTTCATTAATTTAATAAGAGACCCTTAATTCATATACTCCCTTCGTTTTAAAATATAAGTCCATTGACTTTTTACACATTTTTTTAATGAATGAAAAACTATATAAAATAATATTTTTTATATTAATTTTTTACAAAGTTTTATATATTACTAATAAAGTAATAAGTATATAATTATGTAAAAAAAATCAATAAAAAAATATTATTTTATATAGTTTTTAACTCTTTAAAAAGCGTGTAAAAAGTCAATAGACTTATATTTCAAAACGGAGGGAGTATTAGACAAGGGACCAGTGGCGAATCCTGGAGCGGTTAGTGAGGGGGCGAAAAATTGAACTCTAATTTTTTTTCGAAAAAACCATCAATATTTGAAGTTTTCGGGTTTAATTATAGTATTAAGTTACAAATTTTAACAAATGATAAGTATGATAGAAGTATATTGATTTGGTAAATGATGTGAAAATAATTTATATCGCTTCAGTCTTGAAACGTATATAACTTTTTACTTAGGTATTGGATTTGAGATTATAATATATCAAATCGAAGCTATCGACGAGAGGAATATTTATATTAAATTTATTTTTTATTGGGGGGGGGGGGGCGACTGCCACCTCTGACCCTAAAAAGGATCCACCCCTGCAAGGGACGAAGAAGTATATAATTACCCCATATTTAATTTGAGATCGATCCATCACAGTTTCGATTATTCTTTTCAATCGGACACCATAGTATATATGGACTTATTAAATAGGAGTACTCAATTTTGGACTAGTTTGGTTGATTGCGGGAAGTACAATTCCCGGGAAGTTATTTCCCAGGAATTGAATTCCCGGGAAGTTATTTCCCAGGAATTGAATTCCCATGAAATATACTTCCAAGGAAATGAAAAAAGTTGTTTGGTTGAATTTTGGTGTTTTAAAATATAAATATGAAAATAAAGAAAATTACATTAAAAATGGTGGAAGTTGAACTTACTTAGTCCCCTTTAGGTAACTGAACTTCCTTCAAGTTGGAGAAATGGAAATTCATGTGTGTTTCTGTCAACCAAACATATGAATTTATCATATTTCTTGAGTTTTTAAACTTTTGGGGTTTTTAACTTACTAACCAAACAAGGCCTTAACCTATAAACGAGCTACATAGAATGTTTATTTATTTATTTGATTAGGATACAATGTTTATTTATAAATATTCTAACAGGTGCTTGATTGACATAATTTAATTGATTTATTTTAAATTCACGTTATTTTTAACATGTAACTTGTGTTAATTAGATACTAGGGCATGTTTGGTATAAGATTAGGAAATGTAAAAGGAAACAAAATGAAGATATTCCATTTATAGTTCAATATCCATTGTTAGAAATTATAATTGATTATTATCCCATTCTTCCAATTTTTCTTATAAAATTTGTTTCATTTTTCTCATTTCAGTTACTCATTTGAACATGAGATAACGATATCCCTTATACCATTAACACTCATCTAATTTTTAACCCTTTTAACTTATTTTTAATACAAAATAGATATTTTTCTCTTTTCCGAACAACAAAATGTTTTTATAACATATTTTCTTTTACAAAATTTATTTTCATACATGCCTTATTCTATAAGGGACATTACACATGGGCCTAAAACTTTCCACAGTTAACTTGTCCACTTAATTGCTGACTTGCTGTGCCGGGAGAAGTTTGGTTAATTTCAAGCTAATCACTTCAATATATAATTAGAGCCTATTTGGCACAAAAAACATTACTATACGTAAAAAACTAGAATTTTTCATTTTCAACAAGAATTTTTGTAAACCTCTCTACACAGACTTAAATTTTGATATTTTCATCTAGATTAATCTTTGAAAGGTCAAACATTTTATTAATCCACCGTTGAAATCTCATTCGTGCCTTACTTTTATGATGTTTCCAAAACTTATCTCTTTGTGGACCTTCCTACTAACATCAAACAAAAAACAATCAATTTTATTTATTAATTTGTTTCAAAGTTTAATTATCGAGTTTTTTAGTCCATTGAATCTATCTTAAGCTACACCGGGTGTGGGCCTTCGTCCCACAAAATAACATAACCTACCACTTTCATAAATCAAAATCCAAAACTTTTCTTAATTAAAAAAATAATAATAAATTACATAAAATCACCCCTTAAATACACCATTTTCCACAAAATTGCCCCTTAAATTAAAAATTCTAAGAAAACACCCTTAAAAGCTACTGATGTTTGCAAAAGATCATCCATCCCACTTTTTACATTAAGTTTGATGTTAAAAGTGCAAAAGTACTATTTTGCCCCTTCATTCCCAATATCCTATTTCATCTCTTGGTAATTTCAAGTGTTTCATCATTTATTTAATTAGTTAGTTCAAAATTGGTCATTCTTAATTTAGTTGGTTCGATATATGTTCTCCCAGGTGGTGTTCATCCATTCACCTCTCGATCCTCTCCTCAGACGGAAAATGAAAGTTGTTGAAGGATGATTCCTCTTTTACTCTTCAAATATATTAAAAGTATAAAGGCAAAATAGTAATCTCATACATTTAACTGCAATCTTAATGAAAAATGTGAGATAAGTGATCTTTTATAAGTATCTAACTTTTTAAGGGTGGTTTTCTAGAATTTTCAATTTAAAGATATTTTTATATAAATAGCCTATTTAAATGGTGGTTTTTTTGAAATTTGACCAAAAAAATACAACACCACAGTAAAATTCAGCTAAGACATTAATATTAATTCCTTCTCTTCTTATATTGTACAATATATTATTACTACATTTACTTTTGCATTGCTCTTTGCTTTCCAACTACCTTGCAAAGGGTTTGATTTGAATCATTTGATCTATGGACAAGAGCAGATCATATCCTCAATACTCATCCTCTTTCGACGGAAGATTCGAGTTCCAGATCCGATCCAACTCGAACTCCTACTGCTTCAACGGCACCCCACCGAGCAACAAGGATGGCGGCTTTGCGCCTTCGAGTGATCCCGAGACAAAGAGGAAGAAAAGGGTAGCTTCATATAACATGTTTACCGTTGAAGGTAAGCTCAAATCAAGTGTCAAGAGCAGCTTCAAGTGGATCAAGAACAAATTCTGAGACGAGGGTAAAACGGTAAAAATTCAATGTCAATGTCTTCGTTTTGCACAAAATGAAAACGTGGTGTTAATGTGGACATTTTTCTATGCATCTGTTGCAGTTGATTTTTTGTTGCTAATTTACATTGTGGTTGAATGCATTTTTATTTCATTTGTGTAAATTTATTTATGGTAAGTTATTATTGTTTGTATTGTCGGTGCTTCATTAGAATCCTACTGTTGTTTTGGAATCAAGAGTGAAGATGAGATTATTTGAGTACTTCTTCAATCTTGTTCTTGATTTGTGATTAAAAAAAAATAAATATAAAACAAATATATATTAATTTCAGGTGGGAATGATTTGTGATAATATAGTACTTTACCAGATTTAAGATAATATTTTATCAAATCTTGTTTGATATCGAGATACTTTACCAAATTTTTTATTTCAGATAATATTTTATCAAATTTTGTTTGATATCGATACATTTTACAATATTTTTCTCATATTTGTTACATATGGATATATTATATTATATTTTTTTTATTAGTAATCAATTAAATACATTGACATAAATTAACTAATTAAATAGGTGTTAATAAAAAATTTATTTAAAATTTTATTAAAATAAAATAATATATATAGTATGGTGGTAGTTAGAGTTAATATTTAAATACAAGTTATTTTATACATTTTTTTAAAATCAAGCGAAATATTACAAAAATAACATAAAAGTGCGGGTACTTAACTAGTTGATGGTTGGTGCACAAAGGTGCACCAACAATATCTTATGTATTGTTGGCTTTTTGTAAAAAAATTATTGGTTAAAATATGTTGTTGATACAAAAATTTATGAAAAATTTAGTAGAATTAAGATTTTTGTAGAGAAAACTCTTATAATTTGTTAAATCACTTATTATGTAGTAATATTAGCTACCTTATTTCATTTAATTTTTATTGAAAATACTTCCTTTCCTTTATTTAAGTAAGTATATCTAAAATATTATTTTAGATATTTTAATATTTACTTTATAAATAGGTAAATAGTTGCTAACATTATTTTTGTAGATGTCCGCAAAGTAAATACTCTCTCCATTTGGCAAAATATGTTGTTTACTATTTATGTACGTTTCTTCAGGATGATAAAAACTATATAAAATATCCATTTTTTTTATAAAAAATACTTATGAATTGTAACTATGAAATTGTAAATTTTTTTTTATAAAAAACTAGATATTTTATATAGTTGTTATCTCCTAAAAAAGTGTGCTTGAATAGTAAAATGACATGTTTTGCCGAACAGAGGGAGTAGTAAATACTACGGAATATGTCGTTTACTATTCACGTGCATTTTTTTAGGATGATAAAAAAATATGTCGTTTAACAAAATATGTCGTTTACTATTCACGTGCATTCATAGTAGTACTCTCTCCGTTCAACAAAATATGTCGTTTACTATTCACGTGCATTTTTTTAGGATGATAAAAAAAATATAGTATATACTAAAATATCCAATTATTTATAATTTTTTTAGCAATTTTATAGTTAATATTAATAATTGTTAAAAAATTTAAAAAATTGATATTTTAAATACTGTACGTGTATCATCTTAAAAAAATATGGGTGAATAATAAACAACAACATAAGTGCTACAATACTCTACTTTTCGACACGTATTTTAATAATGTAAAAACTCAATAAATTTTTATTTTTTAATAAATTTTTTTTGTAGTTTATACTGTACTTATTAAAATTATTAAAAAAAATTGATTAAAAATTTATATTTTATAAATCTTTTAATCCTTAAAAAATTAAAAAAAAATTAATCACAATTAATATCGAACGGAGGAGTACACATTTGTGTAAAGTCACATCAAACATCAGACTCTCGAGTTTCCAAGCTCGTCCCTTCATCTTCTCACCAAGGGGGGTGAAAATCTCAACTTCTAGGGTTTGGAATTCCAAATTGGCCGAGAGAAAGATGTGCCATTACAGGGAGGAAGGAGGAGGACCAAGAGAGGTGGCGTACGCGAGGCTCCGGAGGAACATCCGGCAGAACGCGGCGCAGATCGTGGCATTGGAGGCGTCGCTTCGGAGGAGGCAGCGGCGGAATGAGGAGCTCAGGGCCCGGGTGGCTGCGTCGGAGCAGCGGATCGCGGAGCTCAGGGCCCAGGCGGCTGTGTTGGAGCGGCGTCTGGTGTGGATCCTAGTCGAATCGTTCATGCTCGACGCCGAATTGAAGAGGCTCCGAGCCACGATTCGCCGCTACAAGATGTACATTTGCTTCCTCTCTCTCCTCGCTATTTTTCTCCTCGGTGCCATATTTAAAAAGAAGTTCAGGTACTGACCTTGTCTCCTCCTCTAATTCGTCCGAATCAACTACTCGGAAAGATTCAGGATCGTAGTGGAAGTATTTTGTAGGAATATAAATATTGTAATCGACTACAATTTCTCCCTCTTTGTGAAGTAGGTAAATGTCCGTCGAAGAAGCATCTGCGTTCTCTTTTGTGGTGGATTTTGGTTCTTCTTCTTTTCTGATGTAATTAAGCGTCTGTGAATGCTGAACTGTGATCGAGGGAGGTGCTAATTGCTTGCTACAGCTTGCAAATTTCTCTCTGTTTCTCCACAAATTGTGCAGTTTTGGTTCTAAATTCTAATCTGGAAACTGGTCAGGATCTAGGTTTAGCACTTTTATAAACCCCTAAACTCGAACCTACAAAATCGTGAGATTGTGAGAAAAGATCAACAGATTACCACTCCAAGTTACAAAGTTTGAATTCCAGTTCCTTTGCTTATAATCTTATAATGCACTGATGCATTTGTGTACAAATGAAAGTGGCAAACACAATGAATTATGTGTCATAAGCCATGGCGAGGTGGGATTTTTGAAGCCATCGTGAATCGAACACACAACCATTGACACCAGTGGCGAAGGCGAGATTTAGGCTAAAAATTAAGTAATAATGAAACGAGCTTTGCAAAACTTTAAATAAATTTAATTGTGAAGGGTTATGTAAAAAAATTTCAAAGAGTTATCCATATTATTAGAAGTGAATAAAATTTATAATTAGTTAAAAAAAAATTTCAAGGAATAAAATAGAATTCAAACAATACTAATTGAAATTAATTATTCTCAATTTAAAAAGATCTTTGAACTTATATATAAATAGATAGTTAAAAATAAATGAAGAAAATGTAAAAAGTGGGAATTGAACCTTGGGCTCTAATAAAAAGGTAAAAGTTTCAATTTAACATGTTAAAAAAAGCTCTCTCCTCTCTCTTCTTCTAGAGAGAGAAAGAGCCCGTGAAACCCCCTTAGGGAAAATCAATCCATGAGCAACTATTTGCCATGTCTTATGTAAATCCCTTCGGGGCCGAATTCTTCTACTCTCTCTTATGCGGAGACAACATCAGCGGTGTCAACAAATGATCCATGTAAACTTGCGGAAAACACGTCGTTTCATGCGCCCCCATTTCTATCTCAAACACACCGCCTCCTAACCCTAATTCCCAATCCGAAATATCAGTGTATTTCATTTCGAATCTTCTTCTCAAATCTAATTTCGACTAGATCTTGGCCTTTTGTGCCAAGTTCGCCCTTTTTCTTATTGAATCGTGCTTCAAAAAGGGTTCTCCTTGGTTTTAGAGGTCAGCTGGACGATAATGGTTGGAGATGATGGCTGCGTTTTTCGTCTCTCGTTGTAGGCGATGGCGATAAAAAAAAAAAAAATTTTTTTTTTTGGTGTTCCCTCTCTTTTGTGAGGGAGATCTATGTGAATCTCTCGTTTATGGCTGAGTTTTTTGCAATAAAATGACTTCCAAAGGGCTCTTGGTCCCGACGGTGTTGTGGTTCGTCTTCACTGCCCACAGGGATGCCTGATATATCGCCGGCCAACGGTGTCATTTCACGATGGTGCTTGGCTTCGTCCGTAGTCTACGTCCCCGACCTGCTAGCTTTAGGTTTGCTGCATTTTATCTTTCGTTGTTGTATAGCCTGTTCTTTTGCACCATTTATGTATTTGTTGTATGTTTGACGGTTTACCGTCTGCCGACTTGTCGGCCTCTCGAGTTTCAGGTCTATCTGAACTCGAATTTTTACTTAATCAAAAAAAAAAAAAAGTAAAAGTTTCAATCTATACTTTACCAACTAGGCAAAGTAAACTTTATGATCCATTTTCACTTCTAATTAATTTATACTTTATTTATTTATTTATTTATTTTTATAGTTAACCTTTTGTATTTTTTTTCCGGGATCGGGGTGGGCTCGCGCTCACACGAGCCTACCCCTGGATCCGCCAGTGATTGACACGCTACCATTGCACCACGGATCCCTTGTTATGCCGAGACAGGATGTGTTTAGTATCCCGCTAGTGTATCAAGATTATGTCATTACGAATTCCAAATAAAGTTTTTGGTTAATCGATAGTCAATACCAATGTCAACCCAACGTCTTTTTTTCAATACAAGACAATGATATTGGGATGGTTAACCGCGGTTAAACCACCACTCAAGCGTGTCTTTACGAACGAGGTCTTCGATCTCAGTTGTAGAGTGCTCCTCAAACATAGACGAGGTCTTCGAACTCAGTTGTAGAGTGCTCCTCAAACATAGTGGTGAATGGTGACGAGCCTCGAGATGCGCCATCCTTATAACTTGTTGTGATGTCTTGGAACATTTGTCCCACATCGAAAAAACACGAGAACCCGAGCCTTGTATATAAGTCAGTGGGCCACTCCTTCTATTGCCAATTGGTTTTAGGATGGAACTCTGCTGGTCTCGTGTGCTCGGCTGTGCATGATGCCAATTGGTTTTTTTGAATCGGCTCTTGAGCTAGTTTGTTTTTAAGGAGATAACATGATCGAACCGGGATCGAACCATTAACCTCACTCTTTATAATTGAATCATCCCTTTTTTTTACAGAGAAAATAGTTAATTTTTTTAAAATTAGGTAATAAAATGTGAAAAAATAGCAAAATTTATATAAAAATGGGAGAAAAAAGGGTAATTATTTTGAGAGCTAATTGTACCATTAACAATGATTATCAATTTGCACGAGCTAATATGTTATTACAAGTTTTAAAGATTTTTCAAAAATCACATCTCACTCTCTTGGAATAAAAATTCAAAATGTCCTTTTATAAATGATGTGTGTGGTATACTATACTCCTTTCGTCCCACAATGGTGCATTTTGAAATTTAAAGCATCGATATTCTATTAAACAAACCCATATAGTCCATATCATCATAATTACCATGTAATTATTAATTTTGCAAAAGGGGTTGCATATGTGTAGCATTATTCATCCTCCATTGCAAATGTCTCGAAACCTCATAAACAAAGAGTGCAAGACATTGTTCAACCAGCCAGGGCTCATCTAGTCTAGTTATATAAAGCAACAGATTAACCTATGATAGGAACTTTAGCGACGTGGCCTTCCAATATCCGTACCCAAACTCGATCACAACGATAATCTTGTGTAACGAACGCGTCGTGCCTCACTAGTATCGCCCTTACGTGCGGGTTTTCCCTCTCGATTATCTCTTTCGCCACTTCCGCTTTCGCTCCCAGCAGCTCTGGCCATTTCTGCTTCCCTATAAACATAACACAACACTTTATTATATACATTTATCCCAAATTAAACCTTCATAAATTAGTAACGAATTTCTTTTACCTGGGCAGATGTGTGCTCCCCTCATGTTCAATTTCTTTATCGCGACGCTTGTTATTGCTTGTAATTTGTTATGTTTCATCAATAGTTGTAACCGATTATGTTTTATAGCAGCGGAGAAGATCAATAGGTGCAACCGAGTGTTAAGGTGTAACGACTGCACTTTTACACGTGTTTTGGTGACGATATTCATCTACCATCGTTTCAACCAGAAACCTCAATCGGTCCATTCATTGCTATGGGGCACTTCCCCAAAGTTGGCCCAAACCGGCCCAATCCAGTAGTCCAGCCCAGCCCATAAGATAGTGGTATTTTATCTGTTTGGTACTCTCAACTCTCAAAGTCTCAAGTGAGATCAAACGCCTTGGTTGGATATGAAGTTGAGAGTCGATCGATCTTCAACAAATACATGTTAAAATGCAATTTTGCGCCTGAACACCAAATCTTGGCTTTTAAATTTATGGTATTTAAAATGGGCACAATTAAACATATAGGTATTAAAAAAAAACTTCGATGTTATATTTGTATTTAAAAAAATGCCAACGAACATATTGACATTTTTTTTTATGTCCGAAGTTCAATATGAACCTAATTTATCCATTTATAATCGAAATCAAGGTGTGCAACTCGATTTTTGAAAGCTACAAATTTATTTTATGAGAACTGTAGTTTTTTAAATAAAAAAAATGTGAAAATGGAAATATTTTTTTACAAATTTTAAAGGTAAAAAAACTGTTTGTTTAGTTGTTTTTTATATTTACAAGAAAAAAAATGGTTTAAAAATTGCAAACCGGGTTCAATATATGTGATTCGAATTTCCGGTGAAAAAAATATTGCAGTAATATGTTTGTCAGTGTTTTTTTCAAATACCAATCCAAAATTTGTTTAATATCCATATTTCTAGAGGTATCCGCTTTAAATACCAATTTGATATTTTGGCCCTTAAATTTCAATAACATGTACGTGACTGATGTACCCAACATTATTGTGTGCAGCCATGCAGGAATCACCGTGGCCTTAGGTACAACGGGGCTCTTCGAGACCGTCGGTGTCTTCAACATTTATTTTTGTTTTTGGTTATAAGGTCGGGTCCAACCTTCTAACACAAAAGCTTAAACAATTGCATATGAGTTTTCCTTTCCTTATATTTTTTTTGTTGTTATGTAAAGCTTTTTCTAATCTTAAGCATTTTTTGATCTAGGAATAATGGATGGCCCTAGATAAAGATTGATTGGTAGAATTAGATAAATACACATGTAAATATAATATGTACTTATATATATATACTAACATATGTTAGAAGTATAAGTCACACTTATGCTCACATATGTATATATATATATACATAAGTATATGTTATATACGGATATATGCTGTTATGTAATTGGGCCGAAAAAGCCCAATAACCCAGGCCTGCTTCACTTTGCTGGACTGAGCTCGCTTACCTTAAAGAGCTCTCAGCTCTTGGACAGCTGCAACGCAGCGTTTCATTTAAAGCTCGCATATATATACAAAGTTGGAGCTAGGGTTGCCGCATTCTTCAGTTCGTCTCTTCAGGTAATCCAAACCCTAAGAGAGAGAGAGAAGGCGACGGAGAGAGAAAGCTAGGGTTTCTTCAAACCTAGCTCCGGCGAAGCACAAGGTGGTCCGATCTAGAGCGAATCTCGTTCTGAGACTCTAGATCTGAGATCTAGGAAGAAGACGAAGGTTCTTTGCCCTCTGCTCTGGCGAAGTTCTTTCTCTGGTTGAATCCAACGAAGATCTGGCTCTGTTCTCCAGATCTAGGGTGTTCTCTTCCTTTACTTGCTTTGTTCTTGTTTCTCTCATGCATGCAAATCTTGTATCGTGTATTTCGTCTAAGTTTGCCTTAGTCTAGATCTAGGGCAACCTGTTCTGTAACCTTGCTATTTGATTAGTGGATTGAGATCTCAAGCCGATCCGGCTGAGGCTCCGTGGACGTAGGCTCCGGCCGAACCACGTAAAAACTGCTTGTTGATCGCTTGTTTACTTTCTTGACGTGTTTACCCCGTTCTTGGCTTTCGATCTGTAAAGCCGAGATCGATTAGGAATCACAAAGTGGTATCAGAGCTTGGGTGTCCCTTTCCTTACCTACCTGTGCCATTCTTGGTTCTCAGGGAGCGGGATCGGAGGCAGGACATTGGGTAGTCCTTCAAAAAAGCTCAGGCTTGGGCTATTCCTCTCCTGTCTGAAGTACCACTGGTCTAGATCCGCTCAAAGACCTGTGATTCTAGGGTTTAATAGAGTGTCTTGTATACTGTTGCACTCATTTTCGCTTCCGCTTGCATAAACTTTGATACTTACCTGCTTCTTGGATACTACAGGTACCACACATCATGGATAGTGCTTTGAAAATCAAGCCATTCGACGGTGTAATAGACTTCGCCATGTGGCAAGTCAAGATGAGAGTTGTTCTCATCAAGGAAGGTTGTTGGAAGGCAGTCTTGAAGCCTGTAACCACAGCCTCTGAGATGACCACCCTTCTCAAGGGTGGTGACATCAATGATGAGGATCCCCCAAAGACTGATGACCAAAAACTGAAGGGAGTCGAAGGAGGATCCTCTGTACCAACCAAGTCCACAGCTGAAGAGCTAGAAATGGACATGAAAGCCCACTCTGAGATAATGCTACGCCTCACTGATGGTATTGCTCGACAAGTGGTAAAACACTCTTCCGCTTTCTCCCTCTGGCATGCCCTGGAGGAGCTTTTTCTATCTAAATCCTTGCCCTTCAGGATTTCTCTGTTATGTCGTCTGTTCACCTTTAAGATGAATACTGCTTTGACTCTTGATGATAATCTGGATATTTTTCTAAAGATGACTCAAGAATTAGAAAGATGCAATGATGACATAAAGGATTCTCACCAGGCTATCTTACTTCTGAATTCTTTGCCCACTCAATTTGATAACTTCAAAGATGTCATTCAGTTTAGTCGTGATGAACTTACAAAGGATAAGCTGATTGAATCTGTCATTGAAAAGAATGAACTCATGAAAGTTTTTAAGATCAAAGGTCTCAAAAACAATAAAGCTGACAAACCTGAGGTTCTGTTTACTAAGGGAAATGACAAGAAGGGCAATAAGAACAACAAGAATAAGAAGAATAAGAAAGGTAAGCCTAAAAATGAGAAATCTGAGAAATCTGACCCAAATGCTAAGTGCAACTACTGTGGTAACATTGGTCACTGGGTCAAGGAATGTAGGAAAAAGAAAAGGGCTGAGGAACTGGCTAAAAAGAACAACACTGAGTTATCTGCTTCTGTGCTTGAGAATATGGGTGATTATTCTGCTGAATTGTTCATGTGTTCTGCATTAACATCTCTTGATACATCTGATGCATGGATACTTGATTCAGGTTGCACAATGCATGCCACACCGAATAAGCATTTCTTTAGAAACTTAAATGAATCTGTGTGTGGTGATGTTATGCTGGGTGATCATACTTCTCTGAAAATAAAAGGAGTAGGAGATGTTCCTTTACTTATGCATGATGGCATTGTTAGAATTTTCACTAATGTCAAGTGGGTCCCAAGTTTAAGGAGAAGTCTCATGTCTGAATCTGCATTAGAGGAAATAGGCTGTGATGTTGCTTCTGTTGATGGCATTAGAACAATCTCTAGAAATGGCAAAGTGATTGTTAAAGCTGTTAGGAAGAAGAGATTATATCATGTTATTTCCTCTATGCCTGAGCTCAATGTTTCTGCTTGCACTGATTCCATGACTCTCCATGAAACTAAAAATTGGCACAACAAGCTTGGTCACATAGGCAACAAAGGATTAAACAAACTGCATAAATCTGGTCTATTGCCTAAGAAACCTGTTGATATTAAATTCTGTGAGCATTGTGTGCTGGGCAAATCTGCCAAGCTTAAATTTCTTGTTTCAACTTATGTTGCTAATATTCCCTTGGAATATGTACACTCTGACCTATGGGGACCTTCACAAGTCCCCACTGCAGGGGGTATGAGGTACTTCATTAGCTTTATTGATCAGTTCTCAAGGAAAGTTTGGGTAAGTCTTCTGAAATCAAAGGATCAAGCCTTTGATGCCTTTAAGAGGTGGAAGGTAATGGTGGAAAGTCAGTCTAACCACAAACTTAAATGCTTTAAAACTGATAATGGGTTAGAGTTTTGTAATACAGAATTTAATGAATATTGCCAATCACATGGGATTAAAAGACACTTGACAGTTCCAGGTACTCCACAACAAAATGGTACAGCTGAAAGGATGAATAGAACTTTATTGGAAAAAGTTAGATGCATGTTGATAAGTTCTGGTCTTAAGAATTCATTATGGGGTGAAGCTGTGTTAACTGCTGCATATCTTATAAACAGGTCACCTTCCAGTGTTATAAACTTTGATACTCCCCAGTTCAGATGGACAGGAAAACAACCTAGCCTAGCCTATTTGAAACCTTTTGGTTGTGCAGCTTACCCTCATGTCAGTGAGGGCAAGCTCCAACCTAGGGCTTTGAAAGGCTTGCTGCTTGGTTATCCTGAGGGAGTTAAAGGCTACAGGGTGCTCCTCTTGCAACCTGGCCCATACAAAGTTATAACAACTAGAAGTGTGAAGTTTAATGAAGATATATTCCCTCTTAAATCTGAACTAACAACTTATCCTGAGCTGACAGGTACCATTGAGCAGACAAAGGAGTTGATCCCAGATGCTGATTCCTCTGATGATGGTGATTCTGAGCATGACACTGGAGAGATCACAAGATCAGCTAAGAAAGCTACCCCTTCCACATTACAGGGGGGACACAAAGAAGAAGAAGCTGAACAAGAAGTACTTGCAGATCCTGACAAAGAACAAGAAGAAGAACCTTCTTCTCCTAAGGGTGGTGCTCCACCTACTTCTTCTCTATCTTCTTCTCCTCCCTCTCCTATTTCTGGTGATGTAAATGGCCGTTCTAATGACTCCCAAAAGGAGTCCTCTGTTTTCTCCTCATCCCCTTCTGATTTACATGCTTCTACTGCTTCTATGCTACCTACTTTGCATGACTATCAGTTAACTAGGGATAGAGAACCTAGGACTGTCATACCCAATAGGAAGTACACATCATATATTGTGGAATATGCATTCTTAACTGCTGATCATGTTAGGCATCCCACTACTCCTAGCTCATATGAATCTGCCATTAAAGGCAGCTATGCCAAAGATTGGCTAGCAGCCATGAAGGAAGAAATGGAATCAATGTACACAAACAAAACGTGGACATTGGTTCCTAGACCTTCTAAAACCCGGCTCATTGACTCTAAATGGGTCTTTAAGCTAAAAGAAGGTCTAAGCCGTAGTGAGCCCCCTAGGTTTAAAGCCCGACTTGTTGCCAAAGGGTTTTCCCAAAGAGAAGGCATAGATTATAATGACATTTTCTCTCCTGTAGTTAAATACAAAACTATGAGATTAATGCTTGCTATCTGTGCTGTGTTTGATTGGGAACTTGAGCAAATGGATGTAAAAACTGCATTCTTGCACGGGTCTCTGGATGAAACCATCTATATGAGACAGCCTAAGGGGTTTGTAAATCCCAAATTTCCTGATCATGCTTGCTTACTTAAAAGATCCATCTATGGACTCAAGCAGTCCCCTAGACAATGGAATCTTAAGTTTGATGCTGTGATTAAGAAATTAGGTTTTATAAGAAGTAGTTATGATTCATGTCTTTATTTCAAACATATTTCTAAACAGTCTATGATATATGTACTGCTATATGTGGATGATATCCTGCTTGTGTGCAATTCTATGATTCCCATTAGTACTGTGAAAAAGGACTTAAAGAAATACTTTGACATGAAGGATTTAGGGGAAGCCAAGAAGATCCTTGGTGTTACTATCATTAGAGACCGACCTAATAAGAAAATATGGTTATCTCAAGATAACTATGTTCTTAAGGTTCTTCAAAGGTTTCATATGACTTCCTCTAAACCAACATCCATACCCTTAGGAGGGCATCTAGAACTTACCAAAAAGAGCTGTCCCTCTAAGCCTGAGGAAATAAAAGAAATGGCTAAGGTCCCCTACGATGCTGCGGTAGGATCAGTCATGTATGCTATGTTATGCACCCTGGTTCTGATCATTGGACTGCTATGAAATATTTGCTTCGTTATATTGCTGGTACGAAAAATCTATGTTTACACTATGGCTTGCATGAATCTGTTGATCATTTATGTGGTTATGTTGACTCTGATTATGCTAGCAATAAAGATACTCGCAAGTCCATCACTGCCTACTACTTTACATGGGCAGGTAACTGTGTATCGTGGAAGTCTCAGCAACAATCAGTTGTTGCCTTATCATCAACTGAAGCTGAGTACATGGCAGCCACTGAAGCTGCAAAAGAGGCTATATGGCTCAAAGGAATTCTAAAAGAAATCCTCAAAAAGCCATTTAAACCCGTAATACATACGGATAGCCAAAGCGCACTTTATCTGTGCAAAGATCCCATGTACCACGAGCGGACTAAGCATATAGATGTTCGCTTTCATTTTATTCGGAACATGGTTACTGCTAAAGAGCTAGATATGAAGAAGATAAAAGGCGACATCAATCCAGCTGACTTTGGAACAAAGGTAGTTCCTGCTAATAAATTTGAGTTTTGCAGGGATTTTCTCCACCTTGGAGAACCACCTTAGATCACAGGTAACTTGAGCTAATGATGATACCGGATCTCTTGAGTATTTGAATCCACTATGATATAGAAAGGTTTTAATAGGTCTAATGCTTCGATTAGGAGGGCAAATTGTAAAGCTTTTTCTAATCTTAAGCATTTTCTGATCTAGGAATAACGGATGGCCCTAGATAAAGATTGATTGGTAGAATTAGATAAATACACATGTAAATATAATATGTACTTATATATATATACTAACATATGTTAGAAGTATAAGTCACACTTATGCTCACATATGTATATATATATATACATAAGTATATGTTATATACGGATATATGCTGTTATGTAATTGGGCCGAAAAAGCCCAATAACCCAGGCCTGCTTCACTTTGCTGGACTGAGCTCGCTTACCTTAAAGAGCTCTCAGCTCTTGGACAGCTGCAACGCAGCGTTTCATTTAAAGCTCGCATATATATACAAAGTTGGAGCTAGGGTTGCCGCATTCTTCAGTTCGTCTCTTCAGGTAATCCAAACCCTAAGAGAGAGAGAGAAGGCGACGGAGAGAGAAAGCTAGGGTTTCTTCAAACCTAGCTCCGGCGAAGCACAAGGTGGTCCGATCTAGAGCGAATCTCGTTCTGAGACTCTAGATCTGAGATCTAGGAAGAAGACGAAGGTTCTTTGCCCTCTGCTCTGGCGAAGTTCTTTCTCTGGTTGAATCCAACGAAGATCTGGCTCTGTTCTCCAGATCTAGGGTGTTCTCTTCCTTTACTTGCTTTGTTCTTGTTTCTCTCATGCATGCAAATCTTGTATCGTGTATTTCGTCTAAGTTTGCCTTAGTCTAGATCTAGGGCAACCTGTTCTGTAACCTTGCTATTTGATTAGTGGATTGAGATCTCAAGCCGATCCGGCTGAGGCTCCGTGGACGTAGGCTCCGGCCGAACCACGTAAAAACTGCTTGTTGATCGCTTGTTTACTTTCTTGACGTGTTTACCCCGTTCTTGGCTTTCGATCTGTAAAGCCGAGATCGATTAGGAATCACATGTTATATCATTCATAATCAATGTGTGATGACAATCTGAGTTCAATAAAATCCTTAAGCACATTTGATGATGTATATATTTGTGCTTTTTATACCTTCAATATATAAGAATGTATATATCTAACATTTAGGCATCCAAGTAGAGGTGGCAAACTGGCAATTAGATGGGGCGAGGTCTAGTCAAATATTTGGATTTTTGGTAATGTCAAAAGATCGATTTGGTCATTTGGGTTGAGTCGGGTTTCGCTTGTCTTGATTTCAGTTATTCGACTTTTGATTGTCTCGGATTTTCGGTAATTTCGAGTTTTAGTTGCTTTGGGTTTTGATTATTTCAATGTTAATTATTAAATTTTTACTAGAATGTATCCTAAAGTTTGAATTATTTCCGGTTTTGTTCATAACGGATTCAAGTTTTATTGAGTTTGTATTAAATCGGGTTTAGTTCATTACTTCATTTGGGTTAGTTTTGGTTATCGATTATTCGAATATTAGGTCAAAAATGGGTTGGACCGAGTCGGTTTTAGGGTGATGCACTTTACTAAATTTTTGATTATTCAAATCAATCGATTCGGGTTTGGGTTTTACTAGCTCTATGTATAACACATTTTTAACCGAGTTCCTGCCGCTCATACATAGAGACACAGCTAGACCTGTCAAACGGGTCATTCGGGTCGGGCCACTTCGGGTCCCGGGTAATATGGGTCCCGAGTAATACGGGTTTCGGGTATTTCCGGGTTGAATCGAACCCGGGTTTGACCGGGTTTCGGGTCGATTTCGGGTTGGTCAATTTTTCTTTTTTAAATTAAAAAAATCATAATTTGATAATTTTGCGATAAATTTAAAAACCTAAAATTAAAGACATTGTTCATAAGTTCAGGTGCTTGTAATTATATACTATATTTGATCTAAAATATTTAATTTTTATTATTTCTCGTAATTTTTAATAAAATGTAATAATATATAAATATAAAAAATTTAAATAATTTTTTAAAAATAATTTTATTAAAAATTTGATATTCTATATATTATTACATTTTATTAAAAAATATTTGATTTTTTTTATTATTTCTCATAATTTTCAATAAAATGTAATAATATATAAAATTTCAAATTTTCAAATAATTTTTTAAAAATAATTTCATGCAATTAGTAATAAGCATAGAATTTTTTTAATATTTTAATATTTTTTAGAATTTTTATCTTCTTAAAAAAGTCTGTTGAAAAACAAAAAATCAAATACTATTGCTCGGACGGAGTATTACACATTACAAATAAATATAAAAGTTGATTTGAAAATGAAAGATCAAGTGATTGTAAGTATAAAATGTAATAAATTGGAATCTCCATAAAAAAAAATTAATCATATATAATTATAAATCAACCGAGTCAATCGGGTCACCGGGTCAATTGGGTAAATCGGGTCAAAATTACCGGGTCAATTGGGTTACCGGGTCGAAACCCAAATTACCCAGAAAATTTTCGGGTTTTCGGGTTCGTGTTAGAAAAAATTTTCGGGTCAAAATTTCCGGCTTCGGGTCAGAAATTTTCCGGGCGTTCGGGTCGGATCGACCAGGTCAGGTTGTGTTTTGACAGGTCTAGACACAGCCAATGACTCGTCTGCCTAAAAGTGGGCCCCGAATGGGTCCGTATGCCTTCAGAAAGCAAGTGCTCCGTCTGTGACTCGGATCTGGTCAACCCGGTTGGGTTTAAAAAAAAAGAGTCAAAAGTTCCATTTTGCCCATTTTCCCCGAGTACAGATTGAGGGCACTATTGTCATTTCACCCACTTTTTCCTCTCCCTTTACGCTCGCCTCGATTTTGAAGCTTTCAAACAACAAGTCGGACTGTGGAGACGAGTCGATGACGACGATAGGGCGGGCCGTTTGATATCTGTTTGTCGAAGCGCAGGTACGAGTGATTGATCGATCCCGATCTTGTTCCTCCACGAACGATGAGTTCGTTTTCGTTGATTTCTCTCTGTCTTCTCCCCTTGCTCTCCTCTCTCCTCTGCCTTGTCACGGCGAGGGGCGGCGATGGAATCTCTGATCTCACTGGTAGGTGCTCCGTCTTCAATGTTCTCGTTCAATTTCAGTCCTTGTGTATTTGCTTTCGTATTTCCTGTTTGCGCATACGTTAGATTCATCTATTTTAATCTGTTTCTCAGCCAGAAAAAATTTCAGCTTTCAGTTGTAGGGTTAGATTCCTTGTTGAAATGTTTACCAGTTCAGTTCGGTGTTTTATGTTGAACTTGTGAAGAATTGAAATTAATTGTTATGGAAAAATGAGAATGCGTAGAAAGATCACCTTTTTGAGTTATGAGTTGAGTGTTGTGATGGGGTTTTTGTTGGTGGATTCAGGCAGGCATTTGCTGAATGCAAACAATTCGAGCCCAAGGTACTTTTCGGTTCACCAAGCGTATCTATATTGATTAGTTTTGTTTGAAGTGATTGATGAAATTTGGTGCTTCAGTGTTGATTATGCTAAGGGCTATATGACAAACACTGAATTGGAAAATGCCGTGATTTCGTTTGGTGAAAAGTGCAGTAATATATCGAGGATATATAGGTAATCATCATGATCATTATGGTTTCATTCATGTCGTGTACACAGCTCTTTATGCAGTTTGTATTTTTAAATACCTTGTCATTGGTTTCTACTAACTTCGATTTTATATCTTCTTGGGGAACTTTGTCACTCTGATTAGCATTGGGAGGAGTGTGAATGGATTTAATCTGGTAATTTGTTCCAGCTAAGTTACTATATCTGTTTTTTGATACATTAAGTTGCTTGAGTTGCAACTGCACTTTCGCGTATTGCATTTGGATTTTGGGTGCTAATTGTATGTCTTGTTGGTTCTTGCAGTGGGTGATAGAAATTTCTGACCGTCCTGGGAAAGAAGAGCCTGAACCAGCATTTAAGGTAAACAAAACCTTTACAATAAGCCATTTTTGAACTTGAAATGCACCTGGGTAACTAAGAGATGCTTCGGTATCATCTCACCTGGAGTAAATTCTTCGAAATGTCTCCATCGACTGGTCAAAAGATGGTTTTTGTTATGAAAGTGTGATCCTTCCTACTTATTATCCTTTTTTTTGGTCAGCTAATAGCTTCCTGTTTGGGATCTGTGATAAAAATTTATAAAATATACGCAAATTGGTAGGAGGTCCAACTATATATCAATTTCTTCAAACATTGTGCAATTCCATTAAGCAGGGCATGATCAATGGTGCTCAGTTCATGTAGTTTCTGAATTCGAACATGGCAATTGCATGTGTCATCCTGTTCTTTTATACAGTTATTTGTACTTCACTTATCTGCTATGTGTGCTCTCTTTGGATTGAATATATTGTAACAGGCATAGTTGTATGGTCTCTAATATGTTGTATTCCTTATGTTATTGCAGTTCATTGGAAATGTACATGGGGATGAACCTGTAGGCCGTGAGCTTTTATTGCAGCTTGCAAATTGGCTCTGTGATAATTATCTTAAAGATCCATTGGTAAATTTCCATTACTTAATTTGATATTTTATGATACTATGGTTACTTTGAATTATTTGTTTTACATCTTCCTTCTTTTGCCTCTTTGTTCTGTATCTGCTAAAATAACTTGATCGACAAACTAATTTCCTTTGATTGTACACTGCAATTTATTGGCAGAAAGTATTATCAAAAGTTTTCAGGTTGCTCCAAGTGTAGTAGGGACTAGGGAGTCTTGTGTCCTCCAGTCAAAACCTTAGGGACAATTTAACTGATTCATTTGGTGTAGATATCCAGTCCCTGATATTGGTAATACAACAATAGTGTCCTGAAGGATTTAAGGCAAGGTCTTGCCTCATAAAACTGAAGGTTCCAGTTTCATGGGTGATAAATCAGACATCTTTAGTTTGTGAGGGTTAGTCAGCCAAAAACGTCGTGTTTTACATTCATTATAGAAAAATGGCACTTTGCTGCGATGTGGAAATATAGTTTATTCAGTGGTTTTCATATACCATTATACGGAGTTTAGTTCGAATGACATGATCATTTGTGTACTTTGTCTCAGCTCTTCAACTTCATGAGTTGCTCAAATTCAGGCTTCAGCTTGATTGTAACTTTATAATTGGGGTTGTTGATTATTTGGATAACTTAAGTGAAAGCTGCTCAAGAGTCTCCAGCATTTGAACTGTGCCATGATTAATAAGCATACATTTCTGTAGCTTCTGCCATCTAGAATGAAATATTGGTTATGTTGTCGAAATTTGATGGATGGTAAGCACTGTATAAGTGAATAAAGGGAAGTTAAGCATCTTGCAACAGTGATAAATGCATGCTCCTTAATTATTTGTTTATTCTTCTTTAGGCTAAATTCATAATCGAAAGAGTTCACCTTCACATACTTCCAGCAATGAATCCTGATGGATTTGAACTTAGGAGACGCGGCAATGCAAATAATGTTGATCTAAATCGAGATTTTCCTGATCAGGTATCGTCTGAATTTTCTTCATTTCTTAGGTCAACCTTGCATAAACATAACACTTGAGTGCTAATCGTCATAACTTAGCTCTTTGAAGGACTGTTTGATGCTATATTAGTAGAAAGTCCTAAAAAATTGCTATGGAAAAGTAGAAAACCAAGAAAAAAAACCAAGCCCTTGACCTTGAAGCTGTTATCAACATTTTGTGCATTTGACTAATATATTCTTGGCTTTCAAAGGAATCCTACACTATTATTATTATCAGTTCTGTGAATAATTTTAATATATTTTCCAAAATCATTGTACAAGGAGATTAAAAATTGAAACAAAGTTTCTACCAAAAAAAAATTGAAACAAAGTGAGATTATTTGATGTCAATTATTTGCTATGTATTTTGACCGATTATAGATTTCAGTAGCTCTCCGTTCTCAAAAGGAAGTAAAGGAAAAGGTCATAAGATAGGCTTCTTTGTTTTTTGGCTTGATGCTAAGTCAATATAGTGTCAATGCATTGAAATTTGAACCATCTTCAAGCTTCGAGAAGTCCTTTTGGGTTGTGTAACTCAACAACAAAAAGAAAGTCCTTTTGGGTTGTGCAAAAACCATTGCTGCTAAGCATAAGCTTCTTACTTCTTATACCTTGTTGTTTTTCTGCAAATTTGAACCCTACAAGTGCTTTTGAAATGTTGTACAATGATTGGAAATGCTTTGAAACTGTCGCCTTTTACTTTGTGAAAGCTGTATTACAAGGTGTAATTGTAAAGTTGCCATATTCATTTCATATTTCCTTTCCAACTCATGTATTTTACGTGCTGCTGTATGTATAGAAAGTCCTAGAATAATGTAATCTTACCTCTCCAAGTATAAGAATCTTGTGTACCATGATTTTCAGGAATCCAAGTACATTTCACTATTCATATCTTCGTGTGCTATTGATTGGAAATGGTTTATTATAAAAGTATTGGGTCTCATAATTTGTTCCTCCTGAACATGGTCATTTGGAAATTGGAAGAAAAGCTCCCTTGAAGGATCTGAATATATGAATGGGCTCTTGTGTGTGGCTTTACTAATTATGATATGGACACTGAAATGAGAAGGAACTGATTTTTAACATAATATTTGTCCTACTGTGTAAAATTTCCCCTTTTGATGAGCAACTAATATTGGAAAGAAATGGGTGCCATGAAATGACGAAGTTCTTTGATATGAACAATGATCTCGAAGCAAGGCAACCTGAAACAAAAGCAATTATGCGCTGGTTGAAAAGGATCCAGTTCACAGCATCAGCCAGCTTGCATGGGGTAATATTTCCTTTCAGCAACCTTGCTGGCATTTTTTAATGTCTTTGAATACTATTGCACGTGTAGAATAAATACTTTTTCATGTAAAAGAATCCACTTTGCAAGAGGAGTAATTGTTTAAACCTCCTCGCAGATAATTTTTTTAACCTTTCTAATTATATTGAAGCTCCTATGATTCTTTTCATTACCTGTTAGCCAAGAGAGGTTTGTTTTGACAATAAAACAAAGAACTACTGTTGGATTTACTTCTAAATTGATTGGTCTGGGTGATATCTCCCATTCCTCTGCAAGATAGGTCTTTTATAGTAATTGCCTATGTTGTTCTTTCCAGGGTGCACTTGTTGCAAATTATCCATGGGATGGGACTCATGATAAAAAGTAAGTTTAGTTGCGCATTTCATATGCAATGGACGTGTGCAGAAATCTAATCAGTTATCAAAATGCCAACTGTCTTGAATATTGTTCTTAATTTCTTGTTCCTCATTAAGGAACATTATTGCTTGTGCCCATACTTATTTATCATTCTAATTTCTCCTCATATATGTTCCTTCAGGAAGAACTATTATGCATGCCCAGATGATGAGGCTTTTCAATTTTTAGCTAGCATTTACAGTCGCTTCCACTACAACATGTCTCAGAGCAAGGAGTTTCCTGGAGGAATAACAAATGGAGCATCTTGGTATGATAAGATTTGTTGACCAGCAATTCGGTTTTGGAAAACTAAGTTTCTAGGAGTTAATATATTACTTCTCTGTAAATTTTGATGAGCTGTAAATTGATAAAGGTATCCTATATATGGAGGCATGCAAGATTGGAACTACATACATGCTGGCTGTTATGAACTGACTCTGGAAGTCAGTGAAGTTAAATGGCCCAAATCTGAGGAGGTTATTTTTCTCTAATCTTGTCTGAATTTTATTATTTTCTTCAAACGTATCCTCTGTTTCCAAAGTTTGATTCACAGAGTAATATTTGACATTATCTTGTGAAAATGGGTATTTTATTGTTGAGACTTGAGAGTCCTAACTTCTAGCGAAAGACAAACAATTTGTTAGGAATTTCTTTCGTCACCCAACCCCATATTCTAATGGAAGGCCTAATTCATACAATTTTTGATATTTTGTTAAATAAATTCTCTATTGTAGTCTGATGCTGAGTTTTTGTGCAGCTTCCTACAATATGGAAATACAACAAAATGGCTATGTTAAACCTTGTGGCTGCAGTTGCCAAGGTGAGAATGTGAGGTGGTGAATTTAATTTGATCTGGCCTGCTTTGTTGTTCCTTCGGTCCAGTATTTAGGTGTTACATCTTTCTTGCTTGCTTTCTGACATTTTCATGGTATGAAATTTTGAATTGTCACATTGGTTGCTTTAGCTTTTGTTTTGTTGAAGACACTTTTTCCTTTCTCAGAATGAATTAGTGTGGTATATGCATTTTTACTTGTTCCTGTTCTACTGCCTGTGAGACTTTTTTTGGTCAAACATCAATGTCTTAAGCAAATGAATTTTCTTTCCGAGTGAAATAAAAAATAGTTGAGTTACTTCTTTGCATTTCTGAGTTGAGTTAATGAAGATTAGCATGTTAAGCACAGTTGCTCTGATATTGGGATAGAGATCCTTGGTTTGGTGCCCTACGTTTTAAAACTGTTTTCTATGTTTTTCTTGCTTTTTTTTTTCTTTGGTTTGATACGTCTTTGCTACAACGTCAATCTGCTCTCTTCTTGTATTGATGAGCATACTGCTACTGCCTGTGCATTGCATTCCATCAGCTTCACTTTTATAGTGATGGCCCATTTGATTGTGCGAGAATGAGTTACTCCCTTTCTTCTGTAGTTTACTATTGTGGTTAAAAGTTAACTATTTTGCCTTGCATGTCTTGTTCTACAGAATGGAGTTCATGGAAGGATAATGTCATCAGACAATGGAAAACCATTGGCTGCTTCTATCTCCATCAAAGGAATAAATTACACAGTGCGTTTCATGCACTCGAAAACTACTGAATTTTACCATTATTTTGATGAATGTGATGCATCTTGTTTTTTAATGTTAATTGACAGGTAACTGCAAAGGAACCTTTTGCTGATTATCATCGTCTACTTGCACCAGGATTGAAATATGAAGGTATTTTGGTTCAGAATTTCTAAATTTGCTAATAAAATGCCTGCCATTTTTCCTGTGATTGAACATTTGATCATTCAAGTCTACTGGCCCTTGACTATTCAGTCAGTGTCCTTTTATTCAAGCCATTTGTCTCGCAAAAATGAACCATGCAAACATCTTTAAACCACCCTGAACCTCTGTCACCGTTTCACAATGTACAGTTACAGCCTCCATGCCCGGGTACAAGTCAAAGTCAACGTCGGTGTGGCTGGAAAAGGAAGCCACAACTGCAGACTTCATTCTTGATTCGAAAGCTGGACCAACGATGAAAAAAGTGGGCAGTGCCTGTGAATGCAACTGTGACAGCAAAGGCAACCTTGAAATGTCTGACATTTTTGTAAGGCCACACATGGAAATCTCCCTTCTTGTTGTGGTTATGTTGTTACTCTTCTTTTGCCTCATTCTAAGAAGAAGATTAGGGTTAAACTATCCAAAACACAGACAGCAGCTTGGAACAAAGAGGCCAGCTGTGGTTTGAGATGGTTTGAGATCTGCATTGTACAAATAGCAACTTGTATTTTTTTCTTAATTTTTTTTGGGATAGGAAAAAACATGTGTACTATTTAACCATGTTGAATGGAATATATTGCACTCTTTATTTTGTTCCTTTTGCGATCTGTTTGGACCACCCTTTGACACCCTTTGGCAGCATATAATTTTAACGAAATTGAATGAGTGAATCTCAAAAACAAAAAGAACAAAAAGAGTTCACTGACAGTAACGGGTGTATAATAACCTCAGGAGTTGAAATTACATTACATGAAATATATGCATTAATCGATTTTCGATTCGAAGGTGTTGGTTTGGAGATGCTCTAATAACAAGTGTCCTATGATAATACGCGATGAAAATTTGTGAGTTGGCAAAAGTCTACAAATTCAAAACTCCGCATCAAGTGAATTCTTTTAACGATCTAGTGTTGCACCATTAAAGGTGGCCCTCCAAGATCTACCTCAACTTCAACCATCCAATGAGCTGCAATACACAGAAATTGTCCGTGTTTTAGACCATGACTAAGCGGCAAGCAGGAAGTTGCCAGGGTCGTTTCAACACATTTGTGCCTACGTTCAGACATTTCCGGATGCTTGTAACATGTTGCATCTAGCAACAATGTTTTGGAAATCCTCGATAGTAAGCTGAAAAGAGAAAAATAAACATGAAGAGAAGTGTCACTTGATTGAGAAAATGAAAAACGCATGCTGAATCAATACCTGCCAAAACCCAAAAATAGTATGTTCAAAGGAGCAATCATCCCACACACACACACAAAAAAAAAAGAGTTCGGTGACTCTGTTCATTAAGATCATAGAAAATAAAGCAAGTGCTTCGAGCATGCCCAGATAAATTTCACAGAGGATATTAAACCCCTTGTGCAACATGTTTCCAAATAACATGATCAAATCAGGCTTTTCACATCAGTTCATAATGTCATGAGAAGGCAATAAGGCAAGAAAGCACAATACAAACCTTTCCATCCCCGTCAGCATCAAAGCATCGGATCATATCCATCAACTCTTTGTCGGTCCAAGTAAAATCATGAGATGAGGCCATTCTTTTCAAGTCTCTCATAGTTATGCTTCCCTTTCCAACTTCTGCATCTCAAAGCTAGTGCATTAGCACACATTCATAATAAAAACAGCGTATAAACAGCTAATGAGAGGCCATGATTCCAACAAGTATATATCAATCATCACATATATTTTTAAGATATACATACAACTAGGCTTGACATTCAATTGGCGAGAAAGCTGTAATAAACTAAACAGATTACAGAAAGATATTAGGTGAACAATCTTGTTAACACATCCATCAACTATAAATTTTCCTCTTTGGACCAGAGATACATGGTGCTAGTAACATTTGCATCACTCAAGGTCAGAAAACAAACACACATACAATAGTATCCCACTTAAATGAATCTAAATAGATAGCGCTCCACGGGGATATCAAAGTTACCATCAAACTGACAGAAATGTATGACAACATCATCCTCGCTCAATTGAACTCGATTGGTAATCTGTGAAACGCAACAATAAAGAGAATAAACCACACAGAAAATACTATAAACACAAGTAACATTGTCTGAAAAAAGATGGAGAATATGAAAACTCATTGATAAGCAGAACTAACCGATTTCCTTCCCTTCTTTTTCCCTGTAAGTTGGGGGCTATGACCTTTAACTTGATTTCCATTTACAGCTTCACAGCCTAATCCAGAATCTTCCAATGAAAAAGCTATTGCCTGAATACAAATCTCTGAGAATGAGTTACTCATTATCAGGAATAATCTTGGAAAAAAAATGGCGATGGAAACCATAAGACCATTACCTTCTTCAAAGCCTCGTCTTCGTCCATGAAATCTAAGTCGGTCACAAGCTTCTGTTTCTGGACAGAGACTTTCTTCTTAGCTCTTGATTTCTTGTTCTAAAGAGAGAATAACAAATTATTTCCGTAAAAATGTCAATTTTGAAACATCGAGTTCAAACACTATCAAGCACAGAAACGCAACAAAATGCCAACTTCGAATCATTTGGCGAAGCTGCGTACACAATTTTATACGAGCGAGACCTATACGGAAGATCGAACCTTGGACCTTCCACCACTGACATAATCCTCGTCATCATCTTCAAACCCTAAACCCGAAGAACTCGATTCATCCGCATCTTCATCTTCCCCGTCCAAATTAGGCTTGTATTCCTCGTCATCCTCTTCGTTGCGACCCCTGTGACCCGCTTCACCCTGGTCCCCAATCTCATCTCTGCTATTTCGCGCAAACGAAGCCGCCATTGTTGGCAGCCCTAGCGCTTCCATTCTCGCTCTATTTTCTTCGATTCTCAACAGTCTCGCCCTCTCGTACTCGGATAGTCCACTTTCCGGAGGCCCTATCTCCTCCTCCGCCGATCTCGAGCTTCCATGGCCGGTTCCCGCCTTCGAGCGCGTTTTCTGCTGCTTCCTCTTCCTCATCGCGCCTGCGCCAAAAAGTGAGCTTAATTCCTTCAATAACGCAAAATATATCCTCTTCGCCACAAAACTTCTTTCTCAAATTACAATTTCAAGCATGACTTTTTAAAAATGCACATATCTACCCAAACTTAAAATAGTTTGTTGCAATTAACTACTTTTTCTAAGCATGAGCTCCTCTAATTGGCTAACTACATCCATGAATAAACCTTTTTTGAATATGCAAATTTGTGAAGGTGTATTCAAATTAAATGGATATTATCTTTGTTTGATATAGTACATGTACAATATTAAAATATAAATATCAGAATTTATCATGGTTTAAATACTCCATTTATTACATAAATAATCAATTTGGATTACAACTACATCTGTACCATTTTACATCATACAATAACAATTCATTCAATTTTCAAATGTACACAATAGAGCTCGAGCTATTCAGCTCATATAATCGCTCTAGTTTTGGGGCCATATTCATCGACATAGACTATGACTAACTTCTCCATATAAGCCATCCTAACCCCACTTTATAATGTTTGTAGTCTACTTATATTTATTGATTGAATTCATTTCCCAAGTTATGTTTTCCCCACTTTCATATCCTTCTCACAGAAATCTTCGTTTGTTCATGAAATTCACAGACATTCGGTTGGATCTCTATCACCATGAAACTAATAGTGTTAGGACAACTCGAAGGCGTTTTCGTTTTGTGATTGCATATATCATTGCAGATTGAGATGAACATTGTCATTTCATTGTCTTTCATTTTTTAAACCCCTGTCTCTTTCTTTCGAAATCCAAACAGACAAGTCTCGCTGTTTGACTACTTTGTATATGTATCATATGTACTCCATCTTAGAGCATCCACAAAGGTAATATTGTGAGTGTCTTAACCCAAAAGATATAAAAAAATATATGAAATTAAAATTTAAAATTTGCATATGAGAGTGTCTTCATGTCAATGTTTATTGAAGAAGAAAATCTCTCTCAGACCATCTGCATTCATGAATGTCTTTCCAGATTCATAACTTACTTTTTCACTGCCACATCAGCCTAAAAATCCTAGTTCAGATTATCATTTTTTCACTCTCATTCATGAATTCGACCTCGGACTCATAACTTACTTTTTTATTATTATTTTTTTCTCCAAACATATACAATATGAGTGTCTATAGATAAATAAAATTAAATTATATTAAAAAATAATAATAATTTTTTTTAATTGAGGAAAACGAAGAAAAATCAGTTTAAAAAAATATATATACAAAAAGTTTCCCCACTGCCGGATGAACCTTGCTTTTTTAGGTTCTTCTACCCAAATCCTTTCCCCTGGGTTCATACTCTTTTTTTTTTTTTAAAAAAAAATTCTTTTGTCCTAGTTGGCATTTTTATGAGCCCAAAAGCTCATGAATGTGGGTAGCGTAGCCTCATATTCATATATAAATAAGAAACTGTCACCCTTTTTCGGATGAAATTTGTCATTATTATTTTATTTTATCTTTTTATATTTTTTAAATTAAGACACTCATTTTTTATGAACGAATTAAGACACTCATAATATCACCTTTGTGATGATCTTATACGTAGTATTATATATAGTCTCTAATTATTAGCTTTTCGAATAACAAAATCAAATTTTATGTGACCTATTAATTCACTTTTCGAACAACAAAATCAAATAGTTGGCCTCCAATTCAATTGGGCAGAAATTAAAATTTTGAAATAATGAAAATGGGTTCGATTTAAAAATAATAATCATGATTTAAATATTCATATTTAACGATTACATAATTTAAAAAAAATCATCAAAGTAAACTAGATAATTATCATGATTTAAATATTCATATTTAACGATTACATGATTTAAAAAAAATCATCAAAGTAAACTAGATAATAATCATGATTTAAATATTCATATTTAACGATTACATGATTTAAAAAAAATCATCAAAATGACCGTATGCATTGGTCGCATATGGTCATTTTGCTAGGCCTCTTTCATTTGAAGAGTGCGATCTCTTATGAGAACGAGAGATTGGATGATGTCATCATGGAGTTGATGAGGATCGATCATTACATCTTCACGAACTGATACACATATCGCCATTTTGTTTGCGCAACTTTGAAGATGTATCAATATTGGCTGCCATTTGGTGGGAAAAAAACACAACTCGTTAATGCAATTTAAATTCTAAAGGGTAAAAACTATACAAACTAACCTTAAAATAGGCACTTTTCACAAAACCCATTTTTTTTTTTCAAAAAAAGAAGACCCAAAAAGAGTTCGACACACCGGACATGTCCGGTGAGTCGAGAGATAAAAAAGATAGGTAACGGACAAACTGTTATGAAAAGAATTGAAATTTTTTTCGCAAATTGGTTTCCTGCAATTTACTTTTTCTTTTTTTTTTTTGGTTAAAAATAATCAGTACGTACTACAGTAGTAGCAAATACTGAAATGGACTTACACTTGGAAAGCCATAGGTAGTTGGAGCGATGAATTTGATGGGGTGGCCGAAAATGACGGTTTCTTCCACAGGTCCCGGCAAATTTGAGACCAGCATTGACACATGATTAAGCATGTTCACCGCCATTGAAGTGGAAAACTGTGACCATGAAAGTATATATATACTAATAGTTGTTCAATTTATTTCCGATGTGGGATAGTCTCGTATTAAAAAAGATCGAATGTGCATATATCCATTCACGTACCTTGAATCCAAACATCTTCATTGCTAATTCACAGACTATATAATTCACTTTGGCTCCGAAGGAACGCTTTTTCCGATCAACAGTGGCCTTCGCGTTGCGGACATACTCCAACGGGTCATCTCGCGGCCTGATGGAGAGTGGTACTATTACAAACCCTAGGTTATTCCCCAATCCAAGTTTGGTGCCCTTGTTCTTTATATCCTCCAAACCCTATTTTCATCAGTATATATATATAAATCAACATATAGAGGCTGGATTCGATGTGAACACCTTTTAAGGTGTGAACTGTGAACAAACTGATTATTCATAGGAATCACATAATTATTCGTTTGACGTAAAATAATTATTCATAGGTGTGAATAGTTTTTTCATATGAAAATTATTCGTCTGTTGCAACATAATTATTTGTATGAGTTATGTACGAATAATCATATTGTTTCAGACAAATAATTTTAATTACTAAGCAAATTTTCCTTCAAATCTCAGCCGTTTTTCTAATCCAACGTTCCAGATTTGTTCACAAATTATACCGTAAGAGGTGTTCACAAATGATCTATTGTCTCAACATATATATATATATATATATAGAGAGAGAGAGAGAGAGAGTGTGCAATTCACATAAAAATTAAAATAACTTTTAAGTTATTACTTATTACTCACCTGAATCCCTGTCATTGGCCTTTGGTTGACAGCAATTGCAATTCTCATTCTTATTTTCTTTAGCATATTTTTCGAATTCATCTCCTCTTTGGTGTTGCCGTCTGAATATATAACAACGTACCCAAAGTAATTAAATTAGTGTTGAGATATATGAGTGTGATCAAAAGAGTTTCGCATCTAAAGTTGAGCATAGCAAGCCTTACTAAATGAATGAGTGAACTGCGCACTCCTTCTATTGCTAATTAGGTAAGGTAATAATTTAGAGTGACTTACTGCCATGTCTTCGAATAAGATACCGAGACAACCCAGCTTCTATGATTCCTATGGCGACATCGTTGATGGTCTACGCACCACAATACATGTTAGACAACGTACATACATATAGATCTTGAAGGCAATGAATTTAAAGTGATGACATTACAAGGCAGGAAATGTAACACTTACAACTCGCATTGCATTTTTTATCAGCTTCATATCGTCCAAGCTAACTGTTTTATAGACGAACCTTCTTTGCTTGGGGTTGGTTCCCGGGTGTGCTAGGGTTAGCGTATATGAATCCTTCAAGAAAAGCGACGTCGCTATGAACATTAAAACATCTATGACCGTGTTACAGAGTGCCTGTAACCACCACCACACCGCCAAGATGAAGCTCCAAGGCAGTTTCCAACACCTACGCTTATCAACAACATCGTCGTTTTTCTTCTTCTTCTTCTTCTTCATGGTTGCAATAGTTGGAAGAGCGTCGGGATTGGACAGTTGGCGTGTCCAAGCGAGGATATGCGACGTAATGGAGATGCCGTCGCCAAGAGAGTGATGGATTCGGAGGATGGCAAGGGATTCGGCCTCGGAAGTCTTCACGTTGAGGAGATGGATATCCCACGGTGGCTTTGATGTATCAAGTGATGTATTGGAGAGACTGTGAAGGTAATCCTCCACAAACTGATCGGCTGCGACGCGGGTGTTGCTTAAGGCAGTGTGGTTGATGGCCGGTATCACAATGTGATCGTCTATGTTCACTTGTGGGATTTGCACCCATTTCCACTCCCCCTTTTCTCCTTCAACCTATACATCAATAACGTTTTATTACAACTAACTAAATTACTGAATTAGCTATACTTAAAAAACTGAAAGCGAATATAAATATAATTTGATTTTAAAGTATATAGATAGATAGACAGACATATAGATACCATGAGGCTTGAGAATCGGGGATGGTTTAGAGCAAGGGGAAGTTGTGCCCTGACAACATCAATATTGATCGGAGAGTCTAACCCGATGAGGACGACAATGTGGGTGGAAAGTGTGCGGACAAAAACCAGAGAGGTAGGGCTCATAGGCTCCACCAGCATCTCTCCGGCGACACTAGCTAGTGTCGCTGCCTTGTCAATCGTCACCTTCGTCTCACCCCACATCCTTAGTTAGTTTAGGAGCTTCAAAATAAACATATATGGATGAATTGTTTTTTGACGAAGATGAGTCTAGGGGTGGAGGGGATCATTTTGGAATTTGATGATTGATGATAATATATATAGTACCATTTTGAATCGATCATTTTGTACATATACTTTTACAATTTTTTTTTTTAAAATAACGTGACACGCAGTGAGTATTATTGTTATAGAGGGAAAGTTGAATACTAACCTGACCATTTAAGAATGAAAATAAATGAATTTCTTTATTATATTTTTTTACTAGATTTTTCAAACGATGGCTGAATACGGGGCGACTCTGTGTATAGAAAGGATGTTTTGGAGGTTTTACGCTTTTTTCCGTCTGCTGACTTGTCGGACTACCCAATTCCAGCTCTGTCAGATCTCAAATATTTTTCCTTGTAAAAAAAAGAAGAGCAGGTGACGATTAAAGCATTTCATTTAATGGCCACAGGTACTGAGGTACGGATCTGTATCAATATAGAGTAATTCAAGTCCATTAAATCCTTTCCTTTAATTTGACAGATAAGGTAGCGGAGGCGGATCCATCCATATATGTAGTTCACGTACGGTGGTTAGCACCATTATTGGAGTCAACACTCAACAAGGGTAAAGGTGAGGATTTTGTGTTGGAGATCGATTTCCAGATCTGGATTAATTCAAGTTTGAGGGTGAGTATATTTAACTGTAATATACTAATACGTAGTATGGTTTAAGTCTTGTTTCACAATTTTTGTACACGTGAATATGTTAATACAATGTTATAAAATTATACGATTACGGAGTATTACTCTTGTCTAAAAAAACATTTTATTTAATATTTACACGTTTTTTTAATAAAAAAGGATAAAAATTACTTCATCCGTTTACATTTAAATGACTTTTTACTATTTATACATGTTTTTTAAGGTGTGAAAAACTATACTCCTGTAAAATAATAATTTTTTAAATAATTTTTTTCAATAATCTCATATTTATTAGTGATAAATATAATATTATTAAAAAAATTAATATAGGTTTTACCGTTCTAAAACTACGTGCTTGATTTGAAAAAGTCACTTAAAAGAAAACAGAGGGAGTATATAAAATATTAATTTTTTTTTATTAATTTCTTAATGATTTAATATTCATTTATAATAAGTGCTCGTTTGGATGAACTTAAGAAGTACACTTGTTAGGAATTTAATTCATGGGAAAGTAAGTTCCTGTTAAGAAAACATGTTTGGATAAGTTTAACTTTCTGTAAATTAAAATCATGCGTTTTGAACCAATCACAAGTTTATGTAGTGGTTGTGGGGCTACATCTCTGTTGTGAGCTTAGTTGTACTCAAGCCTTGAGTCAAGGCTTTACATGGGTGGAGTAATGTTGTAAGACTAGCCAGATGAGGGCTATATAAGGCCTCATATGGGCCTGATTTGGGCATGTTGAATGATAAGCCCAATTTACACCCTCTATCTCTCCTCTCTTCTGTAATTCTCTATCTCTCTCAATCTGTCTATCTCTCTCTTTCATTCTCTCGGTTGAATTCAACGCACAACTAACACCGGTGGTGGTGGTGGTCTCAGGATCACAACAGTTGGTATCAGAGCCAGCGCGATCAGAGCTTCGAGATTCAGATTCATGGCGGAGGGTACAAGGTCCAAAACTTCCGATGCCCAATTTCAAGAATTCCGGGATGACGTCCGTTCTTTCATGGCGGCAAACGCCAAATTCATGGAGGATTCGCAAAGGCGACAGGATGAGCAAGCGAGGCAGTTGGACGAATTCAAGAAAGTGACAAGAGCAGCGCATGGAGCAATTGACTGATTACATCCGCAACCCCCCGAGACGAGATCGCTTGATTGATGATACAGATCCGGGAGGACGAGGCGGAAGGGAAGGCCGACAAATGGAAAACGGGAGCGCTTCTGGAAATCGGGCATCGTTGATGGGAGCTGGTCCACCAGAGAGGGAAATTCCGGGAGCAAGAAGAGCTCCAATGTCTCAAGGAGGTGGCGTCGGGGGCTCCGGGACCAGCGCGGCTGACAACAATCGAGGACATAGGTTACCAAAGCTTGACTTTCCGCGTTTTGATGGCAAGAAACCAAGACACTGGATTCGGAAGTGCGAAAAGTACTTCGGAATCTTTGCGATCGACGATGATCAGAAGGTGGAGATCGCGGCAATGTATCTTGATGACAAAACGGATACATGGTTGCAGGGTTACGCGATGCAGAAACCGAAGGTGCGATGGGTTGAGTTCTGTGACGATCTTTGTGAAAGATTTCGGGATAGCCGTGAGACGGAAATCGTGGCGCAGTTCAACAAATTGCAACAGGTTGATGAATTGGAAGTTTACAACGAAGCTTTTGAGGAATTGAGGGCAGGCATGTTGGCTTTCAACCCTCATCTATCGGAATCTTACTTTGTCTCGAGTTATATGAGCGACCTCAAGGAGGAAATCCGGGCATTGGTGCAGCTGGGACGTCCGACAACAATGGCATCGGCTATGGAGCATTCCAAGCTTCACAACAAAGCAGTGCAGGCCCTTATTCGAGTTACGAAGACTCCTTGGAAGCAAGCCTCTGGATCACCATCTCCAGTAGCTTTCAAGAACGGTGGGTGGAACAGAGAGACTTCTAAATCTTTCTCAGGTACAAAAACATCTCCGGCTTCGTCTACAGGATCCAATATCAGTACAGGTCGATCAGTGGATACTAAGAAGGGTTTGTGTTATAAATGCGGGGATAAGTTCTTCTATGGGCACAAATGTAAGTCTCAATCATTATTCAGTTTGGTGGCTCAAGAAATCCAGGAAAATGAATACCCAGGGGATGTTGATTATCAACAACTGCATCAGGAAACAAATCAAGCGGAAACTGAAGTGTATGTGCATGCGCTGACTAGTGGTGATTCGGGTAGTACCATTCAGGTGAAAGGATCTATCAAGGGCAAAGAAATTACAATTTTGATAGACAGTGGGGCAACTCACAGTTTTCTTGATGCTAGATTAGCTATGGGTGCTGGTTTTGAGATTGGAAAGGCTGGGTTCATGCAAGTTAACACCATAAATGGTACGATGTTCAATAATAAAGTTTGTATAAACTTTGTTTGGGATATGCAGGGTTGCAGCTACAAATATAGCATTCGATTATTGAACACGGAGGGAAGCGATATGATTTTAGGTACGGATTGGCTAGTTGGGTTTAATCCGGTGTTATTCGATTTTGTCAAGGTGCAAATTTCTTTTGAAAAGAAAGGGAAATAGGTGGTAATTAAAGGTATTAAGGAGGACACTGATCAGGGTATGGCTTCTGTTAAAGTGCTTACTGGCAGACAGATTCGCAAGTTGTGTATGAACAGAGACATCGAGTTAGCTGCACAGATTGGGCAAGTATGCAATCTCCAAGCAGTTAGTAAGCAGTGTCCTGAGGAGATCAGCGAGGTCTTAAGGGAATTTGACGATGTTTTTCAGAAGCCAAAGGAATTGCCACCCATACGGTCTCATGAACACGCAATTGTTCTGAAGGAAGGCGCTGCGCCTGTGGCTTCAAAACCGTACAGATACCCCTATCTGTAGAAGACAGAGATTGAGAAGCAAGTGTCTAAGATGCTGAAAAATGGAATAATCCATCCTAGCCATAGCCCTTTCGCATCACCAACCTTGCTAGTGAAGAAAAAGGATAGGACATGGAGATTTTGTATTGACTATAGGAGATTGAATGAGATGAAAGTAAGTGACAAATTTCCTATTCCACATATTGATGATTTACTTGATGAGTTGAAAGGAGCATCGATGTTTTCCAAGTTAGATCTCCGAGCTGGGTATCATCAGGTGCGTATGTTGGAGAGGGATGTGTCAAAGACTGCATTCAGGACACACCATGGGCACTACGAGTTTCGAGTAATGCCATTTGGACTTACGAATGCACCAGCTACGTTTCAAGCATTGATGAACGATGTGTTTCAGCATATGTTGAGGAAGTATGTATTAGTTTTTTTCGATGATATACTGGTGTACAGTAGTGATCTTCAGCAGCACACTACTCATTTAAGAAGTGTTCTTGAGACTCTCAAACAACATTCACTCTTTGCCAAGAGATCAAAGTGTGAGTTCGCCCAGCAGCAGGTGGAATATTTGGGCCATATAATTTCGAATTCAGGTGTTGCAACAGACCCCAGGAAGATTGAAGCTATGAGATGCTAGCCAACTCCAACGAATCTGAAAGCCTTGAGGGGGTTTTTGGGTTTGACAGGGTATTATCGCAGGTTTATAAAGGGCTATGGGATTATTGCCAAGCCACTCACTGAGTTACTGAAAAAGGATGGATTTCATTGGAGTGATGAGGCCGAAAGGGCATTTGTTAAGCTCAAGGAAGTGATGTCGTCACCACCTGTTTTGGCAATGCCAGATTTCGACTCTCAGTTTGTGGTGGAAACCGACGCTTGTGATTCAGGGGTGGGGGCTGTGTTGATGCAACATGGAAGGCCCACTGCATTTATCAGTCAGGCACTACGAGGCAAGCACTTGATGATGGCTGTGTACGAGAAGGAGTTATTGGCCTTGCTTTTAGCCGCTGAGAAATGGAGGCATTATCTTGAAGGGAGAAAATTTACAATCAAGACAGATCATCAACCCCTACAGCACCTACTTGATCAGAAATTATCCACGCAATTGCAGAGAAAAGCTGTAAGGAAGTTGCTTGGCCTTACATATGACATTGTGTATAAGAAGGGAGTAGATAATAACGGATGCCTTGTCCCGGATTCATGAGACAAAAAGTGGCTCCTGTGCAGCCCTCCTAATGGTACAACTGGTGTGGATTAAGGAACTGACAGCTAGCTATAAGGGAGATGATGTGGCACAAGAGTTGATAGTGACAACCCTCTCGAGGAGCCCGGGTCAATATGCCTTTACTTCGGGGGTGTTAAGATACAAAGGGAGGTTGGTGATTGGCAGTGAAGGTCCTCTCCAAAGGAAGTTACTGGAAGCTTTACATGATGAGCCGATTGGGGGATATTCGGGCATCAATGGGACTTATCAGCGATTGAAACAAATTTGTTTTTGGCCTAGGATGAATGCTGCAGTAACAGAGTTTGTCAAGAATTGCGATGTGTGCCATAGAAGCAAGGCCGAAAGTGTGGCAAGCTCGGGATTGTTACAACCTCTGCCTATTCCTGCTAATGCTTGGACCCATATAAGCATGGATTTCATTGAAGGGTTGCCTAAATCCCAAGGTAAAGACGCAATCCTGGTGGTGGTGGATCGTTTAACCAAATATGCGCATTTCATTCTGCTGAGTCATCCTTTCACAGCTGCATCTGTTGCTGCGTTGTTCATGGAGAATATCTTCAAATTGCACGGATTGCCCAGTAGCATTGTGTCAGACAGAGATAAGATTTTCTTGAGTACATTCTGGCAGCAGCTCTTCAAAGCCATGAACACAAAACTGGAGATGAGTACCGCCTATCATCCGCAATCAGATGGACAAACCGAGAGGGTGAACCGTTGTTTAGAAACATATCTCCGGTGCATGACTTCTGATCATCCGAAGAGATGGGCAAAGTGGATTTTTCCTAGCGGAGTGGTGGTGTAATACTACCTTTCACACTGCTTTAAAAATGTGCCCATTCAAAGCTCTGTATGGCTCATCACCGTCGCACCTCGGGGTGAATTGGTCAGCGGGTAGTTCGGCTCCCGTAGCATATTGGTTGGAGGAACGCCAGGGAGTGCTCCGCCAGTTGAAACTTCATCTCCAACAAGCTCAGTCCCGTATGAAGCTGTTCGTTGATCGCCATAGATCTGATCGTACATTGGAGGTGGGTGATTTGGTTTATGTAAAATTACAACCATACAGGCAGACGTCGGCGGCAATCCGGAAGAATCTAAAGCTTAGTTCCAAATTTTACGGTCCTTATAAAGTTCTGGGCAAGGTCGGACCAGTGGTCTACCGAATTGAGCTTCCGACAAGTTCGAAAATTCATCCGGTATTCCACGTTTCGCAGTTGAAACCCAAATTGGGGGCGACGCAGGGGGCATTAGCAGACATGCGAGACACTGATGAGGATGGCTCGATTTTGATTGAACCAGAGGCTATCCTAGATACCTGATTGCACAAGCTGTCCAATGGCGATCCGGTGACTGAATGGCTAATCAAGTGGAGGAATCTCAGTAGTGAGGAGTCCACCTGGGAACCAACTGCACATATTCTAACTCAATTTCCCAATTTTCAGATGTAAATGCGTGATTGAACCTGTATGATTCAATTGTGAGCTTAGTTGTACTCAAGCCTTGAGTCAAGGCTTAATAGGGGTGGAGCAATGTTGTGAGCTTAGTTGTACTCAAGCCTTGATTCAAGGCTTTACATGGGTGGAGTAATGTTGTAAGACTAGCCAGATGAGGGCTATATAAGGCCTCATATGGGCCTGATTTGGGCATGTTGAATGATAAGCCCAATTTACACCCTCTATCTCTCCTCTCTTCTGTAATTCTCTATCTCTCTCACTCTGTCTATCTCTCTTTCATTCTCTCGGTTGAATTCAACGCACAACTAACACCGGTGGTGGTGGTGGTCTCAGGATCACAACAATCTCATGCCAAGAGGTTCGAAGTTCGAATCCCCTTCGAAACATGGAGTCGCTTGTGAGTGGGAGGGTCAAACCCTTAAATGGGTCACACAGTACCCGATCCAAATGTAGAGCGACCAAGTCGATCGAATTGGACTAAGATAAAAAAAATCATGTGTTTTGTTTGGTTGAATATGAACTTTCATGAGAATTTGTGTAAAATTACTTTTATAGCCCTTATTAATAAAACTATTTATTTAAATTATGGACAAATACGTAATTTGTGATTTAAAAATAAAAAGAAAATATTTTTTGAAATAAATAAAAAGGGTGAATTTCAACTTACCCACACTCCATATGGTAATTTCAATTCCTCCATTTTGATGGAATTAGAATTTCCAAAAATTCTACTTCCTGCGTTTTTTAAAAACAAAATTTGAATAAAAAAACAAGTATTAAAATCTACTTCCTAAGTTATTTCAATTCATGGGTTTTTTTTAATTTAATCCAAACGAGCACTAAGTATGAAATCATAAACAAATTAATAAAAAAGTTTATAATTATTAATCTATATATTAATTAAAACCAAAGTACCTACGCCACGTGTCACACCCTCACGCAAAGTTATTTTTGGCAACATTTATATTGACTATATTTAGAAATAACTTTTTTTTAAACATCTATCTATATCTATATATATTAATTAAAACCAAAGCACCTACGCCACGTGTCACACCCTCGCATAAAGTTATTTTTGGCAACATTTATATTGAATATATTTAGAATTAACTTCTTTTAAACAATCTATATATCTATCTATCTATATAATATATTAAAACAGAAGCATTTTTGTCACGTGTCACAACCTTAGCACAAGATATTTAAAGAAGTTAAATTATTAAAAAATTAATTTATTTTAGTCAACTAATTAATATATCCTTCAATATATCCATGTATCATCTTAATTATGTCAACTTATTCTTCTTCTTATTATTATTATTTATATACTTTATATAATAATATTGTCTTCTTATATAATTTTATTATAATTTATCTATATATCTGTATATCTATACAATATGTTAAACTACTTCCTATGTTTTAAGTATCTATATATCTATATAATATATTAAAATAGAAGCATTTTTCCCACGTGTCACAACCTTAGAACAAGATATTTATAGAAGTTAAATTATTACAAAATCAATTTATTTTAGTCAACTAATTAATATATCCTTTAATATATCCATGTATCATCTTAATTATGTCAACTTATTCTTCTTCTTCTTCTTATTATTATTTATATACTTTATATAATAATATTGTCTTCTTATATAATTTTATTATAATTTATCTATATATCTGTATATCTATACAATATGTTAAACTACTTCTTATGTTTTAAGTAATGAGATTAATTCAAAACTATGTTTCAATAAAGCTACATTCTATATTAAAGAATAACTATTAAGAGAATTATTTTATTTATTTATTTATTTATGTTATTTACATATCTATACTTTTAATCATCTATATAATATATTAAAACATAAGCATTTTTTTCAGTTGTTACAACCTTAGAATAGGATATTTATAGAAGTTAAATTATTATATTTTTATGTTATGATCTCATAAATTGTTATTAGTTGAAAATGTATACATTTTTTTACCATATATCTATATTTAATCATTAATGAAATGAGAATATTTTTGAAATACCCGCGTATTTCCGTTTATTTAATTTTAGAATTTAATTAAATAAAAGTCGGAATCATCTCTTTTTCCTATTATTCTAATGCGTCAAAATTCGTAAGATCGTTATTTCACAATTTATAATGTGAAATGTGGGGAATTAATTTATTTAAGTTATTTAAATAAATTAAAGTTTCACAAATAATATTTATATATTATTTATGGGTTAATTAGTGGGTAACTTAGTTATATATATATATATATATATATATATATATATATATATATATATATATATATATATATATATATATAATATGTGTCTTCAGGTATAGGGGAGGGTTCAAGTGAGAAGTAACCGGTCCGGTAAGAAGGTGAGAAGTAGTGGGATACACGCGCTTTCTTTTTCCTATTCTCCCGTCACCTTTGCATAACCTCCAGATCCACGCTTGCCTTATCTCCTCTTCCCGCTCCTCCAGATCCGGCAACTTCGTTCCTCACGATCTTCTCCGCTTCGCTGCTCACCTTCGTTCCTCCAGACGATCGCCAGAGTCGATCAGACGCTGCTCGAATTGGATCCTCACGAGCGCTTGGAAGGGTTTCTCACGATCTCCTTCCATCGGAGCCCTGATTTCGACTCTGCTTTTGGCCGGTTTTGCCACGAATTGGATCCTCATCAAAGCCGTCATGGTGATCGAATCGAGATGGGGATTGGACGACCTGGCTTGCAGCAAGAAGCTGGTCGGCGGGATGAGACGGACGAGCCTGACTCTCCAACCACCACCGGCCTTCCATTGAATCCTCTTCTCTCTCACTTCAATCTTAGCGGATAATCTAAATTAAATTAAACAATAATCTGATTGTTACACACTAAATCCCCTTCTCTCTCACTTTAATCTATGCTTAACTTCAATCGAAATGGAATTGTTGTTGCAGGAGGCTTGATATGTCAAGTAATTACAAATAATAAATATGTAATAAATGTAATCCAACTCCTGGCCTAAAAAAATAATTACAAGACTTCCTCCCGTTGTAGTGGAAGGGTAGTCAAGATCGATCCACGAGGAGGCGTGTCAGCGGGATCCTAGTAGCGTTGGAAATTTCACGTATGCGTCGACCAGAAGCCTCGATTTCGACCTTGGTGCTTGATGTCGAACTCGGCTGTCGATGTTCTCTGCAACAGAAGACCTGCAGAAACAAAAACAAGTGGTCGATATCGACTAGAAGGGGTCGATATCGATGTCAGTTCACGAAATCGACTGGCTCAGAAGACTGCCAGTCGATACAGAAGGGTCGATATCGATGCTTGGGGGTCGATATCGATGTCAGGAAACTCCGCAGCGATGTTCGTCGTCGACTCAGAAAACTGTCGACGAACTTAGTGGTCGATATCGACTGGTAGGGGTCGATATCGATGTCTCCCTGCAGTGGGTTAGTTCTTCGTCGGCAAAGAAGGGCCGAAGATTTAAGAGTGGAGAGAGAAGCAATGAACAGAAATAACAGTGGGTTTGACTGAATATAAACTTATTTAAAAAGCAACCCCTAGGATTAGGGTTTACCACAACGTTAACCAATGCATGCGATAAGATAAATAAGACGGACAATTGCGCTATTTCACCCGAGGGACAAGCTTTCGCCGTACACCAACTCTTAGGATTACTCTTGCAAATAAACCTAATTGTCTCTACCAATTTTATGTTTATAACTCAAGTTTTTAGCATGAATCCCTTTTCTTTCGATTATGACTAAACATAGAATCGTAGGAGAAGAGATAGACACAACGATATCAACATCAAATACTTACCTCAAGCGTGCGTGGCTAACGTCGGGCTCATCCCGACCCTAAGAGCTTTGGGGAACTACTCGCTTCTCATCATGGAACTCATTGTTGATTGAAGGAAAGAAACTTGCATTAAAATAAACTTCGAAGCTTTACAACTCAACGTCAACTTTCGCAAACGTCAAACCCTAAAACTTCTCTCTAACTCTAACTCTATTGTCTTGATTGATGATTGTTTCTTGGATTGGATGAAAGATGCTTGAATGCCAGCTCCCTAGGGCTTTATTTATAGGCTACTAATCCTCGCTATCCAAGGATTGTAACTCCTATCTAAACTATGAACTCTATCCAAACGATTAGGATAGGTCTTTTCTTTTTGATAAACGTAAATAACTTAAAGGTAAAAGATTAATAAAACATCAGCTGCCATCTATCTTGAAAGTATGAGATAATTCTGTGCCTCCTTGAAGATATAGTTCCAATCCGCATTCGAAATCGAGTCTATCTTCTGTCGAGATAAGGGGTCGATATCGACACCAGGGGTCGATATCGAGGTGTCTGTTCCTGCTCGACTTGTTCAGCTCTGGTCGATTTCTATGTTGAGGTCGATATGGGGTCGATATCGACACCGGAGGTCGATATCTAGGTCTAAGGTCGATATCTACCTCTTCTCAGCTTCACTTGATTCCTTCGTTTTGACTCCGATTTCGCTCGAATTCCTGCATGGTTAGCTCAAAACTTGTGCAGACCCTATTTCTTACATTTTAGCCCATTCTTACACAAGTTTATATTCTTTTGAACCTTTTCTTTGGAGATCGAATGAAATATGAAGTCAAAAGATGCAATAAAAGAAGGTGCAAATGTGTACATCAGGAATCAGGAAGAAACTAGTCATCTTTTGATTCATGCGATAGCTTTGTCAAATTTAAAGGTCTTCGGCCGCTTGGCTTATCATTCTATCAGGATGATGCTGAATTAATCTATTAAAATTGCAATATTATCTATGTTGTACTACGTATGATCGTAGCTGATAAAGAAAACAGAGGCTGTTGATTTGCAAGCTTGAATGGAATTTCGATTGTCCAAAAGAACTTAATTCCAACAACAAACTGGGGAAAAAGAAGATATGTGTGATTGTTGACGGTATTGATGCAAAATGGTAGGTATAAATAGTATTCGTTTAGGGTTTTATATCAAGTGGTTCAGGGTTTTATATCAAGTGGTTCAGGGTTTTTAATACCAAGTGGTTCATGGGTTTTTATATTAAGTGGTTCAGGGTTTTAAACCAAGTGGTTTAGAGTTTTAAAACCAAGTGGTTCAGGATTTTAATACGAAGTGGTTCAGAGTTTTTATACCAAGTGATTCATTAAATATATAGTAGTGGTTCATGAAATAAAGAGTAGTGATTCATAAAATGAAGAGTAGTGGTTCATGACATAAAGAATATTGGTTCATCAAATAAAAACTATTTGGTTTATGGACCATTTTATTTTAAAAACAAATAAATAAATAATTAAAAAATAAACAATAAAAGGGAATAAAAGAAGAATGAAAATTTTACAATTATTAAATAGTAGTGGTTCATGAAATAAATTCTAATGGTTCAAGAAATAAAGAGTAGTGGTTCATCAAATAAATAGTATTGGTTCATGAAATAAATAATATTTGTTCATGCATCATTTTATTTTAAAAACAAATATCAAAAGAAAAAAAAAAGAACAATGAAAATTTTACAATTATTAAATAGGAGTGGTTCATCAAATAAAGAGTAGTGGTTCATGAATTAAATAGTAGTGGTTCATGAAATAAAGATTAGTGGTTCATAAAATAAATAATATTGGTTCATGCAATAAATAATTAAAAACAAATAAATAAATAATTAAAAAATAGAGATTGGTTCAGTAACTAAATAGAGATTGGTTCAGTGACTAAATAGAGAGTGGTTCAGTGACTAAATAGAGATTGGTTCAGTGACTAAATAGAGAATGGTTCAGTGACTAAATAGAGATTGGTTCGGTGATTAAATAGAGATTGGTTCAGTACTAAATAAAGAGTGGTTCGGTGAATAAATAGAGATCGAATCAGTGACTAAATAGAGATTGGTTCAGTGACTGAATAGAGAGTGGTTCAGTGACTAAATATAGAGTGGTTCGTTGACTAAATAGAGAGTGGTTCAGTGACTAAATAGAGATTGGTTCAGTGACTAAATAGAGATTGGTTCAGTGACTAAATAGAGAGTGGTTCAGTGACTAAATAGAGATTGGTTCAGTGTCTAAATAGAGAATGGTTCAGTGACTAAATAGAGATTGGTTCGATGATTAAATACAGAATGGTTCAGTACTAAATAAAGAGTGGTTCGGTGAATAAATAGAGATCGGCTCAGTGACTGAATAGAGAGTAGTTCAGTGACTAAATATAGAGTGGTTCGTTGACTAAATAGAGAGTGGTTCAGTGACTAAATAAAGATTGGTTCAGTGATTAAATAGAGATTGATTCAGTGACTAAATGGAGAGTAGTTCAGTGACTAAATAGAGAGTGGTTCAGTACTAAATAAAGAGTGGTTCGGTGACTAAATAGAGATTGGTTCAGTGACTAAATAGAGATTGGTTCAGTGACTAAATAGAGAGTGGTTCAGTACTAAATAAAGAGTGGTTCGGTTACTAAATAGAGAGTGATTCAGAACTAAATAGAGAGTGGTTTTGTACTAAATAAAAAATTCAATTATAAAAACAAAAAATTCAATTATAAAAATATATTTTTCATTTTTATGAACCATTTTATTTGAAAAACAAATAAAAAATTCCATTATAAAAATGTGAAATAGACGTGGTTCATTAATTTTATAGTAATTGAATTGGTTCATGAAGAAAATAGAAGTGGTTCATTAATTTTATAGTAACTAGATGACATGCCCGTGCGTACGCACGGGACATGTAGCTCATCTATATATACACAAATTTTGTATGTGACATTAGTTTTATATATATAATTTTAATTTTAATAATGAACTCCATAGTTACTCATCTTTGTTGACATTGATTATAAATTTATAATTGATAAAACATTTTCTTGGCTCTCATATAAAATCATAAATATACATTAACTATTATTTTATATTCTTAAAATTATAAATTAATGATAAGTGGAAATTAGCCTTATATAAATGAGAGAAAGTAATAAAAAAAAATAAAAAAATAGCCTGAAGGTAAAATAATTTAGTGCATTATTCTTTTAAACTATCAACCCATCAACTACTAAATTTAATTTAAAGTATTTTCTGATAATTTATTAATTATGTGAGTTAATACACAAATTAAATTAGGCAAAATGAATATATAAATTGAGAAAATTATTAAAATTTTGTAATTAAATGGCACATTTATAAAGGAACTGAACACTCTCTCTCTCTTTATTTATATATATATAGAGAGAGAGACTCACTCTTATCAAACATCAATCATCATTATCATAATATTGCAACCACATTAATGGAGAACATGAAATGACAAAGTTTATTTGGAATTAAATTATGCAAATTGTAATCAATACCTCTAAAATTAATCAAATATATTATGGCCAATAATCTTCTTTGTTGAAGTAATTGTTACGATCTAGTTATAATAGTCCATGAAGAGCTTGAAAATTAAGGTTTGCCACTCTCGTTGATCCATGCAACTGCAAGAATCAACTATAAATCTCATGTGTTAGAACATTGTTTTTCATTGAAATATCTCAAAAAAATTAATTAACAACTAAGTATTTATCGAGATATAACTTTAATGTTTGATGAAATAGACGTTAAAAATTAATGATAGTATAAATTCCTATGCTTGACATACTTAATATACATAGTTTGAATTAAAAAATTATTTTATCTTAAATAAATAAAATAAAAATTTTCAAACTTATCAAATAATGGAAATTTAGGAGGATAAAATTTGGGTTAATGTCTCTTCTTTTGTCCTTACAAAAACATAAAATTAGATGATAATTAATTATATAGACATGTATCTATGGATACAATATGTCGTTCAAATTGTAAAAACAAGACTATATGCCTATGTAATTATTTGATCGTACAACTTGTACTAACCTATGTAACTTTTCGCATGCTCAATCCTTTGGACGACGAATGCATATATGTTCCCACTTCATATAGCAAATGTAGTTTGTGAAGGGGATACAATCAAAATGAATTAAGTGTTTAGTGTATATGTTGCATCTTGCTTGCATATTCTTCTTAATTGCCTTTTAATAAGAATCTAAGGTCACCATGTATTTGTTACAAATTAAGTTTAGGAATTTTAGATTGCTTTTTTCTTCGTCCATATTTTTGCAGGTTATCTTGTGAGGTCGTCCAATGATGGCAGAAACAGAGGCGTAGCTTCATTGATAGTAAACACAGCACCAACCTTGAAGCTAAATAAGGGTTTTTCTTGTTTCAGATGCAGGCCTTGGTTTCCAATTACAGTGTTCTAAGCACTACACTCAACCCGGGTGTGTCGGTTGATATCTACTTGAAACAAGCTCAGTTTGGAGATATGAGGAGTTACAAAGCATCTTTGGTTTCATGGTTGAAAAGTTTTTGCAAAACAAAAAAGAACCAGAAAAAAGAGATTGTTAAAATAAATTCTTTCAAAACACAAATCAATAAAAATTTTTTTTTTGAAAGATGAAGCAACAAACACAGGTGAGCCTATCGCCTCCAACACCTCCTTCGGGATCCCGTGGTGGCATGGTTCACCATCTTAAAGAACCAGTATACCTCTGCGGCTACGCATATTTCGCCCAGCACGCCCCTGCATAGCGCCAAATCGACCGGCCGTTGTCACCCCGGACAAGTGTTTCACCGGAATCTTGGGTATTGACGGTGTTCGAAATACTTGAGATGGTCATGAGTGCTCTGACAAGGGCGGATGAATACGTGTGGGATTGAGTTGCATGATGCAAGAATCCACCAGTCCTTTGACTCCTCCGGCTTTGATGTAGTCGAAGATTTGAGGTAGGCATATTGCCCCTTGATCAGTAGCTTATATATATATATTGTAATTACCCATTAATTAATTAGGCAAATTGCCTCTTAGTTTCAAACTTTCAATCGATCAGCAAGAAAATAAAGAGACTAAAGTTATAGGATTGTAACCGCATGATATAAAGGGGCTGAATAAAGAGGCTAATTAATTACCCATTAATTAGGCAAAATGTCTCTTGGTTTGAACCGGAAATAAAATAAAGGGGCTGAATTTATGGTATTGTAACCGAAAACAAATTGAATACACATTTATGAAAAAGATCAATTAAGTTTTTTTTTTTAAAAATCAAGGTTATAATAATGGATGGACATTAATGAGGTTGAATACAACTTTTCTTGTTTATTATAGATTGGTTAAGCATATATAATTGAGAGTGGTTCAATTACTCTATATATAATGATTCGTGAATTAAATAGAAGTGGTTCATGAAGTAAATAGAAGTGGTTCATCAATTTTATAGTAGTTGGTTCAACACATATATAGAGAGTGGTTCAGTGACTAAATATATAATGGTTCATGAATTAAATAGAAGTGGTTCAGTGACTAAATAGAGATTGATTTAGTGACTAAATAGAGAGTGGTTCAGTAACTAAATAGAGATTGGTTCAGTGACTAAAATAGAGAGTAGTTCAGTGACTAAATAGAGATTGCTTTAGTGACTAAATAGTATTGGTTCATGAAATAAATAGTATTGGTTCATGAACTATTTTATTTTAAAAACAAATGAATAAATAATTAAACAAATGAATATATTTTGTAGGGAATAAAATCTTGAACCAATTAAATGTGAGGTTGTAAGGAATAAATTAGAACGAATGCACGCTATATTAAAAATGAATAAAATTCGTTAAAAAAAACACAAATAAAATCCTTATTAATTGAGAGCCTTAAGGAATAAATTAAAAGCAATAATAACTTAAACAAAGTTAATTTGCTTACCCAGTTGGCGCAAGGGATGGATTTTAAAAGTGAAGTGTCGTGTTCGATTCCCAGCCCATTTCCTTTTTCAATATTACTGTACTTGATAAGTGAGAGTTGTGGGCCACGCGCGCCTGGGGAGAGATCTGCGAGTGGGGGTATTGTGTTGCGCGCTGGGGACGCGCGATTTAATATTAATTTTAATTTCTGTTGAATTATTTTAATCTTTGTGGACCAATGAAATCGCTTCTTTTCTTCTTACCGGTTCATCTCTTCTCACCTGAACCCAACCCTTCAGTTATATATAATACGTTATATATGTTTATATATACACATGTACATACCCAAATAAGAATTGGCAGCCCATTTCAGCTTGAATCCGGCCCACTGAAGCATCCCACAACAGCCTCCAGAAGTGAGCACACGGGAGATCCGATTTTTTGTTAACAAAATCTATCTTTAACTACATGATAAGTAACAATCTTTGGCTAAATCGTTCCAACCTAAAATCTTCATCTTTAGGGGATCTGATTAGATTAAATCTTAGAGGACGTTACTAGCTTCCCATCCCTATCAAACACATGGCATAACTTCCTCTCCATCATCCTCTGTAAACCCATAAACATCAGCCGAAAATCACAAACGACAACTATCTCCGTTCACCCTCAACCACGATTCCGACGATCCCAAGGCCGACGACCACCACCACAGGTCTCCTCCAACATCCAGGAAGCCACCATGCAAGCCCCGACGCAGCAGCTCACCGGAAAGACGTCGGAAACGGAGTCGGAAGTTTCTGCAGAACAGTGATCGAGAGGCCAACTTCGAAGTATTGCCACCACTACCACAGTGATTCAACGCTATCAAATCCAAATCCACCGTAAACCTTGCAACACACTCTATCAAAAACATCTTTTTGTTTCCTCAAATCTGCTCAGGAATGCTCGTACCATAGCCCCGAAATTGACTGGTGAGCAGTTTTTCTGCATAGCCGAAAAACGTGATTTTGATGAACGTTTCTTTATTCATTCGATTCAGGGGCTGATAATCCTTATAAATCATTGTTTTTCAGATTCATATCATACCAAGGGATCTTAGGTTCGAAATTTGGACATTTTCGAGTCCCATTTGGGTAAGATCCGCTCCGTTCATCGCAAATTGTCGAGTTTCGATTAAGTACGCGATGCTATTCTAACCTATATACTGTATTGGTACAGTTTTGAAGTTATATTGCTCCTGATATTGAGTGGGTACAGAATTGGGTGAGCTTTCGAGAAAAGCTAGGGTAAGTTTGGTACTTTTTAAAAGTTACGGGGCCGTTTCTGTAATTTCTAAAAAGTTACTAATACCCTTTTTGAATTCTGTAAAATATCAGGTCCAGGATCGAATTATTTTCCTCAAACACGAATAAGCATTTCGTCAGATTAAGGCAAGTGGTTTGGTTCAATCATTGCACTTTTGCAAATTTCGTGTCTTTTTCGCAATTATTGTCTTTTTGCGTCTTCTATACATTCCATGCTATGAATTTGTGATAAATATGCAAGTTAGTTCAGTTTTTTGCTATTTATCAACTCCGAAATCTCACAAAGCATGATAACTCGGGTAATTATAGTTTGATCTCATAATTTGAGAAAATTATATTAAATGCCCGAACTTCCTAAAAAAGCATGATTTGTTCATTTTGTTTCCTTCATGCTAGTTAAGTATGGCATATTATTGGTTTTGAATATCCATGCTTGTCAGTTGTATTATTTCGTGCACTTTATAGATCTAAAGTGTACATTATGCCTTTTGTGGTCACCTAGGATGTAATTGTGGATTGGTACTTATACCGTTTGTATTATTATTATTGTTGTTGTTATTATGATGTGTGTCTTAAATAATGGAAAAAGGGTAAAGTCAGGTCAAGGTTCGGTTATACCTTGCTCTATAAACGTCTCATGAGATGCCCCTTCGAAATTGCAAATCTCTCGAATGGGTACATCTACCTATGGGTAGTAGGTCATCCGCCCAGTATATGCGGCCGAGACCAGTATCACTTGTCCTAATGAAATGATAACGTTGTTATAAATGTATTATTATTTTTGGGTTGTATATTATTTTACTAATAGGTGACCAAATTTCAGCGATGTTATATCATATTCTTTCCGTTCTCGAAATATGATTCCTTAGGGTCTTTGGATCCGCATCCCATTCAAACACTCGGTCCTTTTTGGACCATCCCTTTACATTATTTTTATTTAAACAAACGAGTCAGGTTCCACATATATATTAACTCATAATTTATATTTTAGTCTACAATCACCAATACCCTTTTATGGTCAATGGGTGGTAGACGGAGTCTTGAACATTTTATTTTCTGCTACTTGCTAGTCGTAAAAAGACTAACCGTCCTATTTTTCTCCTTTGGACGGTTGGGGTCCCTGGTTTGCATACTAAACCTCAGCCGCTGATCCGCATGTTTAGGTAAACGGTCTTGAGGCGCTGAAGAATAAAGGATTTCATTGTTTTTTTCATTTTTATTGTGTTTTTGAGTTAAGGTACAAACTTCTAGAATTTATGGGATTTATTTTATTCATTCCGCTGCTACTATTTGAATATTATTTCCGCTGCTACTATTTCCTTAATTTGATAATTGTATTTGAAGAGTCTAATAGGAGTTGAATAATACTCTAGAAGGGGGGGGGGGGATGAATAGAGTATGCACGATTTTCGTAAAACAAGCTTCAATCAAAAGTTTTAAGCTAGAATGTCAAGGTCTTGAAATAGGTATCAAGACCAGAACAAGAATGAGCAGCGGAAAGATAAAAGATAACACACGAATTGTTAACGAGGTTCGGCACGAACTTGGCCTACGTCCCCGCCTAGGGTTCCACAACCCGTAGGATTTAAATGCACTTTATTTCACTTCCCTTAGAGCTCTAGAATATCCTAGAAGAACTACCCTTCTTCTATACAAAGCCTCACCGCTTCTATCCTAGAAACTCAAGCTTAACAAGCGAAATAAATGCCCTCACCACACACCAAAGTGTGCTTTGTTTTGAGTAACAAATACTCTTTTTGTGTAAGACAGATGAATTGTAAAATATGCTCAAGTGTTTCCCTCAACCGTACAAAGTAAAACAAGAGTTTTTATGTGACCACAAGTGAGTGAAACCAAAGGATGATGATGCTTGATAGTGCTCAGTGTCGCATTGTTCTTCAAGTTCTTCAAGCATATATAGCCGTTCTTCATCCTTCAAAAGAAGCCGTTTGAGATTTGAAAAAATCAAATCTCTTCCTTCCTTATTATAGAGGCCATAATCTTCTCAAGTTGATACTCATCTTTTGGAAAGCATGGATCTCCTAAAGATCTGTTAAGAATCTTCAACAAATATTTTGATAGAAGATGTTAGACATGATATCCGGACAGGCCCAATATCTTGGCCCAAAACCAATAGATGAGTGGCCCAAACATTCTAAAAGGGTTCCTGCAAGTGTTAGATCAAATAGATAATATAGGTCTGGTTTCAAGGTCTTGAAACCAGCACTTGAGTTCAGCACTTGCGTTTTGTCTTTCATCATCCCTGCAAGTTAGACATAAGATCAAGGTGGAGTCTTCAATCTCCCCCTTGATGGAAGACAAAACCTGACAAGATTAGGAATAGCATATAACACATATATATAACTAAGTTTGCAGAATGTTCGGATCATAAAAACATTTAAATCCCCCTAATCTCCCAAAATATTCTCCCCCTTTTTGTCTTTCAACAAAGGGAGGAAAAACCACCAGATAAAAAGGTTTGAAAGCATAGATACTGTCCACATCCAGCAAAAACAGTGTTATAAAAACCAGTTTTTAGAAAGGGAAGGAGCCAAGCGTCAAGGTCTTGAACATCAGATTCCAGTGCAGCAAAGCGCTCTTCTGTCACCGAAGGTTCTGCAGCAGCTTTCCCTTTATCTTCAGTTTTGAGAATCCATTGCCCCCTCAAATTCTTGGTAATCCCCAGACGTTCCAGACAGGCTTCATTGATTATCCCAATGTATGATTGCTGGACTTCGTTTGATGTATCAACATCAAAGAAATCGAAGATCTTGGGCAGAAGGTTGGCATAGGGTAGGGGCATAGGACGAGAGGAGGATGTGGCTTGGATCATGTAGTGAAGGACCAGGTCAGGGAGATTGGGTTCGTAGCCGTTGAGAACTAAATATAGTATTTCCAGAAGATTTTCAGTGATAAGTTCGCGTGAATTGATGCGAGGAAAAATGCACCTTGCCAAGATAGTGAAGACAAGTTTGGGCTGAAGTTTGAAGACAGTGTGAGTGGGTTTGATTAGGGATACAGACTCTGGGTTCAAATAGAAGTCTTCCTTAGCACGATTGATGCACTCAATCCTGTCAGGAAATTCATCAGTAGGAAGATACCCAGGGAGATCAAGAATGAAGGCCAAGAGTTCAGCAGTGAGACGGATTTTGACGTTTTTGACTTTGGTGACTAGGGTTAACTCTCCCTTGATACGATGAACAGATAGGTTGGCATAGAAGAGTCGGGTGAGTCGTGGGTAAGCAACAGTACCAGGGTTCAGAAACGACCAAAGGCAGGAAGATTTGAGAAGGGTAATGCAGGGGAGGGGCATGGTGTTTAAAATGGGTATGTCAACAGCATCACAAAAGCTTAAGCGACGATTCCCAAACCCTTGAGCCCAAGATGCAGCAGTATTAGGGGAGGCAAACCAGAAGTCAGGAAGTCCAAGGTTTACCTGAGATGAGGGTGCATCAGTTGATTGCGGAGTTCTTGGTGGTCTGGAGGATAGGGGAGTCGGAGATGGAGATCCGAGATCCTCTGCACTGAGTTCATCCACCATGAGGGGTTGCTTGCCCTTTGAAGCTGACATCTTGATCCTCTTTGAAGAGGCGCCTGAAGAGGAGACGCTTGAACGCTTGGGAGCCATGATCGGAGAGAAAAGGTTTCTTGAAAATTGAAAAGGAAATTTGAAATCAGAAGGAGAGAGAGAGAGAGAATCAGTAAAACACTGGAGTGGAGAGAGGTAGAAGAGAGACGTGATTTGACAGATAGGGAGAAGGGGGTATAAATAGTTGTACATAGGGGAGGTTAAACGCCACAAGGCTTTAATGAATCAACAGATTCATTTAACCAAAAAGGTCCAAACTGGTTGAATTTGAACAAGGAAATAAAATCAAAGGATTTTATTTTTTATCCAAAAATAAAAGAAATCATAAACGGATAAATATGGATAAGAAGGTTTTTTGAAAAAAAATCTTTTAACTAAGGGCAGTAATTATTCCAAGAAAAATTCCATTACTTATCTTAAATAGATAGCAATAGAGTTTTGATCCAATAATATTAATGTTATTCGTGTTTAGATATTTTCAAGACCATAGATACTCAAGGTCTTGAATTCTCATACGAATTTTCTCCCCCTAAGAGAGTGCTTCCCTGTTGAGCATGCCAAGCTCTAATCTGATGAAGTTAAACCGTTCTTCTGGTAGAGGCTTGGTGAAGATATCTGCCAATTGAAACTCAGTAGATATAAATGAAATAGATACATCACCTTTCTCCACATGGTCTCGGATGAAATGATGTCTAACATCAATGTGTTTGGTTCTTGAGTGCTGCACAGGGTTCTTGGTAATAGATATGGCACTAGTATTATCACATTTGATAGGAATACCTTTAAGATCAATGCCAAGGTCTCGAAGTTGTTGTGCTATCCATAAGATTTGTGAGCAACAAGCACCTGCAGCAATATATTCTGCTTCTGCAGTGGACAAGGCCACTGAGTTTTGCTTCTTGGAATGCCAACTAATTAGGGAGGATCCAATGAGTTGACAACATCCAGAAGTGCTCTTTCTATCCACTTTGTAACCTGCAAAGTCTGCATCTGAGTATCCCATGAGATTAAAGTTACCCTGCTTAGGATACCATAGACCAAGGTCTTGAGTTCCATTCAAATATCTAAAAATTCGTTTTACAGCAATAAGATGAGACTCTTTTGGGTCAGCCTGAAATCTGGCACACATGCAAACACTAAACATTATATCAGGCCTACTAGCAGTGAGATAGAGTAGTGAACCAATCATACCTCGATATTCCTTTTGGTTCACATTCTTACCATTTTTGTCTTGATCAAGAGATAGTGTAGAACTCATGGGAGTTTTTGCTATCTTTGATTGACTCATTTTGTACTTACTGAGTAGATCTCTAGTGTACTTTCCTTGGTTGAGAAAGATTCCTTTCTTGGTTTGATGTACCTGTAGTCCTAGGAAGAAATTTAATTCTCCCATAAGACTCATTTCAAATTCCCTGCACATAATATCCGAAAACTCCTTGCAAAGGGAGTTGTTAGTGGCTCCAAACAATATATCGTCGACATAAATTTGAACAACTAAAAGATCTCTGTCACGAGTCTTAATGAAAAGGGTTTTGTCAATCAAACCTCTTTGAAAACCATTTTCCAAAAGATATTTGGACAGTCTTTCATACCAAGCTCTAGGAGCTTGTTTGAGACCATAAAGTGCCTTATCCAATTTATAAACATGATTTGGAAAATCTTCATTTTCAAAACCAGGAGGTTGAGAAACATAGACTTCTTCCTCCAAAATACCATTTAGAAAGGCACATTTCACATCCATTTGAAAAAGTTTGATACCCATAAAAGAGGCAAAAGCAAGTAGGATACGAATGGCTTCTAACCTTGCTACAGGAGCAAAAGTCTCCTCATAATCTATACCTTCCTCTTGGTTGTAGCCTTGAGCTACAAGTCTTGCTTTGTTGCGGATGATCTTACCAAATTCATCTAGTTTATTTCTGAATACCCATCTAGTGCCAATGACAGATTGGTGCTTGGGTCGGGGTTGGAGAGTCCATACTTTATTTCTTTCAAACTCATTCAGTTCACTTTGCATTGCAGTTATCCAATTTGGATCTTTAAGTGCTTCGGCTGGATTCTTTGGTTCTACAAGAGAGACAAAGGCATAGAAAGCACAAAGATTTTTCAATTTAGATCTAGTTTGAATACCAGAGTTTGGATCGGAGATGATATCTTGTGCTGAATGAGATGAAGCATGCTTGAACTTTCGTTGTATGGGTGCCTGAATGTTTATATTCTCTGTAGGTCTCTCCTCAAGGTCTTGATGCGGAGTTGAACTGCTAGGATTGTTGTTGGTGACCTGAGTCTCAAGATCTTGGGATAGCTCATTTATATCCATAATTCTTTCTTGCATATTGTTGTCTTGATCCTTCTTAGTTTTGGACCCATCATCTTCTTCTCCATCAGAATCATGGTGATTTAGATTCAAATCTGCAAAGCTTTCACTCAACACACCATTATTTCTTTCATCAAAAACAACATGAATACTTTCCTCCACGATCTTAGTACGTTTATTGTAGATTCTATAAGCTTTGCTATTAGAGGAGTAACCAAGAAAAATACCTTCATCACTACGTGCATCAAATTTCCCAAGGTTATCTTTGCCATTGTTGTGGACAAAGCAAGTACATCCAAAAGGTTTAAAATAGGAAATGTTGGGCTTTCTTCCTTTAAAGAGTTCATAAGGAGTCTTTTTTAAAATGGGACGAATCAGACAACGGTTTAAAATGTAGTTGGCTGTATTTACAACTTCGGCCCAATAAAACTTTGGCAAACCATTTTCTAAAAGCATTGTCCTAGACATATCCTCTAGGGTGCGGTTCTTGCGTTCCACAACCCCATTTTGTTGAGGAGTTCTAGAAGCTGAAAAGTTGTGGGAAATACCATATTTAGCACAAAATAAATCGAATTGAAGTTGATCAAATTCTCTACCATGATCGCTCCGGATGGAGACAATTGGTATGTTTTTCAAGGTTTGCAACTCCTTACAAAGTTTTGAAAATTCGAACAAAGCCTCTGATTTTTCTCCGAGGAAGGAAATCCAAGTAAAACGAGAAAAATCATCAATGATAACAAGGATGTACTGTTTTCCCTTAGGAGATTTGACACGCATAGGACCACATAAGTCCATATGTAAGAGTTCAAGGGGACGAGAGGAACTTACAACCTTTTTGGGTTTGAAGGAACTTCGTGTCTGTTTACCTCTTGTACAGGCGTTGCACAATTCAACACTCTTGAAGTTTAGGTCAGGAAGACCTCTTACAAGATCCCTTGCCTTCAGTTTGCCTAGAGTGTGCATGCTCACATGGCCTAACCTTCTGTGCCACAGAGTTGAGTCCTCGGTCAAGACCTTGAGACATTTGAGCTTAGTTCCTGCAATTTGGTTAGTATTCACCATGTATGTATTATTATGTCTAGGTGCAGTGAGAATGAGATCTCCTGTTTCTTCATTCCTTACTTCACACGAATGTCTGTTGAAGACCACTTTGTTTCCCTTATCACAAAGCTGAGAAATACTTAGCAAGTTATACTTTAGACCATCAACAAGATATACATCCTTAATGCAGTTTTTGGAAGAATTACCAATGTTACCTATACCGATGATGTTACACTTGCCTTTATCACCAAGGGTTATGGTTCCAGTGGTTTGTTCCTTGAGATCTTGAAATAAGGACTTTCTTCCACTCATATGTCGAGAGCAACCACTATCCATGATCCATTTAGCTTCCTTTACCTTGGTGATGTCCTGCAAGATAACCATCAACCCCTCCGGCTAGACCAATAAACGCATTTAGATTCATAATGGGGATAAATCATATTAGATAGTTTTGTCCCCTTAGGAACCCAAACTTGCTTAATCTGTTCATTCAATCGTACAGGAAAGGTATTTCTAATAATGTGAGGATCCTTTCTCCTATATGGACAGGTTTCCTTCACATGGCCTTTTTTACAACAGAAGAAACAAGTAGGTGAACGCCAATTTCCTTTTGCTTTAACAAAAGTGGTAGAGGGTTTCTTTGGAAAATTTTTGTTGTAGCCTATACCACTTCTGTTGATGGATAATTGCTGTTCACCCAACATTCTGTCAAGATTAGCTTTGGATCTAGTGAATTGTATAAGAGATGTCTGCTGGTCTTTACACGTTTCAGTCAGCTTAATCTTTTCTTTCTCTAAATCATCATTGCAATGTTTTAGATGAGAAAGACTTTGCTTGAGATCAGAATTTTCTGATGTCAAGGTCTTGACTTTAATGTCAAGAGCTGACTGAGTAGCTTTAAGATTGTTCATTTCCAGCGACATTTCTCCTATGTTCTTCTGTTGATCTTTTAGCTTTTCTTTCAGGATGTTGATTTCTCTGTTGTAATTTTCCTCATTAGAAATCATATTTTTCAGAAATTGAGATAGAACATTAGATGAACTAGACATCAAATTCCTTACCACTTCATCAAGGTCTTGATTCTTGGATTCCTTGTGTTCAGCCATCAGACATAGATTTGCATGATCTCCTTCGTTGTCTGAATCACTTGAGGAGTCTGAATCACTCCAGGTAGCCATCATGGCTTTCTTCTTCTGTTTGAACTTGTTTCGCTTTTTCAGAGGACATTCTTTAACCAGATGATCTGATTCACCACATTCAAAACAGGTTAGTACTTTTGGCTTTTTGACTGGGTTGGAAGGCTTACCTCTGGTTTTAGAGAATCCAGAGTTGTCTCGATTTGAGAACTGCTTTTTCATCTTCAAAATCCTTGCCAAACCTCTGGTAATGAGTGCAAAAGGATCTTCTTCATCATCACTTTCATCTTCATCAGATTGTATTTCTTCCTTCTTTGATCTGAGAGCAAGATTCTTAGTAGAGGCTGGTACTTCTCCATCTTCTTCATTCAGAATCATTTCATGAGTGATGAGTTTTCCAAGAAGATCATCCAATGGCAGTATGGTAAGATCTTGAGCTTCCTCAATTGCAGTAACCTTAGGACCCCACTTGTTTTTAGGGAGGCTCCTTAGAACCTTCCTTACTTTCTCAGTGTTTGAGAAGGATTTCCCAAGTGAGTCTATGTTATTGACAATTTGAGTGAACCTCGTGAACATTTCCTTTACTGATTCATCAGGATTCATCTTGAATAACTCATATTGCCTGAGGAAAATGTTGATTTTGCTTTCCTTGACTTGACTTGTGCCTTCATAAGTGACGACCAGCTTATCCCATATTTCCTTGGCACTCTTGCAAGAGGAAACACGATTAAATTCATTAGCATCAAGTCCACAGTAAAGCAAATTCATAGCTTTATAATTTTTAGCAATATTCTCAAGATCAGTTTGGTTGTATTCAGCTTCTGGCTTCTCTGTTGAGTCATCCTTCCTTGGAACGTGAGGCCCCTTTTTGATGAGATACCATAGTTCGAGATCTTGATCTATTATGAACATCTACATAAGAGATCTCCAGTGAAAAAAGTTATTGCCACAGAATAGAGGAGGTCTGTTGGTGGATCTTCCTTGAGCAAAACCTCCATCACCTAAATTAGACATGATAAACTCACAAGATTGTTAGATCAAACAGTGAGCCAAGCTCTGATACCAATTGAAGAGTCTAATAGGAGTTGAATAATACTCTAGAAGGGGGGGGGGGGGGATGAATAGAGTATGCACGATTTTCGTAAAACAAGCTTCAATCAAAAGTTTTAAGCTAGAATGTCAAGGTCTTGAAATAGGTATCAAGACCAGAACAAGAATGAGCAGCGGAAAGATAAAAGATAACACACGAATTGTTAACGAGGTTCGGCACGAACTTGGCCTACGTCCCCGCCTAGGGTTCCACAACCCGTAGGATTTAAATGCACTTTATTTCACTTCCCTTAGAGCTCTAGAATATCCTAGAAGAACTACCCTTCTTCTATACAAAGCCTCACCGCTTCTATCCTAGAAACTCAAGCTTAACAAGCGAAATAAATGCCCTCACCACACACCAAAGTGTGCTTTGTTTTGAGTAACAAATACTCTTTTTGTGTAAGACAGATGAATTGTAAAATATGCTCAAGTGTTTCCCTCAACCGTACAAAGTAAAACAAGAGTTTTATGTGACCACAAGTGAGTGAAACCAAAGGATGATGATGCTTGATAGTGCTCAGTGTCGCATTGTTCTTCAAGTTCTTCAAGCATATATAGCCGTTCTTCATCCTTCAAAAGAAGCCGTTTGAGATTTGAAAAAAATCAAATCTCTTCCTTCCTTATTATAGAGGCCATAATCTTCTCAAGTTGATACTCATCTTTTGGAAAGCATGGATCTCCTAAAGATCTGTTAAGAATCTTCAACAAATATTTTGATAGAAGATGTTAGACATGATATCCGGACAGGCCCAATATCTTGGCCCAAAACCAATAGATGAGTGGCCCAAACATTCTAAAAGGGTTCCTGGAAGTGTTAGATCAAATAGATAATATAGGTCTGGTTTCAAGGTCTTGAAACCAGCACTTGAGTTCAGCACTTGCGTTTTGTCTTTCATCATCCCTGCAAGTTAGACATAAGATCAAGGTGGAGTCTTCAGTATTTGGACAATTGGACCCCTTTGTTTTGGGTAACTTTATTTTGGAATATTTTATATTTCAGTCTTCCGCTTATTTAATATTTACTTATTATCATCTTGTTTATGGGAGCATGGTTGCATGTCCCTATAAGCCTAAGGCGGTTACAAAGACATTAAAGTCCGCGTAATTGCTAATGTGTCATAACCACCTTCATTTTATGATTTTTATATATTTTTTACTTTATCAACTCCCTACATTTATAAGTCGATGCTACCTTCGTTAATCATTTATTTAATTATATAATAATAAAATTTTTATTCTTAAGATTTAAAAAAAAACCGTGCCATGGCACGGGCACTATACTAGTATATTAATTAAAACCAAAGCACCTACGCCACGTGTCACACCCTCGCACAAAGTTATTTTTGGCAACATTTATATTGAATATATTTAGAAATAACTTCTTTTAAACATATACTCCCTCTGTTAATTAAAACTTGTCGTTTACTATTCATACACGCTTTTTTAGAATGATAAAAACTATATTAAATATTAACTTTTTTTAAAATCTGTTTTTATAAATTCATACTTAATAGTAACAAGTATGAAGTTATTAAAAAAATATATTAAAAAAGTCAATATTTTATATAGTTTTTAACACCTCAAAAAGCGTGCGTGAATAGTAAAACGTTAAGTTTTAATTAACGGAGGGAGTATTAATTAAAACCAAAGCACCTACGCCACGTGTCACACCCTCGCACAAAGTTATTTTTGGCAACATTTATATTGAATATATTTAGAAATAACTTCTTTTAAACAATGGGATTAATTCAAATTTTTTTTTAATAAAGTTGATATTAACTATACAATATTATTTCATTCTATCTTGAAAACTATTTGAGTGATTGGCACCATATAACCCTCAAACCGAAACCGTTTGCATAGCTAACCCACTATCCAATCTATTTGCAAAGTTTAACCCTCCCCCTTTAAAATTTTGCAATCCAGCCGGTTAAAAAGCAACATAGAAACCGGAGGGGGTAGTTAATGAGGGGAGAGAAACTCGTGTGGATAGGGAGAGAGGAGGAGAGAGAGGACGATTTCTTTTTAAACTGTCGTGTCAACCATGTAAACTGTCACACCTAATTAAAAGGGAGGAGGGAGGGCAAGAGGCAGTGATCTGAAACCGCCATAGGAGAAAGGAAAACAGAAGAGGAAGAAAAATAGAAGGAAGAAGAGGAACCTGCCAGAAAGGAGAAGAAGAGACCGAGATCGAAGAAACCCTAACTCTACCGAAGGAAGAGGATGACCCTGAAAGCGTTTAGAAGAGAGGGACGGTCAGTTTTCAAGTAAGTAAACTCTAACTCTAGCGATACTTTACCGATTGCAGAAATTGAAAGGGGGAGGGACCGATTGAAGAACCTAATTTATTTGCCATGGTTTGAAATTGGATGAAGCGGTGGAATATCCCCCTGTCATGTAGGAAGTAACATGCGTCAAGTTTAAAAACAATGGGTGGAAATGTGAGAACGGGGGTGTTCGCGACAGGGAGAGAGGGGAAGTACCATTTCCGTGATGATATGGTTAAGTCCATGAATGGGGAGGGGAATGGGGGGAAATCTACACATGATGGTGAACATTGGGTGAATTTTGGGAAATTGGTGAAATTTGTGTAATTGGGGAAATTGGATAGGTTATTAGAGAGGGAAATTGGGGAACGTTGATCCCGTTCACAAAATTTTCAAGAACAAGTTATTAGGTGTGATTACATTTGTAAAACCTTCGACCATTGAATGGAAATGCTGCCACATTATTTCCTGTCATGTTTTGAGTATTCAGTCGCCATGTTGAATATTCATTCTGTCATGTGTTGAGTTGTTAGTCGTCATGTTGAATATTCATCCTGTCATGTGTTGAGTTGTTAGTCGCCATGTTGAATATTCCTCCTGTCATGTGTTGAGTTGTTAGTCGCCATGTTGAATATTCCTCCTGTCATGTGAAGAGTTGTTAGTCGCCATGTTGAATATTCCTCCTGTCATGTGAAGTATATTACGTGGACGCTAAATTTTTTTTTTATTAAGTTTGATCTGAATACGATGACATCTGATATGTTTAGGGTGAAAAATGTACTTGGATTTTGATGAGTATAGGGTGAGATATGGTTTCTGTCATGTTTGAATGCTCAGGTGACATGTTATATAACCTTACCGTCATGTGTACTGTGACTGGTGTCATTATAATGATCATATGTTTGCAGAGTGCTAATGCATTGCCTCTAAATCTGCAGGGTATCAAATCAGGAGATGGCTCGTTCAGATGAAGGTAGGATTACTGAGTCACCGACAACAGGGGAGGTATGGTTTGCGTAATGCCGAACAAGGGAACTTGGTTTTACAGATAAGTGGCTCTAACATATCCACCCCATTGTGTAGGCGATTTATGCCGTCCCCGAGGACCGGCATTTCAAGGGTCGGTGCAATCAGTATGCCCGGCCCCAACTCCTTCTAAAATTAGACGAGTACCTGAGCACCTCAGATTGGACCCGTTTGGTGGAAAGCCCGTTGGGCGGCATTGCGAGGCTTGGGTCCAATGTCGAGTTCTCGGCACAACTAGTCCACTACATCTTGCAGCGGCAACTGCGGTCCAAAAAGGAGCACGAAACCTGGTATATGATCCAGGGATCCATAGTTCGGTTCTCCATCATTGAGTTTGCGTTGGTGACCGGACTAAAGTGCTCGTATGTGCCACGGAACGACGACACTGAGGCGCACAAGGCTGCGTGCATAGAGTTTTTCGGGGTTGAGAAGTTGCGGATGGAAGACTTTGAGATGCGCTACCTAGTGGCGATGAAGACCGAACGTTCCCCCGCCAAGCGCTTTAAGTTTGCGCTGATAATGCTGGTGGAGGGGGTGCTGTTGGCGAAGGAACCCCGCAACTATATTCAGGGGTGGGTTGTGCAGATGGCGTCGGACATTGAATCCTTCTTGCGTTACCCATGGGGGCGTCTGTGCTACGATCGAACCCACGATTTTCTAAAAAATGCTATCGAGCGCAAACTCCAGCATGGGGTCAGCGGTCCTCGCCCGTCATACTTATTAGCCGGCTTTCCCCTTGCCTTCCAGGTATGTGTATGAATGTCACTTGACAATGAACTCTTTGTACTGGACACATTTTAACCTCGTGTTTTGTTTATAGTTGTGGGTGTACGAGGCTGTGTCCCCAGTCGCTGAACAATTCTCTATCACGAGTGACGACAAACTCTACCCTCGGTGCCTGCGGTATAAGTCGAAGGAGCACAACATCACGTACGATTCTGTTGCCCTCCACATGCAGGAGTCGAAGGATGGGCTGGGCAGCTTCGACGAGGATGATGCTGTTCGGACAGTCCTCCTCCCGGATGCGGAGGAGGAGCGGAAGGGGGTTGTCCTTGGCGCCTTCTACCCGACAGAGAAGCCTGATAAGTTCTTCGATGACCTCGTGAAGGAGTTCAATGTCGCTGCGCGACAAAGGGCGAGCACGAACCAGGCAACCGGGTCAGGCACGCAGCATGAGGGAAGCACGGCGACAACACAAGTGGATGTATCAATGATTTTGTCTAAGATGGATGAAATGGGTAAGACCATAATGGCCAGTTTTAACGAGAGGATGCAAACGGTTGAGGCGTCGATAGAGGAGCTGAAGAGGGCGGTTATGTAAGACCCGGGGTCTTAAGAGGCGCCAGCCCATGCCACCTAACCCTCTCAGGTCCGTTGTCCTCACTTGGAGCCTGAAAAGGAAGAGCTCTTCCTTTTCAGGCTCCAAGTGAGGACAACGGACCTGAGAGGGCTAGGTGGCATGGGCTGGCGCCTCTTAAGACCCCGGGTCTTACAGATGGTATCAGAGCCGACTCTGGGCCCGGAGGTACTCCGACAGTATGCTCGGGTACGCTCCTCCCGGAGGGCAGTCCCTTGGGCCTGACGGGGTCGTCAGTGCTTTAAGTGGGGGAGATTGTAATACCCCGTCCCACATCGGATATCATAAGGATGTTGGGAGTGATTTATAAGTGATTCAAGCCCTACCCATGTTACAAGAGCTCTTCCTTTTCAGGCTCCAAGTGAGGACAACGGACCTGAGAGGGCTAGGTGGCATGGGCTGGCGCCTCTTAAGACCCCGGGTCTTACAGATGGTATCAGAGCCGACTCTGAGCCCGGAGGTACTCTGACAGTATGCTCGGGTACGCTCCTCCCGGAGGGCAGTCCCTTGGGCCTGACGGGGTCGTCAGTGCTTTAAGTGGGGGAGATTGTAACACCCCCGTCCCACATCGGATATCATAAGGATGTTGGGAGTGATTTATAAGTGATTCAAGCCCTACCTATGTCACAAGAGCTCTTCCTTTTCAGGCTCCAAGTGAGGACAACGGACCTGAGAGGGCTAGGTGGCATGGGCTGGCGCCTCTTAAGACCCCGGGTCTTACAGATGGTATCAGAGCCGACTCTGGGTCCGGAGGTACTCTGACAGTATGCTCGGGTACGCTCCTCCCGGAGGGCAGTCCCTTGGGCCTGACGGGGTCGTCAGTGCTTTAAGTGGGGGAGATTGTAACACCCCCGTCCCACATCGGATATCATAAGGATGTTGGGAGTGATTTATAAGTGATTCAAGCCCTACCTATGTCACAAGAGCTCTTCCTTTTCAGGCTCCAAGTGAGGACAACGGACCTGAGAGGGCTAGGTGGCATGGGCTGGCGCCTCTTAAGACCCCGGGTCTTACAGATGGTATCAGAGCCGACTCTGGGCCCGGAGGTACTCTGACAGTATGCTCGGGTACGCTCCTCCCGGAGGGCAGTCCCTTGGGCCTGACGGGGTCGTCAGTGCTTTAAGTGGGGGAGATTGTAACACCCCCGTCCCATATTGGATATCATAAGGATGTTGGGAGTGATTTATAAGTGATTCAAGCCCTACCTATGTCACAAGAGCTCTTCCTTTTCAGGCTCCAAGTGAGGACAACGGACATGAGAGGGCTAGGTGGCATGGGCTGGCGCCTCTTAAGACCCCGGGTCTTACAGGTTATGGGGAATAAGCTAGCGAAGATGCAGTCTAAGGAGGTAAGATGGTGAACCTGTCATGTCATTATATACAACCGTCATGTTTAAAGTTACAGGTGTCATGCTAAGTCCCATTCTTATTTATGCGTAGGGTGACGACACTGTGAAGGACATGGGCCAGAAGAGTCAGAATGAGGGCACAGGCCCTGGGGACACGGAAATGGAGAAGGATGATGAGCCAGAAGAACCCACTACAGAACCAACCGCTGAGGTAAGTCATAGAACTCATGTTGTCATGTCAAGTAAAGTAATTGTCCAGTTTAAATCTATAAACCGTCATGTATTATAACTGGGCTTATTTCCCACCTGCGAGCAGGGTGAGGAAGTTGTGAAGGAAAAGGGTCAGACTAATGGCACAGGCCCTGAGGACACGGAAATGGAGAAGGATGCTGGTCCAGAAGGACCCACTACAGAACCAACCGCTGAGGTAAGTCACACTGATGGCACAGGGCTTGGGGACACGGGAAGGGCGGCCGATTTGGAGCCAGAACCACCCACCACCTTGACAACCGCTGAGGTCAGTCATCCGACTCATACTGTCATGTCAAGTGAAGTAGCTGTCATGTCTTACACTATCAACTGTCATGTCACAGAACCGAGCTAATGTGGTTGGAGTCCTGGCTGAGGGCTCTAAGACTGAGGCGAAAGGGGTTGGGGAAACAGGGACGGCAGACGTTGTTGAGCCAGACACACCCACCACACAGATATCCGCTGAGGTAAATCATCTGACTGTAACTGTCATGTTAATGTAAATAGGTGTCATGTCTTACACCTGCAACTGTCATGTACGATGACCCTGTTTACGTGTAGGAGGCGCAGGATGAGGCCTCTCAGGCTGACATCCCCCTTGAGCGTAGGGGGACAAGGGTGAGGCGACCCCCTGCGTCGTTGGTTGGGCATGACGTTGCTCAGGGGGTGAAGAAGCCGCGGGTTGATAAGGGGAAGAAGGCAATGGCGGGGGGTGACGAAGGTACTAAGGGGGTCCGTCTGTGGGTGATCTTCTTTGGTAACGGGCGGCCCAATTAATGGCACTACAACATCCTCTCCCCCTGCAGGAGACAAACGAACAGCGTCTGAGTCATCCGTTGTCGATCCTTGTGTATGTGGCACGTCTCCACCAACCTTGCATCGCTAAGAGACATTGAGATCGATGGACCAGGATCGCTCTCCAGATAGACTATTTACAAACTTGTAGGCCTGCAAGTCTTCCTCATCCCCAATGGCAAACGGCCTGCACCCATCCTTCTTCGGCTTTACATATGTGAGCTCTACCTCATGCATCCTCCCATCGACATTAAACTTGTCCATCAGCTGTTTCTTCAGTGAAACGTAGTCAATACTTTCATCCACCAGCATGGCCTTCTGGCTCGTTGACCCCTTGAAGACCCAAGTGCCCCCTTCACACGCCCACCATCCTCCAAACAATACAGTAATACAAACGAATGATTTGTCCCCTATTGCATTACATAGGAAGACAACAATTTAATTTTACAGTAACATTACATAGAAACGTCCAGTAATGGAGAGAACACTTACCCATTTTCTATCAGAACTAGGCGGAAGAATGTCCAGTAACAGCCAATACGTGTCCTGTTCTTCGTCGTTATCTGTCCAGTGAAATGTACCTGCTTACATGTCAACCTTGTACTGAACCCAGGTCCAGTTGCTTCATCTTCAATGGTTTCTCTCTCTTTCTTCAGATTTATTTGCCCCAGATCCCCAATAAATGTGAAGCCCATCATTTCCCTAATCTCTTTATATAGACCCCAAATAATTGGACACCAACCCTCATTCTTCACATACCACCGTCTCCTCTCCCTCCTCCATTTAAAGCTCCTGCAGTGCATTAATGTGGCCTAATGATTTTCTGCAGAATTTCTTCAATGCTTATATACTATCCGCCTCCTCACTCCTTTCCCCGTGTGGTTTTTTTCGCGCCATATATGGGCGGGAATGTTGGGAGCCCTCCCGTTACTGTAGCTGTACTTGCACTCCCCTCTCTTCCAGCTCTGTCTCTCTCTCTCTCTTCCTTTCCCTCTCTCCTCTTATTAATTACCCCTTTTACTTTTCCACATTTTTCCTCTCTCTTATCCTCTCAGCACACACACACTCTATCTCTCAAGTACTTTATCAACATTTTTTTATCTGAAGTCGATGGTGAATCTATTTCTCTGATAATTCTTGTCCAGTCAATGCCAATAGGTGACATGTCGTTTTGCTTTGGGTGTCTAGTTAAAACTAACTGCTTACATGTCAACCTGCAAATAGACCTCCGCCCGATTGCTGTTGCTTTTTCCATCCTCTCTCTCCTCTGCAACTTTACTGTTGCTTTTTCCCTCCTCTCTCTCCTCTGCAACTTTACGTCTGCAACTTGATTGTTGCTTCCCCCCCTCTCTCTCTCTCTCTCTCTCTCTCTCTCACCTGTCCAGCTGTCAATCACAGAATGTCCAGTCTCCCCCCTCATGACATGCAACCGGTTGAAAGTGGAATCCGGATAACCGGTTTGCTGCAAATTTTTTTCGGATCGGGTTAACCTTGCAAAGTTTCTCAAAAAGTGGGTTAGTTTAGCAAAAGCCCCAAACTATTTTTTGTTTTTTTTTATCATAACCTTAATTTTTGTAATTTCACCTAACCAATCTAATCTGCACAAAATTTCACATGATAAAATTTTTAAATATTTTTTTGACCAATGAGATTTATTTATTCTAACTATTAAATGATAAATATTTTTTTTATTAATTAGGTGTCATAATCACCTTAATTTTACAATTTCCTCCCAATCAACTGAACCTAGAAAAAAAATCCAACTATTAAAATTTGGACAAGTTTCTTTAATTAATCTATCTATATCTAACTAATAAACTGTTAGCATTTTTTATTAGGTGTTATAACTTATAAGCACCTTTATTTTAGGATTTTCACTCAACCAACCTATTCTACTTAAATCTTAAACTAATGTAATTTTTACACATTTTTCACAAATATTAATTTTTTTTACTTACTTTATCAAATCAATTTTTTCTATTTTATGTTAATATATGGTAATAGTTTATTTCATTTTATAGCGGTAATATAATTTTAATACTTATCAAATTTTATTTTTATTTTTTTATAAAGAAAAATACGTGCCATGGCGCGGGAACTGTACTAGTTATTTTTAATTAATTAATATTATGACAAAATTCTCTCTACTATTTGTATATATTTTCACATTTTATCTATCATATGGTTAATATATAATATATAAATTTAAAAAATGTTATAATTATTATTTTTGTTAGCAACAAAGTTCAAATTATTCTTTCTTCATTGCTTTGAAAAAATATTTTTTCAAAATTTTTAATTTTTTCTAACAAACTATACCGTAACTTAATTTTATGACCAAAATTTCAAGAGGAATTCAGGAACTTAATTATAATGTATCATGGATTCATGGGGCACAGACCCTATTGAATATAGTGTCTCGTGCGCTTGAAAACTAATGAATTTTACCCATTATTTTGATGAACGTAACGCATCTTCAATTGTTTTTCAATTTTAATTGACATATAACTGCAAAAAAGAACATTTTAACTACGTTAGATTGCATCTCAGGTAAACCTAATTTGTTTCGTCATTTGAAAGTATTGTAGACGATGAACATATTAGAATCGTCGCTCACATAATCTCAACGAGTACTGAAAGTGGTTCATCGATAGCAAGACTTCAGATGACTACTACTTTACACATGTTGGTAGCCAAAATAAGTCCCAAAAATTGGGTGATAATTTTATCGGTGATTGTAATCTTAGTTTTAAGTTAGTCTTTTTTTTCTTTTGACTGGCGACCCTCTGCGTAGGGTTATCAAGCCATCTTCTGATGGCTTCAAGATCTCTTTGTCGATCTACTTCTTGCCTACTGCTCCAAAAAAAAAGTCCCAAAAATTGGCAAATTTGCCAGTTATCATCGTCTACTTGCGCCAGGATTGAAATATGAAGTATTTTGGTTTAGAGTTTCTAAATTTACACATGTTGGTAGCCAAAATAAGTCCCAAAAATTGGGTGATAATTTTAGAGAAAATTTGGAAAATAGGCACTTTTTTTGGCCTAATTGACGGAATGTCCAAAGTTTAAGACAAATTGTGAAATTGTCCATTCCCTACCCCTAATTCTCTCCCCTCTCTCTCCGGTCCTGTCTCACTCTCTCGAACCTCCATCTTCCTCCTCTCTTTGACGCCGGACTCCTGTCTCGCTCTCTCGAACCTCCATCTCCGGACTCCTATCTCGCTCGCTCGCCACCGCCTCCATCTTCCTCCTCTCTCCGGACTTCTGTGTGGGCTTGCAATCGTTCCTCCCGTCTCCTTCTTCTGCACCAATCGAGATGCGACAATCGATTGCAATCGTTCCTCCCGTCTCCTTCATCGATTGCAATCGAGATGCGGCAATTGGATCTGTGTGTGCTTGGAACGATTGCAATCGATCTCAATTGGATCTCAATTGCAAAATCGAGGTCGGATCTGGTCGACGTCTCCGGAGGCGGTGAGCGAGCGAGCGAGCGAGGGAGCGAGCGAAGGAGCGAGATCGGAGGCGGCGAGGCGCAGCGGCGAGATCTAGCGAGATCGAATGAGGCCGGAGCGAGCGAGCGATGCCGGAGGCGGAGTCGGATCCAATTCCAGATCGGGGAGGATTCCGGAGGAAGGAGAAAGATTTTTTGTTAAATTACATAAATGACCCAATAAATATGGAAATTATAAAAATATCTATATTTTATTACAAAAATCACCATATGAATATGAGAAATTAAAAAAACTATCTATATTTTATTATGTGATCCATAATCTATATTTTTATTTTTATTTTTGCACAACAAAATGTTATATTTGCACAACTTACGGTTATATTTGCACATCGTACTCTTATATTTGCACGACAAAATGTAAAAAAAAAACTAGACTTGGGTCATATTTGCACAACTTACGGTTGTATTTGCACGACAAAATGAAAAAAAACTAGACTTGGGTCATATTTGCACAACTTACGGTTATATTTGCACAACGTACTCTTATATTTTCACGACAAAATGTAAAAAAAAAACTAGACTTGGGTCATATTTGCTCAATATACGGTTATATTTGCACATCGTACTCTTATATTTGCACGACAAAATGTTAAAAAAACTAGACTTGGGTCATATTTGCTCAACATACGGTTATATTTGCAAATCGTACTCTTATATTTGCACGACAAAATGAAAAAAAATTAAAAAAAACTAGACCTGGGTCATATTTGCACAACTTACGGTTATATTTGCACAACGTACTCTTATATTTGCACGACAAAATGTTAAAAAAAAGACTTGGGTCATATTTGCTCAACATACGATTATTTTGGCACATGCACAACATACTCTTATTTTTGCACGACAAAATGTAAAAAAATAAAAAATAAAAAAATAGCCTTGGGTCATATTTGCTCAACATACGATTATTTTGGCACATGCACAACATACTCTTATTTTTGCACGACAAAATGTAAAAAAATAAAAAATAAAAAAATAGTCTTGGGTCATATTTGCTCAACATACGGTTATTTTTGCACATGCACAACATACTCTTATTTTTGCACGACAAAATGTAAAAAAGAAAAAGAAAAAAGAGTGAGGCTATAGGCAAGATGATAAAATTGCTATTGACAAGATGGACACTCCACCAATTTGTCCAAAAGTGTGGACAATTCACCAATTAGGACAACTTTTTTGGACATTTCACAAACTCTCCCATAATTTTATCGGTGATTGTAATCTTAGTTTTAAGTTAGTCTTTTTTTCTTTTGACTGGCGACCCTCTGCGTAGGGTTATCAAGCCATCTTCTGATGGCTTCAAGATCGCTTTGTCGATCTACTTCTTGCCTACTGTCCCAAAAAAAAGTCCCAAAAATTGGCAAATTTGCCAGTTATCATCGTCTACTTGCGCCAGGATTGAAATATGAAGTATTTTGGTTTAGAGTTTCTAAATTTGCTAATAAAATGCCAATTCAACCATACTTTTCCTGTGATGGAAATCTCTCTTCTTGTTACTCTTCTTTTGCTTCATTCTAAATAAAAAAAATTAGGATTAAACTATCCAAAGCACAGACAACATCTTGGATCAAAGAGGCCAGCTGTGGTTTGAGATCTGCATTGTACAATTAGCAAATTGTTTTTTTTTTCAAATTTATTTTTTGGGATAGGATAAAACATATGTACTATTTAACCATGTTGAATGAAATATATTGCACTCTTAATTTTGCTTGTTCCTTTTGAAATATGAGATCATAACCACGTTTTAGATATAATAGTACCCTTTGACAGCATAAAATTAAATGAGGGTCTAGAAAAGAACAAAATTCCAAGAGATACTCCTTATACATGACTCCATACCTTTGCTAAACAACATTCATTTCAATTATTTTTCAAAATTTTTATCAGTGGCAGAGTTAGAAAATGTTCGGAAGTGAGGAACAAAAAGGTTCAATCCGATAGTAAACTGGTGTAAATCAACCACAGGAGTTCAAATTACATGAAATATTATATTGGTACATTTGTGAAGGTGTTAATTTAGAGATGTTCTAATAACAAGGGTCCTATGATGAGAGTTGGCAAACGTGTACAAATATATTCAATATATATATGGGTACAAGAGCTTACAAATTTAGACATAAACAATCAGTTTGGACTATAAATACAATTGTACCATTTTATAACATACGTACAGTTCAATGAAGTTTCATATGCACATCCTTGTGCACATGATACATAGTACACACAAGTTGTTTACAAGCCACCATATCTATCAACCTCGGTTGATATACGATGATATTGCGTCTTAAGTGCTTTATTTTACATAGTTTTGGGGCCATCTTCTTCGGTAGAGACCGCTACTAACTTCTCAATATGATCCATCAAGAGCTCGAAGTCGTCTTGACTCTTTAGAAGGCTAAGTCGCACATAGCGTGTTCCTTCTTCTCCTGTTCCAAAGATGTTGCCAGGTCGACCTATGATTCCAGCCGATTTCAGGATTTCGGTGCAATATGTGTCTTCCTCTTTGTTGCACCTTAACCATGCATAAGCTGCAATATGCATATATAATAGTACTACATTTCATTTTCTAGAGTAACCCATCAACCTTATATGTTGCAGAATCTAATTGAGCTAGAAACGTACCAGGGGAAGCTTCCCTAACTCGGTCGAAGAAGTTGCAAAACTGAGGCGGAATATGTTGAAGCGAAAAGCGACGTGTTTTCGACAACACTTGGTTCAATCTTTCCCATCGCGCACTCATTTTCGTGTGGGCAAATTCGAATAATTCGCGACCATTCCCTTTCTCAAGGACTACTTTCAGGAGCTTTAGTGCCCTTAGTTGAGTGTCATGGGAAACTCCAAGAGTGTTTGTCATCACATATTGCATCATTTCCTCGTACAACGCCTTATCCTTTACCAATGCCCATCTACATGAAGCTCAAAATCAATTGACAATGAGAGTAGTACGTAGAGTCGTATACCCATCAACCTGGTTAAATATGTCTGAATGCAATCTATAGCATACAAGACAACTGAAATTCAATATCAAAATTAAACCAATTGACAATGAGAGTTACGAACTGATCCTCAACCTTGTTCGATATCTTCGGATAACCAAATTCTCAACAGATCTTGTGCTTACCCGAATCTACTTCCGGCATGGCCAGTGAGCTTAGAGAGAGTGAAAATCATGAGATCCTCGTCCGATGGGGAAGGAATTGGAGTGTAATGAGGCCAGTAGTAAGCATGGTCATGGATGGTCCTCACCGACGGGCCTTGTAGAATTGCCTTGTTTAGCTTGCAATCAGGGTTGTTTGGTGATGTTACAAACTCTATCCACTTGTTTGATGTGTCCGAATTGTTCTTCCATAAGGACGCATCGCCTTCAAACTCAAACTCTCTTGAATTATAAAAATCTGTTTGTATTTGATACACCTATATATTCAATAGAAAAAACAATGTGTCAATCCGTACTGATTGCTTATAAGGAGCTTATTGATGCACAACATCGAAAGGAATTACCGGATAAAAAGGGAAGGAGGCGACGACTTTGGCAGAGGAGGCATTAGACGTCGTGTCGTTGGAGACCATCAACGAAGACAGGGCATGGACCGCGGCGTTAAGAAGCTGCGTGGAGCCTGCGCCAAACACGATGAACTTGCCTTGAGTGACCGCATTCCCGGCCAGAGCGTGCAGTTTTCGAATGAGCTTTTCGAGTTCAAGGGACATCAAGGAACCATCTTCGTCGTCGAATCTATAGCCCATCCGGTGCCAACCCGACACCACCACGGCGCTGCTCGCTGCGTGCTTCCTCCAAAATGGCTCCAGGAAGAGTGGATTCCCACTATTAATTATGTACGGACATCAACAGTTTTATACGGTGTTAATTACAAATTTACACTAATAACATAATACGGGGAGTATTATGTTATTAATAAAAATTAATAAAAAAGTTATTATTTTATATAGTTTTTAGCTTCTTAAAATACATGCTAAAAAGTCAAACGACATTTATTTTGGATCGGAAGGAGTAATATATACTTGCAATTTTATTAGAGATTTTAGGAATGCAATTAGTATCAATAGTTTTAACCGAGAAAATTACCCTAAGTATCTTATTCATTCAACTTTAATATATATATATATATTCAAATATTTTTATTCCAAGTGTTACATGTTTTTTTATATATTATTTTTAGTAGATATTAATAATAATAATAATAATAATAATAATAATAATAATAATATATTATTATTATTATTATTATTATTATTATTATTATTATTATTAAAGAGAACTTTACAACTCGTCCACTTTTTGAGAGTTAATTTGGATGCAATACGAAGATAAGGTTTGACGGAGTTTTGTGTTAAGATTGATTGGCTGTGCTTCGTTCTTAAAATTTTTATGGTCGTATGAATTTTGCAAATTTTGGTGTGTTATAAATTTTGGATATCCTTGATTGTTTTTTTTTTTTGAATTTTTTTATTTTAGCCCAGTTCGATTAACTTAGTCGTTTTACATCTAGATCGGGTATTGTGTGATCTATTTAAGAGATTGACTCTTTCACTCAAGCAACTCCATGTTTTTAAAGAGATTCAAATTTCAAACCTCTTAGCATGAGATTTATCCCCACAACTACTTTACCAACTTGTGATTGATTGGTTAGAGTCACCTTAAAAATCAAAATGTTTTAAGTTGTCTTCTTAATTTTGGTTTTGGTTTGTCAAGTACTTCCTGTATAACTATAATTTAGTGGTGCACCCTAGACATAACTTACACCTCACTTAGAGTCAAAGTAGTCAAGTTTAGACATTTTTGGTAAGAAAACCTTTGGCATAAAATAAGGTAAAGATTCGGCACATATATGGCGACCTACTCTTTCCACAAAACAGAAATCCACTTGAGCACAAAAACGGTACAATCATTTACATTTTTTTTTAAAACAAATTAAATTAATTAATTGGACAAACTAACAAAATTGCCTCATCCTCCATTAACTATATTTCCCATGTTTGTGTCGGCAACCTACCAAAATTGTCTCCTACTCCATTAATATCAAACTTTTTTTTTTTGTAAGACTAACTTGATACATAGACTGAGTTGAGCATCAATTTGAAAAGTTAAAAATATATTTATAATTAATTAATTTATTTACTAAATGAAATGGATTGAGTCAAGTACGTCCAGCAAAAAAAAAATCGTGTTCGAGCTAATCGACTCATATAAAAATTCTACTAACCAATTTAAATATTGATCGATCAATTCATGAATTCGTAGCTTCAATTTCACTCTCAACTCACACAAAATCAAGGAGAACCAGATCAAGATCGAGATCGAGATCGAGTTGGTACCTGTCAGCGTCAGCAACACATCCATGAGCAGAAAGGCGAGAGCAATCAGGTCCAGTAAAGCAACCATAGCACTCACACTTGGTCATATCATTCTCCCCATCAAGGAACGCCGCGCCGTGACCAGAGCACGAGATCGCCGCCACACTCTCGGCCTCCTCGGCCGCCTCTCTGCTCCATCCGCCGCCGGCCGGCGCCGAGAACGACTCACGGTTGTTCTTAATTAGTATAGCCCTCCCGGCGAAAATGGCGTTGAGAGCCAGGGAAGAGGCAAGAACCGTGAATAGACATGGCAGTAGGAGATTGGAGGTCTCATCCCTCGCCATGTGTTTTCCAAATCGGGTAATTTAATTCTGATTTCAGATTGCTCGCTCCCTCTGCAGTGATGAAGGTGAAGACAATAATTCAACACGATATATTATTAACAGGAAGGATAAATGATGAATCTCTCCCCCCAAAAGGCCCCACTGTGATGTTAATATATCGCGTGGATCTCGTTTCCTATATTCATGTCCACTTATAAAAAAATATAGATAATTAAAAAATTGGTCACTTCATATGAGACTTTTTCTATAACATGACTATTGGTGATTTTTTTTTAATAAACTTGTGAATAGATCGACAAATGTAATTTAAGATTTTTTTTTTCGGTGTTAATTAATTTATAGCGAAAATAATTTTTTGTGGTGTATCGAGTGGTACAGTACGCTGAAGATAGCATAGGATTCCTTTTTACTTATATACTTCATTAGTTTAATTTTATTGGTTAAAGATTAACAAAATACGACCTGGTTTGATTAATTGGAGAAAATGGACCACTAAATAATAAATTAAAGCAATTTTATTGCTTATGTACTTCATTAGTTTAATATACAAAGGAACCAATATATATATTGACAACACAATGGCCGTTTGATCTCTTACTTTTACAACCAAGATGTAACTTTTATATATATATATATATATATATATATATATATATATATAGAGGTTGGATCATGTGTTAACAACTCTTACGGTGTTAAATGTTAACAAATCAATATTCGGCAAAATTTATCAAATATTCATCACAGTCACTCAATTATTCATCAAAGCTTTTGTTAAAATTAATCAAATATTCATCACAGTCACTCAAATATTCATCATAGTCACTCAATTATTCACAATTTCCCAAATATTCATCATTGTCACTCAAATATTCATCACAGTCACTCAATTATTCACAATTATTCACAATATCCACCCCCAATCCTGTAATTGTGTTACTGTGATGAATATTTCTTAAATGTTGCCGAATATTTGAAAAATTGTGAATAATTGAGTGATTGTGATGAATATTTGAGTGACTGTGATGAATATTTGATTAATTTTAATAAAAGCTTTGATGAATAATTGAGTGACTGTGATGAATATTTGATAAATTTTGCCGAATATTGATTTGTTAACATTTAACACCGTAAGAGCTGTTAACATTTGAACCACATTCTATATATATATATATATATATATAAAGAGAGAGAGCTTGTTTTAGGCCTCTTTCATAATTTCATGACTGCATCTACCTCTCATGAGAAGGAGAGATTGGAGGATGTCATCATGGAGTTCATGGGGATCAATTATAACATCATCGCGAACTGATAAAACTATGGCCATTTTGTTCCCGCAACTTTGAAGATGTATCAATATTGGCTGCCATTTGGAAAATTAGAGATCAAACAACACATCAATATTCCAATTTACAACTCGTTAATTAATTAGCTTTTAACAGGGTAAAAGTATACATAATTATTATGAAAATGACATTTAAAAACAAATGGAGGTAGTAGTACTTATCGAATAATTATTTATTAAAATATACATAATTATTGTGAAAATAATCTCAAAATACTAAACCAAAAATCGAATAATATTATGCAGAATTTGTGTTATTTTGACGCATATTAGGGTATGAGATATAGGGTCAGTTTGATAATATGTAGTTGATGGATTAGCTAATGCTGATGAATTAGCTAGGTGTATTAATATATACATTAAAGTCAATTGTTCATAAACTAGTAATATGTTTTGTAACCTAACTGATACGGTAGCTAATCGATATAATATAAGAGAGAAGAAAATGAATAGATCTATGAATAGAAAAAAGGAAAGTTTCAAAAAGTTTGAGGTGAGTAGTTGAAAATCCATTTTCAAAAGTTAATTAATTAAACTAAAATCTTATTTTTACCTCATTTAAAACTTTATAATATAAAAAACCAAAAGCTTTGAAAAACTACTTTTGTTGCCAAGTAGAGCCATAGTAATGCAAAATGGACTTACAGTTGGAAAGCCATAAACAGTTGGAGCGATGAATTTGATAGGGTGGCCGAAAATGGCAGTTTCTTCCACAGGTCCCGGCAAATTTGAGATGCCTATTTTCGCCGCCATTGAATCTGCTAACTGTGTTCATGAAATTATAAATAGTAGATGAGAAAGAATATTGGGTTTGGGCTAACACATCAAACTAGTAAGGTTCTGATAATTGACAACGAGGGAATCGCAAATAGCACACAAAACATAGTTTATATGTTGTTCAATACATTTCATGATTTTTGATGTGATATAATGTGCACACATTTGCTTACCTTGAATCCAAACAACTTCATCACTAATTTGTGCACTTTATCACTCAATTTAGTTTCGAGGGAACGTTTTTTCCGATCAATAGTGGCTTTAGCACTGCGAACATACTCCAATGGGTCATCTCGCAGCCTGATGGAGAGTGGTAGCGTTACAAACCCAAGTTGATTCCCCAATCCAAGTTTGGTGTCCTTGTTATTTATATCCTCTAAACCCTACATCCATTTATATTAGTCAACAAATGTTAATTTGCATTTAGCAATTCAAGTGCAAAGCTATATTATAGAAGTTCTAGATAACCAATTTAGGGATTTTAAGAGTTTTAGAGAATTTTAAACATTTTTTTCAATAGATTTTCTATCTCATTATTACAATGGTCTACTGTGTGCCTTAAGAGCATCTCCAACCGTTTTCCCATTTTGAAGATTTTGGAGTTCTTGGAGAATTTTAAAGTATTTTTTTATCCACAGATTTCCCATCACATTCTCCAAAATAGAGAAGCGCTAGCAACAGAAAAAATAGAGTAGATTTCCTAAATTTGCAGCATTCTCCAAACTAAATTATTCTCCAAATCTTCAAAATGGAGAAACTGTTGGACTTAAAGTAAAAATAATTTGAAGAATATATATGTATTTTGTTTCCCCATTTTGGGGAAATTTTAGGGAAGTTGTTAGAGATGGTTTAAGAGCATAGGATAAAGATACTCTATTGAGAAAGAAAACTCTAAAAGAAAATGAGTGAACTCTATAATCTATTTTAAAAATGACTAAACGGATCTGTCAAGGAAATATGATAGAAAATTCATAATTATCATAAAAAATAGTCTTCTTCAAATTTTTTATATTTTTCAAAACTTATAATTTATCCAAATCTTAAAAACGTAGAAGTTGCTGGTATTGGAGCAAAACAATTTTAAAAATATGTATTTTATTTACTATTGTGGAGAAATTTTGGGATGATGTTAGAGATAATCTTACTAGCTAGCTTACTTGAATCTCTGCAATTGGCCTTTGGCTGACAGCAATTGAAATTCTCATCCTTGATTTCTTCACCCTTTTTTCTGAATTCATCTCCTCTTTCTTGTTTCCATCTGTGTAGTAATACAAACTATTTCATTCAATCCATATACTAGCTAAGTATATTGTGTATGATATATGAATTTAAGGGATCAATTTAATTATATGGAGTGATAGACTTACAACCAAATCTTCGAATAAGATGTCGAGAGAATCCAGCTTCTATGATTCCTATAACAACATCGTTGATGGTCTGTGCACGACGTACAATTCATTTTAGACAATATATACCGAAGGCAATCAAATTATAAAGCCCGATATGTAACACTTACAACGCGCATTGCGTTCTTGATCAGCTTCATATCATCCAAACTAACTGTTTTATAGACAAACCTTCTTTGCTTGGTGTTGGTTTCCGGGCGTGCTATGGTTAGCGAATATGAATCCTTCAAGAAGATCATCGTCGGTAAGAGCATTAAAACATCTATGATCGTGTTACAGAGTACCTGAATCCACCACCAAACCGCCAAGACGAAGCTCCAAGGCAGCTTCCAACACCTATGCTTATCAGTAATGTCGTCGTTTTTCTTCTTCTTCTTCTTCTTCTTCATGGTTGCGATAGTTGGAAGAGCATCGGGATTGGAGAGTTGGCGTGTCCAAGCGAGGATATGGGAAGTAATGGAGATGCCGTCGCCAAGAGAGTGATGGATTCGGAGGATGGCAAGGGACTCGGCCTCGGAAGTCTTGACATTGAGGAGATGGACATCCCACAGTGGCTTTGATTCATCAAGTGATGTATTGGAGAGAGTGTGAAGGTAATCCTCCACAAACTTATCGGCTGCGACGCGGGTGTTGCTTAAGGCGGTGTGGTTGATGGCTGGTATTACAATGTGATCGTCTATATTCACTTGTGGGATTTGGACCCATTTCCACTCTCCCTTTTCTCCTTCAACCTACCTCAATCACTTTTTATTACAACCTTTTTTTTGAGATACCCAAATCAATTATATTAAGATATATATATATGTATTAACAAAATTAGTTATAAAGCTTGTTATAACTAAATTACTCAACTTAACTAGCTAGCTACTTGTTAAATAGATAGATAGATAGATACCATGAGGCTTGAGAATCGGGGATGATTTAGAGCGAGAGGGAGTTGTGCTTTGATAGCATCAACATTGATAGGAGAGTCTAAACCAACGATAACAACAATGTGAGTGGAAAAGGTGCGAGCCAACATGATCGCGGTAGGGCTCAAAGGCTCTACCATCATCTCTTTGGGTGAAGCTACCTTGTCCATCATCACACCCCGCGCACCCAACCAAGTCTTTCATTTACTAGACTGTTAAATTGATCGATCGATCGAGTTAGCGTTAGTTAAAGACATAAACACGTATAAATTGTGTGTGTGTGAGAGAGAGAGATTACCGATGAGTGTTTGGAGAGAGAGAGAGAGAGAGAGAGAGAGAGAGAGAGAGAGAGAGAGAGAGAGAGAGAGAGAGAGAGAGAGAGAGATTACCGATGAGTGTTTGGAGTCCTAGCTAGCTAGCTATATGCTTGTGATAATGGTGAACATGAGTATATGACCTATTTATAGACGGCATGGTTAATTAATGAATTCAAATCTATATTTACAAACTAGTGTATCTATTTTCTTGTGTAGGATAATATGTTAATATAATATGAGGTGTCTATCGGTTATCCTCATAGTTATCTATGTGCGTTTTGTGCGTTTTCTATTTGGTTATTTGAATTGCTTATTTTGTTGTCTTATACTGCATTGTACTATGACATGTATTTTATTTTATTTCTTTTTCGTCATTTATTTTTTGCATTTCTTTGTTAATTACTTTTGTTTGTCCATGATGGGTAGTTCATCTGTTGGCTTGTCCGATCTCTCGATTACTTTAGACATGTCTATCCAGAGAATCAAATTTCTTTCTTGGTATAAAAATATGTTAATATAATATTTTAAAATAAAATTTTGAATTGATAAATATAGGAGTAATCAAGTTATAATATATATATATATATATATATATATATATATATATATATATATATATATATATATATATATATATATATATATAAGGAGTAATCAAGTTATAAAAACAGAAGACCATACAAAGGGTCTTAGACAAACGTGCACTATATACCCAAAATGTCTCCAAAAGATCACTTTCTATATACTATAACATGCTCTTGAGCGATGGTTAATTTAACCGCGGTTAACCATCCCCAAATCCTTGCCTTGTATAAAAAAAACTCTAACAATATAACAATGGCATTCCCTCTTAGTTACCCACCTAATGGCATTTTAAAATTGTAACATTAAAAAATCAATTTAAAATATAACAATGAATTCAAACTAAAAAAAATTGAATTACAATTTTAATAAAATGAACCATAACTTTGTTTTCTATGAACGATAATTACCCTTAACATTAAAAATAGTTTTTTCGTTATACAATTGATTTTTTTATTTGAATAATATAATAGTTACTAAAATTATTCTAACAAAGTTGCAAATAAACATCAGTTACAATATAATTAAATCAATTTATGGTTACATATATTTCAATAAACATAATCTAGATATGAATAATTCTTTTCATGAATAAAATGATAGTTATCAAATATTTATCTATTAATATTTTTGATAAGTATTGCAATCATAAAATAGTTTTGATTTGTATTTTTTTAATTTACTAAAATATATATTGATAGATAATTGTGACTTGTGATAACTTTTCATAAATTATGAAAATATTTTAATTTAATAATATTTTTTGGCAGGAATAAATTTTCCAAAAATCAACCCAAGGACGTACGGCACATAAGTTTTTTTAAAATAATTTTTTAAAATAATTTTTTACTTATTACTGGTAATAAGTATAAATTTGGTTCCAATTTTATCGTTTGTTTTTTCTGTTTGTGGTGTAACATTTTTTTGTGTGTACTTTGTTATGTATTGTTGCGTGGTGATTTGTCGTCTGTCTATCGATTCATCGACCTCTCGATCTAACAGACTTGTTGGGATTTCAAATTATTTCCAACATTAAAAAAAAGAGTAATAAGTATATATAAAGTTATTAAAAAACGAAAAAATTAAGTGTCAAGTTGAACAAAAAAAAAGAGGGAAGAAGTACATTAACTAAATGAGTTGGTTGAACTGAACTCTGAAGTCTGGTTTAATATACAAGATGTCTTAGTTGAGAAGGATCCAAATTAAGCCACACAAATTGATGGAAAGTATCTACACGTACTACTAATATAATATAGTGGTTGGTACAAGAAAACTAGAATTGTCTAGTACGTGGTTATTTCTATAGAGATTAATTGATTTATGGGGTCGGTTTAATTAGTAGCCTACTTAGTCACGTATGGCGCCTACATATGAATATTTTTTTTATATTTGTCAAATTTGATTGTACTCAACCGTTTTACAGTTCAATCGAATCTTTTATTTACTAGTCGATGTTGAGAAAAGGATCCTACGCCACACAATTTAGTGGAATTAAAGTATCTACACTAACAATAGAGTGGTTGGTGGAATCGTCTAGTGGTTGTTTTGATGAGAATATTAAGTGAGATAGTATCCCACATGAAAAATATAGTGAATCCAAATTTTGTATATAAGTGGGTGGACTACTCTTACTAATATCAATTGATTTTAGAATGGAACCACATTCGACTTGTGTGCTCGACTTCGTTAGCGCGTGTGTACTTGCTCGTGTAAGTGGGCGGGCGGGCGGGCTAGGTTTTATGACGGAATCCCACTCGGCTTGGTTAGGGCGTGTGACCCACCGTAATTTAACCTATTTGTATAGAGATTGATTTATGCATGGTGTCTGTTTAAGTAGCCTAGTCGATCATGTATGGTGTCTATGAATATTTTCGGTCTTCGTCCAATTTAATTTGGCAAAATCGCTTTTTAGTTGGACCGAATATTGTAGGCATATTTATAACAACCGTCCTATAGAGAGAGACCTCTCTTTAAAAACCCCATTTATGGGTATCTCAAACCAACAGTCACCCTGCTTGGCTCGCCACCCGCTCCACATGGGCTGCTCGCCGACACCTTTCCGCTGGCAGCACCAATCTATCTTCTCTTAATTTGGTGCTCAGGGGCTTGTGGGTGTGCTTAGCCCTACTTCCCCTCCCCTTCCGCACTGATGCCAACCACCTGTTTCTCCCTCTTCGTCACCCGCCGTGGTCTTCCATCTCTCATCCCACCACCCCTCATCCCTTCCGCCATTGATTGACCCTTGGCAGCCTGACTTCCTCCCCAGTCCTAATCAGGGTTTTTTTGGGCTGTCGTTACATTTCCCGTCCCTCCACCTGACGCCTCTGACTACCAATTTTCGGTGTCGGTGGCGTTCCTCTCCGTCGTTGCTCTTGTGCCGCCTAACAACAACCCTAATTTCTCCTTGCGTGATAGGTTGGATTTTGGATTTTCTGGGATCGTGCTGATGCTTGTTCATACCGTGAAAGCACGGCATAAACAAGCATCAGCACGATGTGTAATGAGGCGACTCCCTGATTCGGAAATTTCCTAGGAGGACAGAGACTCCTGATGTACCGTTGGTCAGTGGTGTCATTGCTTGGTGGCGCTTGACTTTGAGTCTTAATTAGTTTATGTTGCCCCAACGTATTAGAGTTATGTTCGCTTGTTTACCTGGGTTTGTGTGCTTGTCGCTACTTGTATTGCACCATTTTATTTTACGTTATATCTTTGACGGTTTGCTGTCAGCTGACTTTATCGACCTCTCTATATGTCGGATTTGTCCGACCCTCAAATTTTTTCCAAATAAAAACAAGATTGTATGCGTATTTATTTACAAGCTAGGTTGATCCTTTTAGTTACTAGTGACTCCATATTTACAATAGGTGGTTAATTTCGACTCCATCTGGATCATGCATGGATTATTATATGTCTATGAATATTATGGTAGGTGAGTTGTCTATGAATATGGTGGTAGGTGAGTTGTTTTAAAAATCATTTTGTATGATATAGAACTATGGTGAACATTCATTTTGTATAAACTAACAAGTTATTAATTAACTATTACTCACACTCTGTTAATTAAAACTTATTGTTTAATATTCATGTACGTTTTTTTTTAAAATGATAAAAAATATATAAAATATTAACTTTTTTATATTTGTTTTTATAAATTCATACTTAACAGTAATAAGTATGTAATTATTTTAAAAAATTATTAAAAAAGTTAATATTTCAGATAATTTTTAACACCTAAAAACGTGTATGTGAATAGTAAAATGTCAAGTTTTAATTAACATAGGGAGTACTAAAATATCTAAACGACTAGTTACATCAAATCAGTTTAATTTATAATGAAAACTAGTGTGTATCCCACCCCATTCATGAATATATATATATATAGAGGCAAGAGTTCCAATGAAACAAAGAATACAGTGAAACGGTGAAACGAATGAATATTGCGTTATATTAATATGAATATGGCATTATGTGGATATGAATATGTGAATATTGTGGTGTGTGGATATAAATATGGTGTTATTCACTTTATATTATTTGAATATAAATAATAACATATTCATATACCCATATTTAAATCATTTTCATATTTACACAACATAATATTCATATTTATATATTCATATAACATAATATGCATATGAATATGACCCAATATTCATTCGTTTCACCGTTACACCGTATTATCCGTTTCATTAGAACCTTTCCCTATATATATATATATATATATATTAGCATAATATTTTAAAATTACATCTATTGTTTATAAAAAAAAACTATTAAAAATATGACAAAAAACATTAAATTTGAATTGCAATGTGAAAATTATACTCATAATGATGAAAGTGTGCAGAAAATATAAAATAATCTTGATGTACATAATTCCTTCTACCAAAATATAATATAGATATAAATAATATAAAAGTTATCAAATAATTAATTTTGATATAAATAATTTTGTCCACCCAAAAATTATCTATATATAAATAAAATAACACATATCAAATATTTATTTATTTATTAATATTATTTGTGAGTATGACTATAAAATAGTTTTGATTTAAATTTTTATCAATTAATTAAAATGTAGATATAGATAGATATATTGGAATTTTTTTTTCAAAATATTCAGTAAAAATAATTAATTAACAAAATATTCAAACTTTCAAAATATTTACAAAAATATTCATTTTTAGCAGATCTGTCGGAAAAACGCGGTCTGAGACCGCGTTTTATTTATAAGGTAGAAAATCTGAAATTGGGAAAAGGGATAAAAAAAAAGCAACCAAAGAGACGCGGTTTGAAACCGCGTCTCTTTTTTTTGGAAAAAGGAAAATTGGAACAGGGGAGAGTGGAAGAGAGGAGGCCGGAGGAGAGAGGAAGGGCGGAGGGACGCGGAGCAGTTTAGGGTCGGAGAGGAGGGCGAAGCGAAGGAGTTGGCGGGTGAGGGCCGAAGAGGGAGGCCGGAGGAGATGGCGGGTGAGGCCCGGAGAGGAAGGCGGAGGCAGCGAAGGTGAGGGTTGAGGGACACGCACAGAGGAAGCGGAGGTGGAGCGAAGGAGTAGGCAGGAGCCTCCACCTCGATCTCTGACGTCGTGGTCCCTGTCCTTCCCAGCCTCCCCCTCCTTCGCCTCTGTTCTCCGGCGTCGTGCTCCCTCCAACTCCACGCCCCTGCCTTCGCCTCTTCCTCCGCCCTCTGTTCATCTCCGGCTGCAGCCTCCTCTCTCCCCTAGATCTCCGCCTTCGTCCTCCATGCGTCCTCTCCGGCCCTCACCCGCTCCGCCTTCCTCTCCCTGCCTACTCCGCCTCCCGTGCCTTTGACTTCCTCTCTCCACCGAGCTCCGGCCTCTCTTTCCCTGTTTCCATTTTCCCAAAAAAAAATAAAAAAATAAGAGATCGACGCGGTCTCAGACCGCGTCTCTTTAGTTGCTTTTTTTTTATCCTTTTCCCCCAATTTCAGATTTCCTCCCTTATGAATAAAACGCGGACTCAGACCGCGTTTTTCTGACAGATCTGCAAAAAATGAATATTTTGTTAATTAATTATTTTTTAGTGAATATTTTTTTAAAAAAATTCGATATATTGTGCCTTATATCAATTAAATAAAGTATGACTATGAAATAATATGACTAAAATATTTGATTTATATTTTTATCAATTAATTAAAATATTTTTGATTTATATTTGTTTTGGCAAGAAATTTTTTTTTCTAGAATTATTTTTGTATATGTATATAGATTTGGTAACATTGGTATCGGTTTATTCCAATACACATCTTGGATACAAAACATTGCTCTATCAACTAAGCTAGAAAAAAAAGGAAATATTGATTAGCTAAACAAATAGCCAGAAAGTAGTACTTTCATCATTTCAAAACCAAATGAATCAACAATCAATTGACAAGAGAAACAACAAACTTGATCGCAACCATGATCGAGAATGAAAAACTATCAATGTACGTAAGAGAACAAACGAACAAGCCAACAAATGAATCCAACTTGATCGAGCACGATTAATTTGGAACAACAAGCATACTTTAAAGGGACCGAGAAAAAAGCGTGCATACGCCATTAGTTACAAAGGTGCCTTTTATTTCATGACTGCATCTCTGGTGAGAAGGAGAGATTCGACGATGTCATCGCAGAGTTCACGAGGATCAACCATAACATCCTCGCGAACTGATACAACTATGGTCATTTTGTTTGTGCAACTTTGAAAATGTATCACTATTGGCTGCCAAGTGAAATGTGAGAAAAAAAATATTAAACTTTTATTCAAAATAAATCTCAAAATATTAAATAGCAAATCGAACATTTGCAGTATATTCAGTAAAGAGTTGAAAAATGGACTTACACTTGGAAAGCCATAAATAGTTGGAGCGACGAATTTGAGGGTGTTGCCAAATAAACCGATTTCTTCCACAGGCCCAGGAACATTTGAGACTAATATTGACACATGCTTAAACGCTTGGAAAGTCATTGAAGTTGCAAGCTGTGTGTGAACATAATATATAGGCATAAATCGATATAACTTTTCAGAAAGTTTAGACATATCCAATTTTAGATAAATCTATAATCGATGCATAGCATCCTATGTGGCAGGTTATGGTTGATCCTAGAGAAAATATCCTATGTAATGCATTGTGGTTGATCCTATATATGAGAAAAATTAATAAAAGAATATGTTTTCATAGTGTATATATATAAAGTTATATAAGTCACACTCTATCTATATATATTTTAGTTAATTGATAAAAATATAAATGAAAAATATTTCATAGTCATATACATACCAAAAATATTAATAAATAAATATGTAGTATTTGATAGAGTTTATTTTACTTATATCTAGATTATTTTTTGGTGGATAGAATTATTTATATCAAAATTAATTATTTAATGATTGTTATTATATATATATTGTTTTTGAGGAAAAAATAAATTATTAAAATATTATGTAGCCATAATATGTAGTTACAATCCATCCGTGCATAGATATCTTAGTAAACTAAAGTAAATAAATATGTAATACATATTTAATAAAGAAAGAATATTAAAATATTTTTAAAAATCAACTATCTCTTATATTACATGAGATTTAATTAATGATAGATTAGACAAAAAAACTATTTATATATAATATGTCGAACTAATTTTATTTATATCTATATTATTTTTTGGTGGAAAAAATATTTATATTTAGATTATTATTTTTTATTTATTAGAATCTATCTAAATTATTTATAATATCTAGATTATTAAATTTCCTTTTATCATCAAATAGTGTTGTAAAATAATATTTGATTATTTGATGACCCCAAGAAGGTAGAGCTAGTTAAATTTCGAAAATTTCTAATCGGGTAATGTGAAATGGGAGTTGTATATGTCTGTTTTTTTTTAAAAAAATTATAAGGTCGGGATTCACCTTTTCTAACACAAAATTTTAATCTATTTGGATAGGATTATTTGATGACTATTGCGTGTGTGTATATATATATATATATATATATATATATATATATATATATATATATATATATATATATAGAGGATGGGTAATGTGTTAACAACTCTTACGGTGTTAAATGTTAACAAATCAGTATTCGGCAAAATTTATCAAATATTCATCACAGTCACTCAATTATTCATCAAAGCTTTTGTTAAAGTTAATCAAATATTCATCACAATCACTCAAATATTCATCACAGTCACTCAATTATTCACAATTTCCCAAATATTCATCACAGTCACTCAAATATTCATCAGAGTCACTCAATTATTCACAATTATTCACAATATCCACCCCCAATCCTGTAATTGTGTTACTGTGATGAATATTTCTTAAATGTTGCCGAATATTTGGAAAATTGTGAATAATTGAGTGACTGTGATGAATATTTGAGTGACTGTGATGAATATTTGATTAATTTTAACAAAAGCTTTGATGAATAATTGAGTGACTGTGATGAATATTTGATAAATTTTGCCGAATATTGATTTGTTAACATTTAACACCGTAAGAGCTGTTAACATTTGAACCGCATTCTATATATATATATATGTTATTTTGTACTTAGAAGATGGAGTGTGCATTTACCTTGAATCCAAAAAGCTTTATCGCTAATTTAGCGACTTCATATGTGGCTTTAGCTTCGAAGGACCGTTTTTTCCGATCAATAGTGGCCTTAGCGTTGCGAACATACTCCATTGGGTCGTCTCGCGGCCTGATGGAGAGTGGTGCTATCACAAACCCAAGCTGATTCCCCAATCTAAGTTTGGTATCCTTGTTCTTTAGATCCTCCAGACCCTATATATACATCAATTGTCAACAAATGTTAACCTTTAACAAGTGCAATTCACAAACAAAACTACCTTATAAGAGACTCACTTGAATCCCTGTTATTGGCCTTTGGTTGACGGCAATCGCAATTCTCATTCTTAGTTTCTTTAACATGTTTTTCGAATTTATCTTCTCTTTCGTGTTGCCAAATCTACGAATAAGATACCGAGACAACCCAGCTTCTATGATTCCTATAGCAACATCGTTGATGGTCTGCTTGCGAGTATACATGTTAGACAACATAAATATCTTGAAGGCAATGAAAGGGATGACATTATATTATAAGGGTAAGCACCTACTTACACCGTTGATTGCCTTCTTTATCAGCTTGAAATCATCCAAACTCATAGTTTTATAGACAATCCTCCTTTCCATGGTGTTGGTTTCTCGGCTTGATATGGTTAGTATATCCGAATCTTTCAAGAAAAAGATTGTCGCTAAGAACATTAAAACATCTATGACCGTGTTACAGAGGACCTGTAACGACCACCACACCGCCATGATGAAGCTCCAACCCGGCAACTTCCAACCCCTATATTTATCATCTCTCTCAGTGTCTTCCTTGTTCGTCTTCTTCTTCTTCTTCATCATCGCAATCGTTGGAAGAGCATTGGGATTGGACACTTGGCGTGTCCAAGCGAGGATATGTGAAGCAATGGAGATGCCGTCTCCAAGAGAGTGGTGGATTCGGAGTATCGCAATGGACTCTGCCTCAAAAGTCTTCACATTCAGGATATGGACTTCCCATGGTAGCTTTGATACATCAAGTGATGTTTTGGTGAGAGTGTGAAGGTAATCCTCCACAAACTCGTCGGCTTCGAGGTGGTTGTTGCTCAAGGCTGCCGAGTTGATTCTCGGGATGATGATGTGGTTATCTATGTTCACCTGTGGGATTTGGACCCATTTCATCTCCTCTTTCACTCCTTCAACCTACAACAATTAGTTATATATATATATATATATATATATATATATATATATATATATATATATATATATATATGTGTGTGTGTGTCAACAACTCGATATATATATTCCACTCAGAGCAGAGTTGATGAGTTCAATGTACACATGATGTTCTGAGTTAAGTCAAAAGGATGTTTAATTTCCAAAATATGATTATATTGTAAGAATAAGATTATTGATACCATTACGCTGGAGAATCGACGATGATTCAAAGTGAGGGGGAGTTGTGCCCTAAACACATCAATGTCGATAGGAGAGTCAAAGCCGATCATCACGAGAATGTGGGTGGAAAGGGTGCGGACAAAAGCCATTGAGGTAGGGCTTAAAGGCTCTACCAACATCTCGTCGGCTGGATCTAGTGTCGCCACCTTGTTAATCGTCAGTCTCGTTGGAGTCTCCATCCTAGTGTAAGGGGCTTCAAAACACACTGGACGTCAAAGTGATCGATCGAGCTAGCCTTGGTGAATGTGGAATTATATATGGAAGGAATTATATATACTTATACAAGTCAGTGGTGGATCATATCCTAAGGGCAAAACAACTCGCTCTTAACCGTTCTTTATCTCCATTCCATGTTCCTCTCACCAAATTAACTATTCATTTTATTTTCTTTTAGTTTTTTTTTGAGTAAATTACACATAGTTATACATAAATTCGGCTAGTTTTCACATAACCACCTATAAAATTATAAATTAAAGAAAACCACTCATAAATTAGATTTATTTTCAAAAGACCATTCACCTATATATTAAACCTCGATTTGTTTTATTTGGAAAGACTAAAATACCCATAATTCAAGCTTATTTCTTTTAAAAGGAAAGTCATTATATGTATTTTACAATTTAGTTTGACATTTCACTTTGAAAAAAGTAAGGAAATTAAGTATTGTAGAACAAAAAAGTACCAAAAAAAAGTATTGTAGAACAAATATAAATGTTAGAACCAATATATATGCATCAGATTTGCAATGTGAAGAGCATAGATTTGTAATGACTTTTGTTGGTCTCCTCTTCTTCAAATGTTGAATAAGATGTGAATAAGCTAGCTCTAAAATAAACTCATATTATTACTTTAAAAAATCTAAATTATTACTTTTGAAAAACTAAGATATGCGGGTAGATCTGGCCACGGGTCAACCCGTGACTCGACAGGTCCGAGTTTAACGGGTGGCCGAGTAGGTGGGTAATTAGTAGGCGAGTTCGGGTTAGGGTTGTCCTATCTCGAATCCGTCGACCCGCTGCTAGGTCGACCCACCCCACCCTTAATTAAAAAATACTATCTTTCCATACATTTCCCCACAATTTCTAGTATAATTTTCTTAAATTGAATTTTTTTTAATATGTCGACCCAAAGGGTCGGTGGGTTAGTGGGCGTCGACCCGCATTGTCTGCGGGTTAGGGTTCGAGTCGAGCTTTCTTGACTCGTGTCCCACATACCGAATCGAATCCGTCGACCCGATAGGTTCGACCCGTAGACAGGTCTATATGGAGGCATGCATTATCATTTTTGGAAATGAAACAAATGGACATTTAATAAATGGGTGGTCTTTTGAGAACAAATTTAATTTATAGGTGGTTTTCTATCATTTATAATTTTATCGGTGATTATTTGAAAATTAACCTAATTGATGGTTGGTTATATGTGATTTGCCCTAGTTTTTTTTTAATCTTTATTTTATTTTATTTTTAAATAGGATTTATGGCAGACATGGAGGAAAATAAGAGCATTGAAGATAGCTCCTTTAAAAATTCTCTAAAATAGAGAACCAAATAGCAAAATCTCTAAAAACATTACTCTCCAACTCCAACAGTTTCTCTATTATACAACTTTTTGCATTTATTATATACTATAGTAAATGCATAATTTCATAATATAATAAATGTATTTATTGAGATTTAGGTAACTAGTATAGTATTCATACCTTGTATGGTATTTATCCCATAAAATAAATAAATTTGATTATTTATTATTATAATTTTTTTGGTTAAAAATATCAATGTCTTTATTTTATTATTTGTCATTTACTAATCATATATGTTTTTTTTGAGAATGATAAAAACTTTATAAAATATCAACCTTTTTATAATTTGATTATATATTTATAATATATATTAAATTATATAAGGAAATTATGAATCCAACAAAGCTTAATATTTTAAATCCCATTTTAGTTTCATATACTGTATAATATTTATAAGTCCAACTAAGCTTTATATTTCAAATTTCATTAAATTTTATTTATGACTTGAATGGTTGGCATAGGAGTTGATGAAAGCATTTAATTTTAGAGTTTTCTTTATTCCTCTAAATATAGAGAAATTTTTACTCTCTCCTCAATTCTCTATTTAACAAAACATTATGGATCGGAGGAGCTGTTAGACCCTAAAATCCATCATTTTCTCTAAAGTTTTAATTTTTCTCTATTTTGGAGCTTCTCTTGGAGATAAGCTAAATGGATGGGCCTATTGACAAGATAGAATAAGTCTATTAACAAGATAATTTTCAATTAATTATCCAAAAGTCCCTTTATCTATTTACTCCTCTCCATCTCTTCCTCCTCGTCCCCTTTCTCGAATTCTCAAATATCAATCTGAAATCTGAATAAAGAAAGCCCTAACTTTTCTTTTCAATAACTAATTTCTTCATCGATTGGCCTTTTCGACTTCACCGGTCTAGATCAGACAAGAATGGGGCATAAGAGCACGACATGGAGACAAAGAGCGCGCGACCAGGCGGGGCTGAAGGAAGCACTTGTAGGCCGCCATCACCAGGCCATTGCATTCTCAATATCCAATTCCTAGGATAACTATCATTCATAAATTATTGAATTGGGTGACTTATACTTCTCCTGAGACACATGACAACTTCTCCTTAATCGTAGTCGTATGAACCAATCACAAATTTTTGAATTAATCAATATATGTATAAGATAAAATTTTATTCTTACTCTATTTAATCAATATATCTATATATGTCCAAGATAAAATTTTACCCAATTTGATTAGATATGGATATATTTTTAGAAGATATTAACTAATTTTGAAATATATATATGCATAAGATAAATTTTTATTCTAACTCTATTTAATCAATATATCTATATATGCATAAGATAAAATTTGACTCAATTTGATTAGATATGAATATATTTTTAGAAGATATTAACTAATTTTAAAGACTATTATATAAGATAAGATTTTACATATTTTCACTATATATGAACATATTTTTAGAAGATAATGACTTTGTCAATATATTACATGGACATACTAATTAAATAACTTTATCAATAACTTCATCAATATGATAATATTTTTAGAAGATAAAATTTTTTGACGAAATTGAAATAATACTTAGCATGGTCATAATTAAATAAATTTATCAATAACTTTATCAATATGAAGAAGATAAAAGGTTTTGGGTAAATTGAAAAAATAATACTTAGCCGTGTAAAAGTTATCAATTTATGGAATTCAATAAGAAATAAAATTCTCCTATATATCTTGAAGGTATTGATATATCTATGAGATATATTTTTAGAATTTATACATATATAATTATGGATATATTTTTATATTTTGACCTATATATAGTTTAGATTGTCAATGTTATTTCACACACGTTGACGTCTTTTCCCTTCTTTTTGGTGTTGTTATTGCAGGTTATTTACGACTTTGTTTATGATTTCCTTGGTAAGCTTTTCAAAATAATGTGCTAATTGATTACAAGGTATGTTCTTTTGTTGTTTCCACTAATATATACTAGCTTTTCACATGTTTTTTTTCCATATATTGTCAATAAAGTATAAATTCATTCAAATTTGAGAAATTATAGCTTTCATATGTTGTTTCCACTAATATGCACTAGCAATAATTAAGGATTAAGACATGGTAATGAGAAATTAGCTTTTATACTAATTAAGTATAAATTCATTCAGATTTGAGAAATCAGAAGTATGGAAGAAATTAATTAATTAAATAAATGGGTTTTATTATTAAATTTATTTAAATTAAAAAAACCGCACACAGTGCGGGTACTAAACTAGTTACAGTGGATATAGAAGCATCCAGTGGCGGATCCTGAAGCGTTTAGTTGAGGGGGCTGAAAATTAATCTCTAATTTTTTTTCGAAAAAACTATCAATATTTGAAGTTTTCGAGTTTAATTATAGTATTAAGTTATGAAGTTTAACAAATGATAAATATGATAAAAGTATATTAATTTGGTAAATGATGTGCAAAATAATTTATATTGCTTCAGTCTTGAAACATTTATAACTTTTTACTCGGTTATCGAATTTGAGCTTATAATATATCAAATCGAAACTATTGACGAGAGGAATATGTATATTAAATTTTATTTTTGATTGAGGGGGCGACTGCCACCTCTGATCCTAAAAAGGATCCGCCCCTGGAAGCATCATGTTCAGCCTGTCAAACAAACAAACATTAGGAGGAGATCAATCAAAGATATAGTTACGACCGATAGTTGAAGATTTGCGAGTTTGCACCCAATGATTTAGATGAATATGTTTGATTTCAGGATTTGCGGGTTTGGAAATTGATGAATCCGTTATTTTGGCATTTGATTGAATTTCTTTAGGTGTTTTTGGAGGTGTCGACCAAGTTAGCAAGTATTCTTTAAATTGAATAAGGACATTTGTATAATTTAGTATAAACTATCTTGTCATTAGACATTATACATGTTGTCTGTAGACTTTATGAAGCTAAATTCTCTAGTATTAGACCTCTTTCAAAAAGTGGATCAAATTTTTCTAATTGCTAAAAATGGCATTTACATTTGCAAATCCTCCAATTTTTTTCTAAGTATTTTGATCCCGTCATTTTCCAGCATACGTTCGCTTTTTTATTTTTTTTAGAACTAATAATTTTACATTTGTCCATACATTTGACCGTTGTCTAAATTGTTTTAAAGATCACAAAAAAGTATTGATATAATAGAAAGGGTTTGGATCCCTGAAGTTAAGATTAATATTTGTGTTTGAATTCCATAATGTATTAATTATAATGCAATTAACACACAAGATCGATGAACAATGATTCCATTATAAAACCAATAGGAAAAGTAGTACACCGACTTATATACAATGTTTGAATTCCTTATATTATCAATGTGAAATATGTATCATAGAATTAAGTTTTTTTTTAAGTTGATATGTTTTTCTACCATGTTTTTATTTCAGAGAAATTTGTATTTAATTTCATAGAATTAAGTTTTTTTTAAGTTATAGGTTTTTCGTCTCATTTTTTAAAAATAGGAGAGTACATGGTATGAAAATAGATGTCTTCTGAAATTTACACTATTCTCAAAATTTTTGGAACGAAAAATATATAATATATGTTAAACGAATATTTAATGTGTTGCAATATGAATATCAATTGGCTATAGCTTCTATTTGCAATATTGTGGGTTGACAACTTAATGTGTAGAATATGTTGTACAATTGGTTAGTGTTATATATTCAATAAATGTATTCACATTATTCAAATTAACTTTAAACTATATAGAGTCGGGGCAAAAATTAATTTAGAGAACTATTTGGAGAAATTTTATATTTTTTCACCAAACATGTTTCATTTTTGCTGCAAACTATAAACATAAATATTTCTGACTTATCGATCAAAAGGAAACAATGCGAACGTATGTATAAACATAAATGTTTCTGACTTCATTGATTTTATTTTGTGAAACTATTTGATCAAAAGCAAACATAGGTCAAAAGGACAAATACATATATTAAATGATTTTTAAAAGACAAATTGTTATATTAAAAGATTTTAGGAACAAACAAAATATATTAAAACTATTATTGTGAATAAATTGATATATTAAAAGACTCTGATTTACAAATAATATTTTTTTACCTTATCAGACTTCCTTTCGTTGTTTTTTTATTAAAATAATTTTAATATATTTTTTATAATGATTAATTGAATATGTACTTTAATATACCAGTACATCTCAAGGAGGTCATCTTATATACCTATTTATCTTTTTTGCCAACAAACATATGTTTAATAAGTTAGAAATTGTTTTTGAAAATTGTAAAATTTTATAATTTTGACTTTTGAATAGTTTTTTTCGTTTAGTAAAGAACAATTATGATTTTCTTCTAGATCGATTCGTTTTTTTCTTTTCATAATTCTTTACTAAACGGAAGAAAAAAACTATTTGAAAGACAAATTATAAAATTTTATAAAATAAATAAATAATATAAAAATAAATTAGTACATAAAATGTATGCAATTAAAATTAAATATATCAAATAAATAATACATAAAATAAATACATAAAATAATTACAATTAAAATAATTACAATAAATTATTTTCCGTAAATAAATAAATAATATAGAAATAAATAAAACAATAATAAAATAAACACATAATAATTTATTTATTTTATTGTGTTTAATTGAATTATATTTTAAATACAATAAATAGTTATGAATGTTTTATTTTAATTATTTTTCTATTATTAATTATTTTTTATTTATTAATTTATCGATTTATCTATTTATTTTATTTATTTATGTTATATTTGTATATTTATTTATTTATCTATGTATTTAATTATTTTTCTATTTTTAATTCTTATATATATATTTATGTAATTTACATGTGTGCGGAATGCCGCACACGTATGCGGGTGTGCCACCCTTGTGCTCATCCTGGATGTGCACGCCGGTGTCGCGCATCCCGCGTGTACTTGCGGGTGTCCAACTTACCTCCCTATAGAAATTATGAATAATATTACGAATAACATGTTTCCACTAGTTAAATTTGGTTTTTGGAAGACACTTTTCTTATAAAACCGTGTTCATTTTAATTTTTTTAAGCACAGTTTCATCTAAAACCGGGTGGGTTGAATATTTTGTTGCAAATAAACGAGAACAGGTTCAAATAAAATCATATTCCCACTAGTTAAATTTGGTTTTGGGAATACACTTCTAATAAAACCGTGTTCAGTTTAATTTTGTTTAAGCACAGTTAAATCTAAAATCGGGTTAAATATTTTTTTAAAATAAACGAGAACGATTTCAAAGAAAATCGTATTCCCAATAGTTAAATTTGGTTTTAGAAACACACTTTTCTAATAAAACTGTGTTCATTTTAATTTTTTTTAGCACGGTTAAGTGTCAAATTGGGTTAAATATTTTTTTAAAAAATAAACAAGAATGGTTTCAAAGAAAACTATGTTCCCAATAGTTAAATTTGGTTTTAAGAACACACTTTTCTAATAAATCCGTATTCATTTTAATTTTTTTAAGCATTGTTTAGTCTAAAACCAGGTTAAATATTTTTAAAAAATAAACATGAACAATTTTAAAGAAAGCCGTGTTCCCATTAGTTAAATTTGGTGTTGGGAACATACTTTTACTATAAAACCGTGCTTAATTAAAATAAAATTAAAAAAAAAACACACTTGTTAAAAACCATACCCAACTTACCATGCTCCACCCCTATATTGTACTAGTGATTCTGTGTTTCCCCAAAATCAATGGTATATATATAGCACAATTGGTTCCTATTTTCAATTACTTGTGGTGTAATTGTATAATCTGTATGTAACAGCTAATTTTGGTGAAGTGCTCAACTGCATCCGGGCATGTTGTTGTTGATGCTGCTCATCGTAAGTGTGTAAAGCATAGAGATTTGTGCACGACGGCGTGGATATGGTTTCCTACCCTTCTCCTTCTCTTCGTTGGGGGAGCTAGATACGGATGCGGTTGCCTTGCTGAAGCGAATTCAGAAATTCTCGGGATCTCAGGATATCGGGGCTCGTGTTGCAGCTTATATTTTTACTAGACTTAGTTTTGTTATCGCTAAGGGAGTGGGTGCCCAGATAGTATCTCGGTTACCCACTAATTTCTTGTAATTTATAATAATAATAATAATAATAATAATAATAATAATAATAATAATAATAATAATAATAATAATAATAATAATAATAATAATGGTATTCCCCTTTTGTCTGCTCCGATCGTCGACATCTGGGCTCTTTGTTGGTGGCAATCGGGCGGGTCGGGTTCGAGTTCGGTTAGTCGGGTCATTCGGGTTTCGGATAATGTCTAATAATTTGGTCATTCGGTTGGATTGAGTTCGGGTTTCAGTAGTATCGGGTTTTAATTATCTCGGGTTTTGGTTATTTCGGGTTTCGGTTGTCTCAGGTTTCAGTTATTTCGGGTTTCGATTGTCTCGAGTTTTTATTGTTTCAATATTCATTTTTAAAAAATTTACTAGAATGTATCTTAAAGTTCGGGTTATTTCGGGTTTCAGTTATACCGGATTCGGGTCTTAATGGGTTTTGGTTGAATCGGGTTCGGTTCATTCGGATTTGTGTGAGTTTCAATTATCGGTTATTCGGATTTCGGGTCCAAAATGGGTCGGGTTGGGTCGGTGTTCAGAACAATCGGTTCCGGGTCGACAAGGTCGGGTTTTCGGGTTCGGGTCGGGTTTTGCCAGCTCTAAATCTTGAGTTCTTAAACTTGGAGTTCCAGTCGGAGTTGGTTGTTTTTCATCATCTTCGATCGCGTTTCTTCAGTCTTGGACTTAGCCATCACAATCGTTCAATGGAAGCTCTTCCTGAATTCCTACAACGGAATCTCCAATGTATTTCAATACCTATCTTCTGCCAACGCAATATGCAGTTGCCGGTGCCCATGGAAAGGGTTCTGATACAATTGTTATGTCCCGACCTCGACCATAGACCTAGATGTGGGAGAAAGATAGGGGGAACTCAATGAGTTCCTGAGAGATGAACACAGAAGAAGGTAAGAGGAGAAAAAGAAGGGATTAAGAGATTAGACAAGGAGAGAAGAGAGATTAGGAGAGAGAGAAAAGGTAAAGTGTTTGGGTTATTCTTTGCTTAGTACAATCTCTAAGTATTTACACATCAATGTGATATTAATACCCATTAGAAAGGGTACCCCTTAGGACATATAAGATCATTACAATCTAGGACCCATTTATAATAGTTATGGACTTAAGTTGTTTAACTCCATTAATCGTAGTTGACTTCTAGCAAAGCATTACGACTCATAAAATAACTGTATTGAATACCTTTATCAATTGTCTTATTCCATGTTTAGTCATTGCACGTTAAATTAAAGGACACAATTGCTTCAATCTCCCACTTGTCCATATACAAGTGTGCAATATAAGATACATTTGACGTCTCTTAATGTCTTATTTGATGATATGGTGACATTCATATCCATTATCAAATATATTTCTTGAACTCCGAGTTTGAATTAGTCAATTAAACAAATGATTACAAATAATCCATCCTAGTATGTCCATGCATTTTCAGTTCTTACTCTTCAAGTGGCCTAGACACCATTTCTTTTCGATGCATCATAGTATGCATGAAGGAGGACTTCTCCAATCTTGTATGACTATGACTCCCACTTAACTTTTGGCAATCCCAACAACGATCTTTATAATTCCCTTTTACGAAAAACGTTTAGCCATGTCAAAGAAATATCAATTATCAAGAGAGACCATAACATATTCATGTTTGAGGAATCTACTAATCATGGTTTAACTTAAAACTCTACAATCCCTTTTGTAGAGTCTAAGATAGGTTCAGGCCCGGCCGAAAGGTGGCGCATGTGGGCCGACTGCATAGGGCCCCAAAATTTTGGGGCCCCATATTGTGTTAAGTGTTAACGAATATAGACCATTGATTGATGGAAAATGGATGGGTAAGATTAATTGAGATTTTCACTTTTTATTTAAAGAAATAACAGTAGGCCCCACCACTTTTATAGGCTACTTGCTGAAGCAAACGCGTGTGTTTGTATTCTTTTTTTTTGTGGCGTAACATTTTTTTGGTGGGGTAACGTTGTTTTTTTGTGTGGTGCACTGTTTGAACTATTCGATAAGGTGATATTAATTATTCGCTAACTTATAGTTATTATTTGTGTGTAAATAAAAGTTATCGTTTAGATAATAACAAAAAAGGTTGGTCAATTTTGCAACTATTCGCTAGGTTAATAGTAATTATTCGCTAAATTGATCGTTATTATTTGTCTGTAAAGAGGAGTTATCGTTTAGATGATAGCAAAAGGGTTGGTTAATTTTGCAACTATTCGCTAGATTGATAGTAATTATTCGCTAAGTTGATAGCAATTATTCGCTAGGTTGAAAAAGTATGTAAATGTAATTCTTGATTTCCCACATCTAATTACCCATATACATATGAATAATTTCTTATTATCAACGAATAGTGACTCTGAACTTGCCAAATAGTCAATAAATTTACAAACAATTTTAGACAGTCAACACACTTGAGCAATCCCAATCAATCAGATTCCGAGGCAAAACCAACTTAGTTCCCAGTTTAAAATTATCAAAACAAGAAATTTTCAATCAATCAATGAAATCGAAATTAAAGAACACCCAATAGAGTATACCCAAATCTCGACGATAATCCAAATCGAGGCTCGGATGCACGTGCTCGGATTCAAGACGACAGGGTTCAATCAGATGCAATGGATCGGAGGAGGGGAGAGGGCTTGGCATAAGTGTTGGCTCATGGCAGCTTAGGGTGAGGCTTCAGGTGTAGATCAGTAAGGCAAGGAGAGAAAGGACATTGCCGTCGAAGAGGGCGTCCTTGGTGGCCTTCTCGTTGAAGTCATCGAAGGCTTCGGAGCTTGAAGGAGGAGTCGAGCTTGAGCGGAGGGAACGGGGCCACCGCCTCCACATCTTCATCATCACTATCAATTTGTCACAGATTAGGCTGCGCCGCCTCCACATCCACATCACCACGCCCGACTCTCACCACCGCCATCTCCACATTGATTGAGAATAGAGAGGGAATCACCACCACCAAGCGATTGAGAACAGAGAGAACCCGATGTTTCTGCACCAGAACAAAGGGAGCAGAGGAGTCGACATCCAGAGCACTGCCAAGTCGGAAGAAATCCATGGAGGACTCGTGCTGGCATCGGCGATGCACGACTCCTTGGTGGCCGGTGCGGTGTCGGCGGTGGCTTGCACGTATGAAGTCCGGCGCGGTGGTGGGCGGTTTCCATTGGAGGAAGGAGAAGGAGGCAACACATTTGATAAATAGGGTTTTATTATGGATTGAGATGAGTGAGATTGAAACACACGCACTGAGAATGATAGGAGTGGGATAGGTTTTCCATGGGGCCTACTTGCTTTTTAAATAGAAATAATTAAAATCAAGAATTAATCGTGACCTTCCATTTTGCTTCAATCAAGAGCCAATATTTATTAACATTTAACATCATAAGATGTGTTAACATTTCATCCATCCTCTATATATACACACATTTTGTTTTCCATATGTTTAGCCTTTTCCTTTAGTTTTTTTAAACCTAATCCTTATTTAAAAGAGAGAGAGGGACGGTAATTAAAAAAATATTCTTCAATTGTTTGTTGATTATTAAGAGCTTATAGAAGATTTTACTTTAAAAAATGTTACAAAGATATGTGATGTGTCTCAAGTAAATTTTGTTGTTGTTTTAACTAAGTCTTTGATATGTCATATGTAAGAATTAAAATAATTATTATATAAATTAAATTTTATATTTTTTTATTAGCAGGGCTTCATTTTTATTATAAAATAGAGCCCTAACAACCGTAGAATCGGCCCTGGGTAGGTCTGCCTTATATGTATCATCCATACATACATAGGTAATTAACTAGACATCTCCATGTCCCTATATATAACCCATAAAACAATAATCATGGGCTTCAATATAATCTCATCCTAGTCATCTTCTTACAATCGGGATGTCGGTACCATAAAGATCCTAAATCATAATCATGGTTAAGATTAATATATATATGTATTTAGTTTAACAGAATCCTCATGTCATCATTGGCCCATCTTCAAAGTGCCTGTGTACGTTTTTGTTAAATTGAATTTAAAGGTCGCTAGAAAACGAACGAATAAGACAACAAAAAAATTGCATAGTTTAGCACAGGATTAATTCAGAATAACAAGCATACAAGCGTTCGTCTTAAAACTGGGCCTATGTCGCTATTGAATCAGCTGCATCTCTGATGAGAAGGAGGGATTCAACGATGTCGTCGCAGAGTTCGTGAGGATCAACCATAACATCCTCACGAACTGAGACAACTATGGTCATCTTGTTCGCGCAGCTCTGAAGATGTATCAATATCGGCTGCCAATTCAAAGGGGAAACTTTTTAAAAGAAAAATTAAAAAGGGTCAATTTGAAGTGTTAAATTTGTGGTATTTGGATATTAGATATAGAGATTAGTACTGCAAAATGGACTCACACTTGGAAAGCCATAAACAGTTGGAGCGATGAATTTCAAGGTGTGACCGAAGAAGGCGGTTTCTTCCACAGGCCCAGGCATATTTGAGACTACTATTGATACATGATTAAGCATTTTTAATGTCATTGAACCTGCAACCTGTGTATGTCAACACAGTACATTAAATTAGATAAATCGATATATAATCTTGCAAAAAGTTTATTTTGGGGATTTTAAATGTGCATTTACCTTGAATCCAAAAAGCTTCATCGCCAATTGACATATTTTGTAATTGGCTTTAGCTGTGAAGGAACGTTTTTTCCGATCAATAACCGCCTTAGCTCTGCGAACATACTCCAATGGGTTATCTCGCGACCTGATGGAGAGTGGTACTATTACATACCCTAGCTTATTCCCCAATCCAAGTTTGGTGTCCTTGTTCTTTATGTCCTCCAAACCCTATACATCAACAAATATTTAGCAAGTGCAATTCACAAACAAAATTAACTTATGAAAGTTGTATGATGTACTATAATATTGCTCACTTGAATCCCTTTCATCGGCCTTAGGTTGACGGCGAGGACAATTCTCAATCTTAGCTTCTTTAGCATGTTTTCCGAATCCCTCACCTCTTTCGTGTTGTCATCTATTTAACAACTCAAATAATTGGATTACTACTAGCTAGCTAGTTGATGTAAAAAGAATAATTTAGAGTGACTTACTACCAAATCTTCGAATAAGATACCGAGAGATCCCAGCTTCTATGATTCCTATAGCAACATCATTGATGGTCTGTGCGTGACTACATTGGTTAGAGAACATATATATCTTGAAATTGAAGGCAATGAAAGCGATGTCGTTGTAAGGATACGTGGCACTTACAACGTTCATTGCATTCTTTATCAGCTTCATATCATCCAAACTAACTATTTTATAGACAATCCTCCTTCTCATGGTGTTGGTTTCTTGGCGTGATATGGTTAGTATATCCGAATCCTTCAAGAAAAATATTGTCGCTGAGAACATTAAAACATCTATGATCGTGTTACAGAGTACCTGTAACCACCACCACACCGCCAAGATGACGCTCCAAGGCAGTTTCCAAAACCTATAATAGTTATCATCTCGCTCGGGATCTTCCTTGTTCTTCATCTTCTTCTTGTTCTTTATCATCGCAATCGTTGGAAGAGCGTTGGGATTGGACACTTGGCGTGTCCAAGCGATGAGATGGGTTGCAATGGAGATACCATCTCCAAGAGAGTGGTGGATTCGAAATACCACGAGGGACTCTGCCTCGGAAGTCTTCACGTTGAGGAGATGGATTTCCCATGGAAGCTTTGATACATCTAGTGATGTCTTGGTGAGAGTTTGAAGGTAATCCTCCACAAACTCATCCACTGCGATGCAGTTGTTGCTTATGGCTACAGAGTTGATACTTGGGATAACGATGTGGTTATCTATGTCCACTTGTGGGTTTTGGACCCATTTCAACTCCTCTTTTCCCTTTCTCACTCTTTCAACCTACAACAACAACAACGTTCTATTACTATTTTAATCTAAGATGTTATATCTAGCTCAAAATTGAAAAAAATACTTCGATTTACAAAGTATATTGATACCATTACGCTTGAGAATCGAGGATGGTTGAGAGCGAGGGGGATTTGTGCCCTGAAAACGTCAATGTCGATTGGAGAATCTAAGCCGATAGCGATAACAATGTGGGTGGATAGCCTGCGGGCAAAAAACATCGAGGTAGGGCTCAAAGGCTCCACCACCATCTCCTCAGCTCCTAGTGTCGCCACCTTGTCAATCGTCATCTTAGTCTTAGCTAAAGGCATGACTGCATTCATTAGTTAATGTATAAGATCCACATCAAAGTTAAGATATATAATAGGGTTAGTATGCATATGTAAACAAGGATGCAAATCATATATTACAATCAACGTATCGAATGGATCGATGGACCAGAAGATCAAGAGAAAGAGATATAACGACGAGTGTACGCAGTTACCATATATGTTTTAAGTGTTGTATGGTAGATGCCTTATTATATACTGTACAGATTGCATGTGTAATTGTTTGTTACGTTTGGGGTTTGGACTCCCATATCATATAGCTATACACACACATGTTGTCATGTAAGATGAAGAAAACCCACATTAACTCCCTTTGTAATTTCAGTTAATTAACCTCTCAAAATCAACTATTCAATGCTTCAACGTGTATCATATGGGATTGGTACGTAGCCAATTCATTGAATTTGAGATTGTGTTTATAAGCTTCCAAGGAACGCTTCATCCGGTCACCAAAGGGCTTGGCGTTGCGAACATATATACTCCAATTGGTTCGTTAACGAGTGACAAACATGTGTAGAGAGGGTAATTGGTATAAGAATGTCTCTCCCAAATCGATTATAAAAGACTAAAAAATAAGAGTGTGGAGCTTCACGTACTCTCTCTGATGATCGATGTAGGAGAGACTCTCTTATACGGTTATACCAAACCGCTCAACAGATGCTCCATCCAAATTTGTTAATTGTCCATGTCTTTCAAATCATCCAAACTGTATAATATCCAACACATATATTTCATGTATTAATCAATTTGTGATCGAGATCATAACGCAACGAGGGCTATAAACAAACTAAAACGGGACGAAATTGCCATTAATGTCATGCTCAAAATTTATATATTAGTGTGTTATATATTCAGTATATCACTTAAAACTTACTATGAAATATTAGTAATCGATCAGTCAAGTTGAGATCGAGAGAAACCAGCTTATATTATGTGATGGAGGCATACATCATCATTTTTAGAAATGAAACAAATGGACATTAATTTAACAAATGGGTGGTCTTTTAATTTGAAAATAAATCTAATTTATAGGTGGCTTTCTATAATTTATAATTTTATTGGTGATTATTTGAAAATTAACCTAATTTATGGGTGGTTATATGTAATTTACCCTAGTTTTTTTATCTTTATCTTTATCTTATTTTATTTTTTAAATAGAATTTATGTGGTAGACATGAAGGAAAATAAGGGGCGAAGACAACTCAACATTACCAACCTGGTAATTGAGGGTGACAACCTCACCATTATTAACAGCCTTAAGGGCTGTGGGAAACCTTCGAGCGACTCGGAAATGATTGTCTCGGACAGTCTAGTCTCCCTTGGTTTCTTTCAATCATTTGATATTCGTCACGTCTTTAGGGAGGTTAACCGAGTTGCGGACCGACTATCGCACCTCAATTTCGCTTTCTCTGGCTCTACAACACCTGACGATTCTTTGGTTCGTGATTTCATCCGCTTGGATGCTCTTGGCATATAAGGTCCGCCTTATTACCAAATTATTTCCGGTTCAAAAAAAGAAAGGGCCGAAGACAGAGAATTTGGCTTCAGTGTTAGACCTATTTGAAAAAGTGGGTCAAATTATTATAATTAGTGTTAAAAATGATCTCCAAATTTGGAAATTCTCCAATTTTTTTTAAGTATTTTGATCCCGTTCTTTTCCTTCTGTAGAGTCTAAGGTAGGTTCAGGCTCGGTCCAAAAATCATACTACTAGAAAATGGGTTAATAACGGACGCTTTCGGCTTTCCTATCAACGCTTTGAGACGCTGTTAAGATCATTTTTTACAACACGCTTGTACTTGAGCAAATCTTAACGCTTTTTAGCATCGCAAATAAAAAAAACTCCGGATGCGACGAATAAAAACATCGGCATTCCATATTATTTTATTATTATTTTTTTATAAGGTAATAATTCGAAGGTTAGACAGACCTGACTCATCGAGAGGCCGACAAAGTCGGCAGACGGTGAACCGACAAACATACAACCTAAAAGACAAAAATACAGATAACAAGCGAAATGAAACAAGCAGAAAAAAAATCTACAACGAGACGAACAAGAAGACCAACTCTGTTGCAGAAACATGATCTGTTCATGATTACAGATGATCAATGAACAGAGAGATGCGGAAAGATAGAAAAGATGAAGATGAAGAAGAAGAAGATGAAGATCTGAGAGACAGAGAGAGAAAGAGATGAAAATGTATGTTTTGTATATTGAGATAGCTGTATCAAGATTGTATTACAGATGATCAAGCTTGAGCATGTATATAGCTCAGCTGATGTAAAGTGAATGAAATCAGAACCACACATCTGTAACTACCAGTTTGTTTTACAACAGAATATACAAACTGATTTATTTCATATATCTACAACTGATTTATTTCATATATCTAACACTCCCCTTCAAGCTTAGAGTTGTTTGAATTGATTGATAACTCCAAGCTTGATAGTTAGCTTTGACATTTACTCTTGACTCACAACTTTGGTGAATATATCTGCTGGCTGCTCCTTAGTATATATGTATTGTAAAGACCAAATATATTTTAGATATCATATTAGTAGTATTTTAATTTAAAATGTTATTATTTATTTCAATTTATAGAAATGGGAGAAAAATCGTCCTCGAGCACGACTTCAAAATTTAAAATCATTCCGGCATCAATTTAAATTAGGATTTTTGACGGGATTTGATTTTCGACTTCGAGTCCGAGTATTAATAAAATTTAATTAAGCTCCGAATTGATTGAAATTGTTTAATTCCGATTATCTTGAAATTTGATCGAACTTTGATTTATTAAAATTGTTTTAGTCGGGATTCGATCGGGCAAGCGGGATTCGGGTCTTTTCCGCTAATTTGAATTGGGTATTGTTGGGACCACATATATTTTAATTTCTTTTCTTTTTCTTTTCTTTTCCTCTCTCTCTCTCTCTCTCCCCCCTCTCGGATTTCTGTTGAGCATTTTGCTGGTCCCCCCTCCCCATTGTCCTCTTCCTCACCTTGCTTGTCCTATTATGGTAGCAGCTAGCAAACCCTCCAATTGGAACCCAAACCCACGCCAGAAAAGACTGCAGAGATCAACACCACCACACACCACCCTCAGCCTCTCCTCCCCTCTCTTTCATTCACCATAAACCCCCCTTTTTTCTGAAAGTAGAGGCATCAACACCACCACCACCACTCCCACCTCCCACCGCTGCGCTGTGCTCCACCACCACCATCACCTCCCAGCAGCAGGCGACACCAGCTCCTCGTCGTCGTCACCAGCGAACACCACCATCACCATTGTAGCTTCCCTCCTTGCCCCGTCCAGATCCATCTTCATCACCCTTCACATCTTGGAAGTTGTGGGTTTCTTCGGAGCTTCTACAAGAGGTTCGAGCAGGGAGGCAGTGCGTCACCACCTTCCTCCTCGCCGATTGCCAGATTGCCCAGGGAGTCGCCTCCATCGTCGCCGAGCAGCCGCCCCCTTCCTCCCTCCCCTGTTTTCGCTCAAGGTCGATTCCATTCTTATTAGATTCCGGCTCCCTCTTGTCAAAATCCATTTTTGCTCATCTTTCCTCACTCATCCTAGGCCGGAGCAAGATTCCTTTCCACTCCATTTGAAGCCAGAGCAGCCGGAGCCACCTCAGAGCCTCTCGTCGTCGGAAGATCTACTCTCGGTAATCCTTCTCTCTCTCCCTCCTCCCTTGCTGCGTTATCAATCTCTTTGTATGGGTATGGTCGGAATTGGTGCTCAATCGGAGTGGGGGAGTCTCAGGCCGAAGGGCCGCCGGCAAGGTCCTCCCCTCCTCCTTCCCTCTTCCGCTTTCGAACGCAGGGGAACAGAGGGTGAAGGCGGGTTCGGATTAGCCGGTTCCTTCTTTTGTTTCTATTTCCTTGGGGACCGGTTCTATATATTCTTCCGGTTCACTAACTCTGATGCGGGTATGGGCTTGGGACTGGGCTCGGGTCGGGTTTTCCTTCTGGGTAAGGAGAATTGGGCTTTTGGGTTGGGTGTTTTAAAAAGATTATGAGTATTATATTTATATGTATGTTGTTATATAGTTGATATATATATATTATTTGATTAAATTATTATTATATGTTATTTTGAGATTTGAGATAAATAATATTTTCCAGAAAATTAATATATTATATATATATATATATATTGTTTTAGAAATAGATTATTGGGATATATTATGTGTTATATTGATTATTATTTCGGATTTGGGAATATATATATATAAATATTCTGAAATATTTTAATATATTTAAAGGTTTTAAAAGTAATAATAATTGATATTGGGTTATGTATACATCTATGGATTGTTGAGATTTTATGGATAACAAGTGTTGAATTACTTGAATATTATTATTTTGGATATTATTGTTATTTTGGGATTTGGTTATCATTATTATATTCTGGAAATTTATCTTTACATATTGTTTATTTGTTTTAAATTAGTATTAATTGGATTATTTATATTGATGCATTTTATGAGGATTTAAACATCTGAGTTAGGAATTTTAAAGTAAATTGTTGATTTTGATTTATAAGTATTATTTGTGAGCTTAGAATTATTTTGATGATTTAGTGTTGAGAATTATTTATATAATGTTTTGAAATAAGAAACATGCCGGAATTGTTTTATAATATGATTTTTGGAAATTGGTTTTAAGGCTTAAGTGCTAATGTCGGAATTTGGCCAAGTATGAGTTGAGAAATCATTTTGAATATGAGTTGACTTAATTTGGGATTTATGAGTTTGAAAATATGGTTGGTATGATTTTATCAATGGGTTTGATTGAAAGAATGAGTTTGGTCGAGTTGATCGTATCGGAAAGATTTTGGAAAACGGTTTTACTATCGGTCAGTTTTGAGGATGTTGAGAACTTGGGTTCGTGAGTATGAATGTTGATCTGGTAGCTTATGAAAATGGCTTGATGATAGGTGTGTATTGCTTTTGGATTGCTTTGGACTTGCATTTGGGCCCTTACTTGTGTTATCTTGCTGTTCTGCATCTTCAAGTAAGTATCCTACGGGACTTACTCAGTAACCTGGACCTCCTGCCTGATGTGTCATGTAATGTGTAGTTTTGTTGCATATTAAAGCATGCCATGTAGTATCATGCTAGGATTACATTGAATTGAGCATGTGTTTACTTTGTGTGGTTGAAACAGAACGGCCGTTATCTGTGATAGTCCTAGAGTCTTTGCTAGGGTCATAGGGTAGCCCAGCCCCATCGGGTGCCTTGAGTCTATCGAGTCGATATGAGCATGATGATAGCCCAGCACCATCGGGCATGTTTAATTTATATTTAATTTATGTTATGATGATGATACCGCGGGTGAGTGCACCACCACGAGGATATGCTATGCTATAGCAACGAACTGGCCAGTCTCTGCACTAACGGGAAGGGGTGCAGAGGTAGGAGAGGGATATGTCACTTGGCATTGTCTTGGGCCCTTTTACAGTTCTTTTCCACATATTACATATACTAGGGGCATGATAGTGTGATTTAAATCTTGTACCGCATTAGTCATCTTTTATTTAGGCATAGGCATGTTATGTGGCTTCAGCGCGGTCAGAGGACCCGCAGGCGATCACCAGGCCTGACTTCGTGGATAGTGTTAGGTACCGCTCTTGTTGCTCCATGCTTCTGTGACGGGAAAATCTTTTGGCGAATCGAAGAATCCGACTAATATATTCTAACTTGACAAATGGCAATCACCCACTTTGTTTTGGTTTTGACCCGGCTCTGCCGTGGCTTTTGTATCTAAACCGTACTTCCGCTTTGGCCAAGTATGAGTTGAGAAATCATTTTGAATATGAGTTGTCTTAATTTGGGATTTATGAGTTTGAAAATATGGTTGGTATGATTTTATCAATGGGTTTGATTGAAAGAATGAGTTTGGTCGAGTTGATCGTATCGGAAAGATTTTGGAAAACGGTTTTACTATCGGTCAGTTTTGAGGATGTTGAGAACTTGGGTTCGTGAGTATGAATGTTGATCTGGTAGCTTATGGAAATGGCTTGATGATAGGTGTGTATTGCTTTTGGATTGCTTTGGACTTGCATTTGGGCCCTTACTTGTGTTATCTTGCTGTTCTGCATCTTCAAGTAAGTATCCTACGGGACTTACTCAGTAACCTGGACCTCCTGCCTGATGTGTCATGTAATGTGTAGTTTTGTTGCATATTAAAGCATGCCATGTAGTATCATGCTAGGATTACATTGAATTGAGCATGTGTTTACTTTGTGTGGTTGAAACAGAACGGCCGTTATCTGTGATAGTCCTAGAGTCTTTGCTAGGGTCATAGGGTAGCCCAGCCCCATCGGGTGCCCTGAGTCTATCGAGTCGATATGAGCATGATGATAGCCCAGCACCATCGGGCATGTTTAATTTATATTTAATTTATGTTATGATGATGATACCGTGGGTGAGTGCACCACCATGAGGATATGCTATGCTATAGCAACGAACTGGCCAGTCTCTGCACTAACGGGAAGGGGTGCAGAGGTAGGAGAGGGATATGTCACTTGGCATTGTCTTGGGCCCTTTTACAGTTCTTTTCCACATATTACATATACTAGGGGCATGATAGTGTGATTTAAATCTTGTACCGCATTAGTCATCTTTTATTTAGGCATAGGCATGTTATGTGGCTTCAGCGCGGTCAGAGGACCCGCAGGCGATCACCAGGCCTGACTTCGTGGATAGTGTTAGGTACCGCTCTTGTTGCTCCATGCTTCTGTGACGGGAAAATCTTTTGGCGAATCGAAGAATCCGACTAATATATTCTAACTTGACAAATGGCAATCACCCACTTTGTTTTGGTTTTGACCCGGCTCTGCCGTGGCTTTTGTATCTAAACCGTACTTCCGCTTTACTTTCGTTTAAATTGTATTTCTGAGACTTCGACTGATTAGAGGTTTGAAACCTCGACCCGTACCTGAATTGCAACATCTGAACGAAGGTATCCGACCTTCGAAACGTATCCCGGATATTTATATCCGGGCCGTTACAAAGTTGGTATCAGAGCCAAGTTGTGCAATTCGGGTACGCAAGGGTCGGGTGTATGTTTTGGAAAACCGCCCATGGATTTCAAAGATTTAAAAGCGTTTTAAAGGGGCAAAATGAACTTAATATGTCTAACTCAATTGGACTAAGTATGAACTTGGCTTTTGATAAAAGTGGAGAACCAACTAATAAGGGATCGAGTGGGTAGAAAAGGTGATAGACCATCCCTATTGGATGTAGTCGGAAACGGGTAGGCGAAATATTAGCTTGTTCTTTACAGATGGGCCGGGAAGACTCCAAGGAGATCATTGCAATTGTCATTAATTGATTCTATGATTGAGTGCTTGATATGCTAAAGATTTGATTGTCTCTCCCAAATCGATTATAAAAGACTAAAAAATAAGAGTGTGGAGCTTCACGTACTCTCTCTCTGATGATCGATGTGGCAGAGACTCTCTTATACGGTTATACCAAACCGCTCAACAGATGCTCCATCCAAATTTGTTAATTGTCCATGTCTTTCAAATCATCCAAACTCTATAATATCCAACACATATATTTCATGTATTAATCAATTTGTGATCGAGATCATAACGCAACGAGGGCTATAAACAAACTAAAACGGGACGAAATTGCCATTAATGTCATGCTCAAAATTTATATATTAGTGTGTTATATATTCAGTATATCACTTAAAACTTACTATGAAATATTAGTAATCGATCAGTCAAGTTGAGATCGAGAGAAACCAGCTTATGTGATGGAGGCATGCATCATCATTTTTGGAAATGAAACAAATGGACATTAATTTAACAAATGGGTGGTCTTTTAATTTGAAAATAAATCTAATTTATAGGTGGTTTTCTATAATTTATAATTTTATTGGTGATTATTTGAAAATTAATCTAATTTATGGGTGGTTATATGTAATTTACCCTAGTTTTTTTTATATCTTTATCTTATTTTATTTTATTTTTAAATAGAATTTATGTGGCAGACATGGAGGCAAATAAGGGGCGAAGACAGAGAATTTGGCTTCAGTGTTAGACGAGCCAGGATCCTCTACATCTCACCGTGAGACTCTTGGTGTGACACATAATTATTTTTAGTATAATTTTATTTTAAAAAAAAATTAAAAATATATTTATATTCTTTACATTTATATTTATATGTCTATAAACTTTTTTCTTGAAAAATCAAATTTTAAAAAATATATATAATTAAAATAACAAATATGTGATAAAATAATTTTTATATTTTTTTAAAACATCATTTTTCATCATGAAAGTTTATAAACATGCGAATATATGTATATAGAATATAAATATAATTTTTGAAATTTTTTAAAAAATGAAATTATACCCAAAATAATTTTGTGTCACACCGAGTGTCTCACAAAGGGATGTACTAGAGGATTCTGGCTCGTGTTAGACCTATTTCAAAAAGTGGGTCAAATTATTATAATTAGTGTTAAAAACGATCTCCAAATTTGGAAATTCTCCAATTTTTTATACTCCCTTCGTTTGAAAATATTTGTCGTTTGACTTTTATGCATGTTGTTTAAGGAGCTAAAAACTCTAGAAAATATGATTTTTTTAATCAATTTTTTTATATAAATTGATAGTTATTAGTAATAAGTATCAATTTATAAAAAAAAATTGATTAAAAAATAATATTTATCGAGTTTTTAGCTTTTTAAATAACGTGTACAAAAGTCAAACGACTAATATTTTCCAACGGAAGGAGTAAGTATTTTTTTTTACAGTAGGCAAGAATTTGGATACTAGGAGTATCCATGATCATCTAGACTGATGATGTTCTGGAATTCACAACTATGATGCAAAATAAAATTACAATTAAGTCTCGATTTCGCGATGAAATCGACTGCACTATTCGCTTCTCTGTAGCAGTGCTCGAACTTGATAAGTTGAAAGTCCTTGCTTAGCGTATGTATTTCTTCGACTATTTGTGTAATTTCCCAAGGAGTGTTATTTGTCCGGTTGATGGCACTGATGACGGTTGTAGAGTCGCTTTCAATAATCGTTCTCTGTATTCCGAGTTCTGCTGCCAGTCTTATACCTGCAAGAAGTGCAAAGCATTCTGTTTGGATGATAGAGTCTATTTTTCCATTGGATTTGTGTATTTGAATTATTTTTCCATGGTCATTTCTGATGATACAGCCAATTTGGGATTGGATGCCTGTTTTAACAGAAGCATCTACATTTATTTTCACAACGTTTTTAGGAGGGTATTTCCATATTGTTTTATCTCGGGGCCTGGTGTGTTTAGTTGAATTAGTATTAATTTGTTCTCTTTTCCAACAGATTATTTTGTCTATGGTTTTGGTTAAAGTGTTGCCTAAATTATTGTTGTTGTTTTTGTGGAAGATGGTATTGTTTCTAAGTTCCCAGATAGAGTGCCATAAATGACAAAGGTCTGTAAAATGAATATTGAGAGTTTTAGTATTAATAATGTTTTCTGATATGTGATTGGTTAGGTTAGGAATAGTGAATGATTTGTTAAGCTTGGTACCTAGGTTTTGGATAAGTGATTTAGTAATTTGACATTTGAATAATAAGTGATTAGCATCTTCTTCTTCATAATTGCAAAGCGAGCAGGTGTTGGGAACTTTGTTTATATATCTGTTTAGGCGTGCAGCAGTAGGTAAAATATCTAATGTGGTTTTCCAGATGAAATTTTTGATGCTAGGGGCGATGTTAAGTTTCTAAATCCAGTCTGCAGAGATTTTATTAGTTTTTCTAGTATTGAAGAGGGAGGAAGTGGATTTGACAGTAAAGGAGCCATTTTTATTGTAGATCCAGATTAATTTATCTGGGATGTCTATTTTTGGGATATAGATGTTAGTTATCATTTGGGCAATGTGAGGGGGGAAAATACTGTAGATTTTATTAGTATTCCATGTTTTGGTGTCTGTGAATAGATCACAAACTTTTAAGTTAGGATTATGATCATTTCTGAAATTTTTGAGATATTGTGCGTTTACCCACATATCGGACCAGACGTTAATAGTTTTGCCATTTCCTACGAGCCAAAGTAAGCCTTTGGAGAAGAGATCTCTTAGATTGAGAAGTCGTCCAAATTGCCAGGAGGTTTTTGTTTTACCTCTTTCCATCAGAGTTTCTTTTGAGAGGTATTTTTCATTGATTATCTTTGACCAAATGTTAGTTGGATTAGCTATTATTCTCCATAGTAATTTCATCTGCATACCTATGTTGATTTCTTCAACTAATTTGAATCCTAATCCGCCATCCCTTTTAGGGGTGCAAAGGCGTTCCCAGCTTATTAAGGGATGGTAATTATCATATTGGATTTTGTTCCAGAAGAAATTTTTATTGACTTGGTGGATTTTGTCTAGAATGCCTTTGGGAAGAAGGAAGGATTGCATTAAATAATTGGTTTTAGAATTAAGGTTGGCCTGAATAAGGACAGATCTACCTGCTTGGGATAGGCTATTTGATTTCCATTTTGACAGTTGTTTTTTGAGGCTTATGATTGCCTCATCAAATAAGCTATTGTTAACTCTACCACTGATAAGTGGTATCCCTAAATATTTTTCCATTGTTTTGGTGACAGGAATGTTTAATTGTTGGGCAAGACTTTGAGCTTTTTGTATAGGAATGTTTTTGGAAACTTGTAGGGAGCTTTTGTCGAAATTTATAGAAAGGCCTGATATATTACAAAAGTTGTTTAAGAGATTTTTAATTGTGTGAAGACTCAATTCATTTGCATTTCGAAAAATGAGTGTATCGTCTCCAAATGAGAGAAAAGGTATAGGATCACTATTGTTGGTGAGTCTGATTCCTACTAATGGTTCGTATTCTAATGATTCTTGTTGTATCATTCTGCCTAATAGTTCCATGACTATGACAAATATATATGGAGCAAGAGGATCACCTTGACGTATGCCTCGAGAGGTTTGGAAGGTCTTGCCAGGCAGGTTATTAACTAAAACTGAAAAGTTAGTTTTGGTGAGGCAGGTCATGACCCAGTTTATCCATTTTTGGTGAAATCCAAATTTGTTTAGTATGGTACGTATGAAGTTCCAGTTTATTTTGTCATGGGCTTTCTCCATATCAAGTTTTATTGCCATCCATCCACTTTTTCCTTTTTTTTGTTATAGAAGGAGTGAAAGACTTCATGAGCTATTAAGATGTTATCTTGAATGTTTCTTCCTTGTACAAAGGCTCCTTGAAATGGGTTAATAATACGAGGTAAGATAGGTTTTAGACGGTTGGCTAGTATTTTAGAGATGATTTTATAGATAGTGTTACAGAGACTAATTGGGCGGTAATGGTTAATGTTAGTAGGTTTCTCAATTTTAGGAATAAGAGCTATAAAGGTAGTGTTAACTTCGTTAAGAAAGAAGGATGCCTGAATAAAAGAATGATTTGATAGCTTTACATAGTAGGTTACCAACAGTGTTCCAATATTTTTTATAGAATTCAGGTGGGAAACCATCAGGACCTAGAGATTTATCTTCTGTCATTGAGAAGAGGGTATCTTTAATTTCTTTATCCGTGATGGGTTGTGTTAGAGCTAGGTTTTCGGAATCAGTGATAGTATGATTTATTAGGTTTAGGAAATATGAATCATTGTCTATTGGTTCATTGTTTGAGATAAATCTTTCGGTTAATTCCTTTGTAATTTCGTCTCTAATTTGTTCTTCATCTTCTATTACTAGGCCTCTTTTGTTTGTGAAGCTATGAGTAATGTTTTTTGAGTTTCTTATTTTGGTTATTGATTTGTAATATTTGGTGTTTTTGTCTCCAAATTTAAGGAAGTTAGATTTAGCCCTTTGTTTCCAAAAGGCATTGTTAAAATTCATGAGAGATTCACGTTTATTTAATAATCTGTATCTTTTGTTATCTGTCTTATTGTTAGATTTTCCAGTGACTTGTTGTGTTTGTAGTAATAAGAGTTGATCTTCTATGTCTTTTAATTGTTTAAAGTTATTGTTTGGGTGTGATTTGCACCATATTTTTGTGTTTCTTTTTATTAGTTTTTGTTTTTGCAGTAGTGTGAACATAAATGATCCATGAAGTTTATTCTGCCAAGTTGATCTGATTAGTTTGTTATAATTATCGTTATTTGTCCGTGATATTTCAAATTTAAAAGGTGATCCTGCTCTTATTATTTTAATTCCTACTGAAATGGATATTAGGGAGTGGTCAGAGCTTGTAAAAGGGTGGTTGTGAACCGTTAAGTTAGGGAATTGATTTGAGATATCTGTGTGTATCATGACTCTATCTAGTTTTTCGTAAATATTGTTAGTAGGAGTTTGTCTTTTTCTCCAGGTAACAGGCTGCCAGTATGAGGAATGGTATGGATATCTAATTCTTCCTTAAGTTATTGGATACGGAAGAATCTATTATTGTGCGGATTTGTTCCACCAATTTTGTTATTTATGGATTCAATTTCATTATAGTCTCCCATTATTAGGGATGGGAAATTATATTATCGAGTTACAGTAAATATCTCGTTCCAGAAATCGTTTTTCTCTGTTTGATTTGAGGGTGCGTAGATAAAGTTGAGAATAAGTCTGAAGTTATTGATGTTAACTAAGTACATTATATAATTTTTGGAAATGGCTAATCTTTTGGCTGAATCTGTGAATTTAGAGGTTTTGAAAAGGATCCAAAGTCCGCCTTTTGTCCCATTTGAAGCAATGTAATCGGCTTTATTAAAACCTGATTTTTTGTATAAGTTTTCGTTAGGTGGTTCTGTTGTTTTTGTTTCTGCTAGTATTAGGATATCTAGGTTATTTCTTTTTTGGATGTAAGCTAAGTCTTGCCAAATTTTTGGTTTTCTCACACCTCTTATATTCCAGTATGCTATGTTTGTCATTTAGGGTGTGTTTGGCGGTAGATGGAGATTAGGTAGATTAAGGAGATTTTTGTAGATTTTAGGAGATGGAGATTATTTTTGTAGATTAAGGGGATTGTGTGAATGGAGATTATTTATGGCGGAAATTTCCAAATGGTGTTTGGTGGGTAGGAGATTGTAGTGGATTTCTAAGGTAACAAATGACTTTTTTGCCCCTACAAAGAACCCCCTTATCTTTCGCATTGCCCCTCCCTCGTCACACTGTTACTCAACTCTCCCATCCTCAACCACCGACAACCAAACCCGGCGCTTAGCCGCTTACAACCAGATACGGACGGAGATGACGATTCGAGCCCCCCTAGCGCCTGGAAATCCCCCCGCTTGCACCGTCCACTGTCTCCGACTTTAGCTGCCGAAGGGATAACAGTCTCAAGGGCAAATTAGGAAGAAATTAGATCTTTTGTACACAAATTAGGATGAGATCGAGAAGTCGCGGGATCTTCAGTCTTCGCAAATGCTCGCCAAATGAGGCGTCCAGTTGGAAATCTGTCCTCTCGATCTCCGGTATCTTCTGCACGATTTCGATCTCTTCTCCGGCACCGCAACCGCCTCAGAGAAGAACCGATCGTAGCAATTGCCGCGGCGGCGGCGGCGTTCGGCGCTGGCGTGAGGCTTCGTGTTGCCTTGTAGGGAGGGATTGGGGATGAGGAAGTAGATGCTCCCTCTCTCGAGCTCGTCGTCCGGCGAAAGGATGAGAATCCGGCGAACTCCGGTTGACTCGGAGCAAGGCTTGCTGAGGACGTGGCTTGGGTTGGCGTTGAGGATGTCGCCGGCGGTGACTGGCCGTGAGATCTCCTCGACGTGGCCGCTTAGGTGGACGATTCGGATCAAATCCAGAGATCCACAGGGAAGATCTCTCTCCAGTTCAAGCTGCTGTGGTTGCCCCAAGGGCAAATTTGGGGTTGATATAAAAAAAAACCAAACAATCTCATACAATCTACATAATCTTCGACCTTGGAGATTCCGAAATAATCTACAAGAATCCACATAATCCCCATCTCCAGATCTATCAAAAGCTACAACCAAACACCCCAGATGGAGATTGTTTTTTGACATAATCTCCTACAATCCCTCAAAAACCACTGCCGAACACACCCTTAATAATCCTGTTTTTGTGTAACTGCTTTTTAAGCATTTTAAATATGTAACGATCTTTGATAACAATTGAGAAATTGGTAATGGTATATGTGTTCTGATTTGAGTTTTTTAATAAGTTTAATAGTTCTATTTTTATGGTGTGGGTTTTCTCTAGGGTTGGCATGGTACGGTAACCACCAAAAAATGGTGATTACCACGTACCAACCACAAACTGGTGGTACGCAAATTTTCATACCACATACCAACCACAAGTCGTGGTTACCGCATATGTGGTAACCACGACTTGTGGTTACCATCGGTATATTACCATGGTTACCAAGCTGTAATTTTGTTTGTATTTTTTTGAAACCCTTGGCTACCTTCCCGTAGTCATCAAAGTTATCGAACGAAAAAATACGGTTACCAACTATTAAAAGTTCAAATAAATCAAGTTCACAACCTAAAGTACAAACCAATTCAAACCAACCAAGTTCAAAGTCTTGAAACAAAACAAGTTCAATTGTTCAAACATTCAAAATGTTCCTGCAAGTTCAAACAAAACAAGTTCAAACTCTTTAAATATTCAAAATGTTCCTACCGTTTCCAGTAGAAAAAGTAGAAAGGACCAATTTAGGTCAAAATCAAAACACAAAATATAAATTAAAAACTTAAAACTGAAAAGGTAATAGCAATAAAACATTAAATAAAAAACATTAATATATATACTTGGTAACCATGGTAACCATGATATTTAGATTTCATTACCATTACCGTACCACCTTCACGTGGTTACCACCAAGATGGTTACCACCATGTTGGTTACCACAAGTGTGGTTACCAACATAGTCGGTTTGTGGTTGGTATGGTAATTTCCGTACCATTTGCCAGCCCTAGTTTTCTCAATATTTCTAGTATCAAGGTGCTTTGAGAAAGGTCACCAAAAAAAAAAGGTGCTTTGAGAATGTTAATATTATACTCCCTCCGTTCGGCAAAACATGTCATTTTAGGGTGTTATTTTTGTTCAAAAAAACTTGTCATTGTAGGTATTTTGCACTTCACTTTACAAAAATGCCCTTGACATGATTGATGGTTTGTTAGTTGTAGTTTTCGATAAAGTAAAAAAGGATGGTAATAATTGAGGGTAAATTAGTGCATTTGTTAATTGCCTTAAAACTTGTGAAATAGGCTAAAATGACATGTTTGGTCGAACGGATGGAGTAATACTTTAAATTTTTGGTTTTAAAATGTTGTGAATATTTGTTGATTTATTTAATCTATTGTAGTTTATTCTATAAAGAAATTTTGTGGAGATTGGTTTATTTATTAGTTTTATCATTTTCTGGATTTCTTTATTCGATTTGATTTTGTGGGTATATCAGGTGTGAATATGAGTACGGATGTTTTTCAGGTTTCTTTCTTTAGGGTATAAGTGACTTTTTTTAAGAATGTTTATTTGAATAATATTATTTTCAAAAGAGTTGGTAAATTATAGTTATTGTGTTTCTTTATGACGTTGAACTTTCTCCATTTTTCTATGTTTATCCCAATAAATTCACATTTATTTACAAGCTTTGTTTTAATTTTGGTTTTGTTGATATAAGAATTTATGGCGGGTTTTGTTTTAAAAGGTTCATGGGAAGAAGTTTTTATATTTGTGATATTCCATATTTGACTGGTTATAAGTTTTGGATGGTATACCTGATTTTGAGATTGTTAAGAGTATGAGTTAGATGATAAATAAAAAAATTTGTAAAGTCCCAAATGATTTGATAAGATGTTATGTAATTGTGTGTTTTATTTGGTGGGGAAGTTGTTAATCCGGAATTTGGGCTATTAAGTTGTGAATGATAGGCCCATTTGGGCTTAGTTTTATGTCGGCCTGTTGATGTCCATTTTTTTATAGGTCTTTGGTCCACAAATTTGTTATTCTTGGTGTATAAGTGTGTGTTAGGAAAGGTTAGTAGTAATAAATCTGATTTTGTGTATATTTGTTTATTTGTAATATTTATATTTTGGTTTCTTTTGTTTAATAAGTGTGTGTGGGTATTAAATTTTTTTAATAAGTTTATGATTTTCCAATTATCTATTTTTGTTTTATAATTATAATTGTAGATGTTTTGATTTTGCCATTTATATTTTTTATAAGTAATGTTTTTAATTTTTAATAGAGTGTAGCTAAATTTTATTACAGTTATTTCATTGTTATGATCAATCTTGGGATTAAAGTCATTGTTTATAATTTTTTGAATGGATTGGTTATATTTTTTGAAAGTGGGTATTGACCATGAGAAATTGTTGTTAGGTATGTTTCCATCTTTTTTCCCGCAGTATGTCTGATGAGTCCCAAATTTAGGAGTTAAGCTGGGTAAGTAACAGACAAGCAAAAGTTTTATTAACATATGACAGAAAGCATCATTGAGAAGAAAAACAAAGCCCCTAAGGCAGAAACTAGTCTTGACAGAGACATCCAATTGAACATAAAAAATGCGGATGCTCTGGAGCACACCTGTACAAACAGAAAAGGAGCAAGCAAGCCTAGTGCAACTAGGGTAGTCCGAGTTATAGAGTACAAGCATGTTAAACTTATTACATAGCCAAAAGTTAAGGGTGATGTAACTAAGATATAAAAGGACACTGGGAACCTTCTGAGATGGTTTAACTGTCATGAAGAGTTTGAGGAGAGGACCTCTGTTTCTTGCTGATGTGATCATGGGAGTCCACCTCATTTTCTTCAGCTTTCTCCTTGCCTTTTGATTTCTTTTTGCCATTGGTGATGCTTTGAATCTGGTCTTGAGGAGAGATGTGAACCTGTGACATGTTCCTTACCATAGATCCTGCTGAATTCATGGATTGGTAAGAGGAAAGGCTCTGTTCAGCATTAGAAGGATTGCTGACATAAGGGTTGACAACATCACAGAGGTTGCTGAGGTCTCTTTCAGGAGCAGTTGAGGAAGAACCGTGGTTAGCATTGGTATTAAAGATGGTATGCAGCATTGTTGGAGAGATTTGGAAGGTTGGGACAGTAGATTCATTAGCTAGCATGGAAGCATGGGCATTGTTAAGAGTTATCAGGTTATTGATAAGTTTTTGTGAAAGGAATGGACTGAAAAAGGCACTGGTGTTGCTTCCTAAAGGTTGGATTGTATAGAAGGTGTTGCCCATTGTCGACAGAATAGGAAGAACCCCATAGTCACCTTCTGCAGGGGGAAAGGATGTCCCAATATCTGTTCCTATTGTTCTTCCAATCACAGAGAATTCTCCAACAGTTGGGCCTGTCATTGTTTCTTCATTGCTATAGCTAGAGGTTTCGATTTTTGCACCATCATCTAAGAGGTTAATCCCTGGCCTTTCTTGGATTCTGAGTTCAAAGTTCCTGGGTTTGTTTGTGTTGCTAGGACAATTGGGGTAAAGGTGGTCTTCCTTTCCACAACAACCACAACCAATAGAAAAGTCTTCATACCATATACGTAGGCTTATTCTATTACCATCTGACATTTTCCACTTAATATAAGAGATCAAAATTTGCTCAAAAGAGACATGGACACATAATCTGACAAACCTGAAGCGACTCTTGAAGTATGCTTCTTTATCTACTTTGATTAAAGTTCCCACCTTACAAGTGCTGATGATGTCTGCTAGGATCTCAGGAGTGTTGAGTTGAGGAGGAAGGTTTGGTATACGAACCCAAACTTCACCAGTCATGGTATCAGCCAGAGAGGGATCAAAGGTTTGAGTCCAAGGATAGATGGCTAGAAGAGCTCCTGCCACATGGTAGGGTCTGTTGGCCCAAGCTTTGGCTCTATCTTCACTTGTAGCAAACTTGAATAGAAACCAGTCATAGCCAATAGGGTCAATGAACCATTGGCCTTTTAGATTTCTCCATTCTGCACGCATTTTGGTTAAAACTTGCTTGTAATCAACTTGTTTGTTTACAAATCTTCCTACCAAGGCAGTGTGTTGAAGTCTGTTGTGGATTTCATTAATAATAGGTATTTCAACATTCTCAGTGGTAGGAATTTCTTCTGTGTTTGGCTGTCTTTGTTGATTTTGGGCCATGGCAGTTTGTATGGGCTGGTTAGAGGTGTTTATGTTGGGATTGATGGAGCTGGTCAGGCAGGGAAAGCCAGGAGGTGTTCGATTATCTTCCATAGTATTTTGATTTCCAAGGATAACTGCAGTAAGGTAAGAGGAGGTCATAGAAGTATTGCTTTCCATACAGAAGGTAGAATCTTTTATTTTAGTATGAAAATGATTATGAGGATTATAATTACAGAAGTAAAGGAGAATGGTGATGTAAGTTTGGGTAAAGATCAGATTTTGGTTATCTATGGTACTGACATGTGGAAGATTAAGCAGGACATGGCTTTCATCTAAGTATTTTTGGTGAATCATACTGTTGTTATTCTTGTAATTATCTATTAGCAAATTATAAGGGTTAAAAGATAAGTTAAGCCACCTCTTTGGATAACCAATTACAGTAAATCTGAATATTTTTAAATGGAAATATGAAGTTTGACAACAGGTTTTTTGCAGTTTGGTTAGGATATGGTGAATATTTTTTTTCAAAGGATTATAATTTGTTATGTGTAGAGGGTAATTCTTGTTTAAGGAAAGAATCAGATTGATGTAGTAAGTGTGATCATAGATAGAGATTGAAAGATGAATAAGAAAGTGCAAGGGAGGCAGAAACTTTATCTTCTGAAGAGAAGTATATATTTTAATGAATAAGGATTGAGTATGGGTACAATTTTTGGTGTTAAGATAGCTTCGTCTGCTGTGGTTGTTTAGTGTCTTTTGATCATATACAGAGTTTTTCAGGCTTCTAATTTTGTGATTTGAGGTTATATGATCTTCTGTTATAAGAATAAGGTATTTGTTGAACCTTTGAAGATGGAGGAAGAGGTGCTTCAGATTGGTGATTATCAGTTTGGAGTTAGTATGATTATGAGTGGTTTGAAATAAAAGTTTTCGCAATTTAAAATGATGCAAGTATGGTATTTTTATTTCATTGTTAGGGAGAGATCTCGCACTTATTTTTTGACATGGGTGTGAACTGGATGAATTTGTTTTAGTATAGCTTTTCAGCTTGTACAATTTGAAGTTTATAAGTTCCCTTTCATGGCTGTTAGGCCCTGTTTCATAAGTTGCCAGGTTACATCTGGTTTTCTCAAGAGAGGATGGACAGTAAGCAGATGTGCTCACTGTCGAAGGAAAAAGAGTAAAGTAGGAGAGGGGAAGAACACAAGAGAGGAAGAAGGAGGAGAAGGGAAAGAGAGCGTTTTTATTCAAAGTGCTGATTGAGGAGTAAGGATTTTGATCCCGTTCTTTTCCTTTTGTAGAGTCTAAGGTAGGTTCACGCCCGGTCCAAAAATCATACTACTAGAAAATGGGTTAATAACGGACGCTAGCAAATCTTGACGCTTTTTAGCATCGCAAATGAAAAAAACTCCGGATGCGACGAATAAAAACGTCGGCATTCCATTTTATTATTTTTTTTATAAGGTAATAATTCGAAGGTCAGATAGGCCTGACTCATCGAGAGGCCGACAAAGTCGGCAGACGGCGAACCGTCAAACATATAACCTAAAAGACAGAAATATAGATAACAAGCGAAATGAAACAAGCAGAAAAAAAAACTCTACAACAAGACGAACAAGAAGACCAACTCCCAAGAAAGCTGAGGACACCGGCGAAGAACAAAGCCAAGCACCACCGAACAGTGGCACCGCGGACTAGAGGTACAGCAGGACTCTATCTCCTGTGGGTAGTGCAGACAAACTCCAAGGAAGCTCAATCCCGGATACGGAGTCGCCCTGAGCACACTACCACGACGCCAGCCAGTCCCGACTCCAGACTCCACGCCCCCCAACCTAGCAGAAGACCTCCTAGAAACGTCGGAAGCAATGCCACACGCTGCTCGAACAAAATGCCAACAAGAATTTAGACAAGCCCTTGTGGGATTTGGTCAAACCCATTCGGAATTTTATCAAGACCCTTACGGGATTCTGATCAAGCCCTTACGCGACGGGGTTTGCCCCCATTTTATTTTTGTACTTAAAATGATAAAATGAGAAGCGGCCCTTTTCTTTTAACTCTCCTCCTCAAAACCCCAAATCCTCTTGCACTTCTTATGCCGCCAAGCCTCTGCCAAATCAAATAGGAAGTCTAGGCTTAGTTTGCTGGGATTCGGACCTCCCAATGTAGTTCTTCGATCACTCAAAACATCATTGCTCTTTGACATGCCAATTCAGATAAAGATCGAAAACCCAGGCAGAGAAGAAGATTGGAAACACAGGATCATCCAACAGAGAATGCAACGATCAATAAAAGATTAAGGAACCGGAGAGAGAGGATTTAGAGTAAATTCTGTAAGGTTGAGGAATTAGGGTTCATTTAATTTTATGCAAAAGGGTGATTTAGAGGATTCAAATGGACAGTGTTAATTTGTAATTTCCAAGCCTCTGTCTTCTTCTAAATTGTCCCTTTTTTGGTTTGATTCTTCAGGATAAGTGAGAAACTTGCTCCTTCAATCGGGTAGGTTGTTGAATTCGGCTACAAGATTCCAGGTTTGTTTTGAGTTGTTATTATCATTTATCTTATGGATTGTTATATATAGGGTAGGGTTCGGGTGAGAACAACTCTACCGGTGAGAACAAAAGAAGCGTTTTTATTGGCTGAAATCGCATTCACGTGCGTTTTTACCAAACCTTACCAAACCACGTACTAATATAACTGCTTAACTACTTAATAAGGTATACTGAACTACTTACGGAGCGCGTTTTTACTGAACCAATTACTAATATAACTGTTGAACCACTTAGTAAGGGTACGTATACTAAATCGCTATCTAATGGTTGAACCAATTACTAATATAACCATTAGTAAGTGGTTTAGTATACCCTTATTAAGTGGTTTAATAGTTATATTAGTAATTGGTTCAGTAAAAACGAGCTCTGTAAGTGGTTCAGTATACCCTTATTAAGTGGTTCAACAATTATATTAGTAATTGGTTCAGTAAAAACGCGTGTATTTTTTTAATTAACCATCGAACTGGGTTGTTCTCACCAGAACCCGTGCGCATATATATATATATATATAGACACACACTACAAAAAAAAAATTAAATTAGCTTCGGCAAAAAGCCGTGGCAAAAGGGCTTTTTGTGGTGGCAAAAGGCATGTAGCTTCGGCTCTGCGACGGCAAATGGGGGTGTAGCGAATAGGGCGGTGGCAAAATTCGGTAGGTTCGGCAAATAGCCGTCGCAAAAAAATTAACCACGGCTAAGCGACCCTTGTACACATTTGCCACGGCATGCTGCCGTAGCTAAAAGTGTGGGTGGAAAATAAAAAAAACACTGCTTTTTAGCCCAGTTTCTTCAGACCCGGGCTAAAAAGTCCAATATTTTTCTAAAAAAATAATATATAATTTATATACAATATAATATCATTAATTATACAAAATTTACATATATAATAAAATGTCAAAAATTACATAATTTAATACAATAAATATACATAATTATAAAATTTACATATACAATAAAATGTCTAAAACTACATTTTAACAAAAAAATACCCAAAACTACATAATTTACACTTGATCTTCACCTTGTCACGAGATTACATGATTTCCATTGCATCTCAACACTTCACCAAGCAAATTATAGTGTAGATCTTGCGACAGGATTAACCAGATTATAGTGTAGATCTCAACACTTCACCAGATTACATGATTTCCTAGCTAAATCACATCTAATCAGAATAAGAAATCAGCAATATTACCTCACAAATTATAGTGTAGATCTTGCCAGAGAATTTAGTGATGCTCTCTTCTAAATCACCTTCATTTACTGCATGAAAAAACCAAAAGATATGAAACTAATGCAAATAAGTGGACTCCTAAAGTTAAAACATGAGTTGTCCATCATTTTACCAAACCTCAAAACAAGTCTCCTAAAAGTTAAAACTAGTTACTCAAGAGGAAAAGCCTGGCAGTGAAACTAATGCATTGATAAAGTGTATATCACAAATAGTAACCAAGAAAGCAAAAGTGTTGACAATCACATCGGCAGTGAAAGCGGGTGCAACAGAGTCAATAATCCTCAAGGCAAAGCATTCAATTGGCTTAACTCAATTTTCATCTCCTCCCTATAATACTCAAGTTTCCAGCAGGTTTGCTTAGGAGCTTACACTCAATTGAGTGGTTTCTCTTATTTTGAGTGCATCGACTTGGCAGATTCCAATAACTTGGTGGCAACTTCCTAAGGCCATATGAATATCTAACAAATTAAAGAGCATGCAAGGTCTGATAACCTTTGTTTTCTCAACAAAAAGAATATTTGAACAGGGTATAAAATTGTCAAATGCCAAGGAATTGCATCACTAAAAGTGAACTAAAAGAAGGATTTTACCTGCTAAAGGATTAACCTCTGCTTGTTTGTATAGACGTGTCGTTTCAAGCTATATTCTTTCCTAGAAAATAATAACAAATGCAATAAGTGGACTATCCAGTATAAATGTATAATAATCCAAATGTCACAACTTACTACTATGTTTTTATGAATATATTCTTGATTTCTTATCGAATATATTCTTGCAATAAGTGGACTATCCAGCAAGAGCGATAGGAACTATAACTAGCTTAAGAGAGAGACAAGTATAACTAATAAAAGATCAAATCTCCCTATCTAATGAACCAAATGATAATATTATTATCCTCGGAAGAAAACACGCACCATCATTAACTCATCTAGTTATACAAAAAAATTTAAAATCATACAAGTTAATTATAATCTGGTCACATTTATAAGTTACTCTTATAAAATATATATTTAGTAATAAATATATCAATTACTATATCTTATAAGAGTAAGATGGACCTTTCTTAAGTCCTTCACTAAGCTCTTGATACACAGCCATCGGGGTATGCCCAATGTATTTTTTTAATCATTTTATATTTACATTTGGATTAAAAAAAAGAATCCCTATTTTGACTATTTCATTTGAGGTAGAAAAGAATTCTTTTATGGAAGCAAAGAGATAAACATTTTGTTGGCATCTAAATAAAGTGAAAAATGCAGCTAAATCAGAAATATTTAGACATGAAAATGACAATCCAATTATAACAAAAAATAGACATCCCTTTTCCAATGTGGCAAAAAAAAACAATACAATATTCTAGCATCTTTTATTTCAGGATGGAATTAATAAATTAGTAATACAATTAGTGGGAGTAATTACCTTAAGATGATGATATGTTTCGGAGCCCATTTGCATTGCCTCTTCAAATTTCCTAGCTCCAATAGGCAAGACCATATATAATTTCCTGAAAATGAGGCAGGCAAATAGAGCATCAAATTTTAGAAGCAGAAAATAGGATACAGATGTCCTTTAAGTGATAGAATTCTTTATCCATTAGCAGAAACAAATGTTTAGAACATAAAAAAGGATAAGTCAACCAGATGTCATGCCTCTTTTTCAACAACTCCTGCTTTACAAGGAGCAATTGATATGCAACAACTTAGAATCCATAAACTTGAGTAATCTGCAGTCACAATACCAAACAAACAAAAAATATATGAGATTTGATTAGATGTAAATAAAACAGTGCAGATAGTGCTGAGGAATAAAGTTCATATTTTACCAGTAGAAGTACATCAACAATACAAGTTCATATTTTACCAGAAACCATATGGAAAAGGGAATTCACCAAAAGAAAGTGAAGCTCTTACTCAGTGACTTAGCATGTAAAATAAGATGAATTCACTACATTTGGGTGCCCCTACGAACCCTGCTCTAGACCATGTGGAGGAGGTAAATCGCAACCAATCAAACAAGAAGTGAATTCAAAAGCTTAGTTGAACTTAATACATACTTTGGAATTTCATATACAGTTAAAATTTTTAGCTCTCTCTATGGCGGGATATTGGTTAATTTACATGATTGAGATTCCAATCTAAGAGGGAGTAGTGACTAGAAAGTAAAAAGCTATCATTTGAGCAGCACTACATCTCAGAGAAAAGAGAACAAATGGGGTCACAAGGAGAAATAAAAGGAAACCCCATCAGATCTTAACCTTTCAATAATACAAAAGTGAATTTTCATGAAAGCTAAGACAGTAAATCATGAAATCAAGCAACAATAGATCAGGAACAAGTGAATTACATTATTCAAGTTGAAAAAGGCAAAAAATAATGCAGAATCAAAGGGGACGGGAAAAATCAATTGAAGACAAAACACCAAATCCACCAAGCTTTAATTGGTTACCTCTACATTTCCATGTCCATCTGTAAAGAACCGAAATTTTAAAATACTATATTATGAATTATAATTTAATTTCAATATTAAAATATTGAGATTTCGGAAATTTTTGAAAATCTCCTTCCTCGATCAAAATGTTTTTATTTAATTATTTAATTTATTCAAGTCAATTCCGGCATACAATTGCATTCGATTGAAAACAGATATGTTCTGCTTTCTTATACTAGAATGTAATTGGGGTAAATTTGTTATTTAATGTGGTAATATTTTTATAACTTAAGAATAGCGGATTTATTTTATAAATTTTTACAAACTAACCTAACCCTAGATTGTGGGGTATATAAACCCCTTTTTCATCCTTAGCCGCCCCCCCATCCCCTGTTCATCTCCTCCTCTTGCTCAGCTCTTCACTTGCTCTGACTATTGCTCCCATTGAAGCTCTTCATCTGAGCCTCCTATGGCCTCTCGTCCCACTAGATCAGTCTCGTTCTCCCTCCTCCCTCAGCTCAGTCTCATTCCCGACCTCGGCCTGCCCCTCCCGAGCACACTCTCTCTCTCTCAACCGAATCGGAGCAACCTCAACTCCCCGATGTCGCCACCTCCAGGGTCTCCTGCAACCTTGCTCTTATCTCTCTTTCGTTCCCGTAGCGGACCCGAGGGTGCAGCTCCCATGACAGTTCGCCTTCACTCTCACCGTCTCTTCTCGCGGCCGGGGCGCTGGTGGTGTCGTCCTCAAGCCGAAGCCACCTCCTTTGACCCTCGCTCGCTGGGTTCGATAGGAGCGGGCCCGAGACTCCTCTCCTCGTCGTCGCCGGTGTTGGACAGATCTGAGTAGCCACCAAAGGCGCCACCTCTGCTCTGTTCGAAGGACGAAATAATGGTCGGGCCTCGATCGACCCTCACGAGCGTGTCCCCATCTCCATCCACTGCTTTTCCTCCCACATTGCTTGCCTGAAGATGAAGCTTAGTGACGATGGAAGGCCGCCGGTGTGCCCCATCCTCCTCAGATCTGACGCCAGCCTCGATTGAGAGCAACAAAGGCGATGCCGAAGTTGTCCTTCTCAGTCTGAACTCTTGCGCTTGATGAACCGCTGCAACCCCGATTCCGCTAACCCACGATCTTCTGCATTCAACAACAGCTGGTTTTAAGTCACCCGATCCCACCATTCCCCTCCCTCATTTCTGTTGAATCAAGGGTAAAACTCTTGGGCTTGGACCTTGCTCGATTCGATTCATTTTCATTTAATTGACTATAAAATGGATTAATTGAAATATTAGTTTTCATGATTGTCGAATTTGCTGTGTTTGGAGTGTTAATCAACTAATTATAAATGTTTTGTTAGCTTTTATGAGTAAAATCCGATCATTCTTTTGAAATGAAATTTGTAGGCAGTAAGTGGGAGTTGATTAACGAAGGCAAGTAGTTCTAAGACTTGGATTAATTGGGTATATATGAAACTGAGATCATACCTAAAGATCTAATTTTATAACTCAAGCTAAAATTTCCATCTAATTTGTACAGTAACTCTTTTTTTTTTTAGCAAAACTTAGTAGGGGCTCCTCTTGCGGACCAAGTTATACACATTGTCTTCGATTGTTGGTTAACTAATGGGAACTATTATAACTTATAGATCTATTAAGTGTTAGAATTGGTTATGAGAACCTTGCTTTGACTATAAGGGTATAAGTAAAGAGATTGTATATATGCCTTGACTTGATACAAGTGTATAAGATGAGTTCGTTAAGTTTTGAGTATAATGATTAATCAAATTCTAATTGTGATGTCTCATGACCTTATTGTGTGCCTTACATGCAAATCTCGTTAAGATTAGGGATAAGTCTTAGAAACCTTGTAGTATATATTGGGAATAAAAGTGAGGAGATTATATGTCTTCACTTGTTAAGTGGTTAAAGAATTACTACTTTGATCTACTTGAGTTGGAATTGGGTTCTTAATATTATGCTTGTATGCTTCTACGCGGGCTTGTAGTTCTTGTTGTTGAGTAAATTCTTACAAATAAAATTAGAAATGATTTCGGGAAATATCAACTTACCCTAGGATGCTAGTGTACTTGATGAGCAAAACCTTATAAGAGTAGCTAAGATATGGTCAAGTGTATAAGGTTATATAAAAGGCATCTTGGGAACTTGTTATACTTGTAAGCTTGTTGTTATATTTTTTAAGTTAAGAAATTGGTTAATAATTTGAGTTAGCTATTAAATATGAGTATAGATGAGTTATTGGATGTTATTTGCTTATAGAATTATATTTATTGACTAAATCTTTTTGGCTAGGGATAATGATCCTTTAAGTTATATCTATATTAATAAGATCTTATTGTGATAATGATAAATTCTTACTAGGTTATAATCATGTGTTTAATAGCCAATACCTTGAGATATGACTTAATAACTTGTCCTTGATAAGCAAAGTTGAGATCTTAGATAAAGAGATACCTTGAGGACTTATTATGTTTTAATCTTGATTGTGTTGACTTCAAACTTTCATTGATTGATTTAGTGATAATTGAATTCATAAAGGATTTTAGAAACGTTGACTTATCGTGGCTTGGTCCTTAAATATGAATGAATATATGATACTTGAGAAAATGATTTGATAAAAGAGATTCTTGTCAATTGGTTACTCGTTGAGCATGATTTATTGTGTGAGTTTGGATAAATAAGACTTGTTGATCATTGGTTTTGGGATCCTGTGGTTTTGTTGAGTACTCGAGTATTTGATAATCGATGGTTACTTAAAAAAAAATGGTTGAGGAAACCCTGAACTTGATATGAAGTAAGATGTTTTGGAGTGATGATATTGGTAAGACTTTGAGCTAAGTTTCATACTTGATGAGAACAAGGTTAATTGAGAATAATGGTTATGATGAGAATGTGAGGTTACTTGAATAAAATATTATTTAGTCTGGTAATGACTTGGAAACCTGTTTGTGTGTTGATTAAATATGTATTGATGAGTTATTCCTTGCTTATTACTTGCTAGTGTGATTGGATGGTCCTCTGAGTGGCTTATTTGCTGATGGATGATTCTCTGAGTGGCTTATTTGCTGGCTAATTGGATGTGAAGACTCCAGGTAAGTTTCCTACGGGAGCTTACTCAGTAACCAGGACCTCATGCCTGATGTGTCATATAGTATGTAGGTGTTGCATCTGCATAAAATCATGTCATGTAGTATCATGCTTAGGACTTGCACTTATGAATGAGCATCCCTATTCTTTATGCGTTTGAAAAGAGAACGGTCGTTATCTATGAGTCCTTAGAGTCGTTGCTAGGGTCATTGGGGCATTCGTGTTTCATATCGATTCGGTCCCAGTCGAGTCTTATATTATGATATGGCTGCGGCGGTGACCGAGCGTCTTACCTCGGAGTTGGGTACAGACATATGATGGCTGCGGCACCGACCGAGCGTCCTACCTCGGAGTTGGGTACGGACATATATGACCCCGGAGTGGGCACAGATTGGGAGATTGGGGATATGCCACTTGGCATTCTGTATGGATCCATTTAATCGCTTTCTGCATATATATAAACTGTCAGCATGCTTGTGTGATTTAAATTCCGTACTGCACTAGAACATCCTTTATTTTAGGTATAGGCGTATTATATGTCCTCAGCGAGGTCTTTAGGGCCCGCATGCGTCTCTTGGTCTGACTTCGTGGTTAGTTTCAGGTACCTGCCCCTTTTGCTTGCTGAGTGCTTCTATGATGGGGTTTTCCTCACGGGACGAGAGTGTTAAGAAGACTTCGTACAACCTTGATTTTATAAGTATTTTGGTTTAGTTGGACATTTAGAAGCAATGTACATTTATATTGATTTAAACTTGTTTTGTCTCTTTTGAGTTTTGACTAGTTGAATTAGGACAGGATTATAACTTAAAGAGAAAATAAACAGCTCGTACTTGGATTGCTAAGATCTGGCAGATGGATAATTTTTCCCTCTAAACGTAACCCGGATTTTATAATCTGGGCCGTTACACCATCAAAGCAAGAAAACCATATAATCCAACAGTTCTAAAGCTTCTTGTCCAGCAAAACCCAAATTAGATTTCCAACCAAACTTGCTAAAATCATAGAGTTTGAAGGAAAATAAAGAGATGAATCATGAACCAACCTAACAAAAAATGATTTCCCTTGTCATTTTCTTCCTCAAAGAGAAAGAAAATGGGCTAAGGGGAGAGAAAGAGAGAGGTACGAAGGGAGGTAGCTGCTAGGTGGAATGGAACCCATGTTCAGTGACACAAGTGGAATAGTAGTGTGTAGAGGAAGCAGGAGAAAGAAAAAAAAAGGAAATTAAAAAAGCATTGTTTTATTTCAGGTTCTGAATTTTTCATTTTCAGTGTGAAGTTCACAAGCAAATGCTATACAGCCAGAAATTTCTCACAAATTTCATCAGCTCAATGATAAAATCAAATAATTAAAAACCACATTTAATGGAAACATCACTAATACATAAAACAATGACACTGAAAATGAAAAATTCGATCAGAACCTAAAATAAAACAATAGGTTAAGCACTTCACTAACATAAATAGATGCAAAGATGCAAGTTTAGCTTAAAGCTGAAGGAAATTGAAAACAGAAGGTTAAGTCACCAGACCGAGTTCAAAGTTGGCATCAAAGCAACTGATCTTCCTTGAACATTGTGCCTAGATAGGACAGTGTTCCAAGTTGGCATCAAAGCACCGATGTATGCTTAATATTGAGTTTCGTCCTAGCAATACTCAATAACCCCAAGGGCACTTGAATATCAATCTGTCAATGACTTTTTACAAGTAAAATCAAATGTAACTAGAATAATAGTTTTACCATTATCATGTATTCATTTCTCAAAAGCTGTATAAATCAACAGATTCAATGACAATAGTTTCACAAGCTGTTTCAGAGTAGACGGAAAGTTGCAGCAAAACGATCAAGACACTATTTTTTTTATATATTTTCGTACAAAACAGCCTCTGTCTTCATCAGGCAAAAGCAGTTAACACAAGGAAAAAATTCCAGCCAGAAGACAACCTCTTTAGCAATTTGCATCTCAAAATCGCTTAATTAACATCAAAGCGCAGAAATAAACCCAGATTAGGCCCTAGAATAACCAAAGGAACTACTAATCACATCATAGGATCGCATTGATGCTCTAGTTTTCCACACATTAACCAAAACATGCAGTCAAGATAGGGTTTTAGGAAAATGGAGATGAAATTAAGCGCAATAGGAGTGGATTCATTGTAAAATAGTAGGAAAGAATCACAGAGAGAGCGAGAGCGAAGAAGAGAACCTGATTTGGAGTTGATCGAAGGTACCGATTCTACCGAACTATGCTTCTTCACGTGGACAGAGATCTGCTTCTTCTTCTCTGGCTTCAGTTCAATAAGGTGGACAGAGATCTGGGCGGACATGGAAGGCAAGAGTCAATGATACTAGGATGGGCGAGCGACAAGGAGTCTCTAACTACTCTGAATCAGGGCGCAGAAGCTCGGATTCAGCCCTTTAAGGGAGGTCGAAGATAGAACAAGAGGGGTGGAGACAAGAACGAAAGGGGTTTGAGATCTGGAGGTGAGGAGCATTGCCTGGCTTCAGATTTAGCGACAATCCAAGAGGAGGAGAGGATTGGGCGTCGGCCTTCGTCTTCACATCGAACTCCGGTTGATGGGGATCGAAGTTCCTGCCGGCGCCGGGCTTAAGACAAATGTGAGAAGGGGAGGAAGAGGAGAAGAAGGGGAACACCGGGAAGGGTTTCTAGATCTGAAGAGCGAGGAAGGGTTTCTAGATCTAAAGCGATAGTGAAAATGAGGAGGGATATACATGGGTTAGGGTTTTCTTTTATTTTTTTAAATAAAAATAAAATCATTATACGTTTTAGCCACGGGAACTCTACTGCAGTTGCTAATAGGGGTGGCAAAATCGACCCAATAGCCACGGCAACCTTGCCGAAGCTACCATCAGTGACTAATGTCTTTGTTTTTTCTAGATTGAAGGCTTGCCGTGGTTAATGTCGTGGCAAAATGGTATCAATTGCCACGGTAAGCCCTTGCCGAAGCTAGATAGTGTGGCAAATTTAATTTTTTTTTGTAGTGACATTTTTTCCATATATTTAGCCTTTTCCTTTAGTTTTTTTAACCTAATCCTTTATTAAAAGAGAGAGAGGGACGGTAATTAAAAAAATTCTTCAATTGTTTGTTGATTATTAAGAGCTTAATTCACTGGTGCAAAAGGGGGACCATAGCACGCTTTTTTGTGTATGGGAGCACATTTTTAGTACTGTGCTTATAGTGGGTGCTCTCTCTAACAAGCACACTTATTATTTGACCGTGTTCCCATATTTTAAGCACAGTTTTGTGTTGAAACATTCTTAAAATTGTCATACAACCTATATTCGTTCTGCTCAAATTATAACAACGCTTCAATTGAAGTGTGCTCAAATAATAATCAGTTTTAGCACAATTTTTTTCAAACCGTGCTTAATAATAAGCACACTTTAAATAAAAAGTGTGCTCTTTTAGTACTTTCATATATCTCTCAAACAGATATGTCCATCTCAATACTGATCCAATACAATATCTTACCACTTGAACCAAGAGTCGAACCCGTGACCTCTTGCACCCTCATACCAAATTCGTCTGCATCACGCGTCTGCCACTTGAGCTACATAATATAGTTGTAACTTTGTTCATTTACTTAATCTAATTGCAAAAAAATATTTTTTCGAGAACGGTTTATAAAAATAAATGAGAACGGTTTAAAAGAAAAATGTGTTTCCACTAGTTAAATTTGATTTCGGAAAGACACTTTTCTTATAAAAACCGTGTTTGTTTTATTTTTCTAAACACGCTATACACGAAAACCGAGCTAATGATTCTTTTTAGAAACAAACGAGAATGGTTATATAGAAAAGCGTGTTTTTTTAAAAAAAAATTAAGCACGCTTTACATGAAAACTGAGCTTAATATTTTTTAGAAAGAAACAAGAACAGTTTTATAGAAAAGTGTATTCGTTTTAGTTAAATTTGGTTTTGGGAACACACTTTGAGAATTAAATTGTGTTCATTGTAATTTTTTTAAGCACGCTTTACACGAAAATCGGATTAAATATTTTTTTTACAAATAAACGAATAGCAAAGCGTGTTTGTTTTAGTTAAATCTGATTTTGGGAACACACTTTGAAAATTAAACCGTGTTTGTTTTAAAAATTTTTAAGCACGCTTTACACGAAAATCGGGCTAAATATTTTTTTAGAAATAAACGAGAATGGTTTTATGGAAAAAGCGTGTTGTTTTAGTTAAATTTGGGGTTAGGAACACACTTTTAATATAAAACTGTGCTTAAAATAAAAAAAATTAGCACGTTTTTTAAAAATCGTACCCAACGTACCATGCTCCACACCCCTATATTGTACTAGTGATTATATATGGAAGATTACTTTAAAAAATATTACAAAGATGATGTGTCTCAAGTAAATTTTTTTATTGTTTTAACTAATTAAGTCTTTGATATGCCATATGTAAGAATTAAGATGATTATAATATATATAAAATAGCTTATATTTTTTTTATTAGTAGGGCCTCATCATTGGTCCATCTTCAAAGTGCCAGTGTACGTTTTTTTTTTGAAGCAAGATAAGAATTCGGTTCCCTAGACAAGCCTAGAGAAACCGAGAGACCGGACAAGCCGGTAGATGGGCTAACCATCATGTACAACTGAAAGAAAATTACAAAAGCAAATGACTGAAGCAAATGACTGAAATGAAATTACAGAAGCAAATGACATAAGTAAAATAGCAAAATAAACGTACAAGCCATCCTACACCGAAATCACAAGCTAGAGGCAAACGAAACGATCGGTCAAAGGGACAACGCACACATAGAACCTGGGGAACACCAGCGGACACCTCAGATTGTGAACACCAGCGGACAACGTTTTTGTTAAATTGAATTTAGAGTAGTTCACTAGAAAAGGAACGAATAATCCAACAAAAAAAATGCATAGTTGAGCACACGATTAATTCAGAATAACAAGCATACAAGCGTTCGTCTTAAATGTGGGCCTATGTTGCTATTGAATCAGTTGCATCTCTGATGAGAAGGAGAGATTCAACGATGTCGTCGCAGAGTTCGTGAGGATCAACCATAACATCCTCACGAATTGATACAACCATGGTCATCTTGTTCGCGCAACTCTGAAGATGTATCAATATTGGCTGCCAATTTGAAGGGGAAACTTTTTAAAAGAAAAATTAAAAGGATCAATTTGAAGTGTTAAATTTGTGTTATTTGGATATGAGATATAGAGATTACTAGAAAATGGACTCACACTTGGAAAGCCATAAACAGTTGGAGCGATGAATTTCAAGGTGTGATCGAATAAGGTGGTTTCTTCCACAGGACCAGGCATATTTGAGACTCCTATTGATACATGATTAAGCATTTTTAATAACATTGAACCTGCAAACTGTTTATGTCAACACACATTAAATTAGATAAATCGATATATAATCTTGGAAACAGTTTATTTTGGGGGTTATTTGTAGCGATTTTAAGTGTGCATTTACCTTGAATCCAAAAAGCTTCATCGCCAATTCACCTATTTTCCAATTGGCTTTAGCTGCGAAGGAACGTTTTTTCCGATCAATAATCGTCTTAGCTCTGCGAACATACTCCAACGGGTTATCTCGCGACCTGATGGAGAGTGGTACTATTACATACCCTAGCTTATTCCCCAATCCAAGTTTGGTGTCCTTGTTCTTTAGATCCTCTAAACCCTATACATCAACAAACATTTAGCAAGTGCAATTTAAATCCAAAACTAACTTATGAAAGTTCTATGATATACTATAATATTGCTCACTTGAATCCCTTTCATCGGCCTTAGGTTGACGGCGAGGGCAATTCTCAATCTTAGCTTCTTCAACATGTTTTTCGAATCCATCACCTCTTTCGTGTTGCCATCTATTTAACAACTCAAATAATTGGATTGCTAGCTAGCTAATTTTAAAAGAATAGTTTAGAGTGACTTACTACCAAATCTTCGAATAAGATACCGAGTGATCCCAGCTTCTATGATTCCTATAGCAACATCATTGATGGTCTGTGTGTGACTACATTGGTTAGACAACATATATATCTTGAACTTGAAGGCAATGAAAGTGATGTCGTTATAAGGATATGTGACACTTACAACGTTCATTGCATTCTTTATCAGCTTCATATCATCCAAACTAACTATTTTATAGACAATCCTCCTTCTCATGGTGTTGGTTTCTCGGCGTGATATGGTTAGTATATCTGAATCCTTCAAGAAAGTAATTGTCGCTAAGAACATTAAAACATCTATGATCGTGTTACAGAGTACCTGTAACCACCACCACACCGCCAAGATGACGTTAAAAGGCAGCTTCCTAAACCCATAATAGTTATCATATCGCTCGGGATCTTCCTTGTTCATCATCTTTTTCTTGTTCTTCATCATCGCCATCGTTGGAAGAGCGTTGGGATTGGACACTTGACGTGACCAAGCGATGAGATGGGATGCAACGGAGATACCGTCTCCAAGAGAGTGATGGATTCGGAATATCACGAGGGACTCTGCCTCGGAAGTCTTCACGTTGAGGAGATGGATTTCCCATGGAAGCTTTGATACATCTAGTGATGTCTTGGTGAGATTTTGAAGGTAATCCTCCACAAACTCATCCGCTGCGATGCAGTTGTTGCTTATGGCTGCAGAGTTGATGCTCGGGATGACGATGTGGTTATCTATGTTCACTTGCGGGTTTTGGACCCATTTCAACTCCTCATTCCCCTTCATTCTTTCAACCTGCAACAACAACAACGTTCTATTAAAATTTTAATCTAAGCTGTTATATCTCAAAATTGAAAACAATACTTCGATTTACAAAGTATATTGATACCATTACGCTTGAGAATCGAGGATGGTTGAGAGCGAGGGGGATTTGTGCCCTGAAAACGTCGATGTCGATTGGAGAATCTAAGCCAATAATGACAAGAATGTGGGTGGATAGCCTGCGGGCAAAAAACAGCGAGACAGGGCTCAAAGGCTCCACCAGCATCTCTTCAGCTCCTAGTGTCGCCACCTTGTCAATGGTCATCTTAGTCTTAGCTAAAGGCATGACTGCATTCATTAGTTAATGTATAAGATCCACATCAAAGCTATGATATATGTAAACAAGAATGTAAATCATATATTACATTAATCGACGTATTGAACGGATCGATGGACCGGAAGATCAAGAGAAAGAGATAGAACGATGAGTGTACGCAGTTGTCCTGTTTTAATGTTGTATGGTAGATGCCTTATTATATAGATTGCATATATGTATAATTGTTTGTTACCACACATATGTAGATGAAGAAAACCCACATTAATTCCCTTTGTAATTTAATGAACAACTATTTTTGTTAACCAATCAACTATTCAATGCTTCAACGTGTATCATATGGGATTGGTAGCCATTTCATTGAATTTGAGATTGTGTCTAGCTTCCAAGGAACGCTTCATCCGATCACCAAAGGGCTTGGCGTAGCGATTGAATATACTCCAACTGGTTCGTTAACGAGTGTCAAACAGTTGTAGAGAGGGTACGTAATTGGTATAAGAATATCTCTCCCAAATTGATTATAAAAGACTAAAAAATAAGAGTGTATTGTAAAGCTTCACCCTTTCTGATGATCGATGTGGGAGAGACTCTCTTATACGGTTATACCAAACCTCTCAACAGATGCTCCATCCAAATTCGTTGTCCATGTCTCTCAAATCATCCAACTTATGTGATGGAGCAATAGAATCGAGCAGTCAAGCTAAGATCGAGAGAAACCAGCTTATGTGATGGAGAAATGCATCATCATTTTTGGAAATGAAACAAATGGACATTAATTTAGCAAATGGGTGGTCTTTCAATCTGAAAACAAATCTAATTTACAGGTGCTTTTCTATAATTTATAATTTATAATTTTATTGGTAATTATTTGAAAATTAATTTAATTTATGGGTGGTTATGTGTAATTTACCCTAGTTTTTTTTCGTTATCTTTATACTCCCGCTGTCTCAAATTTTAAGTCGTTTTATGATTTTGCGCTGTATTAATAAAACCCTCCCCCCTCAATCAACATCATCATTCCATTAACTTTTTCATAAATCTTATTATCTTTTAATATCCACTACATTTTTTAATCAATTAAAATCTTTTAAGAAATCAACTACACACAAATCAATACAAATAATTAATATCCCCTACCTAGAAAACCTAAAATGACATCTATTTTGATACAAGAATAAAGTCCTAAAACTGCCTAAATTTCAAGACGGATGGAATATTATTTTATTTTATTTTTAAATAGAATTTATGTGGCAGACATGGAGGAAAATAAGGAACGAAGATAAGAGAATTAGGCTTAGCCAAATTCCCTAGTGTTAGACCTATTTCAAAAAGTGTGTAAAATTATTCTAATTAGTGTTAATTAAAAATGACCTCCAAATTTGGAAACCCTTTAATTTTTTTTCTAAGTATTTTGATTCCGTTCTTTTCCCCTAAACGCTCGCGTTTTTATTTTCAGATCGAACTAATAATTTTAGATCTGTCCATATATTTAATCGTTGTCTAAGTTGTTTTAAACATCACAAAAAAAATGTATTGATAAAATAGAAGGGGTTTGGATCCCTGAAGTTAAGATTAATACTTGTGTTTGGATTTCCTAATGTATTAATTATAAGGTGAAAATGCATAAAACCACCCTTTATTCAGGGTTTGCAAATAATCACCTCTTATTAAAAAATTTGTAAGTAACCACCCATTATATACAAATTGGTTGCAACTAACCACTCATACCCACTTTTCTTGTTAAACCTCACTTAAGTTAATAGGAAAAGACAAATGTACTACACTTGTCAATCGGGTCATTCAGGTCGGGTCGTTTCGGATTTCGGATAAAACGAGTTCCGGGTAAAACGGGTCCCGGAAAGATCCGAGTTGACTCGAACTCGGGTTTGACTCAGTTTTTGGTCAAATTGGGTCAATTTTGGGTTTGTCAATTTTTTTTTCCTTTTTAAATTAAAAAAATCATGATTTGATAATTTTGCGATAATTTTAAAATGCTAAAATTAAAGACGTGGTTCATAAGTTCTAGAACTTGTAATTATATAATATATCGATCTAAAATATTTTATTTTTATTATGTCTTGTAATTTTTAACAAAATTTTAAAATATATAAAATATCAAAAATTTAAATAATTTTTTAAAAATAATTTCATGCAATTAGTAATAAGAATATAATTATTTTAATATTTTTTAGAGTTTTCATCTTCTTAAAAAATGTGATGAAAAATAAAAAATCAAATACTATCGATTGGAAGGAGTATTACACAACACAAAAAAAATAAAAAAGTTGATTTGAAAATGAAAGATCAAGTGATTGTAATTATAAAATGTAATAAATTGGAATGTCCATAAAAAAAATTTAATCATATATAATTATAAATCAATCTGGACACCAGGTCAATCGGGTACGGGTTCAAACCTAGATGACCCAAAAAATTACCGGGTTATCGAGTTAGGGTCGGAAAAAATTTCCGGGTTAAAATTTTCGGGTCTTGACCCAAAATTTTTCGGGCGTTCGTGTCGGGTCGTGTTTTGAAAGGTCTAAATTATACCCATAACTTTTTAACGTTTTACATATTTCTTTATATTAGTCTCAACTAAATCAAATTTCCAATCTAATTAGCCAAATAGAGGTCCACGAACAAGACCCGATGACCACTAGGAGGTTCCATCAGAGGTCGTCATTGCTGGAGGCGATGAACAACAGGAGACTCTAGACATTCATCACCATTTTTGTTTAGAATTGGAGAAAACTTAATTAGATTTAACAAGAAAAGTTGGTATGGGTGGTTAGTTGCAACCAATTTGTATATAATGGGTGGTTATTTGCAAATTTTTGAATAAGGATGGTTTTATGCATTTTCGCCTAATTATAATGCAATTAGTATACAAGATCAATGAGATTTCATCATAAAATCAATAAGTAGCCCACCGATTTATATACAAAACTTGAATTCCTTATATTATCAATATGAGATGTGTTTTCATTTCACATCTTTCACCAATGTGAAGCATTAAAGAATTTCTACCATGTTTTTATTTCAGAGAAATTTGAATTTAATTTCATAGAATTAAGCTTTTTTAAGTTAAGAAGTTTTTCGTCTCATATTTAAAAATAATGAAAATGGTATGAAAATAGATGACTTCTAAAATTTACACTATTCTCAAAATTTTTGGAACGAAAAATATATAATGTATGTTAAACGAATATTTAATACATTGCTTAATTATGAATATTGGCTATAGCTTCTATTTGCAATATTGTGGGTTGACAACTTAATGTGTAGAAGCCGTTGTACAATTGTTTAGTGTTATATATTCAATAAATGAATTCACATTATTCAAATTGAACATGTGTAAAATATTCATATGTTACATTTTAAACTATAGATAGAGTCGGGGCAAAAAATAATTTAGAGAACTATTTGGAGAAATTTTATAGATGTGTATTGATTATTGAAGATGCCCTTGCCAAACATGTTTCATTTTTGCTGCAAACTATAAACATAAATAATTCGAATAAAAAACACTAGTAATTTATTTTATATAGAAGTGGAAACAGTAATAGTTGGAATATAGCTTAAGACAAAAGGGAAAGGTAAACAACATTTAATCGGAGAAACTAAATAAACCACAAATCTGCACGTTGGAATGGACATACAAAGTTGCAGTGAGATAATTAATTAAAAAAGTGTACTAATTAATTAAAAATGATCGACACGTTGAAATGGACGTACACTTAAAGAAGGGGATTTGCTGTGTATCTAACAAGACCAATAGACAATTCGATCCATTACTTAGATTTCTGACTTGACGATCAAAAGCAAACAATTAGAACGTATATAATAATATACGAGTGTATGCGGAGTCACAATGTTTTAAATATTTATAAAACAAGGATGGAGATGATTTTTTTTTTATTACAACGAGAAAATTTGGGTTGTGTCAACCGTGGTTGTACTACCACCAACAGTGGTGGATTTAGGATTTTCGTCAGAGGGGGGTTGAAAAATACAAAGGGGATAGGATCGATGCTCCTCATTAAACAAGATTTTTGTCCATATGAATCAAATAAGTCATTATAACTAATGTTATTTCCCAAATCCAACAAATCATTCAAACCAAACTCTATCAATATATAAAATTCAACTTAAAACTCCCTACTCCCAATCCACAATGTAATTTGATTCTCAAATCCACAAATTTACCCAAATTGCTACTTAAATCCACAAATTTATTAGCAAAATCACAAACCCTAATAGAAATTTACCCAAATTGATTCTCAAATCCACAAATTCTAATCTAAATTGATTCTCATCTCAACTAGACAGTCCACAAACCACAAATTCACAAAATTCATTTCTCACGACTACAATCACAAACCACAATTCCAAATCACAAATAACAAATTCACAAATTTATTTCTCACCACAATCACAAACCACAATTTCAAATCACAAACCACAAATTTATTTCTCATAAATCACAAACCCTAATTGAAATTTCCCTTAAATTGATTTTCAAATCCACAAAATCTAATCTAAATTGATTTTGAACTCAACCAATTGAACTTAAAAACAATCAAATTAAAAGGAATAGGAAGAAAACTAACTAAAAAATATTGAACAGTGAAGCTCTGCGGACTGCGGGAGACAGCAGACAAACAGAGAGCTGGGTTGCAGTGGTACACGGTGCGCCGGTGGTAGGGTCCGCGGGAGGTGGAGCTGGAGGCGGCGGCCGGCACGGGGACTCGGGGTCTTCGCTTTCGCTCAGTGTGTGAGTAAGATACAAAAAGGTGGGGTAATGGGCGTCGAACCTGGGGCTAAACGGCTCCGTATTAAATTCCTTCTATGTCCTAACCACTGAGCCAAATAATCTCTGTGATATATTTCTACTTAGCTTATATATATTACAAAGACAACAAATATACATACCTTTCTTCTCCGGATAGGGGGGGGGGGGCTTCAGCCACCCCGAGCCCCCCGTGGATCCGCCACTGACCACCAAAGAGCATCTTTTTGAACGAGAGTAAGAAGCTCTGAATCGGTACTCCAAGAAGAAGCGTCGAAGCCGAGGCCCAAATATTGCGACACAAGATCTGCACCCCTGTTGCCTTCCCTGAAAGTGTACGGAGCTAAAAAAATTTTTTGTGGGGGGCACGATTATATATACGGTGTCGTTTTAGATTAAAGTAGCATAACGATCTCTATGTAATATGATACTTATAAATTATGTTATTTTAAGATAACATGACTTTGATTTATGATAAAACACTGTTATTTTTTCTCCATTAAAAAAATAAATAAATATAAATAAATAAATGAAATAGCCAAATAAAAGAAAACTAACAAATAAGAATATAAAATACAATAAATAAACACTGAATCAATATTTAACTTGTTGTATTCTTAACATGTAATAGTGTATAACTAAATAAAAAAATTTTAAACTTGCGTAACCTCTTACGTAGGGACGGTTGAACCCAACTTCAACTAAGTGATGATATCAAGAAATACCAGTTGGGGTGGGCTGTACATGGATTCGTGTCTGTTCTTACCAAATTATCAAAATTCATTGAATTGTATGATGTAAAATGGTACATTTGTACCTGTAATCCTGATTGTTTATGTAAAATATTAAATGGAGTGTTTAAACCATGATAAATTCTTGTATTTATATTTTAATATTGTACAGGTACTATATATCAAACAAATATATCAAGATTTGATATCGATTTATTTTGGATACACCTTCACAAATTTGCCAATTCAAAAAAGGTGTATTCATGGATGTAGTTAGACCATTAGAGGAGTTCATACCTGGAAAAAGTAGTTAGTTGCAACAAATTATTTTTACGTTTGGGTAGATATGTGCATTTTGAAAAAGTCATGCGTCAAATTGTAATTTGAGAAAGAAGTTTTGTGGCGAAGAGGGTATATTTTGCGATATTGAACTATTGAAGGAATTAAACTCACTTTTTGGCGCAGCGCGATGAGGAAGAGGAAGCAGTAGACAACTCGCTCGAGAGCGGGAACCGGCCATGGAAGCTCGAGATCGGTGGAGGAGGAGGTAGGACCTCCGGAAAGTGGACCAGCGGAGTACGAGAGGGCGACTGTGGAGAATCGAAGAAAATAGAGCGAGAATGGAAGCGCTAGGGCTGCCAACAATGGCGGCTTCGTTTGCGCGAAATTGCAGAGATGAGATTGGGGATCAGGGTGAAGCGGGTCACAGGGGTCGCGACGAAGAGGATAGCGAGGAGTACAAGCCTAATTTTGACGGGGAAGATGAAGATGCGGATGAATCGAGTTCTTCAGGCTTAGGGTTTGAAGATGATGACAATGACGAGGGTTATGTCAGTGGTGGAAGGTCCAAGGTTCGATCTTCCGTATAGGTCTCGCTCGTTTAAAATTGTGTACGCAGTTTCGCCAAATGATTCGAAGTTGGCATTTTTTTGCGTTTCTGTGCTTGATAGTGTTTGAATTCGATGTTTCAAAATTGACATTTTTACTAAAACAATTTTTTATTCTCTCTTTAGAACAAGAAATCAGAGCTAAGAAGAAAGTCTCTGTCCAGAAACAGAAGCTTGTGACCGACTTAGATTTCATGGATGAAGACGAGGCTTTGAAGAAGGTAATGGTCTTATATATGGTTTCCATCACCATTTTTTTTTTTCCAAGAGTATTCCTGATAATGAGTAACTCATTCTCAAAGATTTGCATACAGGCAATAGCTTTTTCTTTGGAAGATTCTGGACTGGGCTGTGAAGTTGTAAATGGAAATCAAGTCAAAGGTCACAGCCCCAACCTGACAGGGAAAAAGAAGGCAAGGAAATCGGTCCTTTTTCAGACATTGTCACTTGTGTTTACAGTATTTTCTGTGTGGTTTATTCTCTTTATTGTTGCGTTTCACAGATTAACAATCGAGTTCAATTGAGCGAGGATGATGTTGTCAGACATTTCTGTCAGTTTGATGGTAACTTTGATATCCCCTTGGAGCGCTATCTATTAAGATTCATTTAACTGGGATACTATTTCATGTGTGTTTCTTTTCTTACCTTGAGTGATGCAAATGTTACTAGCGCCAAAATTTATAGTTGATGGATGGGTTCACAAGATTGTTCACCTAATATCTTTCTGTAATCTGTTTAGTTAATGACAAGCCTAGTTGTATATATCCTAAAAATATATGCGATGATTGATACTTGTTGGAATCATTGCCTCTCATTAGCTATTTATACGCTGTTTTTTTAATTATTATGAATGCGTGCTAATGCACTAGCTTTGAGATGCAGAAGTTGGAAAGGGAAGCATAACTATGAGAGACTTGAAAAGAATGGCCTCATCTGATGATTTTACTTGGACCGACAAGGAGTTGATGGATATGATCCGATGCTTTGATGTTGACGGGGATGGAAAGGTTTGTATTGTGCTTTCTTGGCTTATTGCCTTCTCATGACATTATGAACAGATGTGAAAAGCCTGATTTGATCATGTTATTTTGGAAAACATGTTGCACAAGGGGTTTAATATCCTCTATGAAAAATGATCCGGGCATGAGCTTGACTGAGCTAATGATATGCTCGAAGCACTGGCTTTATTTTTTATGATCTTTTTGAACACATTCACCGAACTGTTTTTTTTTTGTGGGGGGGGGGGGGGGGGGGGGGATGATTTCTCCTTTGAATATACTATTTTTGGGTTTTGGCGGGTATTGATTCAGCATGCTTTGTTCATTTTCTCAATCAACTGACACTTCTGTTCATGTTTATTTTTCTCTTTTCAGCTTACTATCGAGGATTTCCAAAACATTGTTGCTAGATGCAACATTTTACAAGCATCGAGAAATGTCTGAGCATAGGCGCAAATGTGGACAAATGTGTTGAAACGACCCTGGCAACTTCCTGCTTGCCGCTTAGTCATGGTCTGAAGCACGGACAATTTCTGCGTATTGCAGCTCATTGGATGGTTGAAGTTGAGGGTAGATCTTGGAGGGCCACCTTTAATGGTGCAACACTAGATCGTTAAAAGAATTCACTTGATGCAGAGTTTTAAGTTTGTAGGGTTTGTCAACTCATATTCTCATCGCTTATTATCATAGCATCTCCAAACCAATACCTTCAAATCGAAAAACGATTAATGCATATATTTCATGTAATTTCAACTCCTGGGGTTATTATACACCCATTACTGTCGGAATAAACTCTTTTTGTTCTTTTTGAGATTCACTCATCATTCAATTTCGTTAAATTTTATATATGTTGTCCAAGGGTGGTCCAGACAGATTGCAAAAGGTACATAATAAAGAGTGCAATATATTCCATTCAACATGGTTAAATAGTACACATGTTTTTTCCTATCCCAAAAAAATAAATTTAAGAAAAAAATACAAGTTGCTACTTGTAAAATGCAGATCTCAAACCACAGCTGGCCTCTTTGATCCAAGCTGTTGTCTGTGTTTTGGATAGTTTAATCCTAATCTTCTTCTTAAAATGAGGCAAAAGAAGAGTAAAAACGTACAACATAACCACAACAAGGAGTGAGATTTCCATGTGTGGCCTTACAAAAATGGCAGACATTTCAAGGTTGCCTTTGCTGTCACAGTTGCATTCACAAGCATGCCCGCTTTTTTCATCGTTGGTGCAGTTTTTGGATCAAGAATGAAGTCTGCAGTTGTGGCTACCTTCTCAAGCCACACCAATGTAGATTCGGACTTGTACCCGGGCATGGAGGTTGTAACTGTACATTGTGAAACGGTGACAGAGGTTCATTTTTGCGAGACAAATGGCTTGAATAAACACAAGGACACTGAATGGTTAAGGATTCAGTAGTTTTTGAGTGCGTGAAACGCACTATGTAATTTATTCCTTTGATTGAGATAGAAGCAGCCAATGGTTTTCCATTGTCTGATGACATTATCCTTCCATGAACTCCATTCTGTAGAACAAGACATGCAAGGCATAATAGTTAACTGTTAACCTTAACCTCAATAATAAACAACAACAGAAAGCTAGGAGTAACTCATTCTCACACAATCACTATAAAAGTGAAGTTGGTGGAATGCAACGCACAAGCGGTATGCTCATCAAAACAAGAAGAGAGCAGATTGACGTTGTAGCAAAGGCGTATCAAACCAAAGTAAAAAAATGCAAGAAAAACATAGCAAACAATTTTAAAACGTAGGGCACCAAACCAAGGATCTCTATCCCAATATTAGAGCAACTGTGCTGAACATGCTAGTCTTCATCAACTCAACTTAGAAATGCAAAGAAGTAACTCAAATATTTTTTATTTCACTCAAAAGGAAAATTCATTTGCTTAAAACATTGATGTTTTACCAATAAAAGTCTCACAAGCAGTAGAACATGAATAAGTAAAAATGCACACTAATTCATTCTGAGAAGGGAACAAGTGCCTTCAACAAAACAGCAGCTAAAGCAACCAATGTGACGAAAACTCAGCATCAGAGTTTTGATTGCTTGCTTTATTCGATTCATTTGATTCCAATTAAAATCACCATCTCACCTTGGCAACTGCAGCCACAACACAAGGTTTAACATAGCCATTTTGTCGTATCTCCATATTGTAGGAAGCTGCACAAAAACTCAGCATCTGAGTACAATAGAGAGTTTATTTAACAAAATATCACAAAATTTATGAATTAGGACTATCAACAATAAAATACCCATTTTCACAACATAATGTCAAATATTACTATGTGAATCAAACTTTGGAAACAGAGGATGCGTTTGAAGAAAATAATGAAATTTAGAGAAGATAAGAGAAAAAACAACCTCCTCGGATTTGGGCCATTTAAGTTCATTGACTTCCGGAGTCAGTTCATAACAGCCAGCATGTATGTAGTTCCAATCTTGCATGCCTTCATATATAGGATACCTTTATCAAGTTACAACTCATCAAAATTTACAGAGTAGTAATATATTAGTTAACTCCTAGAAACTTATTTTTTCCAAAATCTAATTGCTCATCAAAATTTACAGAGCAGTAATATATGAGTTGTCTTAAGACTGTTTATTGTTATTAGAGTCTAATGACAATTGATTTTCATAATCATAATAGATTTCACACCATGCATGTGAAACAAGCTACAGAAAATGAATTATTTATGTTTTACTCATTTTAAGGCAATGTGTGATTTAATCAGAGCCTAGTTATTCTATTTTGACTTATAATATACTCTTAGACATTAGACATTTTTAATTTTTGTACTTGTTATTCCTATTATATTTAATATTGAAATATGATTTTCATCACCATAATATATTTCACACCATGCTTGTGAATCAGGCTGAATAAAATGAATGATTTATGTTTTTACTTATTTTAAGGCTGTGTGTATTTTCATGGGAATCCAATTATTCAAAATGACCTATATATTTTTAAATGTTTTCAGTGATTTTTTTATTATTATTGTATTTAATATTGAAATATGATATTCATCGTCATAATATATTTCACACTATACATGTGAACTGGGCCGAAGAAAATGATGATTTATGATTGTTCTCGTTTTAAGGTCATGTGTGTTATAATGGAGTCCAATTATTCCAAATTGACCTACCATAGACGACTACTTTCATCATGCTGTTCTTAATAACGAGATGAAAGAAACTAAAAAACAAATTCTCAAGGTCCTAGTAAAGAAGGAGTTTATGTGTTGTTCTTTCAACAATTTTTCTTTGAAAAGCATAAATTCAATTGTATTAAGGAATGCAATCAATATAAATCACTTCAAGAGAATTAGAATCCAACACTGACCATCACTGCACAAATTAAAAAACAACAATGGAAGAATAAATTTGATTTTCTAAAAATAGTTTAATACACAAAAATAATCACAACTTACAGTAGCACAAACAACTTCATTTTGTTGAGTTACAACAACTTTAGCTAGTTGTTTTTTTACCAACACTAATATTTCTACGTTGTTGCTTAACATCAACCCTAAATTATTGGTATTCAACAACCCCATCAGCTTCCCCTTTTAGCTTATTAGCAGCCCCAACAACTCCTAGCTGCTTGACAAATTCCTTCCTTTTAGCATCAACTTGTTGCAATGTTTAGTATTTTTCTGACTCTTCTTCTATAGCTTCCATTATCACTATCCAAGCCTTTTACTTTCCTCATCTGATGTCCCCTGTACAACAAACTCAATGGAAAATGTCAGGGTTTCTCCTTTCCTTGCACACATTAACCTAAAAGCAAATTCATATCCAAAATACTACACCATGAATATATGTGAACACATTCAATTGGAAAAGGGTGAAGTAGTTCACCAATTTACATGTTATATGCTTTGGATTCACACGTCAACATAAGCAACTTGGATTACACAACTGTATATCACTTATATATATATAACTTAGTTTTTGAGTGCCCTCTTGTTAATTCCTTTACTCTCTGAAGATCCTATGAAGAGGCACATGACCTTCATAGTTTCATCGTGATCTCTTATAAATCTCAGAAAATCCTCTTCATAAATCAAACTTCAAATAACAATAGGAATTAAAAATGAAATTAGAGACCCTGTCTTGAGTGCTCGTATCTGAAGCAGTTAACACCTTATCGGAAAAGTGCGCTGTCAACAACTCGGTCTGAGGCCGCTCAATCGGGATTGAATCAAGCTTAGTTTGCTACATGAATTCACTTATAAATCAAGCAATCAAAAAACTATATATATGGAGTCTAATCTTCTATATACATATACTAAAACCGATGTATAGCGTTCTACGTGGCGCGTTGTGGTTGATCCTCAGGAAAAAATCCTATAAGGCGCGTTGTGGTTGATCTTAGGGGAAAAAATTAATAAAATAATAACATGTTGTCATAGTTTATAGAAAGTTATATAAGCCACAATCTATCTATATATATTTTAGTTAATTGAAAAAATATAAATAAAAAATATTTCATAGTCACACTTACCAAAAATATTAATAGATACAGTAAATATGTATTATTTGATAGGTTCTATTTTATTTATATCTAGAATATTAAAATATTTTTAAAATCAACTCTCTATTATATTACATGAGATATAGTTAACGACAAATTAGAAAAAAATATTTATATATAATATATCGAACTAATTTTATGTATATCTATATTATTTTTTGGTGGAAACAATATATTGTTTGTATTTAGATTATTAATTTTTATTTATTAGAATCTATCTAGATTATTTATAATATTGTATTAAAGTATTCTCCGTGCACGGGACGGGACGAGACCTAAACTAGTTAAAAAGAAAAGAAAGAAAGAAAAAGGAAATCACACAAACATCAAAACTGAAAATCCATGACATCTTGTTCCGAAAAAAGAGTAATTTCATCATAAGCCTCAATTATTTCTTTCTCAACCTACAACCCAAAACGCAACTTAAACAAAACCTTAAATTACTAACCCACCGAAAAATCTAACGAGGCATCTTAGAAAACTAATATATATTGGTTGATGCTTGTTAAAGGGACTCAACTTATAAAGGTCTTTTCTTTAATTCTATATTGATATTAATGTATATATCAAAACAAAATACCTACCCAATTCAAGGTGAGTAATAAGCAAATTAAATGACACATCCCTACCATGTGTTCTCAGAGTATTGTAGCTAGCTAGTAGCTAGCTGGTATAGTGGTAAAGGTGAATAACTATGGTAGTTAGGATGCAAAAGGTTTAAGCTCACTGGTGGTTAATTAGCTAGTATATATCGTAGGTAAAGGTCACTGGGAAAGGGTTCCAACAGGGTGGCACTATGGTGTTTAGGATGCAAAAGGAGTTAAAGGTGGAACTGTACGTATGTTGGTGGAACCTATCATAAAAGATACCAAATTTGAAGTGCATATTAAGCAAATTCATAATAATTAATTTAATTGTCTATGCTATTCTTCCAAATTCCCAAAAGCAAGTGAGCTTAAAACTAATCGTAAGCAGTGCCATTAATATTAATTACCACAAGATGCTAATTAAAGGTTGAGCTAATTAACTTATCCAAAGCAATTAAGTAGGGTTGTTATATGACCTAAACAGCTCGGGATCGGCTCGAAAAAGCTCGACTCGAGCTCGTTCACTTACCTAAACAAGCCGAGTCTGAACATGATTTTAAGCTCGGTTGAAAGCTCGACTCGTTCAATTTAAGCTCGAATAGCTCAAATTTTATGGAATTTCTAAAATTTCCTTTTAAGTTAATATGTTATACCAAGTAAAACTGATTAAAACTCGAAAAAAGCTTGGCTCGAGCTCGTTCATTAACTAAAACAAGCCAAGCTTGAACAAAAACGAAACCTCGTTCAAAAATTAGGCTCGGGTCAGCTCCAATTCGTTTGACAAATGACCCAAGTTTGAACATGTCAAGCTCGGCTCGTTCGGTTCAAATAACACCCCAAACGCAAGGGAGTAGGTACAATCAATCTCACTTGAAATCCTTACCGTTTTAAAGATCGAGCTTGTACCCGATGGCAAAGAGATGCATCTCGATGTCATCAAAGGCTTTGCACTGGGAGAAATTATTATAATAAGCGATAGTGAGGAGGCTAGATATGTAACCTTAACAATAATTTCAGGTTATTCACCATATATTAATGTTATGTTGAAGGTGAGGGCCTCAAATCCATAGATGATTTTTGAGGAGATGAGATTGGTTGCAAAAACATCAAAATCGGATTGAAGATGAGCCCAATTTTAACCAAACAATTCGACAACGCATGCGTCGACTGGGGAGTGGCAGGGTATATGTCCTAGGTAGCTTTCGATTTTCGAGGAGAATGAAATCTGAAGGTTTCTTGTGATTTCCTTTCAACTCCTTCACTCCATCTCTCTTGATCATTAGAAAGAATTTGATAGAACTGACAAGGGATTGTGAGAGAGGAAGAGAACGTGGATGGGTAACTGTCTTCAGTGGTTGCCCTAATTTCTTGTGCATAGAAAGAGCCACGTGGCTCAATTTTTAATGAAGAGTGTGCTTCTAGTTTTACAAGTATTATGGTGGGATTTATCATAAGGGTTATTTGAGATTCCCGAAACTAAGGTATTCCAAGGTCTACGGCTACAACCCTTTACTTCAACATAATATATCTCATCCTGTTCATCTTCTCACAATCAGAATGTCTACCGGTATATGTCTTTATGCCTTTGTAACTAAGCGTATTATAAAGACCTTAAATCACAATCATGGTTAAGATTAATGTTTACATATTTAGTTTAACAACATCGATCCTCATGTCAACAACAACAACAACATAAAAAAAAAAAGCATAGTTGAGCACACGATTAATTCAGAATAACAAGCGTGCATCGTCTTAAACATCGGCTGATGTAGTTATTGAATCAGCTGCATCTCTGATGCGACGGAGAGATTCAACGATGTCGTCGCAGAGTTCGTGAGGATCAACCATAACACCCTCACGAACTGATACAACTATGGTCATCTTGTTCGCGCAACTCTGAAGATGTATCAATATTGGCTGCCAATTCAAAGGGGAAACTTTTTAAAAGAAAAATTAAAAAGGGTCAATTTGAAGTATTAAATTTGTGTTATTTGGATATGAGATATATGTATAGAGATTACTGCAAAATGGACTCACGCTTGGATAGCCATAACTAGTTGGAGCGATGAATTTCACGGTGTGACCGAATAAGGCGGTTTCTTCCACAGGCCCAGGCATATTCGACACTGTTATTGATATATGATTAAGCATTTTTAATGTCATTAAACCTGCAAACTTTGTATGTCAACACAGTACACTAAATTAGATAAATCGATATATAATCTTACAAAAAGTTTACTTTGGGGTTATTTGTAACGATTTTAAATGTGCATTTTACCTTGAATCCAAAAAGCTTCATTGTCAATTCACATATTTCATAATTGGCTTTAGCTTCGAAGGAACGTTTTTTCCGATCAACAACGGCCTTTGCTCTGTGAACATACTCCAACGGGTCATCTCGCGACCTGATGGAGAGTGGTACTATTACAAACCCTAGCTTACTCCCCAATCCAAGTTTGGTGTCCTTGTTCTTTATGTCCTCTAAACCCTATACATCAACAAACATTTAGCAAGTGCAATTCACATACAAAACTAACTTATGAAAGTTGTATGATGTACTATATTATTCACCTGGATCCCTTTCATCGGCCTTAGGTTGACGGGGAGGACAAATCTCAATCTTAGCTTCTTTAGCATGTTTTCTGAATCCATCCCCCTTTTCTCGTTGCCATCTATGTAACAGCTCAAATAATTGGATTAATACTAGCTAGCTAACTAGCTAATGTAATAGAATAATTTAGAGTGACTTACTGCCAAATCTTCGAATAAGATAACGAGAGATCCCAGCTTCAATGATTCCTATAACAACATCATTGATGGTCTATGTGCGACTATATTAGTTAGGCAACATATATATCTTGAAGGCAATGAAAGCAATGATGTTATAAGGATATGTGGCACTTACAACGTTCATTGCATTCTTTATCAGCTTCATATCATCCAAACTAACTACTTTATAGACAATCCTCCGTCTCATGGTGTTGGTTTCTCGGCGGGATATGGTTAGTATATCCGAATCCTTCAAGAAAAAGGTTGTCGCAAAGAACATTAAAACATCTATGATCGTGTTACAGAGTACCTGTAACCACCACCACACCGCCAAGATGACGCTCCAAGGTAGCTTCCAAAATCTATAATAGTTATCATCTCTCTCGGGATCTTCCTTGTTCATCATCTTCTTCTTGTTCTTCATCATCGCAATCGTTGGAAGAGCATTGGGATTGGACACCTGGCGTGTCCAAGCAATGAGATGAGAAGCAACAGAGATGCCATCTCCAAGAGAGTGGTGGATTCGAAATATCACAAGGGACTCTGCCTCGGAAGTCTTCACGTTGAGGAGATGGATTTCCCATGGAAGCTTTGATACATCTAGTGATGTCTTAGTGAGAGTTTGAAGGTAATCATCCACAAACTCATCCGCAGTGATGCAGTTGTTGCTTATGGCTGCAGAGTTGATGCTCGGGATGACAATGTGGTTATCTATGTTCACTTGTGGGTTTTGGACCCATTTCAACTCCTCTTTTCCCTTTCTCACTCTTTCAACCTACAACAACACCAACGTTCTATTAAAATTTTCATCTAAGTTGTTATATCTCAAAATTGAAAACATTACTTTCATTTACAAAGTATATTGATACCATTACGCTTGAGAATCGAGGATGGTTGAGAGCGATGGGAAGTTGTGCCCTGAAAACGTCGATGTCAATTGGAGAATCTAAGCCGACGATAACAACAATGTGGTTGGATAGCGTGCGGGCAAAAAACATCGCGGTAGGGCTCAAAGGCTCCGCCAGCATCTCTTCAGCTCCTAGTGTCGCCACCTTGTCAATTGCCATCTTAGTCTTAACTAAAGGCATGACTGCATTCATTAGTTAAATGTATAAGATCCACATCAAAGCTAAGATATATAACAGGGTTAGTATGCATATGTAAATAAGGATGCAAATCATATATTACATTAATCGACGTATCGAAAGGATCGATGGACCGGAAGATCAAGAGAAAGAGATAGAACGATGAGTGTACGCAGTTGTCATGTTTTAGTGTTGTATGGTAGATGCCTTATTATATAGATTGCATGTGTAATTGTTTGTTAGGTTTGGGGTTTGGACCCCCACATAGCTATATATATAGACACACATATGTAGATGAAGAAAACCCACATTAATTCCCTTTGTAATTAATTTATAATCAACCATTTTTGTTAACCTCTAAATGCAACATCAACTACTCAATGCTTCAACGTCTATCCAACCCACATTAATTCCCTTTGTAATTTAATCAACCATTTCTGTTAACCTCTCAACATTAGTTCCCTTTGCTTGTGTAATTTGTTCGTTAACGAGAGATTAATTGGTATAAGAATGTCTCTTCCAAATCGATTATAAAAGACTAAAAAATAAGAGTGTGTAGAGCTTTACTCTTTCTAATGGTCGATGTGGGAGAGATGCTCCGATCTTATACTAAACCTCTCAACAGATGCCCCATCCAAATTTGTTGTCCATGTCTTTCAAATCATCCAAACTCTATAATCCAACATATATATTTTATGTTTTAATCAATTGTGATCGAGATCATAACACATATATTTCATGTATTAATCAATATAATCCAACATATATATTTTATGTTTTAATCAATTGTGATCGAGATCATAACACATATATTTCATGTATTAATCAATTGTAATAGAAACCAGCTTCTGTGATTCCTAGAGCAAATGTCATTGATGGTTTCATGTAGAGATTTAACATTCAATTTGTAAGAAGTTCGTTATTACATGTATATGAAAGTGGTGATATATAATTACATAATGTAATTATATATGGGCTGAAATTATATATGGGCTATACATGTTTTAATTCCTAATAATATGGGCTGAAATTTTTTTGGGGGGGATTGGGGTAGTCCATGGCCCAGTATGGCCCAGCCCTAAATCCGCCACTGATTACATTAAGGGCTTGTTTGGTATCCATTTCCGGGAATCAAAACTGGGAATCGTAATGGATTATTCCCGATTTAAGTGTTTGGTATGATTAAAACTTGGAATCGTAATGATTCCCGGGAATCGTCCATTCCCAATTTTGTAGCCCATTTCATTCCCATCAAAATACTAGGTAATCCTCCATTCCCAATTTTGTAGCTTATTATTATTATTATTATTATTATTATTATTATTATTATTATTATTATTATTATTATTATTATTATTATTATTATCATTATTATTATTATTATTAATTATGTTATATTTTATTATATTTATATTTATACTTATATTATTATTATTATTATCATCAATACTTTATTATTAAATATATATATTATATTATATTATATTTTTATTTTTAATAATAATAATAATATATTTCTATTAATATTATTATTTTTATCAATATTTTATTATTATATATATTATTTTTATATTATTATTATTCATTATATTATATTATATTTATACTTATATTATTATTATTAATATTTTGTTATTTAATATATAATATAATATATTTTAATTTTAATAATAATATATTTCTGTTAATATTATTATTTTTATCAATATTTTATTATATTTATACTTATATTATTATTATCATCAATACTTTATTATTTAATATATATTATATTATATTTTTTATATAATAATATATTTCTATTAATATTATTACTTTTATCACTGTTTTAATTTTTAATTTTATTTTATTTTTTAATAATAATAATAATTATTATTATTATTTTTTTTATTTCAGAAATGGTTCATTCCGACAGCATACCAAACAACCAGCTCCAGTAATGAGTCATTACCATTTTCTGATTCCATTCCGATTCCGATTCCCATTCCGATTCCAGCACTCATACCAAACGGGGCCTAAACGTTCACTGCAATCTTAACAAAACTTCACATCATCCAAACTTAGGTTCGTATGGGACGGGATTAATAAACTGACTAAAATTATAAACAGGGTAAAATTTATAAACTGTTGGTAAAAGTAGTTAAAAATTTAAACAACAAGATAATCTCCGCATGGGGCGAAAAACAGTTTATTTGTAAAAAGTAGAATTTATTTGGTTATTATTAGGGGTATTGTGGTACTTTCAAACCAAATAAGATAAAAGGAAAGGGGTAAAAACGACTTTTGAAAAATAAACACCTAAAATAAGCACCATTTTGGAGCTTTTTATTTACTCCTTTTTTAAACACTTTTTCATTGATTATGGGCCCCCGTACAACCTTTTTACCTGTTTAAAAAATAATTAGGTGTTTCTACTTAATTTTTAAGTGATTATTTCAACACCCATACAAACCAATGGGTGTGTATGGGTGTGATTTTAAATAGATAAAAATTAAGTACAAACAGGTGTTTATTTTATAAGTAGTTTAAATGGGTATATGGGAGGCCAAAAACAAGTAAAAACTGTTAAAAAAAGGTGTTAAAAAATAAGCTACAAATCGGTGCTTTTTTAGGTGTTTATTTGGGTGTTTATTCTCCCATTTATCTTATTTGGTTTGAAAGTACCACAATACCCCTAATAACAACCAAATAAACTCCACTTTTTACAAATAAACTGTTTTTTCTCCCCATACGGAGATTATATTGTTGTTTAAATTTTTAACTACTTTTACCAACGGTTTATAAATTTTACCCTGTTTATAATTTTAGTCAATTTATTAACCCCGTCCCATACGAACCCAATGTCTTGTAGGCAAGCATCGTTGGCTTAGTTTTGGTCATAACATCTGAATATATCCTTCTTCAAAACTAGTGTAGGTCCCATCCCGTGTACGGGGAGAATACATTAATACAATATTATAAATAATTTAGATAAATTCTACTCCATCCGTTCCAAAATAAAAGTCGTTTGTCTTTTTGTGCACACTTTTTAATGAGGTAAAAACACTATAAAATATTATTTTTTTAATCAATTTTTTTAATACTTTCATACTTGGTAGACATAAGTATGAACTTATAAAAACAAATTCATTAAAAAGTTAATATTTTATAAAGTTTTTATCTCCTTAAAATACGTGCCAAAAAGTCAAGTGACTTTTATTTTGGAACAGAGGGAGTAATAAATAAATAAAATAATGATCTAAATGTAAATTATTTTTCCAGCAAAAATTAATATAGAGATAAATATCTATCCACGGATGGATTGTGGGTACATAATATTTTAATAAATTATTTTGGTCTCAAAAAATAATATAAATATAAATAAAACAACAATTATTAAATAATTAATTTTGATATAAATAATTTTGCCACCAAAAAATAATCGAGATATAAATAAAATAGCACTTATCAAATACTACATATTTATCTATTAATATTTTTGGTAAGTATAACTATGAAATATTTTTTATTTATTTTTTTGTCAATTAACTAACATATATAGATAGATAGATATATAAATTGTGGCTTATATGACTTTCTGTAAACTATGATAACATATTATTTTATTAAATTTTTTTCTAGAATCAACCACAATGCGCATCAACCATAATGCGCCACGTAAGATTTTTTTCCCTAGAATCAACCACAACGCGTCACATAGGACGCTATGAATCGATTTTAGTATATGTATATAGATATGAGTGTCGTCACTACGAAACTTAAAATATTATAAAGTGAAAATTTGGGAGGTTTAGTATGATAGTGTTCATCTCACATTAATTATAAACAATTAAAAAATGAGGGATTAAAAGGGGATGGACTTCTACAAAATAGATTAAGTTTTTTTTATTATTATTAAATGGCGAATCCCAAATTTATAATTGTAAAAATAATAATAAAACATATCATTTACTATTTATCTATGCTTTTTTAGAATGATAAAAAAATAATATATTTAAATTTTCAAAATAAAAATTAAGACTTTATTAAAAAAGTTAATATTATTATGAATAATAAATAAAAAAGGGAGTATAGAATAAGTCAACTTGAAGAAAGTTCTTCTAAACGTACATCTTCTTGGCCCAAGCACAGACTGTATATTTAATACAATAGGACACAACACATGAAATTTTACAAATAATTTCTGACCTGATATATTATGTATTTTTTATAATTTTATAATTAATTTTAGAGATAAACAGTTTTTTAAAAAATGAATAAGGAATCACAATAATAACTTAGCTTAGTTGGTAAAGAGGTGTCTTTATTACTTTGAGATCATGAGTTTAAACCTCCTTAGCTTCATTTTTTTCAATTTTTGCTCACAAATTAAAGATTTTCTCCATTATATATTTTTTTACATCTATACATATAAAAAAAATCTCATTTATTGATAATTTTTGTTTTTTCTTAATTTTTTTCTACTAAAAATGAAGTTATGGCTTTTCTTAGTTTCCTCTACTAAAAAATATTAATTAAATCATAATTAAGGTTTTCTCCATTATATTTAAACAAAAACATTCTTTTACATACATACACAAAAAAAATTCTCATTTATTGATGAATTTTTATTTTTCATATTTAAATTTAAGGATTTTTCCTAGTAATGTTGCATTCCCGACACGAGTATCTTTTTCTTTCGTAGAATGCAACTCAGTCTCAAAAGCCAATGTCTTGGGGCTTCTTTAATTTTTTTTCTAACAGACTTTATCTTCACTTTAAGCTCTTATTTCTTCCGTCTTCTGCTCGATGACTAGAAACTTGGCCACCTCATGCTTCTAGAACAATCTCTCAATGCATTCAACTGAGCAGCTTTTTATACGATTGATTTTTAATCTAAAGAAGACACAATAGCAATTCAGAGTTCTATTCGGAATATATATATATATATATATATATATCAATATATAATACTAAAACAGAGACGTGAAAATCCTATGTGGCGGGCTCTGGTGCGATTCGCTTACGTGTCGTTCATTGGTGCAATATGGCCCGAGTTTTTTGACACGTCAATTAATGAATATATCCAATAAATTTAAGCCACAACAATTAATGATTCCACATCATTTAACTTACCGTTATTAACAATCACAACTGATTTAAATAACAAAATTTTATCATATCTTGATAAGTTATATTTTGATGATTTTTTTACTTATTTAAATAAATCTAATGAATTTTGACAAACTAAATAATCTTATAAATATATAATAGAAAAGCACTAAAATTTAAAATCCATAATATATATATTAATTCGTAACTAACTTCCCTCATATCCAATAATCCAAAATAAATAAAATGATCATACCTTAAAAAACTTGAAACTTCCGTACTAACTAAAATCCATAATATATATATATATATATATATATATATATATATATATATATATATATATATATATATATATATATATATATTAATCCATAACGAACTTCCCTCATATCCAATAATCCAAAATAAATAAAATGATCATACTTCAAAAATTTTAAAACTTCCGTACTAACTATTAAAAAATTGGAATTGGGTAAAGTAGAATTTTTATATTAGTTTTTAATATGGATCCTTAAAAACAAGATTTTTTTTATTTAAAAAATCACCTAATTAAATTTATAAATTATTGTTTATATTATTCTTAATAGTAAGATAAATACTCTATCAATCACTTAAATGTAAAAATGGAATTGGGTAAATTATTGTTTATATTTTAAACTGACTAAAAACTTTTTAATATGTTAATTAATGATGATCAAATATATTTAAGACACGTCAATTCATGCTATCATAGTTTTAGTCACATGTCATCCTATATGTCCATCTTAATTGATTAGTACAATTAATTTTTTATATATAAATATTTAACAATATACCGTATGTGGTTATAAAACTTATCTTGAGTTATGTTATAAATATTTTACTTATAAGTAATTATCTTAAGCCATTATAATTTATTATTTTAGTTATTGATATTTTTCAGCAGTTTTAAGTTTAAACTATTTTTATAATTATCATCAAAATTGGTTGGTTAGATTTAGTTGGTTTGATTTCATCTGAATATATTAAATTCGGATCATGATAATTTATTGGTACGTGGATTAATTCTTCAATTCCTCTTAACAAATCAACGATGATTGATGAAGTTAGACTTTTTATTTGGTAACCTAATTTTACAATTACATTTTAAAATTAAAATAAATATTTTTATATTTTAAAGGGCTATGTTAATCCCTTAATTTAGCCATTTAGCCACATGATATTCTTATATAGTATTACCTATATTTAAAAATAGATATCGTTTTGAATTTTTAAAATAATTTTATAAGAAGCTAAAAATTATATTTTAATTTTTTTAATACAATTAAATAATCTATATAAATAGTACTATATACACTAAAAAGAGACTTGGAGTCCACGTGTTGATCTTTAGTCGAATTCGTTTATGTGTCATTTTTTTGTGTAATCGGAACCATATCTTTTAACCACATTAATTAATAATTTTATATCTTTAGCCACATAAATTAATCGATTAATGATTTTATATTTTTAAGTCACCTCATTTAACAAGGTTCACTTAAATTAACATGAATTTTTTTTTAAAAAAACAATACCGTTTCTATTATATATAATAAATTATTTCTTTTTATATATACATATATAATATCCTAACAAGTAATTATTTATTTAATATTAATGAGATTTTTAATCTCTCTATTAATGATTTAATCTAATCTATTAAAATAAATGGAACTTACTAGCAACTGAATATTTATTGAATATAAAAGATTTATCATCTATCTATTACTGGTCTAAGATATTCCTTAATTAATATAAAAGCCATAAACTTTAATTAAATTATTCTATCATATGTCTTATATACATTTGTTTTCATATTTATATTGATATATGATCATATATGATAAAGTTTGACTATATTTTACGACTAAACCAAACAATGGACTACAACTCTAAAATTAAGAGTTAGCCTTCATTTATATTAGTGAATGTTTTTTTATATTTTTAAATCAAAATTTTTAATAATATAAATAGTTATCCGTATCTTTTAAGAAAACCATTTTTAAATTTAAATTTATCAGTGGGCTCACAGACGAAACTTGAATTATTAAATAATAAGATAACATGATTGTTTTTTTTTACTAAAACAGAGACGTGAAAATCCTATGTGGCGGGCTCTGGTGCAATTCGCTTACGTGTCATTCTTTGATGCAATCTAGGCCGGCTTTTTTGCTACGTCAATTAATGATGATCCAATAAATTTAAGTCACGTTAGACGGTAACCCAATCTATTTATACATGTGTCATCAAATGTGTCCATTTTAATTAATGATTAAATTATTTTTAGTATAAATATTCAACCTCATATCTTGCAAATCTTATCATTTTACCTTAAATTATTTTATAAGTATTTTATCTAGAAAAAAAATCTAGATTAGATTAATTTATATGAAAAAAATTAAATTTTGATAACACAATTTTATAATTATTTTTATACATTTTTATTAGTTGCAACACAATTTTGTTTATTTTTATCTTTAAATTTGTTAATGATGTTATTTAATAAATATATTTTAATGGATTGTATATTGATTTCCTAGAATCAAGTTATTTTTAATCTTCATCATTTAATAAAAAAAATCAAAGATAACCTATATAATAAAATAATATTTATTAAAATACCGCGTAACACGCGGGTAATAAGGCTAGTATATATATATATAGGGGAGGGTTCAAGTGAGAAGTAGTCATTCTAGTGAGAAGGAAAGAAGCAATCTGGTCTAAACAAAGCTGAATTTTAAATCAACAAAACCCCACTCACGCGCTTCTTTTCTTCTACACAGGGAAAAACACGGGAGCGTGTGCCTGATTCTCAAGGGAAATCCTCACCGCGTCCTAGGCAAGCCTTCGGTCCACGGCGGCGATGTCTGCTGGATTGTCATCGTCTCGTCGGATTTCGAGCTCAAGCGCGGCGGCATCTACTTCCTCATCTCCAGCGGCTAGCCAGAGCGGAGCAGCTTCGGCGTCGTTTGCAGCGCCATTGGCGGCGATTAGCGAGCTCTCGGCGGCCTCCCCTTCGACCGCCTCCTCCCGGAGCTCCCGCCACTCGATGAATCCTTCTCCTTCAGGCGTCGGTTCAGAGCTGCGTTCCCCACCACCTGTTCATAGCCACTGCACCCCTGCCAGTGCAGCCTTACGCACGTCGGATGGAGGTCCAAGTCCGACGGCTACGGGATCTCCATCTCCGGTGCCAGCAACATCCCGACCACTGTAATTTTGTGAGATCTATCAAGCACTCTCTGGATTCTTCTTAGAAAACGGTTGATGTCTTAATTTTTTTTTTTGGTGAACGGTTGAGGTCTTAATGCCATATCTTAGTCGGTAGTTAAGTGCTATGTAAAGGTTAATGCCATATCTTAGTCGGTAGTTAAGTCCACTTATGCATGCAAGGAGTGATGTGATTAATTGATTGGGGTTTTGGGGAAATCTGAGAGAGAGGGAGGAAGAAGTCAAGTGGTTTAGAGGTTTTATATTAATTGGTTCAGAGGTTTATATTAATTGGTTCATAGATTTATATCAAGTGGTTCAGTGACTAAATAGAGAGTGGTTCAGTGACTAAATAGAAATTGGTTCAGTGCTAAATAGAGAGTGGTTCAGTGACTAAATAGAGAGTGGTTCAGTGCTAAATAAAGAGTGGTTCAGTGACTAAATATAGATTGGTTCAGTGACTAAATAGAGAGTGGTTCAGTGACTAAATAGAGATTGGTTCAGTGCTAAATAGAGAGTGGTTCAGTGACTAAATAGAGAGTGGTTCAGTGACTAAATAGAGAGTGGTTCAGTGACTAAATAGAGAGTGGTTCAGTGCTAAATAAAGAGTGGTTCAGTGACTAAATAGAGAGTGGTTCAATACTAAATAGAGAGTTCAGAGGTTTAATACCAAGTGGTTCATGATTTTATACTAAGTGGTTCATGGGTTTTTATACCAAGTGGTTCATCAAATAAATAGACTCTTTATAGCTTCATGAACCACTTCTTGATAACTTCATGAACCATTAGAAATAAAATGGTTGAACCAATACGAGTAAAATAGCTGAACCAATACAAAGAAAAAGCCTGAACCACTAAGAGTAAAATGACTGAACCACTATGACTAAAATTGCTGAACCACAACAAATAAAATGGCTGAACCACTATTAATAAAATGGCTGAACCACTATGAATAAAATTGCTGAACCAATACAAATAAAATGGCTGAACCACTTCTTGTTAATTTTTTTTTCAACAAAACATATACAAAGTGGGTGTCTATGTGTAGATAAAATTAAATTACACTCAAAAATATATTTTTTATATTTTTTTAACAAGTGAAAATGTCAAAAAATAAAATTTAAAAGTGGATGTAAAAGTTTTTATATGTCTACGTAGCTTTTTTAATTAATTAGTAAGTTTTGTGTATTGGCGCGTGTAATTAATTAGCGTTACTGTGAGAGTGGGGGTGTTACTAATTAATTTGGGTGGGTGTTACTAATTAATCGGTTGAATCCGCGTGTCTCCTATTTTTAATTTATTTTTGGACACGTGGACCAATCAAATCACTTCTTTTCTTCTCACCGGTAGTGTGCTTCTCACCCGAACCCAACCCTATATATATATATATATATAATCATGTACAATGTACCTTCATATTTTCTTCGGGATCTACTAGAGGTACCTCATCCTTGAACTTGGAAAGAACTTCTTTCACCTTCTTGAGTGTGTTTTCTCTAGTTTCCAATGGCAACAAATCCTTTGGTATGACCAATCGTACAACAGTCAAACTGTATATATCTCCTTTGGTATGACCAAGCGTACAACACTCAAACTATAGAAGAAGGCTAAATCCTACTTGCATGAAATCTACTCAGAAATGCATTATTTGATGATTAGGGATCATTTCTCTCAAGTGACGTCATAACCAGCCCATAATATGTAAGATTACCAAAGGATTTGATGGTTAGAGATCGTTTTCCTCAAGTAATATGTTACAACTTACAACCTGCCCATAATACTATAACCGGTAATATTACCAAAAGCCATTTGTGTGAATGGCTATTCTAATCAGATTAGGATTTAGTAAATGAATTGAGGATATTGTAAGAAGCTATCTCCCAGATATATGCTTGCCTAGTGGAAGCTACGAATATATTACATCTCATTTCCTTATTTTCAACAGCATAATACGCATGGCAACCCATTAAATGTACATAAATAGGTCTAGCAACGAGGGAAGAGGCGTGCTATGAAAATTGGAAAAACCTAACCAGCCATGCTTTACTATATTCGAGTGTTCAAATGGTACACGTTCTTTATGATCATTTTCGTCGGAGTGTTCAGAGAAGATAAATCTAATTTGTGATGTTATATATATGAAGAACAAGCAGATAGACATACTTATAATATACTCAAAAAATTGTTCAATATATATTCAACTATTCCGTCAATACTTAGTAGGTCTGTTAACTCCACCTTGATGATAAGACCTTATACGCAGAGAATAAAGCCTTGGTTGATGAAAGCCAAAACTCTAGATTCCGGAGTTTGGTAAGGTCTTACCATGAGGAACCAAAGAGTTGCAAAAGCTTCGGAGTTGCTGAGATTCGGATTTAATAAATGGGTTCAGTTTAATGTTAATGGGCCTATTTCCAATGGGCTCAGTTTTAATGACAATGGGCCTATTTGAGTTTACCACTCCAAGACATCTGAGGACCAATATGTATTGGGCCTAACCTTGTTTCAGATTTCAGATTTGAGCTTCTATATTTGGATTGAGCTTTTAGATTCGATATTATCCTAACCCAATATATACTAGCTCGGTTGTTAAGATTTTCAGGGATCCGATCTCTTCATTTACACGGTTCAAATCCCTGGCAATATTCAAAGTGTATCTTGAAGATACTCCTGGAAGCAACGACTTTCTACAAGTCTGGAAGCTACGGCGCTCAACAACCGTGGAGAAAAATCAGACGTTTGAATTTGAAATTAAACGTGCTGACCTATATAAAGGAGAAGTGGAAGATTGCAGAAAAACACAGAAGTTCACAAGCGCATATCACTCGTCTGCAAGCTCATCTCCTACGATCTCACTTTGCTCTCGTCCTTTAAGTGTCTTTACTTATTTGAGTGTGTGAGGTTTACATTGTTCTTTATAGTACAATTCAGTTGAGTTTTTCTTAGGGTTCTTTACCCAAAATTATAGAGTACTCAGGTACTCTTAGGGCTTTATTTCACTAGTGCGCTTGGCTTGCTAGATAGGAAGTTAGTCTAGAAGAGGGAATGTCTTCTAGAGGTTGTATCTAGGGCTCATAAGATAAAGTGAAATAAAGTTGTTGAATCCTACGGGTTGGATAACCCTAGGCGGGGACGTAGGCAAGTTGAGCCGAACCTCGTTAACAAATCTCATGTTCTTTACTTTCGTACCTTTATGTTTGCTTTAACTTGTTTCTGTTTTACAGATAAGATCTTACATCAGGTGGTAAGGTCTTACTATTTCTGTTTTGCGAAAAGTTGCCATACTCTATTCAACCCCCCCTTCTAGAGAATTTACGTGCTTTATATCTGCCTATTCCGCACTTCAAGGTCTAATGGATGCACCAACATAAAAGGGAAAAAAATTATTCCCTCCGTTCGGAAATAAATAATGTTTGACTTTTCTGCACGAAGTTTTAGGAGCTAAAAACTATATAAAATCTTATTTATTTTAATTTTTTTCACAATTTAATATTTATTACTAATAGATATTAAACTATGAAAAAAATTAATTAAAATAAATAAGATTTGATATAGTTTTTAGCTCCTAAAACTACGTGCACAAAAGTCAAACATCATTTATTTCTGAACGGATGGAGTAACTTTTTTAGCCGTAAATTCACACATGATTCTAAATGAAATAAGAGAGATTCAATCAAATGGAAACACATCATTGAACTACTTGAATTCAATCAATTTTTTTTAAGCCAAGTCACATTACTTCCATATTAAGTTGTTCTGTAAAGGTCTTTGTTGACCTGATCAGACCATTTCAAGATAAAACTAAAGAGAAATAGAGCAATTTATACCAAATACAAAATATACCAAAGGCAACAAGTGAAAACAAAAAAAAAGGATGAAGTGAAATACTTACTTCTTCAATGAGATGTGCTCAAATTAAAGGAATCAGAAGTTCAAGCTGCCAAGATTAGCAAGATCCTTAGAGCATCCCCAAGATATTCCCCATCATCATTTTTTGGAGAATGTTGGGATGGTTTTTGCTCCAAGAACTTCCCCATTATATTCTCCAAAATAGAGAATGGATGGAAAATATAGAGGTCATTCCCTAAATTTGGAGCAAACTCTATATATTTTGGAGCGTGGTATCGGAGCCACTCAGAGGTGCAGATCGTATGCGAGGCAACGTCCCCCAAGGATTTCACCGACTTCTCTCACAGGTGCACTCGAGGGAGAGAAGTTGGAACTGGAACAGGCGCTTAGAACGGGAAAAGGGGTAGGAGAAAACAGGAGAGGGAGAAGAGGCGATTGTGTTCGATGTGTGTTGAAAGCGAAGCCCTCGACCTCCTTATATAGGCTGCGAAATCTTCCTTAAGCCGTAAGCAAAGGGAAGGGAGTCTATCTTCAGAAGATACGGGTTTATCAAAACCGATTGAAAGGATAATTTTCTCGAAAATAAATCCAGTGAAAATCAGATATTCGCGGATAGACCCTAGCGATTCTATCCGTAATATCTTCGGCCTTAAGTTAAGATTTTCCGCAAAAATTTAACATCTTGGAGCACGAGCACGAGCACGAGCCGGACGGCGGCGGCGGGCGCACGTGTGGGTGCCCCATCTCCTCCTCTACCTCTCAATGTAGGTAGTGGAAGAGTCTCGTTAAAAACCCTTTAGGATACCCTTGAACTTTCCATGTGGGATGTGGAAAGCTCAAAGGGCACCTTAAAACCACCTTCTATATGCATTATCTCCAACAAAGGCGACTAAATGACTCGACAGATTTGAGGTGCCAAGGTCCCCGATCCAAAGTATCATAGAATAATTATTACACTTTGCCAATAAGCAGAAATTTGTTCGAGCTAGGTTGAACATCACAAAATATTGATTTTTTTAATTAAATTTTTTTATATTATAATACTTATTAATAAAAAGTATTATAATGTAAAAACAATTAATTAAAAAAATTAATATTTTATATAATTTTTAGCTCCTTAAACTACGTGCACAAAAGTCAAATGCCTTATATTAAAAATCGGAGGGAGTATTAATTATTAATTATTCAATACATATAAAAGAAATAAAGGAAAAATATATAAACCCAAGTCTGTTATTGTTAGGTCTTTCTTCACTCTTTATACTTTTCCCACTGAGACCCCGTGGTCCGTAATTACAGTCCATTATATAGTCTTTATTGCTTGATTGGATGTGTCGAATTATTTTATTATTTTTCTTAATAAATGAGATATTTTTTTAATTGTTTTCAACCAATCAAAGAAGTCGGACTATAAAAGGAAAAATTATTACGGACTAGAGGATCCACACCGCCTAGCACCTGCTCCCTCATCTCACTCTGTTTTTCTTCTTATCGCTTGATTGATGTTGTTAGTAGTCCACAACAGTTGTTCAATACAGAAACTTTGTTTTTCTTTTGTAAATTAGACAGCAGCTGACGACAAATTTTAACAAATAGTATGCTTCTAGTTTTACAAGTATTAATAAATGTTTACATATTTAGTTTAACAACATCCTCATGTCAACAACAAAAAAAAAAAGTGCATAGTTGAGCACACGATTAATTCAGAATAACAAGCGTGCATCGTCTTAAACCTCGACTGATGTAGTTATTGAATCAGCTGCATCTCTGATGCGACGGAGAGATTCAACGATGTCGTCGCAGAGTTCGTGAGGATCAACCATAACACCCTCACGAACTGATACAACTATGGTCATCTTGTTCGCGCAACTCTGAAGATGTATCAATATTGGCTGCCAATTCAAAGGGGAAACTTTTTAAAAGAAATTTAAAAAGGGCCAATTTGAAGTGTTAGATTTGTGTTATTTGGATATGAGATATATGTAGAGATTACTGCAAAATGGACTCACGCTTGGATAGCCATAACCAGTTGGAGCGATGAATTTCACGGTGTGACCGAAGAAGGCGGTTTCTTCCACAGACCCAGGCATATTTGAGACTGTTATTGATATACGATTAAGCATTTTTAATGTCATTGAACCTGCAAACTGTGTATGTCAACACAGTACATTAAATTAGATAAATTGATATATAATCTTGCAAAAAGTTTATCTTAGGGTTATTTGTAGCGATTTTAAATGTGCATTTTACCTTGAATCCAAAAAGCTTCATTGTCAATACACATATTTCATAATTGGCTTTAGCTTCGAAGGAACGTTTTTTCCGATCAAGAACGACCTTAGCTCTGCTAACATACTCCAATGGGTCATCTCGCGACCTGATGGAGAGTGGTACTATTACAAACCCTAGCTTATTCCCCAATCCAAGTTTGGTGTCCTTGTTCTTTATGTCCTCTAAACCCTATACATCAACAAACATTTAGCAAGTGCAATTCACATACAAAACTAACTTATGAAAGTTGTATGATGTACTATATTATTCACCTGGATCCCTTTAATCGGCCTTAGGTTGACGGGGAGGACAAATCTCAATCTTAGCTTCTTTAGCATGTTTTCTGAATCCATCCCCTTTTTCGCGTTGCCATCTATGTAACAACTCAAATAATTGGATTAATACTAGCTAGCTAGCTAACTAGGTAATGTAATAGAATACTTTAGAGTGAGTTACTGCCAAATCTTCGAATAAGATACCGAGAGACCCCAGCTTTTATGATTCCTATAACAACATCATTGATGGTCTATGCGCGACTACATTGGTTAGGCAACATATATATCTTAAAGGCAATGAAAGCAATGATGTTATAAGGATATGTGGCACTTACAACGTTCATTGCATTCTTTATCATCTTCATATCATCCAAACTAACTACTTTATAGACAATCCTCCTTCTCATGGTGTTGCTCTCTCGGCGGGATATGGTTAGTATATCCGAATCCTTCAAGAAAAGGGTTGTCGCAAAGAACATTAAAACATCTATGATAGTGTTACAGAGTACCTTACTCTGTAACCACCACCAAATCGCCAAGATGACGTTCCAAGGAAGCTTCCAAAATCTATAATAGTTATCATCTCTCTTGGGATCTTCCTTGTTCATCATCTTCTTCTTGCTCTTCATCATCGCAATCGTTGGAAGAGCATTGGGATTGGACACTTGGCGTGTCCAAGCAAGCATATGGGAAGCAATAGAGATGCCATCTCCAAGAGAGTGGTGGATTCGAAATATCACGAGGGACTCTGCCTCAGAAGTCTTCACGTTGAGGAGATGGATTTCCCATGGACGCTTTGATACATCTAGATCAGTCTTGGTGAGAGTTTGAAGGTAATCCTCCACAAAATCATCCGCAGCGATGCAATTGTTGCTTATGGCTGCAGAGTTGATGCTCGGGATGACGGAGTAGTTATCTATGTTCACTTGTGGGTTTTGGACCCATTTCAACTCCTCTTTTCCCTTTCTCACTCTTTCAACCTACAACAACACCAACGTTCTATTAAAATTTTGATCAGTTATATCTCAAAATTGAAAACTGTACTTTGATTTACAAAGTATATTGATACCATTACGCTTAAGAATCGAGGATGGTTGAGAACAAGGGGGAGTTTTGCCCTGAAAACGTCGATGTTGATTGGAGAATATAAGCCGACGATAACGACAATTATGGTTGATATCGTGCGGGCAAAAAACATCGAGGTAGGGCTTAAAGGCTCCGCCAGCATCTCTTCAGCTCCTTGTGTCGCCACCTTGTCAATTGTCATCTTAGTCTTAACTAAAGGCTTGACTGCATTCATTAGTTAATGTATAAGATCCACATCAAAGCTAAGATATATAATAGAGTTAGTATGCATATGTAAACAAGGATGCAAATCATATATTACAATCGACGTATCGAACGGATCGATGGACCAGAAGATCAAGAGAAAGAGATAGAACGATGAGTGTACGTACGCAGTTCTCATGTTTTAGTGTTGTATGGTAGATGCCTTATTATATAGATGTAGATGACGAAAACCCATATCAACTATTCAATGCTAGCTTCAACGTCTCAATGCTATATCAACTATTGAATGATTCAACGTCTATCCAACCCACATTAATTCCCTTTGTAATTTAATCAACCATCAACGTACCATTCCTGTTACCTCTCAACATTAAATTCACTTTGCATGTGTAAATTGGTTCGTTAATGAGTGTCAAACCTGTGTAGAGAGGTTAATTGATATAAGAATGTCTCTCCTGTATCGATTATATATAAAAGACTAAAAAATAAGAGTGTGTAATCGACGTGGGAGAGATGCTCTTATACCAAACCGGTCAACAGTGTCCCATCCATATTTGTTGTCCATGTCTTTCAAAACATCCAAACTTTATAATCCAACACATATATTTCATGTATTAGTCAACAGAATTTTCGTCAAATACTCACAAAGTTAAGGTCAATTCGCGTGGTGTACGAAAATTTGACATATTTCGTTAGGTTATGTGATTTCTATAGCCAATGTCATTGATGGTGATATGCCATTTTCATGTAGATTTGTAAGAAGTTCGTTATTTTATGAATGAAAGTGGTGATATATAATTACATTAAACGCTCACTGCATGCAATTAATCTTAACAAAACTTCACATCATAATTATCATTAAATGGTGAATCCGATCGAATCCTTCAAAATAAGAGTAGTCACTACGAATCTTAATTAAAATCTTAAAATATATATAAATGAAGAAATTGAGAGGTATAGTATGGTAGTATTCATCTTACATTAATTATAAAAGATTAAAAAAATTGAGGGATTAAAAGAGGATGATTAAGTTTTATTATTATTATTATTAAATGGTGAATCTCAATTTTATAATTGTAAAAATAATAATAAAACATATTACATATCGTTGACTATTTATCTAGGTTTTTTAAGAATGATAAAAAAATATAGCATATTCAATAATAACTGTAAAAAAAATTAATACTTTAAGATTTTATTAAAAAAGGTTAATATTATTATGAATAATAAATAACACGTTTTAAAGGGAGAATAGAATAAGCCAACTTGATTAAAGAATGTCCTTCTAAACGTACATCTTCTTGGCCCAAGCACAGACTTTATATTTAAATACAACAGGACACAAAACATGAAATTTTACAAATAATTTCTGACCTTAAAAAATATTATGTATTTTTTTTTATAATTTTATAATTAATTTTAGGGATAAACAGCTAGTTTTTGAAAAAATAATAAGGAATCACAATAATAACTTAGCTTAGTTGGTAAAGATGTGTATTTATTAATTTGAGATCATGAGTTTAAACCTCCTTGGCTTCATTTTTTTCATTTTTTGCTCACAAATTAAAAGTTTTTATAATTTTTTAATTAATTCTCATTTATTGATAATTTTTTTTTAAAAAATTTCTACTGAAAATGAATTTATGGCTTTTCTTAGTTTCCTCTAAAAATGACTAATTAACCATAGTTAAGGTTCTCTCCATTATATTTAAATAAAAAACATTATTTTACATATATATACATAACAAAATTCTCATTTATTGATAATTTTTATTTTTCATATTTAAATTTAAGGATTTTTCCCATTACTAGTTGCATTCCCGTGTGCACGAGTATCTTTTTCTTTGGTAGAATGCAACTCAGTCTCAAAAGCCAATGTCTTGGGGCTTCTTTAATTTTTTTCTCTAACAGACTTTATCTTCACTTTAAGCTCTTGTTTCTTCTGCCTTTTGCTCGATGATTGAAAACTTGGCCACCTCATGCTTCTAGAACAATCTCACAATGCATTCAACTGAGTAGCCTTTTTATACGATTGATTTTTAATATGAAGAAGACACAATAGCAATTCAGAGTTCTGTTCGGTAATTTATATATATATATATATATATCATATACAATGTACCTTCATATCTTCTTCAGGATCTACTAGAGGTACCTCATCCTTGAACCTGGAAAGAACTTCTTTCACCTTCTTGAGTGTGTTTTGTCGAGTTTCCAATGGCAACAACTCCTTTGGTATGACCAAGCGTACAACACTCAAATTGTATATCTGTAGCAGCAGATACTTGTCTCAAGGATAGAAGAAGGCTAAATGCTAATTGCATGAAATCTACTAAAAAATGCATTATTTGATGATTAGGGATCATTTCTCTCAAGTGACATTATAACCAGCCCATAATATATAATTGGTAATATTACCGAAGGATTTGTTGGTTAGGGATCGTTTCCCGCAAGTAATGTTACAACCTGCCCATAATACTATAACTGGTAATATTACCAAAAGCCCTTTGTGTGAATGGATATTCTAATCAGATTGAGATTTAGTAAATGAATTGCTACAGGCGAGGAGATTGTAAGAAGCTATCTCCCAGATATAAGGCTGTTATGTGAGCTGAACAGCTCGAGCTCGGCTCGGGCTCGGCTCAAAAAAGCTCGAGCTCGGCTCGTTCGAAGAGGTAAAACATACCGAGCTTGAACAATATTTTAGGCTCGAACCGAGCCCCAGCCGAGCTCTAGCCGAGCCCAAAAGCTCGTTACTTACTAACTTTCACAGTTTTCCTAAATTGCCCATGGAGAAAATATAACCCAATCAAATAAACCCTTTTAATTGGGCTGATAACTTGAGCAAATAAAGCTCAGCCCAACCCATCCCAATCTCTCATATACCCTTTTCTGTAGTCTTTACTCTCTCCTACCCTAGTTTCTAATTGAATCAGTTGCCTCTCTCTACGCCTTCACCGCTCCACGTTGTTATTGTCGCTCCTCTTGCTACCAACTGAGCCGGAACGCCGTCCTCCTCACATCTCCCATGGTGGCACCTTGACTGCAGCCCCCCTTGCATCTTCTTCTCATATCTACCTTCGATTGCAGTGCATCGGCTTCCCCAACTCTACCTTTGATTCCACCGACTGGATATCCGAGATTTCAGATTTGGGAAGAAATCAAGTGTTGGTGATGTTCGTTTTTTTAGGATGAATTCCTTTTGGTTCAATTAAAATTTGTTTATTGCTTGTCTGGATATATTCAAACTATCGATTAAAATCAAGTGTTAGTGATGTTTATTTGATTCCTACAGCCCCTTGCCTTTGTTAAAATTTGTATAATACATGTTCTTTTTTTTTCCTGTTGAAATCGATTATATGTGTGAATATTGAAATCGACATTTAGAGGTAGCCTGACAAGCTTGACCGAGCCTAGGCTTGTTCGCTTGAATTGACCGAGCCTAGGTTCGTTCGCTCATCTTTGAACGAGCTCGAGTTCGTGGTTAATTAGGCTCGCGACCCGAGCTTGAGCACAAAAAAAAAAGCTCATATGAATTTTAGACTCGAGCTCGGCTCGGCTCATCTACCATTCGAGCTGAACTTGAATATGTCAAGCTCGGCTTGTTCGGCTCGAATAACACCCCTACCCAGATATATGCTTGCATAGTGGAAGCTACGAATATATTACATCTCATTTCCTTATTTTCAACAACATAATACGCATGACAACCCATTAAATGTACATAAATAAGTCTGACAACGAGGGAAATGCAGTTGCAGAGCCAGGAAATAAATTGGGGTGGGCAAGTTAGGAGCCAACGTGGAAATAAACGAATTTATCAGAGATATTTTATAAGAAATAAAATAATTTATATAAATATTGAGAAAAAACCCTTAAATTGTGGCAATTTTAATTTCATTCACAGCTTTGCATAATTATTCTATTCTAATTTTATTTAAATAATTCTAACCATATTCTAATGAAATTATAAAAAATATACTAAACTTGGGACATGATTACATGAAACTAAAAATAAGAAAATGAGAAACAAAATGTGCTATAGGGGATTCGAATTTACATGGGACATAAGGAATTAACAAAACACTCCCTTACCACTGGACCAATCTAACACACATACACACTAATACTTCCAATATATATATATATATATATATATATATATATATATATATATATATATATATATATATATATATATATATATATATATATATATATATATATATATAGGGGAGATATCTAATGAGAAGTAGCATTTGGGTGAGAAGATGAGAAGTAAGCCTTATACCCCTTAGATTAAAATGATTTTTTTTATATGGATATAGGGGACATATCTAATGATAAATATATCAATGTAATTTGTGAGCAGAGAAATTATTCGTAAATACCAAGCGATTATTCGTGTATAATAATATAATTATTTGTATGTACGAACAAATGTAATTATTCATATGTAACAAAAGACTATTCATATATATGTAAATACGAATAATCATTTGGTACCTACGAATAATGTCACTATTTACAAGTTACTTTTAATCTCAACCGTTTGATCTTCTTAATCTGATGTTCCAGATTTGCTCACAAATTACATAGTAAAGCTTGCTTACACAAGATCTATCCTATATATATATATATAGAGGTTGGGTCATGTGTTAACAACTCTTACGGTGTTAAATGTTAACAAATCAATATTCGGCAAAATTTATCAAATATTCATCACAGTCACTCAATTATTCATCAAAGCTTTTGTGAAAATTACTCAAATATTCATCACAGTCACTCAATTATTCACAATTTCCCAAATATTCATCACAGTCACTCAAATATTCATCACAGTCACTCAATTATTCACAATTATTCACAATATCCACCCCCAATCCTGTAATTGTGTTACTGTGATGAATATTTCTTAAATGTTGCCGAATATTTGGGAAATTGTGAATAATTGAGTGACTGTGATGAATATTTGAGTGACTGTGATGAATATTTGATTAATTTTAACAAAAGCTTTGATGAATAATTGAGTGACTGTGATGAATATTTGATAAATTTTGCCGAATATTGATTTGTTAACATTTAACACCGTAAGAGCTGTTAACATTTGAACCGCATTATATATATATATATTTGTTTTAGTTTGTGAATCCGCCAGTGGGGAAGAGGCGTGCTAAGAAAATTGGAAAAAACTAACCAGCCATACTTTACTATATTCGAGTGTTCAAATGGTACACGTTCTTTATGATCATTTTCGTCGGAGTGTTCAAAGAAGATAAATCCAATTTGTGATGGATGCACCAACATATAAGGCAAAAAAATAACTTTTTTTAGCCGTAAATTTACACATGATTCTAAATGAAATAAGAGAGATTCAATCAAATGGAAACACATCATTGAACTATTTGAATTCAATCAATTTTTATAAGCCGATTCAAGTCACATCACTTCCATATTAAGTTTTTCTGTAAAGATCTTAGTTGACCTGATCAGACCATTTCAAGATAAAACTAAAGAGAAATAGAGCAATTGATACCAAATACAATTAATATACCAAAGGCAACAAGTGAAAAAAAAAAAAAAGATGAAGTGAAACACTTACTTCTTCAATGAGATGTGCTCAAAGGAACCAGAAGTTCAAGCTGCCAAGATTAGCAAGATCCTTAGGACTGTGACCAGTTAATTAGTTTTTTATCAGTTGCCTTCAAAATAAAAGAGGTATTAGCACTTCATGTAGAAGCAGATGCAGACTTATGGCGCCTGAAAATTTATGATGCTAATAGTAAAAACAAAGGAACGATGTCAAAATGCCGAGAGACTGAACTCACAAGAACACAAGTGAAGGCGACTAATTAATGACTCGACAGATTTGAGGTGCCAAGGTCCCTGATCCAAAGTATCATGCATAGAATGATTATTACACATGGCCAATAAGCAGAAATTGGTTCGAGCTAGGTTGAACATCGTCACAAATCATCGTACATAGAACACTAATTCCTTTTTATATAATCTGTAGGTTAGGTGCCTTTATTGAAGTAGAATGTACATGTAGTCAGAATTTATTTGAAATGAAACATAGCAGAATCAAAAGACGAATAAGGAAGATACCACAAGAAAATGCTTAACATTAACAAATTTATCACACTAATGAATATTGAATGTAGTATTTGCCACTTTCCTCGATCAATACAGTTAGTGATGCATAAAAAATATGGTTAATGATCGTGAGCAAAATTTATCCCAATGGATCAGCCATATTTGTTATGATTTGATCATCACATAAACATTTGAATCCTTGTGTGTGTAGGCAGTTATTGATGTTTTGACCAAGTCTGTGTAGCTTACATTACTATCTAAAAACTTGCTCAACTGAAAACTTGAATTGCTTAATGGGTTCCCCCTATGCCTCTTGTGAACTTGGACATTTCTATCTTTTTTAATCAACATCAGTTGGACTAATGACAAAAATAAACTTTTATCTATGTTGTAACTGTTAGCTTGAATACTTGGATTTTTGTTGGATTCACATGAAACTGGACCTTTTTTAAAAATAATATTTGATGTACTAATGACAAAATAAACTTTTATCTATGTTGTAACTATTAGCTTGAATACTTGGATTTTTGTTGGGTTCACATGAAAGTGGACCTTTTTAAAAAATAATATTTGATTTGTTATATTAAGTTTTATCATTTAACTTGATAAATTTGAAGAGAACAGTATCTTGAAGAGGAACTTGATAAATTTGATTTGATAAATAAAGATACTTGTTGATTTTTAATATCCTCGGAAGTAGTAACTCGTCTGTGGAAAAGTAAAGTTGTCATTAGTTAGCATTTTTCAAGAAATAGATACATGACTATCGGTATTAGCTTCGACTTAGTGTATGAAATTACAAATCTATAACAAATGCATAAAGATTAGGAAAATTTTGGTAGATTTCCATTTGCCACCCCATTTTTTACTCAATGTCCATTTTCATTAGGGACTTAGGTGATTGCCCCCAAATTGACATTTTTACCCATGTTATATCTTACTCTATAGTAAAGTAAGTTTTTTTGGTCATTTATTGCTTATTCATTTATATTTTGAAAAAATAATATTATTTATATTTTAGTAAAAATTAATTAGAATAAATGGTATATAGCTACATAGCAAATGGACAAAAATAGATTAATTTAATTTAATCGAGAAAATAAGATAACAATGGATAATAATATAATAATTATATTTATATATGTAGCAAATAATTACAATTATAAAATCAATATATTTTAAAAACTTACTTTCTAATGAGTACTAAATAAACTTATTTTCAAAATAAAACATTAAAAATTACATAATTTTAATGTAAGCTCGTGCGTAGCACGGGATCGACATATTTTTTCTTCTCCTTCTGTGCTTCTTCTTCATGAGTTAGGTAGCCGATCAGATCAAGATCCGCCGTGCACTTGATGTCGACAATCTCCGCCATGCCTCTTCCTCGGGAATGGATTTCCGGTCGACGAGGATTGGTTCCTTGGTGGCGGATCTGTGGGGGCGCAACAACTGCATCTCAATCGCAATCCATGGGGACCGATACTGGAATTTATATTTTACTTTGATTTGGTTTTGGTTCAAGAGAGAGGATCTAACGAGGTAATGCTTAAGGTCATGGTTAGAGCAATTAACAAGATGGTGATGATTGCTGAGCTAATCAAGGGAATTCATTGGCTTCCAATTTGTTCGATTGTTCCTCACCAAAAAATTTGTTCAATTGTGTGTAATTAATGCCGCTAAGGAGAAAGGACCGGACTACCGGAGGAAGAAGCAGTTTAGTGAACCGGCTTCCAATTTGTTTTATTTCGAACCGATTTAAACAAAAATGGTTGGGTTTCCTAATATAAGTATGGAATAATTTGGTGACAAATGTGATGACACTGTCACCACTATAAAAATAGGGTAATAGACATTGTCACCACTATAAAAATAAGGTCATTGACACTGTCACTACTATAAAAATATGGTCATAGACACTGCAACTAAAGGAAAACCCTAGAACAAGGGAAGCACAAACCCTACAGGGGCTAATGAGAAGTCAAAATACATTGGTGACAGTTCTCCTCTAATATATGAATGAGTAAGAGGGTCATAGACGTTGTAACCAAAATAAAAACAGGGTCATAAACATTGTCACTACTATAAAAAACAAGGGCATATACATTGTCACCACTATAAAAACTAAGTCATAGACACTGTAACCAAAGGAAAACCCTAGGACAAGGGAAGCGCAAACCCTATAAAGGCTAATGAGAAGCCAAAATACATATGGTGACAGTTCTCCTCTAATATATGAATGAGTAAGAGGGTCATAGACGTTGTAACCAAAATAAAAACGGAGTCATAAACACTGTCACCACTATAAAAACAGGGTAATAGTCATTGTCATCACTATAAAAACAGGGTCATAGACACCATCACCACTATAAAAACAGGGTCATAGACACTGTAATTAAAGGAATTTTTTTAACGATGACGTTGGATTAAGAAGATTAACGGTTGAAATTAAAAAAGAAATTTTGAAGAACAGAATTATTTGTTTGAAACAACATAACTATTCTTACATACCCATATGAATAATTTTTATATTAAAAGTTCATTAATATATACGAATAATTACATTACGTCAAACAAATAATTATGTTTTTAGTTACGACAGGAAGAGGGGTTTACACCGAAATCCTCCCACATATATAAACTTTTTTTTATAATTCTATAATTAATTTCTTTTAATTAAAAACACTCTTTATCACTTCTAGAAGGTCTTAAATTCGGTTTTTTAATGAAGTGTTTCAGTGTGGAATTTTGAATGGTCAAACCCAAACCCCCAAACAACACTCCCAAAACGATTGCAATAGCATTTACAAGGATTTGAATTAATTGTATGGACACATGCAGTATTGTAATGTTATGTGTTACTTTTCCTAGTATTTTGCTTTGTCATGTAATATTGTTTTATGTGTGTATGGACATGTATGTGTGTATGATGAGTATACAAGTATTACATAGTGTATGCTATATATATGTGATGCACTATTTGAATTGGTCTCGACTGAGTGGAATTGAGCCATTTAGGCTTGATCATCTAACGAGATTAACTATATAATAGTGGAGTTAACACATATTATATAACATATAATATATAGTATATGTATAGAAGTATGATAAAGGGAAGGTGACAGATTGGGCCTTAGGCCCAATATCTGGCCTAACGTCTCAGCTCGGATTGAGCTTGGTAGCCCATGGACGCCGAGCTCTGCCACTTACCTTACCTTGTGTGAAGTACTGCGTTTTGGAGGCTCAGGCTTAACCTAACTATATAAGCTCCTATCCTTCACTGCTGGTGCGACCATTCAGTTTACACACTCTCTCTCCTCACAAACGCTCCACTAGGGTTTCTAGGGTTTGAGGTTTTCTCAGCTCTTGTCGTCGGCTTGAGAGCGTTCGAAGAAGAAGGTGGCTGTTTGTATCTCTGGGAAGGTGGATTGAGCTCCGGCGTCCTCTTGGGTGGTCGCTCTCCCGTGCCTTTTGAGATCCAGGGTTTGAAGATCGAAGTCTTCTTCGATCTTCGGTTATCCCATACAGGGGGATTTCTCTTCTCCTTTTGTACTTTCTGATTCACATGCATGTTAGATCTAGGGTTGTTTACTTTCATTATTTGATCATCCCTTGTACGAACTCTCTATAGTGGATTCGGCCATCTCTTGAGGCCCCGTGGATGTAGGCATTTTGCCGAACCACGTAAAATCGCTGTGTTCTTGATCTTGCATGTGTTTTCTGTTTCGATCTTGCGTTTATCGTTTACGATCGTCTTCGCTTCTGCTTAAACCGATTTCTAGTTCTCGAAAATTAGGTTTTACAACGTGGTATCAGAGCTTAGGTGTCCCTCTCTCGATTCTCTGTATCATTCTTAATTTTTAGAGATAGGGATTGGACGTAGGGCCTCGGACGGACCTAAAAAGGCGACATCGCTGGTCCGAACCCCCCCTGCGTGACGTACCACACCCTTGTTTGATAGATCTAGGTCTTTCTGTGCTTAGATCGTTCTCTGTGCATCAGATCTGCTAGTTTTACTGCTTTGTGCTAGGCTAGTTCACTTGGATCTGTTTTCTGCACTCGTGATTCAAGTCTTTCTTGAATCTTTAATTTTTACCCTTGCCTATTTACTGACTTCATGGTGTTTTCTTTTCACTTGCAGGTACAATGTTCATAAATGGGTGATAAGGGTGCATATCTAAGGCCCTTCAATGGCCACACAGATTTTGCTATGTGGCAACTTAAAATGAAGGTTATCCTTATCAAAGAAAAGTGCTGGGTTGCTATAACAAGCAAGTACCCAGATGACACTTCTAAGGAAAAAATCCAGGAAATTGATCAGCAAGCCCACAGTGAGATTATGCTTTGCTTGGGTGATGAAGTTGCTCGACAAGTGCTTATTTTTTACTCAGTTGATAAGCTTTGGGTAGGTTTGGAAAGTTTATACATGGTAAAATCTCTCCCTTCTCGAGTCAACCTGTTTAATAAGCTGTTCAATTTCAAAATGGATGTTTCTTGCCCTCTTTCTGAAAATCTGGATAGGTTTTTAACTATTTTACAAGATTTGCAAAGATGTGGTGATAAAGTTGAGGAAACTCAACAATGTGTGCTTTTGTTGAATTCTTTGCCTGCTCAGTTTGATAATTTCAAGGATGTTGTTCAATACAGTACTGATAAACTGGATAAAAAGGTCATCCTTGAGTCCATTCTTCAGAAAAAATGAATCTTTGAAAGTTTTTAAAAGCAAACATGAGCTTAGATCTGTTAACAAACCTGATAATAAGGATGAAGTGCTTATTGCTAGGGGTAGATTCAAAGGCAATAAGAATAATAACAACAACAATAAGCCCCCTCAAAAGGATTCCAGTAAACCTGAGACTAATCAAAATAGTAAACCTGATAAATCTCACTTGTTGTGTACTTACTGCTCTAAAACTGGTCACATAGAAAAACATTGTTTTAAGAGGAAAGAAGATGAGAAAGCTGCTGGTAAAAAACCTAATGTGTCTGTTGTGCTTGAATTCCATCCTTACTATACTCATGAGGTCCTTGCTTTGTTAAATTCTGGTGACAGTAACTCCTGGATCTTAGATTCAGGATGTACTATGCATGCTACCTTCCATAAATCTTGGTTTTCTGATCTTAAGTGCTATGATGTGGGTACTGTCATGCTTGGTGATCATTATGTGCTTAAGATTAAAGGTGTTGGTTCTGTTGCTTTAAGAATGTTTGACAATGTCATTAGAGTTATAAAGGATGTTAAATGGGTTCCTGATTTAAGAAGAAATTTACTGTCTGAAAGTGCCCTTGAAGAATTGCAATATGATGTGTTCAGTTCTGATGGTGTTAGAATTGTGTCTAAGGATGGTAAACCTGTGATTAAATGCTTGAGAAAATCTGGCCTTTATGAACTGATTGCCTCCCCTGTCATCAATTCTTCTGCTACTGCCTCTACAGCTGTTGACAAGTCTCTGTCCTTGCATGATTCTATGTTATGGCATGTTAGACTAGGTCATATTGGTAATAAAGGTTTAGAGCATTTATATAAAACTGGCATCATACCTGCTAAATCATGTTCCATTGACTTGTGTGAAAATTGTGTCTTAGGCAAGCATACTAGAAAAGGTTTTAAGTCATATTTTCATGCTTCTGCTGCCCCTCTTGATTATGTTCATTCTGATCTTTGGGGCCCTGCCCAGGTTTCTACTGTTGGTTTTAAAGGTATTTTATGTCCTTAATTGACCATTATAGTAGGAAAGTTTGGATTTACTTGCTTAAAACTAAAGATGAAGCTTTTGAAACCTTTAAAGTCTGGAAAACCATGGTTGAAAAGGAAACTGGTCTGTCTGTAAAATGTTTAAAAACTAACAATGGAATTGAGTTTTGCAATTCCTTGTTTGATGCTTATTGTAAACAACATGGCATAAAAAGGCACTTGATTGTTCCTGGCACCCCTCAGCAGAATGGTACTGCGGAGAGGATGAATAGGACTCTTCTTGAAAAAGCTAGATGCATGATGATTTCCTCTGGTTTGAAGCATTGTTTATGGGGTGAAGCTGTTATGACTGCTGCATATTTGATAAATAGATCCCCTTCTTCTGTGATTGATTTTAAAACTCCTTATGAACTATGGTATAAAAGAAAGCCTAACCTTGATCACATTAAACCCTTTGGTTGCACTATATATTCATACATCAACCAAGGTAAGTTGGACCCCAGGTCACAAAAGTGTGTCCTTCTGGGGTACCCTCAAGGGGTTAAAGGCTATAAACTTTTGCTTGTTCAACCTGGTGTGTATAAAACAATTGTGAGTAGGAATGTCATTTTTAATGAGAATGAGTTTCATTTTAAATTGCCTGTTCCTACTGTGCATGACTTTAACCTGCAGGTACAAAATGGTGATCAGTTCTATGTCCCTAAGGACACTGATCCTGGGACGGATGATGAGTTTGATACTGGTTATTCCTCCTATGACTCTTACTTCTGTTTCTCCTCCCTCTCCTTCTTTTGTTCTTATGCAACCTCACCAATTGGGTGGGGCAGTGCATGAACCTGTTGTTGAATCTTTTGTTTCTTCCTCTTCTCCCTCTCCTATTTCTGAGAATAAGGATGCTCTTGCTGAATCTGTGTCTGCTTCTGGTTCTGGTTCCTCTAGTACTTCAGTAGCTGAAAGACATGATCTCACTGATTGGCAGTTAACTAGGGATAGGAGTCCTAGAGCTGTCATTCCTAATAAAAGGTTCATTAACAACATTGATGAGTTTGCTTGTTTAGTTTCTGAGGTAGTCAAACACTTTACTCCTGACACTTATGAACAAGCTATAAAATGTGCTCACTTTAAGGATTGGAAAAGGTCTATGAATGAAGAGATAGAGTCTATGAAAAAAATAAGACCTGGACTTTAGTTGCTAAACCTAATACTTCTAAACTTATAGATTGCAAATGGATTTTTAAGCTTAGAGACGGTGTCTAAATCTGATCCACCTAGATATAAAGCCGGACTTGTTGCTAAAGGTTTCAGCCAAAGAGAAGGTGAAGACTACAATGAAATCTTTGCTCCAGTAGTTAAGTATAAAACTCTTAGACTTTTACTTGCTATGACTGTTGTGCATGATTTTGAATTAGAGCAAATGGATGTTAAAACTGCTTTCTTGCATGGTGACTTGGATGAAACTATATATATGAAACAACCCAATGGCTTTGTTGATTCTGTACATCCTGACTATACTTGCCTGCTAAATAAATCTATCTTTGGGCTTAAACAGTCTCTAAGACAGTGGAACATTAAGTTTGATAGATGCATGAGATTTAGCTTAGGTTTTAAGAGAAGTAAGTTTGACACATGCTTGTACTTTAAAGGTGTTAAAAGAAATGGTCATGCTGCTTATGTTCTTTTATATGTTGATGATATCTTGTTGATTTCTAAATCCAAAGATTGCATTCTAGACATTGAAAGGAACTTGCAGAAGCATTTTGATATGAAAGATCTGGGTATTGCCAAGAAAATCTTGGGAATGTCCATTCTTAGAGATAGACAGCATAAAAAATTATGGTTGCATCAGTGTGATTACATTCATAAGGTGCTTGATAGGTTTCATATTTCTGGTGATAAAGTGAATAATATTCCTTTAGGTCCTCATCTTGACTTGACTAAATCCAAAGATGTGTTGTCTTCTGCTGAGATGAAAGTTATGAAATCTATTCCATATGATGCTGTTGTTGGGTCTGTTATGTACTTTATGATCTGCACTAGACCTGACTTGGCTTTTGCTATCAGTACTCTAAGTAGATTCATGTCTAATCCTTCTGAAAAGCATTGGTTGTCCATGAAATATCTGTTGAAATACTTGCTTGGCTCTGTTAATCTGTCATTGCTATATTCTGAGCATTCTTCTGCATCTGAATTGCATGGCTTTGTTGATGCTGACTATGCTAGTAATAAGGATACTAGGAAATCAATTACTTCCTATGTGTATACATGGGCAGGTAACCGTATCTCCTGGATATCCCAACAACAGCCTATAGTTGCATTATCTTCTACTGAAGCAGAATACATAGCAGCTACAGAAGCTTGTAAAGAAGCTATCTGGCTGCAAGGTATTCTGAAAGAAGTAGAAATGAAGCATTATACATCTGTGTTGCATATAGATAGCCAAAGTGCTCTGTATCTTTGTAGAGATCCTATGTACCATGAAAGAACTAAACATATTGATGTTAGGTATCATTTCATTTGTGAAAAGGTTGAAGATAACATCATTCATGTTAAGAAAATTGATGGTAGACTTAATCCTGCAAATTTTGGCACAAAGATTGTTTCTCATGATAAGTTTGTGTTCTGTAGGAACTTCCTCCACCTGGAGGAACTTCAGTGATCTCTGTGTGATGTGTGCTTGGGCTGAGGATGGACATGGCATGAAGAATCCACTTATTTGTAGAGTCTGAGTCTGCCCAGTGCAAGACTTAGAAAAGTAGAGGGGTGTTTGTAATGTTATGTGTTACTTTTCCTAGTCTTTTGCTTTGGCATGTAATATTGTTTTATGTGTGTATGGACATGTATGTGTGTATGATGACTATACAAGTATTATATAGTGTATGCTATATATATATGTGATGCACTATTTGAGTTGGTCTCGACTGAGTGGAATTGAGCCATTTTGGCTTGATCCTCTAACGAGATTAACTATATAATAGTGGAGTTAACACATATTATATAACATATAATATATAGTATATGTATAGAAGTATGATAAAGGGAAGATGACAGATTGGGCCTTAGGCCCAATATCTGGCCCAACGTCTCAGCTTGGATTGAGCTTGGTAGCCCATGGACGCCGAGCTCTGCCACTTACCTTACCTTGTGTGAAGTGGTGCGTTTTGGAGGCTCGGGCTTAACCTAGCTATATAAGCTCCCATCCTTCACTGCTGGTGCGACCATTCAGTTTACACACTCTCTCTCCTCACAAACGCTCCGCTAGGGTTTCTAGGGTTTGAGGTTTTCTCAGCTCTTGTCGTCGGCTTGAGAGCGCTCGGAGAAGAAGGTGGATGTTTGTATCTCTAGGAAGGTGGATCGAGCTCCGGCGTCCTCTTGGCCGCTCTCCCGTGCCTTCTGAGATCTAGGGTTTGAAGATCGAAGTCTTTTTCGATCTTCGGTTATCCCATACAGGAGGATTTCTCTTCTCCTTTTGTACTTTCTGATTCACATGCATGTTAGATCTAGGGTTGTTTACTTTCATTGTTTGATCATCCCTTGTACGAACTCTCTATAGTGGATTCGGCCGTCTCTTGAGGCCTCGTGGATGTAGGCATTTTGCCGAACCATGTAAAATTGCTTTGTTCTTGATCTTGCATGTGTTTTCTGTTTCGATCTTGCGTTTATCGTTTACGATCGCCTTCGCTTCCGCTTAAACCGATTTCTAGTTCTCGAAACTTAGGTTTTACAAGTATAAACAATGAATCACCATAAATATGACATTGATTACATGGGCTGCACTTGATCTCGCACAACGGAAGAGACATAGAGCAAATTAAGCCCAAGGACGGTAGCTTGCAACCTATATCGACCTTCGAAACCTCAGTTGATGGGGGCCACCGCACAAACCACTGTCGCAACCACCACCACCTTCGAGAGGGAGATCGATTGATCTGTCAAGGAAGGAGATCAACTGATCGATTTGGGAATCTGGTTCAACAGATTGAAAAGAGGAAGAGGGGGTTAAATTCAAACAAGGGCATTTTTGGTATTATGAAAATTTTTTGGACAATTACTAAAAAAATATTTAGGGTGGACATTTACCTAATGAATTTATAAAAATGGATATTGGGTCAAGTATTTTGTAAAGATTTTAGCAGGATAAGTTATTTACCTGGTAATATCTATTTCGACAGGAGGTTCAATTTTAGGCCTTGAAATTAAGAAATTTTTTTATATGGAATTTCAAACAAGCACATGATGAACTCGTATCTGATTCATAGCTGGGGTGGAACCTTTTAAGCTTATTTGTGTTTGATCAATAAATTGATTCTCTACATCACAAACTCTAATTAAAATTTCAAAAAATTGATTCTATAAATTGCAAATCCTAATTTCACAAAAATTGGTTTCCGAAATCAAAATCCTAAACGAATTCTCATATTCTACATATAAATTGAATCTCAAATCAAAATTTAGAGTACAAATTGAGAAAATATAAGCTGTAAGGTAAAAAAAAACTAACCTTTTCAATTCAAATACGAATTCGAATTTGGGAAGAATAATTGAGATTCAACTTCAAGGTTGCAAGCATCGGCCATCGGAGAAGAGGAATGAGGAGTTAGCATTAGCCATGAGTTGTGGAAGGAGGAGCCGAGCAGGGTTGCCATCGCCGCCACGCCGAAAAGGAGCCAACAGCGTCGAAGCAAGGGTGCAATGCCGAGAGAGATGGATTTGAAAGAGACAACGATAATTTGGAGAAGCAGTAGAGAGAAGAGACAATGACAATTTTGTAATTATAATTGCACAATGACAAAGGTTAAGGTAGGGGTGGGCGCAGGAAGGGACGGGATGGGATGGGGGTCATCCGCATCCCGTCCCGCGTAATTTTTAGGAGAAGAGATTCACTACTTTTTTTTCAATCCCGCACGGACCTTGTCTCTCATGGGATGAGACGAAACCAGGACAGGACGGGCCTTGTCCCTCAAATAAATTTTTTTAAACATGTAAAAAACATAGTCCCTCTTAAACGAAATCATGGATCAGCCTAAACATACGTACCCTAGCCAAAAGGGTCCAAATCTTTTATCACCATTTTTGTCCCCTCTCTCTATCCCACTCACAAAAGTCCCCATATTCTTTTTGTTTTTTTTTTATTTTTTAATTTTTATTTTTATTTTGAATAAGAATTGTGAGGAGGGTACGAGGGAAGGGGGACATATGATTTGGTTCCTAGCAAAAGAGTGTTGGATCATGACATCCAAACTTTTATTTACCACAAAAAAAAATCACTTAAATAAGTAAACAAACTTCATCTAACAAGATGGAGACAACCAAAGGTGGAGCAGGGGAAGCATGTGCTTTTGCTCTCGATCATCCGACGAACCCCTTATACAGACTTAGACAAATGAGGGCCAACCCGTTCCGCCCGTCTCACTCAGCCGCTATTACGAACGGGCATAGACAAGGGGTAAAGTCCAAACGGGCCACTAAACCCGGCCCCGCCCGCAGCGGATACGGAATCGGGAATACGAATAAATCCGTTACGGGCCGCTAGGCCCGTAACGAATACCCGCAATTTTTTTATTTATTAAAATATATATTATTAATTATTAATTATTCAATACATATAAAAGAAATAAAGGAAAACTACATAAACCCAAGTCTGTTATTGTTAGGTCTTTCTTCACTCTTTAGTACTTTTCACACTGAGACCCCGTGGTCCGTAATTACAGTCCATTATATAGTCCTTATCGCTTTATTGAAGTGCCGAATTATTTTATTATATTTCTTAATAAATAAGATATTTTTTTAATTGTTTTCAACCAATAAAAGAAGTCGGACTATAAAAGGAATAATTGTTACGGCCTAGAGGATCCACACCGCCTAGCACCCGCTCCCTCATGTCACTCTTTTATAATTTGTACTCAATCGATGTTGTTAGTAGTCCACAACAGTTGTTCAATACAGAAACTTTGTTTTTCTTTTGTGAATTAGACAGCAGCTGACGACAAATTTTAACAAACAGTGTGCTTCTAGTTTTACAAGTATTTATAAATGTTTACATATTTAGTTTAACAACATCCTCATGTCAACAACAACAACAACAACAAAAAAGTGCATAGTTGAGCACACGATTAATTCAGATAACAAGCATGTATCGTCTTAAACCTCGGCTGATGTAGTTATTGAATCAGCTGCATCTCTGATGCGACGGAGAGATTCAACGATGTCGTCGCAGAGTTCGTGAGGATCAACCATAACACCCTCACGAACTGATACAACTATGGTCATCGTGTTCGCGCAACTCTGAAGATGTATCAATATTGGCTGCCAATTCAAAGGGGAAACTTTTTAAAAGAAAAATTAAAAAGGGTCAATTTGAAGTGTTAGATTTGTGTTATTTGGATATGAGATATATGTAGAGATTACTGCAAAATGGACTCACGCTTGGATAGCCATAACTAGTTGGAGCGATGAATTTCACGGTGTGACCGAAGAAGGCGGTTTCTTCCACAGGCCCAGGCATATTTGAGACTGTTATTGATATACGATTAAGCATTTTTAATGTCATTGAACCTGCATACTGTGTATATCAACACAGTACATTAAATTAGATAAATCGATATATAATCTTGCAAAAAGTTTACTTTGGGGTTATTTGTAACGATTTTAAATGTGCATTTTACCTTGAATCCAAAAAGCTTCATTGTCAATTCACATATTTCATAATTGGCTTTAGCTTCGAAGGAACGTTTTTTCCGATCAACAACGGCCTTAGCTCTGCGAACATACTCCAACGGGTCATCTCGCGACCTGATGGAGAGTGGTACTATTACAAACCCTAGCTTACTCCCCAATCCAAGTTTGGTGTCCTTGTTCTTTATGTCCTCTAAACCCTATACATCAACAAACATTTAGCAAGTGCAATTCACATACAAAACTAACTTATGAAAGTTGTATGATGTACTATATTATTCACCTGGATCCCTTTAATCGGCCTTAGGTTGACGGGGAGGACAAATCTCAATCTTAGCTTCTTTAGCATGTTTTCTGAATCCATCCCCTTTTTCGCGTTGCCATCTATGTAACAACTCAAATAATTGGATTAATACTAGCTAGCTAGCTAACTAGCTAATGTAATAGAACAATTTAGAGTGACTTACTGCCAAATCTTCGAATAAGATACCGAGAGATCCCAGCTTCGATGATTCCTATAACAACATCATTGATGGTCTATGCGCGTACATTGGTTAGGCAACATATATATCTTAAAGGCAATGAAAGCAAGGATGTTATAAGGATATGTGACACTTACAACGTTCATTGCATTCTTTATCATCTTCATATCATCCAAACTAACTACTTTATAGACAATCCTCCTTCTCATGGTGTTGCTCTCTCGGCGGGATATGGTTAGTATATCCGAATCCTTCAAGAAAAGGGTTGTCGCAAAGAACATTAAAACATCTATGATTGTGTTACAGAGTACCTGTAACCACCACCACATCGCCAAGATGACACTCCAAGGCAGCTTCCAAAATCTATAATAGTTATCATCTCTCTTGGGATCTTCCTTGTTCATCATCTTCTTCTTGTTCTTCATCATCGCAATCGTTGGAAGAGCATTGGGATTGGACACTTGGCGTGTCCAAGCAAGCATATGGGAAGCAATAGAGATGCCATCTCCAAGAGAGTGGTGGATTCGAAATATCACGAGGGACTCTGCCTCGGAAGTCTTCACGTTGAGGAGATGGATTTCCCATGGACGCTTTGATACATCTAGATCAGTCTTGGTGAGAGTTTGAAGGTAATCCTCCACAAACTCATCCGCAACGATGCAATTGTTGCTTATGGCTGCAGAGTTGATGCTCGGGATGACGATGTAGTTATCTATGTTCACTTGTGGGTTTTGGACCCATTTCAACTCCTCTTTTCCCTTTCTCACTCTTTCAACCTACAACAACACCAACGTTCTATTAAAATTTTGATCAGTTATATCTCTAAATTGAAAACTTTACTTTGATTTACAAAGTATATTGATACCATTACGCTTGAGAATCGAGGATGGTTGAGAACAAGGGGGAGTTTTGCCCTGAAAACGTCGATGTTGATTGGAGAATCTAAGCCGGCGATAACGACAATTATGTTGGATATCGTTCGGGCAAAAAACATCGAGGTAGGGCTTAAAGGCTCCGCCAGCATCTCTTCAGCTCCTTGTATCGGCACCTTGTCAATTGTCATCTTAGTCTTAACTAAAGGCTTGACTGCATTCATTAGTTAATGTATAAGATCCACATCAAAGCTAAGATATATAATAGGGTTAGTATGCATATGTAAACAAGGATGCAAATCATATATTACAATCGACTTATCGAACGGATCGATGGACCAGAAGATCAAGAGAAAGAGATAGAACGATGAGTGTAAGTACGCAGTTCTCATGTTTTAGTGTTGTATGGTAGATGCCTTATTATATAGATATATATGAAGAAAACCCATATCAACTATTCAATGCTAGCTTCAACGTCTAAATGCAATGTCAATTATTGAATGATTCAACGTCTATCCAACCCACATTAATTCCCTTTGTAATTTAATCAACCATCAACCATTCCGGTTAACCTCTGAACATTAATTCACTTTGCATGCGTAAATTGATTGGTTAATGAGTGTCAAACATGTGTAGAGGTTAATTGGTATAAGAATATCTCTACTGAATCGATTATTTATAAAAGACTAAAAAATAAGAGTGTGTAATCGATGTGGGAGAGATGCTCTTCTACCAAACCGGTCAACAGTGTCCCATCCAAATGTGTTGTCAATGTCTTTCAAAACATCCAAACTCTATAATCCAACACATATATTTCATGTATTAATCAACGGAATTTTTTCCAAATACTCACGAGGTTAAGACCAATTCGCGTGGTATAGTAAAGTTTGATCGTCAGGTTCTGTGATTCCTACACCAAATGTCATTGATGGTACGTGATATGCCATTTTCATGTAGATTTGTAAGAAGTTGGTTATTTTATGAATGTATATGAAAGTGGTGATATATAATTACATTAAAGGCTCACTGCAATCTTACCAAAACTTCACATCATATCCAAACTTATTGTCTTGTACGTAGGCAAGCCTCGTTGGCTTAGTTTTGGTCTCTTAAGGGTATGCCACTGGTCCCAACAATCCGATCGAATCCTTCAAAATAAGAGTAGTCACTACGTACGTACGAATCTTAATTAAAATATTAAAATATATATAAAGTGAAGAAATTGAGAAGTATAGTATGATAGTATTCATCTTACATTAATTATAAAAGATTAAAAAACCTGAGGGATTAAAAGAGGATGATTAAGTTATTATTATTATTATTATTATTATTATTATTATTATTAAATGGTGAATCTCAATTTGATAATTGTAATAATAATAATAAAACATATTACATATCATTTACTATTTATCTACATTTTTTAAGAATGATAAAAAAAATATAACCTATTCAAATAATAAGTATGAAACTGTATAAAAAATTTAATATTTTAAGATTTTATTAAAAAAAAGGCTAACATTATTATGAATACTGTAATAAATAACATGTTTTAAAGGGAGTATAGAATAAGCCAACTTGATTGAAGAAAGTTCTTCTAAACGTACATCTTCTTGGGCCAAGCACAGACTGTATATTTAAATACAACAGGACACAACACATGAAATTTTAGAAATAATTTCTGACCTTAAAAAATATTATGTATTTTTTTAATTAATTTTAGGGATAAACAGTTTTTGAAAAAATGAATAAGGAATCACATTAATAACTTAGCTTCAGTAAATATGTGTATTTATTACTTTGAAATCATGAGTTTAAACCTCCTTGGCTTCATTTTTTTCATTTTTTGCTCACAAATTAAAGGTTTTTATAATTTTTTTAATTAATTCTCATTTATTGATAATTTTTTTAAAAAAATTTTCTACTGAAAATGAATTTATGGCTTTTCTAGTTTCCTCTACTAAAAATGACTAATTAAACCATAGTTAAGTTTCTCTCCATTATATTTAAACAATAAAACATTATTTTACATATATACATAAAAAAATCTCATTTATTGATAATTTTTATTTTTCATATTTAAATTTAAGGTTTTTTCCAATTATGTATTTCAAAAAAATACTTTTTTTTTGGTGCTTAAAAAAATATTTTTCTTAAATACATGTAAAAAAAATAGTCCCTCTTAAACGAAATCATGGATCAGCCTAAACATACGTACCCTGTCTAAAGGGGTTCAAATCTTCTGTCATCATTTTTGTCCCCTCTTTCTATCCCTGCTCACAAAAGTCTCCATATTTTTTTTATTTTATTTTTTTAAAATAAGAATAATGAGGAGGGAATGCGGGAGGGGGATGTTTTGGTTCCTAGCCAAAGAGTATTGGATCATGACATCCAAACTTTTATTTACCATAAAAAAATTACTTAATTAAATAAGTAAACCAACTTCCAACTAACAAAGATGGAGACAACTAGAGGCGGAGTCAAGGGGAGCATGTGTTTCAGCCCTCATTCGACAAACCCCTTATATTAGTTCGCCCGACCCGTCTCGCCCGCCCGCTATTATAAACGGCCATGGACAAGGGATAAAGTCCAAAAGGGCCGGTAAGTCCGACCCACGCCCACGGCGAATACGGAATTGAGAATACAAATAAACCCGTTAAACTCGTAACGAGTACCTGCTATTTTTTATTTATTAAAAAATATATATAATTAATATTAATTATTAATTATTCAATACATATTAAAAATAAAGGAAAAATATCTAAACCCAAGTCTGTTAGTGTTAGGCCTTTGTTCACTCTCTAGTACTTTTCATACCTAGCACCCGCTCCCTCATCTCACTCTTCCATAATTTGTACTCCCTCATCTCACTCTTTTATTTGTACCATGATGTTGTTAATTAGTAGTCCACAACAGTTATTCAATACAGTAACTTTTTTTTTTCTTTTGTGAATTAGAAAGCACGACAACTTCCCTTCTTTTTTTTTTAAAAAAGTATACAACAATGGTTTAGGTTTTCCGGGTACCCGTGGGTAGCCCGTGCCCACAATGACGGACAGACTTGGACAATACATCTAACTCGTGAAGAGGACTTAGTCCGGCCTACGCCCGCAACATCGAGATAAAATTTCGGGTAAAACTTGTCTCAAGCCTTGCCCGCACCCGCGTTTGCCCATGTCTACCCTTATATATATTCTTCTTGTTGATATCTTCATTTTAATATATAATACGCCTTAATCCGATATCTGAGTAAAAAGTTATAAATGTTTGAAGATATATTAATCACTTTAATCTTATTTTATAAACTACAATGTTTTTATATTTTATTTTAATCGATATTTAAATGCAATAATTCATCTTGAGAGCTTTGAAACCAGAGGTTATATTACTCATTTCAATAATTAGGTAATTAAGAAGTTATTGAAGTTTAATTTTTTTATTTGGTTATATATACATTATCATATGTTAACTTGTCTAATGACTCAATGTTTATTGTGCTATTTTTCTCATTCTTACTGTATTTTGTTACTTATTTTTCCTTCTACTATTTCATATATTTATTTATTTTTAAATGGGAAAAATTGACGACCTTTTATTCTAAACTGACTTAGTGTTTATTATATTTTTTTTCTCATCCTTATTTTGTTACGTTTCTATTTTATTTTTTCACTTCTACTATTTCATATATATGAACACTAAGTCAGTTTAGAATAATAAACACTAAGTCAGTTTAGAATAAAAGGTCGTCATCAGCTCTGTGCGGCTTCGATGGGGCTCCGCCTCTTTAGGGTTTTGAAAAATCAAAGGTTTCTGACCTGAATACTCATCATTTGATCAAGAGATCCAACCCACACTCTTGAGGGTTTCGACAAACTATTGCCCTTCGGTTATGCTGATAAGTGTGGCATAAATCATTATTTGTGGGTGGTGGACTTGGGCTACTTGTCGCCGACGTCCCTCCTTGCCTCTGGCTCAAATTTGTGTTATCTTTTCCGACCTGGTGGTGCTTGTTTCACCCCAATTTCTTCATCGGTGCTTTTGGGGAACCAGTGTTGTTGGCGGCGTGAGGGTGGGTTGCCCCGCCTCTGTGTGCTCCATCGTCTCTGACCCTAGCTGCCTCTATTTGTCGTTGTCACCAGCGGCAAATGTTCAACTTTTTGGGTTGTCCTTGTCGTGCAAGGCATAGAGATGCTACTTGACATGCAAGATTAATTTTAGGCCTTGCACACAAAGTTTGAATTAAAAAAAAAAATACAATGTAGATATAAATATATTTATTTTTGAAATCCCAAAAAAGGCTTGAAAATCCCAAAAGGACTTGAAAAAATAAAATTAATTAATTAATTAACAAAGTGCGGCTTTACACGAACAAAGTGCGGCTTTGGTTCTAGTGTGTTTGGGTGATTTGCTCATTGGGGTTCTGGCGTTCGGAGTCGAGACTGGCTGGGGTCGTGACAGTGTCTATCGGCGAATCCGCGCGCATTCTAGAATGAGCTTCCTTGGAGCTTCATTTCATTGCACATAGGTGTTTCCTGATGTGAGCAGTGCTACTTCATGGTGGTGCTTGATTCCGTTCTTAGTCTACATCCCCTTTACTAGTTTTAGGTTTGCTTAGATTCATCCTGTCGTTGAGTGTATTGCATGTTTTATTGCGCCCTTTTTTTTGTATGCTCGACGGTTCTCTATCTGTCAATTTATCGACCTATTGAGATCCATGCGTGTCTAATTTTGAATTATTATTTTATCAAAAAAAACATATCACGTGATGGGGCCTTTAATGAGTTATGGGGGCCGATCCTATTTGGGGTAAATAAACGTTTCTCTCATTAAGTTCGCCTGATTGTATGAACGATTTATAAAGACAATTTGCTAGCAGACAACCACACGAATTCCCATCATCTCATCTCCATCGATTTGGAGATCTCTGAATTCCATCAAATATATTCAAATTTGGGTTTATCAAGTCGAACTTTTTTTTTATCATAAAAATTTCGTATCATATCGACTAATCATTTCGAGCCCGGTGGCAAGTACAGCTCAGACGGATCCGGTCAAGTCTTGACAACTAAAATTGTTTTTTATAGCACTTGCATGAGTGTGTTTGAATTTCAAGGCATTATGTATTACTCCGTATAGTTATAAACACTTGAATACTACGGTTACGTAAAGTTTATAATTACTTTGAAAACTTAATGCAGTTAATTGACACAATTTATATAATATTTTATTTTCAATATTTTTATTTTATAAATATTGAAAATAAGTAGCTAAATACTATTTAAGTGCTTATAATTATAATTACATTACAAACGTAATACATTTAGCTTGACTTATATGAGCATGATTACGAGATTATTATGATGATTGATTATTGATGTGTGTGTGCGCGCACACACCCCCTAAACCCTAAACCCCAAAATCCTCGTCGTCGCGACCTAGCATATATGTGCTAGCCCGTGAGGGTGTCGGCATACTTGCAGGGGCAGATCTTTGGGTAAGCCCACCCATCAGTTGCTAAGGTAAAAATTAATTTGGAGTGTGTTAAAAGAAATTATTGCTAAGGTGTTTTTTTACTCTGTTAAGCTTAATTTTGTTTGGTGTAAATGAAAGGACACTCACAAACTCACTCACCTTCTATGGTACGTACACAGTACACACCATTTTACCTTCAATTGTTGTGCCATCTAAATAATTACTCCGTATAAATTAATACAGGTATAGAAAGTCGAGAAACAACATCTACTTAATCACTTAAATCTCTTTTGGATTCGGGATCATATTTTAGCATAGCAAAATTTTGCTTCTTCTTCCTACATATTTTTTCGCTCACCTAACTTTAAAACTCTAGATCCGCCACTGTACTTGGTGCATCATTCGGCTGCCTGGTCGCTATTGTGCTAGCCTTCGCGGGCTCTACGGACCGACGTAGAGTTTTCCCTTCTTGCCACGATCAAGATGCAACAAGCTGCATGCAAAGAAGCTATGTTTAGATACTTGCTTAATGCTCCATTTTGTGCGTGTAATAAAGACCGGCCAAAACATAAGTAAATTGCAGTTGAGTCGGGAGCTAAAGAAAACACTATTCAAACTCAAATTAACTCGCATCCAAGTCTAACTTGCATTGTCGAACATCATTCACTGATCACTTTGCATTTGAATAAATTGAAACTCTATAATCTAATCTACCGACAATTAAAGCTTATCGGACTATAAGTTTTAATTGTTTGTAACTTTGAACGCGTGTAGGAGGTCAGGAGTTCGACTCCTAGCGTATCACTTGTATCCCTTGCTAACTTGCGGACCACTACGCCAGAGTATTGTTCTTGATTAATACTATATATATATATATATATATGATAAGCATGACTTGCGTGATTTAAATTTCTGTCTTGCATTAGAGCATCTTTAATTATTTAGGATTAGCATATATGTGTGCTTACAGTGGGACCTAGTCACGTGTATGACCCTCAGGCTGATCCCATGCCATGTAATATTTTTTAGGTATATTTAAAGATTGATGTTGTTCTATGTTTCTATGACGGGTTAACCTTATTAGACAATTGTCGACCGAGAGACTGACTTCCACTAGACTTTGAAATGGGTAATCGAGTGGGTGGAATGGTGATAGCCCGTCCCTACGGATGTAGATTTGAGAAAAGGTAGGCAAGACTTAGCTTTATACTTTACAGAGGGCATAGAAGACTCCAAGGAGTTTGCGTCGTGGAGGTTGGAGTAGCGGGGTTAGGATATAGAGGTCGAGAGGTAGTTGCCCCTCCAGTCAGTCGCCCCTCGAAGGGTGGCTTTAGGGTAGCTTGATTGTGATATATAAACTGAGCCCGAGGGCGATCCCCTTGAATGGGATCTAATTATATACTGTTGAGTGCTTATGTGATATATGTCTTTCTTAGATGTTCCTCCTTATGTGTTGTTCCCCTTGGTCTAGGATCCTTAATTGTTATGTTCTTAGAGTGCCTTGAAATTTTGTGGATCGGGTAGCGAGATGTTCCTTCTTAACGCATGGTCGGGAAATATATATATATATACTTGAAATTGAGTTTACAATTCTTGTGTTAGGCCATGGTGAGTTGTTCGGATCTTGATGATTATGTTAGTTGCAGAGGTTAGTTCAACATCAGCGATGGGAGATCGTCCGAGACAACAACCTACCTCTAAAAAGCCTAGCATGGGCAAGATCAAGTTCAAAGCTTTTGATTGGGTTTGGAGGGATACTATGCCAAGGGCCCAAGGTCATGTTTCTGCATTGCATTTATGTTATGTGGATTGAAGTGAACTTGTGCAATTGCTGGTCTTCATATTGCATCAGATAAAAAAAAAACAAATGGACATATTGCACATTTCATTTCTCCCTAATTGTACTTTTAGTATTGGGTAATTTTTGTGGTCATATATTAGTCCTCCTAATTGTAGTGTATATAATGAGCATTGAGCAGTGTTAGTTCTTCTTTTTCCCTTTTTCTTTAGTCCTGTTTTCTAATTTTAATCGCATTGCATGGTTGGAAGAAAAAAATCAATGAATATAACTTTTGATTTGAATCTCGCCCATCCCTAAAAAATTTCTGGATCCACCCCTTAGAATCATCTTTATTAGGTATAGCATATATGTGTGCCTACTGTGGGATCTAGTTATACGTTGGGCCTCGGTTTGATTCCACGCTCCGCATTATTATTTTTAGGTATTTCTGTAGATCATTGATTGCTCGATGTCTCTATGACGGGGTTATCTTTTGGCGTTTGATCGTTTCGAAAGACTGACTTCACCAAACTTTTGAACTGGATGATTTCAACTCGTTGTTTTACACTGTATTTTGGTTTTGACACAGCTCTGTCGTGGCAAGTTGTATTTAGAGATTTCCATCTTTATGCTATTCAACTTAAAACCGTTTTGAAATAACTTAGACAAGTAGGACAGGTTCAGGGTACCCAACGACCCTATCACACATTTTGGGGTTCGAAATCCCCTCTTTAAAATCTAACAATTTGGGTTTGAAGCCTCGACCCGTACTTGGATTGCAAGATCCGAATGAAGGTATCCAACCTTCAAAACGTAATCCGAATATTTATATTTGGGCCGTTACAGTTAAGTTATGACTATTTACAATCTTGTAATTGATTTTGATGTGTGTTTAGGTTGGTTCAAGGAATGCTAGACAACATAAAGTGTCAAAAAGAAATTGGATGTTTTGATTTCTTCATTTGTAGTTTTTTTTATATCTAGAATATGTTCTTTATTTTTGTACTCTATTTATGTATGTTTGGATTTGTTATTGCTTTGGATGTATCCATAAAAGTTTTGTACATTTTTAAATATACAAAACATTACTAATGAAATGAGCAACAACAATAGCAATGACACAAATACTGGCGTTACCAACAACCCTAGCAACAAAATTACCAATGAAACGAGCAACAACCATAGCAACGGCTCAGCCACGGAATCAGCTAGGCCCATGACCTATTTGCATAAATGAATACCGTTACAAACTTAGCCACGAATTCAGCAACGCCTTTATTCCGCAACTGTTTTCGTTGCCACAGCCCCGACATAGTTCGTCCATGCTTAGCCACAGGCGTAGCCACGATGATATTTTTTCGTTACTAAATCCATCGCTAAAAAGTCATCGCTATAAGTCACGAGGCATATGGCTAGGGATAGCCTGCCCGTGGTTGATTATGTGGCTAAACCGGTTAGCCACAGTCATTCGTGGCTAAATCCATTGCTATTTGTCGTAGTTATTTCCTGCGTTTTTAGTAGTGTAAATGAATTGTCAAATTAAAGAGTAAATGTGATCATTAATCCTATAACATCGGATAAATCTCTTGTCTCATTGTAATTCAAATTTAGTCTATATAATGTAAGAAATTAGAAACCTATTAAATTTATGACAAAAAAGGTAGGTAGGTAGGTAGGTAGGTAGGTAGGTAGGTAGGTAGGTAGGTAGGTGGTAGGTAGGTAGGTAAGTAGGTAGGTAGGTATGTAGGTAGGTAGGTAGGTAGAGAGTGATAATGTTTACACCGTATAATTTTACTATGTGCACCACAAAAAGAAATTCGGCCTTTTATTTGTAAATTCGTACGCCTCAAGAGTAGCAGGTCTATGACTTTTGAGGAGCAGCTCTTTGATTTATGAGTACGCATATGACTCCCGATGAGTAGAAACTTCACAAACTTATTTTACCCTAAACCTTAAACCCTGAACCATAAACCAACCCTAAACCCTAAACCCTAAAACCCTAAACCAATAATAACAATACTTTTTATTATATAATTTTTTATTTTCTTTCAATTATTATTTAGAATGAAGATAATTGGGTAAAATTATATAAAAATATCTAATAACACTCCATAATATATTCTTTTCATAATATCTTTTCTTAAATGTTTCATAATAGCATTAGATAATATTCTATCTTAACAATTCCATAATATATTCATTATTAAATCAAGACTTATAAATTTTTTTAATTGATAAATTGTGGGGATGAAAGTAATTTATTTTTAAACAAACAATAAATATGTATTGATAAATTTCTTAATCACTAAAATTTCTTCTTTAAAATATTCACCGTAATTAATACTTACCAATACACACATTGCAAATTTATGTATTTTGATTTAAAATAAATTTATTATATAACAAGTAAGATTTCTTTTGTTACAATAGTTTAATGAATATTGGTAAGGATATATGCTTTAAAATGGCTTTGTTGGATTATGCATCAATTGAATGGTTCAAAATGAATAACATCCAACAAGAGATTAGATAAATATGTGAATTATAAATTCAATTGGTCACTAAATCTATGATTAGGAAGTAATTGTCATGTGGCTCAATTAAATAAAATCTTAATAATTAAATAAGTTAATATTATACAACTAAATAAAATATTAGTTTAATATTTTGAATTAAACTTATAAAAACAAACTCCGAAGAGAAGGGTGTAATAAGTTCATTCAAGATGAACTCTATTGTGATAATATATAGACACTAGTATTTGGTATCCGTGCGTTTGCGCGTTTTGTTAATAAATTATATTTTATTATGTTAATTTGTTTGAAATATTTTTTTTATTAAATTTTGTGCTTGAAATATTTTAATAAAACATTCAATCAATTGTAAAATAAATTAAAGTAAAATCTCGTTAGATGAAATTGAATATACAACTAAGAGGTTAACTTCACTTATATGTCGCTTACTCGTGTAGTCTAAACACTTTTAACCATATCAATTAATAATTTTATATCTTTTATCTAACTTATTTGACCAAATTTGTCTAAAATTATTAGAAAATATATCAAACTCAATCAGATGATAATAACATATAATTGAATTTTTTTTCAAAATATTCAAGAAAAAATATTTATTTACGAATATATTCACAAGTTAAAAATATTTACACAAATATTCATTTTTTGCAGAATTGTCAGAGAAACGCGGTTTTAAACCGCGTTTCTAGTATTAATAACCAATTTAAATCTGAAGGTGGAAGAAATTTACATTTTATTATAGAAACGCGGTTTGAAACCGCGTTTTATTCACACTTTTGCATAAAACGTGGGTTAAAACCGCGTTTATATACATTTCGTAATAAAAAAAATAATGTAAACACATAAAAACGCTTATTAAAGACGCGTTTTATGTTTAGAAATAAAAAAAAAAGAAGAAGAAAAAGAGAAAGCCCCTTTACAGACCTGCACACACACACACCCCACCCCCATTTCATCCCACAGCCTGCAAACCCCCCATTTCATCCCGCAGTCCCGCACACCCCCCACCCCACCCCACTTCCTCCATTTCCTCTGTTGGCTCCTCCATGGAACCGCTCCGGTAGCAGCTAGTGAGCTAGGTGGACTCGGCTCATCGTTAGTGGTGCACAAGGTCCAAACGGAGAGGAGGGAGGCCGCCATCCAGAGGTCTGAGGGCGTCGAGACGAGAGAGCGCGAACCGAGAGAGAAGGCTAGGAGAGAGATGGTCATGGAGGGGAGTCCGGGAGCTCTATTCGCCGACGATGGCAGCTCGGTGGAGGCGTCCTCCCTCCCAGTGGCAGCCGCAGAACTTTCTAAAAGGTGGGGCGAAATTACATATAAAATTACAGACTTAAGATTTGTAGGGGCGTTCAATCAATTTTGGAGGCCCTGTACAATTATTAAAATTATTAAAATGAGGCCTATGATATTATAGTAATTCTTGGCACTTGGATTCTTATACAAATTAATATTATTATGTATGTAATGTAAGGGTATTCGAATTCTTACAACACTAAATTAGTTCTCATGACTTTAAAATATTTCCGGCTATAAAGTTCATTGTAGAGATTATTTACAATAAAAAGTTTATATTTATGTCATATGATATAGTACAAATATTATAGATCATTATACAATATATGAATTATCTTTTTCTACAAAGGTTTCAATGAATTATAAGTCTCTTTTCATTATATTTTTTTAATTCGCCTATTTTATGGGTTGTAATTAATTTTAAGTAAATTTAATTCGTTTAATAGGATGTTGAAATTTTGAATGTTATATTTTTAAAAATTATAAAATATTTATGAAATCTTATATATTACTAAAATTGAGAAAAATAATTTGAAATATCATCATTCCATAATCGAGTCTTTTAGGGAAAAAATATCCAAGATATGCTAAATAAAAAGATATAATTAATTTTTTAATATAAATAAATTATTTACCATCATCGCAATTAATAAGATAAAAGTGGTAATATGTCTAAATTCACTACTGAGTATAATTATTTACGAAAGGCAAAATGAAGATAAGGGAAAAAAAACAAATTGAAATAAAGAAAAGGATAACAAAATTCAAACAAGGAATAAAAAGGGGAAGCAATAGGGAATCGAACCCAGGTCTCTTGTATCATTTAATTTCCTCTCCTTCCCATTTACCAACTAAGCTAACTGAATTAATTGATTCAATTTCCATTCTAATTTTACTTATTACAATAAAACCATATATATATATATATATATATATATATATATATATATATTAATAAATTTTTTTTTTCTATAAACTCCGGGGGCTCGCGGGTCGAAGGGTGGGGCGGCCGCCTACGCGCGCCCCACCCTGGGGCCGCCCCTGCTCCCTCCTGCAAGGCTGCAACACAGCTTTTTGAAAAAAATAAAAATAAGCATAAATACCTTCATTTTTTTTAATTGTTAAATATATACAAACGCGGTTTTAACCCGCGTTTTATACAAAAATGTAAATAAAACGCATTTTAAAACCGCGTTTCTATAATAAAATGTAATTTTCCCTTCGCCTTCTAATTTAAATTGTTTATCAATACTTAAAACGCGGTTTAAAACCGTGTTTTTCCGACAATTCTGCAAAAAATGAATATTTGTGTAAATATTTTTTACTTGTGAATATTTTTGTAAATAAATATTTTTTTATGAATATTTTGAAAAAAAATTTAACATCATTTTCACCTTAATGGAGAGAAACTAAGTCAAAATGCAGGTGGTTAGAAATCTTTAAACATAATTGGATAGATTATTTGATAAATTTTTATATCTTTAGTTGTGTTATTTTTTAGTATAAATACGAGTGTTTTTCGTAGTATATTTGATCTCTTTTTATATGTTTTTTTAGATCAAATAAAATTATTTGATCTCTTTATATATATATATATATATATATATATATATATATATGTTTTTAAACAATTAATTCATATTTACTATATGAGATAGATTTTGCCGATATATACTGGCGTATGATGATTCAACCAATTTATCAACTATGATTATTATATAGATCGATCTTTTCTTATTGTTGCTAAAAGTTAGTATTAATCTTTTCATGAGATTTTTTATAAACAAAATTATATATTTAAGTAAAAATCTTATCTTTTAGTGAAAATTTTATTTTAATCCCTAAAGATTTTTAAAACTAATATATAGATGACTTTTAAATTTTTAATTAATTATATTTATTAAGAAATATGGGATCGTGAAATGGGATCAATAAAGTGAATCCATATTACATAGGGTTGTTTTAATATAAATATATTTGACAAAAATTTATCATCTCTTCAAGTTTAATTTTCTTGGAACAAATCGGTTTTTTTTTCTTGTAGTTATTTAATATTTTCTTGGTACGTACAAATCCTTTTTTTCTTCTAACAGTTACCTTATCCATCTTTTGAAAATTTAAATATTTCAAAGGAAAACTATTTTGTCATTAAAATTTTAAGAAAGATAAGTTTTTAGCAAACTATATTTGTTTATTAATTGATGTGGCCCATAAATATAATACCACTTTAATCCAGAAAATGCCACGCAAGCAAAAATAATCCTACTTTAATCCAGAAAATTCCGTGGCCGTGAGGTCGCGCCAGTGGCCTCTGTTTTAGTATATTATATAGATTTTAACATAGATATATGTTACATATTAATTAAATATTTTGAATTAAAACTATTTGTTATGTAAAAAAATAAAATCAATTGAAAAAGGACAAATGAGAGGATTAATCTAGATGTGACACATAAGCAAAAACTCTTATGTTTTAATAATTTATATAGATATAGATAAATATAGATATAGATAGTTTTATTACTTGCGCCTACATTATTATTTCTATAAATTTTATTTTCTTTATTATAATTGCTCAATTGATACCAATATATTAATAATATACATTAATCTAATTAAATATATTTGCACATTTAAATAAAACTAAAATGTTATCATATATGATTCTTTTTAAATATATTTGACAAAACTTTGAATGTTTTCATATATAATTCTTTTTAATTTACGTATTGCAATTCTTTTTATCTTAATTTATTGAGTATACGGTCAAATTTTTTAAAATAATTATCCATTTGTACATTATATTTTAAATTATATATTTATAATTAAAATATAAAATACTTACAAATCACATAATTACTTTTACAAAAAGGTTGCTAATTTATTTTCCAAAAATATTAATATGTCGCGCCTCTTGATTCACAACCCTGTGACTCAAGAGGAGCAGAGTAGTTTTATCTTTAAAAAAACCCTGTGCCTCTTGATCCATAGGGTTGTGACTTAAGAGGGGCAGGGTATCAAAAAATAAAAATATCCTACGCCATTGGAATCGCATAGCTAAGCCATAAGAGGCGCACCAATTACGTTGAAAAATTGCTAAACGAAATTTGTGGTGAATATAGTAATTTTTTGGGTGTGAATAACAACCGCTTAGATAGATAGATAGATAGATAGATAGATAGATAGATAGATAGATAGATAGATTTATTCAATGTTTAAATATAATTAAACCTAACGAAAAAAATCGCTACAAATTATATGTACGTAGAAAGTAAATTGGAAGTCATTTAGGCTTTAAGAGCATGTCCAACAGCTTCTCTAAACAATTCAGTGCCGGCCCTGGGCATGTGCGAGTGGTGCGATCGCACAGGGCCTCCGATTTTACGGGGCCTCATTTTTAATAAGTTTACTATATATGTATATATATATATATATATATATATATATAGAGAGAGAGAGAGAGAGAGAGAGGTTGGATCCAGTGTAAGCAACCCTTACGATGTAATTTGTGAGCAGAGAAATTATTCGTAGGTACCAAGCGTTTATTCGTGTATAATAATGTAATTATTCGTATGTATGAACAAATGTAATTATTTGTATGCAACAAAGGATTATTCATATGTATATACATACGAATAATCACTTGGTACCTACGAATAATGTCACTGTTCACAAGTTACTTTTAATCTCATCCGTTTTATCTTCTTAATCCGACGCTCCAGATTTACTCACAAATTACACAGTAAGACTTGCTTACATCCTTTCTCTCTCTCTCTATATATATATATACAAAACTTTGTAAAGTAACTACAAATACTAAGTGGCGTATTGGTTCTGCCAGGCAGAAGCATTCTGTCTTTTTTAGCATGAACTCCCATAAAGTCCTCTTGTATTTTTTTTTTTCCTCTTTCTACTAGGTGCTATTTAATTTTGCGTTTTATAATTATTTACTCATCCATTCTTTAGTCAATACTTAATTGCATTAACATTTCCCCATTATTTAAAGATTATCACAATTACAATACTATTTCCCATTATTTAATTGCACTAACTGTAATACTACGTAGCATATATGTTAATTGTATATATTAGTGTAAATATTATAAATAAAACATCACAATTTGTAAATGAGGGAAAGTTAGATGCAATAATATATAAGCTACTTATCTACATCCTCTTACATTCTTATCACGTTATTATTCAATATTTAGTCCAATGTTTTTATTTCTACTTTAAAGATTATTCAAAAAATATACTAGGTAAATGCCTCCTTTTCGCCCGAAGTTGTTGGAATTATTCGTAATAAAATATTGGCGATTTAATATAAGAAATGATTAAATTAACAAATTAGTGTATACTCGTAAAATTTATTATTGATGAATAAAATGTACTAAAAACGATTATATGCTAATAAAAATAACCTAAAAATTTAATGAAAGAGATTAAATTAAAAAAGTTAGATATAAAATTTATTATTAATAAAATTTTTAACAGGGTCTCCGAAATTGGTGGGACGGCCCTGTAAGTATTTGATCACAATTGTGTACAAATAACTCGCAAATTCTCAATTACATTCATTCTTGTCCAATTTATTAATGTAATAAATTTTTTGTATTGTGCAGGTTGAGCAAGACACCTCTGAAGTCATGGAGAGGAAGAAGAGGGCGATGAACGAAGGCAAGATAATCATTGGCTCAACCTTAGATAGGCTGGTTGTACGGGCTTATGTTGCTGAGAAGGAGGCTCGTCATCTTTGGTAGGACTATGGGAGCTCCATCGTCTCTACGAGGAACTTATAACTCGTCTCTGGTATGAGATTGCGATGATCTATCAGCTCAACCATGCACATGTTTTGTTCACGAGTTCTTGATGGGTGTGCCATACTAGAGAATATTACAAATGTTCACTAATAGAAAAATAGGCTTTGGCAACAATGAATTTACCACGGTTCCGTACTTCGGCACGGTAAATTTACAAGAGTGACAAATTTACCACGTTTGGTAGATTACAAGAAATTACACCTTGTCCCGCCTCCCCCCAAAAAAAAACTCAAAAAAACATTTTTAAAAATATTTTATTTTGATTAGTGGGCTAAAGTTTGCTGAAATGCGTCCCATTTTAAAAATAAAATAGATATAAGAGCAAGCCCAACAGCTTCTCTAAAATAGTTAGAGAAAATGAGAGATTTTAGAGAAAAACGCCATTTTTTCTCCCCAACAGCTTCTCTAAACTCATCTCTAAAATAGAGAAATGGATGGAGAGAGTGAAAAAATCTCTAAATTTGTAGGAAGAGAAGTTGATCTCTATAGTTTAATGTTCACTTGTCTCTAGATAGAATTTAATGACATAACCCCACATTTTCACCCATAATATAGAAAAAAATATAATTTCATACTTACTAGTAATAAAAATATAATTATTTTTAAAAATTAATAAAAAAATTGATATGATTTGATATAATATATAAATTAATTATGTTAAATCAATATAGATAGATAAACCAAACATCATAATTCTATGTGAACTTTTATAAATAAAATAGGATAATTAATTTCATCCAATTTTATGCTATAAAGTTCACATTAAAAAATTAGTCTATAAAATTTTCACTTCAAAAAATATTCAGTTGAACTCATAACTGATATTGGAATGATTTTATTTTTATAAATTATAAATTAAGCCTTATTAGTTAATTAATCATATATGATCAATCGCCAATCTAATTTATAATAAAAATATATATTAACCAATTGAAAATAATAAGATTAAATTTGATTAATATTTTATCCAATTTCATGATAACTTTTATAGTAACAATCTAAATTTAATATTAATACTATTTAAAAATAAATATCAAATTTATCCTTAGAGTTTGTTTAAAAAAATATCATGTGAGAACATAATAATAATTAATATATTGTGCAAGAGGATGGGTAACATATATAAGTTCACCAACAAATATGAGGCTAAATATTAGAATTAAGTTTAAATGAAGTTTTTAGAAATGTAGAATTAAACATCTTTAATAAATGCATTTATTTATCATAGTTTGTAATAAATATAAAAATCTGTAAAATAGAGAAACTGTTAGAGTTGGGGTGAATTTTTTTTTTTTAGAGATTTTGATATTTTAATCTCTATTTTAAGATTTTTTTACAAAATCTGTTGGGCTTGCTCTAATAGGATTCACATGGTGTTATTAGATTCACATGGTGTGAAGCATAGATAGGAAGGGAGTTTTTGGAAAGAGCTTCACGTTTTTTTATTGAACACGGGTTCAATTCCCATAATTTTCTTTGTCTTTTTTTTCTATTGACATTGGTCATCCCTTTTATAAAAATCATCAAATATAATAATCTTTATTCATTAAATCTTTTATAGCTAATTTTTAAAATGAAAATTATATGTAAATTCAGCCTACTCAATTTTACATTCTTGTTTCCATGCTTGAGTGAATAGTGTGGATTTTTTGTGGAGGATGTATCTGTACGATATAATTCCTCCCTGTTATGTGACTCATATAACATATATATTAGGTTAAATTATAGAATTGTTGATTTGATAAAGAAAAGTTGTAACTAGAAGATATAAATCTCTATTAAAAATAAAGATATTATTAACCCTAATCGGGGTGGCTCAAGGAGAGATTAAGGAAGTCTCGAATTCGAATCCTGCCTCTGCCCCTTTCTTTGGGTGAAAATCCAAAACTCGCGTTGCTTCCTACTAGTGGGTCAAACCGGTTTACCTGATGAGTTTCCTCGTCATAAAAAATATCATTATCTATTATGGATCAACTTTGATGGAATTATGGAAAGTTGAGATATTATCTTCAGAGGAATTCGGCTCCTCTCTCTGCCTATCAATGTTCTAAAAGGCGTTAGGCGGGTAGGCGGGTGCCTTAGCGACGCCTGGCAGACTTAGAACGAATTTTATTATTTTCTGATATTTTAACGTATAACATGTCTTAATTATTCATATAATGTAATAATAATCCATAATATCACTCATAAACCTAAATTTGTGATGCTTAACTAACACTAAAGTAAATAAACGAAAAAGTAAGCATCAAACTAGCGACGCTAAACCTCATAAAATCTAAAACCATAGGTTTGATTCAAAAGCAAATACATCATGACTTGTGGCATAAAGAAAACCCAATGTAGACTAATCACTTATCTAAATGATAAAACTGAATAATCGTCGACCTAGACGATCCTAGGCGGTATCTAGACAGGTCTAGACAGTGCTTAAGCGGAACTAGGTGGGTCTAAGCAGCACCTAGGTTGTGCCATGCGGATTTCTGCCTTGAGACCCGCGTAGACTTAAAAATTTCTAGGTGACCGATCCCGAGATCGGCGGATTTTTATGCCTTTGCAACTAATCGTACGTATGATAAAGATCTTAAATCATAATCATGGTTAAGATTAATGTTTACATATTTAGTTTAACAGCACCTCATGTCATCATTGGCCCATCTTCAAAGTGCCCGTGTACGTTTTTGCTAAATTGAATTTAGAGGTCGCTAGAAAACGAACAAATAAGCCAACAAAAAAAATGCATAGTTGAGCACACGATTAATTCAGAATAACAAGCATACAAGCATTCATCTTAAACCAAGGCCGATGTAGTTATTGAATTAGTTGCATCTCTGATGTGATGGAGAGATTCAGCGATGTCGTCGCAAAGTTCGTGAGGATCAACCATAACATCCTCACGAACTGATACAACAATGGTCATCTTGTTCGCACAACTTTGAAGATGTATCAATATTGGCTGCCAATTCAAAGAGAAAACTTTTTAAAAGAAAAATTAAAAGGGCCAATTAGAAGTGTTAAATTTGTGTTATTTGGATATGAGATATAGAGATTACTGCAAAATGGACTCACGCTTGGATAGCCATAAATAGTCGGAGCGATGAATTTCACGGTGTGACCGAACAAGGTAGTTTCTTCGACAGGTCCAGGCACATTTGAGACTGTTATTGATACATGATTAAGCATTTTTAATGTCATTGAACCTGCAAACTGTGTATGTCAACACACATCTAATGAGACAAATTGATATAAAATCTTGCAGAAAGTTTATTTTGGGGATTATTTGTAGAGATTTTAAATGTGCATTTACCTTGAGTCCTACAAACTTCATTGCCAATTCACATAATTCGTAATTGGCTTTAGCTGCGAAGGAACGTTTTTTCCGATCAACAACCGCCTTAGCTCTGCGAACATACTCCAATGGGTCATCTCGCGACCTGATGGAGAGTGGTATTATTACAAACCCTAGCTTATTCCCCAATCCAAGTTTGGTGTCCTTGTTCTTTATGTCCTCTAAACCCTATACATTAACAAACATTTAGCAAGTGCAATTCACATACAAAAGTACTGTATGATGTACTATATTCCTCACTTGGATCCCTTTCATCGGCCTTAGGTTGACGACGAGGACAAATCTCAATCTTATTTTCTTTAGCATGTTTTCCGAATCCATCCCCTCATTCGCGTTGCCATCTATGTACCAACTCAAAAAATTGGATTACTACTAGCTAGCTAGCTAATGTAAAACGAATAATTTAGAGTGACTTACTACCAAATCTTCGAATAAGATACCGAGAGATCCCAGCTTCTATGATTCCTATAGCAACATCATTGATGGTCTGTGCGCCACTACATTGGTTAGAGACAACACATATATATCTTGAAGGCAATGAACACGATGTTGTTATAAGGATATGTGACACTTACAACATTCATTGTATTCTTTATCAGCTTCATATCATCCAAACTAACTATTTTATGGGCAATCCTCCTTCTCATGGTGTTGGTTTCTTGGCGTGATATGGTTAGTATATCTGAATCCTTCAAGAAAAAAATTGTCACTGAGAACATTAAAACATCTATGATCGTGTTACAGAGTACTTGAAACCACCACCACACAGCCAAGATGACGCTCCAAGGCAGCTTCCAAAACCTATAATAGTTATCATCTCTCTTGGCATCTTCCTTGTTTATCATCTTCTTCTTGTTCTTCATCATTGCAATCGTCGGAAGAGCGTTGGGATTGGACACTTGACGTGTCCAAGCAATGAGATGGGATGCAACGGATATACCATCTCCAAGAGAGTGATGGATTCGGAATATCACGAGAGACTCTGCCTCAGAAGTCTTCACGTTGAGGAGATGGATTTCCCATGGAAGCTTTGATACATCTAGTGATGTCTTGGTAAGAGTTTGAAGGTAATCCTCCACAAACTCATCCGCTGCGATGCAATTGTTGCTTATGGCTGCAAAGTTGATGCTCGGGATGACGATGTGGTTATCTATGTTCACTTGCGGGTTTTGGACCCATTTCAACTCCTCATTTCCCTTTCTCATTCTTTCAACCTACAACAACAACAACAACGATCTATTAAAACTTTTATCTAAGTTGTTATATCTCAAAATTGAATACCTTACTTGATTTGATTTACAAAGTATATATATATATATATATATATATATATATATATATATATATATATATATATATATTGATACCATTACGCTTGAGAATCGAGGATGGTTGAGTGCAAGAGGGAGTTGTGCCCTAAAAACATCGATGTCGATTGGAGAATCCAAGCCGACAGTAATGAGAATGTGGGTGGAAAGCGAGCGGGCAAAAAACAACGAGGTAGGGCTTAAAGGCTCCGTCAGCATCTTTTCAGCTCCTAGTGTCGCGGCCTTGTCAATCGTCAGCTTTGTCGCACCCCGCATCTTAGTCTTAACTAAAGAAAGATCGACATCAAATTAAGTTAATATATATAATAGGGTTAGTATGCATATGTAAACAAGTTAAGGTTGCAAATCATATATCACAATTGACACGTATCGAACAAATCGATGGGAAGATCAAGACAAAGAGATTGAACGATGAATATATGCAGTTGTGTTGTATGAGTAGATGCCTTATTTATGGATTGCACGGTTTACGGTTGAGTTACTTAAGTCGTGTTGCTTGACATTGATGTATATCTGTTTTAATGTTGTAGAGTTGTGTGTACAATCATTAATAGTTGATTTTGAAAACATATCTATAAATGAATTCTTTTTGTAATAAATAGATCACTTGAAAGAGAGTTATTGATATCGATCGATGGGGGTTCAAAACGTGGAGGCATGTGCAATTGTTTGTTAGGTTTGGGGTATGGACCCCAATATAGCTAATACTATACACACTAACACACAGATGTTACATGTAGATGAAGAAAACTCGCATTCCCTTTGTAATTTAGACTCTGTTTGGCAAAATAAAAATTTATCAGCTAGTTGATTGAACCTCTTAATTTTGATATTATATAGTTGTAAATGAAATAAATATAAGATTTTAGTTTAATTAGCTTTTGGAATGAGAGTATTTCAACAGCTATTCATCGAAGCTTTTCAGAGCTTATAATTTTCTATTCCCAAGTTTCCATTAGTTACTCCAACCGCTAGGTTTACTAAACATCATACTAGCTTATTAATATATATTTAACACAAATAATCCATCAAATTCAGCTAACTCGTCCGCTTCAGCTACCCTATCAACTAGTATTTTGCCGAACAGAGCCTTAATCAACCATTTTTGTTAGCCTCTCAAAATCAAGAATTTTTTTTCAAAATGGTCAAAAAATGAAAAAAAATTTACAAAATAGTCAAGGGTTAAAACTAATTTGGGATTTAACCAAAAAATGATTAAGTCTATAACGACGACTCTATCCAAAATTTTAACAAAAGAATAAAATAATGAAGTCGATGTTTTACAATGACTTAGGATTTTTTTTTAAAAAAAGTTTTTGGGTATTTATTTAATTTAAAAGGATAAAAAACAAAAAAAATACATCACAGGCGCCATTTAAAACAACGACTGTGCTAATTACCTCCCCACCCACTTTGTTCCCCTCTCTCTCTCTCCCTCTCCCAGTCTCCCGTACTTGTTTTTACCTCCTCTCTCTCCTCTTCCTTTTTTTATTAGGAAATAATTCGAGGGTCGAATAGACCCGAAAGATCGAGCGGTCGACAAAGTCGGTAGACGGAGAACCGTGAGAACATATAACATAAAAACAAAAGAAGGGTGCAATAAAAATGATGAGAAGCACACAAATGAAGTCGAACAAGTGAACCTAACCCAAACATACTGGGGACAACATAGACTACGAGGCAACGAAAAGCACCACTAAGCAGTGACATCGTTGGTCAGCGGTACATCTGGAGTTCCTGTGGCCTGTTGGAAGTGAAGACGATCCTCTTAAGGAAATTTTCATAACGCGGAGTCGCTTCAATACACATCACCTCGACCCCAACCAGACCTGACAACGAACGACAGCCCCAACACAGGAGAGGAACGCCATGAACAACCAGACTCGCAACTGAGAACCACCCTTGCACCAAGGACTCTTTCGGGATTTAGTTTTTGCCTTATCAGGTGAGTTTACTCAAAGAATGAAAAGAATATATAAATCCAACCATATATGAATTTGTAAACAGATTTATATATAAAATCCATCTTTTTTTGTTTTCTTTTTATTTTCAGGATCAAACTCGCTCCAAAAGGGGCGAGAAAGAAACTATGAAAACGTCATCTACCCCCGACCACAAAGAGCACCGGTCGAGGGCCAAACACCCAAAAGATGGCGAGGAGGAGACACCTAGGCTGGGAAGGGAAAATGGACAACCCAAAACACCAAAGCCCCAATAAAAAAAATAACAGGATGGAGACCCGAACACCACCATCGACCTAACCCTAATCGAACGGTGACGAACCGGGAGCCACACACGGTAGGGAGACACGAGCAGAGGAGCCGGACGGTACCAGTAGGAAGGAGACAGGAGCCGGCCACGATGACAACCCGATCATGAAAGCCCCAACTCGGAGGTCGAAGGAGGTACACCAGCGACTTAGCCCTGTGTTTAAATCCCAAATTATTTTATCCTTGGCTACTTTGCAATTTTTGTCTTTTTTTTTTTTTTGACTATTTTGAAAAAATTCCCAAAATCAACTATTAAATGCTTCAATGTGAATCACTGAATCATATGCCATGTTATTGCTGTCCCATTTGATACAGCAATCAATATTCGTTAAAAAAATTTTTAAAAAGCATGAGGAATCCCAATAACAATTTAGCTTACTTGATAAGGAGATAGATTTAGGGTGTGTATGGAGCATGTAGAAGTACGTGATTTTTAAACTACTAAAAACACAAGGTTTAAGAAATAAACTTGGTATGAGGGCAATTTAAAAAGTTGGTGTTGAAATTTTACATATATACATATAAAAAAAAATTCTCATTTATTGATAATTTTGTTTTTCTTAATTTTTTTATTAAAAATGAATTTCTGGCTTTTCTTAGTTTTCTCTACTAAAAATGACTAATTAAATCATACATTTTAGGTTCTCTTCATTATATTTAAACAAAAACATACTTTTACATATATAAATAAAAATTCTCATTTATTGATATTTTATTTTTTCATATTTAAATTTAATGTATTTTTTCTATATACTTAAAAAATATTTTTCTTAAATATATGTAAAAAAAAATATTTAGTCCATCTTAAACGAAATCCTAGATCAGCCTAAGTAGACGTACCCTAGCCAAAGTATTGGATCATGACATCCAAACTTTTATTTACCACAAAAAAAATCGGTTAATTAAGTAAACCAACTTCCAATTAACAAGATGGAGACAACGCCATTGTACAAACGATTTACAAAGACAAAGGCCATCAATGATAGCAAGTCTGTCAGATGGGAAATCATGAGGGAAGTTAAAATGATCAAGAAACTTAGCGCTAGCTTTGACAGCATTGAGTTCAAGCACGGTTACCGAGAAGCAAACAAGACTACTGATTTTATTGCTAAGTCTAGAAGTACTATGACGATTTATAATCTCCCTACATGTAGGTATCTTTGTAACATCATCCGCTTGGATGATCATGGTAGGACCTCTACCTAATTTTCGCCCACTGTAAAAAAAAATATTTACAAAGACAACTAGTGCAAGTTAATTTGTTCTGCGTATGGAGAATAAATTAATACAATATTATAAATAATTTAGATAGATTTCAATAAATAAAAATAAAAATAATCTAAATATAAATCATTCTTGCTCTAAAAAATAATATAGATATAAATAAAATTAGTTCGATGGATTATAAAAAATCTAAGTATCTTTTATTTAGATTCTCTCAAAATATAAATAAAATTCACATTTATAAGGTATTTTTTTCTAATCTACCATTAATTGAATCTCATGTAATTTAATAAATAACTATTTTTTTTAAATATTTCAATTTTGTTTTTTATTAAATATATATTATATATTTATTAAATTAGTTTACTAAAATATATATCCATTGATGGATTGTGGCTACATAATATTTTGATAAATTACTTTGGTCTCAAAAAATAATATAGATATAAATAAAATAACACTCATCAAATACTACATATTTATCTACTAATATTTTTGGTTAGTATGTCTATGAAATATTTTTATTTATGTTATTGTCAATTAACTAATATATATATATATATATATATATATATATATATATATATATTGTGGTTTATATAACTTTCTATAAACTATGATAATATATTATTTTATTATTTTTTTCTAGAATCAACCACAACACGTTACATATGATTTTTTTCCCCTAAAAATCTAAAATCAACCACAATGTACTATATAGAATGGTATACATCAATTTTTGTGTGCTTAGGGTTTCTAAAATTGTGTATATATATTATTTTTAAATGAAAGAAAATAGACAAAAAAAGGGTGGAATTCAAAATATATCCGCGAAGAGGAAAATATTGTTTCATAAATGTTCACCGAAAAAAACAAGAGAGAATCGTTCCATGAATTTTTTTGGGTCCTACTATTTACACGGTGAAATTTTCGGCGTTTACACAGTTCGCAACCGCGCACTCACAATGCGCAGTTGCGTTTTTTTCTTTAAAAAAAGAAATACAAAAGCACTGCGGATCCGCAATCCGCGGTTGCGGATTTTTTATTATTAAAAAAAATTAGTCCCTCAAGAGAAGATAACGTTGAAAAATTTAGCTACTGAGGGCGACTGAAAATATAGCACAGAGAACAAAAATGGCGGTGCAGTTCAATCTCACCGCTTCCTCGTCTTCCTCATTTTCTCCATGGCGGATTGTTAATCTCAATCTCTCTCCTATCCCTCTCTCCGCGACTACCAAGAAGCTATCAACACTGATTTCGCCCTCAAAGCCGTTCTCTCTCGGGCTAAACTCCGAGTTCTCCATCTCCTTCCAGGATCCGCAGAATCCATGCTTCAAACGCTGGGCCTCCAATGGTAGTCGGCTAGAGGCGAGGAAGACAATAGATCTGGGATGGGTATTCGATCGATTTCATTTGGAATCGAATTTTTTGGATCTGGGCGTCCAATGGAAGAATCCCTTCTTTGTCGGCCATGGATTCCGTCTCCCACTAGGGGAACACCTTGCTGGTCGAAGTGAACCCGGAGATCCACGACCTTATCGAGAAGGAGAAGCGTCGCCAATGCCACGGGATCAAGCTCATCGCCTCCAAGAACTTCATCTCCTTCGTTGTCATCGAGCCTCTCGGGTGGGAGGACTTGGAAGGGTGGAGGGAGAACCCAGTGGTGAGGAGTTGGGCGGAGGTGGGCGCCGGAGAGGAGGCCCGTCCACATTGTTGTTGTGTAGAGGAGGATTACAGGGGATCTGGGATGACGAAATGTTTGCATCCGCGCAGAACGCATAAGTTGTCGGTGGGCCCACCATCCTCGCGCACTTGCACTCCGCGATTGAAATCCTCTACCGTGTAATTGGCAAAAAAAAATTGACCGTGTACATAGCAATCGGGGAAATCCTCTACCGTGTAATTGGCAAAAAAATTGACCGTGTACATAGCAATCCCGATTTTTTTTATTTGATAAGGTAAGGATTCGAAGTTCAGACAGGTCTGACTCCTCGAGTGACCGACAAAGTCGCGAGACAGCGAACCATCAAATATACAATCTAAAATAGAAAGGTGCAATACAAACAGTGACAAGCTAATAGATCCATGAATTTGATTAAACCATTAATTTGAGCCCTATGTTTAATGATATAGAAAGAATTAGGGCTTGTTTGGTATCCATTCCCTGGAATCAAAACTGGGAATTGTAATAGATGATTCCCGATTTAAGTGTTTGGTATGATAAAAATTTGGAATCGTAATTATTTTCGGGAATCATCCATTCCCAACTTTGTAGTCCATTTCATTCCCATCAAAACTAGGTAATCCTTCATTTCAACCCATAAATCCATCAATTCTCCATTATTATTGTTGTTGTTATTATTATTATTATTATTATTATTATTATTATTATTATTATTATTATATTATATTATATTATATTATATTATATTATATTATATTATATTATATTATATTATATTATATTATATTATATTATATTATATTTGGGAGTTATAGATTTTTTTACTCATTCTCTTATCCTAATTTAATATATATGTAAGTTTTTTTTTAAAAAAAATAAAACACATTTTTTAGCAACAAAACATTTTAAAAAAGACTAAATAATAAAAGGCATATATAAAAGAAAAAATGATAAAAAATAATGCGAAGTATCTGCATTGAACAAAAATAATATATACGATCTTCAAAAATTATCTTTAAAAATGATCATTTGATGTACAAACTGAATTTTTTTTCAAAATATTCATTAAAAAATAATTAATTAAAAAAATATTCAATGTTTCAAAATATTTACAAAAATATTCATTTTTTGCAGATGTGGCAGAAAAACGCGGTCCCAGACCGTGTTTTATTCATAAGGTGAAAATTTTTAAATTGAAATAAAAAGTGACAAAAAAATTAACAAAAGAAACGCGGTTTCAAACCGCGTTTCTATTGTTAATTTTATTTTGGGGTGAAATAGGTAATTTTTAAATATTTTTACATCAGACACGCGGTTGTAAACTGCGTGTTTTTTTTTTGGAAAATTGAAAGCATGGAACGAGCAGACGGGGAGGGAGAATTTGGGCCGCCGGGGGTGGACGGGGTTGCAAACTGCGTTTTACCCAGAACACGCGGTTGCAAACTGCGTGTCGTTTTTCGGCCACATCTACAAAAAAAATAAATATTTTTGTAAATATTTTGAAACATTAAATATTTTTTTAATTAATTTTTCTTAGTGAATATTTTTTTAAAAAATTCGTACAAACTATCGTCGCGTCATATTAACCAAAATGAATTCCGGTAAATTTTATGACCAAATAGGTGATCGACATGGCAACCAAAAAAAGTAATTGGGGTAAAAATTGTAAATAATGACAAATACAGGTCGAACAATCAACTTGATCGCATTAATGCACTTTATGGTTACTCAAAGATCTCCGGTATGGCTGTCCCTCCCCTGTCTCTCTCTTAATCTCTTCAATTTTTGTCTTTTTAACTTATTATTTTAATTTTAATTTTTCTTTTCTTTTTTTTTTTTAAATTGGGGGTGTGGAGGGACAAACAAGGGACAGGGTATTTGGGTATAGGTGATCTCATTTGCTCCAATACCATATATGTCCAGAAGGTCTTAATTAGTGCTTTAGAGGGTTGGAAATTGGAATTGAATCCTTCTATTCAATTCTATCCGTGGACGGTACAATAATGGAACAATCTTGGAAATCAATTTCTCTTTCTCCGGCCAAATCATTTATAATTAATTAGTAGATACTTAAAATGGCCACCAGAAACAATATATATACATATACTAAAACTGATGTATAGCGTCCTATATGGCGCGTCGTGGTTGATTCTATAAAAAAAATCCTATGTGGCACGTTGTGGTTGATTCTAGGGGAAAAAATTAATAAAATAATATGTTATCATAGTTTATAGAAAGTTATATAAGGCACAATATCTATATATAGAGGATGGATCAAATGTTAACAACTCTTAACATGTTAAATGTTAACAAATCTGGGTCATTCAATCATATGAAATGAAGGGCTGAGATTAGTTGTGTTTAATTATAATTAAATAAAAAAAAAAGTCCAAAAATATAGAAGATGGCTAATGGTGCGCGTGTACTACAACTTCACAAACCTAAAGATATTTAATCCACAATCCTCCCTAACGAAACATCAGATGAGAAAGGTGGCTCCCGTGACCGGCGAAGACAAAGGCGGAGGAGATGGTTGAGGAAACGGCGACGAAGGCAGCACCATGACTTCGGCAAAGGCGTCCACCACATCGCTTCCCCTCCTCCAAAACGCGCCGCCAAGCGCCGGCGCCTGCATCATCGATTTCGCCACCACAAGGCTTGATCTTGAGTCTCCGGGCTCAGATCCGGCCAAACCACCACAGCTACTGGCTTCTCCGCTACCAGCTCTCTCAGATCCAAGAGGTTTGAAGACATACCCATCATTGCACCGGCCAGATCTGGATTAACGGAGCACTGTTCATCTTCCCTAACCCTCTTCGTCCATCTCTGCCTCATGTGGAAGGTTCTAGTAAGTTGCTGGATCGAAGATTCGAATCTTCAATCGAAATGGAACTGGACTCGGGAGGTAAGGGATTCATGGTATTATTGGTTTGTGTGAGATTAAATTGGGATGTTTTCATGGTGTTTTAAGCATTGAGAGTCTGGAGGAGTTTCGGCAAAATTGTTGATGAATTTATTGAATGTTCGACAAGTTTAGAGCAACTATTCGTTGATAATTAGAAATTATTCATATGTATAGGGGCAATTATATGTATGTTTTTTTGAAATTTAAACTCTGTCTAAATATTTTTATGAATTTATTGACTATTCAGCAAATCCAGAGTCACTATTCGTTGATAATAAGGAAGTATTCAGATGTATGTGGGTATTTAGACGTGAGCTTCTTGAAATTCAAACTCTATTTAAAATTGTTCATTAATTTATCATATATTCGGCAAATTCAGAGTCATTATTCGTTGAAAATCAGAAATTATTCATATATAAATTGTTCATGAATTTATCGAATATTCAGCGAATTCAGAGTCATTATTCGTTGATAATCATGAATTATTCATATATATACAGGGGCAATTAGAGATTGGTTTCTTGAAATTCAAGCTCATGAATTTATCGACTATGACTATTCGGCAAGTTCAGAGTCACTGTTCGTTGATAATTACAAATTATTCATATGTATATGGGGCAATTAGATATAGGTTTGTTGAAATTTAAACTCTGTCTAAAAATGTTCATGAATTTATCGACTGTTCGGCAAGTTCAGAGTCACTATTCTTTAATAATAAGGAATTATTCGTTAATAAGGAACTATTCGTCAGTATTCATCGAAATCTAAGCTAATGGGAAATAACGAGCAGGTGGATTATTAATTGATCATGTGATTCCCCTATGGTAAAAATATATTTTAAAAAGGTAACATATATTAACTAGTTAATTTTTTTAACAAAAATCAAGATGGGGCTAGCACTATCCATGTACGTTATTTTCCAAATTCAAAGGTTGTGGAGGAGAGTGGGTTACACACACCACATTATGAGGGTGAGGAGCAATATGAGTGGGACCCATGATTTTTTAAGCAACAAAAAAAGAAAATCCACAATTAATCTCAACCTTCAATTTTTCATCAATCAAGGGTCTATATTTGTTAACACAAAACACAATAAGAGATGATTACACATGACCCATCCTCTCTCTCTCTCTCTCTATATATATAGTGTATGGATCATTTGTACACAACCCTTAAAGTGTACTTTGTTCACAAATATTATTCGGTGAAATGTGAAACATTATTCGGTGAAATTTGAAGCATTATTCGGTGAAATGTGAAACATTCTACCGAATACTGTTATGTTTTCTTTTTCATTTCAATTCAGATGAAAACGTTCCAATTCCACTGAATAATTTGTATCATAACAGTATTCGGTAGAATGTTTCACATTTCACCGAATAATGCTTCAAATTTAACCGAATAATGTTTCACATTTCACCGAATAATATTTGTGAACAAGGTACACTTTAAGGGGTGTGTACACCCGAAGCACACCCTATATATATATATATATATTAGTTAATTGACAAAATCATACATAAAAAATATTTTATAGTCGTAATTACCAAAAATATAAATAGATAAATATGTAGTATTTGATAATTACTATTATATTTATATCTAGATTATTTTTGAGGAAATGGCAGCCAATATACCAATTTTTTGGGGTGCTTGCAAAAATAGACCCCCCTGGCCCAAATTGCAAAAATGACAAAAAGGTCCAATTTTTTTTGCAAAACTAACCGGTTAGTTTCACCTCCTATTACAGGTTAACTGGAACTTCAAAAGGCACCTGTTTGTCAGAGAGGGAGAACCCGACCGCCATTGATATAGCTTCAAGGGAGGAGAAAGAGGAGAAATAGCGCCACCAAAGATGCACTCGGTTGCGACAAGGGAAGTCGGAACTGAGAGAGAGGAGAGAAACCCTCAGGGACGAACCGTCATTGAAGAGAGGGGAGACAACTTATGGGACGAACCTCCATTGAATAGAGGTTAGCTCTCATTCTCTATCTCTATTCTACCTCCTTTAATGGCATTTTAGGGTTTCAATTTATGGAATTTAGAGTTGGGGTCCTTGGGGAGAATGGGGTTCAAAATATTTGAATGTACAAACCCTAACCTTATGGTAGTGGACGGTTTGGGGATAGGGGTGGGGATTCGCCATTGATGCTTAGTTGAGGATGAAATTGAAGGTCCAAATAGGGTAGAAACGAAATGAAAACCCCCATGAAAAAATGAAAATTGGATTTCGAAAACTAGCTTGTCAAGGGCTAGCGGAGTCGTTCATCTGGATTGGGGAAACGGTTGAATGGCTAGGTTTAGTAATTTCTGTGTTGGCTTTGAATTGGGGAATTAGGGGAGAGATGGGTTTCGAATGATGTTGGATGTTGTAAAGGGGATGGAGAATGGTATACGAAATGGGTGCGTATGAGTTTGGAAATTGGGGACGAAGGAAGAAAGAAGAGGCATCGAGAGAGGAGGAATCCGGCAAAGGAGAGATAAGCGAAGGCGAAGGGAGGCCGATGGTGAGAAAATTGGTGTGAAACCAAGTTAGTAAACCCTCATCTTTTAGTGTTGGATTCAATCCTAAATCTTATGTACATAAAATTTATGTCAAACCCTATCTAGATCGTTTTTTTTTAAATAGGGGGTGAAGGAATTTTAAGGATTCGAATGTATCTCATTCATAAGTCTCTGATATGTGTATTGCATAAGTTTGTGAGAGTTCAGACTATATTGTGTAGTTGTGTCATTTGTTGCATTCTTGATTCGTTTCAGTTGAGCATTTGACGATATGAGCATCTGTTTGAATAGCATCTCTTTTAGTGGAGCATATGAGCATGTGTAGTTGTGTCATTTTTGTAGTTGTTTGATCTGTTTAGTGTTTTTTGTAGTGGCAGAGATATTATTTTTACTGGCAAGAATTATGACTATACTGGCAAGGATTTTTCCTATATTGGCACTAACTTGTACACTTGGATCACAGATTAAATCCCCTGCCGCGTGTGTACTGTAAAAGGAAAAAACGCTCTTAAGCCGTCGAGCAAGAAGGTAAATACCTGTATATTGGCACGTCGAATAATTTCCTGTATTTGTGTTGGTGCTGTAAATCGTTTCGTGTGATATATGTGCAGCCGACATTAGCTCTCCCCCCGGAGAAGTACTTCAGATGGAGGTCCAACCACTTCTCCAAGATGGCCCTCCTGGATCGCATGGACGAAGGCCTCGCTACTGTAGACTGGAAGATGTTGAAGGAAAGCAAGCTTGGAGGCATTGTGATGATCGGGAATCATGTCCCTTACTGAAGCTTGCTCTCCTCCTCGTCATAGAGGTAATCCTCCTGCCAGGGGGTATCAGCAAGAATATATGTCAAAGGATGGGTCATGCGCCTCGTTGAAGACATAATGATATTCGTTTATCTGTCCTGGCACTTTACTATTGCTGTTTGTGTTGGACTTATATATTCTATTTTGAAGTTAGGGTACTCGTCAAATTGGTTACACATTTTCTTAAAACTTTAGGGTTATGTAAGGGTGACATAACTAACAGCTTCATTCAAAACAAACAATCCAATTGGTTATATCTTTTGTTTGTGTTGGACTACTTTTGTTTGTGGAGGCCTGAGGCTGACGGCGGCGGGGTGGAGGGCGGCGGTCGTGGTTCGCATCTTAGGCAACCAAAATGGACAACCACATACTGTAACTGACGTACATATATGCAAAATAACAAAAACCAACCTTCGGCAACTCAAAGAATGTCGTTTATCCTAGCTATCCTTGAGGTGAGAAGTTCCTGAGGTAGACGAGATCCAGCAAGGGTTAGTCTTATATTGGCTAAGAGATCGTAGTCAGTGGCTAGGCAACAGTAGTTACTGGCTAGTAAGCATAAATCGTAACTTTTTCTTTTTTTTTAGGCCAAGTGAAACCATGTATAGGGTTGTATGGAATTTTTTTGTGTTTCAGCACCTAGTTAGTATTTCTTTTTACTTTGTAACAAGCTTTGAGGACTTTTTCACCTTGCCACGCAACGCTTTCTTATGTCCTCCGACACTTCCGGCGAAGGAACTCTCCCCGAGACGGGTACTTACTTGTCTCCATTATCTTGCTCCTAACGGACCAAAACGGCATGCTCTCCTCTATGAGCATTGTCCCCTCCTCCATGTCCACGTCGGCAGCTTTACCTTTCATCTCCGGAGTAACGATTGTCGGTTCTGCCCAGGTTTTCTGGTTTATCTTGCCAGTTGTGTGAATTTCTGTGCCAGCTGAATTGTTGTCTTTGCCATCCAAATGGTTATCCATGTCATACTCCAAATTGAGATCAAGATAGGATGTAGACCCAACTTTACTTCGAAATATTTTTTTCATAAACATATTTAAAGTGGGTGTCCATAGATAGATAAAATTAAATTAAGTTCAAAAATAAATTTATTTTTTAATTTTAACAAATAAAAATGGCCGAAAATTAGTTTAGAACAATTAAAGTGAGTCTCTCTCTCCTTCTCTCTCTACCCCTCTCTCTCTCCCTAGCCTTGGTTACCTTTAACCGGTTGGGAAGGTGTCCAAAATTTTTGCAAAAATGACATTTTGTCATTTCCATGCAAATTATTCCCCCATGGTTATTTTTGCAAACTTCACTTTTTTTGGTATATTGGTGCAAATTGGAATTTTTTTTAAAATATTCACTAAAAAATAAATAATTACAAAAATATTCACATTTTAAAACTATTTACGAAAATATTCATTTTTGTCAGATCGGGCAGAAAAACGCGGTCTGAGACCGCGTTTTATTCAGAAGGTGAAAATTTTAAAATTGAAAGAAAATGTGAGAAAAACTTAACAAAAGAAACGCGGTTTCAAACCGCGTTTCTATTGCTAATTTTATTTCCGAGTGAAATGGGCAATTTTTTAATTTTTTCACACTAGACACGCTGTTTGAAACCGCGTGTCTTTTTTTTTTGGAAAATTGAAAACTGGAACGTTGTGGGAGGATTCTGGTCGCCGGAGGAGAAAGGAGGGACACCGGAGGAGGGAGGAGAGGCCGGACAGAGGAGGCGATGCCGGATCCGTTGGAAGGGGAGACGCCGGAGGCAGAACGCCAGCCCGGAGCGGGAGAATTTTAGATCCGAAGAGGAAGGGGAGACGCCGCGCAGGCGGTGGTCCGATCCCAGCAGAAGACGCGGTCTCCCACGGTCTCCGACCACTGCTTCCACCGCCACACCAACGCCGCCCCATCCCAGCAGCAGATCCGACCCCCCTGAGCCCGAGACAAACCACAGCAGGCCCTCTTCGCACCCATCCTCGCAACACCCTCACAACCCCACCTCCCTCACACTCGCCCTCCCTTCTCCAACCCTCTCCCGGCCACTTCTGACACCGACAACACCGCAGCGCCACCGCCCCACCAGAGCCGGCCAGCAGCACCGCAGCGCCACCGCCCCACCAGATCCGGCCACAACACCCCTCCTTCGCACCTCTGATGAAGACGGTTCCCCTTTTAATTTTCCATTAAAAAAAATAAAAAATAAGAGACGTGGTTTGAAACCGCGTCTCTAGGGTAAATTTTTTACCTAATTACATAATTTAACCCAAAATAAAATAAATAAATAAAAACGCGGTCTCAGACCACGTTTTTTATTTATTTTTTACTGAGCATTTACTCTAATTTCAAGTTTTTCACCTCATGAATAAAACGCGGTATGAGACCGCGTTTTTCTGACAACCCTGCAAAAAATGAATATTTTTGTAAATATTTTCAAACTTGGAATATTTTTGTAATTATTTATTTTTTCATGAATATTTTGAAAAAAAATTCCGATTGGCCATTATTTTTTGGTGGAAAAAATTATTTATATCAAAATTAAATATTTAATAATTGTTATTTATTTTTATCTATATTATTTTTTAGACCAAAATACTTTATCAAAGTATTACGTAGCCACAATCCATCAGTGGATAGATATTTTAGTAAATTAACGTAATAAATATATACTATATATCTAATAAAAACAATGTTAAAATAATTTTAAAGAACAGTTATCTATTAAATTACATGAGATTAATTATTAATTGTATATTAGAAAAAAATAACCTTATAAATATGAATTATATATATATATGTTTTGAGATGATCTAAATAAAAGATATTTAGATTTTTTTATAAACCGTTGAACTAATTTTATTTATATTTATATAAATATATTAATGTATTCTCCGTACACAGGACGGGACCTACACTAGTTAATTATATTCAAGTAAAAATCGAAATCGAAGCCTAGATTTGAATTTTCAATTTTCTGAAACGTACCCTAGATCTATATTTTTCCATGGTTCAATGTCGGAAGATTTGGCAATCGGCATATATAGCCATTTTGATTTGTGGTTCTGTGATCAGGAAGATTTGTGTGTTCTCACTTGTAATTGAGTGATGATATATTCCTTTCTTGGCCTTTGGCTAAGATCAAGAATGTGGCGAGGAAGACAATGTATAGATTATTATTTTTGTCAGGAAAATAATGAAGATAGTTTATATATGAAATAGTCAATTCTAAATATGGTATTAGTTTTTATTGATACTTAGTATTATTCTTTTTTTTTGTCATTTTTCCTTTATAAAATATTATTTCTTTTATTGATTTTTAAAAAATATCATATTTATTAATAATAAATATAAAATTTAAATCAACATTATTTATTATTTTTATAATTTTTATTATAATTAATGTGACGGTGGTAGCGAACTGGCACTGGTAGGTGCGTTTTCCTGTGCTCAAAATAATTTAAATTTTAGATAAATTTCAGATTCCCAAATTTTATAATTTCCAACTATATAGAAATTGTGAATAACATTACGAATTAGTCCATAACACGAATGGCACGCAACACTTATGGAAACATAAACTATTTGATCTCAAAATCCAGACCATAACCCAAACTTAAAAAAAAGACCCACAAAACAACACTTAAAAAAACAAATTGGCCTTTCACATTATTCTAAATCATCTTATAAAAAAAAACAAGAAGATAATGTCAGGCCACAAGCACCACCATTTTTAAGATAAAAACACGAAGTTAAAAACATAGTTTTATTTTTATTTCATCCCGATCTAAATCCCTAATCCCTTGGCCTGGTGGTAGTGGTGGTGGTGGTGGCCGCCGTGACGTCATCGTCGTGCTCCGCCATCCCAAACGCGTGTTTAACAGCGTCGGTGGCGCCCTGCGCCATGCTCATCACCTGCTCCCCGGTCTTCTGCAGTATCCCGCCGGCCTTGTCCTTGCCGGCAACGGCCGTGTCTCGGGCCGATTGGGCCGTCTCCGAGGCCTTCTCCTTGGTGGCCTGGGCCGCTCCGGCGGCCTTGTCTTTGACTGCCTGGGCCTTGTCCGAAGTGTAGCTGCCCGTGCGGTCCTTATCCTCTTGGGCCTTATCCTTGGCCCAGTGGGCCGTGTCTTTGGTCTTGTCTGTTGCCTGTTGGGCCTTTTGGGCCGCTGCGTCCCTGACTGTTTGGGCCTTGTCCTTCACTGTGTCCGCTGCTTCTCTCCCCTTGCCCATCATCTGGTTTGTCTTCTCCTGTTGTGATGCCACCGGAAAAATACAATTAAACTAATTGAATTAGTACATAAATATAAAGAATTGACAATAACGAATCTGATTTCTTGAGTTTTTTTTTTATTATTAAGAAAGGAATTCGCGACATTAGAGGCAATTCGAGAGATCGATCAAGTCGACAAAAATACAGAAAGTGTATTCCATGCATTGCACTGTAAGATATAAGCCTATGTTTTTTGGGGGACAAATAAAAAAAATGTGTAAGATTAACCCTGTGTCTTTTTGGGGACACATAAAAATTTTATTTATATTTTTGCTTCAATGATTTTATATTTTTCTAGTAATAACTAAAGAAAACACTTAAGTACTAAATAAAACTTTCAAATTACAAAGATACTATGTTCAATATTACTGTTAAGCAAGCACATTAATTTTTTTAAAAGCACATTGATTTTAAAAAAATGTAGAAAAATAGCAATAGTTGTAAAAGCCAAAAAGAAAATGGAAAAAATGTACCTGGGCTTGGCCCTTGGCCTCTCCAACCTTGTAGCTTTGCTTATCGGAAGACATGATCGATGGTGCTGAATATTTTTTAGGGTTTACGAAACGAAATTAAAACCTCTCGGATAGATCTTCTGTGTGAGAAATCTGAATTGTTAGTTAATTGACGATGTGTTTTGGTGCATGGTTGCTTAGTTGATTCATATACTTATAAGAAATTGATACTCTGCAGTGGCTGCCACGTGTCTCTTGCATGGACACGCGTCCCACACGTGTCACCGTGTGCGAGCTGCACGTAGTGACAAGACTTATACAAGTTCTATTGATCTGATTTTAATATAGGTGCGGTTCGTGATTGAGCCATTTGTAGTTTGGGAAATTGGGTTTTGATTTTTATATGGGACAGATAAACTAATGTGTAAATGTGTGGCTTGTGATTGAACCATTTGCAAGTGTTGGGAGTTGAAATGGAGTTTGCTAAGTTATGTCTTGATAGACTTGAGTGATCGAGGGCTATTAAAGATTTCTTTAACAAGCGGGTGACTCAATGATAAAGAGTGAATGAAAAGTTTCGGATTTGATTTCTGTTTTCACTCTTTTTTTTTCGATGAAAATTAAAGTTTATCTTTCTCTTGATCACCTCCGTCACTCAAGTAGAACATAATGACACAAGATACCTTATGACATGGTTAAAATGATTTTTTATAACATTGTCACCAAATATTGTCATTAACATAGTATTGTCATAAATAGTGTCATAAATGACTACATAATATCATCACCAACTACACAAAAAATTGAGAAATAAAAATTGTTACCATTGAGAAATAAAAATTGTTACCATCACCGTGATACCGTTAACACTAAAATTTCGTCCAAATTCAAGTTTCATGAAACTTTGTTGCTGGATTAGCTTGTTTTACCAAATAAATCTAGATTATGAATAAAATTATATATATAATTTTATTCATAATCTAGATTTATTTGGTTAATCGAACCTCACAAAAGAAAAAGCCCTAGTGGCCCAGTTCAAATCTGCTACTCCACAAACACGCCCCCACAACCCCATCCCACGAAATTATTTATCTTTAAATTAATATTAAAAAATATTTAGCTTTAATATGATTATTATAACATATGTAGAAAAAAAATCTCAAAAAATCCCTTTACAAAAATTCTAATAATTAAAAGAGATAGGAAGATTTTTAAAAGTTGTAAAAAATTGTTGTTATACTATATAATTTTTTAAATTTTTTATAAAGTGATTTTTGAAGATTGTTTTTTCAAATACTCCGTGATTATGTGAAAGCTAAATATATTTTTAAATTTTTTTTGAAAAGATTTGCACCGGCCAATCCCCTAGCCACTACAAACTCTTAAGAGCATTTTTAATAGTGGTATTCTAGTTGAGTATCATAACCTATTAAAAAATTAAAAAATACCGTAGTACAAAAGTGGGGGAGAACCAATAAAGTGAGTACCATAATATGATACTCCTCTCACATAATTAACATTGGTTTGATAAAAAAATCTGACATTTAATTTTATTTTCTTTTTTTAAATTAGTTATGATACTCTTAGTACCACCATTAAAGATGGTCTAACGGCTCATACAAGTATGCAGGGTGACGGGATATGGGTGACGACTGATGAGACATTTATTTGCATTGTACATCGTTCAAGGAATTTTCAACAACAAAAATCAAAATGATGCGAGTAAGACCACACAATTCCTCATATGGTTTCCAACCACATATATTCACTCCTTATGAATCACCTTATACATGCGCGCATAGTATGTATTCATTCTATTATTATTTGGCCGAGTAAATTAACATAAACGTGCCATTTAATTGACGACCTATGAAGAAAGCTCAATTAAGCTTTCCTACCTCCAACAATGGAGGTTCTGGTTTTAGTTTGTTAGAACAGAGAGGAAGAGAGAGTTTTAGAACTGACGTTTTTGTATTTCTGTTCAATTAGTTCAGTTACAACAAACTGATTTGTATTTATACACATGAGGTGGAATGTCTAAACTACCCCTTGTATTACATCTTCAACCTCAGTCCTCATATACTCAATAGGCCTCCCTCAAGCTGGACCTGTTGTGACAACAAGTCCAAGCTTGGAAGACAAATGCCGATGCTGTTCTTCTCCCAAGGGCTTGGTGAATATGTCAGCAATCTGAGATTGTGATCTAACAAAAGTTGGAGCAAGAAATCCTTCCTGGAGACGCTCCCTAACATAATGACAGTCCAGTCGTAGGTGTTTGGTACGTTCATGAAAGATGGGGTTCTCTGCAATATGAATTGCGGCTTTATTATCACAATGCAATGGAATTGGTTTAGGAACCTCACATTGGAGACCATTCAAAATGGAATCCAACCAGACCAACTCTCCTGCAGCCTTGGACAAACACCTATACTCTGCTTCTGTTGAAGATTTTGAGACAGTAGGTTGCTTTTTCGTCTTCCATGAAACTAGAGCAGTTCCCATGAATACACAAAATCCTGATAAAGATCGACCCGTAAACATGCAATTTCCCCAGTCTGCGTCACAGAAAGCATTGAGATGCAGGTGATTATTTGAAGGATACATCAATCCTAGATTGAATGTGCCTTTAAGGTAGCGAACAACATGTAATGCAGCTTGCCAATGGGGCAGACGAGGAGTACCCATGAACTGACTTAGATGCTGCACAGAATAGGAAATATCTGGTCTAGTCATATTGAGATACAGCAACCGACCCACCAATCTTCTGTACTTCTCAGGATCCTCAAGTTCTTCCCCAACATCAGTGCTCAGCCTCAGTCCTCGAGGCATTGGAAAACCACATGGTTTGCAGTCACTCATCTGTGTATCATTTAGTATGTCAAGCACATACTTTCGTTGGTTTAGCAAGGTGCCCTTTTCTGTACGAGATACTTCCAATCCCAGAAAATATCTAACCTCTCCCAAATCCTTGATGGTGAAGGCTGTATGAAGAGCATCTTTAATGAACTGAATTTCAGATGGATCATCCCCAGTGATTAAAAGATCATCAACATACACCAATATCACCACAATCCCAGCAGTCACCTTCTTGATGAAAAGGGAAAAATCAAACATAGATTTCTCATAACCATGACCAATAAGAAACTTGGACAGCTCAATGTTCCATTGCCTTGAAGCTTGCTTAAGTCCATACAAGGACCTTTTGAGCTTGCATACTTGACTAGGTTCAGCTAGCTCATATCCTGGAGGAATTTCCATATATACCTCCTCATCCAAGAAGCCATGTAAAAAGGCATTATTTATGTCTAATTGATGTACACACCAATTTCTCATTGTTGCTAAAGCAATCAACAACCTTACTGTTGTGAACTTTGCAACTGGAGAAAATGTGTGTTTAAAATCCTTCCCTTTAACTTGATTATACCCCTTGGCCACTAACCTTGCTTTATACCTTTCTACTGTCCCATCTGGCTTGAATTTAATTTTAAACACCCATCTGCACCCAATGGCAGTCTTACCAGCAGGCAAAGCAGTCAACTCCCAAGTCTGATTTGTCTCTAGAGCCTTTAGCTCCTTTTTCATAGCTTCAATCCACAAAGGATCAGATTTGGCTTGATGATATGTAGAGGGTTCAGGGATAGACAAAACATTGGCCAAGGAAGCAACATATTCAGGTGGATAGAATAGTTGATTGTCCACAGATGAAACCATAAAGGAATGTGACATAGATGATGACAAAGTGGGGCAGTAAAAATCTTTGAGATGCTTTGGAATTTGAATTTGTCTAGATGGACGAGGTGGCTCAGAGGAATTCAATGGTTGAGGTAAGATAGGAGGAGAGACAGCTTCTGTAGAATTTGTGGGAGAAGGATCAAGTAGCAAATTTTGGGATGAAGATGACAAGGATGTGTCTGAGACAACATCAGGTAATGAGTTTATTGGATCATCTGGTACTGCAGGAATAGGATCAATAGACACAGATGTATCATGAGCAGGGTTTACCAAGGGCAGGCTAGGTTTGGACACTTGGGTTTGTTCAGCAGTTAATTGCTTTGCAAATGGAAAGGAGTTCTCATAAAAGAGGACATCTCTACTGACAAGGACTTTACCTTCGTCTAAATCATACACCTTATAAGCTTTGTGACCAGTGGGATAACCAAGGAACACACACTTCCTAGCTTTTGCAGCAAATTTGTCTTTACTCGACCCTTTCTTCAATGTGTAACATAGACATCCAACCACTCTCAATCGACTGTAATCAGGACTCTTCCCATACAGTCTTTCATAAGGTGTGGACCACTGTATTACTGAAGATGGCATGAGATTTATGAGATATGTGGCAGACAAAACACACTCTCCCCAAAATTTCAAAGGCAAGGATGCATGCAGACGAATGGCTCTTGCTGTCTCTATCAAATGCCTATGTTTTCTTTCCACTCTACCATTTTGTTGTGGCACATATGGGACTGACTGTTGATGAACAATTCCTCTGTTCTTCATGAATGACTGACATCTAAGAAATTCAGTTCCATGATCACTACGGATCACCTTTACTTTAGCTTGAAATTGTGTCTCAATCATCAAAACAAATTCTGAAATAATTCCTGCAACCTGAGCTTTATCAGAAACCAGATGTGTCCACACAGCTCTGCTAAAATCATCTAATATGGTGACAAAATAACGAGCACCATTGATACTTTGAACCTTATATGGCCCCCACAAGTCAACATGTATCAAATCAAATTTGTCATTAGCAATAGAAGTGCTTAGATCAAACGGAAGAGATTGATGTTTAGCCAACACACAAGGCTCACAAAAACTATCTGAATCTCTAGAAAACTTGCAACCTTGAACATGTTGCAACTTTGAAAAAGATATATGTCCCAACCTACTGTGAAGCAAGAGACTAGAAGGAACTTCACTACTTAAACTCCTTCCATCAGTAGCTCCTGCTATATGCTCATCTTCATGATTGAATGAATTTGTTCCTGCAACCAACTGTGCCTTGAATAGCTGCTTGGTGACTCTATCAGCACTCAACACAGCCTTCCCATTCTTAGGGTCCTGAAATACACACTTTGACTGTTTAAAGATCACTTCAAGATCTGTAGTATCAACTATCCTTCCAACAGACAACAAATTAATCTTGAACTCAGGAATAAAGAATACTTCTTGTAATACCAAGCCACAAGTTAACCTGATATCCCCAACTTCTCTAACTTGTCTAACATAACCATCAGGCAAACATACTTTGATGGGTCGACTAAGTACTCTCCTATTCCTCAAAAACTGACTGTTGCATGTCATATGATCTGTAGCCCCTGAATCAATAATCCACATACTGGAATTCTCAAAACTGAATCTAGAGGAATTCAAAGCATAAACTGTACCTGCAAAACTTGTGGAAGGCATGATCTCCTTCCCTTTCATAGCCTTCAATACCTCTTGACATACTGCACTGACAAAGGACATATCCATAGATCCTCTTTTCTCAGATATATCATCATCATCTCCCAGAGGAGATTCAACACAGCCAGATACTGTGGCAGCTGTCCTTGGTTCCCCTTTCCCTTTTGAATTCTTGAACCAATCTGGATATCCAATGATCTTGAAGCAACCATCAACAGTATGTCCTTTCATTCCGCAGTGATTACACTTTTTATCAGATTTATCCACCTTATCTTTCTTAGGGTTCTTCTTGTCACCATAGGACTTGTTGACAGATAAGGCACTTGCATCTGACGTCTGTCCTTTTCCATCTCCTACAACCCCTGTAGCAACTTGCTGCACCAGATAATATGCTTTATCAACAGTCGGCAATGGTTCTGTTGCAAGAATTTGATTTCTTGCACTGTCATAGCAATCATTCAGTCCCATAAGGAACTGAAGTAATTTGTTATGATTATCCAGTTCTGTCATCTTCTTTCTCATCTCACAAGAACACCTATTAAATGCGCCGCAAGTACATTTGGGCACACCTTCCAAACTCAAGATTTCGTTCCACAGTTTCTTGATCTTCCCATAGTAAGCAGTCACAGACAAGCTTCCCTGCACTGTATTACACAGATTTTTCTTCAGCTGATACAACAAGGGACCATTCGATTGAGCATAACTTTCGATGATTTCCAACCACAACTCTCTCGAAGACTCAGCGTACATGAATCCTTCTGCCAGACTTGCCACCATTGAATTCAAGATCCAACAGCGGACCATGTAGTCACAGCGTTGCCATCTTTGACGATCTCCTGGACCAACATCCTCTGCCTGTGTGCTGCCATCGATGAATCCTATCTTGTACTTGGCGCCAAGTGCCATCTGTACACCACGACTCCAACTCAGAAAGTTGGATCCATTGAAGGCAGTCGCTACGAGCTGCGCCCCGGGATGATCTGAATTCGACAGCCACAAAGGATCATTCATGCTACCTCCGTTGCCGATATCTCCAAGACCTTGATTCTGTGGCTCCATTTCTGCAGCGGATCTTCAATCTTCAGCAATCGGATCTTTCCGGATGCTCTGATACCATATGAAGAAAGCTCAATTAAGCTTTCCTACCTCCAACAATGGAGGTTCTGGTTTTAGTTTGTTAGAACAGAGAGGAAGAGAGAGTTTTAGAACTGACGTTTTTGTATTTCTGTTCAATTAGTTCAGTTACAACAAACTGATTTGTATTTATACACATGAGGTGGAATGTCTAAACTACCCCTTGTATTACATCTTCAACCTCAGTCCTCATATACTCAATACGACCCTAATTAATGAAGTTTACCTAATCACTTGGGTGCTAGTAGCTTAACACATAAACCTAAAATCAATTGGCAACTTAACACATAAACCTAAAGCCAATTGGCAATATGTGAGACTTTTTTAATCTCTTCAATTCGCATCTCAACAAATCTGTTGAGATTGGAATATGGGGTTGTGTTATATTGAAAATATGGAGGTAACATGAACAACATATAAGCTTGGCGGGCTACTCCTCTCATTACCAATTGGTTTTGAGATGGAATCCCGTTGGATTTGTATGTTGTTCGTGTCTCCCGTACGTGGGCCCGCACACGACCTTCCTCCAGCTCGTCTTAGCCCCACTGGGCCCAGCCGACTTTAACATGACAGTTGAAGATGTGAAGGGATATAAAAAGTACATCGGAGTCCGATGAACTACTCTTTCTAATACCAATTTATTTTATGATAGAACCTCATCGGTCTTATATACCCCGGCCCCACGTTGATTTTAGTTGAAATCCAAACCTTATATATAAGTCGATGAACTACTCTTCCTAATACCAATTTATTTTAGGATAGAACCTCACCGGTCTTATATGCTTGGTTTAAACTAGCGTTCGGACGTATGGATCCCCGACCACATTATATGGCCTACTCAGATTTATCAAATATAGTAAATCTTTAATTAGCCCCTCAATTTTTCTATATATAGGCCCTTTTCCACCCTAATTCATTAATTCAGCACAAGCACCTGTCAAATTAAGCTTGATATCTATTCCTCGGAGTACACTCGTTTGAGGTACGTTGTGTGTCATATATTCATCCCTTTTAAAGAAATATTTCGTTCAAATGTTAAGCTATTTTATTGCTCCAAATTAACTTCTTTACATAATTCCTTATTCATAGCATTAGCATGTACGTACGTAACGTACGTACGTACAATATTGTTATCTTTCTTAGAACTAATTGACTTAATCCGGACAATATAATGCAGTGAAGGATTTTGAAGACCATGTTGATGAAGAACCCCAAGCTGAAGGTCCATGTCAAACAAGCAATGCTGGTGGACGACAAGGCGGCGTTGGTTACAGGGGAGGAGATGTTGGCGGAGCCTTTGAGCCCTAGAGCATCCATGTTTGCTCAAACTGACTCCACCTACATAGTTGCTAACATCGGTTTCAACTCTCCTATCGATGTCGAGATTTTAACCGACAAGATCTCCAATGCTCTTCTTAGTAACCCTCGATTCTCTAGCATAATGGTACATATACATATATCCACACACACACAAACCATCTTCTCAATGGAACAAATATACTAAGTTGCTAACGCACATATCCGAATCGTTTAATTGATCGATGTAGGTCGGAGATGGGTCGGAAAGTGAAGAGCTAAGATGGGTTCACATCCCAAATGTGAACATAAGTGACCATGTCATAGTCCCTAGCATCAACCCTTTCTTGAATGCAAACTCTTTGGCAGCAAACAAATTTGTGGAGGATTACATCCACAGCCTCACTACAACACCAATGGATCCATCCAAACCACTATGGGATTTCCATGTCCTCAATGTGAGGGCTTTAGAGGCTGAGTCCATTGGGATATTTCGGTTCCACCACGCTCTTGGTGACGGAACCTCTCTCATTTCCCTAATTCTCTCTATGGCACGACAAGTGTCCAATCCCGATGCTCCCCCATCGATCCCAACAGGGAAAAAGGCGGAGGCCAAGAAGGATGGTTACTATCCGAAACTTCCTTGGAGTGTTGTCTTGGCGATATGGTGGTGGTTCCAAGTGTTTTGGAACACCTTTACGGGCTTTTTAAGGTTCGTGATGACAACTTTTTGGCTGAAGGACTCGGATATGTTTATCAAGCCGAGTCTAGATGCCAAGACTAAGCCAAGAAGGATCGTCTACAAGACGCTTAGTTTGGATGATATCAAGCTCGTAAAGAATGCAATGAACGTTGTAAGTTACATATATATACATCATATCCTATTGATACATTATCTTCGATCAAGATATATATTTAGCTGCTCTTTGAAATGATCGTTCGATCAACCTTTGCAGACCATCAACGACGTTGCTATAGGAATCACGGAAGCTGGTTTCTCCCGATATCTCGCTAGGCGATACAGCAGTAAGGCTACTCTCAATGACTCTTTGAGAACTAACTTCTAATAGAATTTACGTACTGTATGCTGATGTGTGTTATGAACTTTGCTTATGATTATTCGACAACGAAGAGGAACACAACGAGGACGGGGAGAAAGCAAGTGCAGTTCTAAAGAAAAAAAGGATGACAGTCACAATGGCAGTCAACATAAGACCAGTTAAAGGAATTCAAGTGAGGATATATACAATTGATTGATTTGGTTTTCTAATTATGGTCTTAATCACGTACTAACTGATATATAAATGTACGTAATTTGTTAATCTATGTAGAACTTAGATGATATGAAACAAAAGGGCAACAAATTTGGATGGGGGAATCAGATCGGGTTCGTGTTGTTTCCGCTCTCAATCCAGTTGCGAAAGAACCCATTGGAGTACGTTCGCAAAGCTAAGGCCGTTGGTGATCGGATGAAGCGTTCCTTCGAAGCTAGATGCAATCTCAAAATCAATGAAATAGCTACCAAGTTGTTTGGAATCAAGGTTTTACTTAATTTCAATAACAGTTTTCTATAGGATCGAGATCGTTCTACCATTTTGACAACGATGCTTATATAGTTGAACTACACACAAATTAAACCATGTAAAAAATGCAGGTTGCAGGATCATTGTGGCTAAATTACACAAACCATGTATCACTACTCTTCTCGAATGTGCCAGGCCCTGTCGAAGAAATCGCCTTGTGTGGCCACCCTATCAAATTCATTGCTCCAAGTTTATATGCTCTTTCAACTGTAAGTTAATTGATCTATCAAACTACATATATATAGGTAAGTACATAGTTTTATGTATTAATGTGTTTATTTTTTGTAATGGCAGCCAATAGTGATTCACTTCCAAAGTTACACAAACAAAATGACCGTCGCGTTATCAGTTCGTGACGATGCATTGGTGGATCCTCATCAACTATGCGACGACATTGCTCAGTCTCTCCTACTCTTCAAACGCGCGGTGACGACGAAGTGAAAATGACCCCCAACTATACAATTACAGTAAACGTACGCGTACTGTGATAAGTTAATGATTTGTGTACGTAAAATGATGAACCTAAATTCTCATGAATTTATGATAATCAATTAGTTGCAACGTTTGTCATGTGTGTCGTTTTTGTTCAAAGACGAGCGCAGCTTAGCTTTGTTATGCCTACGGTTTATTGTAATTTGGAATTTGTAATTTGCAATGTTTGTTGAGGGATATTTTATTACTTGATGTTGTGAGTTTTAATCCCTTTGGCCTCACTTTTTTAAATATTTTTATTTCTTTTAGTTTTTCAATTAAAAATGTTAAATGTCTAATTAAATAATAAATTTAAGGTTTTCTTCAATATATTTATATAAAACATTCTTGTTTTATATACATACATAAAAAAAATTCTCATTTTTTGATAATTTGTTTTACTAAAAATGACTATTTTAATCACAAATTTAATATTTTTAATATATTTTAAAAACGGTTTTAAAAAATTATTTTAAAAAATTTATTTTTCATATATACATAAAAAAATATATTTTTTTCACTCCTCTATGAAACTTAAGATTTAATTCAAATTATATTAATGTCACTTTACCGTCACTCTTCCCCCCTCTATCTCCGTCTCTGTCTTATCCCCTCTGTCCTCTCTCCTCTAGGACTTTTCACTCCTCTATCTCTCTCCCCCTCATTTAATGCACCAGTTCCCCTTTCTCTTTTTACCGCATGGGCTTAAAGGGCTTAAAGGGAGAGGGTGACACTAGAACCAGGGAAACATTGAACAACACGCAAGACAGGAAACAACCATATGGTGTTTAGTAGGAAATCATTGGGTGTCCAGTAGAGTACCAAAGGGTGTCCAGTAAGCAACCATAGAGTGGAAAGTTGATATATTGTTCATTCATCAATAAAAAAAAAACAAAGCGGTTCACCAAGCCTCTACGAGGGCTTCTCTACTTCGATTCCACCTCCTCTACTCCAAATCCGGCATCCACTCGCCTCGAATTGACCTGGAAAAGCCATTACAACGAAGGTGAAGGACGAAGGCACCAAAGCGGTGCTCCGGCAGCGATTCACACCAGCGGCGCAGGCCGAATTCGAGCTCCCATGGAGATCCCGCCACCCTCTAAGGCAGAGAGATAGATAAATCAAAGAATAAATAAGTTCTTCAATGGAGAGAGGTGGAGAGAGGTATAGAGAGAAAGGGTTTTGGATGAGTGACAGTGATGGGTAATAAATGCCCTGTTGCTTTTCTTTCTCTCTGTCCACTGGTTGTAGCAGGTGAGGAAACCGGAGATTTTGAGGGAGGAGGGTTAGGTTTTGCAATTTTTTTGGATAGTGGATAGGGGGTGCAAAAGGGTCCGGGTTTTCGGGTTAGTTTAGCAAATGATCCTATTGATGATATCAAGTATAGACTAAAAAAAATGTCCATGGATTAATGGGCCCTGTAAATTTGAAATGTTTGTTTTTTTTTTTATTTTAAATGGACTTTGAGCCCTGTAAATACCCGTAACACATTGAACATGATCAATGACATTTCAATTAGCAGAATTTGTTTTTATTTTATTTTATTTTATTTTATTTTTATTTTTTGAACCAAAAAAAAAAGAATTTATTTTTATTTTGGCACTGTCCAGCCCTGTCAAAAGAAGGGGAAAGATACCTGTAACTCCAATTCTTGCAAGGAATGGTCCCCTGTAACGTTTTTTTTTTTCTTGTTGAAAGTCCAATTCAAGGAAAGGGAAAAATGCCTTATAGTGTGGAGACTACTAGATACTCTCTGTCTCAAAATATATACTATACTACGTATCTTTTTAGAATTATGTACGAGAATTAAGAAGTAGGTTAAGTGTAATAATTAGATGTAAAAAGTAGGTTAAATGTAATGATTAGACTTTGATATTAGACTATTTATTTTTCTTTTTAATTTGTAACGAGGAGAGTAGGGATGATGTGAAAATTAGACTAATGATTAGATGTAAAAAGTAGGTTAAATATAATGATAAAATTTAAAAAGACATGCATTTTTGACAAAATTACATGAGCTAAAAAGACATATATTTTAAGACGGAGGGAGTATATGTTAGGAGGAGGTGTGATCTCAATCAACAATGTAGATTTGTTCAAGTGAATAAGGTTGTTGGCATAGAATCCCTTATGAGATTGGTGGTTATATATATATACTCCCCTCGCCTATTTCGGTGAAGATGTTCTAATCCGTAATTATAGTTCCATCTATCTAATCTTAATGATTGAAAACAATTATAAAACTACCCTACTTAATTAAGAGAAATAATAAAATAATTCGACACACCCAATTAAGCGGTATGAACTATATAATGGATTATAATTGAGGACTAGAACATCTCAATTAATTGCACCTATTCCGATCTCTTCCTATAGATACCAATCTCTTTCAGCAATTTCTTTTCCACACCCAAATTGCATCTCCTCTCGATCAATCTCCATCTCCCTCCGGACAGTAGGCCACCACCGGAGTTGTCGGTGGAACACCTACAATCATCACCTCCCCAAGCAAATCCCGTGACAGGTGCTTCACAGCCGGAGCAAACGCAGTAGCCCTTACAAGCCCCACAAGCCCAGGTCGTCATCTACAGGAGCTTGTTCGAACCTAGCTAACAGCCCATATATACAACCACTTTCCGAGTGTTGTCGCTGCCTCCACGATGCACCACCGTGGCTAACCTCAGTTCACAAGTGAAGCTTGCAGTGCCATCTTTGAAATATTCATACTCGATCGTCTTTCATTGTTAATGTCTTGTAAATGATCAAATAGCTAGTGTAAAGTGATCATTAACTGTGATTTAACTGAATATGCGCATTTTGAGGTGCGAGTTGACTTTGAGTCAATGCAAGTTTTCTTATTTGAGGCTAACTTGTAGATTTAGGTTCATAAAGCCTTACAATATAAAGGTTTTAATGAAACAATTAACCCATTTCGGAATGCGTTTATTGTGAGATGGTAAACTTCAAAACATATTAATATAGGGTGCAATCTTCTTTAATTAAGGCCCAACTGGTATAACGTAGTAAATCATTATTGTTGTATATATATTTTATAAAAGGTGATCAATTCTGCTATATTATACTTTATTTTATTCAGAGTATAATTCCTATATCTTATTCTTAATTGATCTTTACAACCATTCGAGTCATATATATAATGTTTTTGTTTTTATTATCAATCTTATTCTTACCTATTTATCATACCATTTCAGGGTCACTGGCATGAGTTATAGTTGAAATATGAACATTTTCTTTGTCTTTTGTTAGACTTAATTATACTAAACATCCTATTTATTGGATGGTGTCCTTCGTATTCATAAAACACTAGATCATCATTCGCATGTCTTGTAAGAGCGGAGGAGTTGGAGCTAAATATAGACTTGTCCTGCTATTTATATTTTATCGAGTACATTTTCTAAGACTTATGTTATTTACTTCTGCTACGCTATGATTTGGTTTATTGCATTATTTACTTATGGATGACATATATTTTTAAGATACATTGGATTGGTAATTCTTTTCCAATTATAATATTTGTTTAAGACTTCTGCTTATATAACAATTTTCTATTTATCTATTATCATCTTGTTTAGGGAGTATGAATACACGTCCTTATGAGCCTAATGTAAATACAAAGAAATTAAAATCTGCATATTCACTGACGCTACAACACTCTTTTGGATATGATCCAAAGCGCGAATCTTAAAAGGATACGATCTTGGATATATTATTGCTCTGATTATCCTAATTAATTACAACTACCAAAATGAAGCGAGTAAGACCACACAATTCCGCTAATGATTTCCGGCCACATATATATGAATTAACATAAACATGCGCGCATAGTATATATGTATTCATTCGATCATGACATATTATTGCTCTGATTATTAGGGATGACAATGCGTCAGGTGATGGGTGGATGATCTACTTCCGTCACCCGATCCACCACCTAAAACCCTTCACCCTATCCGACCCATCACCCACCAAATATTTCACCCGCTCCGTCCACCCATCATTCACCGGGTGATTGGGTGATAATTCAGGTGAAATTCAAGACATCAAATTCATCCAAAAAAATTATTGAAAAACATACGTCGAACACATCGACGAATAAATTAGTAATTCGGTCAAATATGTGTAAACATCCACAACTTTCAACACTTCAAGCAAGAAGTCTTGGAAATAAAAAGACATTACAACAATTATGAATAAAAAGAAGAGAATACACAGTCTCCAACAACCAAAGTTTCAAGCGGGAAATCGTTTGATAGGTATCTTGAATTAGGGTTTATGGGGTATATTGGTAATTTCACATATAAAATATAATTATATAATATAAGTCGGGCGATGGGTCGGGTGATGGGTCGGCTGACGGGTGGGGAATGTCTTCACCCGAATCCGACCCGACACATCACCCGTTCACCCATCACCCATTTAATATCCGCTTTATTTTGGATTTTCACCCACTTTTTCGGGTCGGGCGATACAGATATATATCCGTCAGGTGCGGGTGAAATTGCCATCCCTATTGATTATCCTAATTAATTACAACTTTAGCCTCTCAATTCTCTCTCTCTATATATAGGCCCTTTTTCCACCCCTTCATTCACTCATTCAACACAATTAATCACTTTCCAAAGCTTGATATCTATTCCTCCGAGCACTCTCGTGTGAGGTTAACTTCTTTACATAATTCCTTATTCATAGCATTAGCATGTACTTACGTACGATATTGTTATCTTTCTTGGAACTAATTGACTTCATCCGGACGATATAATGTAGTGATCAGGATTTTGAAGACCATGTTGATGAAGAACAGCATGCTTAAGGTCAATGTCAAACAAGCAACGCTAGTGGACGACAAGGCGGCGGTGGTGACAGAGGAGGAGATGTTGGCGGAGCCTTTGAGCCCTAGAGCATCCATGTTTGCTCAAACTGACTCCACCTACGTAGTTGCTAACATCGGTTTCAACTCCCCCATCGATGTCGAGATTTTCACTGAGAAGATCTCCAATGCTCTTCTTTGTAACCCTCGATTCTCTAGCATAATGGTATGTATACATATATCCACACACACAAACCATCTTCTCAATGGAACACTTGTACTAACGCATCCGAATCGTTTAATTGATCGTTGTAGGTTGGAGATGGGTCGGAAAGTGATGAGCTAAGATGGGTTCACATCACAAATGTGAACGCAAGTGACCATATCATAGTCCCTAGCATCAACCCTTCCTTGAATGCAGACTCTTTGGCAGCAAACAAATTTGTGGAGGACTACCTCCACAGCCTCACTACAACACCAATGGATCCATCCAAACCACTATGGGATTTCCATGTCCTCAATGTGAGGGCTTTAGAGGCTGAGTCCATCGGGATAGTTCGGTTCCACCACGCTCTTGGTGACGGAACCTCTCTCGTTTCCCTCATTCTCTCTATGGCAAGACAAGTGTCCAATCCCGATGCTCCCCCAACGTTCCCAACAGGGAAAAAGGCGGAGACCATGAAGGGCAGTTACTATCCTAAACTTCCTTGGAGTGTTGTCTTAACGATATGGTGGTGGTTGCAAGTGTTTTGGAACACCTTTAGGGGATTTTCAAGGTTCGTGATGACAACGTTTTGGCTGAAGGACTCGGATATGTTTATCACGCCGAGTTTAGATGCCAAGACTAAGCCAAGAAGGATCGTCTTCAAGACTCTTAGTTTGAATGATATCAAGCTCGTAAAGAATGCAATGAACGTTGTAAGTTACATATACATATATATCCTATATTGATATTTAGCTGCTCTTTGAAATGATCGTTGGATCAACCTTTAATTTGCAGACCATCAACGACGTTGCTCTAGGAATCACGGAAGCTGGTTTCTCCCAATATCTCGCTAGACGATACAGCAGTAAGGCTACTCTCAATCACTCTTTGAGAACTACAGTAACTTGTAATAGAATTTACTACTGATGTCTGTTTTGAACTTTGCGTATGATGATTCGACGACGAAGAGGACCACAACGAGGACGGGGAGAAAACAAGAGCTGTTCTAAAGAAAAAAAGGATGACAGTCACACTGGCAGTCAACCTAAGACCAGTTAAAGGAATTCAAGTGAGGATATATACAATTGATTGATTTGGTTTTCTAATTATGGTCTTAATCACGTACTAACTGATATATAAATGTATATAGAACTTAGATGATATGAAACACAAGGGCAACAAATTTGGATGGGGGAATCAGATCGGGTTCGTGTTGTTTCCGCTCTCAATCCAGTTGCGAAAGGACCCATTGGAGTATGTTTGCAGAGCTAAGGCCGTTATTGATCGGATGAAGCGTTCCTTCGAAGCTAAATGCAATTTCAAATTAAATGAAATAGTTACCAAGTTGTTTGGAATCAAGGTTTTACTTTTTGAGAACTATTGGGTATATGTGTACATAGGGGCATATTATGTAAAATAGAAAGGTTGGGCTCAATTTGTAAAGTCAGCTGTTACAAGCTGTCTATAAATACTTTCTTCCTCCTTTCTGTTGTAACCAACTCAGTATACAGAAATACAAGATTTTCGATTGTTGATTCTTCAATCTACCAAGAATTGTTCATGGTATCAGAGCGACATGGTGAGATCGATCGTTTGATATGTGATTGAGTCGCGTTTTTTCTTCCGCATTTACGTGTTCTTTGTTTTTTTTGAAATCTCTGTTTTTTCTGGTTTCGTGTTCTATGGACGAAACAATGGAGGTTGATGCTCGCTTGAATGATTCAGCGAGTGGATCTGGTGATCCTTTAGCTGTGTCTAACTCAGATAATCCTGGCTCTCAGTTGATTCCCGTTAGATTTGCGGGAAACAACTTCTTGGGATGGAGTCGAGGTGTTCGTATGGCTTTAGGTGCCAAGAACAAGTTAGGGTTGATTGATGGGATTTGTACAAAAGCTTCTGTCGGAATTGCGAATTTGCAAAGATGGATAAGGGCTGACTACATGGTTCGATGCTGGTTGTTGAATTCTTTGGAGAATTCAATTTCAGAGTGCTTTCTTTATGTTGATTCTGCGAAGCAGCTTTGGGATGCTCTGTCAGAAAGATATGGGCATACAAATCTCCCTCTAATTTTCCAGTTAAAGAAGGAATTGGTTTCTTTAGTGCGTGGTGGAAGCACTGTTGCTGAGTATTTTAACAAGCTCACAAGAATTTGGGATGAGTTACAGGTTGTTGAAGGTCTTCCTGATTGTACTTGTGGTGCAATGGAAAGATGTTCTTGTGAACTTGTCAAGAAAGTCATGGATGCTGATGCAAGGAATAGAATAATTCAGTTCTTGATGGGACTAGGAGATGATTTTGAAGGAGTAAGGAATACTGTGTTGGCTTTAGATCCCCTTCCCTCAATCAATAAAGTGTACTATATGGTTCAACAGGTTGAAGGTTCTAAAGGGGTGCAACAGATCAATGCTCAACAGAGCATGAATGACAGTACTGCTTTGGTTATGCAAGTATCTTTAATGCTTCTTCAGTTGATTTAGATAAGAATTGGATCATTGATACAGGAGCTACAGACCATATGTCAACTTATGATCACTTATTGACTAATAAGAAATTATTAGATAAACCTATTCATGTTGGTTTACCAGATGGTAGTATTTCTGTGGTACATGAGATAGGTGATCTCAAGTTATCTTCAGACATCACTTTGTATAATGTGTTGCTAGTTCCTGTGTTTAAGCATAATCTTTTGTCAGTTGGAAAATTAGTTGAGGACTCTAACTTGGTTGCAAGTTTTACTGCTAATTCTTGGTTTTTTCAGGACCTTGGAACTAAAAAGATCATTGGTTCAGGGTCAAGAACAAAAGGATTGTACAGATTCAGCTCTTATAAATCAAATTAGTGTTCTGCTTTAGCTTCTGTGAACACTAATGTGGTGACAAATGAAGTACTGCATGCTCGGCTGGGACATACATCTAAGGGCAAGTTAGCTCATTTAGATTTGTTTTCTGCTTCTAAAGGTCTACCAAGTTGTGAAACATGTATAATGGCTAAGATGCACAAACTTTCTTTTCCTGTTAGTCAAGCTATGGTTGATCATTGTTTTGATCTTGTTCATTTAGACATATGGGGACCATATAAGACCCCTAGCTTATGTGGTGCCATCTACTTTCTAACTGTTGTGGATGATAAGAGTAGAACCACTTGGACTTTTCTGATGAAAAATAAATCTGAAGTTTTCTTTCTTATATCTTCATTTGTTGCTTATGTCTCTACTCAGTTTGGTTGCATTGTTAAATGTTTTAGAAGTGATAATGGTGCTGAATTTATACAATCTGCTTGTGCTAAGTTGTTTGCTTCTAAGGGTATTCTGCATCAGAAAAGTGCTCCTTATACTCCCCAACAAAATGGGAGAGTAGAAAGGAAGCATAGGCATATTGTAGAGACTGCTAGGGCTCTTAGATTACATGCTGGATTACCTATTGAATTTTGGTCTGATTGCATACTGGCTGCTACTCATATTATAAACAAGTTACCCTCTTCTGTACTTCAATGGAAGTCACCTTTTGAAGTTTTGTTTGGAAAAGCACCTTCTTACAGTGAATTAAGAACTATAGGATGTTTATGTTTCTCCTTGGATCCTCACTGTAAGAAGGATAAATTTCAAGCTAAAACAAAAAGGTGTATTTTCATTGGATATCCATTTGGACAGAAAGCTTATAAGCTTTATGATCTGTCATCCAAGAAATACATTATTAGTAGGGATGTAATATTCATGGAGGATAAATTTCCTTACAAGGATAATGTATTTCTGGCCAAGGATCAATCTTGCATAAATTTACCTTTAGTAAATCCTGCAGATTGTCCTTGTGAAGTTGTGATGACAGATAATATCAATATCAATAGTTCCTCTGAGTTTATGAATGCAGATAATGGACTTCAAATAGATGATAGCTTGGATATCACTAATACCAATCAATTTCATCATAGTCATGAAATGATTGGGTCTACACCATCAGAAGAATCTATTTTTTCTGAACCTCCTGAGAACAATGGCATAAATAATGAGCCAGTTGTTAGAAGATCTACAAGAAGGCATGCTCCTCCAGTCAAATTGAAGGACTTTATTTGTCCTTCCTTGGCTTCATCAGAATCTCTGTCTCAAGCTTTTCTGTCTGCTATCTTGGGAGATGCATCATCTTATTCTAAAGAGTTTCTACAGTCATTTGCTTTAATGACTCAGTTATCAGAACCTCACACTTATAAACAGGCAAAGGATGATCAGAAATGGGTGGAGGCTATGCAGAAAGAATTAGAGGCTTTGGAAAAGAATAAGACTTGGGTTATGGCAGATCTTCCTCCTGATAAACAAGCCATAGGATCTAAATGGGTTTTCAAATTAAAGTACAAGCCAGATGGATCCATAGAAAGATACAAAGCAAGGTTGGTGGCAAAAGGATATAATCAAGTGAAGGAGAAGGATTATAAGCACACTTTTTCACCTGTTGCAAAATTTACAACAGTGAGATGTTTGCTGGCTTTGGCAACTGTCAGGAAATGGCCTATACATCAGCTAGACATCAATAATGCCTTCTTACATGGCTACCTTGATGAAGAAATTTATATGAAACCTCCAGAAGGATACACAACAACAAAGCCAGGACAAGTGTGTTTACTCAAGTGCTCTCTGTATGGATTAAAGCAGGCAAGCAGGCAATGGAACCTGGAACTGACAAAGTTTCTGGTTTCTTTGGGATTCAAGCAATCAAAGCAGGATTACTCTATGTTTATTAAAGATGTGTCTTCAGGAATCATCACAGCATTGGTCTATGTAGATGATTTACTTTTAACAGGTGATGATGAGCAAGAAATCATTAAGGTCAAACAGCAGCTGCATAAAGAATTTACCATCAAGGATTTAGGATTGGTAAGGTATTTTTTGGGCCTTGAGGTAGCAAGATCTGAAGCAGGAATGATGATACACCAAAGGAAATATATCTTGGACTTGTTAAAAGATGCTAAGATGTTAGATTGCAAGTCATCAGCATTTCCTTTACCAAGAGGACTCAAGCTATCTCTGGATGATGGTGATCCATATCCAGATCCAGAAAATTATAGAAGAATTGTTGGGAGGCTACTTTTTCTCAATCTTACTCGACCAGATTTGTCTTATGCAGTGCAACACCTATCACAATTTATGAGTGCTCCTAAATTACCACATTATCAAGCAGTGATTCATGTTCTTAGATACTTAAAAGGCACAATTGGAGCAGGCTTGTTCTATTCAGCAGGATCATCTTTGAATCTTTCTGGCTTCAGTGATGCTGACTGGGCAGCTTGTGCTTTCACTGCTAGATCATTGTCGGGATATTGTGTAATGTTGGGTGATTGTTTGATTTCATGGAAAACGAAAAAGCAGGCCACAGTGTCAAAGTCTTCAGCAGAGTCAGAATACAGATCACTGTCATACACTTCCAGTGAGCTTGTATGGCTTGAAGGGTTGTTACTTGATCTCAAGGTTGGAGTTCCTCTTCCCATACCTCTTCATTGTGACAATAAGGCTGCACAACATCTAGCAGCTAATCCGGTGTTTCATGAGAGAACTAAACACCTACGTATTGATTGTCACTTTGTGAGAGAAATGCAACAGCAAGGATTCCTCCAAACACATCATGTTCCTACACAATTACAATTAGCTGACATAATGACTAAATCCCTAGGAGAAACTCGACATCAGTTTCTGTCTAGCAAGTTGGGAGTGGTGTTTGCAACCCCAGATCCAACTTGAGGGGGGAGGGGGTATTGGGTATATGTGTACATAGGGGCATATTATGTAAAATAGAAAGGTTGGGCTCAATTTGTAAAGTCAGCTGTTACAAGCTGTCTATAAATACTTTCTTCCTCCTTTCTGTTGTAACCAACTCAGTATACAGAAATACAAGATTTTCGATTGTTGATTCTTCAATCTACCAAGAATTGTTCAAGAACTATGCTTATATAGTTGAATCAAGGTTTTCCATTTTGACAACTATGCTTAAATATATAGTTGAATTACACACAAATTAAACCATGTAAAAAATGCAGGTTGCAGGATCATTGTGGTTAAATTACACAAACAATGTATCACTACTCTTCACGAATTTGCCAGGCCCTGTTGAAGAAATCGCCTTGTTTGGCCACCCTATCAAATTCATTGCTCCAAATTTATATGCTCTTTCAACTGTAAGTTAATTGATCCATCAAACTACGCACATATATCATAGTTTTATGTATTGTAATGTGTTTTTCAATTTTGAAATGGCAGCCAATAGTGATTCAATTCTACAGTTACACCAACAAAATGACCGTCGCATTATCAGTTCGTGACGATGCATTGGTGGATCCTCATCAACTGTGCGACGACATTGCTCAGTCTCTCCTATTCTTCAAAAGTGCGGTGACGACGAAGTGAAAATGACTCCCAACTATACAATTACAGTTAACTGTGAGAAGCTAAATGATTTCTGTATCAATAAATGATGAACCTAAATTCTCATGAATTTATTATAATCAATTAGTTGCAACGTTTGCCATGTGTGTCGTCGTTATTCAAAGACGAGCGCAGCTTAGCTTTGTTATGCCTACGGTTTATTGTAATTTGTAATTTACAAGGTTTGTTTGGATTCCTTATGTTTAAAAAGGGATATTTATTACTTGTAATTTGTAATCGTGTGTCGTTGTTATTCAAAGACGAGCGCAGCTTAGCTTTGTTAATCCATTTAGTCTCACTTTTTTAACATTTTTTATTTCTCTTAGTTTTGTTTTTTTTTACTAAAAATGTCTAGGGGTGTTATGTGTGTTGGAGGTAATGTTCACAATGGGGAATTTTTAACTTGTCTTTTGAACTTCCTTATCCCACATTGATTGTAGAGGCATTTGAGGAGTTGGTTTTAACGGAGAGTTTTTAAAAGATCTATTGAGAGTTGGGGTAGGAGTCCCACATGCGCGCACCACCGCCGCCGGTCTCAAATTAACTTTTACATCGGTTTTTAATTTTATCATATAAATGGCCTCTGATAAGGATGAATTAGAGTTTTCATTTGACTGATTCCATCCTTATCATTTTGTAAAACGGTTTCTGATTTCTCCGAGATTTCAGCAAGTGGAGCGTTTCTTTTTTTTTGTTTTTAAAATCGAAAAGATCTTTCATTTTACACACATGTTCTCTCTTCCTCCTCTCTTCTTCTGTTACCGTTCTGGGTCCTGGCTGGTTCCAACGCTTCGACGGCGAGTGCACGCTCGAGAAGCTCGTTGTGTAACCTTGGGGAGCGACGCCGGTAGCCGACTTGCAACACCGTAGTCGGGGCGAATTCGCTTCTAAGGCAGTGGTTCTCTTTGCCACGCCACAGCTTTCAAAACACGGGTTTTCGGGTTTTCTTTCAAGCGGTTTTTCACGGAAATTGAGGCCTACATTCGTTATTGCACCAACAATGTGTACCCGAGTAACTCGAATTCGACTCGTACTCGCTCAATAAAAACTCAGTTCGAAATTGTTTATTTTCTAAACGAGCCAAGTATGAACACATTTTTAAGCTCGACTCGTTCGAATTAAGCTCGAATTTTATAGAATTTCTAAAATTTCTTTTAAGTTACTGTATAATGACCAAGTAATTAAACTGGTTAAAGCTCGAAAAAAGCTCCACATGCGCGCACCACCGCCGCCGGTCCGTGTTCGTGACACGTGCGCGGTGCCTTTTACATCGGTTTTTAATTTTATCATATAAATGACCTCCGATAAGGATGAATTAGGGTTTTCGTTTGACTGATTCCATCCTTATCATTTTGTAAAACGGTTTCTGATTTCTCCGAGATTTCAGCAAATGGAGCGTTTCTTTTTTTTTTGTTTTTAAAACCGAAAAGCTCTTTCAGTTTACACACATGTTCTCTCTTCCTCCTCTCTTCTTCTGTAATCATTCTGGGTCCTGGCTGGTTCCAACGCTTCGACGGCGAGTGCACGCTCGAGAAGCTCGCTGTGTAACCTTGGGGAGCGACGCCGGTAGCCGACTTGCACCACCGTAGTCGGGGCGAATTCGCTTCTAATGCAGTGGTTCTCTTTGCCACGTCACAGCCTTCAAAACACGGGGTTTCGGGTTTTCTTTCAAGCGGTTTTTCACGGAAATTGAGGCCTACATTCGCTATTGCACCAACAATGTGTACCCGAGTAACTCGAATTCGACTCGTACTCGCTCAATAAAAACTCAGTTCGAAATTGTTTATTTTCTAAACGAGCCAAGTATGAACACATTTTTAAGCTCGACTCGTTCGAATTAAGCTCGAATTTTATAAAATTTCTAAAATTTCTTTTAAGTTACTGTATAATGAGCAAGTAAAACTGATTAAAGCTCGAAAAAAGCTCCACATGTGCGCACCACCGCCGCTGGTCCGTGTTCGTGACACGTGCGCGGTGCCTTTTACATCGGTTTTTAATTTTATCATATAAATGGCCTCCGATAAGGATGAATTAGGGTTTTCGTTTGACTGATTCCATCTTTATCATTTTGTAAAACGATTTCTGATTTCTCTGAGATTTCAGCAAGTGGAGCGTTTCTTTTTTTTTTTGTTTTTAAAACCGAAAAGCTCTTTCAGTTTACACACATGTTCTCTCTTCCTCCTCTCTTCTTCTGTAACCGTTTTGGGTCTTGGCTGATTCCAACGCTTCGACGGCGAGTGCACGCTCGAGAAGCTCGCTGTGTAACCTTGGGGAGCGACGCCAGTAGCCGACTTGCACCACCGTAGTCGGGGCGAATTCGCTTCTAAGGCAGTGGTTCTCTTTGCCACGCCACAGCCTTCAAAACACGAGTTTTCGGGTTTTCTTTCAAGCGGGTTTTCACAGAAATTGAGGCCTACATTCCCTATTGCACCAACAATGTGTACTTGAGTAACTCGAATTCGACTCGTACTCACTCAATAAAAACTCAGTTTGAAATTGTTTATTTTCTAAACGAGCCAAGTATGAACACATTTTTAAGCTCGACTCGTTCGAATTAAGCTCGAATTTTATAGAATTTCTAAAATTTCTTTTAAGTTACTGAATAATGAGCAAGTAAAACTGGTTAAAGCTCGAAAAAAGCTCCGCTCGAGCTCATTCATTTCCTAAACGAGCCGAGTATGAACACATACTTAAGTTCGAGCCAAAATGTAGGATCAGCTCGAGCTCGCTCAAATCCTAAATGAATTGAATATGAATAAGCAATACTCAGCTCATTCGGCTCGAATAACAACCCTAAAAATGTCTAATTAAAGAATAAATTTAAGGTTTTCTTCAATATATTTATGCAAAAACATTTTTTGTATATACATACATAAAAAATCTCATTTTTTTGACAATTTTATTTTTTCTTTTTTAATCACAAATTTAATATTTTTCATATATACATACAAAAAATATTTTTTGAGAAAAGAATTTTAGCCCCCTAGATAAAGTCATCGCCACTGGTTAGAACTTCCAGTCTCTCACTAATTTCTCACTTTCTACCCATTATTTTCATGTGTTTTTTAAGGTATAAGAGAAAATTCAATAATGAACCTTAATACTCCCTCTGTTCCATAATACGATGTACATGAATTTTTTGGCTGACAGCTTGCTGGGAGTTCAAATGATCAAGCCACCAAAGATGCTGCAGAGTGTCATGACCCGAAGGTCGGTGGACGAAAGCCCTAAGCTGTCATGGAGGATTTGAGATAGAAAGGGAGAGGAAGAAGAGTTCAGAGAGAGAGAGAGTAAGGAGAGAGATTTATATTTTGATTCATGATGCCTTGTTCAATACATTCATAGGGTATTTATACAATACCCCTAATATTCTCATACATGACACAGAGGCAGTGCAATTCTTTTTCGACCAAACCGGTGAAAGGAACAAGGAGTCAGATGCAGATAAGGTGAAAGCCGCTCGTGATAACATGGTTGCATAGATTGTTTATTGCCTACTAAGCTGATTATGGAGTCTAACCTTGAAGTGTAAAGACCAGAAGATTTTAAAACAATATTTTCTATGTAATAATAATTTATAATGGACAAGTTTGATATTCATAGAATTTTTGAATTCCCGTCCTCGAGCAATATATTTGATTCTAAATCCTTCGAAGCGAATTCCGGCATAATTTCGAATTAGATTTAAAAAACGGATTTTATTCCGCTAATTTTAGTTCGAGACTCGAAAATATTTTTCGAAGTTCTATTCAATTATTTTATCAACCAACGAGATTTATTATTTCAGATTTAAAAACTTATAATTTAATTCCGATCGGGTCGGGATTGGATTGAGAGAGCGGGTTTTAGGATTATTGTTCCGGTATTAATGGGACCAGACACTCTCCTTTGTTTGATGTCCCCCATTTGTTTCTTCCCCCACTTTGCACCAACCACTCCCTCCCTTATTGAGCCGACAACAACCCATCCTTATCCTCTTCCCTCGTTGAGCTTAGCAGCCCTATAATATGATTCTAGCAGGAACTGCTCTTCTTTTACCCTTGTATGTTCAACCCACAACAAAAACACACAATCCCCTTCTGTTTGATTCAGAAAATCAAACCCCCTCTCCCTCTTCATTTTCATTTTCAAAACCCACACCTCTACCTCCGTTTAGGGGTGGCCACGGGTTACGGGTTGGCCGGGTCAACCCGTGACCCGCCGAGTCTGGGTCAAAGGGTCAAAGGGGTCAGAGCAGGTTGTGGGTTAGGGTCGGGGAAAAGTGAACCCGTGACCCGGCGGGTCAACCCGCCATTCCAAAGTTTTTTTTTTGAAAAAAAATATTTTTTTAAAGTTTATAATTATTATTATGTATATTATTCTTAGAATAATTCATAATATAAACATAAACATATAAACTAATTTGCAATATGCAATGTGAGTCAAAAACACTCTCACCCTTCCCCTTTTATAGACTTGGAAATCTTCCTTCCATCCCCTCATTTTTCGATGTGGGACAAAGCTTCATCCCACATTGAAAATATGGAGTTAGAATGAGAATGCATGAGGCTATATATATGTATCCCACTATCCCATTTATCTCACTCCACTTATTCCTACATTTCCTACATTGGAAATTAAGTTGGAACTGAAGTTTGAGAAAAATATATTCTCATATTTTTCTCTCTTGCATCCCACATTATTATTGTGGATGAAATAATTGATATATATGGAAATATATAAATTTAATTTCCCACATTTTTAACACTATGAAGTGGGTGATAAAATGTGATGTGAAGACACATATCATTTATTTATATATTTTAATAGTCATTTTAAAAAAAAATTTAATAAATGTAACTCGCCGGGTCAACGGGTCGACCCGAACCCGCCAACCCGTGGAATTACCGGGTTAGGGTTCGGGTCGACCAACCCCGACCCTTGACTCGTCGGGTCGAACCCGTCGACCCGGCGGGTCCGACCCGTGGCCACGCCTACCTCCGTTCCTCCTTTGTTTTCCCGGAGCAACAACCCCATACCACCACGCACCCCTCTTGCTGCCAGCAGCTGTCCGAGCACCTACACCCTTCCACAGACGTCCGACTAGGCCGAGCCACCCAGGAGCAGCACGAGCCATCGTTGTGCTGCCACACCTCTCTCCCTCTTTCTCCCCTATTTCGCTTGTGCAAGGTCGGTAAGATACTCCTTCTTTCGTTTCTGACCTAATATCCCGTGACAGTTGACCCTTAACTCCCATTTGATCTCTTCCTAGGCCGAGCTCTTTGATTGCAACTTCGGCAAGCCATATCGAGCCCAGAACCGAGCTTTTCCATTGACATTTTCGAGTCCTTGGGTGAGCATTGAACCCTCTTTCTTACCTTGTTTCGTTTCCTGTGTGTCTCCTTATTCCTATCATTTTAGTTGGTCGGAGAGAGAGAGAGAGAGAGAGAGAGAGAGAGAGAGAGAGAGCGGGACAGAGAGAGGTCCGGAGAGGCTGAGCGGAGTGCGAGATCGAGGGTCATGAGAGATAGGCGAGAGCGAGTGCGAGCGAGGTGAGCGGGAGGGAGTGCGAGAGAGGGTTGAGAGAGCTAGGAAGTGGAAGCTGAGGGCGAGCCCAGCTCGAAGGAGACGTGAAGGAGCTGCCGCTCACCGGTGGCCTTTTGAAACAGTGCAGCGCCAAGGAAGGAAGAAGAACTTAGATGATATGAAACACAAGGGCAACAAATTTGGATGGGGGAATCAGATCGGGTTCGTGTTGTTTCCGCTCTCAATCCAGTTTCGAAAGGACCCATTGGAGTATGTTCGCAGAGCTAAGGCCGTTATTGATCGGATGAAGCGTTCCTTCGAAGCTAGATGCAATTTCAAATTAAATGAAATAGTTACCAAGTTGTTTGGAAACAAGGTTTTACTTTCAATAAGAGTTTTCTATAGGATCGAGATCGTTCTACCATTTTGACAACTATACTTATATAGTTGAATTACACACAAACTAAACCATGTAAAAAATGCAGGTTGCCGGATCATTGTGGCTAAATTACACAAACCATGTATCACTACTCTTCTCGAATGTGCCAGGCCCTGTCGAAGAAATCCCCTTGTGTGGCCACCCTATCAAATTCATTGCTCCAAGTTTATATGCTCTTTCAACTGTAAGTTAACTACTTGTAAATTGATCCATCAATGCATAGTTTTATGTATATGGTATAATGTGTTTGTCATTTTTGAAATGGCAGCCAATAGTGATTCACTTCCAAAGTTACACTAACAAAATGACCGTCGTGTTATCAGTTCGTGACGATGCATTGGTGGATCCTCGTCAACTTTGCGACGACTTTGCTCAGTCTCTCCTACTCTTCAAACTTGCGGTGACGACGAAGTGAAAATGACTCCCAACTATGCTTGAGAAGATAATTATTTGTGTATCAATAAAAATGATAAACCTAAAGTCTTATGAATGTATGATAATCATCAATTAGTTGCAACTTTTGTGATGTGTGTTTATGTTATTCAAAGTCGAGCGCAGCTTAGCTTTGTTATGCCTACGGTTGGTTGTAATTTGTAATTTGTAAGGTTTGTTTGGATTCCTTGTCTTTATTAGCTTGATGTTATGAATTTAAATCCCTCCGGCCTCACTTTTTTATAATTTTTGTTTTTTCTTAGATTTTATATGCTAAAAAGTCTAATTAAATAACAAAAAGTTTTCTTTATTGGTGGCGTTATCACCATAAAAATAGTATAATCACTCCTGTCACCAAAGGAAAAACCGAGGACAAAGGAAGCACAAATTCTAAAGGGGCTAATGCTAAGAAAAAACATTAATGTCACCAAAAGAAACCCATAGAACAAGGGAATGACAAATCTTGAAGGGACTAATGCTAAGCAAAAAAATTTGTGTCACCAAAAGAAACTCATAGGATAAGGAAAACACAAACCCTACAGGAGGTAATGTAACCCAAGGAAATCATTAAAACCCTAGTTTATGTGAGGCGATGTGGATTTGATTTGTGAGCCTGGACTTATGAAAACATGTGTTACCAAATTTTGAAAGGACTAAGTTTGGTATATAGATTTTTGAAGGGAACCACCCAAGTTCATATGAGTATCCATTGGTGAGTTGCAATGGTGGCTCTCGTTTGAGTCCTGGGACTATTGCTGCAATTGCTAGCGGCTTAAGGACAGGGGGACTGCATAATCTTTCTCTTTAGTAAAGTTAGCTTTCTAGGGGTATTAATGCAAATTTAGAAGATAAAAAGTCTAATTAACAAAAACAATGAAATATTAATGCACACTTGAACTCCTGACCGTTGGAGGCTAAGCGACGTCGTTTTGTGTGGCACGGGTTTATAAGGGTTGCAAACCCTAATCTCCTGCCAAGAGAGAGAGAATCTGAGAGAGCAGCTCCGGTTCACCTCCCTTGTCTCCTGAGCTCTGCTAGGGTTTACATTCCCTTGTGCTCTTGAGCGTAGGTTGAGCTCCCTTCACATCCAAACACTTAGATCATTAGAGCTTGTGAGATTTGAAGCTTGATTGCCCTTCGGTTCTATCCTTGGTGACTGGTGTCCTAGTTGAGGCTATCGTCTTTATTTCTCGTTTTCGGTTTTAATGTAAACTTGTTTTGTAAACTGGTTTTGATCGATCTATACAAATTCTGTCTTTGGTGTTTTGTGTTCTTGATCTCTCTTCCGCATTTCACCTACAAATGTAATCATAATCAATTGCCCTCGCACGCAACACCTCTTTGTCCAAGGTTCAAGTTTTAATAATTACATCTTTTTTCAATTTTGCCTATTCACTGATAATTGAAAGTTAATACAATTAAAGTGCCTCAAAAAAAAAAGTTAATACAAAGCCAATTGAAAGGGTCTTTTGCCACCGATTGATTACCGAAGCCTCCACTCCTTTTATTTCCTCCTATTCATTAGCATTAAAAACTCTTTCTTGCTTTTCATTTATCCAAAAGTAAAATAAATAAATTTTTTAGAATTTAGTCTTTAATTTCATTCAACAAGGGGAGAAAATGAACGGACAAAATATTACTCTCATATTCTCATTGATAGAGTATGAATGGTTTGCATTCTTACCGTCTATTCTAGTATTATAGAATTAAATACATTTTAGTTTTGTTTGGTGTTTTTAATTCCCACTAGACGTTGATTATTGATGGACTTTTCTATTTGAGAATGGAACAATTCTCACTATATAAACTTAGAGAGCATAGGATTGATTGGTCGATCACCTTCAATTATGATTACTTTTGTTAAGGTTATATGCTACTCGCTCCGTTCAAAAATAAATGTCGTTTATCTTTTTCTGCACGTTTTTTGAGGGGATAAAAAAACTATAAAATATTATTTTTTAACTAATTTTTTAATAATTTAATACTTGTCAGTCATAAGTATAAATTTATCAAAATAAATTTATTTAAAAAATAATATTTTATATAGTTTTTATCTCCATAAAAGACGTGGAGAAAAGTCAAACGACTTTTATTTTAAAATAGAGGGAGTATTTAACATCTCAAACTAATTCTCTAAAGCTTTGTTCTACGCAGGCTCTGAAAAAAGATGTTATGGATGTCCTATATATGGTACTTTAAAGAGCTAAGAGGATGATAGATTGCCAAGTTCAATATATATGTGTAGATAGAGATCTAATTATTTCTAGGTATGTTATTGTAACCTCATAATTTTTGTAATGTTTTTACATGACTAATCATATATATATATATATATATATATATATATATATATATATATATTATTTTGTAATGTTTTTACCACTAAAAATATGATTATTTTTATATGATAAATTTTATGAATGCAAGGGGAAATGTAATTAATTAAGAGTTATGTGCCATCCTCACAATTTTAACGAAACACTGTTGAAACAAAAAAAAGACACACCAAATTATATTATAACGTTGAAATAAAAAAAACATACCAAATAACCAACTTTTCTTTTAATCTGTGATCCCCTATTCTTACAATTTCAACGAACCAAATTTATAACATTGTTAATTGCAATTTTAAAACAATTCAAAGTACATAAGCTTTCGTTTGGATTAAAATGATTTATGTTATAAAATGCTTCTATACTTTTTTTGTATTTACGATTATTTTAAAGGCAAATGGCATTATTTTTTTAGGGATATAATATATATATATATATATATATATATATATATATATATATATATATATATATATATATATATATATATATATATATATATAGGGTGTGGTTTGGGGTGTGCACCGGGTGTTCACTGTGTACAAATATTATTCGATGAAATGTGAAACATTATTCGGTGAAATTTGAAGCATTATTCGGTGAAATGTGAAACATTCTACCATATACTGTTATGTTTTTTTTTCCGTTTAGTTCAGATAAAACGTCCCAATTCCACAGAATAATTTGTAACATTCTACCGAATAATGTTTAGTTTTTTTATTCATCCATTTCAAATAAAAGAAACCTCAATTCCCTAAACAATACTTACAATTTATACAAAATGTTTCAAATTTCACCAAATAATGTTTCACACATTCCCCTAAACAATACTCACATTTCACCGAATAATGCTTCAAATTTCACCGAATAATGTTTCACATTTCACCAAATAATATTTGTGCACAGTGCACACCCTAAGGCTTGTGCACAAATGATTCATATATATATATATATATATATATATATATATATATATATATATATATATATATATATATATATATATAAAAGGTTAAGTTAATGAATGCATTATTATCCGACACAAGTTTATTTGATATTTAGTTTTAGTTTTATGATTTTGATAATCAAATTTTCAACACAGTTCCCCGATGAATCTTCGAATTCTCATCAAAAGAGCTTTAATTTGATATGATTTTGTATAGGATACTGCATAGGGTAATTAAGTGAAATTGTCTAATATACTCCGTTTTGCCCATCTTTGCAGAAAATACAATGAAGGGGTGAATAATAGTTTTTAATTTTTTTTTCAAAGTTTGTATTACTCTTTATAGATTGACAATTTTTATTATTTTGATATTATTTTTGTACAAATCTAATATTAGTATTATTTTAAGTTATTTGTGTTAAATATACAAAGAATGACCATTATTTATTTATAATATTGTATTCTAATATTGTTTATTTCATTGTTTTAATTTGCGGCCTAAAGCACAATAGTTCCGTGGATATAAATTATTTTGTATTTTAGAAATTTATGACATGCATTAATACATGATTTTTTTTCATTTTTAAAATTTTCTCAAATTCTCTTAATTTATTAATCAATATACACATATTTCAGAGGGAAAATGGATATAATCCAAACTAAATGTGCTACTATAATGGAAATTAAAGAGATAACTTATCTGTTCTATATATCCTGATGGTGGAAATTAAATAAGGTCTATTAAATATGACAGTGTGTTATTTCATATTTCCGTAGTGACTATTTGATTGTCAAGTAGGATTTCCCGTGATCTATAATTCTCAACATTCTAAATCTCATGAATTATTTCTTTAACTATTTATGCACTCAATCCAATCACACTTACATATTAGATATAACCTATAATCTATCTATATAACATATAAAGATAGCATGTGATATTTATATAACCTATAACCTATAAAAATTGTCCCATGCATAGCATGTGATAGTTATATAACCTATAATCTATCTATCTATAACATATAAAGATAGCTTTTTACCAACAAAAGCTATAGTAATTAGCTTTAAAACTTTTTTTTTTGTGTGAAATATCAAATCTTCTATTCCATAAATTCTCCACAATTACAAAATAATATTTAGATTCATAATATTAAAAATATATCTATTTAGATTAACAATTTTAGAATTAATACTATAATGCTTAACATATCCTATGAATTTTCATAAACATCATAGTTTTTTATTAAAAAAAATATCCATCTAATAAGAAGTCAATTAAAAGCTCCAAACATTAAGTAGAAAAAGTTTTTTTATAAATAATAATAAGTCTAAAATATGCATGCCCTAATAAGATTATATAATAATAAAATAAATAAATAAATATAAAATAAACCAATTAAATCTCCATCCATTAGTAGGAGGAGAAATTAAAAACATTATTTTTTTGCATAATGATAAATCTAGAATTTACCCTAATAAAATTAAATAAACATAAAAATAAATGAATACATCTATATAAATTATAAAAGATGATGGAATATGATTTCCATTTATGTCAAAATTTTAAATTCTGATCTGGTTTTATCCATTTTCCCTCCATTATTATAAATACTAACCCCTTATTAATTTAATCTCAACATCCCACTAATTCATACGACTTTGGTTCACAATAGGTGACCCATTGAACACTACAACAAACGTGCAGGTATATAAGAAAAGTCTTCCAAACATTGGCATAATAAGTGACATTAATTACTTATATGTTATTTCCAGAGACAATGTTTAGTGGATTCTTGATGTAATTTCTTTCTTTATTTCCATTTGCCTTACATAGCCTTTCAATAATTGAAATGTAGCCTTTTTGATAAACATAATATGGCGATTATATTGATTGACCATAATTTTTTTCTTGTGCCTTTGGTGTAGGAAGAAAATACAGCTTTAGGAGTTCGAATGTTGTAATGGTCCATGAGGAGCTTAATTTCTTCTTGCCTATGGACAATTCTTAGTTTTTGCTTTATCTTGAAGATATTATAAAGTGATTATTGTATACCTTCAAGAAAAAGACATGTCATAACTCTTTAAATCATGTCAAATATATTTATAATCTAAGCTATTGTAGTTAACTTTAATAAATATTTTATGAACGATAGTTTTTTTATAGTTATTGTGATTTGTTAATTTTTATAATTATAATTATTATATAATGTATCTACTATTATGAAAATTTGATTATTTTTAATATTTTTTTTATGAAAACGCGTCATGGCGCAGAAATTACTCTAGTAGAGATTATACACAAACTTTTATAAAAGTCATAGAAATTCCTCTTCATTTTTAGCCTCAATCCATGAAACTACGCACTCTATCCATATTGAGTTCAAATCCATTGTTGTTGCCCCAAAATAGGATCCTCACACAAAATTTCATAATCGAAAGTTCAATATGCGATACAAGCTCATCAAAATGATCCGCATTTCCAATCTCTCGCTATAATCATATTGCGTTTCTTTTAAATATCAGTAGAATAGCCAACGTATTTAGAAGCATTAGCATTGTAAAGCACATATTTATAACACAGTCATGCTAGATAAAAGAAATTTTGAAACCCCAAATTCACATGCTCATGAAAAAACCCAAAAACCCCCCAAATTCACATGACAACAAAATTTTAGATTCCCAAAATTTTTAAGGTGACAAATTAAAAAATATCCCCTAATTCTACATAATCAATAATCAACACACAATTGAATAAAGAACACAACAAATTTCACAGAAATTGAAAAAAAGAGCACAAATTTTCACAAATTCGCATGACAACTAAACCCAAATTTTTTAATAAGGGGAAATTTCACAAAAGACGACGTACCTGCTGTTGCCCGTCATCACTGAGCTCACTACCCTCTGGCATTGGTATCCACATTTTGGTCTCCGCCTTTGTCTACAGTCGCCCCTCATCGATTGAGCTCCGAGCCTCCATCTCTTCTCTGCTTTTTTTTCCAATAAGGTAAAAATTTGAGGGTCATATGAATCTAACACCCCAAGCGACCGACAAGTCGATAGACAACAAACCGTTAAAACATACAACCAACTAAAAACACAAATACCAAATATAAAAGCAAAACCCAATTCTCAGATAAAAAAAAAGGACCACACGTATACAATTATTCCGCAAATGATTTCCGGCCACATATATACTCTTGTATGTATTCATTCGATCATGATACATTATTGTTCTAATTATCCTAATTAATTACAACTTTAGCCCCTCAATTTTCTCTATATATAGGCCCTTTTCCACCGCATCATTCACTCATTCAACACAATTAAGCACTTTCCAAAAGCTTGAAATCTATTCCTAGGAGTACACTCTTGTGAGGTTCTATATATATATATATATATATATATAGACAATGTTGAAGGTCGATGTCAAAAGAGCAACGCTAGTGGACGACAAGGCGGCGGTGGTGACAGGGGAGGAGATGTTGGCGGAGCCTTTGAGCCCTAGAGCATCCATGTTTGCTCAAACTGACTCCACCTACATAGTTGCTAACATCGGTTTCAACTCTCCTATCGATGTCGAGATTTTAACCGACAAGATCTCCAATGCTCTTCTTAGTAACCCTCGATTCTCTAGCATAGTGGTATATATACATAATACATATATCCACACACACACAATGACACAAACCATCTTCTCAATGGAACAATATACGTACTAACACACATTCGAACCGTTTAATTGATCGATGTAGGTTGGAGATGGGTCGGAAAGTGATGAGCTAAGATGGGTTCACAACACAAATGTGAACGCATGTGACCATATCATAGTCCCTAGCATCAACCCTTCCTTGAATGCAAACTCTTTGGCAGCAAACAAATTTGTGGAGGACTACCTCCACAGCCTCACTACAACACCAATGGATCCATCCAAACCACTATGGGATTTCCATGTCCTCAATGTGAGGGCTTTAGAGGCTGAGTCCATCGGGATAGTTCGGTTCCACCACGCTCTTGGTGACGGAACCTCTCTCGTTTCCCTCATTCTCTCTATGGCAAGACAAGTGTCCAATCCCGATGCTCCCCCAACGTTCCCAACAGGGAAAAAGGCGGAGACCATGAAGGGCAGTTACTATCCTAAACTTCCTTGGAGTGTTGTCTTAACGATATGGTGGTGGTTACAAGTGTTTTGGAACACATTTACGGGATTTTCAAGGTTCGTGATGACAACGTTTTGGCTGAAGGACTCGGATATGTTTATCAAGCCGAGTCTAGATGCCAAGACTAAGCCAAGAAGGATCGTCTTCAAGACACTTAGTTTGAATGATATCAAGCTCGTAAAGAATGCAATGAACGTTGTAAGTTACGTATACATATCCTATATTGATATTTAGCTGCTCTTTGAAATGATCGTTGGATCAACCTTTAATTTGCAGACCATCAACGACGTTGCTCTAGGAATCACGGAAGCTGGTTTCTCCCAATATCTCGCTAGACGATACAGCAGTAAGGCTACTCTCAATCACTCTTTGAGAACTACAGTAACTTGTAATAGAATTTACTGCTGATGTGTGTTTTGAACTTTGCGTATGATGATTCGACCACGAAGAGGACCACAACGAGGACGGGGAGAAAACAAGCGCCGTTCTAAAGAAAAAAAGGATAACAGTCACACTGGCAGTCAACCTAAGACCAGTTAAAGGAATTCAAGTGAGGATATATACAATTGATTGATTTGGTTTTCTTAAGGTCTTAATCACGGACTAATTGATATATAAATATAATTTGTTAATCTGTATAGAACTTAGATGATATGAAACACAAGGGCAACAAATTTGGATGGGGGAATCAGATCGGGTTCGTGTTGTTTCCGCTCTCTATCCAGTTGCGAAAGGACCCATTGGAGTATGTTCGCAGAGCTAAGGCCGTTATTGATCGGATGAAGCAATCCTTCGAATCTAGATGCAATTTCAAATTAAATGAAACAGTTACCAAGTTGTTTGGAATCAAGGTTTTACTTTTTTAGAACTATGCTTAAATATATAGTTGAATCAAGGTTTTACATTTTGGCAACTATGCTTAAATATATAGTTGAATTACACACAAATTAAACCATGTAAAAAATGCAGGTTGCAGGATCATTGTGGTTAAATTACACAAACAATGTATCATTACTCTTCTCGAATGTGCCAGGCCCTGTCGAAGAAATCGCCTTGTTTGGCCACCCTATCAAATTCATTGCTCCAAGTTTATATGCTCTTTCAACTGTAAGTTAATTGATCCATCAAACTACACACATATATCATAGTTTTATGTATTGTAATGTGTTTTTCAATTTTGAAATGGCAGCCAATAGTGATTCAATTCCACAGTTACACCAACAAAATGACCGTCGCATTATCAGTTCGTGACGATGCATTGGTGGATCCTCATCAACTGTGCGACGACATTGCTCAGTCTCTCCTACTCTTCAAAAGTGCGGTGACGACAAAGTGAAAATGACTCCCAACTATACAATTACAGTTAACTGTGAGAAGCTAAATGATTTCTGTATCAATAAATGAACCTAAATTCTCATGAATTTATGATAATCAATTAGTTGCAACGTTTTCCATGTGTGTCGTTGTTATTCAAAGACGAGCGCTGCTTAATTTTGTTATGCCTACTGCTTATTGTAATTTGTAATTTGCCAGGTTTGTTTGGATTCCTTATGTTTAAAAAGGGATATTTATTACTTGATGCTATGAGTTTTAATCCCTTTAGTGTCACTTTTTTAATATTTTTATTTCTCTTAGTTTTGTTGTTTACTAAAAATGTCTAGGGGTGTTATGTGAACCCGAGTAGCTAGAATTCGACTCGTGCTCGCTCAATAAAAACTCGGCTCGAGCTCGTTTATTATCTAAACGAGCCGAGTATAAGCACATTTATAAGCTCGGCTCGTTCGAATTAAACTCGAATTTTATAGAATTTCTAAAATCTATATCTATATAATACTTTAAAACAGAAGAGTTTTGCTTATGTGTCATTCATACCTTAATTATAGGTATTTTAACCAATTATAGTTTTTTTCCACTTCCTTCCTTTTCCAATAATTCTTCCCTTTTAATTTTTTTTCTTCCATTCTTTTTTAAATTTAGTCTAAACACAAATCCTCTTTTGAAAAAAAGAGTGACCCACACATATTTTCTTCACAATTACATATGCAGCTGAGATTTTGTTTTTTTATCAACAAATTTAACATAGTTATAATTATTGGTCATTTATATTTTCCATTATATTTTCTTATAATAATCTATATCTATATAATACTTTAAAACAGAAGAGTTTTGCTTATGTGTCATTCATACCTTAATTATAGGTATTTTAACCAATTATAGTTTTTTTCCACTTCCTTCCTTTTCCAATAATTCTTCCCTTTTAATTTTTTTTCTTCCATTCTTTTTTAAATTTAGTCTAAACACAAATCCTCTTTTGAAAAAAAGAGTGACCCACACATATTTTCTTCACAATTACATATGCAGCTGAGATTTTGTTTTTTATCAACAAATTTAACATAGTTATAATTATTGGTCATTTATATTTTCCATTATATTTTCTTATAATAATAACAATTAACCACATATATATATTAGAAAATATATTTTGCGTTTAATAATTATGCATTATTTTTCTTAACTTCACTCTTTATTTTCTGAGCAAGATATCTATACACTAATCTAAATGAGAAGATTATTTTAAAAAAAATGATATTATGATTTTAATAAATATTTCCAATCTATATATATAATACTTTAAAACAGAAGAGTTTTGCTTATGTGTCATTCATACCTTAATTATAGGTATTTTAACCAATTATAGTTTTTTTCCACTTCCTTCCTTTCCCAATAATTCTTCCCTTTTAATTTTTTTTCTTCCATTCTTTTTTAAATTTAGTCTAAACACAAATCCTCTTTTGAAAAAAAGAGTGACCCACACATATTTTCTTCACAATTACATATGCAGCTGAGATTTTGTTTTTTTATCAACAAATTTAACATAGTTATAATTATTGGTCATTTATATTTTCCATTATATTTTCTTATAATAATCTATATCTATATAATACTTTAAAACAGAAGAGTTTTGCTTATGTGTCATTCATACCTTAATTATAGGTATTTTAACCAATTATAGTTTTTTTCCACTTCCTTCCTTTTCCAATAATTCTTCCCTTTTAATTTTTTTTCTTCCATTCTTTTTTAAATTTAGTCTAAACACAAATCCTCTTTTGAAAAAAAGAGTGACCCACACATATTTTCTTCACAATTACATATGCAGCTGAGATTTTGTTTTTTATCAACAAATTTAACATAGTTATAATTATTGGTCATTTATATTTTCCATTATATTTTCTTATAATAATAACAATTAACCACATATATATTAGAAAATATATTTTGCGTTTAATAATTATGCATTATTTTTCTTAACTTCACTCTTTATTTTCTGAACAAGATATCTATACACTAATCTAAATGAGAAGATTATTTAAAAAAAAATGATATTATGATTTTAATAAATATTTCCAATATACTATAATGACAATTTTTTTCTAAAATTCTACTTTATGAACTCTACATTTCATATTTATACTACATTTTGCTAATTCTTTATTTAAATTTATAATATTAAATTATTATGATTTTATTTAAAAAAAATCGCGCCATGGCGCGGGAATAGTACTAGTTTCTTTTAAGTTACTGTATAATGAGCAAGTAAAACTGCTTAAAACTCGAAAAAAAACTCTGCTCGAGCTCATTCATTTCCTAAACGAGCGGAATATGAACACATTCTTAAGTTCGAGCCAACATGTAGCTTCAACTCGAGCTCCTTCGAATCCTAAATGAATTGAATATGGACAAGCAATACTCAGCTCATTCGGCTCGAATAACAACCCTAAAAATGTCTAATTAAAGAATAAATTTAAGGTTTTCTTCAATATATTTATACAAAAACTTTTTTTTATATACATACATAAAAAAATCTCATTTTTTGATGATTTTATTTTTTCTTTTTTTTCTCCCTACTAAAAATGACTATTTTAATCACAAATTTAATATTTTTGATATATACATACAAAAAAATATTATTTTTGAAAAGAACTAGCTCAGTACCCCGTGCATTGCACGGGTCTTTATTTTAAAATATATGTTTATATAATGTCATTTATTATTTTTGACGTAAATATTATAATTATCACAAAGTAATAAAAAAATAAATATTCTCTAACATATTGAATACTAAAATAAATAAATATGCTAAATAATAAGAAACTTTAAGCATTAGAATCAAATATCAACATAAAGTTATGCAAATATTGGTAAAGCTTGTAAATATTATTAGTATCAATATAATGCTAATAAATATTAGAATAATAATGAAACTAAATAAATAAGGCAATGTAAAAAAATAAAACTAAAGAATACATTTGCTGTTGAGCAAATTAAAAAAATCGAGTCTTCCAAATATATCAAAGTATGTAATGGTGATAATGTTTTGTCATTTTTTTCATGTAGATGATGTTTCGATAATCGGGAGTGGTGGAACATATTTTGTTCATGAATCACGCTGATATAGAAATAATTACATGAAGAAATTTAATCTATTCCACCACCAGGGCTGGCCCTAGGGATTTTATTTTTTGATCAATAAATATATTGATATTGATGGTATAATTAGCAAGATAAAGAACAAAATTTATAAAGATTAAAATTAGATGAAAAATGCATGATTGGAAAATCTTTGATTTTAATTAATAGAGAAGATAAATTTTTTTGTTAAGATATGTGTGAAAATCAAAGATTTGTTAAGATAAATATGATTTAATTTTTATATTATCCAGTGAATATCTAAACCAACCAACAAAAATATCGAGAATATCTCAACTGATTTTGTATTTAAAGGGAATTAAAAAATGCAAAAAATTGAGAAAATGACATGTAGGATTTTAAATTTAAATTATTGATTTTAAATTTAAATTAATGAATAATTTAAATTTAAAATCCTACATTAAAGGTGAAGACACCACATATCTTAGGTGACTTCTTCAAAAAGTCCTTGCCACTGGTTAGAACATCCAGTCTCTCACTAATTTCTCACTTTCTACCCATTACTTTCATGTGTTTTTTTAAGGTATAAGAGAAAATACAATAATGAACTCATGAACCTTAATACTCCCTCTGTTCCATAACACGGAGTACATGAATTTTTAGGTATTGACACAAGTTTTAATAAAAAACACTTTCTTTTTAAAAACGTACATCATCATTTCACTAACTTTTTTTTTATAAATTTTATTATTTTTTAATACCCATTATACATTTTAACCAATCAAAATCTCTTAAAAGGTCAGCTACACACAAATCAATACAATTCCCTACCTAGAAAATATAAAAGTCCATCTATTTTGAAACAAAAATTATCTTCTAAAAATCCATTATGTATTATGAAACGGAGGGAGTAAAACCGTTGAAAACGACGTTGTAATTAGATTTTTTTGATCTCGATATTGTCTCTATCGTCTCATGTATTAAAACTTAAGATGACATAGCCATAAAAAAATCTTTTGAGTATCATAATTCATAACAATCATTCAAAAGAGTTTAGTGAAATTTATATATTAATAATATATTGATTTATTATTTTCTGGCTTTAAAAAATCTTGATTAAAACTAATCTGCAAATTTGGAGAAGTTGTTATGATTTGGTCAACAAATTCAATATTTTAATTAATAAAGATAATTTTAAGTATATTTTTTAAATATATATGGGCTATGTTAAGTGAATGGCTACCTCGTGGCACTTTCAATGTGAGGTCGCCACGTGTATCCTTCGCAACTATTTTAGTATAGATAAATATAAATATAAATATAAATATAAATAATATATATATATGTAGATGTAGATATAGATATAAATATTATTATAAATATATATTATAAATCCAGATATATAGATAGTTACGAAGATGGTTTAGCTTAGTTGGTAAGGAGAGTCTTTATTGCCTTAAGGTTATGGGTTCAAATCCCTTTAGCCTCGTTTTTTATATAATTGTTGTTCATTTTAGTTTCTTTCTACTAAAACTGTTTAATTAAATAAAAAATTTAAGGTTTTCTCCATTATATTTAAACAAAAATATTCTTTTTAATATATATATATATATTCTCATTTTTCTCAATAACTGTTGCTTTTCTTAATTTTTTTTATACTAAAAATGATTATGAAATCACAAATTTAATGTTTTTTTAAATCACAAATTTAATGGTTTTTTTCTAACATATTTAAACAAAAAAAATATTTTTCATATATACATGCAAAAAAAATCTCAAAAATTATTTAACCTCCCTTACATATATAGTTGATCCTTATTGATGATATCAAGTATAGACTAAAAAAAAATGTAGACGCTTCTGTAAAAAATGGGGTACAATCTCAAATTGGTTGTATCATAAGCAACAATCAAGGCCAAATAATTCGAATACATAAATGTAATGGTGAAACATATTCTGTCATCCAAACATAATGTTTTGCAATACTTGTAGGTATAAGACTGGCAGCAGAACTTGGAATACAGAGGACGATCATTGAAGGTGACTGTGCAATCATTATCAATGCCATCAACCAGGAAAACAACTCACCATGGGAGATTACACAAATAGTGAAAGAAATTCAAACTCTAAGCAAAAACTTTGAATTTATCAAATTCCAACACTGCTACAGAGAGGCGAATAGTGCAGCAGACTTTATTGCAAAATCTCGACTGAGCTGTAATTCTATCTTAAACTATAGCTGTGAATTTCAGAACATCATCATGTTTGATGATCCTGGATACTTAGAAGTATCCTAAACTTTGCTTACTGTAAAAAAAAAGTATAGACTAAAAAAAATGTCCATGGAGTAGATGATGATGGGCCATTGGGCCCTGTAAATACCCGTAACACATTGAACATGATCAATGACATTTAAATTAGCACAATTTGTTTTTATTTTGGCACTGTCCAGCCCTGACAGAAGAAGGGGAAATATACCTTGAAGACTCCACCTTGATCTTATGTCTAACTTGCAGGGATGATGAAAGACAAAACGCAAGTGCTGGTTTCAAGACCTTGAAACCAGACCTATATTATCTATTTGATCTAATACTTGCAGGAACTATTTTTGAATGTTTGGGCCACTCATCTATTGGTTTTTGGGCCAAGATATTGGGCCTGTCCGGATATCATGTCTAACATCTTCTCTCAAAATATTTGTTGAAGATTCTTAACAGATCTTTAGGAGATCCATGCCTTCCAAAAGATGTGTATCAACTTGAGAAGATTATGGCCTCAATAATAAGGAAGGAAGAGATTTGATTTTTTCAAATCTCAAACGGCTTCTTTTGAAGGATGAAGAACGGCTATATATGCTTGAAGAACTTGAAGAACAAATGCGACACACTGAGCACTATCAAGCATCATCATCCATTGGTTTCACTCACTTGTGGTCACATAAAAACTCTTGTTTTACTTTGTACGGTTGAGGGAAACACTTGAGCATATTTTACAATTCATCTGTCTTACACAAAAAGAGTATTTGTTACTCAAAACAAAGCACACTTTGGTGTGTGGTGAGGGCATTTATTTCACTTGTTAAGCTTGAGTTTCTAGGATAGAAGCGGTGAGGCTTTGTATAGAAGAAGGGTAGTTCTTCTAGGATATTCTAGAGCTCTAAGGGAAGTGAAATAAAGTGCATTTAAATCCTACGGGTTGTGGAACCCTAGGCGGGGACGTAGGCCAAGTTCGTGCCGAACCTCGTTAACAATTCGTGTGTTATCTTTTATCTTTCCGCTGCTCATTCTTGTTCAACGTTTTCTAAGACCTGGTCTTGATACCTATTTCAAGACCTTGACATTCTGCTTAAATCTTTTGATTGAAGCTTGTTTTACGAAAATCGTGCATACTCTATTCATCCCCCCCTTCTAGAGTATTATTCAACCCCTATTAGACTCTTCAATTGGTATCAGAGCTTGGCTCACTGTTTGATCTAACAATCTTGTGAGTTTATCATGTCTAATTTAGGTGATGGAGGTTTTGCTCAAGGAAGATCCACCAACAGACCTCCTCTATTCTGTGGCAATAACTTTGTTCACTGGAGATCTCTTATGCAGATGTTCATAATCGATCAAGATCTTGAACTATGGGATCTCATCAAAAAGGGGCCTCACGTTCCAAGGAAGGATGACTCAACAGAGAAGCCAGAAGCTGAATACAACCAAACTGATCTTGAGAAAATTGCTAAAAATTATAAAGCTATGAATTTGCTTTACTGTGGACTTGATGCTAATGAATTTAATCGTGTTTCTTCTTGCAAGAGTGCCAAGGAGATATGGGATAAGCTGGTCGTCACTTATGAAGGCACAAGTCAAGTCAAGGAAAGCAAAATCAACATTTTCCTCAGGCAATATGAGTTATTCAAGATGAATCCTGATGAATCAGTAAAGGAAATGTTCACGAGGTTTACTCAAATTGTCAATAACCTAGACTCACTTGGGAAATCCTTCTCTAACACTGAGAAAGTAAGGAAGGTTCTAAGGAGCCTCCCTAAAAACAAGTGGGGACCTAAGGTTACTGCAATTGAGGAAGCTCAAGATCTTACCATACTGCCATTGGATGATCTTCTTGGAAAACTCATCACTCATGAAATGATTCTGAATGAAGAAGATGGAGAAGTACCAGCCTCTACTAAGAATCTTGCTCTCAGATCAAAGAAGGAAGAAATACAATCTGATGAAGATGAAAGTGATGATGAAGAAGATCCTTTTGCACTCATTACCAGAGGTTTGGCAAGGATTTTGAAGATGAAAAAGCAGTTCTCAAATCGAGACAACTCTGGATTCTCCAAAACCAGAGGTAAGCCTTCCAACCCAGTCAAAAAGCCAAAAGTATTAACCTGTTTTGAATGTGGTGAATCAGATCATCTGGTAAAAGAATGTCCCCTGAAAAAGCGAAACAAGTTTAAACAGAAGAAGAAAGCCATGATGGCTACATGGAGTGATTCAGACTCCTCAAGTGATTCAGACAACGAAGGAGATCATGCAAATCTATGTCTGATGGCTGAACACAAGGAATCCAAGAATCAAGACCTTGATGAAGTGGTAAGAAATTTGATGTCTAGTTCATCTAATGTTCTATCTCAATTTCTGAAAAATATGATTTCTAATGAGGAAAATTACAACAGAGAAATCAACATCCTGAAAGAAAAGCTAAAAGATCAACAGAAGAGCATAGGAGAAATGTCGCTGGAAATGAACAATCTTAAAGCTACTCAGTCAGCTCTTGACATTAAAGTCAAGACCTTGACATCAGAAAATTCTGATCTCAAGCAAAGTCTTTCTTATCTAAAACATTGCAATAATGATTTAGAGAAAGAAAAGATTAAGCTGACTGAAATGTGTAAAGACCAGCAGACATCTCTTATACAATTCACTAGATCCAAAGCTAATCTTGACAGAATGTTGGGTGAACAGCAATTATCCATCAACAGAAGTGGTATAGGCTACAACAAAAATTTTCCAAAGAAACCCTCTACCACTTTTGTTAAAGCAAAAGGAAATTGGCATTCACCTACTTGTTTCTTCTGTTGTAAAAAGGGCCATGTGAAGGAAACCTGTCCATATAGGAGAAAGGATCCTCACATCATTAGAAATACCTTTCCTGTACGTTTGAATGAACAGATTAAGCAAGTTTGGGTTCCTAAGGGGACAAAACTACCTAATATGATTTATCCCCATTATGAATCTAAATGTGTTTATTGGTCTAGCCGGAAGGGTTGATGGTTATCTTGCAGGACATCACCAAGGTAAAGGAAGCTAAATGGATCATGGATAGTGGCTGCTCTCGACATATGAGTGGAAGAAAGTCCTTATTTCAGAATCTCAAGGAGCAAACCACTGGAACCATAACCCTTGGTGATAAAGGCAAGTGTAACATCATCGGTATAGGTAACATTGGTAATTCTTCCAAAAACTGCATTAAGGATGTATATCTTGTTGATGGTCTAAAGTATAACTTGTTAAGTGTTTCTCAGCTTTGTGATAAGGGAAACAAAGTGATCTTCAACAGACATTCGTGTGAAGTAAGGAATGAAGAAACAGGAGATCTCATTCTCACTGCTCCTAGACATAATAATACATACATGGTGAATACTAACCAAATTGCAGGGACTAATCTCAAATGTCTCAAGGTCTTGACCGAAGACTCAACTCTGTGGCACAGAAGGTTAGGCCATGTGAGCATGCACACTCTAGGCAAATTGAAGGCAAGGGATCTTGTAAGAGGTCTTCCTGACCTAAACTTCAAGAGTGTTGAATTGTGCAATGCCTGTACAAGAGGTAAACAGACACGAAGTTCCTTCAAACCCAAAAAGGTTGTAAGTTCATCTCGTCCCCTTGAACTCTTACATATGGACTTATGTGGTCCTATGCGTGTCAAATCTCCTAAGGGAAAACAGTACATCCTTGTTATCATTGATGATTTTTCTCGTTTTACTTGGATTTCCTTCCTTAGAGAAAAATCAGAGGCTTTGTTCGAATTTTCAAAACTTTGTAAGGAGTTGCAAACCTTGAAAAATATACCAATTGTCTCCATCCGGAGTGATCATGTTAGAGAATTTGATCAACTTCAGTTCGATTTATTTTGTGCTAAATATGGTATTTCCCACAATTTTTCAGCTCCTAGAACTCCTCAACAAAATGGGGTTGTGGAACGCAAGAACCGCACCCTAGAGGATATGTCTAGGACAATGCTTTTAGAAAATGGTTTGCCAAAATTTTATTGGGCAGAAGCTGTGAATACAGCCAACTACATTTTAAACCGTTGCCTGATTCGTCCCATTTTGAAAAAGACTCCTTATGAACTCTTTAAAGGAAGAAAGCCCAACATTTCCTATTTTAAACCTTTTGGATGTACTTGCTTTGTCCACAACAATGGCAAAGATAACCTTGGGAAATTTGATGCACGTAGCGATGAAGGTATTTTTCTTGGTTACTCCTCTAATAGCAAAGCTTATAGAATCTACAATAAACGTACTAAGATCGTGGAGGAAAGTATTCATGTTGTTTTTGATGAAAGAAATAATGGTGTGTTGAGCGAAAGCTTTGCAGATTTGAATCTAAATCACCATGATTCTGATGGAGAAGAAGATGATGGGTCCAAGACTAAGAAAGATCAAGACAACAATATGTAAGAAAGAATTCTGGATATAAATGAGCTATCCTAAGATCTTGAGACTCAGGTCACTAACAACAATCCCAGCAGTTCAACTCCACATCAAGACCTTGAGGAGGGACCTACAGAGAATATAAACTTTCAGGCACCCATACAACGAAAGTTCAAGCATGCTTCATCTCATTCAGCACAAGATATCATCTCCGATCCAAACTCTGGTATTCAAACTAGATCTAAATTGAAAAATCTCTGTGCTTTCTATGCCTTTGTTTCTCTTGTAGAACCAAAGAATCCAGCCGAAGCACTTAAAGATCCAGATTGGATTACTGCAATGCAAAGTGAACTGAATGAGTTTGAAAGAAATAAAGTATGGACTCTCCAACCCCGACCCAAGCACCAATCTGTCATTGGCACTAGATGGGTATTCAGAAATAAACTAGATGAATTTGGTAAGGTCATCCGCAACAAAGCAAGACTTGTAGCTCAAGGCTACAACCAAGAGGAAGGTATAGATTATGAGGAGACTTTTGCTCCTGTAGCAAGGTTAGAAGCCATTCGTATCCTCCTTGCTTTTGCCTCTTTCATGGGTATCAAACTTTTTCAAATGGATGTGAAATGTGCCTTTCTAAATGGTATTTTGGAGGAAGAAGTCTATGTTGCTCTACCTCCTGGCTTTGAAAATGAAGATTTTCCAAATCATGTTTATAAATTGGATAAGGCACTTTATGGTCTCAAACAAGCTCCTAGAGCTTGGTATGAAAGACTGTCCAAATATCTTTTGGAAAATGGTTTTCAAAGAGGTTTGATTGACAAAACCCTTTTCTTTAAGACTCGTGACAGAGATCTTTTAGTTGTTCAAATTTATGTTGACGATATATTGTTTGGAGCCACTAACAACTCCCTTTGCAAGGAATTTTCGGATATTATGTGCAGGGAATTTGAAATGAGTCTTATGGGAGAATTAAATTTCTTCCTAGGACTACAGGTACATCAAACCAAGAAAGGGATCTTTCTCAACCAAGGAAAGTACACTAGAGATCTACTCAGTAAGTACAAAATGAGTCAATCAAAGATAGCAAAAACTCCCATGAGTTCTACACTATCTCTTGATCAAGACAAAAATGGTAAGAATGTGAACCAAAAGGAATATCGAGGTATGATTGGTTCACTACTCTATCTCACTGCTAGTAGGCCTGATATAATGTTTAGTGTTTGCATGTGTGCCAGATTTCAGGCTGACCCAAAAGAGTCTCATCTTATTGCTGTGAAACGAATCTTTAGATATTTGAATGGGACTCAAGACCTTGGTCTATGGTATCCTAAGCAGAGTAACTTTAATCTCATGGGATACTCAGATGCAGACTTTGCAGGTTACAAAGTGGATAGAAAGAGCACTTCTGGATGCTGTCAACTCATTGGATCCTCCCTAATTAGTTGGCATTCCAAGAAGCAAAACTCAGTGGCCTTGTCCACTGCAGAAGCAGAATATATTGCTGCAGGTGCTTGTTGCTCACAAATCTTATGGATAGCACAACAACTTCGAGATCTTGGCATTGATCTTAAAGGTATTCCTATCCAATGTGATAATACTAGTGCCATATCTATTACCAAGAACCCTGTGCAGCACTCAAGAACCAAACACATTGATGTTAGACATCATTTCATCCGAGACCATGTGGAGAAAGGTGATGTATCTATTTCATTCATTTCTACTGAGTTTCAATTGGCAGATATCTTCACCAAGCCTCTACCAGAAGAACGGTTTAACTTCATCAGATTAGAGCTTGGCATGCTCAACAGGGAAGCACTTTCTTAGGGGGAGAAAAATTCGTATGAGAATTCAAGACCTTGAGTATCTATGGTCTTGAATATATCTAAAAACGAATAATATTAATATTTTGGATCAAAACTCTATTGCTATCTATTTAAGATAAGTAATGGAATCTTTTTTTGTATAATTACTGCCCTTAGTTAAAAATTTTTTTCTAAAGAACCTTTTTTTATCCCTATTTATCCGTTTATGATTTCTTTTATTTTTGGATAAAAATATAAAATTCTCTAATTTTATTTCCTTGTTCAAATTCAACCAGTTTGGACCTTTTTTGGTTAAATGAATCTGTTGATTCATTAAAAGACTTGTGGCGTTTAACCTCCCCTATGTACAACTATTTATACCCCCTTCTCCCTATCTGTCAAATCACGTCTCTCTTCTACCTCTCTCCACTCCAGTGTCTTACTGATTCCCTCTCTCTCCTTCTGATTTCAAATTTCCTTTTCAATTTTCAAGAAATCTTTTCTCCGTTCATGGCTCCCAAGCGTTCAAGCGTCTCCTCTTCAGGCACCTCTTCAAAGAGGATCAAGATGTCAGCTTCAAAGGGCAAGCAACCCCTCATGGTGGATGAACTCAGTGCAGAGGATCTCGGATCTCCTTCTCCGACTCCCCTATCCTCTAGACCACCAAGAACTCCGCAATCAACTGGTGCACCCTCATCTCAGGTAAACCCCGGACTTCCTGACTTCTGGTTTGCCTCCCCTAAAATTGTTGCATCTTGGGCTCAAGGGTTTGGGAATCGTCGCTTAAGTTTTTGTGATGCTGTTGATATACCCCTTCTAAACACCATGCCCCTCCCCTGCATTACCCTTCTCAAATCTTCCTGCCTTTGGTCGTTTCTGAACCCTGGCACTGTGGCTTACCCACGACTCACCCGAATCTTCTATGCCAACCTATTTGTCCATCGCATCAAGGGAGAGTTAACCCTCGTCACCAAAGTCAAAAACGTCAAAATCTGTCTCACTGCTGAACTTTTGGCCTTCATTCTTGATCTCCCTGGGTATCTTCCAACTGATGAGTTTCCTGACAGGATTGAGTGCATCAATCGTGCTAAGGAAGACTTCTATTTGAACCCAGAGTCTGTATCCCTAATCAAACCCACTCACACTGTCTTCAAACTCCAACCCAAACTTGTCTTCACTATCCTGGCAAGGAGCATTTTCCCTCGCATCAATTCACGCGAACTTATCACTGAAAATCTTCTGGAAATTCTGTATTTGGTTCTCAACGGCTACGAACCCAATCTCCCTGACCTTGTCCTTCACTACATGATCCAAGCCACATCCTCCTCTCGTCCTATGCCCCTACCCTATGCCAACCTTCTGCCCAAGATCTTCGATTTCTTTGATGTTGATACATCAAACGAAGTCCAGCAATCTTACAGTGGGATAATCAATGAAGCTTGTCTGGAACGTCTGGGGATTACCAAGAATTTGAGGGGGCAATGGATTCTCAGAACTGAAGATAAAGGGAAAGCTGCTGCAGAACCTTCGGTGACAGAAGAACGCTTTGCTGCACTAGAATCTGATGTTCAAGACCTTCGCCTAGACATGCACAGGATGTGGTCTGATATTGTGTCTCGTCAAGACAATACTCATGAGCTTCTATCTGTCATTGATTGCAAGTTGAATCAGATGCTGCTGCTGAATGCACTCACCTTCACTGCTACTGGCTCTATTATGCCTTTGGACCAGGAAGCTGCTGATCATGTTCGAGAGAAGACTGGGAACGTCGTGCTCAACTGTGAAAAGCTGGTTAAGAACAAGCCCATCCTTCGTCCCACTCATACTGAACCCACTATTCTGACTGTTGAGGAGTATGGGGTGGTGAAGAAGTACAGAGATGTGGAGCGCCAGAGAAAGCTTGCTCAGATGGTCAAAGACAAGATCACTCAGGAAGCTATGAAGAGATGGCAGGAGAAGGCCAAGGACAGTGTCCGTCGCAAATACATTGGTCCTGACAAGTAGTACCCAACCTTTGGGAAATGGCATGATGAAGACACAGTCACTGAGAAGCTTCTGAAGAAGGTTTTCTCCAAAGGAAAGAAGAAGAAGCATACTGATGACAGCTCCTCCTCAAGACCTTGACGCTTGGCTCCTTCCCCTTCTAAACACTGGTTTTTATAACACTGTTTTTGCTGGATGTGGACAGTATCTATGCTTTCAAACCTTTTTATCTGGTGGTTTTTCCTCCCTTTGTTGAAAGACAAAAAGGGGGAGAATATTTTGGGAGATTAGGGGAACTTAAAATGTTTTTATGATCCAAACATTCTGCAAAACGCAATTTGTTTTTAAATTAGCACAATTTGTTTTTATTTTGGCACTGTCCAGCCCTGTCAGAAGAAGGGGAAATATACCTTGAAGACTCCACCTTGATCTTATGTCTAACTTGCAGGGATGATGAAAGACAAAACGCAAGTGCTGGTTTCAAGACCTTGAAACCAGACCTATATTATCTATTTGATCTAATACTTGCAGGAACTATTTTTGAATGTTTGGGCCACTCATCTATTGGTTTTTGGGCCAAGATATTGGGCCTGTCCGGATATCATGTCTAACATCTTCTCTCAAAATATTTGTTGAAGATTCTTAACAGATCTTTAGGAGATCCATGCCTTCCAAAAGATGTGTATCAACTTGAGAAGATTATGGCCTCAATAATAAGGAAGGAAGAGATTTGATTTTTTCAAATCTCAAACGGCTTCTTTTGAAGGATGAAGAACGGTTATATATGCTTGAAGAACTTGAAGAACAAATGCGACACACTGAGCACTATCAAGCATCATCATCCATTGGTTTCACTCACTTGTGGTCACATAAAAACTCTTGTTTTACTTTGTACGGTTGAGGGAAACACTTGAGCATATTTTACAATTCATCTGTCTTGCACAAAAAGAGTATTTGTTACTCAAAACAAAGCACACTTTGGTGTGTGGTGAGGGCATTTATTTCACTTGTTAAGCTTGAGTTTCTAGGATAGAAGCGGTGAGGCTTTGTATAGAAGAAGGGTAGTTCTTCTAGGATATTCTAGAGCTCTAAGGGAAGTGAAATAAAGTGCATTTAAATCCTACGGGTTGTGGAACCCTAGGCGGGGACGTAGGCCAAGTTCGTGCCGAACCTCGTTAACAATTCGTGTGTTATCTTTTATCTTTCCGCTGCTCATTCTTGTTCAACGTTTTCTAAGACCTGGTCTTGATACCTATTTCAAGACCTTGACATTCTGCTTAAATCTTTTGATTGAAGCTTGTTTTACGAAAATCGTGCATACTCTATTCATCCCCCCCCCCCCCTTCTAGAGTATTATTCAACCCCTATTAGACTCTTCATACCTGTAAGTCCAATTCTTGTAAGGAATGGTCCCTGTAACGTTATTTTTTTCTTGTTGAAAGTCCAATTCAAGGAAAGGGAAAAATGCCTTATAGTGTGGAAACTCCGGGGGTAGGCCGAAAGAGTGGTAGATTTGTTAACATGATACATGCCAAGAGGTGTGTGATTCAATAAACAGTGTCGATTTGTTCAAGCGAATCTGGTTGTTCGCATAGAATCCCTTATGAGATTGGTGGTTATATCCTCCCCTCAACTATTTCGGTGAGGATCCTTTAATCCATAATCATGGTTTCGCTTATTGGTTGAAAACAATTATAAAACAACTCTATTTAATTAAGATAAATAATAAAATAATTTGACACATCCAATGAAATGGTACAAACTATATAATGAATCATAATTGCGGACTAGAACATCTCAACTGCCCCTATTCTGATCTCTTCCTATAGACACCAATCTCTTTCAGCAATTTATTTTCCACACCCAATTGCATCTCCTCTCGATCAATCTCCATCTCCCTCCGGACAGTAGGCCACCACCGGAGTTGTCGGTGGAACACCTACAATCATCACCTCCCCAAGCAAATCCCGTGACAGGTGCTTCACAGCCGGAGCAAACGCAGTAGCCCTTACAAGCCCCACAAGCCCAGGTCGTCATCTACAGTAGCTTGTTCGAACCTAGCTAACAGCCCATACAACCACTTTCCGAGCGTTGTCGCTGCCTCCACGATGCACCACCGTGGCTAACCTCAGTTCACAAGTGAAGCTTGCATTGCCATCTTCCCAATGCCACTACTCGCTTGTTTATATATATATATATATATATAGAGAGAGAGAGAGAGAGAGAGAGCGAGTACACCCCAAATTCAGTATTTCGATCCCTCTCGATCTCATGTCCGACTTGGTTTGGTATTAATCGTTGTTTGAATTCCCAGTTCCTCCCCTTCTTTTCCGTTTAAAAATGCCCGATTTTTCTTATTAAATTCCGGCCATAAATTATCTCAATAGTTTATAAATTAATTAATCCATGCTAATTAATATATCTCCAATTCTTAGCGTCGCTGTCTAATCATCATCAATTAATAATACTAAAGGAGAAGTCGCCTATGCCTAGGGTCGGAAATGGGGCTCAGATATCCAATTCACCCACTTCACCCGAACCATTTTTGCGGGCGAAAACCCACAAAAAGCAGGTGACAGGTGATGCGGATGACGGGTGAAGTGGGTGACGGAGCGGGTATGGATGATGATTTTTCAACCAATAACCCGCCCCATAACCCGCTCCATCAACCCGCACCAATAATTACCCAATAAGAATCCAATAACCCCATTAAACATATGATTTTACTTTTCTACCCCTTAAAAAACCCATAAATTTCTTTCTTTTGCTATCATTTTCTCACATTGATTTTATATTGTGCTTTTATATTGTTAGTAGATTCCGTAGTTAATTTGAAAACTAGATCATGTAGTTAATCCGAAAATGTTTCTATATTGTGTTTATATTGTTATTACCTAATCCGAAAATGTGTTTATATTGTTATTTTATTGAAGATATTCTCGTCTTTTTTTTTTATTTTATTTTCTAAGTTATGTATTTCCCCGTATTGTTGGACTAGATCTCGGAATATTTTTTATTTTACAAATTGTATATTTTCTATGTATTGTTGAACTTAAACTTGATAGACTAGTATGGGTTTGTAAGATATATATTTCAGATAATGTTTGAAAATAAAAATATTTGGTTCGTCTTATTGGATATCCAATAATCATCCGCTCCACCCGCTCACCCGCACGAGTTGGATGCGGGTGAAGGATTTGCGGGTGACGGAGCGGGCCGGGTGAAGGTTTATGCTCGCGGGGCGGGTGATGGATTGGGGATTTTCACCCATAACCCGCCCCATTTCCACCCCTACCTACGCCATATAGCAGTTTCTTCTTTAATATAGGTTTGTTTGTTAGCCAATTAAATATTTTTTTATATTTAAATAAATTATTATTTATTATAAATCATATTACTTTTTTAAATAAGTAATTAATTAATTCTTTTCCTTTTCTAAATCTTAACCGATTGATTTTTTTTAAATTACTTTTTTCAATTTAAACATATAATCTTTTGTAGTTTTGATTCATGGGATAAAATATAAATCAGATAGAGGTGCCATGAATGCTGAATCTCACAGGGGAGGGAGTATGAGCAATGCTTGTGAGAACAGTCCCTTGGATGATAATGCTTATGACAGAGGAGGATCAAATCAGATAGACACAGCTATGGTAAATGTAGTTTACCAGGAAATCATGAAGAAGATGAAGGGCAAGGCTACAAATGGGAATTCCTTTGCGAATTTTGCAGGTAAACTTGCAATCTCTAATGTTAACTTTGTTTCAACATCTTGTCCATCTGAGGAATGGATTGTTGATACTGGAGCAAGTGACCATATGGTCCATGATTCTTCATTCCTTGAAGACAAAGTTATGCTTTCAAAGCCTGTGAATATTGAGCTACCTGATGGTGCCATTAAATCTGTAACAGATATGGGAAGCTTGGTATTAACAGAGAATATGAAATTGAGTAATGTACTGCTTGTCCCTTACTTCAAACATAGGCTCTTATCTGTTGGAAAGCTTCTTGATGAGCATGATTTGGTGGCTTACTTTACTCGAACTTCTTGTTATATACAGGACCCTGGGAGTAAGAAGGTGGTTCTGTATGGAGAAAGAAGGCATGGATTGTACAAGATCCTATCAGAAGGTCAAGTTTCTCAGATTAAGAAGAAGTGTGATGCAGACACAAGTGCAGGTAGCAATCAGTTTTTGTTTCAAAAATCTTGTAACAGAGTCAGTGTTGACTTGGATATTGTGCATGCTAGGCTGGGACACAGTTCTATTTCAAAGATGAGACATTTGAATATGTTTAATTAGAATGTTTTGAATGAATTGCAGTGTAAAACATGTGATCTGTCTAAGCATCATAGATTTCCATTCACAAGAAGTGAAAGTTTAGCTAACAGAACCTTTGCCTTGGTCCATATGGACCTTTGGGGACCCTATAAGTCTCCTGCATATAATGGGTTCAGTTATTTTTTAACCATTCTAGATGATTTTTCTAGAGTAACATGGACCTTCCTTTTGAAGGATAAAGTGCAGGTACCTCAAACTATTTTTGACTTTCTTGCATATGTCAGAAATCAGTTTGGGAGTCATGTGAAATGTGTCAGAACTGACAATGGTACAGAATTTGTACAAAAGCAATGTGCAGAGTTTTTTGCTAAGGAAGGGATCCTCCATCAAAAATCTGTACCTTATACACCTCAACAAAATGGAAGAGTTGAGAGGAAACACAGATATTTGATTGATACAGCTCGAGCATTGAGAATTCATGCTGGTTTGCCCATCAGATTTTGGGAGAATGTGTGCTCACAGCTACACACTTGATCAACAAGTTACCAAGTTCTGTTTTGGAGTGGAAAACTCCATATGAAAAGTTGTTTCAGAAGCCTGCCAATTATGATGAAGTGAGAATATTTGGTTGCCTTTGCTATGCTCCTATTTCTGTGAATGACAGGGACAAGCTAGGACCTAAAGCAAGAAGATGCGTGTTCATGGGATATCCCCATGGACAAAAGGCTTATAAACTGTGGGACATTGACAGTAAGTCTATGTTCATCAGTTTGGTTCATAGAATTTCCCTTCTGTAGCAGATGATTCTATTGATTCCACACATGATCAGCATGTGGTGGATACCTCTAGCCAGGAGGTTCAATCTGCACCCCAAACCTTTGCAGAATTTCTTTAGGATCCAGTGGAATTTCCTCCCCTTAGATGGTCTACTCGAGCTAATGTCAAACCCAGACACCTGAATGATTTTGTCTGTCCTACAGTTGGATCTCAGCAATCCTTGTCTCAGTCCTTCTTGGCAAGTTGTTTAGGCCCAGTTGTCTCCAATGATTCACAATATGTGGATACTTTTGCCTTGATGAGTTCTGTTCATGAGCCATGTCATTATACACAAGCTGCTCAGGATCCTAGATGGGTGCAAGCCATGAATCAAGAATTAAAGGCCTTGATGGATAACAACACATGGAGTGTTACTGATTTGCCTTCAGGGAAGAAGGCAATTGGGAGTAGATGGGTCTATAAGATCAAATATAGACCAGATGGAACTGTGGAAAGGTTCAAGGCCAGATTAGTGGCAAAGGATTATAATCAAATCAAGGGGAAGGACTATAAGCATACATTCTCTCATGTTGCTAAGTTTACTACAGTGAGAGTTCTTTTGGCTGTTGCTACAGCAAAGGGTTGGCCTCTTCACCAACTTGATATAAACAATGCTTTTTTGCATGGCTTCTTAGACGAAGAAGTCTACATGCTGCCTCCTGAAGGATTCAAGCTTGGATACCCAGGACAAGTATGCAGACTACATAAATCCATCTATGGCTTGAGACAAGCTTCCAGACAATGGAATGTGGAATTGAGTAAGTTCCTTCTGCAACTTGGTTTTGTTAAATCAGCTGAAGATTATTCTCTCTTTGTCAAAGAAGTACCTGCTAGAGTTGTGGTAGCTCTTGTTTATGTAGATGATCTCTTATTAACCGGTGATGATGAACATGTCATCCTTGAAACCAAGCAAGCTCTTGATCATGCTTTCACTATTAATGATCTTGGTAAAGCAAGATATTTTATGGGGTTAGAAATATTCAGAGATGACAGTGGTATTTTACTATATCAAAGGAAATATGTGGTGGACATTTTGAGAGATTGCAAGCTCACTGACTGCAGGCCAGCTCCATTTCCTCTCCCAAGAGGATTAAAGCTCTCTACAGACTCAGGGGACATGATGCAGGATGAGGAATCCTACAGGAGACTGATTGGGAAGCTTTTATTTTTAACCTTGACAAGGCCTGATATAGGCTATGTAGTGCAACATCTCAGTCAATTCATGACTCAGCCAAGGGTACCTCACTTTGAAGCAGCTTTACATGTGGTGAGGTATTTAAAAGGAACTCTATTTGTTGGTTTACATTACTCTAGCCAGTCCTTATTTACCATCACAAGATATTGTGATGCTGATTGGGGGGCTTGCCAGTTTACTGCTAGATCTCTTACTGGATACACTGTTTTTTTGCGGAGATCACTTGTGTCTTGGAAGACAAAAAAAACAGCATACAGTATCTAAATCGTCTGCAAAAGCAGAGTATAGAAGCATGTTTATGACAACTAGTGAGCTTGTTTGGATTGATGGCATTTTGCAAAATCTGAATATCAAGGTTCCTAGACCTATTCCCTTGTTTTGTGATAACAAGGCTGCATTACATATTGCTGAGAATCCGGTCTTCCATGAGAGGACTAAACACTTGAGAATTGATTGTCATTATGTTCGTGAAAGATTTGAAGAAGGTTTTGTGCAGCCACAACACTTTCGGACTGGCATTCAGCTTGCTGATCTTATGACTAAACCTTTGGGTGAAAGACAACATCTTCACTTATCTTCCAAGTTGGGACTTGTTGGTTTTCCATCAAGTCCAACTTGAAGGGGGGATATGGAGAATATCTCCTTATTTCACATATATCTCCTTATTTCATCTTATTTCTTTATGCTCTTTCGTTTGTTTATGACCAATGATGTAATAACAAGTATAGTGTCATGTGCCATACATGTGCCTACCTTACTATATAAGGTCTCTTGTCCTTTCATTGATGTAATAGGGTTTTGGGAATTCCCCCAACTGAAATCAAGGGCTAGCCGCCAATGGCTTTTGCATTTATTTTCCTTCCCAAAATATCATCTTTTATGGCTTGATTTGGCTGTGTGCAGCAAGGTTCGGGTAGCATCAGCTGCTACTTTTCACACAAGCGAGAAACGTCGTCACACCGTCCATCGCCTGAATACTAGGGAGGGCATCCATGATCCATGTAACAATCGGTCATTCAGATGACGATATGTCGTTGCCTGAATATCCAGGTAACCAACAACTCACTCAGACGACCTGGTAAGTTCGATGGCTTAAGATGTCATTTGGTGTTGTGAATAAATCATATCTTGATCGCTGAATAATACCATTATGAAAAGGTGAAATAATTGGGGGTGGGGGGAGGAAGGCAATGCAAAAACGATAGTATATTTTAGAGACAAGGGCAGTATATATATTATTATTATATATATGACTTTTAATACATATTAAAAGTCATGGATAATGTTTTTTTGGGGGTGTATATATAACATATAAAGTTGATCCTTATTGATGATACATATCATGTACTACAAAGCTAGATAGGGTGCGTGGTTGTCCCAGTCGATATGTGTCCGACTGATTGGAATTATTCTTATCTTCTTGTATGTATAGGAATTACTACATGGATATGGATCGTTTTTTCACACCTTTTACGTACCTGCATGTGGGGAAAAAAAGTGTTAGTGGTTGTTATTTCTACAGATATTATGTAAAATCATTGACATATATATATATAATGATACTTTTAAAACATAAAGTTTTATTTTGAAAAAATTAATTAATTATTAACAACCCAATTCAATTACTCAAAAAAGGGGTTGATAATTAATTAGTCATATATATGAAACAATAATTAAATTAAAAAAATCATCCATAAATTAAATTAGAATGATAAAAAAAATGCATAAACAAAAATATGTGTTTTTTTATACATATAAAAAAAAGAGAAAAAGTCTAATTAGATTAAGGCAAAACGAGTAATTTCAGCCCCAGTCGATAAACTATAGAAAAATTTATTGAAAAGCAAATCAATAATTTGTACAAAACTTCGCCCCCCTTCAATAAGTTTATGGCTCCGTCACTGGTAAGGAGGTTCCAGGTTCGAACCGATCGGCATGCACAAGCCGGTTTACCTAGTACGAGACTCTCGACTGGGTCACATGCTTGATTTTTTCCTCCTCATAAAAAAAAACTTGTAATTTCAAATATAAATTGTGAAGGAATCAACGACCTCAAAAACAAAAACAAAAATGATAATTTTGCATGCAGAGGCCGATCTCTTTTAAGGGCAGAGGACTCTATTGACTCCAAGCAAAAATAGAATTTAGTATATATGTTCCTCTTATAAATAGCTTAATTTGATACATTATAAACTTTAATTCGACAGTTAAAAAAATATATTATGAATATTTGAAGATTAAACCATCATAAATCGCTTCAAATGTAATTTGTCAAACCGAAATGCTTCTATCTTTTACTAAATTTACTACTCTATATAATTAAAATTGAGAGCCCTCAAATTAGTAAATTATATTGAAATATTTTATAACCATGTAATAAATTATACAAAATTTGGGTTTTTTTCTTCTAATTTGCATATTTATAATATTGAAAAAAAAATATCCCAATAATTTTAACCCTAGCTTCCAATTAGAGACGGCTTAGGATCTACCACTATTACGTACGTATGACCACGTACCATGCATATATATATATATATATATATATATATATATATATATATATATATATATATATATAAATTATGATGTGATAAATAAATAAATAAATAAATATGTACATATGCATGTAAATTAATTTATATACCTACTATGGATTAACGGCAGCAAAAGGAAGGGGACAGAGTGATGTTACAGAGAGCGTAGGTGGTACGCACCCTCGCCGTGAGGAGGAGGACAAGAGGAAAGTTGTTGGGGGCGGTTTCTCTAACCGCGGCACAAAAGGAGGTAGCAGTCTGGTTAACCGGGGTTTGGCTCAAGGCCTCGCAACATACCGTCGTTGGAATTATTATTCCATTAACAATGCATATGCTTACATTTAAGGCGACGGGTGGGGATGGAGGTGGGGGTGGGGGTGGGGGTGGGGGTGGGGGTGGAGGTGGAGGTGCGGATGGAGCCGGGGCAGGGGCAGGGGCGCTCTTCACCGGTGCTGCAGTGAAGAGGGCGACGCAGGCTGCTAAGAGCACCACTAGGGTTATGGTTGAGATCTTGGAAGCCATCTTAATAATTACTTAATTATCACTTGAATTTGTTTTTAATTAGTACTCGGTGTGTGATTATTGTGGAACCAAGGTTGGGTATTTATAGCGGTTTTTTTTTTAATTATTGCATAAGCATGCAATTTCTTTATTTGTTTTGGTCGATCCAATTAATGTAAATTAAACAAGCTATGATAGTATATGTAAATACGAGCTTATTTATTATTTATATGATAAAGCACAAATTAGGTTTGGTCATAATGAAATTTAAACTCTTTATAACATATGTAGGTCCGTAAGTATATAAAGCCGCGAGTGAGATTGCATTTTAAACCAATTGACAATAAGAAAGGTAATCCACTAGCTTATATATATACTAAGGTTTGTTATATTTTTAATATGAGATTTTTTTAGTCTCTTCACATTTTCTCAACAGTAAGATACAATATTGTACGATGAATTAAGGAGTAGATTTTTTGTTATTTTTTATTTTAAAATTTTATTTTATAAGGCTGATCTATTTTAATTTAAGATTATTTTTCAAATCAATAAAAATTAGAGGAAAATTCTCGTTACAAATTAATTTAGTACCGCCCTGCAAAATCCTAGTGATGACATGATGTGTACGATGTACGTATAATCGAGGGTATTTGACCTTTGAAATTTAGTTTATCCCACACATACGGTGTTAGTATTAATTAGCCTAAATTAGGGAAATGGCGTGCTGTCTTTTTAGAGTTTTTAAATCAAAATATCGTATTAGTATAAGATTAATCCTAGTTTAAAGTTAAAAAAACACTCAATTTATGTTAAAATTTAATTTTTAAAATTTTAATTTCATTTAATATATAACTAGTATAATCCCCGCGTCATGTTGCGTCTATATAAAAAAAATTATTTATAAATGAAATTGAAAAAAAAGGAAAGAAAACCCATAATAGTAGCTACGTTATCCTTGTGTCAATGCTCTTACTCTTGCGAGATTGGAAAAATATCAATGTGTCATAGTAAATTAAATTTAAAATAAACTCAAAAGGTAAAAATTTCAAAATTATAAAAGTAGTTAAGTTCAAGTCTCAAAGAATCAATAAGTATGATAATTTGATAAATAGAATCTGATCTAGATTTGAGTTAATTAATGAAAGAAAGAGAGCTAGAGAACAAATATTACTTAACGCAAGTCATACAATCACTTGGATCAAATTAAAAAAAATTATTATAGTCTAAATCAATTGGGTTTGTATCTCGATCATTTACTCTTCCTTCTCGGTTGATTTTACCTTCAATTGGGAGATGTACCGTTGTACCGACAGCTACCGAGTAAAAGAGCATCAGGATATATTTGATTTTCTCCTGCGGTGTCAAACTCAAAACCGAGGAGATATTTAATTATTTATTTGGGCTACTTTCATTCATTTGTCAAGAACATTCAGTTTAATTATTTATTTGAGCTCAATCCCACGGGTTGACCAATAAAAAATGAGATTTGTGATTAAAAAAATAACTTTAATTGAGGGACCAATAAAAAATGAGATTTGTGATTAAAAAAAATAACTTTAATTGAGGAAGTGACAGCTAAATGCTAACAGATTTGCAATATTAATAGATAGATTAATATTTGGAACCTCGATCTGAAAGAAATTAAACAACTTGACATTCAAAGCTAAGTATAGCAATTAAGTTTCTAAACAACCTACCTGATAGCCTGATTGATCGGACTTCGATCAATTAGGATGCATAAGCTAGCAATGACACTGAAATTCAAGCCAATTGTCCAATTTGAAAGGGGTATATCAATTTCGAACTAAAAAGGAGATCGAGATGCAAGTTAAGGGCGGTATATAGATTCATCCAACTTTAATTTGGCATAGACCAGTCCTAGGAGGGACTAAGTACATTAATGATGCTTTTGCCAGTTACCGATCGAGTTGCACAAGATCGATCGAATAGAGAAGAGCAAATTCTACATGATTTAATCCGTTGATGGCTCGGTGTGAAGAAGATTCGATGTACTACAACATCTATTCCTATGTCGTGGCCAAATTATAAATGATTCAATGTGTTTAGGAGATTCAAAGGATATGCAAGTGCCCATAATGAATCCCAGGTGTTGAAATCGGTTGGGCTCGGTGGAGTTTAAAACACTAGATGAAAGTCGTGTGTAGGTCCACGTATGAGAGACACGAATAACACGTAAAGTCAATAGGTTTCCATCTCAAAATCAGCTGGCAACAAAATGAGCAGTCCGTCTATCTTATATGTTGTTCACAGGCCCGACCCCAGTGCAGAGCAAGTTGCTCGATCGTGCAGGCCCTAATAAAGTTGACCCTCGTAAATATAATTTGAATCCAAAATGGGCTTGTTTCATTTTTTTGTTTTGTCTTTCTTATTGGGCCTTAATACCTCTATTTTAAATTAGTGTAGGTCCCGTTCCGTGTACGGGAAATACATTAATTAATATATTAATATATATAAATATAATTAGTTCAACATATTATATAAAAAAATCTAAATATTTTTTTTATTTAGATTCTCTCAAAATATATATAGGATTCACATTTATCTATTAATAATCTATATATAAATAAAATAGCACTTATCAAATACTATATATTTTTATCTATTAATATTTTTGGTAAATATGACTATGAAATATTTTCTATTTATGTTTTTGTCAATTAACTAAAAATATATATAGATTTTTTTGGTAAGATAAAAATATATATAGATAGATAGATAGATTATGGCTTATATAACTTTCTATAAACAATGATAACATGTTAATTTATTAATTTTTTTCCTAGAATCAACCACAACACGCTACATAGGATTTTTTCCCTAGGATCAACTACATCGCGCCACGTAGGACGCTATGCATCGGTTTTAGTATATGTATATAGATTTCCCATTTTTATTTCTCAGCTTCGGTCTTGTTCTCGCATGGCTTCCTCCGCAAAATCAACACCATGACAGATAGAATTGCTCGTCTTACACTAGCTTTCCTAACAACTGCTCCAATCCATCTGAATGATCGCGAATTATGTATTTCCATCCAAAAAAATGCACTTGGGTAGTGTTCTAGCAAGGCCCCCTCCTACCCAAATCTTCACCTAGCTTGCCTTTTTTATACTTTTCAGGTTACTGCCAATGCCATCATAGATTCAATTCTGCATAATACCATGAGGATGTTGAAGAAGTTAAACTAGCTCAAGTAATGTAAGACTAAGGTCAAGTTAAAAAAAATGAAAATCACAAGTATAGCGATTATTCGAGCCGAGTATCAATTATTTATATTAAGCTCGTTTAGAAATGACCTGAGCTTGAACGAGCCTAAATTTGGAGTCGAACTTAAAAATGTGTTCATACTCGGCTTGAACTGGGTTTTGTTTCAAGCATTAAGCAACCTTATTTGCTTAAAAAGTAACTTAAAGGAAATTTTATAAATTTCACAAAATTTGAGCCATTCGAGCTTCAAGCGAGCGAGCCGAGCTTTGAACCGAGCTTAAAAATGTGCTCATACTCGGCTTGTTTAGAAAATGAACGAATTTGAGTCAAGCTTTTATCGAGTCGAGCTCGAGCTATTCGGCTCATATAACACCCCTAATCACAATTCACAAGGTAAAAACAGAAAACCTGGCTTTGATACCATTTGTTATTATCCTAATGGGATCTTTGTGAGATTGAAGAGAAAGGGAGAGAGATTGAGGTATGAGATGAAGAAGATAGAGAAAGGAGAAGATCAGATTAGAGATAGAGAGATAGAACGAGGGAGAAATTAGACAAGAATGTAAAGAGCAAGTATTTTCCTTATTCATTTGATGATCAATTACAAGGTATAAGGGTATATTTATATCCTAAACTACCCTAATCTAATATAATACCTAATATATGGGATCATAAGCCTCCTCAAAGCTTCTTTCGCTTTCATCACATCCATTTCGTACTGATCATGAAAATCCCAGTTAAATTCTTGGCTAATGTTCGACCCTGTGTTGTTATACCACCTCTTTATAAATGGGATTGTCCTCGATTTAATCTTATGTGATCCTACACGAGTTGCTTACGCGGAAATTCGAGTTCAAACCCACATCCATTTCTACCTTTATAATGACTACTCCCCTACACGAATACGATACGATATGATACGAGGACACGAATTAAATGTGATATAGAATAAATATAGAATTTAACACACCTGGGAGCAGGAGGGAGATCAGCTATTTCAAGGGTTCCAAGATAGTGACAGTTAGGGGTGAGCGCGGGATAGGACGGGACCGGGACGAGATTCACTATTTTTTTTTCAATCCCACGCGGGCCCTGTCCCTCACGGGACGAGACAGGCCCTATCCCTCAAATAAAAAACATTCGCAAAAAAAAAACTAAAATTTCAATATATTTTACGGTTTTCAATGGTGTAACATACTCCCTCCGTTCGGCAAAACTTGTCATTTTAGCTTATTTCACAAGTTTTAAGACAATTAACAAATGTACTAATTTACCCTCAATTATTACCCTTCTTTTTTACTTTATCGAAAACTACAACTAACAAACCATCAATCATATCAAGGGTTTTTTTGTAAAGTGAAGGACAAAATACCTAAAATGACAAGTTTTTTTGAACAAAAATCACACCCTAAAATGACAAGTTTTGCCGAACGGAGGGAGTGTATATATATATATATATATATATATATATATATATAGAGAGAGAGAGAGAGAGAGAGGTTGGGTCATGTGTTAACAACTCTTACGATGTTAAATGTTAACAAATCAATATTCGGCAAAATTTATCAAATATTCATCACAGTCACTCAATTATTCATCAAAGCTTTTGTTAAAATTAATCAAATATTCATCACAGTCACTCAAATATTTATCACAGTCACTCAATTATTCACAATTTCCCAAATATTCATCACAGTCACTCAAATATTCATCACATTCACTCAATTATTCGCAAGGGTTTGAGTTTTTTGGGTGATAATTTTTTATAATTGGCAATAAATATTAATTGAAATGAATCTCTTAAATGTTGTCGAAAAGCTTTGATGAATAATTGAGTGACTGTGATGAATATTTGATAAATTTTGCCGAATATTGATTTGTTAACATTTAACACCATAAGAGCTGTTAACATTTGATCCGTATTCTATATATATATATAGGCTTTATAATAGGCGAATTTGCGGATATACCCTACCCAGAAAAAATGGTTACAAAAGTACCCCTAGTTCTACCAAATTGCAAAGGATGCCTATTTAGGCATATTTGCAATAAAAGTATTGTGTGTTTAAGCATTTTTTAAATTAAAATAAATATATAAAATTAGTATTTTCTGAAATTAAAAATTAAGAAATATGATTTTCGGATATTAAAATTGAAAAAAAAACAGAATTTCGGAATTATTTATGGAAATATGAAAAAACAAATTTTCTGGAAAAAAAAAGTTTGAGTTTAGGCATTAATTTAATTAAAATAAATATATAAAATTAGTATTTTATGAAATTTAAAATTAAGACATATGACTTTCGGATATTAAAATTGGAAAAAAAAAAAACATAATTTCCGAATTATTTATGGAAAATGGAAAATACAGATTTTCTGGAGGCATATTTTTAATTAAAATAAATACATAAGATTAGTATTTTATGAAATTTAATATTAAGAAATATGATTTTCGGATATTAAAAAAGAAAAAAAAACAGATTTTGGAATTATTTATGGAAATGGGAAAAACAGTTTTTCTGGAAATAAAAAAAAATTCAGAAAAAAAAAGAAATAATTAAGAATTATTTTGTAAAGATAAATATTATATAAAGATATAATCTCCTTCCAAAGATACCTTCCAAGAAAAAAAAAAGAAATAATCTTTTAAAGATATGATTTGCAACCGTTTAACCTAGTAAAAGAGAGTTTGGAGAAATTGACGTGTGAATTTGCAACGTTTATCATCTTCTTCTACAATTGACGGGTAATATCTGAGAAATTCATGTCATCCGTGCGTCCACTCCTTGCATCTTCAACAAAGTGATCGCATAAATCAAGGGTAATTATGTGCAACCCTACTTCAAATCCTGTCTCCCTTTTATTTCAGTGCAATGTTGTGATTGAACATATCCTGTCATGTTTGCTTATTTGTTAGGTCGAAGCAACTATGTAATTACATTGATTACCAATGGGGAGTGGAAGTTGCAAGGACAAAAGTATGTTTACACCGGTGATCGAAAGTCTAAAGCATTGATTGTGTCGGAAAATATAAAGTTTGATGCATTGAAGGTGAAAATTGTGGAGAAGATTGCCTTTGATGATAAAAGGTACGAGTTAGAGATGAAATATGTGTCGCCCCATGCTCCAAATTTTCCTCCTTATGATGTTAATGATGACGATGATTTTGAAGCTTTTAAGTTTTTGAATATGAAATCGTCAAAAGATGGAGTATGGCCAATCGAGTTGTACTCAAGTGTTAAAAGTAGAGGGAAAGGTGTGGAGGATTTGGTTGATATTACAGAAGGTGATCAAGAGGTTAGAGTGTTGTCAAGTGCGCCGCTGTTGACACAAACGCAGACTCAAGAGAGAGTGAAGCAAACTGACAGGATAAGTTTGGCGGATGACAGGACTATTGACGAAATCCTCAGTGAGGATGATGAGACATTCGTAGAGAAGCCTGACAGGAATTTTGGTACAACTAACAGGATGAAAAACAAAAAGTCGAGTTATAGTCCTACCCCTGTCTTGTCTGTGAGCAGTGATGAAGATGACAGGGATAATGTGACAGAAAGAAATAAAGGAAAAGATTTCATCGATTTGACTATCGGCGAAGAAGAAGTCAGTACACATGAAGATGTAAACATGGATGGTGGATGGGATGAGCTAGAAAGGGCTAGTTTGATATGCACTGACAAAAAAATTGAACAATATATGGGGTTTGAAGAAACATTGAATGATGGTGATATGGATATTTTGAAACAAGTGGAAGAGATTGATGAGGTTTATCGTCGCAATGAAGGGACGAGTGACGAATGGGCTAAGTTTGAGGCAAAAGAAGAGAAGGTTGGGGATCATAGGTCTCACGACATTAAAGTTGGGGATTACTTCAACACAAAGAAGGAGTTACAAGATGTGTTAGTTGCGATGGCATTGCGAGATTGTTTTGAGTTGGGTGGGAGGAAGTCCGACAAAAGCACTTATGTAGTGGGGTGTAAGGACAAGTCATGCATATTCATGTGTCGTGGTTCAATATACCGCAACACTAATATGTTTCTTGCGCGCAAGTTTATTGGAGTGCATAGTTGTGGCTTAAAATCAAGGCAAAACCATCACAAGAATGCATCTTCGAGCATGATTGCAGAAAAAATGATTCCAAAGTAAGCAGCAATATCTTATTACATACATATTATGAATGAATGTTAGCAATTGCGTATGAGTTGATTGTTTTGAATCATGTTTATTTTGTGAACTAGGTTTGCGAATTGTGGAAGAGGCATCAATGCGAAGGACATAATGAGAGAGATGAAAGAAATGGGAGTGAATGCAAGCTACCATAAGGCAAATCGAGCACGATTGAAAGCCCAAGACATTGTTAGAGGTTCAACGGAGGAAAGTTACAGTCGGTTGTATTCATGGATGTTTATGCATGAGAAGTCGAATCCAGGCTCACATACAGCGGTTGTTAGAGATGCCAATGAACGCTTCAAATATGCTTTTTGGAGCTTAGGTGCATGGATCAAAGCAATGCCCCATTTGAGAAAGGTATGTTATACTCTTAGAACTCTCTTATTCTGTATGACAAGATATAGTATAAGTATGACATGATTCACTATGAGCGGATAACATAAAGTTTAGTATAAGTAAAGGCACTGAAAATGTTGTTAATGTATGTGATAATTATAGGTGATATCAGTGGACGCTGCTCACTTGAGTGCCAAGTATAGAGTTGTTCTATTTCTAGCAACAGCGAAAGATGGAAACAAGCATATTTACCCTCTTGCATATGGTGTGGCGGATAGCGAGAATGATGCTTCTTGGTCCTTTTTCTTCAAAGAGTTAAAGGTTGTTGTGGACGATGATCCGGAAGTTGTGTTTGTCTCTGACCGTCATGGAAGCATTGGTAATGGGTTGAGAAACAATTATGTGTTTGCAAAGCATGGATATTGCATCTTCCACATCTATCAAAATTTCAAGGGAAGATATCGTAGAGGAGACTTGTTAGATCTTTGGAATAAGGTCGCGAAGGCATACACCAAGCAAGAGTTCAATCATTTGTATCAACAACTATGCAAAGAGTCTCCAGAAGTTGGTAAATACGTCGAACAAGCAGGGGTTGAAAAGTGGTCAAGGGCACACTTCACCTACAATAGATATGATATAATGACCACCAACAATGCAGAAACGATGAATTCTAGGTTTAAAGAGGAACGTGGCTGGCCAATTATTGCAATGTTTGATGCAATATTGGAGATTATGTGCAAGTGGTTCTGTGATAGGAGGGAGAAGTTTGCAAAATGGAATGAAGTAGTTCCAGAGGAAGTTAAGAAAATACTTGATGCTAGATACATGAGTTCTGTTAGAATGAGTGTACAAAGGCTGAGTCAATTTGAGGCGGAAGTAACGGATGGTACATTGAGGTTCGAGGTCAATCTGCATGCGAGAACATGCGATTGTAGAGTATTCCAGGTTGATCAAATTCCTTGCGCTCATGCCATAGCTACAGCGAAAGATAGGGGGTGGACGTTGATGATTTGGTTGATCCCATGTTGAAGATGGACCGATTACAAGAAGTGTACAAGGGAACTTTGCATCTTGTTCCTCCTATGGAGCGCTGGGAAATTCCTACAACGGTTGCCACTATCACCTGTCACCCACCACAAGTGAGAAGGCCTGCTGGAAGACCAAAGACGAATAGGTTTCGATCACATTGGGAGAAGAACTGGTCGAAGTCTCGAAAGTGTGTCCGGTGTGGAAAGCGAGGACATTATCAAACTAGATGTAAAGCGCCTTTGCCATGATCACAAAACCCCCTTCACAATTTATATGCAAACTTTTTAGTTAGGGATTAATTGGCTTTGTTATTTGTCACTTATTCATTTTACGTTGTTTGGATCTTACTTCACATTGATTGCCTTTATTGCCTATTTATCAATTGCAAAAAAAAACTTATTTTGGTCGATGATTGCATCCTCCCATTCTCTAATTTATTTCGTGACCCATGTATAAGTATGTCCCCGGCGAATATGAAAACTTAGGTTATGTATCCTGACATGTTTATAAAAATTTCCTGTCAGTAATGAAGTAACATCCTGCAATACTAGTTTTTTCATCCTGACATGTTTATAAACATTTCCTGTCAGTAATGAAGCAACATCCTGGCAATACTTGTTTTTTCATCCTGACATGTTTAAAAACATTTCCTGTCAGTAAAGAAGTAACATCCTGGCAATACTAGTTTTTTCACCCTGACATGTTTATAAACATTTCCTGTCACTAATGAAGCAACATCCTGGCAATACTTGTTTTTTCATCCTGACATGTTTATAAATATTTCCTGTCAGTATTGAAGCAACATCCTGGAAATACTTGTTTTTCCATCCTGTCATGTTGATAATAGTACTCTGTCATAGAATTTGTTGTTTCCTGTCGAGTTGTAGGTGTGTTCCTGTCAAGTGTAAAAAATGATGATGAATGACGTCCCAACCAAACTAAAGACCAGGATTCCAGGTGTACTGACGTCTACGACATTTGGTTGATTCAAGTTGGATCCATTTTGGTTTGTATCCTGACATGTTTATAAACATTTCATGTCAGTATTGAAGCAACATCCTGACAATACTTGTTTATTCATCCTGTCATTTTGATAAGAATACTCTGCCATAGAATTTGTTGTTTCCTGTCGAGTTGTAAGTGTGTTCCTGTCAGCTAATTAAAGAAAATCCAATTCTCAAATGATTCTAATCTGTCAAGCAAATCAAACTTGAAGATGACAAAATTGAGTCCGTGTATCTTGCCACATTTGAATTTGTGGATAGCCTCCATATTGTACAAAATTGTAACAAGTGTATATCAAGTTAAATGCAACAATATTTAGACAGGAATGAGTAATTTCAAAGGCCAGCAGCAGATTTGAGCAAGACAAAAATATAATAATAATAATATATAGGATAACCCACGAATACTAAACCCAAAATACTAAGCCAAAATACGAAACATCAAACATGAACCGTGGAGGTTCCATAACATCAAACAAAATCCAATAATTCTTCACCATGAAACATTCAGTCATGTCCTAATAGAAATGACTTGAACTAATTTCACTCAAGTAAGTTAATAGGTACTGTAAGATGTCGTCCGTAGCACGGCCCACAACCTAGTATATATATAAATAGATACTATAAGATGTTAAAGAGTCAAACAAATAACTAGTGGCTATGAAGAAATTACTTGAAAAGCAAGAGGCAATCCTTGAATGGAGTATGGAATCCTACCCCGAGGTTTTGTTTTTTTAGCTGTCTCCAATCTTCTGCTTAAAGCCTTTGTCAAACTTCTATGCAACTCCAAGTAGCCCTTCCTTCCCCATGGATATGCATAAAACCTATCCATATTTTGTAGAAGCTTCACGTGCATAGGATTGACCTTTCTCTTCTTATCACCCCCAAGAATAATACACTCCACTAGCAAAAGCAATGCCAACTTAAATTTGTAGTTGTTGTCATCACGCACCGCTTTGAATCTCTCCAAAAGAGCTTGCACTGTCATCTTCTCACCACCCAGGTCACCAAAAAACTTTTTCATCACAACGTCTGTGCCTTTGATGATGACATTCGGTGGGCGATCGCAGCATAAACCAGTAACAATGCAGTATTCCTTCATTGAAAACCTTGTTTCCTTTCCACCAACATCATACCATGTCTCCCATGTATAAGCTGCGATGATTACGATACCTCTTTCATCATCTTTACGATTTTCCCAAACGGTCTATTTAATATTCTTTCCCAATCTCCGGGGGCTGAGACGTTCTTCAATCTCATAAATAATTGTCTTCCTTGCATTTAGATTTGATCTTCCATAAATAGAGTCCCCGGTGTAAAACTTATATTGTATCTGCGGATAAATCAATATTTGCAAGTAATTTGAGAGAAAAGTAGTTAACATAAGCTAAAGCTTCAAGTTTTTTGGGAACCAGTCACTATTACTTTCTTCTAAGTGAAAACTAAGCATTTGCTTAACCTTTCTACTATGTTTATTCATACAATCCACTCAACCACAACCAAAGATATAATCACCAAACCATGGCACTTACATCTTTTTTGAAGACTTTCCCCTTGACTTTGTCGTTGGCGGGTGCTTTCCGCTTCCTCTTCCGTTTATTTGCTTCATCCCCGTAAATGTCTTTCATCTCCGTCGAACGACAAGGGGTAGAATCCTTCCCACCTCTTGTAATGGCCATGGCTGAGAGACATAACTCAGGTTTAGAAACAACAAAATCAGGATGTAGCTTCTTTTTACATACCTAGACATACTGAGCAGCATATCATTTATATGCATCAGATTCAAATAAGTAAAAACAAATGGCATCCCTTTAAAAAAAGGACAATGCTGACACAGAAGGTGAGTAATAATCTATCAAACGATCCAATGCTGCCTTTTAGAGGCCTGGATCAGAATTCTACTTCAAACAAATAAGCTGCACAACAACTAAAGATCATATCCTTGAAGAGTCTGGAAAAATGAATCAAGAAGGAAACTTTAAAGTCCAAAACTTAAATATAAAGCTATTGTGAAAGTAAATAGAGCAAATACGAAGCTATTGAAACAAGATCACTCCTGTATTTCAATAGAATGTGGCACAGAGCATACTAGTTGACAGGGATAAAGAGCGATTTCGGCATGGAGGAAGCCAGAATTGGCTAATAGAGCGTTAAATGTAGCGAGTACAGCCCTGATATTTGGTCTTAATTGGTTCTTGCACCACCAAGTTACATCTCACTTCTTAAGAAGTTTTCATGAGTGGGCGAACCCTCTGAAAAGATAATGACATATTATAACATGCTCATTCCCCTAACAAGTCATACCAACTGATTAAAATTGCTACTCGAATCTGAAAACGTGAAAGTAATGGAAAATGTAGGATAAATTACATACATTTTGCAGTTAATAGTAAACTTCTTAAAAAGGACAAGTACATGCCTAAACATGCATTATATTTGATTGGAAATAAAAGGGCAAACTCAAAAGAAAAAAGGATCATATTGCAAAGTAGTATGTAAAACAACTTTCACTTGCAAGTAATTTACATTCATGAAAATTAATGTGTACAAGAGAAACTGCTATATGCATTTGGGATGATAAGCAACATAAACTTCATTCCCGGATTTTAATGACTGAGAATGTATGAAAAGAAAGAGATTCATCACATAGAGACAAGTCAATAGGAGATTTTTAAATTTAAATACAATTTGGAAGAGCAATAAAAAAGAAATTCATATTTATACATCAATCGTCTATTTTGCCTTCCAAGTAAATAAATGAACTTTTCTCCAAGCTACTCAAGAATGCAATCACCAATTTTAAATGATTGCCTAGAGCTTGGAGTTGCAGTCCGTGAAACTTTAGCCAAGTAAATATTTCTTGAGCTTTCGGGTACAGGTTCATCCATAAAGCCAAAATAAAAAACCCTAGACTATGGACTGCCAATTTTCGAACAAATCGGATGTCCATGTTTCAGTCATCAACGATTGTAATTGAAAGCATAGGCAAGCAATTAACAGACCATCAATAATCACCTCAGATCCTAAGTCTCAGATGCACTACCCACTGTTGTAATAAACAAAATAGAATGGAGGAATCAAGCAACAAACCTAGGGTTTCTGAAATCGATGATAGAGGGCTTCCACGGACGACACTGGACAAGATGGTAAGAGATGGTGACCGCTCCGATCTCCTCGCCGGTGTTTATGCTGGCTCAGACGATGGTGGTGGCGTAACAGTGGCGGTCGTGGATTTGGGGCGAAAACGAGCTACTGATGGCGAGAGGAGTTCGATGCTAGAGGAGAGGAGTGATGGCGAGACTGAAGACCGGAATCCGGTGAGAAGCCACCGGCAGAAGAGGAGGTACACCGGCGTCGGAGGCGAACCGGCGGAGGAGGAGTCGCACCGTCTTCGGCCTTCTTCTTCGTTCTGCGCAGGTTTGTGTCACTACAACAGAAATGCCTATTAGCGGGGAAATTTTTTGTCACTGAAAATTGATTTTTCGTCGTTAAAGAGATTTGACGAGAAAATGCATTTCGTCGCCCGTTCCTCGCAAAAAGCTCGTCAAGGAAAGGTTAGTCGAGGGATAAATATTTCCTCGCTGAAACTTTTAGGGATGGAATCGTTTTGTCTCGCCATAACTATTAACGACTAATATTTTCCTCGTAAAAAGACAAATGTTTCGTCGCCAAATAAGTGGAAGGATTCGAAAATAGTCATTGAATATGTTTGACGACAAATACAATTTCATCGCTAATATATTTTTTCCTCGTCAACGATTACATCAAATTGTGTCAATATTATTAGCGACTGAAATTTTCGTTGTAAAAGAAACAGAAATTTCGTCGCGTAAGTAGGTGAAAGAATCAAGAATATATAAGGCGATAAAAGTGATTTCCTCGTATTTTTTTCCGATGAAATCAAGTGAATTGTGCTCATATTATATTTTGAAATAATAAAATACTAAAGAAAAACATATAACATTAATAATCAATCAAAATAGTAATACAAATTGAATTCCAAAAAAATTCAAATCTTTCTGCTAGCTAACTACAACATTAAGAAATCCAGGTCTTTCTAAGCAATCCCATGTTCTTACTTTGACATGTAGTAAGTCTTCAATCTTTTGGTAGACTCCTTCTATGCAATGATCTATTGGACCTGAGTTTGGAAAACAAGTTGAGTTTCATCAAGCTTTTCTTGAAGTGCCTTGTTCTTCTCATTCATTTCAAATCACAACAATCTTATGTAGAACATGAAAACTAGCAATAATTAGCTAACACAACAGCAAGCTCAATATTGCCCAAGAGGGAGGCAACGAAATCAGCAAGAATTAATACATAATCCAGAGCCAAATTGGGCATAAAAGCTAATCACTACATTCATTTAATTCGAGCACAAGAAGGGCGCATGCCATTTCTTAAAAATATTGAACTGAAGCATAATCAATGGATGACCCAATCCGTTTAGCAAGAATTAAGCACAAAATCAATCCACCAATTCCCAAATTCCAAATCCACCAACAACTAGATGTGAACAACAAGTTTTTTGCATGAATTAGCAAAATCACAACTAGTTAAGGGGAGTAGAACATACCAGCACTTATCGAAAAGAAATTGGAGTCGGTCAGAAGAAGGGGAAGTCAAAGCCAACTCGAGATGAGTAAATGCGACCAATTGGGATGAATTTAACACAAAGTAATAAGCAATAGCGGTTTCTTCACAGATAGGCCTCCAAAATCATGAGGCAAGCAAAGCAGGCCCTGGGGAAAACATAGCAAGCCACAAGCAAACATGCCCAACAAAACTAGTAAGTACCACAACCAATTCATTAGCAAAGGTCAATAAATCAACCACACCTAGTAATCAAATCTAGCAAATTCCACAAATCACTTCACATAGTTGAAAATTAATTCAATTAGAAGTCAATCCAAGTAGAAAATAATCAAGTGGCCCACACTTCAAACAAATAAATGTAACCATCAACTAAATTTCAAGAGCTAAAGTGATTAGTTTCAGAAATAAAATTCAGCAAGATTTCACTTCTAAATTCAGTCCAAAAGCATGGTGCTAGCAAGAATATATATGGCTAAAAAGCATCATGGCCCAAACCAGCAAATATCCATAAACATAAGACTTAAAAAGGACTCAACTAATTTTAGATAAAAACATGAAAATTTCAATCAGCACATGCAGTTCAATTATCAAAGTCTCACGATCCTAGCTAGGTTTAGCACAAATCAAGCAAGGCAAAGTCAGGAAAAAGCAATGCCATAATCATCACCAAAGCTAATCCACCACGACAAAACCAACAGCACCAACAATAAGAGGAAGCAAGTAATAATTTATCCAATAATGGAATACAATCACAAGAAATAGAGCAATTCTAAATCCACTTCTAAAACTTTAGAAAACATAATTTATCCAATAATGGAATACAATCACAAGCAATTTCAAGTTACAACCTTTCCAATTGAGCCAAATCAGCATTCATGACGCAACATCGATCGCATGACCATCACATTACAAAAGGAAAGAAACAACACCACATATTGCAGTAATCAGGCAAGCAAAGCAATTGATGTATCAATCAGTTCAACATAAATTAAGCACAAATTCAGCCCAACACTACCTAATGGAATCAACACTTGATCATCCGAGACACAAAAAGTCACAAATCAGCACTATTAGACGTTTAATTCAACACTAATGATGGAAGCATTGGAGAGACAAACCTGCACTTACCTAAGGCAAAATCGAGGTTGAAGTCGAAACTCTCAAAGGGTGAATAAAAGGCAAATCAATAAAAGCAAGAATCTCAAGGGAAAAGGATGCTGGTGATGGCGACATGGAGAAGGTCGACGGTGAGGAGCGGAGAAAGAGGTCGAAAGACGGAGGAATCGCAGACAATCGAGAACAGCAATAATGACGGTGGAGAGAGAGAGACTACGTTGGTTGAAGGAGATGACCATGGTCGATGGTTAGGGTTCCGACAGGGCCAATCGAGAACAGAAACAATGACGGTGGATCTCGTTGTGAGCAACGTTGGCCTAGGATGGACGGTATGGTGGTGAAGCAGCGGAGAGGAAACAAAGGGGGCGACGACCTGGCAAGGTGCTGGTTTGGGGTTCAGGGGATGGCGCGGCGAGGGAGAGAGACGGTGGATGCGCCGGGGATGGAGGAGATGAGGAAGGGAGTCGCCGATAGCTAAGGGTGGACTGGTGGAGAAAATCCTGAAAAGGAGGCGCTCAGGCTAACGAGAGACAGCAAACGGGGAATTACATCGACCTTAGTTTTTTTTTCTTTCTTGATTAATATATTTATTAATAAACTTTTCCTTAACAAATAACAAGAAATTAAAAATTTTGTCACTAATAAATTTGGCAAGGAATTTAAATTTTCTTGTTAGTAAATTGGAGTAATTTTATCTATTTTCACTCAACCAATTAGCAACGAAAATGGAATTCCCCCATTGACGGATTTTACATAATTCACAATATGTTCTTTAGCGATAAATTCTTTCATCGATAAATATATACTTTTAGTGAAAAATTACAATATTTATCGCCAAAAAATTTGGCGGGTTTTGCATAATTCACATCAAACATAGAACGGCAAAATTTAAAATGCCTCGATGATTCTACTTTCAGCGATGAAAATATTTCTTAATAAAAGCTCCAAATGCATCGTTATTTTCCTTATCCTTTAGGCGACCACATTATGATAAAAATTAGCGATGAACCAAAAAAATCGTCGTTGAATGTCACTTTTAGTAAGGAATATAAGTTCCTCAATAAAGTTCAAGTGCCCTTTTACGTGGACTAGACATGTTTGTCGCTAAAGACCACATTTATCGAGGAAATTTAATTCGCCGCTATAATTTTGGTCACTAATAGGCGTTTTTGTTGTAGTGATGTTTTTAATTTTCTGATTTTTTCCACTTTTTACTTTTCCACTTTTCTTTTTGTTTTTTCGTTTTTTTTTCCTTTTTGTTTTTTCGTTTTTTTTTCCTTTTTGTTTTTTCGTTTTTTTTTACAAAATGTTTTTTTTCTGGTTTTTAATTATTTTTGTTTTTTTATATTGGGCACACTTGCAATTTTATTAGGCATTTTTGCAATAAAATTAGGCATTTATGCAATAAAGTAAAAAACAAGGCATATTTGCAAATCACCTATGGATTTTGGGTATTTTTTGCTATTCTTCCTTTATAATATTTTTTATATTGTATAATTTTTCATATATATACCTACTAAGGACACTATACATATAATTACACAAAATATTTATATAACACAAATATACAGTAGTGTATATAAACATATAAGAGTGTATATATAGCAAGTATATATACTATATACACTGTAAACACAAAATATATAGTGGGTGGCTATATGCACCCATGACAGATGCTATATGCACTCCATAGGACGGATCTATAATCCGTCCGTTGTAAATTTTTTTAAAAATATACGGACGGATTTAGGATCCGTCCGTTATAAAAAAAAATAAAAAAATTGGATAGGACGGATCTAGGATCCATCCTATATGTAAAAAAAAAAAAAGAGGAAGCTTTTTCAAAAAGCCGTTGCAGCTTTTTTGGTGTTTGTAAGCCAAGGGCGGATCTCCCATCCGCCCTTGTTTGTTTTTTTTAAGTTGTAGCTTTTGCTTTTATTTTTTTTATTTGTTTTTTAAATGGGATGGATATTAGATCCGTCCTTTGTAAATTTTTTTATTTTTTTTACAACGGACGGATCTTATATCCATCTGTGTATTTTTTTTAAAAACTTGTAATAATTATTGGACAGGTGTCGTGTTGTAGATGCAACGGATCTTAATTAGATCCGTCTGTTGAAGCGCATATAGCACCAGTCTCCGGTGCATATAGCACTATCCATATACACCAAGTATATATACACTACAACATATATATATATATATACTACATACTGTAAACACTATATAAATAAATAAATAAATAATATATATGTGTGTGTGGGACGGGATGGGATTTGCGGGATAAGAAATCTTCGTCCCGCGTCCCGTCCCGCATAATTTTTGCGGGACGGGACCGGGACGGGATTCATTATTTTTATCAAATCCCACCGGGATCGGGACGGGCCCGGAATTTGCGGGATTTGTGCCCACCCCTAGTGACAGTCTTTACTCACTGATCTAGGTCCTTCAAAGACCTTGATCTCGGCTGTAGTTTGTCCGTCGCTATAGGTCGTCATGTAACGAGTGACGGTTGTTGGAAGACTGTCAAAACAGCTAACAAATTGTCTCATGACTCCATCGACGGTTCAATCCCTACAACCATAGAATTTTGAACTGAAATATCAAACCGACCTGCATGCATCATAGATAATTAAGCACAAGAAATGAATATATATACACAATTTCTAATTAGCGCATGGTTAAATTTCCGTTTAGCGCATGACCAAGTAGTCGCAACGACCAAATGTCAATAGGTCGTTACGACCATTTTTTTTTTACAAAATCATACATGGTCGCAACGACCAAATACAACATGGTCGCAATGACCAGTTGCACTATGGTCGCAACGACCCCCTCTAATTTTTGGTCTTATCTAATTGAAAAATAAACTCGGTGAAAGGGGAGAGTAAAACGCTAATTTATGTCATCCTAATTAAACTTTTTCTTTTATTTGAAGTTATATACGTAGTACATTTTGTTTTGCCTAAAATTTACCCATCTGGCAACTATAGACTAATTCAAAGTAAAAAGAATGGAGGAAAAGAGGAATTCACAGTTCTTATTTGTCCAAGACTGACTGGGCTGTCCATTGGTTCAACGTCCGACCGAACCGGCCGTCGCCCGGTGTTCTCCCTCTCAACCCCTCCGGCCGCCGCCTCCCATCTCCGACTGCCGACTCAAGCGTCGGCGCAACAGCGTGGGTGGCAGGTCTCCCCTTGCTCGGCGTCACTGCGTCGGCGCTCAGACGGTTCCCCAACTTCCCAAATCCCAACTCACTGTGCCCAGTAAGTTTCTCTTTGAGCTCTTTCTTTCAACTTGCGTGTTTGTGTGGGGGTGGTGTAGGCTGTAATTTTGGTTAATTAAAGGGGTATTTTTGTCATGTTCTAAAAGGGAAATTTTACATGTTCTAAAAAGTAGACCCCATATATATATATATATATATATATATATATATATATATATATATAGAGGTTGGCTCCTGTGTAAGCAAGCCTTATAATGTAATTTGTGAGCAATTCTAGGCCATTGGATGATAAAAAATTAATGGACAAGATTAATCCCAAATTTTAATTAATTTTTATTCAATTATAATGGGACCCACATTAAAATATAGTTCACTCTCCTCTAGAGAGAGTGGCTTCCACTCTGCACACAAAAATTGAAAGAAATATTGCATGTACTTACGAATAAAATCGATCAAAATCTATCCACACAATTATTCGTTTGAAACATATTATTGCGGTGAATAATATTGCACATACATACGAATAAAATCGATCAAAATCTAGTCACACGATTATTCTTGTGAAACATAAGTATTTCGGTGAATAATATTACATGTATGTATGAATAAATCGATCATACAAACAAATAATCTCCCAAAAGCATGTACGCATATATGAATATATATTTGAGCATACACCTAGGTGTAATGTCATTGGAATTATATGAACATTTCACATCGGCTTCCTTGTGTATACAAAGGAATAATTGATGACATACAAATGAATAATCTCTTTAGTCACTTATGTACCTAAGAAAAACCCTCCAAAACATCAACATACATACGAATAAGAGGCCATATATGGATGAATAAACTCCAATTTATCAAAAAGACGACCCCAGCAACATCGCAACCTATCCAATCCAAGATCCTCCTCATCCAGTATAGTTGATAGCAAACCATCTGCTGATGAAATCTAGTTGAAACCGTAGTTCAATGGTAACAATAGGCTACTCGGCTCCTTTCTCTCGATCGAAAGATCAAATTCAATATTCTGAAGCCTTGAGGGAACAACAATAAAAATAAATATATAATTAAAAGGGAAAAGATAAAAATTGATCGACCCAAAGAATATAAAAAATTTCAACTTCCCAAAGCACTCCTAGAACCGATTCAAACTTTTTTCCAAATTCATCCTTTGAAACCAACACAAGTAATTTAAGGATATATATACAAATTGATGATTTGTCTTTTAAATCTCAATTTCCACTTTGCTATTCCAATTTTGCAGTTTATATGTCATACTCAATTAATAAAAAGAAATTTATAAGTGAAAAGAAATCAAACCTTATTGAAGGGAGCAGTGGGTGATGGTGGAGGAATATGTTGGAAAGATTGAAGGTGGAGAAGCGTCGATCGAAGGTGAGGTGGCTACCTGTGCAGTCGATACACATCTTTGCAGAATGGTCTTCATGAATTTCGGCCTGAGATCGGACGATCGGGTTACTCAGACCAGTTGAAAGAGATTTGGGGGCTAGAGTTGAAAGAGCGTATGTTTTATGGTTGAATCACACGCTCCATATAAGGAGATTTGATAATGGTTAATGGTGGGCCCCAGTGTAATTAATAATTAAATAATTAAAATTTAGGTGTAATCCGGTCCGTCTATTTAAACTCATCCTACGGTTAGTATTTGCTCACAAATTACATATTAACACTTGCTTACACATGATCTATCCTATATATATATATATATATATATATATATATATATATATATATATATATATATATATATATATTGATATAGCTAAAGTAAGCCCGTCAAGAACTTGGGGGCACAATCGTCTTTTGTCAGGTACATTTACTGAAACCCTAATTCCCGTTGTATATAAGGGAGGATTAGATAGGGTTTAGGGGGGCTTCTCGAACAGCCGACAAACTCTGACTTGAGCGTCGGAGGCTCCTCCGGGGGAGCGAGCCCCGCCGGGGAAGGAGTAGATTGAAATATAGAATTGAGGAAACCCTTTGGCTAAAGGGTTCTTCAATCTTCAATCCCAAAATCTTTGCTTTCTTGCTTTCAAGTTCGTTCATTCTTACATTCATCCAAACCAATCATCCGATACCAATCCAAACCCAAACTGTCATATTTTTAGTATTACTTAGTTAGGTCAAATAAGATGGTTAGGAGAGTCTATCCTTAGGCTTTCTTAATTATCATATTTTATGATTTTTCTAGTTAGGATTTTATTTATATTATTATATTAGGATTAGGTCAGCCAAGTCTATCCTTTTGTAAAGAATGGGTTGGCCAACCCTAGAAGGTTTTAGGGTTTCTATTGTATATTTAAACGTTCATCTCATTCAATAAAAAGTAGATTGAAATATAGAATTGAGGAAACCCTTTGGCTAAAGGGTTCTTCAATCTTCAATCCCAAAATCTTTGCTTTCTTGCTTTCAAGTTCGTTCACTCTTACATTCATCCAAACCAATCATCCGATACCAATCCAAACCCAAATACACACAAAGAAACAAGCAGAAATTGTCGTAAAAGCCAAAGGAGAAACCATCGCTGCCACCCAAGGAGACACCGTCGCTGTGCACCGCCAGAACTAGGGCGGCGGCCGCCCCCTCCTTGCAGCGGCCGCTGCACCCCCGTCGTTGCCTAGCCGCTGCATAAGTCACGGCATCTCCTCTACTGCCGTTGCCTTTGTTGTGTTGTGTTGCTTTGTATTCGTGTTTGACTTCCACCGCTTTATCACCTATATTACATTCAAGACAATTGTTCAACATCAAGAGAAGTTAAAGGTGATAATTGCAAGATCGGACAGTCAACAAGTTGGTGTTCTTGATTCGAAGCCCACATGCGAAGGATCGGGAATAGCAACATATCAAAAAGCCAAGGCTTCGTCGGGGTTGACATCATTTAGGGGCTCTCTCCCAAGCAACTCCTTCAACATGTGTTGAATCCTTGGAATCTGAGCGTTTCCTTCGACGAGAACTATCTCATTAAGGACTATCCGCGACTAAATCCATGGTTCTATTGAACAGATCCATGTTGAGCCCCTCGAAAGTCTCCCTCGTTAGGGGCTCCTCAAACAACTCGATCCCATCGGTGAGGGACTCAATCTTGATCATGGCTCGGTTACTCCTACTCAACGATATCTTGGCTTTCTCACATTCAAGTCTTAGCTTCCCTAGAGCATTCAAGTAGCGGCTGATATCCTTGTCGTGCTTCCTCCTGATCAAGTCGACAAAGTAGTCCACGACTCTTGTATCGAACGTTTGGCCCCCTAAGTGTTCGTCTTGCCTAGACGCAATGAGTCCAAACACAACACCATGCCAATCATCATCGATATCTAGCTAGCGGCTGGTCTAGCAGAGTAGCACTAAATGCAGCGCCACCGAGATAGTAAACGAGAACCCTCCAGTCTTGTTGTAGCCACTCCCTACGAACAAGCATGGCCGCATGAATTCTACCATTCCCGAAACGAACAACATTCAGCCCTGCCATCTTGCTTGCTTCCTTGATATATACTTCGACGCATTACCGCATTAGCATCATTCGCATACACCACAAAATAATCACAATTAGCTTGTTGTAAAGATAATCACAAATTACAGAGGATCCAACCCCTCTCTCTCTCTCTATGAATTATTTACGTACTTGGATTGCGTTGATGAACTAGGACAACCACGTGTTCAATCTCGTTCCTCGTGTATGCCTCGGCAATTTCCTTCATCTTGCCTAGCTAAGATCATAGCACAAATATCTTCCGGGCGAAAAACTAGGGTTTCTCCATTAGTGATCTCCACTTGTATATGAGGCATGTTCCATTTGTTGACGACCTTGTATGGCAAAGTCTTAATGAAGACTTGGACATCAGGATCATCAAACCTATCATAATTATAAGATAGTGAATTAGTTGATCCGGCCTGTATAATTTTGAACTGCAAGATCAAACCCACGTACAGCCATAGAATTTTAATTTTTTTTAAGACCTCTTTTAATTTTAATTTTTTTTATCCGGTCCCCTTCAACTAGATAACAATTTATTATAACTATATCAAAAAAAACAATTTATTATTTAAAAAAACGTGATTTAGATTTCTAGCTATCATTTTGCGTGATTTAGATTCTGTCAAACAACTTCTACTCTGCTGCTCTCTCTTTGTATCTCTTGCGTTATTGTTGTTAATTTGAAGGAAAAACAGATACCTCACGCGTGACAACTTTGTATCTTATCTTTGCACTATTTATAGGGGTCGTTTTCCTTTCTCTTTTGAAGAACACAGTAGGAGATATAATAAAAATATTCTAGAAGGTGGGATGAATAGAGTATGAAAACTTTTTGCAAACTTTCCGCAGAAGAGACTTCAAGCCTTGGAATGGAGTTCAAGGTTTTGATTCGGATGTCAAGGTCTTGAAGTGAATCTCAAGATCTTGATCAATCTCAGAAACCTGTTAAGTTGTATGAAAGTAAAACATTAATAGAAAATGCGGAAATTAAAACACAAAGGACACACGATATGTTAACAAAGTTCGACTCTAAAGAAGCCTACGTCTCCGCCTAGGGTTATCCAACTCATAGGATTCAAACCACTATTATTTCACTCTCTTGAGTCCTAGATACAACCTAGAAGAACTTCCTCTCTTCTAACACTTTGTAGCCTAACCCGCTACGATCTAGTCAACTCACAACCTAATGAAATAACAGCCCCTTAACACCGAAGTGTAGATACGTTTGAGTATAAGGATACTCTTAGTATAACGGCGATTGCTTTATCATATAGAGCTCATGTTTTTCTTTTCTCAACAAAAGATAAAGCGATTACAATAAGGAAGAGAAAACAAATAGATCAGCAGGAGAACGAGTGAATGCAGTGAAGATCGCTTTGCTTGCAGATGAATGCTTTCGAGTTATGTATCGAGTCTTGCAAAGCGTCTCTTTATATACTATTGATCGTTGATATGTAGCCGTTTGAACTTCCTTAAGTTTAGCTTGAATCTGACCGGCTTCAATTTGAATTAAGTCCACAATATCTTTCAGGTTGTTGTAACAAATCTTCCAGGTTGTTGTAACAAATCTTCCAGCCGTTTTGAATTCGAATCCAAATTTCTTTATCCATAGAAAACGGCAACCTCTTGCTTATAAGATGATCTGCAACAAACTCTCAAAACAAGATATATCCAAAAAGAATATCTAACAAAATAGATTAATTTTAAAATAGATTTGGATAAATCCAAATCTAAAATTCGTTTGAAAACCTGGATAAAAGATATTTAATATTTAAAGGATATTTGAAGTCCCATGACAACCTTTAGACTTTGAAAAACATATTTAATCAAAATATCCTTCAAGCTAACAAAACATATCAATTTAATATTTGTATGAAATACTACCTTTCATACTTTGTCCTTCATCATACCTTCAAAGCATATATTATATGATTTTATCAAGGTGGAGTTATCATCTTTGTATCTCTCTCTTTGTATCTCTTGAACACGGTGCACTATTTATATCTCTTTGTATCTTATCTCTCTTTGTATCTCAAACAAAAAGAATACGTACAAATTAAAGAGAGAATTAATAATGAGTACGCAATGGCTTGTCATCTTTCTAATCCTATTACTAGCCTCTCTCCCTTTCTCTTCATCATCCCGATCCCTTTTTGATCCCGTTTTTAAACCGTTAAACCAGACGGGATTTGTTTTCACAATCCTCCATCGAAACCATCCACAGATGCGAATGCACTTTGATAGGGTCCAGTCCCTTGCACTATCACCTCTAGTGAGAAGCAAAATGGTGACAGGCTTCTACATAGGCTTCAGCATGGGTACGCCCCTCAAACCCGCGTTCGCTATCCTTCATACAGGGAGCAGCTTCACATGGTTGGCGATGACTTCAACGTACAATTCAAATGAATCAACGAGTTACCAAAAAGTGAGTTGCGACGAAAAGGATAAAGATTTGTGTGGGATGGCTCTTGGTAACCAGTGTCACGCATTCAACAAAAAAAATATAAATCATGAAATTTAATTTGACTTAAATTAAATAATACAAATCTTTGAACTTGAATTATAGTAATATTCGAAATAAAACTTTATTTATCAAAATTATAAAATAATCCATAATTAATCGTACATTGCACAAATCTTCCATTTATATTTTAAATAGATCAAAACCACTATTTGTTTGTTCAACTTTGTTCAATAGAACTCCAATTTTTAAAATTACACAAAATTATATGAATTCTAAGTTATGATTTTTTTTTTTTTTTTGATAAATTAAGGATAAAGTGGGTGTAATTTTATATAATTTCACATTAAAAAGTGGATTTTTTTATAACGTTCGATAAAGTGCGCGAGCTTTAGTGAGCTCCCCGACCAAAACTCGAGAGTCGTTGGTAAAGGCAACGCAGGAGGATGTAGTGGAGCTACCTAGTTCGTTGGGGACGACTTGGATGATGTCGGATTTGGACAATGGAACACACCTCCTACCAATCTATAGTCTGGAGTTACAGATGCACTTAACAAGTGGATGCTTGAACACCGCCACACTCGAATATGTGGTGCCAAGATAAATGCCGACGACTTCGTTGTCTGGGACCTCTACTTCATCCCCATAAGGGAAGCCCCTCAAATGTGTGGGGGTGGGGCGGACAGCAGGGGGTTTATTGAAATGTCAATCAAAGTGAAGACCGCATAAATGAATTTGTGCAACCAAGACGTCATTTGACTGCTTTTCTTCTTCTTCTTTTATTTGGTGTTCTTCTTCTTCTTCTTTTCATAAAAAAACATTAAATTGTATATATAAATGGAAAAAAGAAATGGACATGTCAACAATTTAATTGTATGTTCAACCTCAAAAAGGATTTAGGAGTTTATTAGGTAGAACTAGGGGTCGGCACAAATCCCGCAAATCCCGGTTCCGTCCCGGAGCCGTCCCGGTTCCGTCCCGGAGCCGTCCCGGTTCCGGTGGGATTTAAGGAAAAAAAAGTGAATCCCGTCCCGGTCCCGTCCCGCAAAAATTATGCGGGACGGGATGCGTGACAAGACTATGGGATCCCGCAAATCTCGGTTCTGTCCCGCATATATATATATATATATATATATATATATATATATATACTCCCTCTGTTAATTAAAACTTGTCGTTTACTATTAATGCACGCTTTTTTAAAATGATGAAAACTATATGAAATATTAACATTTTTTTAAATTTGTTTTTATAGATGCATAATTAATAGTAACAAGTATGAAATTATTTAAAAAATATGTTAAAAAAGTTAATATTTTATATAGTTTTTAACACCTCAAAAAGCGTGCATGAATAGTAAAACGTGAAGTTTTAATTAACGGAGGGAGTATATATTATATATTATATAATTTATATATAAATACAAATTTATATTTATATTTATATTTATATTTATATTTATATTTATATTTATATTTATATTTATATTTATATTTATATTTATATTTATATTTATATTTATATTTATATTTATATTTATATTTATATTTATATTTATATTTATATTTATATTTATATTTATATTTATATTTATATTTATATTTATATTTATAGGGGACAAGAGTTTTAATTTTGGTAGTACTAAAAATTTTAATAATTTAGTGATTTATATGATAGTATTTAGTTATTTTAAACACCAGTTAAAATAATACTGTAAGACTTGTAAGCAATTTGAAAATAAAAAATTACTATGGGCTTGGAGGGTTAGGGATTTGGGCTCTATAAGGCAAACAAAATAATTTATTCTCCATTTTGAAATAGTGAAACCTCTATTCAATTCTAATCGGTTAGGGTTACAGGAGGCTTGTCCTGCTGACAATGTTTTTTTGTATTAAATTGTGCTGCTGGGAGTGATAAATTGTGATATCATTCTATGAAACATGAACTATGAAAATAATTTTTTTTATTTTTCAAATTTTATAATATTTTATTATTTTTATTTGAGGGATAAGTCCCGTCCCGGTCCCGTCCCGTCCCGTGTGGGATAAGGCCCGTGTGCGATTCAAAAAAAAAAAGGTGAATCTCGTCCCGGTCCCGTCCCGAAAAAATTAAAGCGGGACGGGCCTCATCCCGGTCCCGTCCCGTTCCATCCCGTCCCACGCCCACCCCTAGGTAGAACTAATGCAAAAAAAATAAAGAAGATGAACAATTTCTCATCTACTTATTACGTACCATTCAAGTTAAAATTGATGTACAACACATGCATAACACACATGTTAAAATTGATGTACAACATCTCATTTATTGCTCTCTCTTTGTATCTCTTGCGTTATTGTTGTTAATTTGGGAGGAAAATAGATATCTCACGCGTAACAAGTGACAACTTGTATCTTATCTTTGCACTATTATAAGATTCGTTTTTCTTTCTCTTTGTATCTCTCTCTTTGTATCTCTTGAACATGGTGCACTATTTATATCTCTTTATATCTTATCTCTCTCTTTGTATCTCCAACAAAAAGAATACGTACAAATTAAAGAGAGAATTAATGATGGTTATGCAATGACTTGTCATCTTCCTAGTCCTATTACTAGTCCATCTCTCTTTCTCTTCATCATCCCGATCCCTTAATTTCTGATCCCGTTTTTAAACCGTCAAACTAGACGGGATTCATTTTCATAATCTTTCATCGAAACCATCCGCATATGCGGATGCACTTTGATAGAGTCCAATCCCTTGAACTATCACCTCTAGTGAGAAGCAAAATGGTGACAGGCTTCTACATAGGCTTTAGCGTGGGTACGCCCCCCAAACCCGTGTTAGCTATCCTTCATACAGGGAGCAACTTCACATGGTTGGCGATGACTTCCGCGTACAATTCAAATGAATAAACGAGCTACCAACAAGTGAGTTGTGACGAAAAGGATAAAGATTTGTGTGGGATGACTCCCGGTAACCAGTGCCACACATTCACTAGAAACTGCATCTACAGATCTAACTACGGCCAAGGCACTCTTGTGGGTGGGAATGTAGGAATGGACACATTCTATTTCTCCGAGGCAGAGGGTAGTGAAAGTAGGGTCGATGTCGTCCAAGCAAAAATGATGTTTGGGTGTGATACTTCAGGAAACTCCTATGTCATGGTGTCATGGTGTCACAGGGCGGGGCCACTAGCTGCTCTTAAAGTCACTGGATTCTCAGTATGTTTTCTACCACGGGCGCCGTTGACAAAAAAGAGCTTGGGGAGATTCGGATTGGATGCATGGGTACTAGGGTACGTGGAGCACGCCACTTGTGTCCCTTTCTGGTGAGAAATACTGGTTCCACATAAACTCCATCAGAGTAAACAATGTTGAAATCCCAGGTGGCCGGTTTATTATCGACACCGCGTCAACTTTCACTCTGCTCGAGCCAGCTCTAATGGATGATCTGCTTGACCTCATCAAATAGTCGGTGCTTGATGCTCCTGACCCTGCTGTGTTAGACCCTAGTGAAACCCATGTTCTTCTGTCATCTGAGTTATGCTACGAAACACACAAGGTATGTTACAGTGTCCTGCGTAGTGCCCTACAAGTTTCATTCAAGCTTGATGGCGGGACTTTTAGTTTGGGCTACTACAACCTTTGGAGAAACTATCAAAATCATTATTTGTGCCTTGACATCAGGTGACATCAACAAAAGGTACTTGGCTTATACCAGATAATGGGGAACAACATCGGCATCGATGCCTTGGATAGGAGAATTTATTTTCAAGATGACAATTGTACAAACCCATAGACTATATCTCCTAATACTATCTACTAGTAATTCTCCGGTCGACCAAAAAAAAATCTACTAGTAATTCTCCTATCCAAGGCATCGATACCGATGTTGTTCCCCACCGACTGTCATCTTAAAAATAAATTCTCCTATCCAAGGCATCGATACCGATGTTGTTCCCCATTATCTGGTATAAACCAAGTACATTTTCTTGATGTCGCCAGATGTCAAGGCACAAATAATGATTTTGATAGTTTCTCTAAAGGTTGTAGTAGTCAAAACTAAAAGTCCTGCCATCAAGCTTGAATGAAACTTGTATGGCACTACGTACGCAGGACACTATAATGTACCTTGCATGTTTTGTAGCATAATTCAGATGGCAGAGAAACATGGGATTCACTAGGGTCTAACACAACCGGGTCAAGAGCATCAGGCACCGACCATTTGATGAGGTCAAACAGATCATCCATTAGAGCTGGCTCGAGCAGAGTGAAAGTCGACGCAGTGTCGAGAATAAACCGACCGACTGGGATTTCAGCATTGTTCACTCTAATGGAGTTTCGTGGAACCAATATTTCTAACCAGGAAGGAACACAAGTGGCGTGCTCCACGTACACAGCACCCATGCATCCGATCCGAATCTCACCAAGCTCTTTTTTGTCAACAGCGCCCGTGGTAGAAAACATACTGAGAATCCAGTGACTTTAAGAGCAGCTAGTGGCCCCGCCCTATGGTCGTTCAACCCCATGACACCCACATAGGAGTTTCTTGAAGTATCACACTCAAACACCATTTTTGCTTGGACGACGTCGACCCCTCTTTCATTACCCTCGGCCTCGGAGAAATAGAATGTGACCCTGCCTACATTCCCACCCACAAGCGTGCCTTGACCATAGTAAGATCGGTAGATGCAGTTTCCAGTGAATGCATGGCATTGGTTACCGGGAGCCATCCTACACAAATCTTTATCTTTTTCATCGCAACTCACTTGTTGATAGCTCGTTGATTCATTTGAATTGTACGATGAAGTCATTGCCAACATGTGAAGTTGCTCCCTGTATCAAGGATAGCAAACGCGAGTTTGGGGGGCGTACCCACGCTAAAGCCTATGTAGAAGTATGTCACATTTTGCTTCTCACTAGAGGTGATAGTGCAAGGAACTAGACCCTATCAAAGAGGATCCGCATCTGCGGATGGTTTTGTTGGAGGATTGTGAAAATAGATCCCATCTAGTTTGACGATTTAAAAACGAGATCAAAAAGGGATCGGGATAGTGAAGAGAAAGGGAGTGGGACTAGTAATAGGACTAGGAAGATGACAAGTCATTGCATAATCATTATTAATTCTCTCTTTAATTTGTACTCATTCTTTTTGTTGGAGATACAAAAAGAGAGATAAGATACAAAGAGCTATAAATAGTACACCGTGTTCAAGAGATACAAAGAGAGAGATACAATGAGAAAGGAAAATGACCCCTATGATAGTGCAAAGGTAAGATACAAGTTGTCACTTGTCACACGTGAGGTATCTGTTTTTCCCCAAATTAACAATAATAACGCAAGAGATGCAAAGAGGGAGCAGTAGATGAGATGTTTTACATCGATTTTAGCATGTGTGTTATGCATGAGTTATAGATCAATTTTAGCTTGAATGGTACGTAATAAGTAGATGAGAAGTTGTTCATCTTCTTTATTTTTTTTGCATTAGTTCTATCTAATAAACTCCTAAATCCTTTTTGAGGTTGAACGTACAATTAAATTGTTGGCATGTCCATTTCTTTTTTCCATTTATATATACACCTTAATTTTATTATTTGAAAAAGAAGAAGAAGACCCCAAAAAAAAAAAAGAAAAACAGTCAAATGGTGTCTTGGTTGTACAAATTCATTTATGCGGTCTTCACTTTGATTGGCATTTCAATAACCCCTGCCCCCCACCCCCCACATATTCGAGGGGCGGAGTCATCGGCAATGAATTAGGTAGCTCTACTACGCCCTCCTGCGTTGCCTTTACCAACGACTCTCGAGTTTTGGTCGGGGAGCTCACTAAAGCTCGCGCACTTTATCGAACGTTATAAAAACCCACTTTTTAATGTGAAATGATATAAAGTTACACCCACTTTATCCTTAATTTATCAAAAATAAAAAATAAAATCATAACTTAAAATTCATTTAATTTTGTATAATTTTAAAAATTGGAGTTCTATTGAACAAAGTTGAACAAACAAATAGTGGTTTTGATCTATTTAAAATATAAATGGCATATTTTTGCAATGTACGATTAATTATGGATTATTGTATAATTTTGATAAATAAAGTTTTATTTCGAATATTATTATAATTCAAGTTCAAAGATTTGTATTATTTAATTTAATTCAAATTAAATTTCATGATTTGTATTTTTTTTTTGTTGATTTAAAGTTCATATATATTAATTTCGGTTTATAGGAGGATAGTTTGTATTATTTTAAAAAAATTTTCTTTTCGTATTATTTTTGGTTAAAATTTGATAGTTGGTATTATTTTAAATTATTATTTTTTATAATTATTAACCAAAAAGTTCATAAAAATACTGGCTATTTTATGATATCGATCATATGCACAAACTAATTTCAGAAAACTCCCATTTTCTTTTCTTTGTTATCTAGGTTCCATAAGAACCATACCTAATTTAGATTTTGCTAACTACTGGAGCGACATTCATTCTTCAGGCCTGTATTTGAGACACCACGTACATGTAGAACTGTGTAGCTGTTTCAACTTATTACTATATCTAAAAGGGGGAAATGAAAACTCTAGCCAATTACTAACGTGTAGTAATGTAGTATGCATCAAAGATCAATAGATATATTCTCCACCCACAAACAATATACACCTGCAGAAGCTCAAATTTCTACATAAATTAAATACCACGTACGTACCTCTGAATTTTTTTTCGAAATAGCCAAAAACAAAGAAAATATTATGGAAGTAGCCAAAATGTGAAACAATTTAGGGATTTAGTCAAAAGAGGGTAAAGTCGTTGTTACAAACAGCGACTTAATTACCCCATGTTTAAAAAAAATATATTAAAAAATTTAAGTCGCTGTTTATAACAGCGACTTAAACGGGCAATCAGAATGTGCAAGAATGTGCAAGAATGGGTCCACTTCCGCCCTCTACTACAACGGGCAATCAGAATGTGCAAGAATCTCCCGCCTACCGTATACGACCCCGACAACCCGCCTACCCGCCTACATTAGCCGAGGATGTGGTGTGGGAGGAGAACATCCAACAAGAGGGTAACCAGGAGGGTGAGGAGGACCATACAGATGAGGAGGAGGAGGATCATTCAGCAAGTGGAGATGACGAATAGGGGGGTGACGATGATAGTTAGGAGGAGGATCATCTACAACGTAGTAGTCGTATACGATAGGACTATTTTAGTATTATGGTTTGGATATTATTAGTTTTACTAAGTTCTGGTTTGGATTGTCAGTTACTTAGACATCTTTTTTACATATATATATACATATATAATTTGCAATCGAACACTAAGTTCTGGGAGTTTACGGTGTTTAGGAAGGAGGCGGCAGACGAGACAAGCAGGCAAGGGTGCAATTTGCTTGAGCATAGAGTCGTTGTTAGTAACAGCGACTCTATGGTTTTTATTTTATTATTTAAATGACAGAAAAGTATAAAAAAAAATGAAAAAAGGAAGAGTCGTTGTTACAAACAGCGACTCTTCCAATTGTTTAAAAAAAATAAAAAAGGGAGAGTCGATGTTACAAACAGCGACTCTCCCTAACAATATATTTTTTTTTCATTTCTGTTAAAATTAATTAATATAATCCCAAAAATTAAAACAAAAAACCGAAATACATGTAAGTCGCTGTTTATAACAGCGACTTACATTTTTTAATATATTTTTTTTAAACCAGGGGTAAAGTCGCTGTTTGTAACTGCGACTTTACCCTCTTTTGGCTAATTCCCTAAATTGTTTCACATTTTGGCTAGTTTCATAATATTTTCTTTGTTTTTGGCTATTTGGAAAAAAAATTCCATACCTCTTTTAAAACAGTAGTATGGTCACTCCATTCTACTTCCATAGCTGGTTCTATTCGTCCCTTCCCAAACCCACCACTTACCATCTCGCTTTTTTCTCTTGCTGAAATCATTCCGTCAGTCTACCCTGCAGGCATTCCTCTTGGCACTTGCCTTTGTCCTGCTTGATGCACCCAGGCCCGACCCAACAGCAAGGGCAGCAAGTGCACCCGCCCAGGGCCCAAGTTTTTTAAGGGCCCATATATAATTTTATATAGGTAATATTAGTTTTAAGCCCATTTTAAAAAAAACCCATAAAAATTATAAAACTAATAATGACAATGAATAAATAGGCTCACAGGTCCAAAAGTCCAAGTGAAGTCTACGGTATTCCGGCCCACAAGTCTATTTTCAATTTCGAGTTTTAAAAAAATCATTAAGTAATTTTATGAATTAGTCAAAGTAGTCCAAACTTTTGTTCACTTTCATTGTATTGAAATGGAACTGGGACGCATAATTTGCAAAAGTTTACTACTCCCTCTTCATTAATTAAAATTTGACATTTAAATATTCTCATGCATCATTTTTATGGTGTAAAAAACTATATAAAATATTAACTTTTTGTAAATATTTTTTTAAAAATAATTTCATACTTATTGTTAATTATAAATTTATAAAAATAAATATAAAAAAGTAAATATTTTATATAGTTTTATCATTCTAAAATAGTGTGCATAAATATTTTATATAGTTTTTTAAGATCTAAAAACTATATAAAAAATTATTTTTTAAAAAAATGTTAATTTATATTGCTTTTAGCTCCCAAAAAATCGTTCCAAAAGGTTAACGCACATATATTGCCGAACGGATGGAATATAATATTAGGGCCCATAGTTATCCCCCGCCCCGGTTGTATAAAACTATAGTACCGGGGCTGCAAATAAGACCATAAAGTTTTGTACAAACTGCAGCCCTAGCTCCGCCACCTCCATTCATAACAAATACACTTAAAAATTAGTATAAAACAAATTATATTGAAAAACTAGTATAAAACAAATACTGTTAAAAAGTAAAAACAAAACTGGAAACTGACCGTGAAAGACGTAAAAGAAACGGATCGGATCTGTTCTAGTCTCGTAAGCGTCTGTGCTATTGTAGAATCATTGCCTGCTCTTGCTCTGCCGCCTAGAGATAGCAGGCCAGCTCTTCCCAGCTTCAGCGCTCAACGCCGAGCAGGGGCTTTCTTCACAGGCATGTCGATGTCGGGTTCATCATCATCAGAGTTCACATCTCCGTATTGCCAGACTGGAACTCTTCCAGGTCGTCAATGGCGGATTTTCTCTCTTTAGTTTTGTTGAGTACTGTGTGTTACAGTTTAAACAAAAGAAGAAGGATAAGTAAAACGACGTCGTTTGAGCGTAAAATCAGTTTTAAAACAAATCAAGGCGCGCAAGTGAAACGGCACCGTTTGGTTAAATGAAGAACATCAGGAAACAGATGAGGAACGACGTCGTTGCAACCTTCTTCAACATTCATCAACTTCGTTCACCTTCGAGCTCAAGCTCCCCGGAGATTCAACGCCCAGTCAAAGGCGGTTGAGTTTGGAGGGAAACCAGCTCCACGTGGATGATTCTAGATCGTTAGATTAGATAGTAGCTTGCCTATAAATATGGTTGTTAGATTTCTCAAATTGTAAGCTGAAATAATCAATCTTCTTCAATAGAAATTTTGTTCAATTTCCTCTGCAAATCTCGAATTCTTCATGGTATCAGAGCTAATTCAAAGAATTCTCTGAGATTTTGAGTTGTCAATCGTTTTCCGCTGCACCTTTCAACAATGAAGACGACATTTGAGGAAGGATCGAACACGAAGCCAAGTGGTCAAGGTTCGCAGAAGAACAATTCGGCGTTTGAAGAAGGATCCAGTTCTAGAAGGAATCTGGAAGCGTATGCACTCAATCATGCGATGCAGAGTGATCCGCTGTCGCTGTCCAATTCCGATCATCCTGGAATGAGCCTCACAGGAGTTCCTTTCAATGGAGGGAACTACTTAGGATGGAAGTGACAGATTCGGATGGCGCTTGGTGCTAAGCAGAAGCTTGGACTCATAGACGGAACCTGTGTCAAGCCAGAACCAGGAAGTGCTGATTATGAGAGGTGGATCCGGTGTGATTACATGGTTACGTGCTGGATCTTGCACTCCATGGCTCCGGAATTCTCCAGTGCTTTCCTGTATGCGAATTCCGCTAGAGAGCTGTGGCTTGAGGTTGCGGAAAGGTATGGTCAGTCTAATGCTCCTCTTATATTTCATCTACGACAAGAAATTGGTCGTGTTATGCAAGTGAATGTGTCAATTGCTGCTTATTTCTCAAAACTGAAAAGATGTTGGGATGAACTGGATAATCTCTGTGGAATTCCTACTTGTACTTGTGGAAATCTGGATTTGTGTTCATGTGCTATTCTGTCAAGAGTTTTGGAAATGGAAAATCAAAACCGACTTATGCAGTTCTTGATGAATCTTAATTCTGATTATGATCAAGTGAGAAGCCAAATCTTGGCTATGGATCCCTTGCCTTCTGTGAACAAGGCATATTATCTGCTGCAGCAAGTTGAAAGGCATAATCAAGTGGTGCACATCACATCAAAACCAACAGCTTTTACTGTTCAAAATGGATCCAGTGGAGGAGGATCTAAGAAGGATTCAAAGAAACAGAAAATTGGAGGAAAGAGGTTTTGTGATCATTGCAAGGAGGAAGGTCATCAAATCGATCAGTGCTTTGAGATAATTGGCTATCCAGACTGGTACAAAGGAAAGAAGAATAAGAAAGGGAAAGTGATTGCTCAAGTGAGCACAAATGGTCAAGAAATGAAGGATACTCCTATGTCAGATGATGCTCCTTCTTCTAATGTGCATATGAATCCAGATTTTGTGCAAGCTGTATGTCAGGAAGTTCTTCGTGTCATCAAAGGGAAAGGAGTGGATAATTCTGGATATTTCAATGGTGGTCCCTCATCCAGCAACTCTGGATTTGCAGGTACTATCTTTTCTTAATCATCTGTCATGAATGCTACCTTGTGTGACTCTCATGGTGTTTCCTGGATTCTTGACTCTGGTGCATCTGATCATGTCACTTGTTCTATGTATCATTTTATTACTGTTGAAAAGATCTCAAATCCTATATATGTGGTTTTGCCTGATCATTCTCGACGAGAGGTTAAGCTTACTGGTTCTGTGCGTATCAAGAACAATATTGTGCTGACTGGTGTGCTATATGTTCCTGATTTTCATCATCATCTGATTTCTGTACACAAGTTGCTCCAAACTCACAAGTTGGGAGCTTATTTCACTGAAGATTACTGTTGCATACATGACCTTTTGAATAAGGAAATCTTAGCTGAAGGAGGGATAGCTGATGGCATATACAAGCTGGTGCTTGATGGTGTCATTCAGAGATCCAAGGGTGTGGCTTCTCAGTTTGCTGGAGCTTCTACTGTCATGAAATCTATGTCTATGATTCATAATCGTTTAGGACATCCCTCTGTTGGGAAGATAAGGCATTTGCCAGTGTCTAGTTCATGTAATGCTAAGGATTTTGTGTGTGATACTTGTGATATGTCCAAGATGCACAGACTTCCATTTCCTGTTAGTTCTTCTGTTCACAAGATTTTGGAGCTTATTCATGTAGATGTGTGGGGTCCTTACAAGTTCTGTACCTTGAATGATGAAAGGATGTTCCTCACTATTGTAGATGATGGATCAAAGGCCACTTGGACCTATCTGTTGAAATCAAAAGATCAAGTTTGTGCCTTGCTGCAGTCCTTCTTTGCTTATGTTAAGAATCATTTTGGGATCACACCCAAATTTATTAGATCTGATAATGGATCTGAATTTGTGAATAAAGCATGTTCTGCCTTATTTGCTTCCCTAGGGATTTTACATCAAAGATCTATGGTTTACACTCCTCAGCAAAATGGTTATGCAGAAAGAAAGCATAGACATTTGCTTGATACAGCTAGATCTTTATCTGTGTTTGCTAATCTTCCTTCTTTTCTTTAGGGAGAATGCATATTAGCAGCTACTTATCTTATCAATCTCATGCCAATAAAAGCTTTGGATTGGTTAACTCCATTTGAAAAGCTATTTGGCAAGGCTCCTTCTTATGATCATCTGAGGATTTTGGGGTGTCTTTGCTATGCTGCTCATGCTGGTCCTAGAACTGATAAGTTTGCTGTCAAAGGTCGCAAATGCATTTTTGTAGGCTATCCTCCTAATCAGAAAGGTTATCGTCTTCTTGATCTTACTACAAGGGAATTATTTTGTAGTAGAGATGTTATCTTTAGAGAGGATCAGTTCCCCTTCAGAAGTATGACAGATGAAGCTCTTACATCAGTATCTCCTGGGGCCTTATTTCCTTCAGTACCTACCCCTTCAGATGAGGATGTGAGTTGTGTTCCAATCAAAGGTCTTCTATCTCCTACCTCTTCACAACAAAACCCTCATGATTCCCCTTTGCCCTCTGCTTCACTATCTCCAGTTGTACCTTCATCTCCTGTATCATCATCACCATTAGTATCATCTTCTTCTGAGGATGCTCCTATACTACCTTCAGCTGATCACACCTCTCCTGAAGCACTCATTGTTCCTTCTCGTTCCAAAAGGGTTGGTAAACCACCTGCTTGGCACAATGATTTTGTCATGAACACCACTGCTCTTGCTTCAGGCTTGGTTGATGATTCTGCTTCTTTTTCAGTCTCTCTGGCTAATGTCATGAGCACTAATGAGCCTCAGTTCTACAGAGAAGCTGTGAAGCATGATTGCTGGAGAGGTGCCATGGATGTTGAACTCCAGGCCTTAGAAAAGAATAACACTTGGGAAGTCACCCCCTTACCCCCTGACAAGAAAGCTTTGCCATCCAAGTGGGTTTACAGGGTAAAATTCAAACCTGATGGCTCAGTAGACAAGTACAAAGCTAGGTTAGTGATTAAAGGCTATAACCAGAGGTTGGGAAAAGATTATAAGCACACCTTTTCCCCTGTTGCTAAGATAGCTACTGTCAGAATTCTTATAGCCATGGCAACAGCTTATCAATGGCCTTTATGTCAAGTTGATGTAAACAATGCTTTCCTACATGGGTTTCTAGATGAAGAAATCTTCATGAAGCCCCCTGATGGGTATGCAGTTGATTCTCCTGACTTGGTATGCAATCTCAAACGTTCATTATATGGCCTCAAACAAGCATCAAGGAAATGGAACACTGAGCTCACCACATGAGCTAAATCTTTCTTGTTACTGGAGATAAGATTTTTCTGTTCTCTGGGGTTTGTTCAGTCAACTCATGATTACTCCTTGTTTGTGTACAACAAAAATGGGGTGTTTATTGCAGGTTTAGTCTATGTTGATGATATTCTCCTCATTGGTACTCATATGTCTCATATTGATTCAATCAAGGAGGCTCTGCACACCAAATTCACCATTAAGGACTTGGGTTTTGCTCGGTATTTTCTGGGGATTGAATTGTTCAGAACAACTGAGGGCACTCACCTCACTCAGCGCAAGTATGTCACTGATTTGCTCACTGATTATGACATGATATCAGCAAAAGCTTCTGGGTTTCCTTTTTCCTACAGGGTTGAAGCTATCAGCTGATTCAGGAGAATTGATGGACAATCCAGAGACTTACAGAACTCTAATTGGTCGGTTGCTCTATCTCACATTGACTCGCCCTGACCTTTCTTATGTAGTTCAGCACTTAAGTCAATTTGTGTCTTCTCCGAGACTTCCTCATTGGCATGTGGCTCAACATGTGTTGCGTTATTTGTGTGGTACTGTCTCCAAAGGATTGTTCTATCCAGTACAGTCTAGCCTCAAGCTCGTGGGTTTTTCAGATGCTGAATGGGGTTCTTGCCTAACCACAAGATGGTCTCTTACTGGGTATTGTGTGTTTTTGGGACATGCTTTGGTTTCATGGAAGACCAAGAAACAAGCTACTGTGTCCAGGAGTTCTGCTGAATCTGAGTATCGAGGTATGGCCACTACCACTGCAGAACTCATGTGGGTCTCTTATATCCTTAATGACCTTCAGATTCCAGTCTCCTTGCCGGTCACTCTTTTTTGTGACAACCGAGCTGCTCAACAGATTGCTGCAAACCCGTGCTTCCATGAGAGAACGAAGCACTTAGACATTGATTGTCACTTCACTAGGGAACAGGTCCAATCAGGGTTTCTATGCACATCTTTCGTTCCCTCTCAGCTGCAATTAGCTGACATGTTCACCAAGGGCCTCTCTCAGGCGCAGCTTGAGTTTCTTTGCGCCAAATTGGGTCTCCAATCGGCTCCAATTTGAGGGGGGGATGTTGAGTACTGTGTGTTACAGTTTAAACAAAAGAAGAAGGATAAGTAAAACGACGTCGTTTGAGCGTAAAATCAGTTTTAAAACAAATCAAGGCGCGCAAGTGAAACGGCACCGTTTGGTTAAATGAAGAACATCAGGAAACAGATGAGGAACGACGTCGTTGCAACCTTCTTCAACATTCATCAGCTTCGTTCACCTTCGAGCTCAAGCTCCCTGGAGATTCAACGCCCAGTCAAAGGCGGTTGAGTTTGGAGGGAAACCAGCTCCACGTGGATGATTCTAGATCGTTAGATTAGATAGTAGCTTGCCTATAAATATGGTTGTTAGATTTCTCAGATTGTAAGCTGAAATAATCAATCTTCTTCAATAGAAATTTTGTTCAATTTCCTCTGCAAATCTCGAATTCTTCAAGTTTCCCACTTTTTACGTCTCTCCAGTCTTGCAAGTCCTTCCTGTTCATCATCAATAAAACCAAGAGTTAGATGGTTCACCGAGATTACCAAGAAGCATGAAAGAATAGCACACAATGCAAGTCACCACTAGATAACGGCACAAATTTAGAATGCCCCAAACAAGTACTTCAAGGCCTCTTTTTTGCCAAATGCCAAACCTAATCTCAATAATTGTTTGAATCCGCAAGCTGTACTTTGACAAGTACAAATCGATGATGAATTTGCCAATGGCTACAAATTTTGCAACTTTTATGAAGAAATTATTGAATAAACAAAAAAATTAAAGTTCATCAATTCGATTCTCTTGCGTGTTTTTCGTAAAACAGGGTTCATGTATACACTAGGCCATACAATTCGATTCTCTTGCGTGTTTTTCGTAATTCTATTTTTCATCAATTGTTTCCAGGTATTCTGAGGAATAGGAATCATAAAATGTCTTTTCTGAAAAAAAAATATTAGGGACTGATAGGGGAAAACAAATAGTCTACAGAGAACAAAGAAATTAATACTAATGGTATTTGATGAAAGAAAGGATAAGTGTTCTAAAAGGCGCTAGGCGGCCGCTAGGCGGTGGGTGGTCGCCTAGCGCCTAGGCGGTGCCTAGGCGGACTTAGACTAAACTTGATTATTTCCCTATATTTCAATGGATAGAACATGTCATTAATTTGTATAATGTAGTAATATCTATAATATCACTCATAAACCCAAATTTGGTGTGGTTAACTAACACTAAAGTCAATAAGTATAAAAGCGCTCGTCCGGCTGATAACTTTAAACCTCCTAAAATCCAAAACCATAGGCTTGAATCAAAACTAAATACATCCCAACTTGGGGGATAAAAAAAACTATAAGCTGACTAATCTCTCTCCTAGAAACTAAATCTAAATAATCACCCACCTAGGCGGGATTAGGCGGGGACTATACGGCACCTAGGCGGGATTAGGCAAAGCTTAGGCGAAAATCCGCCTAGAGACCGCCTAGGCGTAAAAATTCCTAGGTGTCTTGCCGCCTAGCGCCTAGGCGCGATTTTTAGAGCAGTTAGGAAACCTTCAGCATGGCAGCATTGACGCTTGAACCAGCTTCAATCAACATCAACCAATGTAACAAGAAGGATGGTGCCAGTTCCCTGACCCTTGACTTTTCCTCCTAAAGCATCTCTTTCTTCAACCATAGCTTTGAACTCTCGAGGATTGTTAAGAGTACACTCGCTCAAGTACTCGATCGCCTCTTGGCCATAATCTTCATCCAAGTTAGGAACCTTAACGAATGCAAGACTAGCTGCACAACTGAGCCAATGGAGACACAGATGACAAGGAGGTCTCAAGAGGACGCATCTGACTATAAGAAACTACTTCTTGGTTCCCATAATCAATGTAAAACACTTCAAACTGATCAGTTTTGGATTGAACAGTACCACCATGAGGCATAGTTACAATCTGCAAATACAACAGATAAGCATTACTTAAGACAAGGCAATGCAGAAGATCGAAATACTGGAAAGTAAAACAACATTGTCTTTTTACCATGGCCCGATTCCAAGAATTATCAGCGCTGAATCGGGCAAGGACCAAATCCCCTTTCTTGGGATTGAAGGCACCAATTAGGGTTTCTGAAGATGACCTGCACACCGACAAAAAAAAACACAGCGAATTGGAAATTAGTAGATTCAGTGGAGTTGCCTTGCAGATGAATCGAATATCTCCCCTCAAACCAAGCGACTCCGCCCGAATCTGCGCGATTTCCGTTCCGATTCGGGGGCGATATCATTGTCGATCGCTTTCCGGATGGGTGAAAATGAAATCTGCGTTTTTTTTACCCCTAAATTGCTCACATAATTGATGGTAAGGGTTGCTTACATATGAGCCAATAGATGGTAGGGTGCTCACATAATCTGTGTTGATATGGTAGGGTGCTCACATTATCTGTGTTGATGATGAAATTGAAGTTTTCATGATTGAACTATCCGCCAACTAAATAATTTCTACTTATAACTATAAGGTGGATTGTGTCATGTGCGCTCTAACACTAGACCCGGGCAAACGCGAGCGCGGGCCGGGCTTGGGCCGGGCTTTACATGAGATTTTGTCCCGTTATTGCGAGCGCGGGTCGGGCTAAGCCCGCTTAACGGGTTGGAAGTCGTGTCCAAACCCGTCCGCGAATGCGGTTGCGGGTAGCCCGTAGGTACCCGCAAACCTAATCAATTTTTCCTATTAAAACTATATTAAGCCTATTGTAATCAATTTTAATATATATATATATATACTTACTGTTTTTAAAATGAATACATACATTAATATAGTTACTATATATGTAATCAATTTTAATATATATATATATATATATATATATATATGTATATATATATATATATACTTACTGTCTTTATTTGTTTTAAAAATGAATACATACATATATATAGTTATTGTATATTATCAAATATAGTTAGTGTATATGTATATATTATCAAATATAGTTACTTTGATAATATTGAAACATATAGGTACTTAGTTACTGTTTTTATTATTTTTTGAAAAAACGAATAATAATTATTATTTATTACATATATATACACATATATTAATTTTAATAAAAAAAAAGCAGGTACCTGTTACGGGTCGGGTTGATTGATATGTTCAATCCCGCACCAGTTACGGGCGCGGACCGGGCCTAGCATCGGCTTTTTCCCATGTCCAAGCCTGCCAGGTCTATATAACACGGTGCACAGGGAGACTCCTTTTCCTTTCTTTGCACCTAACTTTTTTTTTTCGGAAATTTCGCCTGGTACCCCTGAGGTATTGTCTTTTTCGCATGGTGTACAAGAGTTTGTCAAATTTCGCCAAATACCCATGAGTTTTATACGGATTTCGCCCCGTGCCCTTGGTCAGTTAAAAGTAACGTATTGTTTCCTCTCCGTTTGGTTTTTTTTATTAAAAAAAAAAGAAATGAAAATAAGGAAGAGTTTGGAGAAAGAGAGCCCCGACCTGGAGAAAGAGACTTCGACCTAGAATCGGCGATACAAGGCGACATGGTTCGCGGAGGCGCCGGAATCCGTCGGTTCTCAGTGGTGCAAGGTATGTATTGTTTCAAGTCCCTTTTCAAAAAAATTAGGGTTCTAAAGTTCGAATCGGGAGTTGCTAATTGTTGAGTTCAGTTTCGAATTTGGGGTTTCAATTTGTGTTTGCAAACAAAAAAAATGTTGTTGATTATCGCCGAATTTGGGTTTCAATTTGTGTTTGCGCTAAAATGGAAAAATAGGGTTTGAGGTTTCAATTTGGGATTTCGAGCCCCTCTCCTGTTTGCAAACAGAAAAGTGTTTGGGCTTAATTTGGGGTTTCAATTTGTGTTTAGAGTTTCCATAGGCAAATAAATACAATGTTGTTGATTATCACCATGAAAGTAAAAACAGTGAGATACAAGGTACATACTCAGTTTGAGCAGATAAAGATTTTGAAAATTCTCTCCAACCTCTATACAGTGGTTCACAGTCAGCCAACTAGTAACCATTTAATAGGGAATCAAGAAGTGAAAAATATATCCATAGGCTGAATTCAATGGGAAATAACTAATTATTGTCATATATTTGTAGTTTGTTCTTGACAGAGGTTGGAATTTCGATTTAGAGATGTAGGGTTTAGGTTCCTAGGATTGTATTTTACTATAAAGTTCAAATTAGATTGAATAAATGAAGTTGAAATGGATTTTGGCGATGATTTGTATTTTACTAATTGTTGTCATACATTTTTTTTCTTGTACTTTGGTTTACTGCTATTGATTCAAGGAGTTGGCTGGAAAAAAAAATTGATTCAACTTGGAGGGTATTATATCTCTTCCTTCTATTGATTCACTAGTTATTACAAGAGTTGATTCTTTTATCTTTTTATGTCCTCTCTTCTCATGAAGCTTCATTAAAGGTACTAATATGAAGTGATTCATGCTACCACTTTGCTTTGAGTAATTTTCTATTGATGACACATACACTTTTGTTTATAATGCATGTTAGCTCAAATGGTAGAGAAATTTGTTGTACACGTCGATGTGAGTTCGAATCCCACATAGGCTACAAATATCGATCTGAATAGAGCTCTAGTCAGGTTCTTTAATCTGATTTTTTTTATGAAAGAAACCATTCATTTCTTGTAATCTGTTTTTTTTTCCAAACTCCAATTTTATTGTGATTATTTATTTCCATTTGGTACTATTCTTGTAGATTGGAATAGAAAATATTCTTGAGAATTCGTTATAATGATCGAGGCCATCTTTGTATATTCAAATGCAAACGTGGGAGTGAGAATGTGAGATTGTACGTAGGGGTTGTTTAATGATTAATGAATTAAATAAGCCTACGTGGGATTCGAACCCACATCTTTGTGCATTAGCACATTGCTCTCCCATTTGAGCTAATAGGCTAAAACATCACCGTATACTTTTTTTTTCCTTTCTTATCTTTTTTTTTCCTCCTTGATTCTAAATTCCTACTGCTTTCATATTCTCACTACAATTGTACGCTATGGATCATGGATGTAAGCTAAGCTGTGGCGGAGTCAGGATTTATTTCCGGGGGGTGCTAAAAAAAATTTCGTGAAATATTTTTTTTTGTGTATACTTATTAAGAATATTTTTTCTAAGAAAATATTGAAAAAAACACTAAAATTGTGATTTTTTTAATTTAAATATAAATATAACATTTTTTTCAATGAAATAGTTGATAGAAACAGAAAAAATACAGAGAGAAATCAAGAAGAATATTTAATGATATAGTAAAATATTAATATGACATTTTCTTAATGAAAAAACACTAAAATTGTGATTTTTTTTTAATTTAAATATAAATATGACATTTTTTTAATGAAATAGTCGATAGAAACAAAAAAAATATATAGAGAAATAAAAATGAATTAATGATATAGTAAAACATAAATATGACATTTTTTGAATGAAATAGTTGATAGAAACAAAAAAAATATAGATAGAAATGAAGAAGAATTAATGAAATAGTAAAAGAAATAAAAAGTGAAGCATTTGAGATTTGAACCTAAGACCTTTTGGTTCTCCTTCCTTCCTTCCTTCCTTTACCACTTGAGCTAGGCAACACTCTTATTTCAAATATCCTTTAAAGATGTTATATTACCTTAAAAATACTAAATATATGTAAAAAAAATTATTTTTTTTGTATTTTTTTTCCGGGTCGGGGGGTGCTCGAGCACCCCCAAGCACCCCTAGCTCCGCCCCTAGCTAAGTGCATGTTTTTCTTTTCTTATCTTTTGTTCCTCCTTGATTCTGAATTCCTACTACTATCATACTCTCACTGTAGCTTTAAAAAAAATAGGCGACATCCACTTGAAAATAAGAACAGCTACCAGCTGTTAAAAAAAAATAACTTTAGCTAGAGTTGTATAGTGTCAATAATATTAGGCCAAATAGCCAACCATTATTGGGCGCACAATGACAGACCAAAAAAAACACTCCCAAATTCAGGAACCCTACCTAGACCCGACGCCGCCGTCCCCTATTCACAACCAAACACATGAGAAATATGAAGTGCGAAATAGGCAAATAAAAGGCTAACAAATACTCTAGCAAAGGGAGAAGAATAGAGTATGACAACTTTTAAAAAATGCATGAAACTGTAAGACCTTACCAGCCAGAGGTAAGACCTTATCTGAAACTCAGAAACAAGTTAAGCAAGAATAACGAATAAGAAGCAAGGCAAACGAAAATAATAAGGATAAAGCGCAGAAAGTAAAGCACACGCGAATTGTTAACGAGGTTCGGCACAACCGCCTACGTCCCCGCCTAGGGTTATCCAACCCGTAGGATTCAACAACTTTATTTCACTTTATCTTATGAGCCCTAGATACAACCTCTAGAAGACCTTCCCTCTTCTAGACTAACTTCCTATCTAGCAACCCAAACGCTCTAGTGAAATAAAGCTACTAAGGATACCGAAGTACCCTCTATGAATGGGTAAAGAACCCTGAGTGTAACTCAAAATGAATTGTACGATAACGCTCAATGTAAACCTCACAAACTCTCAAATAAATAAAACACTTAAACCAATGGAGAGATGCGAGACGATGATGTAGGAGATGAGATTGCAGGAGCCTTTGAGCGTCGTGTACTTGTGTCGTCTGCAATCTTCTTCTTCTCCTTAAATAGGCCAGCACGTTCAATTTGAAATTATTTGAACGTTTGAATCCTTGAAGACGTTGCTTGATATACGGGGAGAACAACCGACAATTCAAATTGCGTTCCAAAAGCTTCACTCGGATATGCAGGGATTTGATTACTTGAAACGTTGAAAAGGCTGAATAATTGTTCAACCAAATCCCTAAAAAATCTCAGCAACAAACTAGTAGATATGGATTAGATAAAATAAATTTACAAGATAGAATTTAAAACCCAATATATCAATCTCGTAATTGAATTCAAGTCACAATCAATTAGGCCCAATAAAATATTGAACCTTAGATATGGAATTGTAGACTTAGTAAAAATAGGCCCATTAAAAATAGGCCCAATTACATTGAGTCCGTGCCATTCAATTCCAAGCTCGTGTAATTCCTGAGGCCACTGTTGGCAAGGTCTTACCAGAGCCGGTAAGGCCTTACCAAAACCTGGAAACCAAGGTTTTGGCTTTGGTTTCAAACAGTAAGGTCTTGATGGTTTGTTTTAAAACGTCGAAGGCAACCAAAGATTGGTTCAACCAAATCTCTTGAAGATCTCAACAAACCAACAACCTTTTGAATGTGAAGATTGTTCCACAAAATCCTCAAAGAGGCTTCTAGAAAGTCAACCTCAAATCTTCAATAACCAAATCAAATCCTGCACAAAATCTCCAACAACTAATTTAAATATAAATCTCAATAAATAATCTAATTGATATTTGCATAAAATAAATACTACCTTTCTTTGTCTTCCATCATATCAACAAACATATAATATAACATCAAGATAGATTCAACAAAATCGATCGTCGATAAGGCATCAAAGTACCAGATCTGGACTCTCCCCTCCCAAATTAAAGCTAGTAGTTGCTTCTCCCTTCTCCCATGTTTCATTTTGAAGGTCAATTCTCTTAAAAGGGTGAAAGAGGGGGCAAATGAAAATGGCAATCTCCTTTGTAATCTACAAATCAGACATCCAAATGATGTTATGGTGGAGCCGCATCTTGAGTCCCGTCAAGATCAGTTCTTCTAGTGCCGACGCTCTAAGTGGAAACGGCGGCGGCAAGGGTGGTCCGGGTTCCTCGCTCGTGCTCTCTTGGTCTCGGGGCTTCATTGGTCGGAGCGGGTTTTGCAAACACTTTCTAAGTGCTTGGTGGTTCGGTGGTTTGGTATCTCCCTGTATGGTAAATTAAGATCTACTGTTACCGTTCATATTCCTAAAACCTCTACAATCCGATTTTCTATCACTTCCTTTGCCTACAAGCATTCGGTCTACTCATACCCTGAACAAGGGATTTGGAATTTCAATCCCCTTTTTACAAGCTTCAGTTCTACTGTGATTTCTTACTATCTTGAATCTGCTACTATTCTTTATGTTCTTGCTCTTATGGCGTCTAAGTCCTTTTTCGAAGCTCTAACTAATTCACAACGCTCGCCTGAATTAAATACAAATCCTGATTTGGCTCAACTTGCTGAGATATTAACGCCCTCTCCGGGTATTCTCAGGCGATCGCTAGCAGAATCCTTTCCAATCCCTCTTAACAAAATGTGGTTTATCATGATCTTCAAATCTATTGGTTTTGCTCAATCCTTGCATTACACTGTTTCGATTGGTTATTCTTCCATAATGGCTCGGTTTCACCGATTGTATAATGGTGTTCTGGCATCTAATTCTTCTACCTGTGTATCTCTTCGGCAGTCTACTTCGCTCTATAACAACTGTGTTTGGTTTGATCTGGTGCTTTGTGATGTGGTGCACTGCAGGTTTGTCAATTACGCTCGTGCCCTGCTGCAAACCAACGCTGAGTTACTACCAACCTGCTCCGTGATTACGATGCTCTCGTATTTATCTACTTTACCATTTTACAAATGTCGGGGCTTGTCCGAGTTTGGCAATTACGATTGTTTTCTTGGATGTGTCACTAGTTCCTATGTACCATTACTTGCATCGTTGGTTCTTTGGGATAGTTTTTATGCCTTGGACCAAAGACTTTGCATAATTAATGTTTGCCACACAAGGCCTAATTTAATCTTGGTTTATCATTGTACCGATCGTCGGTGTTTATACATCCTAGCTTGCTTTGTTTTGATCACAAGCCTATTCTCTTTTAGATTACCATTTCACCTTGCTTTTTATTTTCCCCCGTTAAATTCGCTTCTACATTCGAATGACTTACACGAATACACCCCCGATTCCCAATTGCTCTCCTTGGTACAATTTCTGAATGGTTTACCGTTCATTCTCAAATTGTATTTTTACACAGATTATATTACACATGCCTTTAATAAATTCTCAAGTTGTATCATTACATGGCCTTTTATTCCCTCTTTTTTCACTTGGAGGATTCATACAGCTATATTACAAATAATGGGACTTATTGAATACCGCATGTATGGTTGCTTGGGGACGCCCCTATTATCACAATTCTATTTGTCTCGCACCTATATGGGCATGTTTGGTTTCAATTGTTCTCAATTGTTGTTCCCTAATCGATCCTTCGTTGTTTCATACTTTCTATGGTTTCGACTTATTTGTTGGGGCTCTCAGATCAAACTTGCTCCGATTACCTCGTCATGTTCCTCCATGACATCTCACAAATGGTTCTGAATCCCTTTTAGTTTCCTATGAATTTATGCACCTGGAATTCTAGGGGGATCTGCAGTCGGAATTTCTGGACGAATATAGATTTCTTTTGTAAAAACAATAACATCAATGTTCTTTCTCTGTTGGAAACCAAAACAGATAAGATTCCTGAGGATAAATTCTGGAACAAATGTGGGTTTACAAACTTGGCTTTTGATCCAACCGAGGGTTTTGTCGAAGGCATCTGTCTTCTTTGGAAGAATATTCCACCAGTACAGGGTTCTATTGAGTTAATTTATGTTCACCGACGTCGTATTCATATCAACTTTACTGACTACCTATCCAACAGGATGATTGCTTTCATAATTGTCTACGTACCCCCAGATAACAGCCTTAAACAACCTTTCTGGGATTCAATTTCGGCCTACGTTGGCCAACTTCTTATTACCTTCTGTATTATTGGGGATTTGAATGATATTGTATCCCCGACTGAAAAATTAGGAGGTGTCACTCCTACTCCCTCGCGCTTCAGACGTCTAAACGACATCATTAACAATTTGTCATTAACTGATGTTCCTTCGTTCGGTGGCCAGTTTACTTGGCAACGGAATAAAGGAGGTCCGAACAATTGCCTTGAAAAAATTGATCGTTTGCTTATGCATACTGACATCCTACCGATTTTTAACGCTATCCGTACACAAATTCACCCTTTTACCAGGTCTGACCATGCACCCATTTCAGTTGATTTCCGCTGCGATGTCCAGTCTAAAAACCGGCCTTTTCGATTTGAACTAGCTTGGACTAAAAGAGCAGACTACAATAATCTTGTAAACCAAGCTTGGAGACTAGACACTCAGGGTTCTCACATGTTCAAACTTCTACAGAAATCAAAACTGCTTAAGAATCTGTCCAAATCGTGGCACAAAAAAACTTCGCTCAATATTAGCAACCAAATCATGTCTAATGATACGAAACTCTTGCAGATTCAGACAAAATTAATTACATATTTCAATGACCAAGATTTGAGATTGTTGAAACAATTACTTAACAAAAGAGAGCGAATGTTGGATTTTCACCGTCGTTATTGGGGCCAGCGGGCTAAGGTCAAACATATTAGACTGAACGACTCAAACTCCGGTTATTTTCATAAGATTGCCTCAGCTAAAAGGGGGAAAAAACCATAAGGAATCTCACCCTAGATAATGGTCAAGTTACAGCTAATTATAGAATAATTCGACAAGAATTTGAGAATGAGTTCAAAAAACGCTTTCACACCTCTGTCGATCCAAATCTTGACTTACACACACTGATCTAAGGGTTATTACACATGATGTCTCCAATTCAGATAACATTATGTTAACTGGCCCGGTATCCAACAAGGAGATTAAAGTTGTAGTATTCTCTATGGATCCTGATAAGTCTCCAGGGTCCGATGGCTTTCCGCCCGGTTTCTACCAAAAATATTGGAATGTGGTTAGTCCGTCTGTTATTAAGGCAGTTAAAGCTTTTTTAACATCGGTCAATTGCTTAGGCAAGTTAACCATACATTCATCACCCTACTACCGAAACGTGATGACCCATCCATAATAAACCACTATAGGACTATCAGCCTCTGTTCTACCACATATAAAATTATAGCCAAAATTATTACAAATAGATTAGGTTCTATTTTTGATAAATTAATTCACCCCCTTCAAGGGGCTTTTACCAAAGGACGATCGATCCAAGACAATATACTCATTGCCCATGAAGTTCTTCACTCGTTCAAATCAAAAAAGGGAAAAGCTGGTATGGTTGCGCTTAAACTTGATATGGAAAAGCATATGATAGGCTGGAATGGCCGTTCCTGTTCCAGGTCATGGAGAAATTTGGGTTTGATAATAAATCCATTGGTTGGATTAAAGAATGTGTTACAACTGTGTCCTACTCGGTGTTGGTCAACGACGAACCCACCACACTTTTCCACCCGACAAGGGGTTTACGACCCGTTGTCTCCATTCCTTTTTATTCTTGCTTCAGAAGTGTTGGCTCGTACGCTACAATGTGAATCAGATTTAAACAAAGATATAGGTATGACCTTTGGGAGACTTGGGATTAGAATCCCCTTTCTCGCTTTTGCTGATGACATCATCATTTTCTGTAAGGCTGCTCCTATAACATGCCAAAACATTTCCACCATTACTAACCGTTTCTGTCGATTTTCTGGTCAAAAGGTCAATATGCACAAGTCAACCTTCCAAGTATCGCCGAATACCTTGTCGACATCAGCTAATTCGATTACTGCTACCCTAGGTATACCACAAGCGAATAATTTTGAAAAATATTTGGGTTGTCCCATTGTCAACGGAAAAGTTAATAGAGATACTTTCAATGACATCGTTCTGAAAACTAAACAACAACTCACTAAGTGGAAAGCATCAAGTCTATTGGCTGAGGTTCGTAAAGTGCTAATCAAATCTAATCTTAGTGCACAACCACTTTTTCTTATGCAAGCTTTTCTGTTACCGACTAGTATCTTACAAGAGCTGGACAAGGTTTACAGGCAATTTTTTTGGAATAAAGAACCTCCAGTTGTGTCCCTTATTGGGTGGGATAAGGTCTGTACTGACACCATTAAAGGTGGCCTTGGTATTCACAAAGCCGAGACTATGAATATTGCCCTACAAATGAAGCTCCTTTGGAAGATTATATCAAAACCAAATAATATTTGGGTTAAGGTGATTAATGCGAAATACCTTAAGGGTGTTTCAGTTCTGTCTTACAAAAAGAAAACGAACACCTCGTGGCAGTGGGCACGACTTATGTCCATCAGACATTTATTTCATCCTGGTCTCCAATGGAGTATCGGTAATGGAGATTCGGTGGACTTTTGGAATGACAATTGGGTCTTTGATTCCCCTTTAGCTGCTAATGCTCTTCTACCCCTTCAAGCTGATACTACATCTGTTAAAGTTAGCCACTTTATCACTTCTGATGGCCGTTGGGATGTACCACTTCTAAGTACGGTTCTCAAGGATGTTCTCGCTACAGCAGATATTAATCATATCACCGCTATTGTTCTACCGACAAATGCCTTAAATGACCGCCTTTATTGGGGGCCCAACAGGAATGGCTGGTTCTCTACGAATTCAGCAACATCCTTCCTTACCAAAAATTGTGGACTACAAAGTTTCAACTGTAATTGGATTTGGGACCTGGATGTCCCTCATAAAATTCGTCACTTCCTCTGGAAGATTGCTCGAGATGGGCTACCAACTAAAGAAAGACTTCTGCGTTCTCATGTATCGGTACCTACAGGTTGCGTTTTCTGTGGTAACACTAACGAATCAATTAACCACCTATTATTGAACTGCCCAATTGCAACTAAACTTCGACATGAATTAAGAGTTAAAATTCCAACTACCCTTATCAATAGTCATGTTAATGATTCCATCTTGCCTCTCCAAGCATTTAGATCGACAATCGGTTTGTCGAATATGGCCGATCTAGCTACTAGCTGATGGACTATTTGGTTGTTTAGAAATCAATTATCTTTCAACCACATTACCTCTGTGTCTGTCACGGAGCTTAAGATCTTCTATTTATCCTCAAGACATTCTTGGGCGGAAGCTAAGTTATTGGATTCAATCGACTCTAGTTCACATTTTCATTCTGCTAGACCTACTCAGCTTTCCTACAAGGTCGTAGTTCGGTTGAACAAAAACAAGAACAGATCTGGCATTTGGATTAAACCACCATTTGACTGCATCAAACTCAATTTTGATGGATCGGTTCGTCCGGATGGTCGTGCGGCTTATGGGTTTGCAATACGAAACTCTTCCGAGACATTGATTTCTGTGGGTAACGGTTTATGTACTAATACGTCGGTTATCTATACGGAAACTTTTGCCCTTAAAATGGGTATTTTAAGGGCAAAAGAGTTACAGATTGAGAATTTATTGATCGAAGGCGACAACCTGGTAATTGTAAAGGCTCTCCTGGGTGATTGGAAATGTCCCTGGAACACCGAGCTTTTGCAATCAGATATTTTATTAGATCTTTCTTCATTTTCTAATGTTGTTATCCGTCATATTTTAAGGGAATCTAATACTGTAGAAGACCATATTGCATGTCTTGCCTATAGTAGCCCTGCCGACGGTGGTTTGGAAGATGATCCAGAACTGTTAGTTCTCGTCCGCAAGGATGCGCTAGGAAGGAATTCGTCTGCGGGCGGCCCCTCCTAATTTTTATCTTGCGTCAAAAAAATAATAATAATAATATTAGGCCAATTCAAAACTACATGGTGCCACTGTCACAAACAAGATAGGTACCAATTCTTTAATCTTAACATACATTAAATAATATCTACTGTCTTACAAACTTGACATGAATTGTGATCAATCCTTGTATCTTATCTTATCTTATCTTACTCTATAGTAAAGTAAGTTTTTTTTGGGTCATTTATTACACATCCATTTAACCATTATAATTATATATTTTTAAGTTTTCTTTCTTTTCAAATTTATAAAAACTCTTCTTCTACCACAATTGTTAAAGAAGTGTTCACAGTTCATTAAGTATAAATTTTTATATTATCAAATTAAATAAAGTTAAAATTTTAGTTTGAATAAAAGAATTATTAAATAAAATTACAAAACTTATAGAATAATCAATTGAGTAAATTGGAGAAGAAAATTAAAAGAATACAATAAGGTAAAAAACTAAAATAATAAAATAATAAAATAATATTATTTATATTTTCAATAAAATAAGGAGAAAATTAAAAAAAAAATAATGTTATTTATATTTTAGTAAAAAAATAATTAGAATAAATATTATATAGCTAAATAGAAAAGGGATAAACATTGATGAATTTAATTTATTTGAGAAAATAAGATAACAATTGATAAAAATATAATAATTATATTTATATGTGCAGCAAAAAAATTGACATTATAAAATAAATATGTTTTTAAAAATCACTTTTCAATGAGTACTAAATAAACTTACTTCTAAAATAAACCATTTGAAATCATCTAAACCATTAAAAATCACATGATTTCAAAGTAAACCCGTGTGTAGCACGGGATCGTCCACTAGTAAGAACTATGTTTGAGTTTTCTAGTTGGAAGTTATTTACCAATGAAAATGAGAACATTACATATTTAAATCTCATAGTTTTGAAAGCTAGTATTGTCATAAATGTTGAAAGCTGTCATACATTTTTGGAACACATTAATTTGGGTGAATACACCCAAAATCTACACTAGCAACACATTAAACATAGGAACTCCATGGGAGAACAGAACGCACAGACATATTATTCAGACTTCTAGTTCGAATAGCACTCATTCTGAAATTCAATCCTTCAACCAATCTGAAACCATGAATTGCAATCCCACACTCAAACTGCAACCCAATTTCACCTAAACTCTAACTCAAATTCAAATTCGATCTAATCCCAATTGCAACTCGAATTCAGTCCGTACTTAAGAATTTGATTGCACCTAAACCCTAACCCCCAAATTCACAAACTCTAAAGTCAAATTCAATTCTATCTAAATTCAAGTCCACATCTATCTAAATTCCACATTCAAATTCACATACTCAAACCGAAAATCCCCAATACGAAACCTCAGTTTTCAGATTTAATAATATCAGACGTACCTACTTCTTCCAACTCCGATACAAGCCGGCATCGCTCCACCTCCAAAGACCAGCCAGAACTACTCGATGTCGCCAGACCTCGGTGTAGCGTCTCCTTCCTTGTGTCAGGTCTCCAACTGATTCTTCTCTTTCTCTCCTTCTTAGTTGCCTGAGTTCTCTCCAAAGACCTCGGTGAGTCGGTGTAGCCTGAGTTCTCTCCAAAATCTCCTTTGTCAATCGCTCTTTCCTCCTGCTTTGTTTTTTTTTTAACTTTTTTTTATATAAAGAAACTAACGTTTGTTGTTTGCCGTTAAATCTAACTAGACAAGGGCACGAGGCAAACTTTATTATAAACTCAGGGATACCGGGTGAAATAGGCAAAAATTTTGTACACCTTGTGAAAAAGCCAATACCATAACACCCTGTTTGGATTAAGGGATTTGGGGGGTTTATTAGGGAAGGGAAGTGAAGGGAAAATAGATTGATTGTTTGGATGGGTAGTTTCTTTTAGAAGGGAAGAGATTGGGTGGAAAAGGAGGAGGAAAAAACGTGGGATTTAAAGGGATTTGAAACTCCATCAAAATGGTGGAATCTCATGAGAAAGTGTGAGAGGAGATTTTTATAAAAAAAAAAAGAAAAATGAAAAATATGTAATTAATTAACACTACTAATTCAATAAAAATCCCTTCAATTCCACCCAAACAAACAGCATATATGTGTTTCCCATCCTTTCCTTCCCCATGATATCCAAACAGCAAATCTTAAAAAATACTTCATTTCTCTTCTCTTCTCTTCACCTCTCTATTTTCTCTTCACTTCCTTTCCATTAATATTCCATTTGCCAAACACAGTGTAAGAGCATTTGCAACTCTGAATCCAACGGTTCATGAGTTGCCACCTGGAAAAAAATATGGGGGAAAAAAAAAAGAAAAAAGGATGAATCTGGATATGAGGGTTCATTTGCAAGGATTCAAAAAAGTGATGTTCATAAGGCCAGTTGTCCAGTAGAAAAACAAAGAGAGAATGATGGTGAATAACACAAAAAAACATTGAAAAAGTGTCACTAGTCCTCAAAATTGAGCACACCTAACCACCTTTTCCCCAAATTTGCACAAAAGTGCAGATCAAAAACTCTCCCCATAACCGGATTTTGCCCTTATTTTACAAAAAAAAAACGAAAAATAAAAGGATGGGAGGGGAAAAAAAAGAGAAAAGAAAAGGGAAAAGGAAAAAAATGAAGCATTAAATGCTTAGGAAAAAAATAAAAAGGAAAATTGAAAAGGAAAAAAAAATCTGCTACATTTAATGCAGATCAAATCGAATGAAATGTGGGGAAAAAAGGAAAGCGCGTGTAAAAAGAAAGAGAAATCTGAGTTCCAGTTTCATTTTGGGTGACATGATGTTTAAATTTAGGTGACACGGTGTTTAAGTTTGGGTGACATGGGAAATCTGGGTTCTAGTTTAAAGACTGAATTGACATGACATTTAATGCATTCTTTCATGTGACAAGGTCATACAAACAGGTGACATGGGTGATTTTCTAAACAAATTGGCACAAACTAAAAAAATGTGAAACTTCAAAATCAAACAAGTGACACGTTAAATCCTTCAAGTGACACGACCGAGAAGTGCTTTGCAACTGGAACTTCAGGTCGAGAGTTTGTCTTCCATGGTGGCCATCTTCTCCATCTCTTTTGTCTTAGATTATGCAAGGGGGTGAGAACAAAGGTTCATGAGTATCTACTTTTCTCCATAGATGAGCAGTACTTCGTCAAATACACTTACCCATTGCATCTGAGAACAAAGGTTTCTGGGAAATCAAGGTGACACGGGGATTATGATCACTGACAAGGGATCCGAACGAAGGCAACAAGTGCTCTACAACTGGAACTACAAGCCGAGAGATTGGGAAAAAAATGAAAGCGGATGTAAAAAGGAAGAGGAATCTGGGTTCCAATTACATTTTGGGTGACATGGTGTTTAAGTTTAGGTGACATGGTGTTTAAGTATGGGTGACACGGGGAATCTGAGTTCCATTTTAAAGTGACATGGTGTTTAAGCTTGTCTTCCATGGTGGTCATCTTCTCCATCTCTTTTGTCTTAGATTATGCAGAGGGATGAGAACAAAGGTTCATGGTTATCTACTTTTCGTCATAGATTAGGAGTACTTCGTCAAATATACTTACCCATTGCATCTGAGAACAAAGGTTTCTGGGCAATCAAGGTGACACGGGGATTCTGATCATTGACACGGACACAGATTTAGGGTGACACGTGCTCTGCACCTGGAATTTCAGGCCGACATTTTATCTTCAATGGTGGCCTTCTTATCTAGCTCTTTTTCCATGGGAGGAAGAAACTAATTGTCTTCTCCCCTTCTCTCTTTTTATACCCGGCAAATTGGAGGGAATGCCCTTATCTAGACCTGTCAAAATATGACACGACCCGAGGACCCGACCCGTAAAACGTGGGTTTTGGCGCAAATATTTCAACCCGAAACCCGAAGCAAGCCGAACCCGTTCAACCCGCAAATTTCTGGGTCGGGTTGGGTCAACCCGTGGGTCACCCGTTGGGTCAAGCTTTAAGATAATAAAAACATAAATAAATTATAATTTAACCTAATATTTAAATTTATTACTAATAATAATTAGGATTGAATATTATATGTTTCATCATCAACTTTACTTTATAATTTAACATTACAAATTTTTATGTATATAAAATTACATATTACTATTGTAGCAACATTAATTACTTTTTTTCAATAATATAACTGTTACTGTATTATTTATTAGGATAGTATAACAATTTTAGATTTAGAAACTATGATAAAAATTATATAAAATATTAATTTATATATTATATATAATTTCATACTTCAAAAACTAAAAAGAATGAAATTATAACAAGTAATAAATTTTTATTGATATTTTACATATTTTTATCATCTTTAAATAACGTGTATGAATAGTAAATGTCATTTAAAAAATTCTAGATGAGTAACGCTCTTGACCCGTTGGGTCGACCCGAACCCGTTAAATATGGGTCTGGGTTGAGTATTTCATGACTCGTAACCCGAAATGACCCGACCCGGAATGGACCCGAACCCGAGACGACCCGACCCAAACCCGACCCGCTCGACCTATTTGACAGGTCTACCCTTATCACATCCCCTTTTTCCATTGTAATGTTTGTTGTCTTGTCACCCTAAGTTTGGCGCCAAAATCTCCCCACCAAAACATCATCTCTCATCTGCTCACTTTTCACCTTCAACCTGCTGCCCAAGTCACCTTTTTATTTTGTACAAATACACCCTATGCTACATTTGCAATTCTCCCAAAAGTGGTGACATTTTTGCAAAGTCAAAAAAAAAAATGTCTAGTTATGCAAAAGGCCCAAAAAACAAAAGGGGGTTAGAGCTAGTAATTAAATTGTTAAAATGGCTTTTTAGCCATTTTAAAATTATAAAAAAAAATTATATTTTTAAATATAATTTAATTTTATCTTCATATAGACATCCAATTTGCATATGTTTCGAGCAAAAATAAAATCATGATATTACGCTATTTCGTATGACGCCCATGCAATTTATTATCCGATAGTTACAATAATTATTATATTTAATAATAAAAAATGATTAGTATTATTAAACTTAAATAATTTATAATATTTAATAATAAAAAAATATTATTATTACTAAACTTAATTATAATATTTAATAATAAAAAATCCGACAATTATACTAATTATATATAGTATTTAATATGTAATAATAAAACTTACTAATTAGTATTATTAATAAACTTAATGCGAGTGGATTATAGTATGAGTTTAATATATAGAGATTTGATTTAATAAAAAAATTAAAGAAAAGTAAGTTATGAGTCCGAGGTCGGATTCATGAATGAGGGTGAAAAAATAATAATCTGAAGTGGGGTTGTTAAGCTAATGTGGCAGTGAAAAAGTAAGTTATAAATCCGAGGTCGGATTCATGAATACGGATGGTCTAAGGGTACCACACCAAATTTCCGTTTTTTTAATAAGGTAAATGTTTGGGTGGAGTCAGACCCTTCTAGATCACCACCAAGGACATCTTTGCACCCTAACTAAACACATACATAATAATACTAGCGTGAATTGATTTTCCAATGAAAAAGAAATACTTCGTACCTACAACAAGCTAGCTAAGTCAAGTCCCCCACAAATTAGAGTATGCAAATATGCAATATGCAATGGCTTGTCATCGTCGTATTACTAGCCCCTCTCCCTTTCTTTGTTGTTTGACGGAATTAATTGTTCATCTCCAACGGGTTGTGAAAATTTTATATTTCAATTTTGGGTTATTTGTTCATTATTTGGCTACAAAAATGAGTTTTGGTTTCAACCGCAGATAGGTCATTCACAGAATTTGAAGCTTTACCGAATTTTCTAGATTTGGACATGGGGTTCTTGCCCACCTTCTCTCTTTTTGTTTTTCTTCCATTTTTGCCCCTGCTTTCTTCCATTTTTGCCCCTACTCACACCCACGTTCTCTCTCCACTTTCTTCCCGCGTTTCTTCATTTCTTCTCTCTCATTCTCTTTTGGGAGCAGTTGAGAGCACCAGTGAGTGAGAGAAATTGACAAGCCAGTGAAAGTCGACGACAGTGCGCTTGAGAAGCCAAATATTCAAGCAGGAAGATTCTCCGACCACCGAATCCCAGTTTTGAAGGCAAATCAGTTTTTGTTTTCTAAAATCTCGTGGGATCTTATCAGTGTTTGATTCTTCACTTTTGGGCTCCAATCGCGTCTATTCAAGGGTTCGGTGGTTCGTGTGCAGAAACTTCGTGGCTTGGCTCTCAAATCTGGGTCTGTTCTCTTGGTTGCGGCCGGAGTTGGGGATGCTGCTCCAATTCTTCTCTTTCTCTTCGGATTTGGTGGGCTCGAGTTTCTTTTTGTTGGGGTTTTTTGGGTGTTTGTGAGGTGTTGGATCTGGGTGCTTGGCCTTTGGTGCTGGTTTCTTGCGCCTGGATTGGCCTGGATTTGGTGTTCCTGCTCCAGATCTACATCTCCTTTGTCGGATATGGTTGGTTGGCGCCCTGCTTTTTTCGGGTTTCGGTGTTTGGGATTCTTTCGCTGCTCTGCTATGGTGGTCGGGTGTGTTGTGTGGTGCGATTTTGGGTGTGCTGGAGGCTTCACTCTCTGATTGAGGAAATTAGAGAAAATGAAACAAAAGTCGAAGGAGACAAGAAAGATTGAGAAGGAGCAAAAGGTCGCGGACCAAGTAAAACTCGATGTGTTCGAACTGTGCTTGGTAGGACAATCCTAATGAGTTTTCTTATTTAACTTTTAATATGGATTAAGAAAATGAAGAGAGCAAAATTTGAGAAAATGAAAGAGAAGGTTGAGACGGAGAAGCCAAAGACATAGAAGGTCGATAAGGAGACCGTGAGTCAGGTAAACTTAATTTAATGGATGGTGCTTTTTGGCTAATTGGTTTATTGCTTAGTAAATCTTGGGTTCATGCTTCAGTTTGAGTTACATTATGAATTTTGTTGGTTGAATGGTAAAAACACAATATCAGCACTATCTAGGCATTCTGAAATGGATCTAACACCTTGAAACTGTTATGATCGAAATTCATAAGAGATTGACCCATAAATTTTCACATTCTCATGACCAATAAACGACTTAAAGGACTGTGACTATTGTCATTAGACATGGTCATTATGAAATCTGATTGGTGTTGTAGTATTGTGACCAGGTTCTTACATGGAATCTAATGGTTTCCCTTTTATTTAGTTTTTTTTAACAAATCTAAATCTAACTTGTACCTTATTTCTCATTGCATAAACTTGCCCGAAAGAAGACAGATGCCTATAGAATTCCACTACCCTCTTCCGCGGTTCTATGCAAGTAAATAAACCCTATGTATGGTACGCATGACTAACCAAATCCTTTTTTTAGAGCCTTGAAACACATTATTTATGCTCCTCCTTTGAAACTCGCTATTTTTTTCTTTTGAAGGAAATTAGTGAAGGGCACTAATATACTCGAACCATCCGAACTGGTGGGCGACTCGGTTTCCATCTCATGAATTTCAAGATGCCTTTTTCAATGTGAATTTCCTTACATCATCTCATATATTGGTATACTTACAAGTAGGACTTTGTAAGTAAAGCTTAGTTTGCCTCTTCCTCTAATTTATAGCAACACTTAATAATAGTATCCTTATATGCTTATCAGCTTATGTGGCCTTAAAGTCCTAGTATCGGGCATCTAGAAGGCTTTGGGGCTTCGAATAGATGCTTCAATCATCTCTTGATTACATTTTCAATGAAGTTTCAAACTTAATATCAACAACAGAATCGTGTTTGGACACAACCAAACCCACGATAGAAAATTAAGAAATATGAAAATCTGAATTTTTGTATATTAGGAGTTGTCATTAAGTCAAAGTGTTGTCATCAAGTCTATTTGTTTCTCTTGTCGTCATCCCAATCTGAAAATCTGATGATGAAGTCTATTTAGAAAATCTGAAATAGATAAATATGAAAATCCAGAAAATTTAGTCTATAATATGTTGTTTTCATTAAGTTAAAGTGTTTTCAACAAGTTAAATATGAAAATCTGAATTTTTGTTGAGTTTTTTTGGATGTAATACCTCTAATTTTAAGTTATTATTATCATGCAGCGCCTATATATGACATGGAGAAGCATTGCAACATTAAAATTGCAGCTCAGGTTTCGCGTGTTGCATCTATACAAAATGGTATCTAGGTTGTTCCCTTTTGACATTGTTATCACCTTAATGGAGGATTAGTGTAACTTTCACATTAATAATCAAGCATGGTAAAGGTGTTATATCACATTAATAAGCAACTACCAGCAATCTGTAAATACTTTGATTATTTGGTGCATCCCAATTTTCAGTTAAAATAGCATATAAACTTACATTCCACAACTATGTTGTTCCTTCCTATTTTTTCGTTGTGGTCTTGAGTTTTTTGTTAGCTAGCTGATAAATGGCTAATCTTATTCTGAGAATGAGGATATTTTGTTGTTGTGTTTTCAAATTTATAGTTTTCTATTGGTTATTTTTTTGGAATCGATTGATTTATTTCCCTAATTTTAGAAATTAAGGTTCAGTTTATAGGGTTTGATCTAGTGCCAACTTTAATAGCTTCATATCATACTTAAAAACAGAATTGGTGTTTGAATTAGTTGTTGAGCCGCTTGCACCTCTGAAAGAGTGCCTTTTGCTTGTGCCTCTTTCTATGTCAGGTATCTTTATTCTACAAAAATAATGATTGCTGACTTATGTATGGGAAGGATCACTAATGGAGTTTTTTAATATGTTCTAGGTAAAGTTGCAAAAGCGTAACACAGATATACATGGGATAAAGTACAGAAATGAGTTGCATTGTGCTGCTAGGATATTTAAGTATGAAGGGGTATCCTTCTCTTAACTACATCTTTGAAGATTAACATATATGAACAATTATTGGGTAATCCTTTTTTGTTCAATATGGAGTAATGCGCACTAACCTAGTTGTAACGGCCCGGATATAAATATCCGGGATACGTTTCGAAGGTCGGATACCTTCGTTCGGATGTTGCAATTCAGGTACGGGTCGAGGTTTCAAACCTCTAATCAGTCGAAGTCTCAGAAATACAATTTAAACGAAAGTAAAGCGGAAGTACGGTTTAGATACAAAGCCACGACAGAGCCGGGTCAAAACCAAAACAAAGTGGGTGATTGCCATTTGTCAAGTTAGAATATATTAGCCGGATTCTTCGATTCGCCAAAAGATTTCCCGTCACAGAAGCATGGAGCAATAAGAGCGGTACCTAACACTATCCACGAAGTCAGGCCTCGTGATCTCCTGCGGGTCCTCTGACCGCGCTGAGGCCACATAACATGCCTATGCCTAAATAAAAGATGACTAATGCAGTACAAGATTTAAATCACACTATCATGCCCCTAGTATATATAACATGCGGAAAATAACTGTAAAGGGCCCAAGACAATGCCAAGTGGCATATCCCTCTCCTACCTCTGCACCCCTTCCCGTTAGTGCAGAGACTGGCCAGTTCGTTGCTATAGCATAGCATATCCTCGTGGTGGTGCACTCACCCACGGTATCATCATCATAACATAAATTAAATATAAATTAAACATGTCCGATGGTGCTGGGCTATCATCGTGCTCATATCGACTCGATAGACTCATGGCACCCGATGGGGCTGGGCTACCCTATGACCCTAGCAAAGACTCTAGGACTATCACAGATAACGGCCGTTCTGTTTCAAACACACAAAGTAAACACATGCTCAGTTCAATGCAATCCTAGCATGATACTACATGGCATGCTTTAATATGCAACAAAACTACACATTACATGACACATCAGGCAGGAGGTCCAGGTTACTGAGTAAGTCCCGTAGGATACTTACCTGTTGATGTAGAACAGCAAGATAACACAAGCAAGGGCCCAAATGCAAGTCCAAAGCAATCCAAAAGCAATACACACCTATCATCAAGTCGTTTCCATAAGCTACCAGACCAACATTAATTCATATACACGAACCCAAGTTCTCAACATCCTCAAAACCGACCGATAGTAAAACCGTTTTTCAAAATCTTTCCGATACGATCAAATCGACCAAAATCATTCTTTTAATCAAACCCATTGATAAAATCATACCAACCATACTTTTCAAACTCATAAATCCCAAATTAAGTCAACTCATATTCAAAATGATTTCTTAACTCATACTTGGCCAAATTCCGACATTAACACTTAAGCCTTAAAACCAATTTCCAAAAATCATATTATAAAACAATTCCGGCATGTTTCTTATTTCAAAACATTATATAAATAATTCTCATCACTAAAACATCAAAATAATTCTAAGCTCACAATTATTACTTATAAATCAAAATCAACAATTTACTTTAAAATCCTAGCTCACATAGTTAAATCCTCTTAAAATGCATCAATTAAATAAGCCAATCAATATAATATTAAAAACAATAAACAATATATAATAATTAATTTTTTAGAATTTATAATTATAACCAAACCCAAAATAATACTAATTTTCACAAAATTTAACAATTACTATCCATATATTCTTAAAACAAACCAAAAATATATTTATAACTCCACATCACTTAATATCACTTTTAAAACCTTTTTAAATATACATATTAATAATTTCAGAACATATAAATATATATATATATATATATATATATATATATATATATATATATATATCCTAAAATCAGAATAATACTCAATACAACATATAAGTATATATGTATATATATATAAACATAACATTTAACATATAAATAATACCGAAATTAAATAAAGAAAATAACCACAAGCCAGCCCAACCCTTAACCCAATCAAAAGCCCAAGACCCGGATTTTCCAGCCCAAACCCGCATACATAGCCAGTTGGCTAAACAAAAAAAAAAGGGATCCGAAGGGGATCCGGACCCGAATGGAAATTAGGCCCAAGCCCACAAGGAATGTAAGGGGAACACCATCCCCTTCCCCAAGCTTAGACAGAGCTATGTACGCCCACGCCGAAAATGGAGGAAAGGAAGAAGATTTCTGGGCCTCTGGCAGCCTCTTTCCGACCCTACCCACTGCCCACCAATCCGACTCATAAACCCGACCGCAACCCAAGCATGGAAATTCAAACGAGAGTAAAGGAAAGAGGGAGAGGTGGGCTCACCGGGAATTCGAAGTATTAGCCGGAATTGCTCGTCGGCGGGGCTCCGGCTGGAATCGACGGAAGGGCGTGTGTCTCGAGCCTAGGAAGGTAGTAGAAGGGTCAAAGGCGCACCGTGACATGGTTTAGGAGCAAGAGGGAGCAAACGGATCTTACCGAGCTCCGAATCGAAACAGAGGAAGCGGAGAGGAGGAGGGACGAGGACGACGCTCGACGACTCAGCTCCGGCTGCTTCTGGGTGTCTTCGATGGAAGTCTATTGCTGCGGCTGCTTGGAGGAGGATGGAGGAGGAGTGGGGCTGTGGGCTCGTCGCTTGCTCTTGGATGGCAAAACAGGGGAGGCTCGAAGAGGGCTCCAATGGGCGGCGACGGGGGTGGAGGAGAGGTGGTGGTGCTGCTGCTCATCGAGGGAGGGAAAAGGTGGAGCTGTTGAGGCTCGACTCTTGCTGCTCGGAGGCGAAAAGGAAGAGGAGGTGATGGGTGGCGCTGGGCTTTGTTTTGAACACAAAAAGGGGAGGAGAATTGGGCAGTAGGTGCAGGGCGTGACAGGTGCTGCTACAGAAAAGAGGAGGGGGTGTGGGTAGACCTGAGCAAACATTGGCCAACCCGCCCGGCCCGCCCAACCCGTCCGGGAAAATGTGCGGGCTTGGACAGAGTAGTTGTCCCAAGCGGGCCGACGAGCCCGGCCCGGTAGGCCCAGAGGGCCGGGCTTGGGCAGAGGGTAAAGCCCAAGCGGGCCGATAGGCCCGGCCCGGTTTTATATATATTAATATTATATATATAATTATATAAGTTATATATAGTATTATATATAACATAATAAAAATATATACACAATTTCTAAGGGTGGGCACAAATCCCAAGCTCGTCCCGTAAAAATTATGCGGAACGGGACGCGGGACGAGGATTCCTTATCCTGCAAATCCCGTCCAGTCCCACACACACATTTGAAATGTATATATTTACAGTGTATATGAGACACATACACATTTAAAATATATATACAATATACACTTACAGTGTGTATAGATGTCCTATATACATTTACATTTACAATATATATATACTTACAGTGTGTTTATATACACATATATACATGTTTACATTGTTTCGCATATTTGTATGTATAACTTTCTATTAGGTATATATATAACTTTGTATTGCATTTGTCAGTACGCTATTATTGTGTCCAGATTTGCCTTACATATGAAAGTATCGGTATAATTTGTGATTTGCCTCTTTTTTAAATAAAAAATTAGTTCGATTTCGGATAAAAAATGAATTTGATACGCTAGGCCCGCTTGGCCCGCTGGGCGGCCCGGCCCGGCAATGAGGGCGGGCTTGGGCAAGGCACTAGGCCCAAAAACCGGGCCTGGCCCAAGCCCGGCCCGGTGTAATGGGCTGAAAATTTGGCTCTGGACCGGCCCAAGCCCGCCCGGCCCGGCCCATGCTCAGGCCTAGGTGTGGGGGTGTTGTGAGGAAGAGGACAGTGAGGAAAGGGGACTAACATTGAGAAGAAGAAGACAGGGTGGTGGTGAAATTGGCAGGTGTGAGGCAGAGGCTGCCGAGAGAGAGATAGAGAGAGAGAAAGAAAAGAAAAGGGGAAATAAAATAAATGAAATGGGTCCCCACGAAAGAATTCAAATTAACGGAATAGACTCGAAACCCGCTCGCCCGGTCGAATCCCGACTAAATCGAATTTAAATAAAATTTTATTTAAATTCTAAGATAGTCGGAAATTAAATAAATTTATCAAAACTCGGAACTCGAAGGCGGAATTAAATCCATTAAAATCTAAATTCTCAAAACGATGTCGGAATGTTTTTTTAAAATCAAACGTACACTCGAGGACGGATTTTCTCACATTTCTACCGATCGAATAAAATAAACATTTATTTACTCAAATTTACTAATATAATAATATAAAACACATTCAGTCTTTACACTAGTGTCGTAATATACCTAAATCTGAACGCAATATGCTATTCTCCTGATATTTGCTCATTTTTACATTACCTCTGTTTCTAAGGGCTATTGGCTATCCAACATCTTAATAAGTGCTTATAAACTAGGAATATGGTTCTATATTATTGTGAATAGGAATGCCTATTGTATAAACATGCTTGGCCGATTATATCTTAGGAAGAAGATATAAAATGATCCAATTTAAAATAAAGGTTAATTGGTTAGATTTATTTCTATTTGATTCCATATGTTTGACTTTGCTATTATTTGTATTTCATAGTGAGAATTTTTAAATCAACTTCAAATATGTTTTTTTCCCTGACTATTGAATTGAGTGATTAGTTAGTTCTCTTTGTAATAACTATTTGTTATATTTAGTCTTTACCGTGGTGCAACATCTTCTTTTGTGGGTATGGCTTTTGAAAGTTCTCGTCTTTTTGGCATATATTCCCATATGAAACAATCTCTCCAGGTAGCTTGCTTCACATTAATTACTCAAGTGAATTTCAGAGAATAATATTTGCGCAAAGTTCTCAAGGGGCGGAGGGAAAAAAAATTTAACCGATGTACATCTCTTTTCTGATATCAGTCTTATAGTGATATGTTCTCTTTTCTGTTCTACAATATTGCTGATGGAGACCAAATATCATTATTTCCTTCAAAGACTGGGTGAAAACAACCACCTATTTTTGTCTAATATTTCCCAACATTGTGAGGAATCAGACAACCTCGCAATATTGTAGATGGTTGTCTTTTCTTGGATTACTTTCATGCTTCATAATCTCTAACTATATGCTTCTGAATTTCGCAGCTGAGAGATCCAGATTAGGTAGCGTTCTTTCTCTTTCTCATAACTCTGGTAAGACCGACAGACCTGATTAGTAAAGCTATCATGAATATTTTCAAGTGCAGTGGGGGTTGTAGCTATGATATTGCTTTTAAGATGGACATTCCAATAGCTCTAAGGAAGGTCTGTGCAAGGATATGGTATATCCTGACAACTCATTTTGTTTCTGTTGTCATGGCAAATATGATCTGAAAGGGTAATTTGTTGTTGTCATAAGATGTGTTACTCGTTCATGGAGACCAGGTTGTTGCTTTTATGGGACAATTGTAGAGGGATGATGATAGCCTACAAATCTTGTGTGCAGGCAAGATCTCAGATCCTGGTAATGTTTTTTTTACTACCTGAAATGTTGTTGTTGGTGTGCTTACAAGGTGTGATAAGTAAAAAAAAAAGGTGGGTTCCTTTGATGTATTCACATTGAAATATAGACCTATTGACTATGGCTATAGTTGGGTGGTTACAACTTTCCTGAGTGGGCTACGTGGAAATGAGAATTGGTATGGCTTGCCAACTGGGGAGCTTGTGCAGGTTGTTTTCACACAAAATCTCAGTGTAATACTTCCTTCATTTTTGTTAATCTATATTTATAATGGTATGTTCAACACTATAATGAAATGCATAAAATATGACAGGTGTAAGACCATCGGAGTAATTCAATGTTCTAAAAGGCGTTAGGCGGCTAGGTGTGAGCCTAAGCGATGCCTAGATGGAGTTAGAACAAACGTAATTATTTTCTTATATTTTAACGTACAACACATCTCAATAATTCATATAACGTAATAATAATCCACTATATCATTCTTAAACCCAAATTTACGGTGCTTAACTAACACTAAAGAAAATAAACACAAACCTACGCATCATAATAGCGACTCTAAACCTCATGAAATCCAAAATCATAGGTTTGGTTCAAAAGAAAATACGTCCCAACTTGGTCCATAAAAAAACCCTAAGTCAACTAATCACTTGACTAAATGCTAAAAATGAATAATCGACGACCTAAACGGGCCTAGGCGGTACTTAAGCGGGCCTAGAAAGTGTCTAGGCAGGACTAGGCGGGGTCTAGGCGGGTTCTAGGCAGCACCTATGTGGTGCCTAGGCGGATTTACGCCTAGAAACCCGCCTAGGCATAAAAATTCCTAGGTGACCTGCCGCCTAGCGCCTAGGCACGATTTTTAGAACACTGGAGTAATTACAATGAGTGTAGTAAAAAAAAACGCATGATATTGAACTCTATCAATAAAAATCCCCCATCTGAACTATTATCATCAAGAATAATGGATGAAGTGGTGTGCACAACCAGATAGTTACTTAGCTCCTACAAAAAAAAAATCAAGGACAAATAAATGAAATGTTGAGTCAATCTTGATCAATATTATTATATACTCCATATAAACATATTTCAAAGACTGGGAAGATAACCCGATTAATATAGGATACAAAAATATAGGACGACATAGCTCACTTGTTACAGAAGCCCTTGCATTACGTGAGATCTTAAGAAAGCGTGAAAACTACAAATAAGAAAATTGGAGATTGAAAGAGATTCTCAAATCATTATAAAAACACTTGCAGGTAAAAGGTGTTGCCCTTGAGAAATATAATTAATTATGGGAGATATCAAACTAATAACTCAAACAATTCAGGAAGTAAAATTTTGTCATGTACCCTACAAAGGTAACAAAGTGGTTGACAAGGTTGTACACATTTGTCGCTCCGTTTGTCAGTTGCAATGGCTACAAATTCATATCTTTTTTATCTCTTTCGAAAGGTTGCTATCGACTAGGTGTTTTTTACAGGCCGTAGAAAAGGATATATTGCAAATCGTGCTTTTCCTTGGATTAATGATGAGAATATACACAAGAATTATGTTAATTCTATCCTAAAATACAAGATAAGATACTCTCTATACATGATAAAATCAAATCTATTTACATGATATGATCACGATATGATATCTCAATGGATATTTCAATACTCCCCTCAAGTTGGAGCGTGAAGATCACGAATGCCCAACTTGTGAAGAAGAACATGAAACTGCGACTGCCCAAGATCCTTTGTCCAGCTGAAGAGATTAGCGAATGTGAGCAGTGATGATATATAGTGCTTGCCTGGACATGATCACGAATTAAATGACAATTATCAACTTCAATATGTTTCGTACGTTCATGAAAAACTGGATTGGAGATCATATGCAGGGCAACTTGACTGTCTAACTAGAGCCGCATGGGTTGCCTATGGAAGACCCCCAGGGACGCTAGTAAAGACTTGAGCCAAACTAGTTAACATGTGGTGGTGGCCATGGCATGATATTCTGCTTCTGTAGAGGAGCGAGAGACAATAGATATTTCTTTGTCTTTCAGGAAATTGGTGACTCACTAAGCATGATGAAGAAGTCGGTGAGGGAGCGGCAAGTAAGAGGGCATGTAGCATACTCGGAGTCATAATAGGCGTTTAGCCGAAGATACCTGGAATGAGACAAGAAGATACCTTGGTCAAGGCAACCCTTTAAATACCGAACAACTCGAAGGGTTGCTTGCCATTAGTTGGTTGTCAAAGATGCCATAATTGAGCCAGAATATGGACGGAGTAGCTGAGCTCCAGCCTAGTGATGGTGATGTAGATCAACCTGCAAACCAAGCAACGATATTGTTCTGGCTGATCGAACAAAGGACTAGTGTCCAACGCCAGCTAATGGTTATGCTCGATGGGGAAGGTCGTTGGTTTAGAGGCTAGAAGACATGTTACTGGGATAAAAAAAATGTAGTAGAAGTTCGGGTAATCTCAATGCCAAGAAAGTAATTCAGTTGACCGAGGTCTTTCATGTGAAAGCATGTGTGCGTAAAGGCCTTGAATCGAGAAATAGCAGCTGAGTCGTTGCCCGTAATAATAAGATCGTCCACATAGATGAGAACATGAATCAAAATCCTTGAGCGCATGAATGAAAATAAAGAGGAATCGGCATAGGACTGAGTGAATCCAAAATGCTCTAGAGCGGTGGCAAGCTTGAAGAACCAATTACGAGGGGTCTGTCAAAAACCATACAGAGACTTCCGAATATGACAAACCTTGGAAGACCCCAGAATAGAGAACCTCGGAGGCATGGTCATGTAAACATCCTCATGCAAATCTCCGTGGAGAAATACATTATCGACATCCATTTGATGGATCTCCCAATCACGAATAACAGCCACCGCTAAGAAAACTTTGACAGAAACCATTTTAGCAACGGGAGAAAAGGTTTCAGAGTAGTCAGTACCTTCTACCTGCCGATTTCCAAGCACAACCAGGCGGACCTTATAACGCTCGATGCTTCCGTCCGCTTTGTATTTAATTCGGAAGACCCATTTGCAGCCAATAGGAGTCTTATTAGGAGATAAATCAACAACATCACATGTCCCATTGTGATGTAAAGCGTCGCTCTCAAGACGCATTGCATCACGTCAATATTGATGTTGAACGACCTCTCGGAAAGGCGTAGGCTCTGGTGTGGCACTCACAACCGCAAGGTAGCTATAGTGGGACTTGGACAAGTTGTCATAACTCACATAATTAGATAAAGGATACATAGTACCTAAAGACGAGATCGAAGAAGGATCCGGTGAGATAGGGTGACAGTGGCGAACAGTGGTGCACACAAAGTCGCAAAGGCGAGTGTTTAGACTAGAGGAAGCGAGTGTTGTGACGAAGGGGTGGAGGAGGGGGTGGCGGGGGTGGACTCCCCCTGAGGGTGGCAGTGGCTGGAATAGAGGAGTCGTCGTCATCATGGGAGAGAGGTGAAGGATGAGTTAGGGAAAGCTCGACGGAGGGATTAGATGAGGGAGATGGGGTGGTATAGGGAAAAATATCCTCATGAAAGGAGACATCTCTAGATGTGAAAATAGAATGAGTTTCCAAATCGTAGAGACGCCAAGCCTTTTGACCAAAAGGATATCCCAGTGTTGATGAGATAGCAGACAGTGAGGACGCATTCCCCCCCAGAACTTTGTTGGTAATTATGCTTGAAACATGAGAGCCCGAGAGACATTAAGAATATGAAGGTGTTTGCGCTCAACCCGACCATTCTGCTTAGGGGTTCTAACACAAGATGACTCAAAAAGTATGCCATCCTCCTGTAAGAACGGCTTGAGGGCAAGGAATTCCGATCCTTGAATTTGTAAATAAAGAGCAGCCATATCCGGGGTTCGAACTGGGGACCTTTGGGTACTACCCGCAAGTCCTTTCCAGTGAGCCATTCCGGAATGGTTAGGAATTCCGATCCATTGTCACTACGAAAGCACTTTATAGATCTCTGAAATTGAGTATGAACCATAAAACAAAAATTGCGAACTAAGGAAGCAACTTCAGACTTATGAATTATAAGATAAACCCAAGTAGTACGAGAATAATCATCAACCAAAGTGAGGAAATAAGAAGCACCACAAGTAGATGAGATATGATAAGGACCCCTAATGTCACAATGAATTAAATTAAAACAAATAGTAGCCCGAGAAGTACTCATAGGAAAAGAGAGATAAGTTTGTTTGACCTTATAACAAATGTCACAAGGATCACTTTTATTAGAGATAAGCTTGGAAACGGAAATGCTTGAGAAGGACTTAACCAAATGGTGAGATGGATGCCCAAGACGTTGGGGCCATAGAGTAGAGGAGTCGACGACTGGAAGGTGGCAGGAGCGGACTTGAGAGGATGACGGAGGTAGAGTAAGCCAATGCAACCAGGACAACTTATCTCAAACTTTACCCGCTCCAATCAGCGTCCTCAAAGTGCGGTCTTGGATCACAAAAAGCTTATCAGACGAGATAACAAGGCATGAAATTCAGTGGAGACACAAGCAGAAGATAATAGATGACAATCAAGGCCCGGAACAAGCAACACATGATTAAGAGTCACTCTAGGACATAGATGGAGGTTGTTAGCCCGAGTAGCCGTCGAAATAGATGCATTCATGAGTTTGATATGACATGGCATAATGTCAACAAGGTCATGAAGAAGCCCCCAAGTCGAGTATCCAAGGGGTAGAGATGATACCTAACATGCGATCGTGAAAGGTTTTAGAATGGAAATCTTTGAACTTTTCAAAGAGCAGATTCCAATCGGTGTCGGAGACGAGAGAACCGAACGCATCACAGTCCATAGCGATCACATGCGGAGAGCCAGAGGAGGAGGCAGAGTTGGAGACAACCATGTGCATCGTAGAGCCGTGATTGGGTGATGAAGCAGGGGTGGGAGCCGGAGCTGAGGAACCTCGAACACGACCAGGAGACACATCGGTGATGGGATCAACGACGCCTTTGCCATGGTTCCAACCAGTTAGGGAACTCGATGACCTTGAAATAGGAGGACACATCGTGTCCAAACCGGCCATAGTGAGAGTAGAGAAGGTTGCTCTTGTCAGATTTGCCCGAGGATAGGCGAGATGGGTGCCGAGCAGCCATTGCAAATGAATCAGAACGGGCCTCACGGTCCTTGGCAATGGTCCAAAGGTGCTCGTCCTAGATAGCAAGCAAATAGATCTTATTGAGAGGAGGAAGTGGATCTTGAGCAACAATCATGGATCGTAGAGTGGAGTAGGAGACATCGTCAAGACCCATCAAAATTTGACGAGCCCGTTCCACCTCGCGTTCCTTGGTAGCGTTATCGCATGTACAGAGCGTTGTAGCAATACAGGTGATGAGTTCATCCCATAACTTCTAGAGACGACCAAAGTACGCCGAGATGGACTGACCGTCCTGGTGTCAACGAGCGATCTCAGACCGGATCTAAAGAATCCGAGGTCCGTTTCCAACTGAGAATCGTTGGTCAAGATCATCCCAGAGCTCCATGGCAGTAGAAAAATAGGTGATGCTGGAATGGAGAGAAGGCTCGATAGATTGAGCGATCCGCCCAATCAACATGGAATTGACCCGCTTCCAATAAGCAGAGTCGGCAACAGGTTCGGTGATTGTGCCATCACGGAAGCCCTCCTTGCATTTGGCAGAGAAAGCATTGCGCATAGCAACCTTCCATTCGGGAAAGTTCTCACCACCCAAAATCATGGGACAAATAGTGAGGTCAGGGTGATCGAAAGGGTGAAGTCGTGAAGGTAGTAAGGGGATGCAGGGGTAAGTGCAGCAGGAGGGACGACATCCATTGTTGAGGAGGAAGAAGTTTAGACGTGGATTAGAGGATCAAAAAGCCTAATGCTATGTAGAAAAGGATATGATGCAAATCGTGCTTTTCTTTGGATTAATGATGAGAATATATATATATACAAGAATTAGGTTAATTCTATCCTAAAATACAAGATAAGATACTCGCTATACAAGATAAAATCAAATCTATTTACATGACATGATCACGATATGATATCTCAATGGATATATTAATACCGGCCGAACTTTTACCTCATAAAAAAATCACAAGAAAAGGAAATTTCCTCCCTTCATGTAGAAGAGGGGCAAGCACTAAAAATCACATTGTCTATCCCGTTCCTTCGAACGATTGAAGCCTTCATCCTTGTTGAACCTGTCTTTGTCCAAATCAAGTCCCAACAATCATTTTCTTCGACAATTCCTAACTCAAATCTCCTGTGTAGATGCTATCCCTTGTGCATCTTCATCCCAATTCCTCCTTGTTTGGTGAATTTATTTCCTAGATCTCGCTTCGATTTTGGGGCTTTTGTGCCCATTCCCAAATTTCCCCAATTTGAGTTCCAGATTTGGGATTCATCTCGAATCATTTGATGTTTCGATTGAGTCGCCCTAGTCTTCCTCCCCCCGTCCAGTTCTTTAGTCTATCCCCACCGGAGTAGTTGTGTTTGGTTTCGATTCGTTTTGCATGTTCGTCCATCCTCCGACAAAGCTTTTGGTCATTCCCTCTGCCTTGGCTACGTAAAGCTTCAATAGGTTTTTCGGTGTTTGTTCCACGGGTCGGTCGCTGATGGATAGACCTCTTCCGGTCGCCATCTCCGCCTGCTTCTAGGCGGCTACATCGTTATGATTTCCGACGAGGGTGTATCTCTTCGCTGTCGTCTCTCTGGCGGGCCTCGGCGGTGCCGGCGTGGCCTGGGGCCCTCGTCTCGGGTTTTCTCCACCAATGTTGGTCAGCTCTTGCCAGTTTCTGCATCTCTCGGCCTTCTTTGGTCCTTTGGGCCCAAGTTCGGGTCCTTTGGGCTCAAACTTTGGGTCCTTCGGGCCTAAAGGTGAGATATTTCCTTTTTTAAAATTATAGAAAAAACTAATTAGATTAAATCCCGAAAGGATTTGACGAAAATCCCGAAAGGGTCTTGATAAACTCCTGAAAGGGCTTTCAGGTGCGCTTTCTACGAAGACGGTTCTCGGGGGTGTTTCTGGTTGTTTCTTGGCGGTCCTAATCTGAGTTGGGGCTCTGGCATCCAATGCCGGGTCTGGCTGGGGTCGTGGCGGTGTGCATCGAGGCGACTCCGTATTCCGAAAATTTCCTTGGAGGTTCGTCTTCATCGACCACAGGGACTCCTAATGTACCGCTGGCCAGAGGTGTCACCGCTTGGTGGTGCTTGGCTCCAGTTTTGTCTTCGTTGTCTTCAGCTTTTTTGGATTAGGCTGGTCTGTTCTTCTGGAGATGTTCTTTGCCGCCTTTGTATTGCACCGTTTTATTTTATGATTGTATGTTTGACACCGTCTGCCGATTCTGTCGACCTCTCGATGAGCCAGATCTGTTTGGCATTCGAATTATTACCTTATACTGTATTAAAAAAAAAAAGAGCGCAAGCAAACATGGTAAACCAAAAATTGTGGTTGTTGCACAAGTTGAAGTGTTGAACTATTAGATTTTTCAATAAGAAAAAGAAGAGAGGCAAGCAAACATGGTAAACCTCATTTCTCCAACCATTCAAAATAAAAGGAATATGGCCAAAGTTGTTATGATTGACAAGCTTATACATGACCATGTTGCTTCTCTTAGGTCTCGAGGAATTTTATTGGAATAGAAGGCTAAGAACAACTAGAATGAGCAAATTGCAAATCAAGGGATCAATGATAAGCTATAGTATTGATTCTCGTTCGAATCTTTCATCTATTTCTAAAAATTCACAACAAACATTTACAAAACGATAAGAGCATCTGCACCCGAGCGGCAAGTCCGGCTCTTTAAGTACTGCTGGCACATAAAAATTATAAAATATTTGTGTTTCCTATAGAGCTGCAGAGAAGTGAGCTTAAAGAAGCGGCACATCTTGCAAATGAAGCGGCACGTAGGTATATTCTTCAAAATGAAATGGTAGGCAGGGGAGAGTTGAATATTGCTTGGCCACTTGTCATAACATAATTAAATTTTTGTAAAGTGATTTTGTAATTGTTTAACATTTGTTTTTAAAAAATAAAATATACATTTGAATAGAATTTAATTTTATCTATCTATAAACACCCATTTCGAATATATTTGAGTAAAAAAAAGATAAAATTATGTTTGGATAACCAAACGAGATGATGTATTTTTTAATATGGGTTTTTATTTTATTAATTAAAATAATTTTTAAAAATTTTATTTTGTCAATAATATTTAAATAATAATAAAAATATCGTACTCCAGAATAATTATTAATAAGAATTAAATAAATAAATGAATTCATAATTTTGATTAATAAAATAAAAAGAAAATGATTAAAAAGTAGACGAAGGGCTTACGAGTGGAGTGCACGGATGTGGGTGAAATTGATAAAAAGCTTAAGGGTGTTCTTCTGCTGATGTGGCGGATAAAAAATAAGTTAAGAGCCGAGGCCAAGTGTTCACGGGTGCACATGGCCTAACACCTTGAAATTTCTAACACGTTTTTGTGGATTGATTCAAACACTTAGGCTGCGTTTTCTTGCCACTTTTTTTAAGGGGTAGAGGGGGTGAGGGGGTGGAAGGGGATGTGGGTGGGGGTTAATTTTATACCTTGAGGAGTGAGGGTGGAGGGGGTGGGGGATAAATCCACCCACCCCACCCTTAAAAAAAAAAAAAGGAAAACGCAGCCCTAGTTAGCTAATTGTACGTACAGCTTACCATCCATTGACCCCGCCATTTTATTAACTCCAAAATGGAGTCGACTCGATAATTAATGGCCCGATTAAACCCGATGCTACTCGAAAACTCGATACCACGATACCCGATCCGAGCTGATCCGATCCGAATGATACTAACCCGATATTGCAACGAATCTCCTCAGGTTCACGACGTTCCCTCGTCATTCATCCTCCTCCCTTCTTCCTCCTCGATTCAGGTCTCATACTCCAAAATCACTCACCCAAATTCCTCTTCAACAGCTCATTCCAAATGGTCGCCATGGTTGCCAAGTTCATGTTTCTCCGTCCGCACTCCCACGCATCCTACCTCCTTCTCTCTCCGCCATCTTTTCGTCCCAATCTCCTCTACCGTTGCACCATCTCCGCCGCCGCCGCCGCCGCCGTGCCGCCACAAGACCAATCGTCTACCCTCGCAATTGCTGCAACTCACGGACCTTCACTCTGCAAAGGAAACCTCATTTCTCCAACCATACCCCGCCCGTCAAGCCACGCCACCGATTCCCTCCGAATTCCGCCGAACAATGCCGACGAAGACGTCGGAGATGTTTGCTTCGACGGAGAGCAGTTCACACGTGTATACGACATCGCGGCGCTCCGTGTCCCCTCGGAGCACTGCTACGCCTTGGAGACTCGTCTACGGGGGCACTTGCTGAACTGGCCTCGAATTCGCAACATTGCTAGGGTTCCAGGGGATGAAATTGAGGAGGGATTTCAGGATCTCTTGAGCGTTAGGAATGGTGCGGGAGCCGATGACGAGGCTATGAGGTCGCTCAATCGGAGAATCAATGGGAAGGCTGAGGGGGACGGGGAGGAATTGAGCCCGGTGTTGTATAGAGATAAACTTTCGAAGGAGTTCAATTCCAGGGGGTTTGTTAGGTTTAGGAATCTGGCCAAGATTTCTAGGCCTAAGAGGAGGAAGAAGAAAAAGGACGGGCAGGAGAGTGAGGATGAGATTGACAAGAGAGCAAGGAGGGAGAGTGTGACAGTAGAGGTTGTGGAGGAAGGAGACGGGGAGGGGGATTTGAGTGGATTGCTTGGTGATGAATTCAAGGGGCGGAGGTGGAGGTGTTCGACGAGATTGTTGCTTTTAGATGAAAAATACGCGATGAAACAAGCCGATGAGCTTCCTGAGGCTGTCAAGGTGCAATGGTGGATACTCTGAGCTGTTCTATGTTGATATTTTTACTAACTCTGTTACATTGTTCTTGCTTAGTTTGAATTGAGTTGAATTTGATTGTGTTTTTATATGACATTGCATGATGCTTGGTTAGGACTATTTCTGGTCATCTATGTTACCCAAGTAATGATGTGTCATGTGTACCCTTGAACTTGAATACTTTGAAGATAGATAGAACTAGTCTATGAAATTGTAAGGTCAGGTTTGTGTATTAGCAGATCTTTCTAACTTGCAGTGGTTGGATCTTAGAAATTCATGAACAAATGTTTGTGTTGTATTATTTGCTCCCAACTCATAATTATCATTCAGTTGTGTTAATGTATTGCCTGTCCTGTAATATGATCTTGACTCAGTGTGAAAACTTCCAAAAGTCTGATCTTTTTTATACACTATATTTTTTCAGGCAGTTTTAAGAGGAGATGCTAAGCAGGATACAGAAATAATCTATGAACTCGTCAGGTGCAAGTTAACATTGTTCTATGATTATTGGTCCATGGATAAGGTAACTGAGCATTGTGACTATGTTAACGATTCAAATGAGTAGCTAATTTTTCTTCATTGTTTATCTTTGTTTGCCTCAATTCTTTGATTGAAGGCTGCTTGATTTCCCTTTGCATGCCATGATTTACATGAATTCGTGCACAATTGTGTGTCAACACTGTCATTTTATCCTTGCAGGTTTTGGAGGCGTTATTGCCACAGGATATGGTTGTTCCAACAGCCTTCGAATCAGTTGGGCATATTGCTCATCTGAATTTAAGAGAGGAACATCTACCATATAAGAAGCTTATTGCGAAGGTGATTTTATTTGGATAGAAAATAGTCAGTAACCTATATTACACATGCAAGTATTTTATCCAAATATCCATCTCACTTGCCAAATTCCTCCCCTCCCCCTTTTATCTTCAGGTTGTTCTGGACAAAAATAGGCCAAAGATACAAACAGTTGTAAATAAAGTTGATGTTATCAGCAATGAGTATAGAACAATGCAACTAGAGGTTTTGGCTGGAAACCGTTCGCTTGTTACAACTGTCATTGAAAATGGAATAAGATTTCAAGTTGACCTAGCAACAGTGTATGCGCTCCTTACTATTGCATTTCTAATATATTCACGTGGGTTCTACAAGTCTCAGCCATTCTTATCATTCTTGTATGTGTCTGTCCATTTTGTGCAGTATTATGCATTAATATTTAAGATTATGGTTTAACTGAGTCCTTGTTTTGCTGGAAAATCTAATTGAATCTGGAAGTTTTGTTTGAAACCTTATCATCTACATATTTCAACAACAACAACAATATTGACAAACTACATCATCTACATATTTCATTTACTTATGTTATTTATATTTCTTATCATATCTCAGTGAATTATACTCTGTTGATGTCATCAAACATCATTGACAAACTTGTTCTTCATTAAGCGATGATTAGACATTGAATTTGCCAATTTTGGTGTTTAGTCTATTCCATAATCTAGCAATTTGTTCAATACATCTTCATAATCACACTTATATACCTGTGTGTTCACATACATTTTGGATGATATGTATGCATGTGTTGGTTGATTGTGGAGAATGAAGCTTCTTACTTTTTAATATGTTAATGAAGTTCCACAAAAATAAATAATCAGGAAAAAAAGAGGATATTAAATGGAGAAATTACATCTCTTATCTCGTGCAGGTACTGGAATTCCAGATTAGCTACTGAAAGACAGAGGCTTCTAAGTTTCTTCAAGCATGACGATGTTGTATGTATGTTTCTGTCACTGGATAATCTAGTCACAATCTTTATGTTGGAATGAACATTTTGCACAAATCCTGATAGAGCTTACATTCGGAAATTACCAAAACAGTGAAACACACAAAGTTCACACTGAAGAACATGTTTAGGGAAGCCATAGGATCCCAAAGGAATTTCGGGCCATATTTCCACCATGTATTAAGTATCAACAGAGATGGGAATCCCTCTGGCCAAACCCGCAGGCAAGAGCCTTTGCTGAATAGATAAGTTAATATGATGCCTAAGAGTAGGGGCTGGGTGTCTTATTTTGAAATATAAGGCGACCCAATGTCATCCAATAAAGATTTTAGCAAATCCCCCTTACAACTCAAATGTCTAGGGGATCTAGAGTTTTCCAGCTTCATCTTGCATGCCCTTGAGTCTTCTATGCCGTGTGATTCTGATTCTTCTAGATTCATTCAGCTATACTACCCCATATGTGTATAGAATCCTCATATCCCTTCAGATTTGATTTGAAAGGGTTGATTTTTAAAGTATTTAACCAGTGAAGTTGGGATTTCCCTACGTGGTAGACACTAAGTCTAATAGTGCCTTCTTTTTGGCAATCCAAAAAGTTCAAACAACGCCCCTTTGATTTAAAAAAATCCATTTGATGCCCTTCTTTTCTTTCTTTTTTCAATTCAATTTGGTACGCTAATATGACAGTAGGTTTTACTTTAAAATGAGTGTGATGCTTATAATGCATGCGTTATTAAATAAAATATTGCTTTTAAAACAAAGTTTCATAATCACAGACATTCTGTAGTAACATGCATCTTAGAAACATGAATTGGTTGGAATTTTTTTTGTCGAAAATCAACTGTTTGAGGGGTAGTATAATTGCATAAAAACTTTTGCCTTCCAATTGCATAATGCTTATATACACACTTTTGCCTCTCAGTGAAAAAGAGCAGTGTTAAAACTGCAGTGGATGCATTTTTATTTTTATTTTCTCTTTATTGGTAGTTGGTACTTTTAATGTCCTTGACACCTAATGCATCTGGCCACTTAATCTTTTGCCAATACAGGTGATGTTTTCTCGGGTGTTGGTCCCCTAGCGATAGCTGCAGCGAAGAAAGTGAAACATGTCTATGCCAATGACTTGAATCCATTTGCAGTTGATTATCTAGAGAGGAACTCTGTTCTCAACAGACTTGAGAGAAAGATTGAGGTGCAATATCTATTTGCCTAAAGCTAGTTGATTTGATTTGATATTTTGTGCCATATTACTTGTTCTCTGCACATCAATGCTTAATAAGGTAAAAACGGACATGAAGGATAACTGCATAATGGACCAGTTAAGTGCATGAGCAACTTATTTTTATTTGCAGAAGGGCTCTTCTTGTGAGCACTATGCACCATCTATTTTACGGGTACATTGGGAAGGGTCCTGTCCCTAATTCTATACTCTTGTTGAAGTGGATCCAATAGGGTAATAAGAAGACAATTGCGTCTGTTAAGTTTGAGATGGAAATTCATCTTTGATTTCTAACATTATAAAGGGTGGAGCAGTAACTTTAACTTGATGGGTGATCTAGCCTTCTAGGCTAGCTAATAATCACTAGAGGGCTAGAGGTGCTGAATCCCTGAAGCACAGAATATGGCTTTTATTTCATTCTTTTCCTGGATTTCAATTTGTCATGACATGCCTCATTAATTAGGAGCTATGTTATTGTTAATCCTTGATCTACAAATCTTGCTATCCCTTGTCTAATTTTTGCGGTAGGTATCATTTCACTTGCCTCTTTATAGTGATGAACTGGTCTGCTCTTGTCTTGAAACACAGGGGTTCATATTGATTAATAACAAAGAACCTTGTATTTTGTTCTTCTGGTTGCTCTCATCTTTGTTTTCTCTTTGAAATCCTTCTTTTTTCCATTTATGAGAACAGTCATGTATCCAAGTCCCAAAGTGGGTTTTTTGTTTGTTTATCTTTCATTCTCCAATTTATTGATGCGATATTTGCATTCCAGGTATATAACATGGATGGGAGGAGGTTCATTGATGCTATATTTTCAAGTGAAAAAGCTCATTCTGTTACACAGGTCGTTATGAATCTACCAAAAGACGCTGCAGAGTATCTAGGTCTGCTCTATCCTTTGACTGGATTTCTATACCATTATACATTTCTACTTCATTTTCTGCTTGTAATGTTATAACTTATAACGAGAGCTGAACACGTTTATGCTGCTAGTTAACTGTACATGGGCACAAGGCAAGAAGATTGCCACTATGATTTGGTTTGGGTAAAAAAAATATACTATGATGTATTTGGCCAGGGAAAAGGTATTTGGTTTGTGTCTTTTGGAATCATCCTCTCGACTTGGTTGGGGAAATAGGTGGATGTATTGGGTTTGATGTCACTGTTGTTTTTGACTTGCTGTACTATGATGTATTTACCTTAAAATCTGGAGAAAACAAGTGTAGAAATGACAAATTTTCCTAGTGTTTGTTTATATTAAGATGCGACATGATAATAGAAGTTCTCTTGGGAAATAGACAGCCAAGTGTTATGTTGTCTCTTGGATGGAAGATGCTCTTGTTGATCTGTTGCGTTGTTGGTGCAAAAAATTCACAATATTTTAAACTAGGCTGATCTGTTTGAATTTGAACATGCAGCTTGAGATTTAGCTGTATGCATTCCTCTGGTTTAGCTTTGTCAATGAAGTTTGACGAATGTCTTGAATTCTTGCTTGTACTACTTGCAGATGCTTTTAGAGGGATATTTCAGAACAAGCCAATTGATAAAAGATTAACATTTCCTTGGATTCATGTTTACGGATTTTCAAAAGCTGATGATCCAGAATTTGACTTCCACGAGGTATGACTCTTTTAGTTCATTCTAGATATGAAATCTACCCAATGTATTTGACATCAACAATATTTTGTTACTTCTGGCTGCTTTTGATTGTTTGAACGACTGCAGGTTTTAATGTTGATATTTCTGGTGCTGCTGCTTTTTAACTGTTTTTATATAACATGCTTTGTATTTTGTTATTCTGATTCTTGCTTTTGGCAAAATGAAAAATGCAGCGAGTAAGGATCGGATTGAAGGAGGTTGCCGTGGCAGTGGAAATGAGACGCGTTCGCCTCGTTGCTCCTGGAAAATGGATGCTGTGTGCCTCTTTTGTTCTCCCAGAGAGTGTAGCTTATGGAAGATGATCTTAATACTTGTAAACAGATTTTTGACCCCATTGAATTTTCCAAGAATTTTTTGGGTGTAATTTTCTAACTTTTTTTTATAGCAACTTGTACAAAAACTGGTCAAGTCTGAATGTCATTGTCAACGCAATTTAAAAGTTTGTATTCTTAGAATACATGGTCGAAAATGAAAAGTAAAAGAGTTTTAAGAAGTTTCTAATTCATCAAGGAGAAAAATTACCCCAAATAAGTACTCGAGTATATCTTTTCGAGGGCTTTGCAATTATGAACTAATCAAATCGAATAAATACGTTAATGTGCTAGGAATTAAACATAACGAATAGTTACTAATCCATCTGTTCACTTTTAATTTACTTTTTATTATTCATATATCTTTTTTAATGTGATAAAAATTATATAAAATATTTATTATTTTTATAATCTCATACTTATTAGTAATAAAAAAATATTATTAAAAAATTGTATAAAAATTAATATTTTATGTAGTTTTTACCGTCTTACCTTTCTAAAAAAACGTTGATAACTTGAAAAAATCACGTAAAAACAAACCGAGGAAGTGAAGTTTTGTTATGGTCAAATTCGTAACAATAAAATGTACTTAACTAGTTAAAAGCCATTAAAAAATTTCCACACCAAAAGAAAGCTGTTAAAATCAAAATTAAAATAAATTCTATAAATATGTTGTAAATCAATGACGGAGTAATAATTTATATTTACACTAGTGTAGGTCACGTTTCGTGCACGGAGAATACATTAATATTAATATAATATTATAAATAATTTAGATAGAGTCTAATAAATAATAATAATAATCATCATCTAAATACAAATAATTTTTTACACCAAAAAAATATAGATATAAATAAAATTAGTTGGATAGATCATATATAATCTAAATATCTTTTATTTAAATTCTCTCTAAATATAAACAAAATTTACATTTACAAGGTAAAAGTTTTTTTCCTAATCTAACATTAATTGAATCTCATTTAATTTAATAGATAATGGATTTTTAAAATATTTCAATATTTTTTATTAAATATATATGATATATTTATTATATTAGTTTACTAAAATAGCTATGCACGGATAAATTGTGGCTACATAATATTTTTATAAATCATTTTAGTCTCAAAAAATAATATAGATATAAATAAAATAACAAAATTTGAATAATTAATTTTTATATAAATAATATTTTTCACCAAAAAAATCTAGATATAAATAAAATAACACTTATGAAATATTACATATTTATCTATTAATATTTTTGGTAAGTATGACTATTAAATAATTTTATTTATATTTTTGTCAATTAACTAAAATATATAGATAGATAAATTGTGGCTTATATAAGTTTCTATAAATTATGATAACATATTACAGTATTTTATTAATTTTTATCATAGAATCAATCACAACAAGCTAAATATGAATTTTTATCCTAAAATTAACCACAATACACCACATGGGACGTTATGTATAGATTTTACTATATAGATATAGATATGTAGATATAGATAAATAGATATATAGATTTACACTCAGTATAAAATAATATACTGTAATAAAATAAAAAGTCAAACAGACCCTTAAAAATTAGGGTAACAGTGATACCTAACAATATTTGGTTGGCAAACGCGGATTCCTTTTTTCCGGAAATATTTTTAATATTCATCGAAAATCGCGGACAAGATTACTTTCCTTCTACTACTACAGAATAATTAGAAGAGAGAGAAAGGGACGAGAGGGAGAAGCCAGAGACGGGGAGAGAGAAAGAGAAAAAGAGATAGAGAGAGAGAGAACACGAAGGTGGTGAGGAGAGAACGAAAGACAACCGATCTGGAGTCGATCTTTTTCCTTCCGTCGTGAAGGAGGTTATGCCGGCGGGCTTTAAGGTATCTCCTCCTCCTCTCTCTCTCTCGCTGTCGTTTATTTATGGGGCATGAATCAGATCTGGCCGGTTTCTGTCTCTCGTTAGGTCGGCGTAATTCTCGATTCGATTGATTGATCGGTCGGTTCGATGTTGATTGATTGGATTTTTGAACCTTCGTTTTTTATTGTTTTGATTATGTTGTTGGAGATTTATTATCGTTTGGTTCGGATTAGGGTTTCATTAACTTTCCCTGATTTCTCCCAGCAATTCGATGCGTGTTTTTGTCGTTTTGATAGGAGACGGTGGTTTTAATAACATGTATGCCGCAGCCTGTTTTCTGCTTGTGTTGAAATTCTACTTACGGTTGAATTGACCTAATAGGATTTGGCTCCTCGGAGCGGCGTTTTGGATCGGTGTTAGGTAGTATGTTTATGATGATTTGGCTTTGGGGCTGTGATTGTTATTTTCATAATTGTAAGCGATTAGGCTCATACCGCATCAATTGAGCCCTTCTCAGCATCTGATTAAACATTCTTTACATTCAGAAGAGATAATTCATATTCTGAAGTTATTTAAGGATTGCTACTATGCTTCCGTACATGAACACCTTCAAAATTGTATTTGGGGTCCTGTGTTACCTCATAACATGGTTTGTATATGTAATATTTCATTGAGCTAAAAAGCCTACATGTTCTTTCTATTGTTGTGTGATCATTCTAAAATGCTTTGTGATGCAATCAAACTTATATCACTGAAAAACTTTGTTTGCAGGTGCTAGACATTGATCCCAAGGGCACATCTTTGTCTATTGAGCTATGGAGCATGCCCACTTCTCGCCAAATTGCTTCCACTTTAGGATTTTCCCATTCCAAGAAGTTCTTGATTGGCGGTTTGTCATCCTTGGAGATTCCCTTCCTGTTTCCTTTGTTAACTGCACTTAGTGGCCAAGGTTTAGTTGATGATCGCTATAGGAGGTCTAATGCCATTATTTTCTGAGAGAGTTACAAGACCTCTACGCACTCTCATGGAGTAAGTAGAGTATAACTGTTAATTGAAAGGATTTCTGCCTCCATTTTTTCTGAACCTTCCGCATGCCTCTTTCTCAGGTCTGTGCAGAGTCTGCATTGAGTTTAAAGTTCAAGAACCTTGTCTTCCGTGGTACAAATTCAATTTTATTTCCAATTTCATATCATTTTTATGAAGTTCTATTCTCTCTTTATTACTGATGATCTTGGCAATGCATTTTTCTTTTCAGGGTGGAGATGAGATCTGCTTCTAAACTTCACTTGAATAATCCCCTTTAGATATGCCTATCTTCTCTTACAACATAGTGGTTGGCTAGCTGCTTTCTCTTTCCTCGGGCCTCAGATGATTACCTGTTAAGAGAAAAGACGTCATTTGACAGATAGTAGCAGCTGTTTTGTTGACACCTGACCCTAAGGATTGCCGCTTGAGATCATGTTATGGTGCTAGTGAAGCTTAACTTCTATCTACATCTTGTTACTTTGCATGCTTGCTGGTGAAGCATGTCTTATAAATAAGGTTTCCAGGTCTGCATCTTAGGATATCATAGTGCGCTGCAGTGGAAAATTGAGAGTGGATTAAGATAGATTGGTCGGGAGATACCTTTGCTTTTGGAGTTTTGTGTTTATACAATCCAGAGTCTGTTTTCAATTTTTTAAAGCTCAGGAGGGGTTTGCTTATTATTTTATTGAAGGAAGTAACCACCAGTTGTTTGTTCTGCCACATTTCTGGGTTATAATGGAGAGGTGAATGGATGTTACTTTATCATTGATCATTGAAGTTTTTATTATATGAATATATTAGTTGCTTATAAGGTTTGCCATTACAGGTACAATATAACTACAGAAGTTGGTGATGGAACATTTGGGAGTGTATGGCGAGCCATAAATAAACAGACAGGAGAAGTTGTATGTTTTCATTCTTTATATTTCCATCTTTTCCTTCAGTGAGACGCATACTCCTGCTTCATCCTGAGGTTAACTTGTGTGAGCAGGTCGCTGTAAAGAAAATGAAAAAGAAGTACTACTCTTGGGAAGAATGCATAAATCTGAGAGAAGTCAAGGTGAATTGCTTTTTTAATTTACTCATTGTTGTTTGAGAATTTCTGTTATTGTTATTTAATCGGTTGTACTTTTCCTTTGCAGTCATTGAGGAAGATGAACCACCCAAATATTGTGAAGCTGAAGGAAGTAATCAGGGAGCATGATATCTTGCATTTCGTCTTCGAGTATATGGTAATTTCTATGGCACACCAACTTCATTGTGATGTTGTATTCTACATTGTGTACTTCTTTCTATCTGTAGTTAATCATGAATTCATAACATTTGTTTATTTATCGATTGGCAGCAATGCAACTTGTACCAACTTATGAAAGACAGGAGAAAACCCTTTTCTGAAGCTGAAGTCAGAAACTGGTGCTTTCAAGTGTTTCAAGGGCTTGCCTATATGCACCAACGTGGATATTTTCATCGTGATCTGAAACCAGGTATTGTTTTAAGCCAGTCGAAATAATAAACTAGGATGCTGAAAATATCTGTCAGGATTTTAAGTGCAATCTTCATCTGTTGTAGACCAGTGGGTCTTTTTGTTTTGTTGAAAAATGAAGAGTTCTTAGGGCATTGATTTTGGATTTGCTATACATTTTATTTTAATGTGTGTTAAGTACAACCCCTGTATGGTAAGTTTATCTAAAGTAGCCCGCGTTACGTATTTGAAGGGTTGTTGAAGCATTAATTGAATGTTTACGGTATAAATGAAGTGTGTTAAAAATATCATTATTTATGTATATTTTATTGAAGTTTAATGTAATTGGAAGGTTTAAGAGAAGGTAGAAACTTGGAGAAGTGGCAAACAAAGAATGTAGGTAGCTTGACTACGGTTGAGTCTTGAGACTATCTAGGGTAGGAACAGGGTAAAACCTATATTTGAGTATATGGATGTTGACCCCCCAAAAAAGAGAGTATAGGTAGTATATTAATAGGAAAATAAGCAGGAGGATGAGGCTTTTTGATATTTGGTATAATGCCCTTTCAATACCCATGTCCAAGAGTTGTCCACTTTCCCTTTGTACAAGTAGCATCACTGCCGCCCTTTGGATAATCTAGTAAGAGCATTTTAGGTTTACTTGTAACTGATTTCGCTACAGTTTAATTGGTCACTTACCTGTCTGTATGCATAATAGGAGTGATGTATTCTGGTTATATTTACTATCTGTAGTTTCTGAACTGATTTATATGCATATGTTCAGAGAATCTGCTGGTTACTAAGGATTTAATCAAATTAGCTGATTTCGGGCTTGCTCGGGAGGTTATTTCTGAGGCACCCTATACAGAATATGTCTCAACCCGTTGGTAAGTTATCATTCCATTGTGCTGCTTGGCCATTTTGGATAATGATTGTGATGATTAATATGACTCTGTGCTATGATTATGTTGAGGCAGGTATCGGGCTCCTGAGGTGTTGCTGCAATCTCAGTCATATATGCCAGCAGTTGGTAAGAATGTTTTAAACAATTTAGTAGCCTATTAATCAGCTTAGCTTGGACACTGAAAGACTTTTTTCTTTTTTCTGTTCAGATATGTGGGCAATGGGAGCTATTATGGCTGAATTGTTTACTCTAAGACCATTATTTCCTGGTTTAAGGTATTCTTTTTATTTCCAAAAATGGAAATGCTAGTATTACCTGTAGTCTGTGCTAACGCTGGCTAATTGAGTAAAACATTCTGTATGTTCTCTTTGTTGGGTACATTATTAACTCGTACTCCTAAAAATTGTGCAGTGAAGCTGATGAGATCTACAAGATATGCAGTGTAATTGGCACTCCTACGGAGGAATCTTGGGCACATGGGCTGCTGCTTGCACGTTCAATGAATTATCAGTTCCCACAGGTCAGTGTTTCTCTCCAAAACTTCTTTATAACCGTAAGCTCTTTGTCTAAAAGCAGTTTTATTTCATTTAGCGTCATTTGTAAATTGTTCTTCACTGTGTTGTTTGAACGTATCTTGTAAGATTAAAATAGTGTGGAATGAGTTTTTTCTGCTCAATATAAATGTCTATCAAGGACATCATGTTATTCATTTTGAACTTGAAGAGGATTTTGACATCAATACCTGTATGGAAACTTTTTTTTAATCAAATCTATCTACAAGTTTCATCTATGACTCTATGCCCTTGCTTTGTTTACATGTGTTCTTCCAGAGTCTTAAGCATTAATATTGACTCTTTGATATTTGCAATTGACTATTTTAGCTTCCTGGAGTACCTCTTTCGTTCTTGATTCCATCAGCAAGTGAAAGTGCAATCAGCCTGATGCAGGTAAGCTGCTAATTATGTTCACTCTTTGAGAGCCCTGGAGAGGTGATTGCATATGTGATGCTCATGTTAAAACTTAAATTTTCCTGTGCAGGCACTTTGTTCATGGGATCCTCGCAAGAGACCAACAGCAGCAGAGGTTCTTCAGCATCCTTTCTTCCAGGTTAGTAACTTGTTTGGTTATGAAAGATTTAGGTGAGTGCATGTAAGCATTTGTTTGTGTCCATCTGAGATGTGATTATTAATTTTTCTATTTTGTAAGCAGAACTGTTTTTATGTTCCACCCTCGCTTCGTTCTAGAGCTTCTGTGGTTAGTACACCTCCACCCACAGTCTCGAGGGGATCGTTGGATTCTAAACCTGCAAAAAGATACCCTGCCTCTGGTATGCTTCCAATCTCTAAGACTACAAATCCAAAGGTGCACACCGCACTGGGTGCAAGTGTGCAGCGGAAACTGGAAATGGGTGGTCATAATGCAAACAAGAATGACAAATCTCTGAAAGTGGCTGACAAGCAGCCAAAGTATCGACCACCTGCCTGGAACAGCTCGTGTAAGACTATTTTTTATTTTAAATGGCTCTGTTATCATTTATCATTTTCATTATGAAACATTTTCACTTTGCAGAACTGAGGAAATTAGATGGGAATTGCTAGAAATTTATGCATTACGCCGTATTTATTTAGGAAAAAGGGATATTTTGTAATTTTGGACTTTTCAATTCTGAAATTTGAGTGTTCAAGAGAATAAATCAATTTAAAACAAATACAATTGCTGTTCTACAACCATGTCTGAGCTATGGTGCAATGAAAGAGTAGATTTTCTTGAATTTGTCCTTGAAGTTAAAAATCTTATAGTTTATTCTTTTAAAATCTTTTTATGTACTTGTTGACACTACCAATCTGAAGCTTACCCTTTTGAACATTGCATGCAGCCTCTATATCTGCTGTGAAGACGAACCGTGTGATACCAGAAACAACAGAGAAGCTGTCCAACATGACAGTCAGTGGTGGTAGGCACCCCCCCAAGCAGTCACTCCCGGCACCTATGAAGGCTGGAGGATGGCATGGGCAGAACAACCTCTTTACAGGACGAACCCAGCAGATTCAGCCCGGTAGAGCTTACACGAGGAAGATTGCTGGATAAAAGTCTTTGGCATGTAAGTTACAGAGTCAAATAAAAAGCCTGCTAGTGTCTTGTTACTGGCTGCTTTATATACAAACGATGGTGTCTTCTGTTTCTGTGGGGAATTGCTAGACAACACTCCCTAGTGGTGAACCTTTTGAATTGTCTTATGTTTGTTGCTGTGTGCACGCGTTATGCGTTTCCTGAATTATATCGTTTGTGATTGAAATTTATACCTTTTATTGAACAACCTGTGCCTGGTAAGGTGCTGGCTTATTTTATATGCGAGTTCATGAATGTGAATTCGATCCCCAACATATTGCATCATCTCTCTCCGTCTCTTGTGTACTGGTGTAGCCCTGGATGCCATCACCTGCGGTTGGCTCTTCGATTTTACTCAACACACACTACGACTTGAATAATACGTTTTCTCAGAAATGTATTTTGTTTGGAAGCTGATGATGATGGTTGATCAATGGAATGATACCATCCCTTGAGTAGTTTATAGAGTAAGTAGAAGTTTGAGGGTGAGCTAAACTACAGATGAGTGGCATACGAAGTAAGTCATGCAAGGATGGTTTCAAGGGGGGTGTAGTGATAAGAAAGTTGTATTGTTTGAGGTTAGTGAAATTTAACCAAAGTTTTAGCTAAAGCATCCTACACACCATCAACATCTGTGAGAGAGGGGAGTAGTTTTCATAGAGTTTACAAAACACTCAAGCTTGTTGTATGCCTATGATAAGAGCAGTTTTTGAAGATCGTGGACTTTGGGACAAAACATAGAGATCGATGACCATCACAGTAAGGTTTTGAGCAGTGCTCAGGGAGAAGATGTCGGTATGAATAGAGAGCCAAGAGGTTGATATAGGATCCTTGGTGAAGCATGGATGGGAAGATTGGAAGTTTATGCAATTGCTGAAATTACAAGGATTAATTCAAATTTGTATATTCAACTATTTCAGTTGATACCGCCAATCATGTTATGACTAAATAACTAATTGTTGGTGAACACTTCATTCAAAATACATGCTGATCATCTACTGGTGCTGAACTGATCGATGGGTTCTCAAACCATGTAGAGCAGATATGCCGACACGGGGACATAACAATCCTAAAGCACATAAGACATGGACACCACTAAGAAATTAACCTGAACCTTGTATTTCCGAATCCAAAACAACACTACCAATACTACCTTGATAAGTTTGTTATTATATTTTGCGTCTAATATAATAATTAAAATAAGATTTTAATCAATTGAACCCTAACTCAAAATCAAAATCAAAATCAAATAATATACTAGATAGTCTCAAAATGGAGAAAAGATCTAAAAAAAGAGTTATGAGAGAAAGGATAACTGTCATAGAGTATTGTACAAGTGTTATGTCTGAACCGGTAAATATATAGATATGGTGAGGTGGGTGAATCCAAAATATAAAAAAAATATAAGATCATATCAATGGTCTTATGTAAAACACGTATACCCAAAATGTTTCCCATGTACTCTACCAACTACCCAAAAGTATCCTAAAATCCTCCAGTTACTCACTATAATTCTACCATCCTCCTAAGGCCCTCTATCACACTACTCATGTACTAGTTTCTACCTGCCCAATAGAGATTTTCGCCAATGAATATTCATGAGCGTCTTACACTTCCACTTCATGGATATTCGAGACTTACAACTCTCTATAATATGAACTACACACGAATTGGGCATAAAAGTTTCATTACAAAAAAACGATTTGTTTCTAGCTAACCATGTGAAATAAATCAGCGCTACAAATACCATCAACTTTGCCTGAAATCGAAGCGACATCTGAACTTTCAGCGGTTCTGTAGCAAACCAGTTCAACCACTCTTCAATTCTCGCATTTCGACAATGGATACCCACCCAATCAAACACAACAATTTGCAACTCTCTTATCGTTGGGCAGCTAAACCACAAGTGTTGTTCACTTTCCTCCCCATTCTTACAGACTATGCATTCCGCTGCTTCCTGACCACACCAATGCTTCACTTTCTTCCCCATTTGCAGGCGGTTTTTGGCAGCTAACCAAACTATAAGGGCCCACTTCTTGCACTGCATGTTTCGCCACAACATACACCCCCACTCAACTGTAGGGCCTCGCGTTCTGAACAACTCGAGAACCTACGGTTGAGTGGAGGTGTATGCTATGGCGAAACATTTTGTGCAGGAAGCACAAGTGTTATGTCATTTTCAAGTGTTGGACACATATACATTGCCTACGTAGGATCCGTGCTACATACTCCTCATTTTCAGTTATTGGGACTTAAAGCCTTATGGACAATTGACCCATCACGGCCCAATAAAGGCCCAATCCCCGTTCTCATTCTCTCTTGCTCCACGATAAACCCGAAACCCGATTGCAGTCGGACAACACAACACTCAACGCCATTTTTCCATTTCGTCTTCAACGAGATACGCTCTCTCACAGACAAAATTGTTTTCCTCATTGACTCCATTCAGAAGGAATTATCCGGTTATGTCTCAGCAGCAAATCCCCTCCGGTGCCGGCGAAGCTTTACCGGAGGTACCGCCAATCAAGGTACACTCCACCTCCGTTCCGTGCGTCTCTTCCTCCGCGGTCGCCGGCGGCACTCCGACGGCAGGAGCTGTGCGAAAGATCGCTATCGCCGTGGATCTCAGCGATGAGAGTGCCTATGCCGTGAAGTGGGCCGTTGACCACTACTTGAGGCCCGGGGATGCTGTGGTGCTCGTCCATGTCCGTCCTACCTCCATCGGCTTCGGCGCTGACTGGGGATCGGCTCACCTGTCCGCTGCCTCCTTGGAAATCGGTGGCTCTGAGGAGTCACAGAAGAAGCTGGAGGATGATTTCGATGCTTTTACTACCTCCAAAGCTGCCGATCTTGCTCGGCCTCTCATTGATGCTCAGGTCAATCGCCCCTTTCTCCTTATCCAAGCGAAATTGGTTCGAAATTTTCTTGAATTCCTTGACATTGCTATCTCAATATTGAATTTTAAGCTTCTGAGTGTGTAAGGTGATTGATGAATATCTTGGCGCCACAAATTATTGTTTGAAATTGGGATTGAAATGAATTCCGTTTCAGATTTTCAATTTCGTGCAATGAATTCCGTTTAGATTTCCATGTTGTTTTCTGGAATGTCGATTTGAATTCTTCCCCGTACCATATATTGACTCTTCCAAACTTTCTAGATCGCCATTTTGGTCAACAAAATTGGCCAAGCCTCTCTAGGGTTTATGCTTTTGATGTACTTTCTCGATGAACCACAGGATTACTGGATTCATAGGAAGAAAAAATAGTTAAGAAAACTTAGATGGTTTCCTCTGTGTTTGACTTTGGCTCAGAACTTCATGGTAGTGAAATTCTCATTTATATTGCTGTTTCAACTATTTGTGATTTATGCAAAAGATTGATTTTTGTACAAGTTTGTCTTGACTGTGCAGATTCCTTACAAGATACACATTGTCAAGGATCATGACATGAAGGAAAGATTGTGTCTAGAAATTGAAAGGCTAAGATTTGATGCTGTCGTTATGGGAAGTCGTGGTTTTGGTGCTACCAGGAGAGAAACCAATGACAGACTCGGGAGTGTTAGCGATTATTGTCTGCGTACCTGCTCTTCTCCTGTGGTGGTTGTCCGCTGCTCTGGTGACAAGGATGGAAATGGCTTTGATAATGCGATTGTCAAAGTAAGTGAAGCTGAAGAAGACTGAGTTTTAGCAGAAGAATATGTTATTGTTGATGCCTCCGATGAGCCTAAAGGTTAGTCGCGGTATCATGGTATTGTTGCTTCCACTTTTGCATAATGTGTTTCTTGGTTTATTGCTTTCATATTTCTGGTTGAAAACTGTCATATATACGGACCATATGGTGCTTCTTGGTTCAAAGAGAACCCTCTGAGCATATTTCGGATCAAGGGTAAACAGTTTGTATATTGGATTTGATCATTTAATTTTGTTTTTCACAAACTATGTTTTATGGATGTAATCTTCTCCAATTTGTTTATGGGTGCCAGTTTGAATTCATACAGGATCTGCAGTCTGCAATTTGTTTATATCTATGTGTGATCATTCAAAGAAGTTTCAGAATCTCATTTCAAATCATGATAATTGATAAAATGTTGTTAGATCAATGTGATAAATCGCTTGAATCGATTCCGAATTTTCTACCATAGAGGAGAACATGCCACTTATTTAGAGCACAATACAAAGCATGATGAATAAGGAATGAGTAAACAAATTTTTTAGCTTTATAAATGATGACTTTGTTGTACAAGTGACTCAGAACGCAGAGGCTACATGCCGGCGTTGCGGCGGTTGGAGGCAGAGCCTGGAGAGGTCCATGAGAGCAGGGCTGAGTCTGAACATGAGGACACAGAACTCCATCTGGTCAAGGGCGCCATCGCCGTCCAAGTCTCCCTCTCGGAGCATACAGACAAGCTCATCGTCGGCCATGTCGTGCAGCCCCAACAAGGACGATGAGCTCCTCTTGAGGCTGTCAAAGGTGATCACTCCCTTGTCGGCGTCCACCAGCAGGAGGAAGCCCTTGCAGAGCTCCTCGACGAGCCCCTCGATCCCCATCGCCTCCATCATCGACGGGAAGTAGTCCTCGAACTCCAACTGATCCGCCATTGATCCGATGTATGGGAGCTTTAATTTGGCGCTCTCTGGGGATCGATCTATGGTTTGTTGTATATATATAAAGAGGGGTGAGTTTGGACTTTGGATCGGTCTTTCGAGGAAGGTGCATTGCAACGATGATGGGTGCGGAAACACGGATATGGCGCGTTACCGTTACGGGTTAAATCATATTTTGGTTTTTTTTTAAGCGTTATAAGTTTCGAAGTTAGAAGTGAATCTTTACATGAAAACCGGGCAGTGAAGAGAGTTGACTGAAATTAAAAAAGTTGAACTAATTCACGAGTAACTCGTCTCTGAACTTCACACTGTTTTTAATTTGGGAATTTGGGCGGTCATCGAGTTTCACATATGTTTGAACTCAAATTTTTTTTACTGTACATATGTGAGATCACTTTTTTTTAAAGGTAAAGATTTGATATACCGAGCAACAACCTATCTTGTAAATTGAGAAGTAAAAATACTATCCGATGAAAATCATCATAATACAAGAGAAAACACCATGTACAAAAAGTGAGAAAAAACCGGTCACAACAACCAAAGCAACAAGTAAGACGAATCGAGTGGAAGTCGGAGACAACATAGGGATAAAGGTGAATGCTGAGAAATGAGAGATCACTCATAAATGAGTATAAACTACTCCCTCTGTTCGGCAAAACTTGTCATTTTAGGGTGTTATTTTTGTTCAAAAAAACTTGTCATTGTAGGTATTTTTGCCTTTCACTTTACAAAAATGTCATTGATATAATTGATGGTTTGTTAGTTGTAGTTTTCGATAAAGTAAAAAAGGAGGGTAATAATTGAGGATAAATTAGTATATTTGTTAATTGCCTTAAAATTTGTGAAAAAACTAAAATGACAAGTTTTGCCGAACAGAGAGAGTATAAAGTAGTGAATTACATGAATTTTAAAGCGATTAGAAAATCTATAGTTTCAACCTAATTTTCTACTCAAGCATATTAACAAATTGTTGGAAAGCATATACTTAAATTGTGATCTAACAGAGTGATTCCATCCAAATCTTCACCTTAATAAAAAAAAAAACATAAACAAAGATTAATCGTATCTCAGATGTATATCCCTTCATTTTTGTATTGACCATTTGATAGGTTAGAACTTTTTTACTTAATTGAAAAAGAGTTTGGACGATTTTAATAGATTTATATTGTATCCCAATTCGACTATATATGAATAAATTGCTTATCGGATTTGATGGTGGAAAAAGGAAGTTTATGTGTGAATGTACTTGTTAAGTTTGTAAGTAAGTACAAACTTGTTTGCATTAATATATCCAAATAGTAAGTTTAGTGTAAGGAAGCTTCCTTTTTGCGTCGAGCCTCTTGATCGATCAACAGTTTTTCCCTTTCCAATTCATGATAGCTTCATTTGGAAGACTCGATTTATGTGTATGACCTCCATCGACCCAAATGAGAAAACTACGGAATAATTCTTTTAAGAAATTTTTTATTTTAAATAAAATAACAGACATAAGCACAAAATTGAGGACTGTCTTAAAAATTACCGATGTTTTACCCCCAAAAAAATAAAATAAAATACAATTTGGACAATGGATAATAGAACTTAGTTTAGTATTTTATCTTAATCCAGTTCAATCGATTTAGTCGTTCTATATCTAAATCGGCTACTGTGTCACTAAATGAAGTGAGCTAACGTGTTACATGTTTGGTTTAAATAGAGAACAAAGATAGCACATTAACTCACTTTTTAGTTTTTACCTACCAATATTACAATCAAGTTTTAAATTGTCTATTAATTAAGCAAATTATTAAAAAAAAATCATAAACTGCATACAGGAAATCTATCAAATTAAAAATAAAATCTGATAAAATAGTAAAAAAGTGTAGAGAATAGATATCGAATTTAAACCTTAAAAAAAACTTCAAATCTTCATCATTTTATTTGATTTAGTTAAGTATACTTTTTAAAAAAAAATTAGATTCCTCGTAACAATAACGCTATAACATGAATGTTTCTTTTGCTTGATTGATCTTTTTTACGATAATTTGGCTATTCGCTATTATTTTGACCGATGAATAGTTGATAATTCAAGAGTTTGTTAGATACCCTTATGATACAATTACAATTATAACTAAAATGTAACTAGTCTTATGACTGGTTGGTAAAATTATATTTTATTATATTTTATTATTTTTTTTATTAAATTGTGAAAGTAAAAAATTTGCTTGAAATCTTTTCTACAAAAGCTTTAATTAATTAAAGTGACTCTAAGCTAAATAAAGATTAAATTTATTTAAAATCAATATAGATGTAACATATATATATGATGAATCTACCGCACATTAAAAGAGAAAATAACAGAAAAATATTGATTATTTTAAGTTGACCATCATTCTATTTTTCATTTTCAAAATAAATATTTTTATTTTTTTAAATAATTATTGATAAATCTATATAATATACTAAAACACAGATCTAGAGTCTCCTCTAGTGCAATTCGCATGTGTCATTTTCCAGTGCAATCTGATTTGTGTTTTTTAACACGTCGATTAATGATAATCCAATATATTTAAGCCACCTTATACAAATTTTTCACGTGTCTAGGGATCATCAGCAAACACCTCAGATTATGGACTCCAAGAGTCATCAGGTGTCGATCGCATTTCCACAACGTCTAAGAGCATGACAAATCATTCACTATTCACATGAAACCTATATCACAATAAGAACAACAACACACATCAATCGCAAATCCACACCCAAACCACACTATCGCCCATTCAAACCCCAAGAACCCTAACTCAAAACCCTTCAGGACAATAACAAGATTATAAGAAGGCTACCACAACAGCAAACCAAAATTGAGGCATATGAACCAGGAATTGGAAGAAAAACAGACAATAATGAACATGCAAAGATACATAAAGAGCTATTAGAATAGGAAGAGCAATTGAACCCGTGCAAGGCGATTTTGGATTCTGGTTGGGGCTCCCTCCATATGAGGCATTGGGAGCACTTGAGGAGGACGGATCTTCGACTAGAAACGGTAGAGCAAAAGTGACGGATGATGAATCACCAAAGGATGGTATGGGGCAACCCGGGAAGGGGATCGACCCAGAGCTAGAGTCGCCACACGGACCATCGACAAAAGAATCGAGGGAGGCAACTAGTTGTCTCGACATCAACTAGGACAAGGGTGGAGGAGCAAGGGCATAAACAAGGGTGACACCGAGACGGGCTGAGTCAACGAAGGAGTTGCGTGCATAACCGAAGAAATTCAACGGTAGTCGATCCATGCCGAGGCGGTGACCATGGGAATTGTGGCCAGAGGAGATGTTGGGTGGAGGTTGCCAAGGCAACAGACGAGTGAAGGTGCCGAGGTAAGTTTGGCGATACGGAGGTGACAAGCGCTCAAAAAGAGCGCTTGACCTAGCCAGCCGTTGTTTTTTTGCACTCCACAAGTTGGCTTCATTCAGGTCCTCTTTGAATTTATGTGCTATTTTTTTTAGCTGGATTAATTCACACATTTACTATAGAATATTAAAAAAAAATGAAAAATAAAAATTTGAAGTATAATTTATTATGGTTAAATACTAACACCCTTTATTTTAAATCTACATTGGTTTAAACATAGTGTAAATTACACTTAAAAAAATATTTTATACTTATAATTGCATGTAATATTTTAGGAAAAATAAAAAGAAACACTGGTTGGACTTGTAGGCGGCAGGCTAGGTCGCAAGGTCTTGAAAAACCCAAACCCGCAAAACTCAAAAAATCAGCAATCGACGACAGAGAAAAGCTTCGGCTTCGACGATGGATCTCCTCTGCAACGCCTACTCCAACGATTCCGGCGACGATTCCGATCACTCTATTCGTCCCAAGAAGCGTCCCAAACCCGACTCTCCTCCTGTCCCGAAACCCTACCCGATTTGCCGCCAATTCCCTCCGTCGAACCCCCATTCCGGACCCTCGCTTCCCGGCAGATACGTCTCCAAGCGGGAGAGAGCTCTAATGGCTTCCAAACCAGTCCCATCCGATTCCACGAACTCTGCCTCCATCAACTCGACTTCTTCGTGTAAGCTTCGGGTCTCCTCTTTAGCTGTGCTATTTTGATGTAGTATAAATCCGCGTTGATGCTGTCGAATTGATTGACTCATTATTCAGTTGTTTGGAAATTGCTTTGGAGGAACCAAAGAAGAAGAGAAATATTCTGTTTGTTTTGGTCTATTCTGTGAATGGTCTTATTTGGTTTATTGCCTACTTGTATTGCTGATTGCTTTTGACCATGAAATTTTGGATTTCCTAGCAAATGTTATTGTATAAATTTGGAAAAATAACAATGTAGAATCTTCAAACTTGGCACTTGATCATTCTGATTGGCAACTGATTCTTTCCTACTGACTTTTAGGTTCCCTTTGTGCAATGTTGTGTTATTTGATTCTCTATCAGATACTAGCATCTCAGCCTCTGTCAGGGCATGTGTAATAGTTACTATACTTTGCAACCTAGTGTACTACTGGACCCAAAGTTCTATTTTTTTCCTTCATTGACCCCTGTATTGGCTAAATTAGGAGGAATGATGATTAAAATTTCAGCTGAACAACCTAGTCTCTGTATTACTTCTTCCAGTAATACAATATAAGATTTTTTTCGTATTACGGTTTTTTGGGATGCTTGTTTCTTTAGGGCTTAAATCTTGTCCATTAATTTTAAGCATGCTCATTGAGCTCAATGCATTTTGTTATTTGGAATTAAAATCAGCATTTGGAACTGGGTTCTCCAGATTTCACTGTGTTGTGCAGTTTTGGCAGCCTAATTTTTGTTTTTTTACCATTGTTGTTACAGTATTGGGAAGTATTTCCGATTCAGATTTGCCACACGGTATGTCATTATTATTAAGGCAACCAAAATGCCATGCTCCTAAGGGTAAACTTCCTGGAACACCCTCGCAATCTCTGAGTGGTCATCAAAAACCTGTCAGTTCTATACAGTGGTCAATGAATCATGGTGAGTTCAACTTTGAAGAGAAACCTAGAGTAATTGATTATATATTGTCTTGTTTTACCTTCTCATTTGTGATTTGTATATAGTATGCAGCCCATCTGCTTGCGTCTGCTGGTATGGACAACAGTGTCTGCATCTGGAATGTGTGGAGTAAAGTTAGTAAGAAAGCACGGGTTCTGAATCATCATAGTGCTGCAGTCAAAGATGTAAGGTGGTCACGGCATGGACATTTTATACTTTCATGTGGGTATGATTGTGCATCAAAACTGGTTGATGTTGAGAAGGGAGTGGAAACTCAGTCTTTTATAGAGGATCAGGCTATCACAGCCATAAAATTTCATCCAGATAATTACAATCTCTTTCTTTCTGGGGGATCGAAAGGAGCCCTCAAGTTGTGGGATATTAGAGCCAGAAAGACGGCTCACCAGTATGTAAGACGTCTTGGACCCATACTTGATGTTGAGTTTATGAGTGGGGGAACCCAGTTCATATCATCCAGTGATGAGTCCAAAAGCAATGCAAGTGAAAATTCTCTGATTGTCTGGAATGTTGCTCGAGAGGTGCCACTTTCTAATCAGGTGAGATACCTAAAATATTTTCATTCTTTTGTATTATCAAATACTGTAAAAGTCATTTATCTTATGTTTGAAGTTGCTTTTAGTTTAATTGCTGTTGATTTCATCTTGTTGAGCTTACTTCCCTTTGTTTTTCCACTGAAATTTCTGCCCAACTGTTAAAACAAACAGCTCTTATAACTAATTGATTAGAGCAGTATATCCATGAGAGATTTGCAATTTCAACAAAATATCTATTAGAAAATAATCACATTCCTGCTCAATAAATTTCCACCTAAAATAAATTGTAGGGCTGCCAAAGAATTATGAACAGGCTTATAAATTCTCTTGAATTCCTAGATCAGACTCCAAAAAGTTAAATGTGAATCAGTTTGTTCCCTGGACAGAACTTGCGCTTTTGACCAAGAATTTCACAATGAATGATTGAATGATACTTAGAGGCTCATGTTTGGACTTCAGATGTTTAGGCTTTGGGTTGCATGCTGATTTCTGATGAGAATCAAGCATAGTTTGTCAGTAAAATTTGACAAAGAGTACATCAGAAGGCTCATTTTACATGAAGAGAGAAATCATTTCTTACTCTTATTAGGAGACAAAGGTTAGCTTGAGAGTCTCTTCTCTCACTATCCTCCATTTCAATGTGCTATTTTCACTCTCTGTTCCATCTTTTTTCAAGTGTTGAGCTTGTTTATGTTTCTGATCAAGGTTTATTGTCGCACTAATCCACTCTTTGAAGTATTCTAGATCACAATGTCCTTTTGAAGAGCTCATTAACAACCAAGTCACATTTCTTTGTTGTACTAGCGAATTAGGAAACCATGGTTTGCTACTAGGAGTGAGATTTATGATTCCCCTAGTTTTATTTTGAATTGCGTCAATTGATAATAGGCTGTATTTGGCATTAGAAGCTATTGCAGTGGTTTTTTTGCTTGTGTAAGCAAGTAATATATTGAAGCAATGTACAATAACAGTTTTTAGTAGAGAGAATTTAATTGCGGTCATATTAACTCTGACAGCAGCCTTTTTTATTTGAAGCTCAACTTGTTTGTTACTCAACTTAAGGGCTTTATGTTGTTTTGACATGGTTGATGGAACGTTCAAACAAGGAAACTGGATGAGCGGAAATAGGGAAAAGGAGAAATATTTTGGACCGTAAGTTATCTCGATTCTCGATCCATGCTATCAAGTATGAAGTATCAACAACTGACCTCTTCATCTTTCATCTTGTTGTTCCCCTCATTTTTCATAAACACTTGATCCATCCTCTTTCCCATGCCTCTAGTTTCTTCATGCTCTGTCAGACTGTTGATGTATTTCTCACTTCCCAACCTCCATAGGTTCGTTTTATTCATCTATGGAGGCTGTTGTCTATGAAGACGACCTTTGTGGACTTGAAATCAATTGGTCATCCCAACTACCTCTTCTTATTTGTTTAATTATTGAGCCTCCGTTTATAGAGTGGTGGATGCAACCGAAGAAATAAAAGTTCTTCTATAGCTACAAACTTTGTTTCGAATCTCACACTCACACCAATCAAAGCACTAAAAGAAAATATATAACTACTAATCAGACAAATAGGACTTTACTATTATGATTCATAGTAAAGTTTTCTTCCTCCATTGTTTCAGAAAACAAAAAAGTTCTCTTCCCCAATTTCCCTGGATCATGAATTTTATATGGATCCATTTCTACAGTTCTCCAGTTTCATCATTCTATAATACTTTTGTCCTGCGATGGGTCTGAATATTATTTGGAAGTATTGCACGGTTTGGGCTTTTGGATGCTATGACATTGTCACTTTGCAATTTGTAATTTGCCTTTGTAGTCAATCAAGTATTGGATTTTTCACTTGATAATCTTCATGAAATTAAGTTCTATAATGCGGCGGGATGTACTTATATTCAGTTATGTGAAGTTTGAATTAGAACGGTGTAATTGATATTAGTATATATTAGTGATGGACAAAGGTACCAAGTTTTTATGTCGATCCTTTAAGCAAAAGTTATACATACCACTCTCAAACATAAGAGGTCTGTTAGTGAAGACTGAAATTGAACAGTGGAGATTCCCTTTGATGGTGAAGGCCTTGTTTTTTGCAATTTTAGGTTTCCTTTAAGTAGGACCTAAAGGCTAAAAGTTAGAAATGTAAATTTGAGACAAGCAAATTCTCGTAAAATCCCATTCACATATTCCATCTGTCGGTTTTTCTCTGTGTGATGGTAACTTGTGAACCTTTTTATTTTGGGATACAACTAATCTTATGTTACACTATTTTATAGTCCCCATTCCGGCCATGCTTTTGCCAATATACTTGTCTTGGTGAGAATAGAGGGGCTTTCTGATGGAAGGGACAGTGTAATCCTGATTCCTGGTATCTGAATTTAAAATTTCGACTACGGATAAATATGGTGGTTGGTTGGGTTCCTATGGATTTATTTTATGGGGCAGTACTAAAGCTTTTCTCATGAGCTGTATGATGATTCAGAATTCGGGAATATGCTATGTACTCCTTAGTTATGTAGTTATGCATCTATTGCTTTGTAGTTCATGTACCAGCTACCTGAAAAGGAAATTGCATCTCTAGTGCATCTATATCTTTCTTTAATACCTTGTACTTAATTCTGATGTGAATTCCTTGATATTAACCTGTTTATGATTGTCACAGGTCTATGCTGAAGCGTACACCTGCCCGTCCATCAGGTGCCACCCTTCCGAACCCTTTTTCGTGGCTCAGTCAAATGGAAACTACATAGCCATTTTCTCTACTAAACACCCATTTAAGCTGGACAAATACAAGAGGTATCAGTCACATGGAGTTCTCGGCTTCCCAATCAAGTGTGACTTCAGCCTGGACGGTGAAATACTCGCCTCAGGCTCTTCAGATGGCAGCATCTACTTTTACCATGTCAAATCCTCCAATCTGATGAAGAAAGTAGAGGCGTACAATCAAGCGTGTGTGGATGTCGCTTTCCATCCTCTCCTATCCAATGTGATTGCTTCGTGCAGTTGGGATGGAGACATATCTATTTTCGAGTGAGTCATCACCATCTCTCCTTTTCATCTCGGGCGCATTGTCTGGCTGGCAAAGCATATATTTGCAAAATCAGCGAGAAATCCTGTCTCTGAAAGCAATGGCTGCATTCACCCCCTCTGCAGAAAATCATGGAGGTTGAAAACGAGCTTGTTTCGCCCCCTTCCGGACAAAACGTATGGCTCAGAAATTGAAACTGGGGCCAAGGTACTTCCTGTCAAACTCATTTGGGATCATTCGATTTTAAGGAGATGAGATTGTATGATAGCTTCATCAAAGAGGTTGAAAACGTATGCTTGAGCAACACCAACCATATTGCACTGTCTCACTACATCATTCGAAAAGCTTGGAGCGACATTTCGACTGGTTTCGTTGCTCGCTTACTGAAGAACTCGGCTTCATCTATAACTCTTGGTGTTTTTTTTTTTTTTGGTATTTTTGGAGAACGGAGTGTTTGGTTGGGATTAAAAATTTGGGTCAATTATAGAAAACCGCCTATAAATTTAGCTTTCTTTCAATGAACTACGTGCAAGCCCTTTAGTGTGTAAAAAATGTTGAAAACAATTGTCAAATTACCACTTTCTTTATCAAATTAAACTTTATTATATTATATATTTATCAATATAGTGACAGTTTAACATTTATTTAACCTATTTTACACATAAAAATGATGATAGTTGGTGATTTTCTAAAATTTCTAAATTTATGGGTGGTTTTGTGAAAACTACATCACAAGATCCATAAAACGACGAACTTGATTATCTTATTAAAAATAATGAAATGTTTTAAACAAATATAACCTTAGTGTGTTACTCCTCACATTACTAATTAATTTTAATATAGAAATTGAGCTCAACAACTGAATTATTGAAAATGTGATTGTTCTACATCGAAAACATACATAAGTTTAATGGACTATAATTTCATCGATCCGACTTATATACCAGACTTGTTTATAATACGTGTGTCTCCTCCAGCTGTGAGTTGTCATTTACCATTATGTCATATGTCGGGAGGCTAAGATTGAATGGTTGTGGTGGGGGCATACATACATAAAACCACATGTATGTGCATGCAATTGCATGCATCCATCATGATGACCTCCTTTTTTTTTTGTAGTATTGAGGAAGAACACTAAAACCAGACATAATCATGACAATTAGCAAGAAAGGGGCCAATATATATATATCGATCGATCGATCACTACTCTCCAAGCCCCAATCTGTATTGTCTCTCTTCATTATTACCGTTTATTCTTTAATTCTATCGTTGTTGTTTTATGCACACTCGTGTAGTCGTTCTCTTCTTTTTTCGCTGCAATTATCAATATCAATATAGACAAAAGATCATATATAAACAATCATATGATGTATTATTTGAATAAGTTTGGATAATTAAATTAATAAGATTAACGAATTAGATTATAAGTAACTTCTGATTATTAAGTGATATTGGTGATTATTCGTTAGAAGAAAATTATATATATAACTCTTATGATGTATTATATTAACAAGTTAAAGTATTTTTTATTTTAAAAGTAATTTATGATTGTTCGGAGGTACTAGTGATTGTTCCTTAAAAGAAAATTATTTGGTGATACTAGTTAATATATTATTTATTAAAATGAAATTTATATTTTTAAACTTTTTATATAGATGAATAATTACCTTGTTATAGTCTTATAAATGTATATTCATGAGAAAATAAACGGATAATTTTTACCTACACAATATGACTTATATACATACTGTGTACATTAGAACCAACTTCTCTCCATCTATATATATTTATTCACCTTTTCCCCCACATAGCAATCGATTGTTATATTTGTGTAATTTAACTCCCACACACGATGACACGAATGGGTTGGGAATTTGATGTTGAGAACTAGTTAAAGTACTTTTTATTTTAATTACATATGTATGTCAAAATATATGACCATTCTTGCATACAAAAAAGTGAGATGAGATAAATGTTTATAAAAAAGAACAATTTCTTATCTTACCTACATTAAAGTTGCAATTTTTTTTTTTATTTTGAGATCCTGCAAGCATTTCATTTGAGCAAAAACCCTAGCTTAATTATTTATTTCTTGGCCACATAAATGGATGGGGTGTTTGTAAATACACCGTAAATTCACGTTTAAAAGTGCACGTTGCTTTCGACGTGCAAGCCACCATCACTAATTAGCACTTTTAAATAATTAATTAACTCACTTTAACCCTACATGTCGGAATTGACGTACAGGATTTGTGGTGTATATAGCGGAGGCGAATGGATGCTACCCCCGCCCTAATAAAATTACATGATTTCTGTTTAGCGCAGGGACAATTTGCCGTTTAGCGCATGGCCACATGGTCGCAACAACCATATGCCAAATGGTCGTTGCGACCAATTTTTTTTTTTTTAAACATTGGTGGTCGCAACGACCAAAACCACGCCGGTCGTTGCGACCAAGAATGCAGTGGTCGTTGCGACCAAAAGCACGCCGAAGCTCGTCAGATCTCTCTCGTCTCTCTCATCCTTCAACCTTGCATGTTCATCTTCCCTTTTGCCGGTTTCCAGCTCCTCGGTATTCCCCTCAAATTCAGATTTCCAAATCTGCTGCTGCTTTCCGATGTATTTGTGTCTGTGTGCAGTCCCCAGTCGATCACACCGCCGAGGGTTCAAAGAAGCGGAATCGATTTTATCTTTGCATCTTCTTCGATCGCCTGACGCCGCTGTTCATCTCTAACACCGTGAGTTGCCAGTCGACAAGTAATGTTTAATTTCATTATTAATATTATCTTTTTCCTGTTTTCCGGAGTGAAATCGAATTGGAATTTGAAACGATTGTTATGTGTGTGATTTGGGGAGGTAACAGCGAAACAAATCAAAGTAGGAGGAAATATCAGGAATGAACTTGGATAGTGTTACCATTTGGAGCTGAAATTGCAAGATTTTAGGGAAGGAAACAACCAAGCTAAATTGAAGCTGCAATTTAATTTTGGGGGAAATGGAAAAGAATTAAAAAACAATGTTAACAAGACCAAATAGAGGGGCTGCAAGCGGCTGAAGAATGAGGAAAGAGATGGTTGTGGATGGGGTGGGGTATGGGGTAATTTGTTACAATTATATGGGCGTTTTTGTCATGCTCTGAAAAGTATTTTCACTTGTTCTAAAAAGTAAACCCCTAAAATTAATATTCTCCGCTTTTGATTGAAATCCAAATGGCACTAATTATCAGATAATGGCGTCATGAGGAGGACCCTCTTCGGCTAACCAATTCGGAGACATAAAATTATGGGTTTTTGTTGAAGTTGAAATATTTTCAACCCGGCCACATGAACCAATATACTAATATGATTAGACTTGACATTGATGGTCCATAAATCATCCTTGTTTAAAATTATCAATTTACAAAATTAGATACTCCGTATCTCTTTATTATTTGACATTTAACTAACAACAATTTCAATTTGTTATAATTAAAGTAAGGTTTGAAGAGTCGAGTTATAAGCCTTTTTTTTTGACTGAATCAAGAGGATCCATTGGCGAATCCAAGGGACTATGGGTTGTAGAAGCTCCTTATTAGCCCGAACAAAACGTAGACATTTTTTTTACGGTTTTTTTTGGGGTTAATTTTTACTAATCTTTGAAATAAATAAAAAAGGTAATTAAAAGAAGTAATAAATTACTAAGATAGCTTAGTTTAGTTAGAAATGGTGGTTAATTATTAGCTTGATGTAATTAACAATTCAAATCCCATTAGTCTCACTTTTTTTTACTCTATCCGTTCACTTTTAATTAATTGTCTTTTTAATATTTATGCACGTTTTTTAAAATGATAAAAAATATAAAATACTTTTTTTTAATAATGTCATACTTATTACTACTAAAAAGTATGAGATTATTAAAAAAATTAATATTTTATACAATTTTTATCATTTTAAAAAAATGTGCGTAAATAGTAAACGACAAATAAAAGTGAACGGAGGGAGTAATCCTTGGATCAGATCGAGATCGTAACAAATTGAACTCTTTTTCATTGATGTTCTATATTGAAGGCCAACTTGAAATATTGATAGAATTATCTTTTAATGGTCGAGTTCAATTCACTTACAACCATTCAATTCGATCCACCACTAAACTAATGCCGTTCAAAATTATCTAAAAGAGTGCAATCCTCACGCCCCTTGACCTTGCTCATTGCCCATGAAGTTGTTTATGTTAAGTTGTAGGTTTTGTCCATTCAATAATGTACATGACTGATCTTTTTCACATAACACCATCCTAATTGGAGACCTATTGAGCAACTTGTCACATGACCTTTGGCTTAATTAGTCTCCTCCCACGGGTCCTCACATGATTTGGTACTACTTGCTTACTTGACTCAAGATATTGGAAAATTTTAAACAACAACTAAGAGATGATCTTTTAACAAACCCAATAGAGAATGCTCTTACCATGTAAATGTGTGAGCAAATGTAGTTAGAGCAACTCTAACAGCTATTGTAAAAAATCTCTAAAATAGAGATTAAAATGTCAAAATCTCTAAAAAAAAATTCACCCCAACTACAACAACTTCTCTATTTTACAGATTTTTTGCATTATTATACACTATAATAAATACAAAAATTTATAATATATAGATAATTGATGGTTAAAAAATAATAGAAGGGATGATTCATGTAGAATATGGGTGCTAAGGTGAAGGGTAAGCATTAAATTTCTATATAGAGAGTAGTGAAATATTAAATTATAGAGATTACTTCTCTTTCTCTAAATTTAGAGATTTTTTTTCTCCCTCCTTCCATTTCTCTAATTTACAAATGGGTTTGCAAAAACGGTTGGGGTGAAAAAATGCATTTTTTCTCTATAACTTTTATTTTTTTCTATTTTTGGGCTTGCTCTTATATGATTGAGGAATATCCAATGGATGAGATTATGTCAAGTAAAATTATTAATAGGTAATAATGTAATTATTCGTATGTATAATCATATTGTGACATATGAATGATTATATTATATAATATATATAAATAAATATGAATAATTACATATTTTATGTGTGAATAATCGTGTATTATGTAATTACCTACTCACACATTCACATTTTAAAGACTGCTTATATATAGTCCGAACAAGGGAAATTTCGGCATTGGGTTTATGGATCGAGCTAGCATTAGTGCAAGATCAACTACTGAATTCCGTTGGGTCGGGACTATATATAGTATGTGAATGTCAATCTATATAAAGTATAAAAACATTATAGTTTATATATTGAAATAAAATTAAAGTGATTAATATACCTTAAAATTAATTTCATGCATTCATATTATAATATTTTACTCGGATGTCGGATTATGGCGGGTGGTAGAGCTAGAAAATTTTGAGAGGAGGGGCACAATTATATATGTGCGGTGTCATTTTGGATTAAGCGACATAAATAACTTTATATAATATGACAACAAATGATGTTATTTTAGGATAAAGCGTCGCCAGTTTATGATAAAAATGTCGTTGTTTTTTCCCATTAAAAAAATATACAAAATAAATGAATGAATTATAGCCGAAGAAGAATAGGAAACACAATATAATAAATATTGAGTCAATATGTAATTTGTTGTACTAATATCTTAACATGTAATAATACATAACTAGATATAATTTTTTTTTAAAATTGCACAAATTCTTACCTAATTGTTGAAATGAATAATATAAACTCTTGTTTTGAAGCTCTCGGGAAGAATTATAGTATGTGAATGTCAATCTAAGTAAAATATAAAATCATTATAGTTTATTGAAATAAAAAAATAAAGTGATCATATACCTTCCATTTTCAAATATTCATAACTTTTTATATAATCGAATGTCATATTAGGGTGTATTATATATCAGAGTGAAGCTATCAACAAGAAAAATATACATAATAGTTCATCAGATGAGAAGGGGGCACATGCTCTCCCATGCTTCTTGGCTCGACCACTAATTATGGCGTATTATATTATACTCCCTCCGTTCGGCAAAATATGTCATTTTAGGGTGTTATTTTTGTTCAAAAAAACTTGTCATTTTAGATATTTTGCACTTCACTTTACAAATATACCCTTGACATGATTGATGGTTTGTTAGTTGTAGTTTTCGATAAAGTAAAAAAGAAGGGTAATAGTTGAGGGTATATTAGTACATTTGTTAATTGCCTTAAAACTTGTGAAAGAAGTTAAAATGACATGTTTTGTCTAACGGATAGAGTATATCAAAAGAAAGTTATCGATGTAAAGACATGTAAGTAATTTCTCGGATGAAAGGTGTACCGTGTACGTGTTCCCCAACGTATCCTTGACTCCGCCACTGAATTAAAGGGTCTACAACTCGAGTTGAGATATTTAATTAGTCAATAAAAAGAGTCACTAGTCAACTAAGATATAGTATGAATCCAATCGATCGAATTGAATCTACTACGGATTATGTGTAGTATTCCTCCGTTTCTTTTTAAGTGACTTTTTCAAGTTAAACTCAAACACGTAGTTTTAGAACGATAAAAATTATATTGAATATTAATATTTTAATAAATTTTTTTAATAATATTATACTTATCACCAATAAGTATGAGATTATTGAAAAAAATTATTTAAAAAATTTAATATTTTATATATTTTTCACATAATAAAAAACGTACATGAATAGTAAAAAGTCACTTAAAAGGAAACAGAGAGAGTAATTTTTACGGAGTACTGTATTTATTACTCAATATTTAAAATTAAATTGCACTTGAGATAGGATATGATTTTGTTTGATGTCATCATCACCAACCACTCAGTGTTTAACTACGGAGTAATTAAAAGCTCATGTTGAGTACAATCACTTGTGAGCTGATCGATGAGTGAGTACTTTAAAGACAGGTGACTGAAATGACTAAAATCATCAACATGTTTTACAATTAATTAATCAGTGCGCAATGGTTGATATCGATCGATATATACAATACGGAGTACACAGCTCGCCATATATTAATTGTGATTTCAGTTGTTTAAGTGTCTTAATCTACACTCACTTTAATCGGACTTGTTAGACATTGTGATTTCACACGTACGTGCGTACGTTAATCCGCAGTGGCGGAGCTAGGAGTTGTATCTTGAAGGGGTCACAAATGTCTAAACCATTGTTTGGGGGGTTTGGAACCCAATTGGAAGGCTCATTTCAAAAATGAATAAATTGTTACGAGTTTATCCTCTATGCCCATAAGCCTACAAAGATAATAATTCAACATTTACTAATAAGAATCAACTAGAAATTAGGAATTCAAGAACATAGAAAATTAGACAAAGAAAATTACGAGACAATAACATACTCCCTCTGTTTCAAAATAAATGTCACTTTACTATTCCGCACGTATTTTAATGAGGTAAAAACTCTATAAAATATTATTTTTTTAATCAATTTTTTTTTCATAATTTCATACTTATTACTAACAAGTATGCAATTTCGGAAAAAATTTGATTAAAAAAATAATATTTTATAGAGTTTTTACCTCCTTAAAAAGCGTGCACTAAAGTCCAAACGACTTTTATTTTGAAACGGAGGGAGTAATCAGCTTAACATAATTCAAAGGGATTTAGAATTAGGCAAAACAGCAAAGGCTTTCCATTATAATTAAAGAATTAGAAATTACAGTTCACAAGCCTACAACAATGGGCTGAAATTAGAAATTAAAAATCGAGAAATATCGCAAACTATAACTCACAACCGTAGTTAGTAGAATCAGAAATTAGAATTTATAAATTAAGGAATTAGTTGAGTTCGAAATAAATGTATAGTTCTGCCCATAGAAATCAACTGTAGGAACTACGACCTTACATCAGAGAATACAAATTTTTGTATCAATTGAATCAACTAATGCCCAACACAAACATCAATTAATCAATTGAAGCATGAAATCAATACTACTTTAGAATTTAGATTTACCCCGATTTATCTTCTCAGCTTCATTTGTGATTGATTTGAGAAATTAGATGAGCATATATATATATAGTAAAATAGAAAGAGGATGAAGTAGATTACTTATAGGAGCTATGGAATGAAGATTTAATTAAAGCCTTGAGATCTTCAATCGGAGAAGCAGATGTGTCTTATAATGTCGTCAGTCGCTTAGGATTCTGCAAAGAAGAAGGGCAAGAGGCGGAGCCTTGTTGAGTGGGCTAGAGAAAAAAGAAGAAAATGGAGCGCGTTTCTCAAATTTTTAATGGTTGTGGGGGCCACACACCAACTGTCTATCTATTACTCTTTGGTAAAAGTGAAATTCCTGTATAATTATTTTTTGGGTTGTGGGGGCTATGGCCACTTCTGGCCATAGAGTAGTTCCGCCACTGTTAATCCGACTGGCCGGGATTCAATATATCAGTCTGAATTAAAGCCAAGGTTAGGCGCGTGTGATTAAGGATTACAAATTATATTAATCTGTAAAACATACCATCATCCACTAACAATCGAGATTCGATAATTAATATAAACCAAAATGACTTATTTTTTATTTATTAAGGTAAAGATTCGAAATACCCGACACACTAACATCGAGTAAATCGAGAAGCCGAAACAAACGACAAATGGGCTAACCGTCATGATACTAATAAGCTAAAACATAAATATTCTAACTCAATTCGTAAAAATGACTTAATTGAAAAGGCAGTTTGACAACTTAATTTGCAAAAATGATCCCTTTTTTTCAGATTTGTAAAAATAACTATTTTTAAGAGGAGGATCATCCATTTTCCACTAATATAAAGAAAACAAACAGTTAAAAAAGATTGTATGTACTTTTGTACTTTTTCATTTACTTCTATTTGTTTTTTTTAACACATAAGCATATGTAAAAAAAAAAAAAAACCAAGTTGATTGGCTTGATGGTCTTCTTCACCTCAACTCCACTTAATTTATAGTTCGTTCAGTAATTAAGTTCTTGCCCCTTTAATTTTCATTTTATATTTTTTTCTTATACTTTATCATGATAGTTAGTTCATTTGTCGATCGGTAAGTCTTTCGAATAATCGGATATGTGTTGTCGAATCTCTTAAATATTTTCATGTATAAAAATGACATATAAAAATAAATAGAGCGAGTATAAACTTTCGGTTAAACAATAATTTCAAGTTAGCATGAAATGCTCTTACAAATATGGATTATTCAATTTCTTCTAATTTTTTCTTTCAAACTTTAAAAAAAAATCATTTAAAGTGCGTGTATTATCACATCATATGTGTAGAATGCTCTCAATTATTTTATTTGCCTAGCTAGCTAGCTATGCTTGCTAGAAACCTCTTAAGCTAATTAAGAAAAATATGTAAGCACATTTAATATTCAACCATAGTGCATGCTTTTGAAAATGGAATTAGTGGAAGAACACATACTCATAGCCCATTAATGGCAACATGTATTGGCTATGTTTATAGGTATACATATGTGCATGTAATTAAAAGGGAGGATAAATTAATTAAATCTAGGTTCATTTAATATTTTTTTCCTATTATTGCATATATAATAATAATAATAATAATAATAATAATAATAATAATAATAATAATAATAATAATAATAATAAATTATTGAGTAAATGAAAAAGAAAAATAATAAAAAGTAAGTTAAGTGTCCAAGACTCGGGTTCACGAATGCGGGTGAAAATAATAAAAAGTTAAAATTGGGCTATTTAGCTGATTTGGCGATAAAAAATAAGTTAAGAGTCTGAGATAAGGGCTCATTAATGTGGATGCTCTGTGTGTCGGGATTTAGTTGAATTTCAATATGTGTCAATTCAGGGTACAATTTAACACCAACTCTTTTAAACACATTAATTAATGATTTAATATCTTTTAGCCACGTCAATCAATAACTTCGTGTATTTTATCCACGTATCATCCTATTTATCCACGTATATTATTAATAAATTGTTATTATATACATATTTTTAAAGCTAACAACTAACTACACTATTTATTTAATATGTTTTAGGTTAGTTAGTTATACAATAAATATATTTTTCACCAAAAATAACAAAAAAGTAATTTCAATCAGTAACTATTAATTTAATCTTTTATATCTTATGGGATAAAATTTCACCTAATAACATTTGACTACAACCAAGAATAAGTATGTGATACTTCGATTACTCCATCTGTCTCATAATTTAGGTCGTTTGACTTTTTCATACGCTTTTTAATGTGTTAAAAAATTATATAAAATATAAAGTTTTTTTTCAATTTTTTTTAAAAAATTTCAAACTTATGAACCTAAATTATTAGACGGAGTTAGTATTTTACTATGATTTATATACTTTTATATTTTTAAATAATAAATAAAATAAATAATTTTTTATTTTATTATGTACTCTTTATTAGAAAAATAAGTAATAAAACAATAAAGAGAATTTAAATAAAAGTACTTAATGTTATAAAATATAATTAATTAATAAAATCCACAACAACCATTAATTCAAAATTTAAAAACTTCCTTTGGAAGATTGGGCAGAATGGGTTACCCACTTCCTCCAGGTTGGCTTCTAGGGAGTACCCTATTCCGTCTACCTGCATTTTCTGTAACCATCACCTTGAAGATGACACTCATCTTTTTTTTTTTAGTGTAATCAAGTTCGGCATCTCCAACATTTTCCGCCAACGGTGGATGACACAATTTCCGACATGATATCCCGCTCTCGAGACATTAAGCCAATACTATCCTTTCTTGGGAAATCCCTTTCCCCTAAGGCCAAGTCGGATCTTGCTTTCCTTTGGTGGAAACTCTGGTATACTAGGAACCAACACCTCTTTCGTCAGACGCCTATCCCGGGTCTTGATACTATGCTCCATACTGTTAGAAGTCACATACTCAACTGGAATAAAACATCGCAGCTTGAGAAGGATTTGGAGGATGATTCCTCTACTTACTCCAACAGAAGAATAACATCGCAACTACACCGCAAGAATCAAGGAACAAAATGGCGCAAACCACCGGCTGGAACACTGAAGCTTAATTTCGACGGATCGACTATGTCTACCTCCATTAGCACCGCCGGTGGTATTATTAGGGACTCAAACGGACGCCCCATAGTGGTATACTACAAAAGACTAGGGAAACAAAGTCCCATCAAAGCGGAAGCTCTGGCCCTCAAATTGGGTGTTCAAAACGCCATCCGACTTCGAATTGAAAAACTCCATATAGAAGGCGACTCTAGCATCATTATAAATCACTTCAACAAAAATACGAAATGCCCCTGGGAAGTTGAGTTAATATTATCAGATATTAAAGTTTTGTTATTGACTTTGAAAGAAGTTTCCTTCTTTCATATCTCCTGTCTTGGCAATAGAGTGGCTGATAAGGTTGCACACCTTTGCCACTCCGCCTGGGGGGTCGATATTTACAACAACCACGGTCTTTCAAACCTCATCCATCAAGATGCTATCGGGTAGAGCCAGCTCACCCGAATTCTTTCCTAATAAAAAAAAAGTATAAATAAACCATGAAAAGTGAGACTAAGCTATAGCTTTTCAACCAAAAGCCAAAGTCATCGGACATCATTTTCATTTCAAATGTCATGTAATTAATTAATTTCGTAAATTGCAAATTAAAAAGTCTCGAGACAAGATTTAACTCCCTCCTAACCTCATCTCCCACTCTAATACTATAGCTTAAACTCGTCATGAATGAGACACTACCCAAACCCTGTTCATTCATCACTTTGACTATTAATGATCGAGTTCTGAATTATATATATTATTTGCAATTCAACTTGGTCATAGATTTAAAAGGCGGTTCTTTGTACGGCTTTCATCTCGTCAAACATACGGCACCGATCCCAACAACCGAAGCTGGCAAGTACAATGTCGAACTCGGACTCTGGAGCCGGCAAAATATGTGGTGTCGAACTGTAAAATTCGTCTGCGATATGTGGGCATGTGGGAGGGCGCGCAACTCAAAACCTGCCGCCGACACTGACCTCCGGAGTCGACAAGTCGTTTATGTCACCTATTTATAGGAACTTTCGAGGAAGATATTATTTTGCCGACTTTAACTTCTGGTGTCGACAACTGGGCTGCCAGCTCTAGCTTTTGGTATCGGTAAACTGACCACCGACTCCGAAGAACAGGTCCGGCACCGTACCAATGACGATATACAACCGTAACAAGTCCGTAGATTTAAACCAATAGATGTACCAATTAGAATGTGTTTTTCATAGGTAGATATGCAATATATGTATATATTCGATCAGTATAGTATCTTACCATATAACTCTGAATCATAAAGGAACTTCTATCATATATATATACCCCAAATTTATAAAATAAGAATCTAAATTATGAAAGATTTTTTACTATAAAAAAATGATCCATAAAATTCTAATTTAAAATATAACTAAAATATTTTAATTAAAAAATAATTTTCCCTCCAAAGACATATGTTAGAAACTGTTGGGGTTTGTGGGTAGAGTCCCACGTTGAAAAATAAGCGAATACTAAACTAAAATATAAAAGGTGAAGTCCTTATAAAATGATATAAACTTTTGTATTAGAAGAATGAATCCCAACCTTAAAATAAAATAATAAAATAAATCTGACACGACTCCCGTTTTTATCCGACCCACTTTCTCGAAATTTCACAAAAAATCTGGTCACAAAACACAAAATCTCTCCACATTATAGTTGAAAATCCGTGACATGTCTCCTTTTGATTCGCAAGTGCATTGACAAAATTAGTTTGTTGGAGCTATAATTGAAATGACTGATCGATGATCGATCGAAACCCTCTTTTTCATTCATTAAAGCAATGTGGGATTTCATCAAACCAAAAAATAATTAAAAAATTTTAAAAAGAAAAAGAAGTTGAGATATATACTATATATAGTCACTAGTGTTTTCTTTTTCTTTTTCTTTTTGAGAAAGGCTAGTGTAATTTTACAATTCTTACAAGAAAAGAAAGAGATTACATTTTCCTTTTATTAGTACGTCTTTGGTACAAACCAAGTACGAATAAAATAAATGAAAAGCCTCGTAAATTTATGGAATATACACAATCAATTGAGATATATGACCATATTTGTTCCTTATCAAAAAAAATATATATATGATGAAATTCGGCTCACTGAACTTATATATTGGGTTTGAAGTAGCTAGTGTTTAATGCATTATTTCATATGCCTTGAATGGTGATAATAAACTAACAAATCACACTTCTTTATATACATCGAGAGTTCGATCCATTGATGAGAAGTATGTGGAGAAAACTAATTAAAATCTAATTTCTCCAATAATAATGAATATAAACACAATTCACCTTAATTAATTTGAACCTACAAAAAGTGAGTTTGGTTCTGGTATGAGTTATGTCTAGTCGGGGTTATAGATATTGAATATTACAATAGGAGATATAAATAGGAATACTTTAGAAGGGGGATGAATAGAATATGGAAACTTTTCGCAAACTTATCGTAGATGAAACTTCAAGGCTTTGGAATGGATGTCAAGGTCTTAAAATAGAACTAAAGATCTTGACCAATCTCATAAACTTGTTCAGCTGTAAAATAAATCGTTAATAGAAAATGCGGAAATTAAAGACACAAAGAACACATGCACGATATGTTTACATACGAAGTTCGGCTCTAAACCACCCTACATCTCCGACTAGGGTTCCATAACCCGTAGGATTTAAACCATTATTATTTCACCATTTTGAGTCCTAGATACAAACTAGAAAAACTTCCTCTCTTCTAACAACTTGTAGCCTAACCCGCTACGTTCTAGTCAACTTACAACCCAGTGAAACAATAGCCCCGATAACACCGAAGTGTATCTATGTTTGAGTAAACGGATACTCTTAGTAGAATAAAAATGACTTATCCTATATCGCTTTTGTGTTTTCCTCTCTCAATTTAAAGTAAAACAATTACAACGAGGGAGAGAAGAAAATAAAATGATCAGCAGGAAGAATGAATGCGGTGGAGAATCGTTGAGTTTGTAGATCAAATGCTTGAGATCTATCTTCACCGCTTTCTCCATCTTCCTTTAAATAATCTGCAGGGATTGATTTTTTGCCGTTTGAATTTGAATCCTCAAATCTTTTCTTCCATAAAATCAGCCCACAATCTTTAACAAAAACTGTAGCAAATCTCATCCATTTCCAGCCGTTTTGAATTTGAATTCTCCTTCCATAAAATCAGATTTTCGATTGCTTCAAATCTTCAAAGTTTGCCCAAACTTATCCAGCCCGTTTGAATTTAAATATAGCTCACCAAATCTTCATATAATCTTCAACAAACTCTATCCAAACAAAGCCACATATGTTTGCATATATCCAAAACCGGTACCGAAAATAAATAATAACTAAAATAATATCTTAATAAAACAATATTTTACTAACCGTACAAACATTTTAAATTGATATTTGTATGAAATACAATATATTTTTTTGTCTTATATCATCCCTACAAAAATCCATTATATCATGTATATAATATCTTCATCAAGATAGAGTTATCATATATCTATTTTTGACAACTCTTTATTTTAAGATGTACTTTTCAGCGGTGCTACTTTACTAATGCCTTTCTCACAACCCACTATGGTCTATTTTTTATTTTTTTCCTTTGATTAAATGGTTTGTGTGTGCAACTTATTTTACAATGATTTATCCGTCAAACTACTTTTTTGACTTTTTAAAATACCAAGTATGTTTAATATTTCGAAGCCTTCCTTATTTTAAAACATACAACTTCTTCAAAAGAGCAAATGTCACCTTTTACAATCTTACACTGTACTTGAATAGCTTTTCTTAGAGATTTATATATCCAATGATAATATCATCCATATATATATATATATGTATATATATGATAATTAATATAATATGACGATCATATCCTTTATTTGCTCCTCTTTTTAGTCTTTTTAAGGGTTATCCAACTGCGTCGACACCTCACTACCTAAGTACTCCCTAAAAGACCCAAACTCGTAAGCAATGTGAACTTGTATCAAAATTCACAGTAACACTTTAACCTTCTCTCTCTCATACAAGGCAAGAGGTATTATCTTGTTGTACCACCAATTAAGATTGTCTTTATGACGAGAGTCAACAACTCAAGATGTAAAGTCAAAGAAGTTTAATTAGAGTTGAGTCGAAAATGCATTACCAAATCAGCTCATCTCCTCTATTATTGGCTTCGAATTTCCTCAAACACTAATTATATAACAATAAACACTTTACCAATGTGTTTATAGAGGTTGGATCGTGTGTAAATATTCGTGTATATATAGTACATGCATAATTATTTGTATATAACAAATATAATTATTTGTATATATAAATAAGTGTAATTATTAATATTTAATAATGATTCATTTGTATTTACATACAATTAATGACACTCTTAATGCGAATAATTTTATTGCATCTACGTACATAAGTTATTAATAATCTTATTCGTTTATCTTATAAATCCAACACTTAAAAATTGCTCACAAATTACACGATGAGACATGCAACTCACGCAAGATCTATACTATATGGTTATATATATATATATGATTAATTAACTACTTAATTAATTGATTATGGCCTAAAATCTTGTGCTAAACCCTTATAGTAATGTGATCAAGTTGGGCTAAATACATGCATAGCACCATCTTGCATGAATATTACACCTCAAGTGGCGACATTAGATTAGTGGACCACTGGACCACATACCAACTCTAATTACCCTAACTTACAATTATATATATAACTAATTTAAGGAATTTTGAAAAAAAAAATTTAGAAATTTTATGTGTAGATAACCACACATTAAATAACTCCCAAAAAAATCCCTTAAAAGAAATTAAATTTCCGTGTCGATAAATTTTTTTTTGCTTGAAAATGATTTACCGACACTAATTTTCTGTGTCGACAAAATTGATAGATATTTTGCCAACACTGAAAGTTGGTGTCAATACAAACTATTTTCAGACAAAAAAATCATTAACAACGAAAACTGATGAAACCATCGTACACTTGTCGATATAAGATCGTGCATATGAGATCCGTTTGGCACGTAATTAAGTTAGCCTTTTGAAGCTTATGGATTTGATAGTAATGGGTTTTATATTCCATTCTTTAGGAAATATTTTTTGTATTAATAAAAATTAGCAATATAGCTAGTATTTTTTATGAAAGAAAATTGCCCGAAAGTGGAGTTAGATATGGATCGGGTCCAACCAATTCTATCAAAACTCGAAAGGTCGAACAGAAAAATATTAATTACCAAAAACTATAACAAATAAAACAACTATTTCATATTAAATCAATTTCGATTTGGAAAAAAATTTCGATCGATTTTTCGGCCAATTTTTTAATGTGCTAATAGAATGTTTGAAAATTTAATGATGGGGCACCATATTATTAAATACATAAATATAATATTTGAAAATAAATACTAATTATCAATACAAACTGGATTCTAAGGTTAATTTACTCATTTAATTTGCACTCAAATTTGATATTTTTCTAAAAAAATACATTGAACGCTTAATGATGTAATGCAATGTTATTAAATTTTCAAACGTTCGATTGTTACGTCGAAAGTTTGGTTGAAAAATTGATTGAAATTTTTTTTATCAAAATTGTTTCAATATGATAGTTTGTATTTTTTTTATAGTTTTTAAAGTCCGTGTTAATATTGCTAAATAACTAATATTTTATATTATTTTAATGTTTTGCCTTACGAAAATAATAAAGAAGAACGAAGAGAAAGGATTTCAGTCTCTCTTACACACACACACACATACTTGGATTAATTCTATACTTTTAGAGATATTATAGATGTTAAAGAAGGACAGCAAGATAGGTGGTTGTGATGGGGGACAAGGATAATAAAGAGACAAGGGATTTGAGGATTCTCGGTCATTAAACAACATATCTATGCAGATTTAAATTTCAAAATAAACAATGATATGATTTAATTAACGATTACTCTGATTTAGCATATTGGTTAGCAGTGTCTATTACCAAACCACTTTCTATATAACAAAGTTATTTCAAATATAATTTTATTTAAAAAAATATATATTTCTATTTCATAAACTTATATTCACGTCATTATAAATTTTTATTATGGAAAAACATATTTTAAAAATACATATAATTTTAAAACAGATTATCTTAGTATATAGTTTTTATAAAATATAATTTTGTATGGTAAAAATTTATAAATATATAAATATTAGTCTATGAAATAAAATATTACAGTTTTTTAAAATAAAATTATACCCTAAATAATTTTATAATATATGGAGTGATATAAGATGGGATACATCATACATGTGATATGATTTGTTAGCACCATCTCGATATATATGTTGAATTGATTAATTAGAAAGAATGAATAAATTTAAAAATAAATCTATCCAAATGGCCGGACAATGTCAGCGGTCAAAGATCTGCCTCACTGTCTCTGTCTCCCACACAATACACACATTCTCTCCTCGTTTCCCTTAAAACATTCCCATAATTTTCATAATTAATTTAGAAGTTGTTATACGTATATAGTAACCTAAAAATATTCAACGTAGTAGAGATTAACCTTAAGAAATATGAATAGCTAGAAGGACGAGATTAGATAAGAAAAGACCATCTTAAATCTTCAAGACATTATGATGTGAAATAAGGTGCTTTGAATGAGCGCTATTTGGGTCGAGAAGGGTTAGTCAGAGCGGGAAAATAACCTTAGAGACATATCTTATACAGTACCATTTATATTTTATCTTTTTGTCCTTGTTTTCGAGCTCCATATTTGTCTCCTTGACTATCATCGGCTTGAGGGGGTTACGACCCCAACCAAAATTAAATTTAATATATATGTTTCTTTTGTCAATAACTTTATTTTAATAGATTATAAGTTTCAATCTGATATTTGAGCAAAAAAAAATGAATATTTGAAGATTTCACGTGTATAAATCATTTCAGACACCATTTATTACTCATATATCTTTTGCTTAACTTCATATCTTCCTACTATAACTAAACCATTTGAGTTGTTCTATTGAAATATTTGACAATTGTGTAATCAATTATTCACTATATATGTTATAGTTCTATGTTATAGTTCTAGTTATACATGTTATAATTCTGGGGTTTCTTTAAATTTACGGAATTTTCGCCGGGTGTGCAAAAGTTTGACAAATTTCGTATGGTACCCTGACATTTGGGGATAACTCGCGTCGTGCCCTCCCAGAGTTAGTTTTAACAAAGGTCACATTTCTCCGCTACTTTTGAATTAAAAAAAAAGAAAGACAGAACGGAGAACGACTGAGAATCAACAGGGAGAGCGAGGAAGCGAACTGAGGGTTGACAGGGAGAAGATGACAGGTGACTGAGGGCGGCGGTGAGGCTGCTAGGGAGTCCTCACTCTAGACATGGCCACGGGTCCGACCCGCCGGGTCGCCAACCCGGGGGGTACGACCCTAACCCTGACCCGAGATTCCCACGGGTCGAATGGTTCGGGTCACCCGCCGGGTCGACGGGTTGGCGGATCGGAGTCCCGGGTCGGCCACGTGGCGTTGGCGGGTGGAAATAGGCCGACCCGCCGGGTCAAGGCCGGGTCGGGTTATTTTTTTGACGTTTTCGTGTTGTTTTGTGAATTTGTGAAATAAGGTTTCGTGTTTAATGGCATCTCTGAGTTATGTGAATTGCGTCTCCAACGTCTTCGATCTTGTTCCTTCCCAAGCAGTGGTTTAAATGGCTATTTTTGGCTGAATTTTGGTACAATACCAACTATCACTCTTCACTGAAAGTGACACCTTATCAGGCTTTGTATGGTCATCCTCCTGGGTTGTTGGGGATAAATTCATTTGTGGGAAGGAACATGGATGCTTCTGTATGGTTTGATCAAAGACAGCATATGCTCACAAGAGTGAGATTCCACCTGCAGCAGGCTCAAGCTAGGATGAAGGTTTTTGCTGATAGACATCGTTCAGATAGGGAATTCAAGGTGGGAGATATGGTCTATCTGAAATTGCAGCCTTACAGGCAGTCTTTCATGGCTATCAGAAAAAATCTTAAGCTCTGTTCCAAGTTCTATGGACCCTTCAAGGTGTTGGCTCGTGTGGGGTCTGTAACATACAAGCTTGAGCTGCCTACTACTGCTGCAATCCACCCAGTTTTCCATGTCTCGCAGCTCAAGCTAAGGGTGGAAAGAAATCATCCTGTATCACAAGCAATGCCAGTAACAGATGAGGAAGGGGACTTGGTGCAGGAACCTGAGGCAATACTGGACAACAGGGTTGCGTACTTGAGCAATGGAGAGCCAGTGTCAGAATGGCTTGTGAAGTGGACCAATCTGGATATAGCAGAGGCTACTTGGGAGCCAGCTGGGCACATCATCCATCAATTTCCTAATTTTCAGCTAAAGCCTTGAGACAAGGCTTTCATAGGGGGGAGCAATGTCATGTAACTACACTAAGGGGTATACAAATGTAAGAGGGAAGGTAGTAGGGGTGACTAGTATAAATAGGGGACCCTATAATGTATAATGGATAGTTTTGATACACATGGAATCTTACCCTCCTACCTCTCTCTCTCTCTCTCTCTCTCTCTCTCTCTCTCTCTCTCTCTCTCCTTCTAACTGATTTTCCCTCTTTCTCCCTTCCTCTACCCATCTGTCTGTTACAACAGACGTCACCACCATCTCCCTCCACTCTCAACACCTCCATATACTACACAATTATTCACGATATATGTTATAGTTCTATGTTATACATGTTATAATTCTGGAGTTTCTTTGAATTTACGGAAATTTCGCGAGGTACCCTTGTGGTATGACAATTTTCACCGGGTGTGTAAAAGTTTGACAAATTTCGTGTGGTACCCTGAAATTTGAGGATAACTCACGTCGTGCCCTCCCAGAGTTAGTTTTAACAGAGGTCACCTTTCTCCGTTACTTTTGAATTAAAAAAAAAAAGAAAGACAGAACGGGAGAACGACTGAAAATCAACAGGGAGAGCGAGGAAGCAAACTGAGGGCTGACAGGGAGAAGATGACAGGTGACTGAGGGCGGCGGTGAGGCTGCTAGGGAGTCTTCACTCTCGTGTTTGGGCATTGCAACTAATGGTTATGAAGGCGATTGAGGGAGGAGAAACCATGCACTGATAGGGAGAAGGGGTCATTCTGCTAGCCGGTCGACAATGTCGAGGCGAGCGGCACCAAGGTGACTATGAAAGTTCAGAAAGAGCGACTAAAAAGGTACTTCTTCCTCTTTATCTTCTTCGAAAATTAGGGTTTGGAATTGGGACTTAAAAGTATTGGAATTGGGGCTTCGAATTGGGGCTTCTTAGTATTGGAATTGGGGTTTGGAATTGGGGCTTATTAGTATTGTGTTTTGAATTGTCAATGCAGCTGATGTTCTTGTTTTTGGTTAATCTCACTGAAGCTGCATTGTCAGAGTAATTACTTGATGCCATGTGTATTTGACAAAGAAAGAAACTTATGATCCAATCCAGAATTAGTTTTCATTTTTGTTTAGAAGGAATCTACAAAACAATGAACTAATCCGCTGAGTAAAATTGAATGAATTGAAATTGCTACTGTTTAAGAGATATATATATAGTTGTAATACAAATTATGCCATATTTTTTTGTGAGATTTTAAGCATTAGGCAAATCAATCAGAATGATCATTGTCAAAGTGTGTTTGAGTGTGGCAATGAAAGAGGATGATTTGTGTTTTACTGAAGGGTATGGTCTAGGTGGCGATGGTCTTGGTAAGCCTGAGAAGCAGAGGGCGAAAATTCTATTTGGAATGCCCACCATAAGGTTTATCTGCTTCACAAGGGAATGGAAGGTTAAAAGGTGAAGTATTTTTTTATTTCGAATGTGTGTTCTTGTTGATCAAAATGTGAAGTATTTTAATTTCCAATTTTTGTTGGATAAGGTTGCAAGGGGGAATGAGAATACTAAGGCTTGTTGAAATCAATTGCAAATCCAGACACTTAATTGTGTACTTTGTGTAACGAACAACGAAATCAATTGCAAATCCAAAAAGTAACTTTGTGAATGTGAATACTAAGGCTTGTTGAAATTCATGAATTATCTTTTTAGTTTGGATCATGTGCAAACTGAGCACAAACCCATATATTTATACCCCAAGGCCTAAGCCCCTAACTTGGATTTGATTTATGTTCATAGCCTTTTCCCTCTGTCTCAGTGGCAAATTTACAAATGGTAGAGTGGTTTGCGTACTCGAATAACAAATTTATCATGTTCATGTGCAAACTGAGCACAAACCCATGTATTTTAAATTTAGCATTTTATGTCCTCTTTCTTGGTGTACAAATACCAAATTAAGGTTCCAAGAGAGCTAGACCTTTTCATCTATAGCCTTGATAAGTGCTACATGCCAACGACATCGGAATATTTACCCCAGTCCATCCAATCCATCTAACCTCGAATTCCTTCCCACCTTTACGAAAACAAGCATAGTGCATTGAGATTTCACTGTAAATGTAAGTTCTAAGATCAAGTCGGTATCATGAACTGAAATAAGGAACAAAAAACATCCACATACCCAGAAGAGCACTAACTAAACCACCAGCACTAATCTCCAATGACCATGAATCTTCACCTCTTCTTACTACAGAAATCGGTAGTCGATTAGAAAGAGCAGAGACAATCTGGAAGCTGAAACCTTGAAAACTAATCGATATATTAGATGAGAGGCTCAAATCTCATAGAGTTCTATTTCATGTTATCTTCAAATCGAGGAAGCAAAATCATTTGAGAGCAAATTTAGGGCTCGAAACACAAAATTGAAGTTATCTACAAACATCCTCCTGGATTTGGTTGATGTTCTTTCTATTTGCAAACACAATTTGCAACTCCAAATTCGAACTTTAGAACCCTAATTTTTTGAAAAGGAGACATGCTTGGCGGCAATGGCACCAGATTGTTCCGGCGGATTGGCGACGCCTCTACCACCCCTTACGGCACCTCTGGCAGGTCCTGCAGTTGCCTTCCCGCTTGCCTCTCTTAGTTGTCGCCTCTCTTGGTTGCCTCTCTGTCATCGGGCTCTTCTTCTCCACCTGCCCGCCTTCCTTATTCACGTCTTTTTTTTTGTAACAGAGAAACCAAACGGAGATGGAAGGGGCTATTAGTTTTAACCAAGCAAGGGCATTGAGCGAATTTCGTATAAAACTTAGGGTACCAGGCGAAATTGATGAATCTTTTGTACACCGTGTGAAAAAGGCAATATCTCAAGGGTACCTAATGAAATTTCCGTTGAATTTATTTAGTTTGTGTTTTGGTATTTTTCTTGTTACTTTTTTTTTAAAAAATAAATATGTTAGAAAATTTCCCTCCCCTGGCCTCCAAAAAGAAGTTTTATGGTTTGCCACTAGTTGTGTATTTGGGTGCTTTTTTTTGGTCGAAAGGAGAGGCGGAGCTCTTCGCGCCTCTAGCCGCGCTTTTATTTATATGAAAAGAAAGGGCTAAGTGTTCCGCAAACGGGGGATAGCCCAACCCCTTACATCGTCCTGCAAATAGTTAAGAGTACTAATAGGAGGTTCAAACAATACAACTAAACCAATGTCATAAAGAAAAGCTAAACTCGCTAAGTGATCCGCGACGCGATTAGCCTCGCGGAACACGTGACGAAACTGGATGTCCTAGTCTCTACTCAGATAGCCTTGGCATTTAATCGCCAAGCTAGCGAGTGGGTGGTAACGCGGGATCTGGTTGCCTAGCATGGCCACTACAGTGCGCGAATCCGTTTCCAGAAACACACGCCTATAGCCACCATCCCAAGCGAGCTTGAGCCCATGAAACACTCCCCACAATTCAGCTTTGGGGACCGTACAGTTGCCCAAGTTCAGCAGAAACCCGCGCTGCCACTCCCCCGCACTATTGCGGATGACACCCGCAGTAGTGGCATGGTCGTCACTCCTGACCGCCCCGCCCGTGTTAATTTTCATCCATCCCTCTACCGGCTTCTCCCAAGCGATTCTAGTTACTTCCTTGCGATTGTTTAGGCCCGCCTTCGTAAGTTTACTCCAGCTCTCCTTGTAGCTTCTGACTTGTTGGATGACAAAGTTCTTTTTGCAGCCATGTCATTGTTTGTTGTTAAACACCTTGTCGTTACGCCATTTCCAAATCCAACAAATGGCACCTGCAAATATATCTCTCCACCACAGATTATTATTGAAAGATGAAGGGTTAGTGATATTACCTCAGAGCCAAGCGGCAAACGGGGTTGTATAGAAGTCCTTGTCCCTCTGATGCGCCAGCAGGTCTATCCATAAGCTTTTCGCCCCCTTACAGTCTCTAAAAAGATGGATCATAGTCTCCTCCTGATTGCCGCATATCGAACACGTCGACGAGACAGCCAAGTGCCTCCTAACTCTCTCGACATTGGTCAACACAGCTCCCTGAGTGCACTTCCAAATAAAGACACGGGCCCGTTCCTGAACATTGAGCTTCCATATTTGCTTGAAGACGCCTTGGTCGATGTCCTTCACATTGTAGTTACCATGAAGCATGTTATAGGCCGAATTCACAGAGTAGTTACCGTTATCCGAGAGCGCCCAGCAAATCTCGTCGTCAGGACCCTCCTTCGCAACTTCAAAGGCCGACAGTTGCAAGGTAATCTCCTTGGGCAACAGACCGTTCAGCTTGTCCCAATCCCAATGGTTGTTCTCGGTCCAATAATCAGCAACCCGCTTTTGATGCTCAACCTGATCAAGCTCCTTATCGGCCGAATGAACGAGCGGAGTCTCGGTGTACCAGTGGTCAACCCAGAAGCGGATGCTTCGGCCATTGCCAACAACCCATTTGAGCCCAAGTCTCACTACCTCATCGGAACCTACCCGGATACTCCTCCAAATGTGCGAAGTGCCAGAAGTAATCGAGGTAGAGCCTCTGATGTACTTGGCGCGGAGCGCTTCCACCCATAGGGCCTTATCATCCGTAAGAAATCTCCAAGCTTGCTTACCAACCAACGCCAGATTCATGTCCCTCATGCAACGAATGCCAAGACCTCCATGATCTTTAGGCTTGCAAATATCCCTCCAAGCAACCATGTGCATTTTCCGAGTGCCCTCGCAATCACCCCACAAAAAGTTCCTGCAAGACTTATCAATCTCCTTAACTACCCCATTGGGAAGGATCATAGTGCCCATAGAGTAGATAGGGATGGAGGTTAGGACAGATCTCGTAAGGGTGGCGCGCCCAGCAAAACTCAAAGTTCTCCTTTTCCAGCCTGCGAGTCTCGCTTTGATCTTCTCCAAGAGGGGCTGGAATTCAACCTTCGAAATTCTTTTGTGCAGCAGTGGCATGCCAAGATAAGTTCCAAGGTATGCAGTCACCTCAATGTCGTTGGCTGATCTCAGCTTGTTCTTCAGTTGAGTATCGACATTAGCAGAAGTATAGATTTTCGATTTCTCCTTACTAACACGTTGGCCCGAAGCTCTGCAAAAGATATCCAGTATCGACATTATGGTCTTCATTTGCTTCTCCGAAGCCTCCGCACAAAGGATAATGTCATCTGCAAAAAGCATGTGGGAGATAGGAGGGCCTCCCCTTGAAAGATGGATGGGCTTCCACACCTTGTCGTCGACAGCTTGGTTAATGCTGTGGCTAAGTCTTTCGATGCATAGGAGAAAGAGGTAGGGCGAGAGCGGATCCCCTTGCCGGACCCCACGTTCAGGCTTGAATCTGCTGGACATCTCCCCATTCCAAAGCACTTGCATTCTAGTGGATCTCACACATTCGGATATCAACTCGATCCAATATCTCGGGAATCCAGCAACTTCGAGAGTCTCTTCTATGAAGTCCCAGTTGAGTCTGTTGTACGCCTTTTCGAGGTCGAGTTTGAGGATCATCCACTTCTTGCCAGACTTTTTCTTTCTCATGGAGTGGACGATCTCTTGAGCCAGAATGATGTTGTCCTGTATCCATCGCCCTGGAATGAAACTCCCTTAGGTCGGCCCTATCAACTTGTTCATCTGAGGCTGCATTCTCATAACAATTATCTTAGAGATCAGCTTATACATAACATTGCAGAGAGCGATTGGTCTAAATTGCTTGATATGCTCGGGCTTGTCCACTTTGGCGAGGTTAACAATCAGTGTGTCATTAAGGCCATGAGGCATTCTTTTCTCAACGAAGAATCGTAGGATCTCGTCCGACATGGAACCTCCAACAATGTCCCAACATTTCTGGTAGAAGACCGGTTGGAATCCGTCAATCCCCGGGGCCTTGAACGGACCCATATCTTTCAAGGCTTTCACGATCTCTTCCTTGGTGCCAGGGGCGTTCAGTTTATCCAAATCCTCTTGCTTGATCTCCGGGAAGCCCGCGCCATTGTTCAATCTGATGGGAGTCGGTTGGGGGTCAGTAGTACTGTAGAGTTCCTTGAAGAACTTCACCGTCAGGCCCTTCATTTTATCATTATCTTCCACCCATCTTCTCTTATCATCAAAGAGCCCATCAACTCTATTTTTCCTCCTCCTAATGGTCGTGGCAAGATGAAAGTAGGAGGTGTTACGATCGCCTTGGCTTAACCAGTTCGCACGAGACTTTTGGAGCCAGAGAGTTTCCTCCCGATCAAGGGTCCTCTCGAGCTCCTCTTGAAGGCTGTTTTCGTAGGCCAGCAGAGTGTCCGAGCTGCTCCGTTGAGGATTTTTCTGGACCTTCTCAATGCTGTCCATGAGGACAGTTTTCCTGTGGAATATGTTTCCAAACACCTCGCGATTCCACGTTAGTAACACATCTTTAAGGGCTGAGAGAGAGGCACTCACCTTGGCCTCAGGACTCCACCATTGCCTAACCAACGATTTGAAATCCAGGTGTTCCATCCAAGCCGCTTCGAATCTGAATGGGCGTTTTTCCTTCTTCTGATCCATCGCCGGTTTGAGCATAGTAAGGAGGGGGTTGTGGTCGGAAGAAAGCCTCGCGAGGTGCCTAACTTTGGCATCCGGCCATCCCACTCTCGCTTCCCTGTTACAAAGCATACGGTCAAGGCGTTTAGAAACACAAGTAAGCGCAGTTTTACCTCTACTCCAAGTGTGTTTAGGACCCGAAAAACCCATATCAATGAGGTCCCGGTTATTGGTGAGATTTCGGAATATGGGGGTGTCTTTATGGAGTCTTCCGTTGCCTCCAGTTCTCTCGTCTATGTCCAGAATGCAGTTGAAATCACCACCCACCAGGAGAGGGCCATTCACAGATTCGATTTTCGCATCCAATTTCTTCCAGAAATCTCTCCTATCCTCCAAAGTAGCCGGAGCATAAGCAGCTATAAGGTTCAGCCCCTTGCGGCCGATTCCCACCTTGACATGAATGAAGTTCTTGTCTGTCTTGATGGTGGCAACGTTCAGCTTGTCGTTGCGCCAAAGGAGCCATACACCTTCCGCTCTACCTGTTGCCTCGACCCAAATGCAATGGTCAAAGCGAAGGGTGGTACAGACCTTGTCCGCCTTTTCACCCGAGACTTTAGCTTCAAAAATGGCAGCCAGATCGACTTTATGTTTCCTGCTCCAATATCTCATAGCTCTACGGAACCCGTCTTTCCCGGCTCCGTTGCAATTCCAAAAGATGCAATTCATGATGAAACCTGCAAAAGAGAACATATAAAGACAGTTAGAGGTTGCAGCCATCTGCTGCCGAGCTCTCAACAACCGATGAAACCATGGTTTGCTTCCCTTTCTTTTCCGAGTTGCTGTCGCACCCACTCCCATTCTTCCAATTGCTGTTCATTTCTTGGACTTGCTTATCTGGTGGGTCCTTCTCTCCCTCTTGGACAATCTGACCGGTCCCAACTGACTTGTGTGTGATCAGCTCCTCGGCGTTGTCCGATCTTATCTTGAGCCTATCGCCATCTTTGGTCCCATGATCCAGCGTCATCACAATGCTTTCCGTGTGCCTTCTTCTCTTACCGTTTTCGTTGTGCTCCATCTCTTCGGGTTTCTCCATAGACATCCAAGCTTTCTTTCTAGCTAAACTTCTATTCTTGTTTCTCTTTTTATTCGCAACTGCTCTCCCCTCATCCTTTTTGCCATTCTCTTCGCTTGTGAAAACCATTTGAACCACCTTGATAGGAGCTTTCCCATCATCAACCTCTGTCCGTTGTTTGAGTCTATTTCCATTTTCTTCCACTTTTTGCTTCCCTTTCGTATCCATTTTCACATGGCTAGTAGTAGTCTCTTCATTTGTGACTTCTTCCTCAGTTGACAGCGCTTGGAATTGGTTTTCAGTATAAATGTTCTTCTTATGGTGTCCTTGGTTGTTGATCCTTCCTTTATTGCCACTCCCCTACGCGAGTTTAGTTCTGATTTGGCCAGGTTTATTGTTGATCCTTGTTTGCTGAGGTTTTTCCTGATATTTGCTTCTACCCATAGATGTTTTCCTATTAACAAGCATGGAAGGCCCGAATCGATACTCGTTTCTTTGGCTAGATTGCCCCTTATCAGCCTGCTTCTCATCCTCCCTACTCTTCTCAAAGGTATCCTCGGTTTCCATCGAACCCACATTCCCATTGGGTCCCTTCGATTGCATTTCCCCATCCTGTTTATTGGCTTCTTTATTATTAGGAGTGAATGGGCAGTGGGAGGCGTAGTGCCCATAATGACCACAGCTAAAGCAGATTGTTTGCAAACCTTCGTACTCGATCGGACATCTCTTTCCGTTTATAGTGATCGCTCTCTTAAGAGGTTTGCCTAGATCGATTTCCACACATGTCCTAGCGAACCTTCCTTTGTTCCTACGCATCGTTATTGGATCAACCATGACCGGTTTGCCCACTCCGGCTGCCATGTTCCAGAGGATCCTCTCTTCGTACCATTGCATTGGCACGTCTGTTATTCTAATCCATATCGGGGCTGATGTTATCGCCTATGATGAAGAGAACTCTGGTGTCCATCGCTTAATAATCAGACATCTCCCAAACACAGCCCACGGACCCCCTGTTAGCACATTAATGAGGTCTCCTTCATTCTCGAACTTCGCCATGAAGAATCCATTAGGGAGATCGACTATTTGCATCTTATCTCCATACCTCCATAGTTCCCTCTACTTCCTTTCCATCACAGGGAATGCAATAGGAAACCCAAGGACTTTGAAGACCACAACCTTCCTCCATGCCTCTTCTAAGAGAGTGGCGATCTCTTTGGCAACAACTATCACTGGATCTCCCTCAGGGCCGTCCGGGAAGGTGGTAGTGATCTTCCCTTCCCATTCGCAAGCGTCAAGGAGCCCCTTGGAAACTCGGCTACTACCGTTGCTATCAGCGACGTCCTTCCATGAGCGTCGATTCGCTTGTTGATCGTCGGTTGCTGTTGTAACAGGCATGCCTGTGGTTGTACCATCGCATCCCTTGCTAGTCCCGACGGTGAAAGTTTTCGGTGTTCCTTCTGGCAGAGTTGCGGACGGATTTGCCTCTTCGATTTGCATATCCGATTGCCCCTCCTTGCCTCCTTCCTGAGCAGCATGTGGCGTCCCAACCGCGACCGCCACATCGACATCCATCTCCGGTGCCGGACAGACCGTCCCCCCGGCGTCGGCAGTAGTGCGTTGACTTTTCGTATCAATCTTCAGTACAGATCGCCTTGATCGCCTTACAACCCTAATTATAGATCGCCTTGATCTCTCCCAAAGTTTTAGAAGTAATGTGATGGAGATTTCTCGTTTCTTTATTTGGGTGCTAATATATACATGTTCTGTCTTTTTACTTAACTCTTGGGCATTTGAAAATATCTTTTTATAATGTAGTCAGACAAAAGAGTGCATATAACTTGACCTTTCGGACTCTATCGTAAATGAGATTGATTGTAGATGTTATTGCTCTATTTATGAATTATTTCTTTTATAAGATTATTTTTGTTCAGCATTTAATTGTTTTGCAATCTATCTATATTATTTAATTATGATGCACACTGTGTCATATCCTCCCTAAACTTAGGCAAGTGCGGTCCTAGTTTTACCTCGATCGGTGTACCCGCCTTTTTCCCTCTACCAACTCGATCACCAAGCAATGCATAAATCTCTCCTAGTTATAGTGTTATTTAAAATTTTGTTACATATATTATATACTAATATAACGATTTTTCTAATTTATATTATTTAAAAAAAATTATAGGCCACTATATATAGAGATATTTTTTTAATATAGTAACAATTTGTTTTGTATCACATAAATTTAGTAAGAGATTACAATTTTTAAGATATTTATTCAAGAACATAGATTAATTATTAACACATACGTATACAATCTATTTTGTATTTTTCTTAATTAGTTGTAACTATTTCAGGAGATGAGGAATAGGAGGAATGAAATAATTAAGATGGAAAGCTCGTGAGGAGTTAGATTTTGGGTTCGATCTTTATCTCCGTCTATTTCATTGGATAAAATTTTAATGTTTGCCTTATTTTTTTTTTGTTAGTGGGTCGAATAAATTGGTGCAAACCGATTTACCTAATATATAACTCTTATCGGTTGGGTCACATGTCCAAGATTTGCCGCCATAGGTTTTTCTCACCATTAAAAAAAAGAAGGAAGTCAAAGCATGGGAGGAGTTTTAGGCCATTAGATGGCGGAGCCGGTCAAGGTGTGGAGGTGGTCAAATTCTTTTTTTTTTTCGTTAAATTCCTTTTCACACAAATATGTATAGTAGTAAATATAATTTCGGATTGTCTAATTATTTGAGTGGGACATGAATTTTAAAATATATTAATCATAATATAATTATTTTATATTTTATTTTAGTTTATGTAGGTGTTTGATCATAAAAATAATTAATTTAAACAAAATTAAGATAAATTAATAATTAAAATAAGTATATTATAATATATACATTTTGGAATTTAAAGACGTTCCTGATTGAGGCATAAGTTAAATATTTTTATTGAAAAATTACTTAAATATTAATTATATTAATAAATTTAATAGAATCTTCACAAAATTGAAAATCCATCAATATTTTTTCTTTATTATATATTGTTCTTTTTACTTTTTACTTTTTTATTAAGAAAATTTCTATTAATCAAATTCGGATTCTTTAAACGGCGGTGGTTTAACCGTGTAAGAAATGATTAAGTCACACGTTTGGTCGATAGAATTTTAAAATTATAAGAAATTGTAACATTGGAGTGGGCCAAATTATATACGGATTTGATTAGGTTAGTATATAAGCTCAATCAATTAATGTCTTCAAGCTTACATATAAATAGCTCCATCAATACACCAATCACCTCTTACTCTTACTCTAGTGATAAAGGAAAGATATTCCTTACAAGAGGTCAAGAGTTCAAAGCATAATAATTAGTGGGTGCTTAAGTTTTCATTGACTTGAGTAAGCCTGTTTAAACTAATATATTATCATACAGTAATTTATAGAAAGTTATCATAACTCATAATCTATCTACATATTTTATTGAATTGATAAAAAAATATAAATAAAAACTATTTCATAGTCATACTTACCAAAAATATTAATATATGATGTTATTTTATATATCTATATTATTTTTGGTAGAATGCATTATTTATATTTGAATTAATTTTTATTTTATATTTTCTGCATATTTTGATCGTTATTAGTTTAATTCTCACATACATTATAATCTAGATTTATTGGTTTTAACATATGTTCGATAGATTTTTAATAAATAATAAATATAATTTTAAAATATTATATTAATATATTTTTTTGGATACGTGACGGAACACTCACTAGTTAGTACATCATTGAGATTGAAATTTTCTCTTATATTATTCCCTCCGTTCGGCAAAACATGTCATTTTACTGTTCACGCACGCGTGCGTGAATAGTACATGACATGTTTTACCGAACGGAGGAAGTATATGTCTATTTTAAATTCCAATGGACGAGTAAATGAAGAACTTTATTTTCACGTTAAATTATAGATCCGTTTTCTAATATGAAAAAATAAATCATATTGTCTGGATATTTAATTACACCATTCTTTATATATATATATATATTTTTTCCATTTACATATACATAGTTTTTGATCGGAACCTACTCGATATTTGTTATCAGGATTTATGATTTCCACGTTGTTAGCAAAATAATGATCAACAAATTTGTGGAACTTTATACTTGTAAGTGTGTACATAATGACTTATTAAAAACACTTTAAATTAAGCATGTGGAGATCTTGAGGGCTAGAAGAAAAACGAGAAAAAATAAATTATGTATCTTTTAAAAATAATTTTTATTAATTTTAGATATAAAATATAATAAAAGGAATTACTTTAAGGTTGATACGCCGTGTCGGTCTCTTGACCTTCCTTTGGTCTTCATTAACTTTCACTCTACTAGCTAGTCTTATTTGTCGGGATCACTGGTACTTGGGTCGTCTTTTTATTTGTTGTCTATTTGCTTGATTTCTAGTTAGGGGCGGAGGGAGAGGGGGTGACTCAAGGCCCCCTCGATCTGGCTCGGGGAAAATGTATCTTTTTTGTAATTTTTTATAATATAAGGGTTAAAAAAGTTAAAAAGGGTAATAAATAAAAAATAATCCTTAGCTTAGTTGATAGGGAATGGGAATTTAAATTATGAGGTCTTGAGTTTAAATTCTTTTATAGCTTCATTTTATGGGATTTTTTTTCTCTTAACTTTTTAACATAAAATATCTATTTAAATCACATATTTAACGTGTTTTCTACTATATTTTTTTTGCAAAATATTGTATCTCACATATATATTTATTCAAAAAAAATCTGACAATAAAATCAAGCCCCCTCTCGATTTTTTTTCTGGCTCCGCCCCTACTTCAATTCTAGTTGTATCATGATGGGTAACTCATCCGTCGTTTCTTTCGGTCTCTCGATTCAATTTAAGGCTTTTGAGATTTCGAATTATTATATTGATAAAAAAATTTAAAAAACCATCCATTGCTTAAAAGTCAACCTAGCGGATAAAATTGATGACAAGGATTACCCACGTACGTACGTACCCACAAGGCTACAAGTGCAACGTACCCAAAAGTTCTTTCACATATATTCATATATTCTAATAAATCTTTATATGCTTTCGTGTTTAATTAAAGAAATTGATTGTGTGTTTCACTTTCTAATCCCTTAATTTGTTGGAAGTGTTTGAAAAAGACTCAAAATCCCAAACCTCCTTTAAAGAGATGTAAATCTGAAGAAGCAAAACGCCAACCAAGAACTATCACTTAACTACCACGTTGTCTCATCATATATATGTAGATGCACCTCTTTCAAAGGATGAACTCGTTAACACGGATTTCCAAATTGGGAAAGAAAATTAATAATTTGCAAGTTAAGTTCCTATGCACAACTTGAAATTTGAAAGTAATTAACTTAAACATATGTAGATTTAGTGATGAAAATGGTCGGATTATGAACGATCACTGACGGATCCATCATTTTATTTAGGGTTATTTAGGAGGGTTCAAAAATTCTTTAATTTTTTTTAAAAAATATATTGAATAAAAACCTTAAATTTGTGAGTATTTTTTTAGGAAAAAAAATTAAAAAAAAAAGGAAAATTATCATTTTTTATATATGTAAAAGATTTTTTAGTAATAGAAAATTTAGAGAAGCAAAAATTATATATAAAAAATGAAGCTAAAGAGATTAATACCCATGATTTTAAAGTAATAAATATAATGTTTATCCCTAAATTAATTAGTAAAAATTACCAAACAAAAAACACAAAAAAATATCGGTTTTTCTTTCGACTAAGTGGGTTTCAACCAACCCAACCCCCCAGATTCGTGTTGTGATGTGTGGATGATTGTCCCACATCGAAAAATACAGAACCTCGGGCCTTGCATATAAGTCAGTGGGTTACTCCTCCTATTGCCAATTGGTTTTAGGATGGAACCTCGCTGGTCTTGTGTGCTCGGCTTGGGTGTGCATGATGCGCTCTGACATGTGGACCCCCCACGTTATATGGCCCACCGGGATTCATCATTCAGTAGAAAAATAGAGTTATACCATCGATCACCACCTTATTTACTCAGCTATATCTATATATAAACTAGTAGTCTAGAAATTTGGCGGGTGATTGATAGATTGGTTGAGCCTGTAGTGAGATATCTTCATCTGTATTCACCACTCGTTCAATATTTTCGTCATATCGAATTTTCATTCATATATTTGAATCTTATAAGCGAATGGATCGAATAAATGTTGTAAATGGAGCCGAAACTTCACTTAGAACTTGCATATGTACTTATATATGTCGCTTGTTTTTTCAGATTTCGTGAATTGAGAGATTAGAGAGAATGTGAGAGAGAACTCAACCGAATCGAAACTTTCATTGAAGAATCAAGAAGCTGTTACAGAGAGAGCAACAAAAAAACGAAAACTGTTGAACCAGGAGGAAGGAGGAAGAATATATATAGGATGATGATCACGTGCTTGTCACGTGAATCATTAATTCGTTATATTCCCAAACCCAGTTTACATAAATACAAAAATAAAATAGAACAAAACCCGGTTTACATAAAATCGAAACCTATACACTAACATCCCCCCTCAAACTGGAGGTGGAGCACTCAGATGCATCCCCAGTTTGTTCAGAAGATCCTTGTGATGGTGTGCTGGTAGAATCTTGGTAAGAACATCTGCCAATTGATTCTGGGTAGGTAGGTATGTAAGCTATAGCAACCCATCCATTTGGCTATTTGGATTGTTGACTTGTTGTCGCAATGCAGTGTCACAGGAGCTAGATTTGATTACCCAAGCTCTTGTAAAACATTCACCAGCCATGTCACCTCTGCTGCAGCTTGGCTCATGGATCTGTACTCGGCTTCAGAGGAGCTCCTGGACACTGTTGCTTGTTTCTTTGACTTCCAAGTGATTGGATTAGCACCATACTGTACTACATATCCAGTTACAGACTTCCTTGAGATTGGACATGAAGCCCAGTCAGAGTCTGAAAAAGCTTGTAACTTAATTGAATCTCCTTTCTGTAACTTGATTCCATAATGCATTGTGCCCTTCACATATCTCAGCAAGTGATTCAAAGCAGCTTGATGACTCTTATCTGGGTGTTGAAGAAATTGACTTAAAACCTGCACATAAAATGAGATATCTGGACGTGTGTTTGTCAAGTAACTCAATTTTCCCACGATGCTTCTGTATGCAGTAGGATCAGATATCAAATTGTCTTTATCAAAAGCATAAAGTTTAAAATTCAAAGGCAAAGGTGTAACACAAGCTCTCTGATCAGCTATGTCAGCTTCATTTATGATCTCTTGACAGAACTTCCTCTGACTTAGTATCAAGGATCTGTTGGAATGAATCACTTCTATACCCAAGAAGTAATTCAATTTTCCTAGGTCCTTAATACTAAACAGATCATGTAAATGAGACTTCAATCCTGTGATCTGATCAACATCTGAACCTGTAACAATGATGTCATCTACATAAACTGCCACAATTGTTAGATGACCTTTATAGTGAGAAATAAACAAAGATGGATCATATTTTGACTGAACAAATTTAAACTCAATCAAAGTAGAATATAGTTTGTTGAACCACTGCCTAGATGCTTGCTTTAGCCCATATAATGATTTTTTCAGTAAGCAAACTTTGCTGTCAGGATTTGGTACTCCCTGAGGCATAGTCATGTATACTTCCTCATGTAAGTCACCATGTAAGAAAGCATTATTAACATCTAATTGATAAACATCCCAACCTTTATTAAGAGCAAGAGATAGAATGATTCTTACTATGGACATTTTCACTACAGGTGAAAATGTTTCATCATAATCTATACCATATTGCTGAGTAAATCCCTTTGCTACCAATCTGGCTTTAAACCTTTCAACAGAACCATCAGCTTTCAACTTGATCTTATAAACCCACTTGCATCCTATAGCTTTCTTTCCTGCAGGAAGATCAGTCAAGACCCAAGTCTTGTTAGCCTGTAATGCATCTATTTCTTTGTCCATAGCTTCAATCCATTTTGGATTCTTTGAAGCTTTGGCAAAGGTCTTAGGTTCTGTTAAATCAGATGAACCATTGACAGATGCTGAATTACATTTAAAAGTAGAATTATTAATAGAAAGAAAAGAATCTTTAAAACCAGACATTAAAGGAAATAACTCAGAGTTATAACCAAAATTACAAACATAATCTTGTAAGTGAGCTGGTTGCTTGTGAACTCTTGATGACCTTCTTACTGTCATCAACTCTTCATCACTGGAATTTGTATGATGGACCCCTAAATGGTTATCTGATACACCATTATCAGATTCATTTTCAAACATGTTATGACCAGTATTTTCCTCAATAATCTCACTGTTAGGAAGAAAAATAGATTCAGGACTATCCATCATAACATTTGGAAGAGGGATTCCTTTATCAAAATTTATCTTATGCAGAGGAAATTGTAACTCATGAAATTGAACATTTCTTGAAATAAAAATCTTATGAGATTTTAAATCAATAACTTTGTATCCTTTAGTACCATGAGGATACCCAACAAATATACAAGGTGAGCTCCTAGGATCAAACTTGGACCTGCCACACTTGTTAGTTGTAACAAAACATAGACATCCAAATGATCTTAATAAACTATAGTCAGGAGTCCTATGAAATAACATATCATAAGGAGTCCTAAAATGAATAGATGACAGAGGAAACCTGTTGATCAAATAGGTTGCAGTCAATATACATTCTCCCCAATACTGAACAGGGAGATGAGATTGAAATAGGAGAGCTCGAGCTGTCTCTAAAAGGTGTTTATGCTTTCTTTCAACCACACCATTTTGCTGTGGTGTATGAGCACAAGTTGTCTGATGTATTATACCTTGATCCAAATAAAATTTCTGAGCTTCATTGCTACAAAACTCCATGCCATTATCAGATCTGATAATCTTAACTTTTGCATCAAATTGAGTAAACACAAATGACACAAAGACTTTAAGTATAGAAAACATATTAGTTTTGGCAGCAACAAGATGAGTCCATGTTTCCCTAGAGAAATCATCCACAATAGTTAAAAAATATCTGAATCCATTATGAGTTGGCACCTTATATGGCCTCCATATATCAACATGTATCAATTCAAAACAAGCAACAGATTTTATTGAACTAGTAGGAAAAGAAGATCTATGCTGTCTGGCTTTAGGACAAACCTGACAGACATGATGCTTCTTAGATTTTACAAGTTCATTTAGAAACTGAAAATGAAACATTTGATCAAATGGGACATGCCCAAGTCTACAGTGCCAAAGTTCTAAAGAGGATGCACATGCACTATTACATTTTACAGATTCATGATTCACAGCAACAGATAAAGCATCAGGAGAAGCATGAATATCATTTTTGTCCTTCAGAGATGTGAGATACAACCCTTTTGACACTTCACCAAGCACCTGTGGCTTGTTCATTGAAGGGCCCTGTACCAAACATTGAGAAGGAGTAAACAACATGTATGTGTTTAAGTCATTCACAAATTTTCTGACAGACAGAAGATTATAAGCAAATTCAGGAACATGAAGAACATCATGTAATACAATCTGATTCTTTAGTTTTATAGCTCCAGTATGACAGATCTTAGATTGTTGACCATTAGGGATAGTAATATACCTAGGCATAGTAAAAGGCTTATATGAATCAAACATAGACAGATTAGGACAGATGTGATGAGTAGCACCACTGTCTATAACCCAGCTATAATCAACACCTACCATACTTAGACAAAAAATGTTACCTGCCACCATGTTATTATCCTCTCCATTACTCTGCTTACTCAGAAAATCATACTGTCCTTTTGTCAATGAATGAGCCGTTTCTTGATCATCACTTTCAACCACCACATTTGAGGCAAATTTCTTAGATTTCTCCCCTTTAAAATTGGGAGGATACCCATGGATTTTAAAACATCTACTCATCGAATGACCAGACACTTTGCAATGCTCACAGAAATAGTTTCCTTTCCCTTTAGATCCATTCTGAGATACTTGATTGCCTTGATTGCCTTTCTGTCCATTATTCTTGTTGTACTGATTGCCAAACTGACCATTAGAATTAGACTGATTTCTTGATCTTTGAAAAGCATTGAATGTTGCAGTACTGTCACCAAGAGAACTGGGATTGTTCAATCCTCTTTGACCCTCTTCATCAAGAATCATCCTATACACATCAGCAATATTTGGTGTTGGCTTCATTACCAAGATGCTAGTCCTAACACCATTGTATGCATCAGGCAATCCAACAAGAAACTGCATCACTTGCAGCTTAGCAAAAGATTTAGAGATTGGATTTGGAGTGCCACATGAAGTACACACAGGGGATTCAATCAAATCCATGTACTCATCCCAAAGTTTCTTGAACTTTGTAAAATATGAAGTCACCGAAGAACCATTTAGAGAAATGTTGAACATATCCTTCTGTACCTGATACAAACGAGTGCTGTTTGGAGACCCAAATCGCATCTTTAATTCGTCCCAAACATCTTGCACAGTTCTGAAAACACCAGGGACACTGCAATATCTTTTTCCACCGAATGTAACAGCCAAGCCACCACCATCCCATTACACCGTCTCCATTGGGCATATCTTGTTGATGTTTCTGGAGGAATCTGGAAACTCCTATCCACGAGAGCGATTTTGTTTTTCGCAACCAAGGACACTTCCACAGCGCGCCTCCAGTGGTTGTAATTAGCATCATTCAACAGCTGCGTTGATAAGTTGTAACTTGGATGATCAAAATGATGCAGAAACAAGACGTCACTGGCATCAATCTGATTTGGATCTTGACCATCCATGGTGATTCAAGATTTCAGATTTTGCGGAGAAATTGAGAAAAAAATTTAGTACTGACAGAGACAAACAAACAGAGAATCACGCGAGCTACAGAAGCTCTGATACCATTTCAGATTTCGTGAATTGAGAGATTAGAGAGAATGTGAGAGAGAACTCAACCGAATCGAAACTTTCATTGAAGAATCAAGAAGCTGTTACAGAGAGAGCAACAGAAAAACGAAAACTGTTGAACCAGGAGGAAGGAGGAAGAATATATATAGGATGATGATCACGTGCTTGTCACGTGAATCATTAATCCGTTATATTCCCAAACCCAGTTTACATAAAATTGAAACCTATACACTAACATGTTTAGGCTTTGAGGCTTGATAAAAGAAAATTTTAGTTTTCTTTGATGTTATATTTAAATAATTAAGTGGTAGTTTGTGATAGAGAGAGAGAGAGCACAAATGTGGAAAACGTGAATACGTGATGATATGTAATAAGTACTAGTTGACATTAGTAGCTAGTCAAGTTAAGTATGAGGTTTCTTGTACACGTGTATATATTCATGTAAAGATTAGTTGTACACTTGTACACAAAGTCAAAAGGTTGGCCAACGTACCAAATCAGCACATACCCCTCCCCCGTCCAAAACGAGTCGAGTTCGACTCGAGCCTAAATTTGAATTCGAATTTAAAAATTAATGTGCTCATAAAATTAGTTATTTTATTTATAATTTTTTTAAAAAAAAGGTTTAGAGGTTATAAGCATTAAAGATTTAAAGCATATAATATCTTGTGAACTAAATTAGATACTTATTTGTGTGTGATTAGATATTTTTTCCGCCAAATCTGGATATTTGAGAGGATTGAGAACGTGGATGTATGAGCGTACATTGTATTGTCACATTTTGGACGAAAGTTGTATGTAGGGTTAATTTTTTTAAAATAATTTTAAAAAAAAAGATCTTACTTTTAATTTTAAAGCGGTTAATTTTTTTTTTCGGATTAATTACTTGTACGACATATAAACCGCACGGAAGATTCGTAGCACGTAGATAAAGTATAAAGGTTTGGGTTAGTAAATGAGTTACCCATAAACGTATAAAACCCGTACGGAATATCATTGGATTAGTAGGAATTTTTTTCCCCCCAAAGTTGGATTTCATTAAAGGGAGGAGGAGAATTTAGAATTGGAATGGGTTTATATATTGAGATATTATACAAACCACAATTTTATCCACATAAAAATTAAAAGAAGCTTACACTTTTTTTTTATTGCAATTTCTTAGAGCACCAAAGAGAACTACAAATTTTATATGTATATTGTTTTGTATTTGCTATTTATTGACATATTGTTTCATGAATATCAATCATAATGTCTATAAAGATAACAGTTATCAACATTTTTTCTATGGACAAATTATAATTAAGAATTAAAGTATTTGTTACTTAAATTACATGAATCTTCGATTGAATCATACAAAATAGGATTTGTATTAAGTTTATTTTATTTTTAAATTATAAGAATGATATATATATATACAAAATTTTAAGTTATTATATAAGAGATTCATTATATGTCTTTTATATTTTAATATTTTATTTTCTTTTCAAATCAATAAAAAATCCAACCCTGATTCAATATAATACTACCTTCATATGACATTTAAGTTTTGTGATCGGTATATTTGACAAGTAGGTTATTTTTTTTATTTATTCCCCTTGTTCATTTTTTTTCAATAATTTGTAATGGATTTAAAAAGATTAAAATTATTTTTTAGACTCTAAACTAGATTAATATAAAATATCCAAAAACGTTTACTCTTATTGCGATCTATATAATTGAGTTGTACTTTGACCTTAAGTATGAAAATCAGCTCCATACATATCTCTTAGTCAAGCAAGCAAAAAGTTAAGTATCATTAGTGTCTTTTTTATTTCCCTTTTGAAAATAAGATGGGAAATTTATTTATATTTTTTCTAACGTGTGCTACATTAAAAATTCAAAAAATGAAAACAAAATTTAGTTTCAATAATTAACCATGAATATTAATGCAACTTAGAATTCTTTCTTTTGTTTTTTTTTAATCCTAACGTAGAGGATAAATATCTTCTTTTGGATTTTCTAATTTGACCCAAATTAGAAAATTAATTCGGTTCATGTGAGGATAATACCAGTGTTCATTTGTTATTATAAATTCCATTCTCCTATAATCAACCAATCTTTTTTTCTTAATGAAATGCAAAAATGATTTTTTTTCAACCAATTAAATTAAATAAGTCACTAGAAAGTATAATAAATTATGTATATGTATATATATCTAGCCCCTAAAATAAAATAAAATAAAATAAAAATAAAAATAAAATGAGGATAACATGCAGCTTGTCCCCTATAAAATCCCAAGACACCCCTTCCAATCTCCATACACCCAAACCCAACATTTCTGCACATCTCTTTCCCACACAACTCTCTCTGTCTCCCTCTCCCTCTCTCTCTCTACCTGTTGTGCAGACACACCTCCAATTAATTTGATCGATCGATCGATCAACAATGCCTGAGGCTCCAAATGAAACACATCTTGTCCCTCATCAGGATAACAACAACATGACGTCGGAGCCTCTTGAGTTCCTTGAGCACGTCACCTCCAATGCCGACGTCATCCAGCGTCAGGTCCTCTCCGACATCCTCTCCCGCAACGCCCACGTCGAGTACCTCCGGCGCCACCCCCTCCTCGGCCGCACCGACCCTTCCTCCTTTAAGACTTCCCTCCCCGTCATCACCTACGAAGACATCTCCCACGACATCTCCCGTATCGCCAACGGCGACTCCTCCCCCATCCTCTCCTCCTCCCCCATCTCCGAATTCCTCACCAGGTATATATATATATATATATATATATATATATATATATATATATATATATATATATATTTGTAACTTGTGTTTAATTTAATGTATCGAATTCAATTTTAATTAATTTGATGATCGATGGAACAGTTCGGGGACTTCGGGGGGAGAGCGGAAGCTGATGCCGACGATCGCGGAGGAGATGGACAGGAGGACATTGCTGTACAGCCTCCTGATGCCGGTGATGAGCCAATACGTTCCGGGCTTGGAGAAGGGTAAAGGGATGTACTTCCTCTTTGTTAAATCGGAGGCTAAGACGCCTTCGGGCTTACCGGCCCGGCCCGTTCTCACCTCTTATTACAAGAGCTCCCACTTTAGGGAGAGGCCGTTCGACCCGTACACCAATTACACCAGCCCCAACGCGGCCATCCTCTGCCCGGATTCCTACCAGAGCATGTACTCGCAGATGCTCTGTGGCCTCGTCCAGCTCACCGAGGTCCTCCGCGTCGGCGCCGTCTTTGCGTCGGGCTTTATCCGTGCCATCAAATTCCTCGAGAAACATTGGCCCGACCTCTCCCGCGACATCCGGGCCGGGTCAATCGGCCCAGAGATCACCGACCCATCTGTCCGGGCCGCAGTCGGGCGGGTCCTGGCCCGACCCGACCCGGCACTCGCTGACCTCATCGAGGAGGAGTGCAGGAAGGAGTCGTGGCAAGGTATCATCAGGCGCCTGTGGCCCAACACCAAGTACGTCGACGTAATCGTGACAGGGACGATGTCGCAGTACATCCCGACATTGGACTTCTACAGCGACGGCCTGCCGTTGGTGTGCACCATGTACGCCTCCTCCGAATGTTACTTCGGAGTCAATCTGAACCCACTTTGTAAGCCGAGCGAGGTGGCGTACACTCTCATTCCCACCATGGCCTACTTCGAGTTCTTGCCCGTCGCTAGGGATGGCGTCGTTAATGTGTCTACGTGTCTCTCCGAGAAGGAGCGCCAAGAGCTCGTCGACCTCGTCGATGTCAAGTTCGGCCATGAGTACGAGCTAATCATCACCACCTATTCAGGTAACTTATAATAACGGCTTTTTTTTCGCTACATTTATTTTAGCAAACCGTTATTGTGTACCTAAGTTTATCGTTACAACAGGGTTGTACCGATACAGAGTAGGCGACGTTTTAAGAGTGGCGGGTTTCAAGAACAAGGCCCCGCAGTTCAACTTCGTGTGCCGGAAAAACGTCGTGCTGAGCATCGACTCCGACAAGACCGATGAGGTGGAGCTGCAGGCGGCAGTGAAGAACGCCGAGGCCCAACTACAACCGTACGGGGCGACACTGATGGAGTACACGAGCCACGCCGACACGACGACCATCCCGGGGCACTACGTGCTCTACTGGGAGCTATCCCAGGTGGGGGCTGCCCCATTGCCCGCGGCAGCGCTGGAGGGGTGCTGCCTCGCTGTGGAAGAGTCGTTGAACAGCGTGTACAGGCAGGGGCGGGCCGCGGATAAGTCGATCGGGCCCCTTGAGATAAGGGTGGTGGAGACCGGGACGTTCGATAAGTTGATGGACTACGCCATCAGCCTCGGGGCGTCGATCAATCAGTACAAGACGCCGAGGTGCGTCAAGTTCGAGCCGATCGTCGAGCTGCTCGACGCGCGGGTGACGGGGAGCTACTTCAGCCCCAAGTGCCCGAAGTGGGCGCCCGGCCATAAGCAGTGGTGTGGGAATGGGGTGTGAACAAGGGCAGCTGATTAAGGAGTGATTAGTGTTAATTAATTAATTAATTACCTTGATGTAGTTATAAATAATAATTAATTATATTAATGAATTAACGTCATTAGAGCGCACCCTTGTTAGGTTTGACCCCACTTGCACGTGTACGTCCCCGGACTTTGAATATGTAATTTGTTAATTTAATAGATATTGGCCGCTTAATCTTCGTTGTTAATTTAAATAACCTTTTTACATCTATTTGGGGAATTTCCTTCTGTGACCACAAATTTTACAAATTATCTGCAGTATTAAAATTAAAATTAAATATTAAGAATAAATCAAAATTAAATATATGTAAGATTTTTCATAACAAAAAAAATAATAATAAAATGATCGGATTTTGTGTAAGAAAATGTATATAAAAAATTTGCTTTTAACCAAGTCAAACTAATACATAATGTGTATAAAGTGTTTTCCCAAATAGTTTAAAATAAAATTATTATATATATATATATTTAAAATCAAAATTTAAAATTTTCAATATTACAACATCCAATCTTTTACAAAAACCTCATGATTATAACGCAAAATTTGTCAAACCTTACATAAAATTTGCAAAAGAAGGTGGTCACTAAAAGGAAATTGTCTAATCTACTTCTTACTTTAATTTTACATTTAGGAGTTAAGCCTCTACTTCTTACTTTAATTTTACATTTAGGAGTTAAGCGATGATTATAATATAATGAAATCAAAACTATTTGATAAGTTGGGTGTACGTGGAACTACATGTCGGAGTATATATATTGATTATTAGACACTAAAATCATGATTTATCTGGTAACGTAAAAGATAAACCTAAAAATGAAGGTTTCGTGATACCTTATTACCTTGTTGTAATTGCATAGACTTTCAAATTTACACGGTTGAAGTTAGAAGGGAAGTACTATAAAAGAATGTAGATAGACATGTGTAGTTGAGAAGATATAAATAATGCACATTTTATATGCATATATAGGAAAGGGGAAGTGGGTGCATAAAAGAAGGCATATAATAAGGCAATTGAACTCTCTAATCGCGGGATCCTTCCTTATTTGAGTAAGACATCAGATCTCTTCCACTGCAGTGTCCGAGTTGATACTCTTATTTTAAAATAAATTTCAAATTCTCTAAAATCCACTTTCTAGTACGACTAATTTGCAAGTTTGTAGCTTTTAAGCTTCAATTATAGACAAGACTCTTACTGTTTTAAAAAATCCTTTCAAGACCGTCTAAATCCTTGTCTAAATCTTTAATCGATCTCACCCCGTTGTCAAGGCTATTAAAGTCACCAAAATCCGTCTATACCACATAGATACGCCATGAAATCCTCCTAGATCCACCTAAATCATTGACCTTCTCCTACTGTCAAGTATTTACCAAGCGTTTTTTAAAACATTGATTACGGATATTTCAAAAGCGATTCTTAATTATTTTATTTCTGATAGTAAAACTTTTATATCGATTTAGTCCTCTTATCTTCAACTCCCATCTACTCTTGACCCATTTTCACACTTTACTCTTCTCATGGATAAATTCCCGATATACATTAAGGGCACATTTGTTTTTAGAAGAGATAGTGGAAAATGAAGACTCCACCTTGATTGTAAGACCTTGAGAGCTAACCTGCAGGATTGCTAAAGGATGATGAAAGACAAAATAAGAGCATGGTTTCAATTCAAGACCTTGAAATCATGATCTAAATATTTGTTCTAAATATCTGTTTTAAATTTCTGCACGTTTTATGTTATATATTCTTAATGATCTAAAGTGTAGAAAATTATTTAAAGTCAAATGTTTGGGCCATACTTATTTTGATATGGGCCAAAATATTGGGCCACTTGTTTTTGGGCCGTTTGAGTTTATCCTATAGTGTCTAACGATTATACCTTGAGCTGTTCTAGAAGATTGCGTCTTTTAAAGATATGGAAAGAAGAGATTTGAAGTTTCAAATCTTAAACGGCTCTTGGCTCCTCTATTCTAGGATGAAGAACGGTTATATATTTTGAAGAGCTTGAAGATGATCGACACACTGAGCACTGCAACAGCGATCAAAAGCCTTCATTCACAGTTTCTCTCGTTTGTTGTTATCATAGAACTGCACTTGTTTATTTTTTGAGGGTTGAGGGAAACACTAGAGCATATTGTACAAGTCATTTGTTTTACACTAAAGAGTATCTCATACTCAAAACAAAGCACATAATGGTGTGTGGTGAGGGCATTTATTTCACTTGTAAGGTTGAGTCACTAGGATATATAGAAGCAGTGAGGCTTTGTATAGAAGAAGGGAAGTTCTTCTAGGATATTCTAGGGCTCTAAGGGAAGTGAAATAAAGTGCATTTGAATCCTACGGGTTGTGGAACCCTAGGCGGGGATGTAGGTTAAGTTCATGCCGAACCTCGTTAACAATTCGTGCGTTCTTTTATTCCGCTTTTAACTTTATATTGTGTTTTTCAACTGTCAAGTTTTGATACTCATATCAAGACCTTGACATACAGGTTTGAAAAGATTGGTTAAGTTTTGATTTGCGAAAATCGTGCATACTCTATTCATCCCCCCTCCCCCTAGTATTATTCATTGCCTATTAGACTCTCCAGAAAAGAAAGAAATTAAATTTTACATAGAAAATATATATGATTATTTAAGAACACAGTAGAAGAGATAATAGAAATACTCTAGAAGGCGGGGAGTGAATAGAGTATGAAAACTTTTCGCAAACTTTCTGCAGAACAAACTTCAAGGCCTTGGAATGGACTTCAAGATCTTGATCCGGATGTCAAGGTCTTGAAATGGATCTCAAGATCTTGACCAATCTTAGAAACCTGTTTAGCTGTATGAAAACAAACTGTTAAATGTAAAGTGTAGAAATTAAAACACAATGAACACGGGAATTGTTAATGAAGTTCGGCTCTAAACCAGCCTACGTCTCCACCTAGGGTTATCCAACTCGTAGGATTCAAACAACTATTATTTCAATTTCTTGAGTCCTAGATACAACTTAGAAGAACTTCCTCTCATTTAACACCTTGTAGCCTTACCCACTACTTATCTAGTTAACTCACAATCTAGTGAAATAATAACCCCTTAACACCGAAGTGTAGATACGTTTGAGTATAAGGATACTCTTAGTATAACGGGGATTGACTTATCCTATATCACTCGTGATTCTTTTCTCACAACTTAAGATAGTGCAATTACAACAAGAAGATAAAGAAAACAAATAGATCGGTTGGATGATGCTTGAATGCAGTGAAAATCGCTCTTGCTTGCAGATGAATCCTTAGGTTGTTTTGAATCTTTGCTGAGCGTCTCCATATATAGTGCTGATAAAAGATATGTAGCCGTTTGATCTTCCTTGAGATTAGCTTGAATCTGGCCGGTTTCTATTTGAATTTAATCCTCAATATCTTGCAGGCTGTTGTAACAAATCTTTCAGCCGTTCTGAATTCAAATCAAGATTTCTTTCTCCACAGAAATCGACAACCCCTTATTCTGTAACAAATCTCACAAAACAAGATATATCCAAAAAAAGAATATCTAACAAAATAAATTAATTCAAAATAGATTTGAATAAATCTAAATCTAAGATTCGGTTAAAACAAATAAGCAATGTTCTAAAAGGCGCTAGGCGGCCGCTAGGCGGCGGGTGACTGCCTAGCGCCTAGGCGGCTAGGCGGGTGCCTAGGCGGCGCCTAGGCGGACTTAGAACAAACTTGATTATTTCCCCATCTTTTAACGTATAACACATGTCAATGATTCATATAGTGTAATAGTAATCCATAATATCACTCATAAACCCAAATTTGCGGTGCTTAACTAACATTTAAGTAAATAAACGCAAAAGTATGCGTCCGACTAACGACTCTAAAACTCCTAAAATTCAAAACCATAGGTTTGACTCAAAAGCAAATATATCTCGACTTGGGGGATAAAAAACCCTAATTTGACTAATTACATGCCCAAAAGCTAAAATTAAATAATCGTCGGGCTAGGCGGGGCTAGGCGGCGTCTAGGCGGGTCTAGGCGGTGCCTAGGCAGATTTCCGCCTAGAGGGCCGCCTAGGCTTAAAAATTCCTAGGTCCCATTCCGCCTAGCGCCTAGGCGACGCCTAGGCGCGATTTTTAGAACACTGCAAATAAGTAAAAACTGGATAAGGAATTTTAAAAAAGTGTAACAACTTTTTGAATTCAGTAAACATTTAATTGCACAAAGAATATTCCGAAAGCCCATAATTAATCAAACTAAACAGAACATATCGATTTAAGATTTGTATGAAATGCTACTTTTCATACTTTGACTTTCATCATACCTGCAAATATATATTATATTATTTCATCAAGGTGGAGTTATCAATTACTCCATCCGTTCGACAAAACATGTCATTTTAGCTTCTTTTACAAGTTTTAAGGTCATTAACAAATGTATAATTTATCCTCAATTATTACCCTCTTTTTTTACTTTATCGAAAACTACAACTAATAAACCATTAATCATGTCAAGGACATTTTTGTAAAGTGAAGTGCAAAATACCTACAATGACAAGTTTTTTTGAACAAAAATAACACTCTAAAATGACATGTTTTATCGAACGGAGGGATTATCATTTTTTTTGCCTAAAGGAGGGATCCAAAGGGGACTCTTTATTTATTTATTTTTTTTGATAAGGTAAAAATTCGGCTGGCCAAAACCTAGCCGATCGCATCCTGCTGGATGAGGTCTAACAGACCTGGATGTGTTTCAAGTGCATGCCCCTACAAAGAGCGGCTAAGGTGTGCAACCTTATCAGCCACTCTGTTCCCAAAGGGGACTCTTTATGTTTTGAGTTATACATATGCATGTAATTTTTTTGGTAAAGATATATGCATGTAATTTGTTAGTGCAAAGTGGGACATTTGTTAATGAGTCATGCGACACTAACATTTAAATAAAAGGTCAACACATAATAAAAATGATACTTTGCAGCAACAAAGGAGGATTTTGCGTTGATGATCAAAGTGGGACATTTGGGCAGATTTTGGAAACAATAATTCACGCGCGTGTTGATAAGACAAGTTAGGTACAACCAAACCGAGTGTTCAAAGTACTTGCAACTCTATAACTTAAAAATTGATTAAGATATATGAGAGCTTATATATATATATTTACATTGATATGATGTAAGTGTTTTCTTTCCTGGGTCAGGGCCACACATTATAAGATTTCCATGGCATGATCTTTGCTAAAGCCTAAAGGTACGGTAAATACACTCTATTTAACTCACCTTTACAATGTAATTATTATGTTTTATACGGAGTAAATAAATGTCTTGAAAAGAAAAAATTAAAGTCAGTTTTGAGTTTGTTAGAAAGAGCGGGAAAGTCGGTTGTAATAGCTTGAGCTTTCTCGATAAGCTGATCTCATACAGACACGGAACCAGAATTATAATCTTGGATATGTTCTCCCCTCAATACTCTTTATCAATTGTGTCAACCAAGCAACATAATCATGTTTTCTTTCTCTCCTCTTTCTATGTTATTCGCTCTGTTATACCTTCTCTAAACTCTCAAACACCTAAATTCTAAACTTCCAAACACAAGATCTCACGATATGAAATGGTATCAGAGCTTTAGCCTCGAAATCTTGATATATTCTATGTGAAATTCGCTAAATAATCCCCATTATGGAGCGGTGGGACCCACGACCCTCATCCCAGGATGTGAAGAATCCGGGATATGAGGGGGACCGCTACGTCCCGGATGGTCCCAAGTGTCCATTGACCTTACGAAACCATAACCTGAGCTCCGAATCTTTGACCACCTCACTCTGATAGTGGTTTTCCAAGTAGCTCGACTAATTCCCAAACGGCAAGTCATTTATAGACTAGACAAGATAATCGAGATAGCATTAGGTGAGACAATGGATAGGAAGGAAATGAGTCGACAATACAAAGAACACAATCTGAAGAGTGAAGTATAATCTATACAAATCGAAATTAATACCACCACACACCTTTAACTCTTTATCATTTCTCTCACCTCACCTCACCTCACCCTTGTCACTAGGCCACGAGTGCTTCAATCCGATAGCATCGGTAAGAAAGATAGAAACGATAAAATTGTGGGGGTATGAGATTATATGTGTGTAATTAGTTACAGGTTGTTACATATGCAGTTAGGAGATAGAGTTAAATGTTAACCATAGTTAAGGAGGTGTATATATACTGGTAAGGATGTAAGTCAGGGAAATAAGAAATACAGAAAATTTTCCAAACTCTCTTCTGATCATCAATGGCGGGAAACTTCTAGATCTGGTTTTAGATCTCGAAGGTGAACATCAGCTGAGCTTGCTGAGTGTTCATATGGTATCAGAGCCACTACGGTTGCTAGAAATCGTTTGAACGAAGACAGTACGATGGCAGACAATGTGAATCTGGAGGATGGAGCACCTGAATCTTCAACGGCGAATCGAGGTGGTCGGAGTTTTGGAGCGAATCAGGCAGATCCACTGTTTCTCTCTAACTCTGATCATCCTGGAATGTAGCTCGTAGCTGCGCAATTTACTGGTCGAAACTTCCATAGCTGGACTAGAGCTGTGAGGATGGCTCTTGGAGCAAAAATGAAGCTAGGCTTCATCAATGGCAAGGTGGAGAAACCGAGTGAGATTGATGATGATTATGATCGGTGGCTGCGCTGTGATTTCATGGTGACTTCGTGGATCATTAACTCCATGAAGCCAGATCTGGCTGAGCACTTCGTTTATGTGAATTCTGCGAAGGAGCTCTGGGAAGAGATTAATGAGAGATTTGCAGAGGCAAATGCTCCGTTAATCTATCAGCTGAAGAAAGAGATCAGCGAGATCAAACAGGAGAATCTCTCGGTGTCGGAGTACTTTGGAAAGCGGAAAAAGGCATGGGACAAGTTGCAGGAGATTGAACTGTTTCCGATCTGTAGGTGTGGAGGTTTGAAGATGTGTTCATGCGCAATTCTGAAGAAATTGCTAGACAGAGAGGCTGTTACCAAGCTTATGCAGTTTCTCATGGGACTTTCTGATGTCTATGAAGGGATTCGTAGTAATATTCTGGCTATGGAGCCACTGTCGTCGGTCAATCGAGCATTTCACATGGTGATACAGGTTGAACGACAGAAAAGAATTACTGGTGCTACTTTACCTGCACATGAAGTTCTAGCTGCAAGAACTTTTAGAAACACAGGTGCGAGATCTGGATCTAGCAACTTTGGAAATGTTAATGCTGGCAAAGGAAGCTCTGGTTCATTTGTTGCTGGTCAGTCTTCTGCTTCTGGCAATTCAACATGGAAAGGATCTGATCAGAAGAAAGATTACAAGAAAGCGAAGATGGAGTTGCTGTGTAACTACTGCAAGGAACGTGGACATGTCAAGGAGACGTGCTTCAAATTGGTAGGGTTTCCAGACTGGTACAATGGCCCAAAACGACCTCAAGAGGGAAAGATTGTGGCAAATGTTCAAGATATGGTTGTTGAAGACACTCCGCTGGCTGGAGATGAGTCTGTCAATGGTAGCACTGATATGAGGCTTGTTAATGCTGTGGTTGCTGAGGTTTTAAAGGCCATGAAAGGTAAAGGTGTGGCTGACATGGAGGTTCCAGGTGCTAGCTCGGTCAGTTTCGCAAGTATGATATCACATTCCTCTTCAGTTCATAGTGATGATAACAGATCCACTGCTTGGATTGTGGACTCAGGAGCTTCAGATCACATAGCGTGTGACAGGGAGATGTTTGATGATCTGCATCTTCTTGCTAAGCCTATTGTGATTGGATTTCCTGATGGATTGACACAATCCGTGCAGTACTCTGGCAACATCAGAATGAGTGATAGAATTTATCTTCGAAATGTGTTGTTTATGCCGAAGTTCAAATATAACCTGATGTCTGTTTCTAAGCTGATGGATGATGGAGGTTTTACGTTTGTGTTTTCAAAACAAAAATGTTGGCTGCAGGACACTTTAACTAAGGATCTGATAGAAGTTGGAACACGTGTTGGTGGGATCTACAAGTTTGAAGGTTTCAAATGTCTGCCTGCACAGTTTACTGGCATAAACAGAGTTTCAAGTCATGAAGGTCTTCCTCATGATCGGTTAGCTGCTTCTATTAATAAAGACATTTCAATAAGTTTGTTACATGCTCGATTAGGACATGTTTCTGTTTCAAAGATGAAGAGATTGAGTGGTGCTCATGGAGCAGATTTGAATCTGTTTGATTGTGAAGTATGTCATTTGTCTAAGTTTCACAAACTTCCATTTGCTAGAAGTGTTTCCATTGCTTCACAACCTTTTCAGCTTGTGCATCTGGATGTGTGGGGACCATATGGTGTGTCTTCATTGTGTGGGGCAAGATACTTCCTCACTGTGGTTGATGACCACTCTCGTTCCACTTGGACTTTCCTTTTACGTGATAAGGGACAAGTGGGACTGACCATTTCCAAGTTTTTGGCCTTTGTAAAGACACAGTTTGGGACTGTTGTCAAGTGCATAAGGTCAGACAATGGTTCTGAATTTGTCAACAAATATGTGGGGGAGTTGCTGGGTTCACAAGGCATTCTGCACCAGAGGTCAGTACCTTATGTTCCACAGCAAAATGGGAGAGTAGAGCGCAAGCATAGGCATGTTATAGAGACAGCAAGGGCTATAAGGATTAATGTTGGTCTACCCATGAGGTTCTGGGGAGAGTGTATTATTGGGGCTACCTTTCTCATCAACTTGCTTCCTTCCTCAGTGCTTAAGTGAAAATCACCTTATGAGGTTCTTTTCCACAAGCCTCCTGATTACTCTTCATTAAGAGTTATTGGGTGTTTGTGCTTTGCACATATTCCTAAGGTCCAACGAACTAAATTAGATGCTGCAGGGAGGAAGTGTTTGTTCTTGGGATATCCTCCAGGCATCAAGGCATACAAGCTGTATGACCTGGAGACTCACAAGGTGTTTGTGAGCATAGATGTAGTATTCAAGGAAGAGTGTTTTCCTTTTAAGAGCATGAAGATAGATACACCAGAGGTTGTTGAAGTTCAGATGCCTCGGGTGTTATTTGGGGAAGAAAGGGATTTTCAATCTAGGGAGTTGAGGGTGAATGAAGGACATACCAACTCTAAGAATGATAATTTGGGCAATGAGATAGATACCACTGGGCTTAGTTCAAGTCCAAGTCCCTCCATTGCTCATGATTCTGTCTCTTCAGAAGAGCATTCAAGTTCTTCTGTCAGAGAGTCACAAGGGAACCCAGCTCCATTGCCTTTAACTAGACATTCTAGGAGGATCTCAAGACCTGTGAGATTTCAAGACTTTGTGTGCAAGGGTCTTCCTAACAGAGCAGGAGTTGATGATGATTTATCCCCTGTGTTTGCAGTAGTGAATCCTCAAGATCTGGGGATGTACTCACAGGATTATGTGCATTCCCTATACAATGTTCTTAGTATTGTGGAGCCTACTTCGTTTTCTCAAGCTTCAAAGGTTCATGAGTGGCAAGTTGCAATGAAACAAGAGCTAGATGCTCTTGAGCGCAACAATACTTGGGAGGTTACAGAATTGCCAGTTGGGAACAGGGCAATTGGTTGTAAGTGGATATATAAGATCAAGTTTCGAGCAGATGGTCAGATTGAGAGATATAAGGCACGACTGGTTGCTAAGGGATTTAATCAAGTGAAAGATAGAGACTACAAAGAGACCTTCTCTCCAGTTGCAAAATTTGCAACAGTTAGGATACTATTGGCTATGGCATCTGTTAAGAAATGGGAGTTACACCAGTTGGATGTTAATAACGCATTCCTTCATGGTTACTTGGATGAGGAGGTTTACATGTCTTCTCCTCCAGGTTATGACAGAGCTACAGGGGGTCAAGTTTGCAAGCTTAAAAGGTCGATTTATGGGCTTAAGTAGGCAAGTCGACAGTGGAACATGGAGATCACTAGGCACTTGGTCTCTTTGGGATTTTGTCAGTCTAAGCATGACTATTCCTTGTTCTGTAGAGAGCTGGGTTCTTCATTCACAGTGGCCTTGATATATGTGGATGACATGCTATTGACTGGCAATGATATCAGCTTCATCACCTCTGTCAAGAGGTCTCTGAATCAGGCTTTCACGATCAAAGATTTGGGTACTGCTAGATATTTTTTAGGCATGGAGATTTCTAGATCTGAGTCAGGGATTCTTCTCAATCAAAGGAAATATGTTCTGGATTTGCTATCTAATGCATCTATGTTGAATTGCAAGCCAGCAAAATTCCCTATGCAAAGAAATCATCATCTGTCATCTCATGATGGTGAGGTTCTGGAAGATCCTGAGTTCTATAGGAGGTTGGTGGGGCGCTTATTGTTTTTAACCATGACTCGCCCGGACATTGTGTATACGGTACAGCAGCTTACTCAGTTTATGTCCCTACCAAGAGCTCCCCATCTCCGAGCTGCTCTGTTTCTCTTGAGATACCTTAAGAGCACTATTCACAGTTCTTTATTTTACCCCAGTTCAAGTCAGTTGGATGTTAGAGCTTATTCAGATGCGGATTGGGGATCTTGTCGTGACAGCAACAGGTCACTCACTGGTTACTGTGTCTTTCTGGGTGATTGCTTAGTTTCCTGGAAGACTAAGAAACAGAAGACTGTGTCTAAGTCTTCAACTGAAAGCGAATACAGGAGTATGTCGCACACAGGCAGTGAGATAGTGTGGATTACTGGGATTTTGAGGGATTTAAAGGTTGATCTCTCCATTCCTATTCCTTTATGTTGCGATAACAAGTTGGCATTACAGCTTGCTATCAATCCTGTTTATCATGAACGCACGAAACATCTTCGGGTTGACTGTCACTATATTCGAGACTTGGTGCTTGAAGGGTTGATATCTACTGTGTTTGTGCCCACTGAGCTGCAAATTGCGGATGTTTTTACCAAACCTTTGGGTGCTCAGCAACATTTTTTGTTATGCTGCAAGCTGGGCTTAGTGTTTCATTACACACGTCCACCTTGAGGGGGGGGATATGGGATTATATGTGTGTAATTAGTTACAGGTTGTTACATATGCAGTTAGGAGATAGAGTTAGATGTTAACCATAGTTAAGGAGGTGTATATATACTGGTAAGGATATAAGTCAGGGAAATAAGAAATACAGAAAATTTTTCAAACTCTCTTCTGATCATCAATGGCGGGAAACTTCTAGATCTGATTTTAGATCTCGAAGGTGAACATCAGCTGAGCTTGCTGAGTGTTTATAGGGGTCAATCCATAAGGCCCATATTGCAGTGACATCGCCCCACGTGGGCTTCCACAACACTAGTCCATTTCTAGACAAATGTATGCCCAATCTTAATATTCAACCATTAATGCGTTAATGTTTTATTTCATCCTATCACGATTAACATTCATATGATCAATGTGACAAATTGTTATATTATAGATTATCTATAATACCCTCCTTATAACTTTTTTTTGCCATGCTCAATAACGATGATCAAGTTTATCACTTGGATACTCGAGTGAAATAAATAATGGGCTTCTTGGGCTTTAAGTTTTTGGGCCCAGCTTGAGTTTTATTAGGCTTAAAAAAAAGGAGGCTGAGTTTGGAAAATGATCAAATAAGTATGAGCGACTCCCTCCAAAGTCCAACCTATACAAGTATATAGTATGTTAGTATGTTGCATTGTTCCCTTCCTTTTTTCATACATTTTTCTTTTGCATCATTTTATGAAGTGAATCCGTGGGTCCGATAATGCAACAATCCGATCCGGGTATAACCAGGTGGTGGGAGAACCCAGCATCAGGGTATGTCAAGTTTAACTCCGAAGCCTCCATTTCTAAAACGTTCGGGTCGAGTATTGGGTTTGTAGGCGGCGACGAGGAGGGAGCCTTCCTTCTTGCTGGACAAAGGGAGATAGCACATACGGATAGCGTTGAGATTGTGGAAGCCGAGGGAGTTTGTTTGATGCACCGGATACATATTGAATCAGACTGCTTGCCGCTAGTGTCCAAGCTTCAAAATGGTTATCGGTTATCGAGGGAGGGATACTCTACAACAACTCTTCTTATATATCTACTTTTTTCATCTATTATTATTTGGTCCCTTGTGGTACTTGGCTGATCTTGAATATGTTTTTCATCGAGTCAGTTAGTTAAATGTCATGACTTTTTACTCAAGTGTTGAATTGCAGGTTATTATAGGTAGACCCGAGCATGGGTCGGTCAGACGGGCTTGAGTCGGTCCTTGACCAAATTTTCAGCTCATTACGCCGAGCCAGGCTTGGGCCAGACCCGGTATTTAATTTAGGCCTAGTGCTTTGTCCAAGCCCGCCCTCATTGTCGAGACAGGCCGCTCAGCAGGCCTAGCATCTCAAATTCGTTTTTACATCTAAGTGGTCGGTGCAATGGGGTGCCAATTCAGGCTTCTTCCTACCTAATTTGAAAGACGCACAAGCATCATTTAATACTAGATCTAAGAATTAATGTGCAAGTAATCAATAATCATTAATTCTCATTCTATAAAAGCATTCAACTGACAGAGATGTAGAAAATTAATTCATGCCACATAGAGTATTACAATCCACCGTTGAAGGAGTTTCGAAGTTACATAACTAGTAGCCTTGCACTTACTTGACATTCGAACATAACATCGTGGCACCAAAAAAATATTACTGCGTGATATAAGAATATTTACCCATGTCACATAGGTTTCTGATAAGCATTAATTTTTGAGAAGCAAAGCATTTTCATGGATAAGTGTAGTTTTGATTTTTTATTTTATACTTTGAACATCATTATCCTCTTTCAATAAAACATACATTGAAATATACATAAATATATATAAAATTTCTGCCCCGGTTTTTAATACCATAACGCCATTCACATTGCTTGGAAATGGTTTTTTTGTTCACCAAATTTTAAAGAGAGCTTGGGATTAAATTCTTGCCCCATTTTGGTTGCAAATGGTGGAAGAGAGATGAAACCGAAAATCCTTCATTATAAAAATATGTTACAATCCTTTCTTAAATTTATAGTTACTATGCACTTAGATTTTTTTTTTATTATGATAAACATTTATCTTTTTATTTTTCAAATTGTTACAAAATTAGTGGTTGATTTGTTCATAGCTAATACGTAGTATATGATATCAAAATTTATGATTACTTTAAAACTTCCATATAATTTTTTTTACTATTTTAATATTCAGCTTTTAATATAAATAAATAAATATGACTAATATATAATAGAGTAGTAATTACTACCTCCGTTCGGCAAAACTTGTCGTTTACTATTCACGCACGCTTTTTTAGAATGATAAAAACTATACTATAAAATATTCATTTTTTTACAAAAAAAATTTAACAAGTTTGTACTTATTAATAATAACTTCGAAATTGTTAAAAAAATTATTAAAAAAACTAGATATTTTATATAGTTTTTATCTCCTAAAAAAGCGTGCGTAAATAGTAAAACGTCAAGTTTTACCGAACGGATGTAGTATAAATTAATTTATTAAGAAACGGGTAAAATTATAAAAACTAGTTATTACTATTATAATTAACGTCGTTGTCCCACTAATCTGTGGTATGAAATTGAACGAAACACAAAGGTATTGTTGAAGGTTATACAAGCTGAGAGACACTAGGCTACACTATTTTAGGTATAATTGGTTATAAAATTTTATTAGGCTGGGCCTCAATCCGGATCATCTACTCCCCTCGGTGTTTCCTACGGTGCAACACAAAATTATTTTAGGTATAAATAAACATTAAAAAATATTTTTAAAATATTTTTAAAATATTTTTAGATTCTATACCCTTATATTAATATGTTTATAAAATTTTATTACGAAAATTCATGTTTTAAAAATATAGATAATTAAAATATCGATTCTTATAGAAAATAATTTTTATTATTTTTTAAAATATGATTTTTTATAATAAAATTTTATAAACATGTTAATATAAAAATATAGAATCTAAAAATATAATTTTTTATTTTTTTTCAATATTTATTTATATCTGATAAAATTTTGTGTTGCACCGAAGGGAGTACTAGAGTGAGTAGGAGATCCGGTCTAGGCCTAGCATATTAATTAAACGGAAAAAAAATAATAAAATAAAATTGTCCCTCTATAAAATCCCAACACACCCCTCCCAATCTCCATACTCTAAAACCAAACATACATTTCTGCATCTTCTCTGTCTCCCTCCCTCTCTCTCTCTACCTGTTGTGCAGATCGACACACCTCCAATTAATTTGATCGATCCATCGATCAACAATGCCTGAGGCTCCAAATGAAACACATCTTCATCTTGTCCTTCATCAGGATAACAACAACGCGCCTCTTGAGTTCCTCCACCACGTTACCTCCAATGCCGACGTCATCCAGCGTCAGGTCCTCTCCGACATCCTCTCCCGCAACGCCCACGTCGAGTACCTCCGGCGCCACCCCCTCCTCGGCCGCACCGACCCTTCCTCCTTTAAGACTTCCCTCCCCGTCATCACCTACGAAGATATCTCCCACGATATCTCTCGCATCGCCAACGGTGACTCCTCCCCCATCCTTACCTCCTCCCCCATCTCCGAATTCCTCACCAGGTATATATTATATTATATACTGAGTTTGTTATTGTTGTTGTATATATATATTTCTATAACTTGTGTTGATCGATGTAACAGTTCGGGTACATCGGGAGGAGAGCGGAAGCTGATGCCGACGATCGCGGAGGAGATGGACAGGAGGACATTGCTGTACAGCCTCCTGATGCCGGTGATGAGCCAATACGTTCCGGGCTTGGAGAAGGGTAAAGGGATGTACTTCCTCTTTGTTAAATCGGAGGCTAAGACGCCTTCGGGCTTGCCGGCCCGGCCCGTTCTCACCTCTTATTACAAGAGCTCCCACTTTAGGGAGAGGTCGTTCGACCCGTACACCAATTACACCAGCCCCAACGAGGCCATCCTCTGCCCGGACTCCTACCAGAGCATGTACTCGCAGATGCTCTGCGGCCTCGTTCAGCGCACCGAGGTCCTCCGCGTTGGCGCCGTCTTCGCGTCGGGCTTCATCCGGGCCATCAAATTCCTCGAAAAACACTGGCCCGACCTCTGCCGTGACATCCGGGCCGGGTCCATCGGCCAAGAGATCACCGACCCATCCGTCCGGGCTGCGATCGGGCGGGTACTGGCCCGGCCCGACCCGGCGCTCGCTGACATCATAGAGGAAGAGTGCAGGAAAGTGTCGTGGCAAGGGATCATCACCCGCCTGTGGCCCAACACCAAGTACGTCGACGTAATCGTGACAGGGACGATGTCGCAGTATATCCCGACATTGGACTTCTACAGCGACGGCCTGCCGTTAGTGTGCACCATGTACGCCTCTTCCGAGTGTTACTTCGGAATCAATCTGAACCCTCTTTGTAAGCCCAGCGAGGTGGCGTACACTCTCATTCCCACCATGGCCTACTTCGAGTTCTTGCCCGTCCCTAGGGATGGCATCGTTAACATGTCTAAGTCGCTCTCCGAGAATGAGCGCCAAGAGCTCGTCGACCTCGTCGACGTCAAGCTTGGCCACGAGTACGAGCTAATCATTACCACCTATTCAGGTAATTACTTGTAATAACTGCTTATGTTTCGCTACATTTATATTTACCAACCGTTACTATGTGTACCTAAGTTTAATTATCGTTACAATAGGGTTATACCGATACAGAGTAGGCGACGTACTAAGAGTGGCGGGTTTGAAGAACAAGGCGCCGCAGTTCAACTTCGTGTGCCGAAAAAATGTCGTGCTGAGCATCGACTCCGACAAGACCGATGAGGTGGAGCTGCAGGCGGCGGTGAAGAACGCCGAGGCCCATCTGCAGCCGTACGGGGCGACACTGATGGAGTACACGAGCCACGCCGACACGAAGACTATCCCGGGGCACTACGTGCTTTACTGGGAGCTATCCCAGGTGGGGGCCGTCCCATTACCGGCGGCGGCGCTGGAGGGGTGCTGCCTCGCCGTGGAGGAATCGTTGAACAGCGTGTACAGGCAGGGGCGGGCCGCGGACAAGTCGATCGGGCCCCTTGAGATAAGGGTGGTGGAGGCCGGGACGTTCGATAAGTTGATGGACTACGCCATCAGCCTTGGGGCGTCGATCAATCAGTACAAGACGCCGAGGTGCGTCAAGTTCGAGCCGATCGTCGAGCTGCTCGACGCGCGGGTGACGGCGAGCTACTTCAGCCCCAAGTGCCCGAAGTGGGCGCCCGGCCAAGAGCAGTGGTGTGGGAATGGGGTGAACAAGGGCAGCTGATTAAGGGGTGATTAGTGTTAATTAACTAATTAATTACCTTGATGTAGTTATAAATAATAACTAATTATATTAATGAACGTCGTTAAGTGTACGCCCGGACTTTGAGCTTAAGTTATATTCAAGACTTTTACTACGGACAATTCAAGAGTGGTTCTTAAATAACCATCTTATTTTTTTACCATACATCCTTCTCTCAAACTCTTTGCTCGGCTTCCCTTCTCTCAAACTCTTTGCTCGTCTTGTAACGATACTCCGAAACTCCATTTCATAGCGGTTTTACATTTTTTTTATATAAAGAAACACCGAAACTCAGGAAAAACACCTTAGAAACGTTTCTAAGAGGTCAAAAACTTTGACCATTTTGTTGACTAGAAAAGTCAGAAACCTTGACCGTTTTCACTTGGTCAGAAACGTTTCTACCTTTCCAGGTGACGTTTCCACTAATTTTATATTTAATTGAAAAAAATATAAAAAAAAAATAAACTCTAAATCTTGTTTCCCTTCCTCTCGTTTCCCTCTAGCATTAGTGATATGACTTATTATTGCATTTTCGTGTATGACTTAGTGATATGTTTATTACTCTTATTTAAACATTATATTTAAATGAACATATATATAATTCATATGAAAGCCTGACTCGGACCAATGATTGGGGGTCGTGTGCACGGGCGCACATGCGCAAGTAGCCGAGCACACAAGCCGAGTGATTCCATTCTAAAACCAATTGGCCGGCAATAGGAATAGTCCACCAACTCATATACTAGGAATTGTTATGTTCAATTTTCGATGTGAGACACTTTTTGGTCTCATTCATAACTCTCAACAATTCATGTTGTCGTTTCCTCTGCATTTTTCGTTTCCTATAAAATTTGGACTATCGTTTCCCCGTTTTCGTTTTCCTTCCGATTTTCGTTTCTGTTTCCGTGTAACATAGCTTGTGGAATGGGTAAATTTCCGATATAGACATTAAGATTCTTTATGTTTGAGTTGTACTTGTAATTTGTTAGTGCATGTGAGTCATGCAACACTAACATTTATATAAAAGGTCAACACATAAAAATGATATAATTGCAGCAACAAAGGAGGATTTTGCATTGATGATCAAAGTGGGACATTTGGGCAGATTTTGGAAACAATAATTCACGCGCGTGTTGATAAGACAAGTTAGGTACAACCAAACCAAGTGTTCAAAGTACTTGCAACTCTATAACTTAAAAATTGACATGATATATAAATTTACATTGATATGATGCAAGTGTTTTTTTTTTTCCCGGGTCAGGGCCACACATATATAAGATCTCCATGGCATGATCTTGCTAAAGCCTAAAGATACGGTAAATCCACTATTTAAATCACCTTTACACAATGTAATTATGTAATTTTATAAATAAATGTCTTGAAATCATCACTAAATTCAGTATATCCGATCAGCCCAACAACTAGATTGTATCAACGTTCCAACAAAAATATGTACGTGCATGCATCAACGCTCAGGGTAAATGTATTAAAAATGGATAAATTTTAGCGGACGATGTCACCGTGATTGGAGGCGATCGAACTCATTTTGGGAAAAAAAGGTATTAGTAGCTTATATGTCATAGAAGGGTTACAATTTTGAAAATGATAATACTCATTGGACATACGAAAATATGAAATTCAGAGTCATGTGATAAGTCAAAGTCCTGAAAAACTAACTAACGAAATACCACATTTAGAAGCATATTTACTCCGTAATTTAGAGGGAGGAAAATGGAATTGTGACGTTGGTAGCATGAGTAGAGAAACCGGCGATATTTTGGTAGGAAAATTAACACCTCATATAACAAAACTATCTATAGATGATAGGGGTCAGAATTATTAAAAGCATAAGCGATAAGCCAATAACTTAGGCTCATCTTTTTTTCTCATCTAAATTTTGCTTTTATTGGATCGGGCTAGAGTGACCTCACCCGATCCAAGAAAAATGAGTGCATCATACGAACGAGATCAATATAGGAGAGATGACAGATCGGAAACATATATAAATAGATGATGGTACACTGGTGACAATGACACATTGGCACAATGACACCACCTTCGAAACAAAAGCTTTGTCCCCTCTTTGCAACGAGATCTCTCATTGCACCTTTAGCTTAATTCGTCCCAACCCAACTATTGTATTTCTTTTGATAAATAAAGAACGGTCATCCAAAATTCGAACCGAAAACTTTTAGGTACTACCCACAAATTCTTTTCAATTGAACTATTCTAGAATGGTTCCCGACTATGCTATTTCATACATCATTTCTATCTGCGATAGACAATCTCTGTAAAATAAGGATCGAATTCCCCCATATGACGTTTTCCATTACCTTTATCCAAACAATGCCTTGCATTTTCAATATTTTACTCTCTTTTTTCATGGTGATTAATTTATTTTTTTGATGTGTTATACTATACTTTTTCAATATATATTTTTTCATGGTGATTTATTTTAATTATCGTTGCAGGTTTGTGAATCGATTGATGATCACTCGGTATTCGATGATCTGTTTGCGTCCCAGTTGATGCTACTTAAAAAAGTATAGGAGTTCGACGTATTGAATTATCTGATGGCTTGAGTTGAGAGGCTGAAACATCAGTTACAAACTATAACCATTAGTACCAAAAATAAAAGTTACAAACTAACCTCTTATACCTGAGAATGGGCTGGGCCGGGCCTCTGATATTTTAGCGGCCCATTGTACCGGACCGGGTTTGGGCCAGGCCCGGTTTTTGGGCATACTACCTTGTCCAAGCCCGTCCATGTTGGCGGGCCGGGCCGCCCACCGGGCCTAGCAGGCTTTTTTCTAAGAAAGGATTCGAAATGGGGAACCCTACCCGATAGCATTTGGTTATGTAACTAAATTTTCCTTTTAGATAATATCCAAGAAGCAAAGTCAATTGAAGACATAACACGTATAAATCTATAATTTTTTTATATATATTTTATGGATTTTCTTTGTATATATATACCACAATATCGATTCTTTGTTCAATCAAGAAATAATTCAAAAGACTACACAATCAATATACATACACACTATACATACAACGAATTGTATAATATATATATATATTCATATACACACAACAGTGTATATTTGTATCATATATATACATTGTACGAATAATATATATATATATATAGGGATTGACTCCGGTGAAAACCTCAAATTGTGGTAAAAACCCGTGAGGACTACTTTATATCTTGGTTTTTTTGAAACCCGTGCTAAAAACCTCAATCACACGGTGACTTTACAACTCGGTTCAACCTAAAAACCGTGCTAAAAACTCGAGTTTTAAAATAACACATGACTTTATAGTTCGGTCAAACCGAAAAATCGTGCTAAAAAGCTAATGTTTTAAAATTACATAGTGACTTTCTAGCTCGGTTTTATTCAAAACCGGGCTAAAATTTATGACTTTATAGATCGGTTCTATTCATAACCGGGCTATAAGCAAGTGAACCGGGCTAAAAAACCGGTCCTCACGGATTTCTACCGCAATTTTGGTTTTCACCGGAGCGCATCCCTATATATATAGGGTTTCTACCGCAACATAGAGGTTGGATTATGATAAAAAAAATATATCATTATATACATGTATAATATTATAATATTAATATATACCGGACCGGCCCGCTTGGGCCTCATACTTGGCCCAAGCCCAGCCCGATGGACCTACCGGCCCGGACCTGTCGGCCCGCTTGGGCCGATTGTGTTACCCAAGCCCGCCTTTTTTTTCGGGCGGGTTAGCCCAGGTCTGCTCAGGTTATATATAATCATGAATTAAAAAAAACATGAGTAATAAATAAAATATATCGAGTAAAGTTATAAAGGGTGATAAAATTACACTAGATCAGCGGATATGCAATTATTGAGATAATCATATATTTTGTAAATTGTGTCTAATTATTGGCATATATTTATACAGAAAACTTAGCTAATGTTATCCTAGATACTCCACAAGATACAAGATAAGATCAAATTTATAAATAAAAGATAGGATTATCTCAATAGGAATAATAGGCAAAAAACAGTATAATGTAATATTTGACAAATAACATAAGGAATTAATATTTGACAAATTACTACTATCCAATATATATTTTTTGGGCAAAAAAAATTATGCAATACATTGGTTTGGTGCACAATGACTCAACGAGAAAAACGTACTTTTGAATATATATATATAGAGAGAGAGAGAGCATATGTGGAGATGGGGAGGGGTAAGAGGGAGCATTTGTCCCTCTTTTGCATTCGACAAGTTATCAATAACTTCATTTTGATATATTATAAATCTCAATCTGGTTTGAAATTAAATTATGAATGTTTGAAATTAAATTAAGCACATATTAGTTATTTGAAATGTCTTTTAATAAACCATAATACTGTTATATTTTACTTAATTTGATATTTTGATAATATAATTTAACATAAGAGCTTCGAAACATGATTTTATATTACTAAATTCGACATATATATGTTATTTTAATAGAATAACATACTTTTTTCTCTCATTAAAAGGGATGGGTAAATAGATTTTATTAATTTATTTCAACTCATACATTTTTCTCTCATTAAAATAACATTAAAAGTGAGGGGTAAAAATGACTTTTCACTATTTTTATCGGCAAGCTAACGGAAAAAAATGTTGTGTGTGACGATTTACAGACATAATCAGTTTAAGGGGTGGTTTTCTGCAATTTCAATTTTAAGAGGTGATTTTCTATAAAAAGTCATATTTAAGGGGTTGTTTTCTGCCATTTTCCCATATATATATATATATATAATTACATCACCGTTGAGTTGCATTATATGATACTACAGTGTTAAAAGAGAGTATTGACATCGCATCACAGTATTAAGTATTAACTACATTCTCACTCTTCCACTTCCAAGCCATTAGCCAGCGGTGGGGCCCACAACCCTCTTCTGCGGAGATTTCGGGATAGGAGGGGGGACCACTACCAGGATGCTGCCACGTGTCCGTTCCCACTGTTGACCTAAGTTTGTAAACTATTAACTCGACAATATAATCGAGATATCATTAAGTGAGAGTGTGAGACGATGGAGAGGAAGGAAACAAGTCTACAAGCACATACAATCCAAATGAATGTACAAGCCTATATATAAAACGCGAAACCAATACTATCGATATCTGAATACCATATATCAATATTGGTATCAACATGTTAAATAAGTTCGAATCTTGATATCTTACTGTTATCTATTTATATCAAACACTAAATATTAAATTTATTCGATATTTGATATCTAGATATCAATACTAAACGATTTTTTAATTCTTTATCATTTCTCCAATCACCTCACCCTTGTCCGTACGGAAAAAAAGGCATTGGTTTAATCCGATAGCATTGGCGTGAGAAAGAAAGAAACCAGATAATTGTGGGCCCAATCCATAAGGCCCATAACGGAGTGACATCACCCCACGTGGGTTTGTACATAACGTGTCCATTTCTAGACAAATGTAGGCCCAATCTAAATATTCAACCATTAATACATTACTAATATTTTACGTGATTTTGGTTTAGTTGATTTAATAACATATACTATATACTATAATAGTCTAAAGGGATTGATACATAATCCTAATTTAGAAACTACTAAATGACAATGTTCAAATCTCATAAAAATATTTTTTAAATGGTTAAATTATGTATTTAGAAAATCTTATCGAAATTATAGAATTAAAGTTGAACTGATATATGTTACCGCCCATCCTATTTTTTCCAAAAGTAAAAACAATACATATCATAGACCGTATAGATTTGATTCCTCTCTACTCCCTTCGGGTTCAAGCTTGAATCCCAATTACTACACACTAATTTTATAGAGGAATTAAGCCTATACAAATATTTTATATTGGTTCCTCCTTGTTTTTCTCGAATTAAAATGTTTAATCTAATTTCTCGTGATATATGTTAGAAAAACCTTATAAAAAACTCGTGAGGTAAGAAATAGATTGTTTTGAATAGGTAAATATACATATTTCATGGCAAAAAGATAAAAACGAAAACAATTTAGAAGGTTCATTCGTAAGGGTTATAAGATGTAATTGTCGCACACCTGCAACAATGAACGCCAAATCTTTATTCACAATGCCAAAATGATGGGATTGGATCCATTATTGTATCATACAATCTGTTTTTTCTTCATAAAAATTATTTTAAAAAAAAATATTTGGTTGGATGTGACACGAAGGAGACAAATTTTTAATCATCATTCTATTATTATTGTTGTTATTATTATTATTATTATTATTATTATTATTATTATTATTATTATTATTAAGATTTCTCCAACTGAACAACACAAATTACGGTAAGATTTTAACTAGGGTATTTCCTCTCACACGTGCCGAGTATTAACCCGCACAGGGTATTAGACTTCAAGCATGTCGACAGTAACACGTGTGGCCCCTTGACCATTGACATCGACTCAAGGCTCTAGCCGGAACGGGCCGCCCGCACGTGAGGAGTGTTTATCCGTTGTTTCATTGTCAGCCCAGTATAAGGGCCCATTTGGGCCCATGAATCCGTTACTTCGTATTTATTATTTTTGTCCGACAGGCCGAAATAAATAAAACAAAAAAAAAAGTAATACGATACCGACCAAAAAAAAAAAAAGTAATACGACAGAAATAATAATGTCAAAGTGAACAAATAGTAGTCAAATTACTATATACAATAAATCTATTTATATATTATTTATATAAAAAAACCCTAGATCCTTCTATTAGAAATTATTTATATATAAAAAAAAATCCAATACGACCCGTTTACTCCTTTCAAAAAAAAGTATGTTGATTAGCTCGTACCTTATGATTAAAACACTTTTTATAAATATTTATTTAGAGGGCGTAGGATAATAAGTCAAATTCAAAAATATTTTCCCTAAATATACCCGACTTAGTCATTTTTAAATTATATTGTAGGGTTCACCCATTTCCTTTTAGGGTTTTCTTTTCTTACAGAATATATTTATCGTATGCTCTTATGCCACAAAATAGACAAACCGTTTTTAAAAAACTAAAAATTCTATAAAAAAAAAATATCAACTTTTTTTAATCAAATTTTAAAAATAATTTCATATTCATTGATAATAAATTTAAATATATTTTTAAAAAATAATATTTTATAAGAAATTTAACTTTTAAATGGATAAGAGAATCTTATCCATTCACCTAATCTTTATAGATGAAAATAATACACATTCAATAATATAAACAATTTGTGGTGGAGACGTTTACATTAATGGATCCGATTATTAGGGTGTCGGGTTGTAAATGTGTGTGTTGCTAAAATCTCTAGATAGGGTCCTCCTTGAATTTCAATGGGCTGTTATATACATGAATGCATTTTGGACTCACCCATTTATTAATACTAATTGATTGAATCAAACCCATTCGGGGTTTTGTTGTGTTGATGGATTCCATTTTTTATGTTTTAATTCACAAACATCACATGTTTCCGTCTAATCACCAATCACAATTTGCATTTTTTTTTTACTACTTAAGACCAAACATTTAAACATAACACGTTGTTGACTAGTGTTTCAAATCTATTATAGATCACTAGATGAGCAATATTTATATATTGCTCATGTGGTTGTTGATATTTCTCTTATTAATTTTTCTGTATGGTTGATAATTTTTTTTCCAAATATCAGAATATGGTATTTTTTTCATTTCTGATAACTTGCAACTCCGTTGCATTCATTTATATTTTTATATGAAATATTGCAATGGGCCAATCACATGCTTAAAAGCAACTCAATTAATCAATTTAGCCCAAACCCATAACCATTAACCGGCTTTAATGGGCCTAAAACGGACCGAGCCCAATCATTGTGAGAAGCAAGTAAGCAACAAAGACTTTTATAGTTACTGTCTTTTCCGACCGTTCTACGTAGGGGTGGAAGTTTTTTTCGTTACCATGTAACAACCAATTATAATTGGTAATCCCAAAATTCAAACCATTACCAATTACCGAAGGGGTTGTACCAACTTAATTGGTAATGATATTTTACCATTACCAATTAAGTTGGTTGGTACGTATTGGTAATGATATTTTACCATTTTTTGGGTGTTGATAAAAAAAAGCATACAAATTAATCAAAGGCAATACAACTTAATTAAAATTTAAAATTTATAAGTAGCAACTACATAAATACTTAAATTGTTCATACATTTAATCACAAAGGCAATATAAAGACTCAAAAAGACCCGATAATATTCAAAATAACATGTCTACTAGTTTCCGAATAACATTTGGGTTTTAGTCTGAATTGAGTTCAAGCTAATTCCTCCCTTGATTAAAAGCATTTTATGAAAATAACAAATATAAAAAGAAATAAAGTTAATAGGTAATACTTATTACTTAATACTTAATATCAAAAACAAAATAACAAATAAAAAAGAAATAGGTAATACTTATTAACTTGGAGTCTTGGATAACAAACAGCAAGTCTTAGAACCAAAAAAAAATAAACAGCAATAACGGACACAAACAGCAAGTCTTAAGACAAAAAAAACAGCAAGTCTTGAACAAAACAACAAATAAAAAAGAAATTGGTAATATATACCAGTAATACTTATTAACTTGAATAACAAATAGAAATAAGATGAGTACATGACAGCAAGTGTTAGAAAAAAAAAACAAACAGTAATTAAAAAAGAAATAGGTAATACTTATTAACTTGAATAACAAACAACAAGTCTTGAACAAAATAACAAATAAAAAAGAAATAGGTAATACTTAATGTTTATTAACTTGAATAACAAATAGAAATAACATGAGTACATGTTAGAAAAAAAACAAACAGTAATTAAAAAAAAATAGTTAATACTTATTAACTTGAATAACAAACAGTAAGTCTTAGAACCAATTAAAATAATTAAAATAAATAAAATTAAAATATGATTTTAAAATAATTAAAAAAACTAAATGTATATTGGTATTAGTTGGTTGGTAATTACCGTACCAACCGATTGGAAATCGGTTGGTAATGGTAATCTCAACTTTTCTGTTTGATTACCATTACCATACTGATTTCTGACAATTGGTTCGGTATACCGTACCAATTAAATTGGTTCGGTTGGCACGTCTTGGTATGGTTTTCGTGGGAAATTTTCCCCAGCCCTAGTTCTACGTGGATAGGATAAGAATTCAAATCAGAAAAGATTTATAAGTTAAAAAATAGTAGATTACAGGAATTTAACTAAAATAAAATTTAAATTAATTAAAATTTAAAATATAATTTCAAATTATGACTCTTATCTTATCATATGGCCTTGATATTGTACTACACAAAAACTAATCATAAAATTAAAGTTCTTACTCGTATTAACTATTTTGAGCATTTAATTCTAATATTATAGTTTTATATGAGCTCATGTTAATATTAATGTTTAATTAGTTTTTGAAATTAGATTTACAACCGCTAACCATCTTAAACTTTTCAGTTTTTCTTTTTATATTCATAAATCTATTCTTTCTTTTCTCTTTCATTAGTTAATTTGTATCACCTAGGGTTAGAAATATCGTACTTAGATAATAAAAAAATAATAATAATTAATTTAACATATGTTTTGCACATCTAACATCTTAACCAATAAACTCCATTAGCTGTGTTACCAAAGGTAGCCATATCTCCAACTTCTTCTCATTTTTTAGGAAGTTTTGGTTTTTAAAAAAAAATTAAGTTTTTCTATTTAACATATTTCTTATCTAATTCCCAAAATAGGAAATTGGTAGAAAAATAATAGAGAGTTCTCTATTAATTATACAACATTCTCCAAAAACATAAATATTTATTCAAATCTTTAAAATGAAAAAGTGGTTAGAGTAAGAGAAAAAATATTACTCCATCCGTCTCAAAATATATGTCTTTTTAGCTCATCTAATTTTGTAAAAAATACATGTCTTTTTAGATTTAATCATTACACTTAACCTACTTTTTACATCTAATCATTACTCTAATTTTTACATCACTCATACTCTCCTTCTTACAAATTGAAAAAAAAAAAGAAACAAATACTCTAATAACAAAGTCTAATTATTACACTTAACCTACTTTTTACATCTAATAATTACACTTAATCTACTTCTTAATTCTCGTACTTAGTCCTAAAAAGACATGTATTTTGAGACGGATGGAGTATATAACATGCTTTTGTTTCTCTTTTTTTAAGAAATTTTTTTTGGAGATCACCACCTTTATTACCAAATACTTTGACAAATTTGTTTTCTTATAAGACTAGTTTTGAAAGATCAAATTTATAAATTATTTCATGCTAGACAATCATGAATCTATAATTAATGCACTTGGTTTTAGAAAACTACCTATAAATTTGGCGATCTAATTAAGCACGCCCTAATTATTAATTAAATACACGTACTATATATGTGTGTGCACATTTTTTTAATGTGAAATACTCAATCCTATCGGGACAAAAGAAAGAAAGATATGCTTTCTTTTAATTTTAAAGCCAGCATTAATATTATATGAACCGTCTAATAATATAGTATGTCTAATAATATAGTATGCCAAACATAAACAGTAGTTAATTGTGTGATGACCAGAACAAACAAAAGTCTAAATAATATAAAGTGTCCTAATTATCGAATTAAACTAAAGGAGATAAACTTTAGGTTTGTTTGATTAAGAAAAGACAAATATGAGGATAAAATTAAAGATTTTGAAGGGGCATAAATATAGATGAGTGTAGCTAATAATTGTGATAAGTATCTCTCAATCAGCTCTAATTCACTAGGTGCATAACTTTATTAAGTAAAAGATGGAAGATATTGTTTTTGTTTGTTTTTTTTTAAATCAACAAACATTTATTTAATTAAAAGCATCATATATATATATATAAAGAATCTTTTTTCAAGATTTATTTATAGTGTGATGGTAAAGACTCAAAGAGTCTGAATAAAGTGTACACCCAGCACTAAGGTGGTCGATTTTTTGTGAAATAAAGAATCTTAGGGGGTTTATCATACAATTATTGATTGATGATGATCAATACAGTAATTATTACAAAAATAAAAATAAAAAATCAAATTGCAGGGTGAATTTCTAAATATTCAAGTCAACCACATGGCCAAAGTAAATTGGATATATGATATCAATTTTTAAATTGTATTTTAGCATTTTCAGGGTGATTGGCTTATCCATCCGTACGTTAACTCTGTTTATATTTATTCACCACTTATTTTTAAATTGTACAATTAAAAAAACAGCCACTATTTATTCTTTTTTTTATATATATTTTCATTCATTCACCCTTTGTTTTTGAACTTATAAAAAGTCACCCTTTATTGGAAACTATGTATTGGAAACTAAGTATAGTTCTTGCACCATTGTGTGATTTTTAAAAATTGAAATTTTACTAATAAAATAAATTAATGTTATACAATTAAATAAAATATTAGTTTAATATTTTGAATTAAACTTATAAGAACAAACTCATAGGATATGATAAGAGTATAATAGGTTCATTTAAGATGTACTTCATTATGATAGTAAATGAAGATTTACAAATAGATATAAGTCATTACTTTAATATTTTGAATTAAACTCATTGGTTATTTCAAAAATGAAAATCAAGTGTAAAAGGGAAAAAAATTTTAAAAAATGATTGGTTGACAAGGAGATGATTAAGGTGGATGTGACATATAGGCAAAAACTCTTATTTTTAAGAGTTTATATAGACATAGATATATAGATACAGATGATTATTTCAAAAATGAAAATCAAGTGTAAAAAGGAAAAAAAATTTAAAAAGTGATTGATTGATATGGATAGGATTAAGGTGGATGTGATACATAGGTGAAAACTCTTATGTTTTAAGAGTTTATATATATGGTTATTTCGAAAATGAAAATCAAGTGTAAAAAGAAAAAAAATGATTGGTTGATAAGGAGAGTATTAAGGGGGATGTGACATATAGGTGAAAACTCTCTTGTGTTAAGAGTTTATATAAATAAAAATAGGAGAGTCTAACGGCAAGATGTCTTTCGTCTATTGGCAAGACAAAAATTAGGTATTTACATTGAGATTCTTTTCATTTGTGATAACATAATTACGGATTGACCCGAGAGATGAAAAAAAAATACCAAACTGTCGAAAATTGCATCAATCTCGTTGAACGTAATGGAAACTAGCTAGTAGATAAGATTTGTTGTGGGGTTTTTACATATTGATGGGCTTTGACATTTTTTTTTGGTTTTCGACGTCGGGCATATCTCGGCAAAGTTTTTTGAGACTTTGTTATTAGCTTGGAAAATATCACCGAGGAGACAATGTAAACTCGGTCCAGTACGTTAACCGAGGCTAAGGCATAAACTCGGCTAACTTCCACGAGCCTATTATGAGGAACCTATTATGAGAAGAAATCATCGACCCTCATTTGCTTCCTCGGCTAAAGTCGACGAGCTTCATCTCTTTCCTCGGCCCAAGATGCCGAGCAAACATAGATTTCTCGACCCAAATTGCCTAGTACTTTGGCCTATAATTCGCGCATAAATCAACTCCAATCACCTACAACGACATTCAATGTTGCAAATCCAACCTCCTATTGTGAAGACAACAACAAAATGTGCACGCAAAAAAACCTCCAAAAACAACACAAAATCGATAGAAAAAAAAATCGGATTTTCACTATTTCACTCAAAATTCAACACCCTAAATTTTTTGGTTGAATCAACCGAAATCAATGAAGTTTTTACATTATATGAGAGAACATACTTTTGTAGTGCCAGATTGGTGTAGATTTTAGCAAAAAAAAAAAACGCTCTAAAATGGCTAGATCTACAAATGAAGGTGAAGATGAAAGTTTCTGTTGGTGGGTTGAAGATGAACGTGTGTTGAAGGATGAAGGAGGATACAGCTGTAAAAAGGTAGAGTTAAAAGTAAGTTTTTTTTGTCTTCGACCATTCCGTAATTATTTTGTAAAAAATGAAAATGATCTAAATGTAATTACACAAACTTCGTCTTGTTTATAGACGAAACCTATCTTGTCTATATACCTTATGGAAAAAAAATCCCTTCCACATTAGTTTAGGAGTAAATTAAATGTCAAAATATAATAAGGAAGAGTGAAATCATTTATTTTAATTATGGGGTTTAAAAGGATGAATTTCAACTTTATAATAATAAATTAAAATAAAATAAAATTGACATAACTCTCGGTTTATACCAAACACCAAAAAAAAACCCATCAAACACCAAATATTACAATAATTTAATAAAATCTAACAAATCTAATATCCTGTGGTTAAATACAAACCACCATTTTTAATTGAGAGGGTTACATTTATTTGGTCATCTCCAATTTGAATTCGAATTAGATAGAAAACCTTTACAGAGGGGAAATTGAATTGGAAGGTGGGTTCCATCAATGATATTGAACGAAGGGAATGTTCCCCATTAATAAAGTCAACATAAATAAATAAATATGTCGATTAAGATTCAAAATTATAATGTCAAGTTAATTATACTTTCAAGTGTGAAAACTTGAAAGGCCATGGTAACCCACATGATCGAGATCTTCTGGGTCCGTCATCAATCTCCACGAGTCAAATATATTTCGGTTTCGAATTTCGATTGACAACTTAATTAAAATAATATTTGATTAATTAATTTTACCCATGCTTGATTGCTTGAAACATATATATATATATATATATATATATATATATATATATATATATATATATATATAAAAATATATATAATACGGAGTACGGAGTAAGAACTAATATGTTGAACAAAGTCAACTGCAACCATTCATCAAGTGTTTTAGTTGAAGATGTGAAATGATCGAAAAATAAATTTCACATCAATAGGAAATATGAAAAAAAAAAAAAACTCAAAACTTTATATACAGTAAAAATTAATACTCGGAGTAGGATAATAGGTATGTGTGCACTTTTTCTTTTATTTTCAATTAGTTTTGTGGTGAATTTTACCAATCTTTTATATGCTGGATTTCAAGTAGTACATGATGTTCTCGTATAAATGTGTTGACCCAAAAATCATTGGATATTTTAAATAAATAGGTAGAGTTGACTTTTTAATATGTATTATAAAATATTATTTTATTATTATTTATAATTTAATACTAAAAAGTGAAATATCTTCTATTTTAGATCGAATAGATGGAGTATAATAAATGAAAAACAAAAACAGCAATGAATATCCTTTTATGAATATTTAAAAATCAATTTTTATTTAACCTATGCAAGATCAATTCAGATAAATTTTTTACATTTTAATTACTTTAAAATGATTTTTCTAGGATTTATATACTAAATTAAAAAATTGATTTAATTTCTTGTTACTGCTTGGGGCATAGATTAAAAAGTTACATTTAGAAATACTTTCCAAATTTAAATGATTCGAGTGTTGAAATGTGGTTGTCCCACACTACAAATATTGAGATTAATTGAGCAACATATAAGGTTGGTGAGCTAATCCTTTCATTACCAATTGGTTTTGAGATGAACATTGTTGGGTTTATGTGTTGTTCATGTCTCCCTGATATGGGCCTGTACACGACATTCCTCCAGCGTTTTGACCCACTGGACCCATTCCAATTTAACATGCAGGTTCGACTAGTTTCGAACTGGGCTTGTGGACATGTCCCGGGCTTTGGTTCTCTTGAGCGCATGTTGGCAAGTGCAACTTGACTAAGCCGGGCATGTTGGAATGTGGTTGTCCCACATCGAAAATATTAAGCTAAGATTGCTTGAATAATATATAAGGTGGGCTAGTCATCTCATTGCCAACTGATTTTGAAGTGAAACTCTGTTGGGTTTATGTGTTGTTTGTGTCTCCTGTATGTGGGCTCGCACATAGTGGCGGAGCTAGATATTAGTCCTGTATATATTAGGTATAAAGAATTATATAGAATACGACAATAAATGATGTTATTTTAGGATAAAATATCATCGATTATAATAAAACGGTATCATTTTTTCCTATTTAAAAAAAGAAACATAAATAAATTAAATATGAAAAATTTATTAACTAAATAAGATAGACAAGGAATAAACATTAAGTCAATATTAGTGTTGTTATATGAGTCAAGTATCTCGAGCTTGACTCGGGTTTAATTTGCTCAATAAAAATAAAAGCTCGACTCGAGCTTTATTTACGAAATGAGTTGAGTATGAACACATTTTTAAGCTCGATTCAAGCTCGACTCACATCGGCTCAATTTAAGCTCAAATAGCACGAATTTTTTGAAATTTACAAATTTTTCTTTAAGTTATGTTAAAAAAAATCTTTGATTGAACTCATTCATATATATAGTAAACAAGCCGAGTATGAGCCCAGTCTAAATATAGGATCGACTTAATTCTAAACAAGTTAAATATAATCAGGCAATAGTAGACTCATTTGGCTCGAATAACAACCCTAGTCAACATGTAACTTGTTACATACCCTCTTAATATAATAATGTATAACCAGATATCTAAATTTTTTAAACTTGTGTAACTTCTTATCTAATTGTCAAAATACTTAGTATAACTTCTAATTGTCAAAATAATTAGTATAACTGCTTGCACACGACCTTCCACCATCTTGACCCAGCCGAATTTAACATTTAGTTATTTTAATAATATTTTCCTAGGGTTCAAGACTTCAAGTATCCGAATACAGAGAATATGTCATTATGTCCCAATATAGTTTGCTTATCATATAATATAATTTATGCATAAAATATATAGATTAAAAAGCAGTTATATTTTTAATCTCTCCTAAATGAGAAAGCATTAACCAATTTAAGTGGAAGTAACTCTAGCTAGTTCTAATATGAGGATTAGTTCAAATACTCGATCTGTATATATAATCATTTGTTGATATAAAATAGAAGTGCATGTTATACATGCTACATAGTAGTTCTATTTCTAGATTATTCCACCAAAATAGTAATTCCAGATTAAGACATAATATATAATTATTTTTTTCTAATTTTTTTTTTGTTGTTGTCTATATATGAGCGCATTTGGAGGCTAAAGCTGATGAATATATATATATATAATTGATCAGTTGAAGAATATGGAAGTCTTAGTAGGATTTGAAGGGTTTAAATTTGGGAGCTGGTATTGCCGCACCCAGGTTATTAAATTAACTTGTCTTGTTCTTTATAGTTATTATTATATCTCAATTCCAACATTTTAAATTATAATTCATAAAGCGAAACTGTGGTGGAAATTTTGCCAAATAAAGAAATAAATATATAGATAACAACATGTTAGAAACAGGATTTGAACGTACTTGTGATTATTTGCACTACTACTATTAGTGTTTGTTTGGATGAACGTAGGAATTGCATTTTTTGTAAATTTTTGGTTGTTGTTCTCCTAAATTAACTTTTGAGAATTTTCAAAAAAACATGTGTGGATAAATGAAAAAATAAAATAAAGATGGAATTGATATTATAAATTAAATATCAAATTTATTAGTGAAAATAGGCGGAAGAAAGAACACTTATATATAGGGTTGTTATATGAGTCGAATAGTTCGAGCTCGGCTCAGGCTTTACACGATAAAAGTTCAGCTCAATCTCGTTCATTTTTTAAATAAGTCGAGTATGAGCACATTTTTAAACTCGATTCAAAGTTCGAATCGTTCAATTTAAGGTCGAATAGCTCAAACTTTGTAAAATTTATAAAATCTTTATATATATATAAGAATCCCCATATATATAGGGTCGGGTTCAGGTAAGAGGGTTCAAGTGAGAAGCCTTCTGTAAAGACTGAATTTATTCTATATTATTATATTATTATATTGAGTAAATAAATTATTATTTTATTCAATCGGTAGAAATGTGAGAAAACCCGTCCTCGAGCGTACGTTGATTTTAAAAACATTCCGGCATCATTTGAATTTCGATTTTGACGGGATTCGACTTTCGCTTTCGAGTTCCGGGTATTAATAAAATTTATTTAAGCTCCGAGATTTGATTGAAATTTATTTAATTCCGTTATATTGAGATTTGTAATTTAAATCTTATTTATATTTGAATTAGTCGGGATTCGTTCGGGCGAGCGGGTTTTGAGTCTATTCCGCTATTTTGAATTCTTACCTTGGGGACCAAATTCTATTTTATTTCTTTTCCTTTTATTTCTCTCTCTCTCTCTCTCCCCTGCGGTCCCCTCCCTTGCCTCACACCTGAAATGCACACTGCACATGCCTGAAATTGCACCTCCCTCACCTTGTGGTCTCCCCCATTTTGACAAGCTGCCAAGCAGCACTCTTTTGTCCTCTCCCACCTTGCCTCCTTCTAATTGGTAGCACAGACCCCTTATCACCTGCAGCCCTCTCCCCTTTAATTCATTTTCAAACACACATCTCTCTTCCTCCTTACTTCTTTCTTGCCTTCACCAACACTCAGCGCCTCCACCTCCATTCTCGTTGAGCTCCAGCCCTTCCCTCTGTTTTCTCAGCAAACCAGGCCGCCACCACCACCCTCTTCCTCCCGTCGCCGTCATCAAGCGCAGCCCTACACCCTCTCTGTTCGTGCCGCAGGCAGGACGGGCCGAGGAGGAAGCCGTCGCTCGAGCCCGCAGCAGTAGCCCCGAGTAGAACCTCCAGGAGCCTCGTCCAAGCCCAAGCGCACCTCGGAGCCACCGCCGGAGCCGCGAACGCAGCCACTCATCCCCTGTTTCCGATTGAAGGTCTATTTTCGATTTTCATTCGATTTCGATGCCAAACCCCTCAGATCAACCCACACTCATCTTTCTCGCGCTTCCTAGGCCTCATAGGGACCTTCCTCCATCGTCGTCGAGCCGGAATCCGCCATTGAAGCCCCAGAGGTCCTCTCGGAGTCGCTCGGTGAGTCTCATTCCTCTTCCTCTCCTTTACTCGCGTTCACCTTCTTTCGGGTCCTGGGTGGTCGGAATCTCGTGTCAGTTGAGTGGGCAAATTCTGGGCCGGGAAGGAGGTTCGCCGGAGGCCCTGGGTTCGCCCTCCCCTCTTCGTCTCCCGTCCGGTGTGAGCGAAGAGCTCTGTCCGAGCTGTGAGGAAGGAGACGACTGCAGGTGGGCCTAATTTTCGGATCCTCACCTCTGGGCTGTGTGTTGGGCCTAAACCGGAATGGGCCTCTCTCCTCTCTTTTCTTTTCTTTCTTTCTTTCCCTTGGATCTGGGCTTGGGAATTCGGGTTTTAGGTTGGGCTGTGGGGTTGTGTTTTATGTTATATATATATATATATATATATATATATATATATATATATATATATATATATATATATATATATATATATATATATATATATATATATATATATGGTATGTGTTATATTATTTTACATACATATGTTATATTATATGTTATTTCCGATTTTTGGATATGTGTATATATATTCTGAAAATGTTAACATATATTTGCAAAAGGTTTTAAAAGTGATATTTATTGATATGGAGTTATATATATATATATTTTTAGATTGTTTTGAGCTTATATAGATAGTAAGTGTAAAATATTTGAATATTATTATAGTTTTGGAATTTGGTTATAATTGTACTATTCTGGAAATTAATCTCTATATATTGTTTATTTGTTTTAAAATAATATTAATTGGATTATTTAATTGATGCATTTTATGAGGATTTAACTATGTGAGCTAGGATTTTAAAGTAAATTGTTGGTTTTGGATCTATAATATTAATTATGAACATAGGATTATTTTGATGATTTAATGTTGGAATTTATATAATGTTTTTGAAATAAGAAACATGCCGGAATTATTTTATAACATGATTTTGGGAAATTGGTTTTAAGGCTTAAATGTTTAATGTCGAAATTTGACCAAGTATGATTTGAGAAAGTATTTTGAATATGAGTTGACTTAATTTGGGATTTATGAGTTTGAAAATATGGTTGGTATGATTTTATCAATGGGTTTAATTGAAGAATGATTTTGGTCGATTTGATCGTATCGGGAAGATTTTGGAAAACGGTTTTACTATCGGTCGGTTTTGAGGATGTTGAGAACTTGGGTTCGTGAGTATGAATGTTGATCTGGTAGCTTATGGAAATGACTTGATGATAGGTGTGTATTGCTTTTGGATTGCTTTGGACTTGCATTTGGGCCCTTGCTTGTGTTATCTTGCTGTTCTGCATCAACAGGTAAGTATCCTACGGGACTTACTCAGTAACCTGGACCTCCTGCCTGATGTGTCATGTAATGTGTAGTTTTGTTGCATATTAAAGCATGCCATGTAGTATTATGCTAGGATTGCATTGAACTGATCATGTGTTTACTTCGTGTGTTTGAATACAGAACGGTCGTTATCTGTGAGTCTTAGAGTCTTTGCTAGGGTCATGGGGGCATTCGTGTTTTATACCGTTTCGGTCCCCAATCGAGTCAATGAGTATGATCTATATATATATATCTCTGTTACGGTTCGGCATAGACCGAGCGCCCTACCTCGGAGTGGGTACGGGAATATATCTATTACGGTTCGGCTGAGGCCGAGCGCCCTGCCTCGGAGTGGGTACGGGAAATACAGAGATATGGGATATGCCACTTGGCATTGTCTTGGGCCCTTTACAGTTCTTTCCCGCATATTATATATACTAATGGCATGATAGTGTGATTTAAATCTTGTACCGCATTAGACATCTTTTATTTAGGCATAGGCATGTTATGTGGCCTCAGCGCGGTCAGAGGACCCGCAGGCGATCACCAGGCCTGACTTCGTGGATAGTGTTAGGTACCGATCTTGTTGCTCCATGCTTCTGTGACGGGAAAATCTTTTGGCGAATCGAAAAATCCGGCTAATATATTCTAACTTGACAAATGGCAAATCACCCACTTTGGTTTGGTTTTGACCCGGATCTGCCGTGGCTTTTGTATCTAAATCATATTTCCGCTTTACTTTCGTTAAACTGAATTTATGAAACTTCGACTGATTAGAGGTTTGAAACCTCGACCCGTACCTGAATTGCAACATCCGAACGAAGGTATCCGACCTTCGAAACGTATCCCGGATATTTATATCCGGGCCGTTACACCTTCGGTCCGGTAAGAAGGAAATAAGCAATCTTATTGACTGATACGGATCTAAATTAAAAAAAAATTAAAAAGGCTCACGCGCTTCCTGGAATCCTAATCTCTCAAATTCTCAGATCTATGTCGGAACCTTCATGGATGACACCACCGGCTTCCTCAGTGTCATGGACCCCCTCGCAAACGACAAAAGGTTCTCGTCCGATAAGGCCCTATCGGAGCGCAGTTGCGGTGGAAGAAGCATCACCAAGCGGGAGAGCCGAAGTCGCCGTCGGACCAGCGGGAGCACAGGCAAGGGACGCGGCCGGAGCCGTTACAGCTGGGGCAGCGGGGGAAGGCGCCGCCGGGCATGGTGTTGTTGTCCATCACGGATTTGACGATCGCCGCCCCGGCAAGGATGCTCAAGCCGACAGCCACCTGGGTCAGTACAATCGGACCCATTTTAATTTGATTGAATTTGGGGCTGAATATCGGAATCTAATTTGAAATGAAATGAATTTTGGGATTGGGATTGGAAGAGATTTTTTCGTGGGTGTAAATGAATGGTTAAGGGGGTTTATATTAATTGGAGTTGATCGAATCGCTTTGGATTTGAAGGTGCTTGAGGTGTCTGCAAGATGTGAAGAATGAGTACAACATTGTCAAGGGGAAGCTGGAAACTCTATTGAAGGTTTCTTTTTTTCCTTAATTTTTTTAATTCAAGAAATATATATTTGGGTTACTTTATTGATTTTTTGATTGGTTCAGAGGTTTATACCAAGTGGTTCAAAGGTTTATACCAAGTGGTTCAGTGACTAAATAGAGAGTGGTTCAGTGACTAAATAGAGAGTGGTTCAGTGACTAAATAGAGAGTGATTCAGTGACTAAATAGAGAGTGGTTCAATGACTTAATAGAGATTGGTTGAGTGACTAAATAGAGATTGGTTCAGTGACTAAATAGAGATTGGTTCAGAGACTAAATAGAGAGTGGTTCAGAGACTAAATAGAGAGTGGTTCAGTGACTAAATAGAGATTGGTTCAGTGACTAAATAGAGAGTGGTTCAAAGACTAAATAGAGAGTGGTTCAGTGACTAAATAGAGAGGTTCAGAGACTAAATAGAGAGTGGTTCATTGACTAAATAGAGAGTGGTTCAGTGACTAAATAGAGAGTGGTTCAGTGACTTGATAGAGATTGGTTCATTGACTAAATAGAGAGTGGTTCATTGACTAAATAGAGAGTGGTTTAGTGAGAGTAAAAGGGTTGAACCACTAAGAGTAAAAAGGGCTGAACCACTATGAATAAAAGGGCTGAACCACTAAGAGCAAAAGGGCTGAACCACTTCTTGGTAACTTCATGAACCACTTCTTTATAGCTTGTGAACCACATTTTTTTTTCAACAAAACATATACAAAGTGGGTGTCTATGTGTAGATAAAATTAAAATACACCCAAAAATATATTTTTTATATTTTTTTAACAAGTGAAAATGCCAAAAAATAATTTTTAAAAGTCCATGTAAATACTTTTCATATGTACGTACATTGTCTAATTAATTACTGTAGTAAATTTTGTTGATTGGCGCGTGCAATTAATTAGCGTTACCTGTGAGAGTGTGGGTGTTAATAATTAATTTGAGTGGTTGTTACTAATTAATTGGGGAATACGCGTGTCTCGTATTTTTAATTTATTTTTGGACACGTGGATCAATCAGATTGCTTCTTTCCTTCTCACCGGTTCACCTCTTCTCACCTGAACCCGACCCTATATATATATAGGGATGCGCTCCGGTGAAAACCAAAATTGCGGTAGAAACCCGTGAGGACCGGCTTTTTAGCCCGGTTCACTTGCTTTATAGCCCGGTTATGAATAGAACCGATCTATAAAGTCATAAATTTTAGCCCGGTTTTGAATAAAACCGAGCTATAAAGTCACTATGTAATTTTAAAACATTAGCTTTTTAGCACGATTTTTCAGTTTGACCGAACTATAAAGTCATGTGTTATTTTAAAATTGGAGTTTTTAGCATGGTTTTTAGGTTAAACCGAGTTGTAAAGTCACCGTGTGATTGAGGTTTTTAGCACGGGTTTCAAAAAAACCAAGATATAAAGTAGTCCTCACGGGTTTTTACCACAATTTGATGTTTTCACCGGAGTCAATCCATATATATATATATATATGGGGATTAGCTAGATGATTGTGCTTTTATAAGAATTTCAAAAGGATTTTTCTACTATAAAAAATCTATCCAAACAAAAATATTTAAATCGACTTTATAAAATATTCAACTTCTTCAGCTTTTCAGGTATTTTATTTTTTTTCAGGTATTTTATTTGTTATCAACTAGTGAATTTTATTGTTTAGTTATTCTTTTTTATATATAAAAATTATATTCATAATGGATTCAATTCTGTCTATGCTCTAATAAAAAAAATTCAAAGTAGAAGAATTAAAATTTATGATGGAATCGGACAATAATGGCTTAGAATAAGAACTTAGGATGTAACATTCTTCGAAAGGAGAAGATCTTGAATTATTCGAATTGATTTAACATCTCGATTGATCACGACCTTATATATCAACTGAGTATACTATAAGTTTCCTAGCCTTTGTGGATTTATACTCTTTCAATAATTACCACGTAACACATCAGTTCGCCAAAATTTTTGATATATATTAATTTCCATTGTTTTTTTTAATTAGATTTTTCTATCTTATATCCTTTTAATTTTTTTATGCAAAATGAGGAAAACAATTAATTCGATTTTTCTATCTTATATTTTTTTTTATGCAAAATGAGGGTAGATGCCCTCTTATTAAGAGAAAGAAGGATGAAACCCTAAATGGGGCACATATATATGGTACGGGTCATCAGTGTCCCTGAGCATCCGAAAGCGAAATATCGACAATGCCAGAACAGGGCGAGTCGAGATAAACTAAACCTAAAGGAAAGAGTACTAATTTAGAATTATATTTCAAATTTTAATTAGTTTAATTTTTCTTTTAATTAGATTTCTAGAGTTTAATTTTTTTTATTAGAGAATCTTTGTCAAATTAGGTTCTTATCTTATCCCAAATTAGGTTGATAACTAATTTGAGTTATTTCACATAAAAAATTTACAAAAACATAAATAAACAACAAACTTTGTATGATTAATATATCAATTAACTCAGTTTGTATGATAGGTTCGATCTTTTTACAGTCCTGTTAATTTGGTTCATCAATGAAAATAGTTTTATTTTACTCAATTCCAAGATTCATGAGTCATTTTTTACCCGATTCTAACAAATTTTTTTACGACATGATAAATACTCCGTATATCGTTTATTATGAGATAAACTGAATATATTGTGTGAAAGTATATATAAAAACGATTTTTCTATCCTATGCCCCAAGGGCATAAGATAAAACACTAAATTGGGAAATTTTTTTAAACTTTTAATTAGTTTAGCCTTTTTTTAATTAGATTTTTTAGGGTCACTTGTCTTTTTTTAGTGAATCTTTCCCAATTTAGCGTCTTATCATATGCTCTTGGGACATAGAATAGAAAAACCGATATAAAAAAGTATGATTTGAAGAAAACATTCAAAACTGAATTTACATGAATTGATTTTATTTTGATATATTTATATATATATATATAAATTGGTAATTAAAAAATATTTGTGTGTGTGTTACCCTCCCAATACGGAGATAATTGAGGAGGAATAGTAAAACACTGAAATTTAATTCTGTAACTCAATCTTTCTTCCGTGTTGACAAATTGCAAACACGCAACTCCAATTGACATCTCCATATATCATGGAATTATGACTATGGAAATTTAAATGTAGCAAATTTCCAAAAGTTGTCTACAAGTAATATCATTTATAGATATGTATATTAGTATATATATAAAGTAAAAATATAAAAGTTTAAAATGGGTTAGACCTAACATATTGATGTTAGTCCATTTAATTACTAGCTATAGCAACCTAAGGTGTCACTTCAAAGATGAGTCAAGGTCCAACATCATGCAAGTTGACTTTATCTCAAAATGATATTTTATTTTGACTTTGGTGATATCACACATCACATTAAAACTAATGGACCATTGTGTATAACATTTATGCCGTAATATCAAGTGTACATCTATATATATGTACATACTCTTTAATCATCTTCTTGGAGAAAAAAATACCTCTTATACTTTATAATTATATACTAAATTTTTTTTAAGGTTACATCATGGTTGAATTGGACTAATTGACCTAGCTTGATCAATCTTCCAACCATGATTATGAAACTAGAAATTAATCTATTAAAAAAGGTGAGCTTTGTACATTTAATTCATCCAGCAATTAAGGTTGTGTTTGGCGGTAGGTTTAGTTTTGGAGATTATTTTGGGAGATGTAGATTTTTAGGAGATGAAAATTGTTTTTGTAGATTAAGGAGTTTTTGGAGATTGAGATTTTTGTTGTTGAAAATCTTTGTATGGTGTTTAATGTGTATAAGATTTTAAAGAATTGTTTTGAAAGGAAAAGAGTAAACTACCCTTCCCTTACTTTGATGGATAATTAAGATCTTGACCGAGGAGATCTTGACTGAGGGCGACAATGAAATTGAGAGGGGATAATCTCTTCCAAAGCTCCACAATATTCATCCCCCAAGCTTTTCGAAATCCACCGAAATAATCTCCCATAATCTACAAAATCTCAATCCCGCGCGCCTCACAATCCGCCACCAAACATCATTGTATTCAGATTTTATTTTTGTAAATCTCCAAAAGCTACCATAATCTGATGTCAAACACAGCCTAAATCTCTTCAAGTTATTGTCAAAATAACGAGTGAGAGGTCTTGAACAATAATATATATTTGGTGGACTATTTCTCTCATTGTCAATTGCTTTTGAGATGAAAACTTGTGGAGTTTATGTATTGTTCGTATATCTTGTACTATATGTACTCGTATACGACCATTCTCCAGCATCTTGACCCCACCATACTCAACCATATTTTAACATATATTGTATATTTAGAGCTGGGTTCGACTAGTTATGGTATGAGTTTTGGATTAATGGGGTTGCATGACAAACAAATTATGGTAGTCCATTTAACTTGAGGGGAAGTATTGAAATATGATTGTCTCCCAACGAAAAATAGTGAGATCCTCATTATTGATTGGTTTTAAAACGAAACCCTATTTAATTTATTTATTGATCGTATTTTCTATATATGGACCCGCACATAATTACCTTCCTTCAACATTAACCTCATCGAGGCCAGCATATTAAAACCTATAAATTGAAAAAAAAAAATTGACTAATCGGTAATAAAAAAAAAACATGCAAATTAACAAACCAACACCGCCGTATTTGATTGTTGGCAACTTGTGCACATATCATGCTTATCTCGTTATGACATCATATACACTGCACTTTACCAATTGCCCCGGTTTAGGGCAATATTAACAATCTTCCTTTTAGTTAGCACGAGTTAGTAACATTTCATTGCCATAACATTATATAAGAAATAGATCCTCAATTTTTATTATATCTCTCTTATTAAATACGAGTATATAATTTAAGAATTCTTATTTTACAATTGTTTTCCTAAATACCAGTGTCAAAATGCTTCATTTTTCTTTGTGGGGTAGCGAGGAAGAAGTTTCAATACCCATCGACACCTAAACCATGAACAAAATGAGATCTATCGACATCTAAATCTTGAACAAAAAGCTATTTTGGCTCTTATCTGGTGGTGCATTTGGACTAAAAGAAACAAGATTATATTTGAAAACCAGCATTTACAAGCAGTAAATGAGTTGATACCTATAATAAAAAACCACATGAAAAACTGGAAAACAACTAAACAAGACGACTCAAACGAAGACGAGGGAAAAACAATGAGAATCAAACCCAGAAAAAACCCTCGCAAAAGAAATATCATAAGATGGCGCAAACCTGAGGCTGGTGTCTTTAAACTAAATTTTGATGGCGCTAAATCTTTGTCTGGGTTTGCTTCTACAGGGTTTGTAATCAGAGATGACGATGTTAGGATGATCGCTTACGATGCCGGTAGGTGTGGGAGGATGTCTGCGGTCCAGGCCGAAGCAGTTGGTTTGCAGCTCGGATTGCTGGAAGCTCGGAGATTGGGGATCCGAAGAGTTGTTGTTAAAGGAAACTGTCTCACGATCGTGAATGCGATCAATGATGTTTGGTCGACTCCCTAGGAGATCGAGATTCTTATTTCGGATGCACTCTGTCTGCTTACTTGTTCGAGACGGCCTCTGTGTCCCACATTTTCAAGGAGGCGAACAGAGTGGAGGATCGACTCACTAATATGGCATTGGAGTCTGGCTTGTCATCTTGGGGTTCTGATTTAGAGTTTCAAACTCTCGTCCGTAAGGACGCTCTTGGGTGGTGGTACAACCGCGGTTGACACTCCCAAATTCTAGCATGTATAAAAAAAAATACCCATCGACACCTTTTCAGTAACATATTGTTCTTAGCGGGAAAAATACAAAGAAATGATGGGTTTGAAAAAATAAAATTTGGCCCTTTCTATCCCAATATTTGTATAAAGAAATTCCATGATAAAAAAATTCTAAAAAATTTAGATCAAACTTATTTTAAGCATTTGTTTTTTTGGTACAGTTTCTACAACATGACACAATTTAAAAAAAATAAAATTTAATAATAATATAAATTAATATTATAAAATTTAATAAAATATTAGTTCAATATTTTGAATTAAACTTGTAAGAACAAACTCATAAGAGAAGAGTCTAATAAGTTTATTCAAGATACACTCCATTATGATAATATCTACAGATTTACAAGTAGATATAGTTTATATATTAATTGAATATTTTAAATTAAATCTATTGGTTATGTGAAAGATGAAAATCAATTGTAAAAGGGGGGAAAAGGTGAATCGTTGATTTGTTGAAAATGAGAGAATTAATGTGGACATGACACATATGCGAAGACTCTTAATTACGTTTTCGGAGTTTATATATATAGATAAGAACAAACTCATAAGACAGGAGTATGACAAGCTTATTCAATATGTACATGATATAAAGATTTACAAATAAATATAGATTTATATTGATTTAATATTTTAAATTAAACCTATTGGTTATGTGAAAGATAAAAATCAATTATAAAAGGGAAAAAAAAAAGTGATTTGTTGTAAAGGAAAGAATTAAGATGGGTGACACATATGCTAAAACTATTCATAGTTTATATAGATGTGATGCCAAGAACTCTTATGTTTTAAGAGTTTATATAGATTTCTTTTTTAAAAACAATGTTTTTTTATAACATTTTTTTGTTTTAGACATAAAAAAATAATCATGATATTTTAATAAAAATTAAGACTATATTGATTGGTCAAATTCCTGGCTCCGCCGCTTACTTTAGAGATAGGTCAAAATATATCATCGTTTGCTATATTGATCTAATTGTTAGTTATAGTTTTTAATAACATAAAAAAATTAATAATATACTAATCCACATTATTTAAAAAAAATTGAAATATGTTGTAATATCAAATACTCCGTTCCTCTTAAAATAAAAGTCATTTTATTTTTTGTCATATTTTTTAATTTATTCAAAACTCTATAAAATATCAAACTTTTAAAATAATTTCAAATTTATTAAAGCGTGCTAAAAATAAAATGATTTATAATTTGAAAGGAAAGGAGTATGTTATGCTACGCATGCCCACTGTTTTTTTTTAAATATATCTACACAATAATAATTTGGGTGTCAATCAAACCATACTAATTCATCACTCATCTTTGTAAATCAAAATCAAGAGTTGAGATTGAGAATGATATATAATATTGAGTTGAGATTGAGATTGAGAATGATGTACTCCCTCCGTTCGGAAATGAATGATGTTTGACTTTTCTACACGTAGTTTTAGGAGCTAAAAACTATATAAAATCTTATTTAATTTAATTAATTTTTTTTCACAATTTAATACTTATTAGTAATAGATATTAAACTATGAAAAAAATTAATTAAAATAAATAAGATTTTATATAGTTTTTAGCTCCTAAAACTACGTGTACAAAACTCAAACATCATTTATTTTTCGAACGGAGGAAGTATAATACTCCCTCCGTTCCTTTATATTTGACACTTTTAAAGCGGGCACGTTTTTTTAGAATGGTAAAAACTATATAAATATTTTTTTTCTTCAATTTTTTTTAATAATATTAAACTTAATACTATTAAGTATGAAATTATTAAAAAAAGTTGTTAAAAAATTAAATATTTTATATAGTTTTTATTACCTAAAAAAACGTACCTGAATAATAAAAAGATAAATAAAAAAGAATAGAGGGAGTATTACGTAGTATAATATATGTAGTCAAGACCGAGATGATGCAGGCATTGATTTCACAAAAATAAGCGTACATCGAACTGATACAAACGATCATATAAAAACTTGAGCATCAGACACATATATAGGGACGTATGTTAGAATGACAAAAATTGTTGGGCGAATAAGGAAAATGATTTTATGCAATTTATTGATCGAAGAATAATCGGATTATATAAAGGAGATCGAGTAGGGTATGGTGTGGTGTGGTAAACGGTGGCCGGCGATGGCTGTCGTGCTCCGTCGGAGAACGGACATGGGGTCCGTTGAAACGTAAGTAGACGGCTAGAAAAAAACGGGAAAGAAGTAATGATTGACGGAGGGGAAACGGGGACGGGACGAGGAATAAACCGTCACCGTCAACGTCAACGTCAACGTCAAGAGGGGAGGGTCAGATGAAAGGCTCTGACTCTGAGGAGGAAGGAGCGCGCCTACACGACAAATTGAGACAACCGGACAGAGATAAGGACCGCTTTCCACTTTCCAGGCGTGCGAGCCCTGTGGCCCCCACCCCCCCACTACTCGTTGACTTCCCTCCCTTTTTTTCAACCTCAATCTCCTCCTCCTTTCTCAATCTCATTCAATTAACCTAAATTAAGAAAATATTAACATTTGATTTTTTTATTTTTCAACCGACTTTTTCCCGAGTTATACTGACGTAAAAGTAACATTAAATTTGAATAATATAAGAAATTAATGTTATTATATTTAATTTTAATAAAAGTTGAGATAAAATAAGAAAGGAGTTGAATAAGTGAATAAACACTTATAAAAATGTTTACCATAAAAGTATTTTAGAAATCTTTTCGGAAATTATTTTAAAAAATTTTCTCCTTCAAACCAACATTTATAAATATAGATATTTTAAATCACTCTCATTGGTTTGGTTTGTAAAAAAAATATAAAAAATTATAATAATAGTTAGATATAGATATAGATGTTTTGAATTAAACCGATTTTTTAGTAAATGCGTTAAATATAGATTAGATTTAATTCAATGTTTTTAATTAAACCCATTGTTTAGTAAATGGGTTAAATATAAAAGGGAATAATGTGATAGTTTACAAAGATAAAGAGAAAAAGAGAAATTAAATAATAAAAGGAAAAATTATGATTGGTTACCTGAAATTAACGTGGGTTTGACGCCTAATAAAAAATGCTTCTCTTTTAATAGTTAGATATAGATAGATAGATTAATATTTTATATATATATAAATCCTTAAACCTGATTATAACTTTGTTTTCGTTGAACATCTCTCGATTAGACAGGGTTTGACAAGTTGAATAATTTAAGATCTATACTAGATTCTATGAAAAAATCCGATGAACAATAACTAGAGGTTGTTGGTTGACGGAGTTAAAACAAGTATATATAGATTTAAGGGAATAAAACATGGATTTAGAAAGCACGAGCTACATGAAGAGGGAGGTGATCAATACAATTTGGACCGAAAATAGCAATACACCCACGCCGGCCTCGAGATTCCTCCTTACACATTTCATTCACAAAAATCACTCTTTACACAAAACTATAACTTACTTTCGACATGATATACCAAGTCATCTTTTATGTGTCCATCACACTTTTTTTTACCTAAAGTCACCCCTTATTTCTCACAATTACACAAAAAACTACCTTTGTTTTCAAAATCACACAAAATATTTGTCATTTGAGAAATCTTACGTTTTCCGTTAATTAAAACATGCCCCATTATTTTATCATTTTGTAGGGGTGTGTAGAAAAACCCGACACGACTGATGTAAATGGTTCGTGTACGGTTCGGCAATTTAGACCTAAATGATTTCGGGTATCCGACACGGTTATTCGGTTCGTGTCGAATACCCGGATGTGCACACCTCCCTGACATTTTGGACATAGACTAGCAAATATGGATAAAGTATATTGTTACACCTATAATTTATCACTTATATATTTTTCTCAAAAATTACAATTATTAATCTATCAATTATTGCAAATACAATTGTGTAAACACCAGAAATATCTAAAATGATATTTTTTTAAACAAAATTTACACTCTAAAATGACATATCGATATCACTTGATATCAAATAAGATTTCTCCCCTTTTTAGTCTATTTAGGCTCTGTTTGGCAAACTAAGTAGCTTTTCGAAGTTTGTGATTTTGATATTATATAGTTTTAAATGAAATAAATATAAGATTTTAGTTTATTTAATTAACCTTTGGAATCATAACTTTTCGGAGTTTATGATTTTTTATTCACAAGTTTCAATCAGCTAGCCTAACAGCTAGGTTTTTCAAACATCATACTAGCTTAACTTATATTTAAAACAAATGGCCCATCAACTTCAGCAGTTATACCTCATCAACTATCTATTTACGAAATATAGCCTTAATATACCAATTTGGAGAGAGATATCAGATATCAATATTAAATATTTGATATTAAATATTAAACGGAGAGTAGTATACATTATATTGTATCAAAATGACAATTCATTTATACATGTTATGATCCCACATAAAAATGTCAACCCACATCTTGTCTTTCCTTTTTAAAAATCTCATCCCATCTTCTTAACTATCTTCCTTCACACATATATATATATAGATAGTCAGATGCAGGTGACCGTTCCCATTAATTTTATTTTATGACACACCAATCCAAATACCTAATTCCCAATTTCCAAATTCCATCTCCATCTCCACCTAACTACCAATTCAATTAAAGCTGAGACTCAATTTCGATCAGAAGGATTTAATTATTAATTTATTAAGCTTTCTTCATTAATGGCTGATGAGTACAACAGAGCCGTCGGAGGTGCAACCAACTGCAACTGGTGGGAGCCCTCCCCTACCAGAAGAACCACCTCCTCCTCCGTCATCGACTCCGCCGCCACCGATCCCCACTCTTTACAGATGATCGGCCTTGGCCTCTCCTCCCACCAACCCATCCATCCTCACTGGAACACCACAAGGGAAGATGCCGGCGACGTCGACGACGATCAGATCATCAGCGGCGGATTCCGGTCACTTGTTCAAGAAAGGATGCCGTTTCTCCCCGCCGGCGACCCCTCGCCGGAGTTCAATTCGATCAGAGGGTCGCCGGCGGCGGCCGCCTTCTCCCACTCCAGCAGCTCCGTCGACAGCAGCAGCCACGGCGGCGGCCTGCCTTCCCCAACCTTCCTGACTCCTCTCGACTCCGCCTCCGGCTTCTTCCAGGGCCTGATTGCGTCCTCGCCGGCGAGCGATCACCAATCCGGGTTCGGGTATAATCAACCCGCCGGAGGCTATTCGGATAATTTGATGGGCTGGTCGCAGTTCTTGAAGCCCAATTCCATGGCGGAGGCTAAACCTATACAGCCGCAGCAGTTGATGAATGTTAACACCCATGGCTCGTTCTGGAGTGCGGCGGCTGCAGCCATGGCGGACCCACGCCCGGCGCCCTTCTTCCCGGTGGCGCCGCCCTTGCTGCAGCCGCCGCAGATGGCCGTTCCGAGCTTCAATGAGAAACGCAAGGTAATTACTAATTACTCAAGCTAGGGTTTCTAATTTATAAAAAAACGTAATCATGACGTCATATATAAAATCATAAGATTTTCAAAATGTGACCAATCTGAATATATAGTTGATAGTGTTAGCTAGTATATTGTATTTTGACGGTTAATCCGTCGGTTGATTCGTTGGCTTTTTGAGTTATCAGATAACTGATATCTCAAATTCTTACCTTATAAAAAAACTTAATAGTTAATAATTAAATTAATCGTCATAATTCGGTATATTTGATGATGATTGTGATCTAGTTGGTTTTTCTTGTAGAACAATATGATGGAGGTTAAGAACACGAGTGGGGCGGGAAGGAAGATCAGTACTACTACTAGTGGTTCAAATCGAACATCCACCGGTGCCACCGCGAGCACCACCAGCACTGGCAGTGGCACCACTGCAAAGCGGTCGAGAAATGAGGCTTCATCGCCGGCGTTACCACCATTCAAGGTACATACATATATATATTGTTGCCAATATTAAGGTTAATTTGAAAGTTAAGGAACTGATTTGTGGCTATTTGGGCAAAAAACATTAGTTTAATTTTGCTAATTTATGCATCTTTTGTATTGTGTTATAAAAATTGCAGGTAAGGAAAGAGAAGATGGGAGACAGAATCACTGCACTCCAACAATTAGTCTCCCCTTTTGGCAAGGTATACATCATAATTCATTTATCCTTCATCAACATATATATATATATATATATATATTGTTTATATTTTTTGTTGCTTTTTTTTAAAAAAAAAAAATTATGAGTTTCTGTTATGATGAAGAAAAGCTCTATCATGAAACTTATGGTAACTTAATATGTTAGTCATTTTCATCATCATATAGTCTATATGCTTTCATCTAAGCTTTTTTCCATTTGCTGATCGATTATCAGACTGATACGGCCTCAGTGCTCTCCGAAGCTATCGAGTACATCAAGTTCCTCCATGAACAAGTTAATGTGAGTTTGATCGATCATCATTCCATGTCATATTGGAATTCATTAAGTTGGTCATTCATTCATTCATTTCTTTGAATTATTGATTGGTACTGCTATAATTTACAGTTAAAGTCGAAACTTGATTTTTCTAATGTGTGCTCATCGACACACATTAAGCGTTTTTTTTTAAAAAAAAAAAGATAAATTCTTCTTCAATAAGTGAATATTTGAGCATATGTTAGAAAAACCGAAACTGAAAAAAGCTCTCTCATACAACATTGAATTTGGTTTGAATTAAGAAGAATGTTTACATATAACATTACTAAATAAGTTAATGGTACAAATTAATGTACAATTGATTCTAGGCATTGTTTAGGGTATTATTAATCTTAATTTGTCCTTTTTTTTACATATGATAACAGGTTTTAAGCACCCCATACTTGAAAAGTGGAGCATCTTTGCAACATCAACAGGTATTTTTATTCTATTCTTATATGATTAATGACAATGACTTAACTTACTACTAAGTTCATTTCCTTTTTTTTTGTCACATATATATAGCTAGTGGATGCATATATATAGTCATGAAGTCATATATATTTTTCCCAATGTATATAAGTTAATGTGAATTGGTATTAAAAACTGCAGAGTCATGGCAAGTTCAAGGATCAAGATCAAGGAGCAAGGCAGGATCTAAGAAGCCGAGGGCTATGCCTAGTGCCGGTCTCTAGCACCTTCCCGGTAACTCATGAGACGACGGTGGACTTCTGGACACCGACATTCGGACCCCCAGGGGCATATAGATAGATTGATATATATAGGACCGAATTCGAAAACCAGCTAATCAAGCACGAGGAGATCGGGATTGATCAAGATCGGACTAACCTAGAACTCGATTGACATTCAAAAAGATGACGAGGATTGAAGCGAAGGTATTGATCAACCGCGATATCCGGGAAACTATATAGCTGTTGAAAGTTTGTTATGTTAGATATGAACATTAAGGTTCGGAGTATGGGTAGCTAGATAGGCACTATTGATTGTTCTTGTTTTGTTTTTGGATAATAAAGGAGTTTAATTTTATGGACAGCTAGAGAGAGCCAAAGATGAGCTTGACAAAGAAGCTTTAACTTTGTAATAATTGAAGAATATTTGATTAAAGGTATACGCATATATATAAATATGTCTAGTTAGGAACCTGAAACAAAGGAAGAAAGTGATCTATCCCTTACCTTTCTCCTCAACACCATATCTTTATTTCATCCATTGTTTAAATTAGATTAGATGATATTCAGTTTGTTTCAACCACTCTACATCTGAATCGGGTACCGTGTGACCCATTTATTCTAAGAGAATTCGAAATTTGAATCTAATATGAGAATATGAGACGTAGCTATACAACCACTATACTAACTTGTAATTGATAATTAATTTTTTAATTGGTAGCAACCAAATTTGTATATATGCATGATTCTTAATTATCTCTCTATAAAAGAGATGATACTTTCACTGACGTTTATTATTATTGGTTTTTCTATCCTATGTCATTGGGTCATAGGATAAGAAAAAATTTCCTATCAAACATAGTATTTGAGTATCGACCTTAGGAAAGCAATTTTCATAAAAGCTAAAATAATTTAATTTGGGAAAATATCTCTCAATCAAGCTTCTTATCCTATGTACATATGGGCACAGAATAGAAAAAATGTATTAATTATTATCAAAATATACAGTCTAAATAAGTCAATAAGTAATTAGAGAAGGGATAATTACACCGCATATATTATAAGAGAGTATACCTAAACAAACAACGGACTCGGGCGAGTCGGGTTGGGTTTGGGTTGCGTTATTCGATTTCGGGTCATATCGGACTCGGGTTGATATCGAGTGTGATTAGAGGTGGCAATCGGGCGATTCGGGTAGGGTTCGGATCGGGTTATTCGATTTCGGGTCATATCGGACTCGGGTTGATGTCGGGTGTGATGACAATTCGGGTCTGATCAGGTTCGGGTCGGGTTTATTCGGGCATTATTTTATCGGATACAATTGGGGTTTCGGGTCTATTCAGTTCGGACAAATCGGGTTTCGGTTTAAACGGGATCAGGTGAATCGGGTTTTGGTCTAAACGAGTTTGGGTAAATCGGGTTTTGGTCTAAACTGGTTCGATGAATCGGGTTTCGATAACAATAGTTTTGGTCGAATTGGGTTCAGTCAAATCAAACCCGAAAGAATCATATTGGATAAAATAAATCAAATTTAATTTTTTTTTACCTATGAGGTATTTATCCCTCTGTATAGATTAAGTTAATGTTTATCAATTCTTAATCAATACTACATTCGTTAAAAAAAAATGTAAGTCTTCTCACTTTTTAGAACATGTTTTTAAAAAGGCAACATTATACTCCACCCGTCTCGAAATTTAGGTCGTTTTAGGCCTTTATTCTTGTATCAAAATAAATGTCATTTTAAGTTTTCTAGATAGGAGATAATAATGATTTGTATCGATTTGTGTGTTATTGTTTTTTTTTAAAAGATTTTGTTTGGTTAAAAAATATAGTGGGTATTAGAAAATATAAAATTTATAAAAAAAATCAATGGAATGATGATGTTGGTTGAGGAATGAGTGTTTTAAAACATGTGCAAAATCCTAAAACGACTTAAATTTTGAGACAGAGGGAGTATAAAATATTATTTTTTTAATATTAACTTCATACTAATTACTCATAACTAAGAAATTATAAAAATAACCAAGAAGTGATATTTATATCGTTTTGGCGTCTTAAAAAATGCTAAAAAGTGACTTTTTTAATGGAGGGAGTACAAAATTATATTTAATTATACTATATGCAGGATAGTATTACCATCCATTACTAAGTAATCAAATACTTAGGTTGTTTTGAGTATTTTAGGAAAAATGCTAAGATTTTTATTGGTTTCGGATATAATCGGGTTTGAGTTATTTCAGGTGTCGGTAATAATCGGGTTCTGGTAATTTTGGGTTTCGGATATGTTTGGGTCGAGCAATTTCGGATTTCGGATTTGTTTTAAAAAATCAATGATTTTTTTTTTGATGAAATGATTTTTTTCATTTTAAACCTTTAGAATCTTTCAAAATCTAGTTTTTTATAACGCGTAGATTTTTTTTTTCAACAAACTATTTTATAAGATTGGTTTGTCATTATTTATTGGGAAATATAAGTTTAAAAAGAAATATATGAATCTCATAAAATATTTACAAAATCAGAAAAATTAACTTATGTTTTAAGAGTAAAGGTTAGAAAAATCATTTGTCTAACCTATGCCAACAAATCATTTGTTACGTGCATAGACAATTAGACATAATTAATTGATATTTTGTTACATAGACATAGATTAACATCATGTTCAAGTACCGTTTTTGTTGATTTTTTTTTATAACAAGGAAATCTATTATTTGGTGACAAACCTCAGACACGTAACCCACTCAACAAGAGTCACACACTAGATAAATCAGTTTGTGCCGATCAATTTGACCCACTGATAAAAAAGCAAAGCAAACCTTGAATAATCTAATTTGTTGAATTGATTTATAAGTGTGTACGATTAGGTAATCTACATGGAGAAATGTGATTATGTGTACCTCCGTCTTTTGTGTGGAGAAAGATGAGAAAGGATAATTTGATGGAATTGAAGAAAGTGGGATGTGTACTAACTTTGGGTTTCAGATTTGTATAGTATTTGTTAGGAATCAAGTTAGTGGAAGTCAGAGGGTGGCCTGCACCTCCTCCTTTTCAGGGGACCTTGTAGTATAGTTTTTTGTAAAATAAATAATTAAGTAAAAATATTATTTTACCAAGATTATATTGTTTGTTGTTTGTTTTATTTTCGCGTCTGTTATTTACACCACAATGAATTATAAGTTTCACCACAAATTCATATTTCTTTTAAAAAAATATATATGTGAAGTGGATTACAAACACGAAGAAGAGAGAATAAAACAGAGCTCTAGTATTCGAAAAAGGAAGAGTTTTACAACCAAATCGAAAACGAAAACAAGAAAGGTAGAGCGACGATTGTGTCTTAGTCTTAACTAGGATATCAGACACCAAGACTAGAACCAAAAAAGCAGAAGCAGTTACAAATCTCCCAGCTCAAGTGTCTCTCTCAGTGTTTTGGATGGAAGGGAGCTCATTCTACACTCACAAAGTGGCTACGACAAAGAAACCCTAGAAATCGTCATATGAGACAAGAAAAAAGGCAGACAGAAACCCTAGCAGCTCGCTTCACCTGACTTTAAGGCTTCTCAAACCCTTATATAGATAAGGCTTCAGCTAAACGACGTCGTTAGCTTTAGCAGGTGTTACGAGTGTGTCAACCAAATGGGTTAATAGCCCATGGGCCTTCTGAGATCAAAGTTGGGTTAAAGGCCCAACTCCAATACAATCGATAAAGTACATATCTGCATTTAACACATTTACACACAAAACACTTAGAATTACAAGATAGGCCAACAAATGGGCCTAACAATATGTACGTTCTAGAGGCGCATGTTTGTGTCATGAGATGCAGACCTGTAACTTCTAAAACACTTGTGCCTCAAGAGTCACAAATTTGCGCATTAACAATCACAAGGTATTAAAAAAAAGCAAAAACAAATAAATTTGGGCGGTATGCAAGTAAAAAAGTGTGTTGTAAAGGATATCGACATTACCATCAGTCTATCACATTGAAGTTGAAATATTTCTATAAATCAGCTGTTGTCTATTTTTAGACTGGTGATAGAACATGGCCCAAAACAGGGGCCCAAATAGCAGCAAACTTTTTTCAGCCCAATATCAAAATATTCATGAAAAGGGTTTGGAAAGCATAAAGCAAGAACTTCATTTTTATTCAATAGAAATGATACAGGCAAATCTGGGCAATGCTATCATACAACCAAAACAAACCCTATTCCTCCTACACAACAGAACACACACAAGCAGTGCATGTGTAATTTATAAGGTATGACACCACACAAACAAAAGCAAGAACAACAACAACAATTAAAAAAAATGCAAGTCTGAAGTAAAGAAGATGACAGAGTCAGGCAAACAGCGCTGTATCGTGTATGTGGACTCCTTGTAATGGTAGTGATCAAGCAATAGCTTTTAGTTTCTTTGTGTTTGATGCAAGAACCTGCCCTTGGTGGAAAGCGATCTCCAACTCAAGCTCAGTTGGCTGTCTAGAGCCATCTCCGGCGAAAGTGCCTGCTCCATAAGGGCTTCCTCCCTTGACTTTCTCCATCTCAAACATGCCAGCACCAAATGTGTAACCGATTGGGACAAAGATCATCCCGTGGTGAGCCAACTGTGTTATGGCAGTCAGCCTGCAAGCAAGTGTTGCTTAGTTAGAATCTCAAGGGTTTCTTGGCCTCTCGGGCAAGGTCCAGTTTCCGTCATTGAACTATGTATGTCTAATTGTCTATGGTGCATGAAAATAACTTATAATACAAGGAAAGTAACGTACGCAGTAGTCTCTTGTCCACCGTTCTGGGAACCAGTGGAAAGGAAGATCCCAGCTGGTTTGCCTGCAAGTGATTGTGTTCTCCATAGACCACCAGTTGCATCCAAGAATGCTTTGAATTGAGCAGCCATCATACCAAACCTTGTGGGGAACCCAAAAACGAACCCATCGGCCTCTGTGAGCTCATTGGGTTGGATGATAGGCACATCACTTTTAGGGGGCGCACTCATCTTACCAAGCACTTCAGCCGGTAGTGTCTCTGGAACCTATGTACACACTGCAAAGTCAGTCACTCTCCAGTGACACAATGATTCAAGTAATTATAATGTTTTGGTGGCATCCAAGCTATGAATTATGAATGTTGGGCCACGCTTACCCGGTGTAGGAAGATACACCAAGAAAAGTAAATGAATAAAACAGAATTTCAGCAGGGCACAGCTTTAACTCGTTAAATCACTAGGGTGTCATCATTCATGGCAACAAACTTGTTCATGTTCTCATGCCAACAACAGATGGAAAAAGTATTGGCCACAAGACACTGAATGGTGTCATGGTGACGATATCATAAGAGTGAAATTCCGAAAGAAACTATACAAGAACTATTATCAAATTTAAACTAAACAGATGGCAGAAGCACATATTAACCTGATTTAATTAACAAAAGACCTTTTAGACCCAAAGACAGAAAGAGACCTTACAGCACACAATCAAGAAAGCAGTCAATTACCCTGAGTTGAACAACGCAAAATTTTTTTTTTGTTAATATAAATATGTCAAATAGCTCATTTGGTGCACAAGTGAGCTTATATGGAATAAGTACAGAAAATTCCAACAACGAAAACAATATGAATAATTAACAAATACCTGCCATAGTGTGGCCTCCACACCTTCCACAGATTCGGCCCCTTTCTTAATCTCACGTGCTAACTTCTCAACATGTCCATACATGGAATAGTACCTGCAAGTAAATTCCCCCGTTAGTGCGGACTATCACAGGTATGTCCAGTAAGATGATTCTAAGAAGGCAAGACACATTAACATGGAACAGTTAATTGGCCCAAAAATGTAATGACAGACCATATCTACACAACAGTATGATGTTAGATCAGTGGATGGAGTACAAGCAGTCAGATTCTGCCACCAACAAAGTAGACAAAATGACAAAAATATATCTAGAGGGACATGGAAATTTTCCAAAACAAACAAACTGGATTTCCTCCCCAAGAGATGCAACACCAAGATGATTTTTCTAATCCAAGTGATACTGTGAATTGTGACAGACTACTTCAATTACAACAGGAACTAGTCCACTTAAGCTAGCATCTATGGATCTACACAGCTAGAATGAATCACCGAAGTGTGGAGAAAAAGGAATCGGAAAATTAAAAGAATTTAACTGCAATAACAAAGCTAGAATGAATCAGTTGAGTTTGGAGCAATCCGTTTGACCTTTGAACGCAATTGAACATTTCCGATTCGGCGAATTCCAAAACAAATCAGGAAACCGCACAGAACAGATTAAGGCGTTAAACAGCAAACAATGGAACTTCAATTAAACTCACTGAACAACACACATTACGCTTTTACCGAAAAATATGACCTCAGACCGCCTATCACAGCAACAATTCCCAAATTAATCTAGCGATCGCGGAAATCAGTCAACGAAATCAGAAAACATTCTGCATTTATAGCCATAGATCGAAACTGATGAAGATCCTAGCAAAATCAAATAAAAGAAAAGATAAGCAGTGAACTTACACGATGTATACTTTGGTCGCCATTGAAGAGATTAGATCGAAGCTTCCCTTCCTCTCTCTCACTCTATTTCACGTTTTACTCTTTTTTTTTCCTGTGAAATTTCTCTCTTTATATTTTGATTGGGAATGAATTATAATCGACGAACTGAGAAGGGGTATTTATAATCGGTCGTCGAGTAGATTCACGGCTAAATTAGAGAGGTAATTAATACTAGACCAAAAAAAAAAAGAGAGGTAATTAATGATGAATTATACATTAGGTAGTAAACCGTGATGTCAACTGCACAAATACGACGGCGTTTTGAGAAACGCTCGCTAGAGACGTGCGGGAAAATGTGGTGGTCAAACGAATGATGTGATCATACGGTCACGCTTATCATCACCTGACCTGCCCCTTAAAACTCCAAATTAATTTCCCTCAAAAATAAGAAATAAAAAACTCCAAATTAATAAATTTGTCCTTTTTTTTTATGTTCCTTTTTTTTTGCCCGGATTTGGTAAAATGTGGTGGCTGGGTTTCGGGTTCAATGAACGTCGCCTTGAATCGGGTCCATATTTGTTAGATTTGTTTTTTTTTAAACGTATAAAATATATCCTAAATCAAATTGAATTAGTTATAAAATCTCCATTTTTGTGGGTTTAGACCCGGGTAAATGCGGGTTTGGGTCAGGCTTTTCCCGAAATTTTTATCCCGTTGTTACGGGTGCGGGCTAAGCTAAGCCCGCTTAACGAGTTAGAAGTCATGTCTAACCTAGTTTGCAAATGTGGGTAGTCTGCGGATACCCGCAAACCTAATTAATTTTTCTTATTAAAGCTATACTTATTAAGTTTTTATTACACATATATATAGTAATATATATATACACACAAGTACATAACTTATATATATATAACTTATATATATAAAAACAGTAACTTACATATATAACTATAAGATGTAAGTTACTTATATATGTAAGTTACTTATATATAACTATAAGATGTATATATATATATATAACTTACTGTAAGATGTGTATATATATATATTACATGTTTTTATTTTATTCTAAAAATGAATAATTAATATTATTTATTACATATATATTAATTTTAATTAATAAAAGGCGGGTACCCGTTACGGGCCTAGCAGTCCGTAACGAGTTGATTGATCTGTCTAATCCCGCAATCGTTAACCGGTTACGGACACGGGTCGAACCTAGCAGCCCGCGTGGGCTTTTTCCCATATCCAAACCCACCCACATTAACGGACGGACGAAACGGGTCGAGCGGATCTACCCGCGTTTGCCGAGGTCATAAACATCAGGTTCACTTTTGGTTGTATTGTATATTACAAATAACTTTTGAGTCACTTTAATTTTTTTCCTTTTGCTTTTGTTTTAATACCTTTATTTTGGGTGAAGGAGTTGAGGGTTGGGTGGAGAAGGTTGAGAGCAATTAATCTCGTGGGATATATTTGAATTTTAATTTGTATTTTTTTAGACTGGATTAATGCATCTTCATTTTTTCAAATTAATGCTACAAAATTGACTCACATTTCTTTTAGCAAAATATATATATATATATATATATACACACACGCACGAAATCAGTATTGTAATCCAACTTATACTGAGTCAAGTATGTTTTCCTATACGGACCTATTCACACGGCTTCATATCGCCGCCCGCACGGTGCTAATGCCGATTTCCTGAGTCGGTAGACTGGACGCAGGTGCCGTCTTCCTGGGTCAGTGGGATGGAATGTCGACGTAGAATTTCTAAGTCGGCATAGGAACCAAGCGAAGCACAAAGGCTGTTACATGGTGCAAGGGCGAAGCACAATTCAAAAGACAACATGTAACACCCCCGTCCCACATCAGATATTATAAGAATGTTGAGAGTGATTTATAAGTGATTCAAGTCCTACCTAGGTCACAAGAGCTCTTCCTTTTAGGCTCCAAGTGAGGACAACAGACCTGAGAGGGCTAGGTGGAATGGGTTGGCACCTCTTAATACCTCGGGTCTTACACAACAAACTAAAAAGTAATAACATACCTCGGGTCTTACACAACAAACTAAAAAGTAATAACATAGGCTCAGCCCACTACTATGGCCCAAACATGGCCCAAACATGACGAGAGCAAAGGCCAAACTAAAAAGTACTATATAAAACAAGAAGGGATTTAAAATCCTTGTTACATAGCTGCCGATGTAGGTAGTCGGTATCGGCTGTTCGGTTGTCGTCTCAGGCCTACTGTAGCGGCAATTTGGTTGTCGACTTCGGATGTCGATATTGGTACCGTGTCAATGGCGAGAAAATGACCGTGTATATAACAGACCCCCTATCTATATAATGTAAAGGTCTCCTAAAATGGAAAGATGGGTCGCTGCGGACACGTGTTAGTCGCGTCATTGCTTAGATAAATAAAATTTTATTGTTTAAAGACTACTTTTATTTAATTTTAACTACTCTATGTTAATTATATAGACACTGAATTACAAGTTCTCATTTAAAAATAAAATCACATATGATAAGAAAAATAAACCAAACTATAAAATTACTTGCCACATGCATGCTCCATATAAAAGTAGTCCTAAATCATTGACAGGATTATATAGAGACTCGCAAAAGTATTGAAAAAAAAATCTGAAAATATTCCAAAGCACATAAAAATACCATATTCAATACAAATAAAGAGCAAATTCAATCACACAAATCCACTTTCAACCTAAAAAACACATGAAGTGAAGTTGTTCGATTTAAAGTAACCTTAAATCTAATATTGAGTTTTGATCAAAACTCTAAATATCACAAACATGATAAATTTAAAGCTGTCCTCAATATATTATTAGCCAAATTGCAAAAAAAAAACGCCCTTTAAATATATTTATTTTTTCAAAATTAAATATATTTATTTTCTCAAAACCCACCTCTTAAATTAATATTTCTAAAAATCCTCTTTTAATTAACTTTTGTAAGAGCAAATCCAACAGGTTCTCCATAATGGATTTTTGGAGAATATCAAGGTTAATTTTGGTCCAACAGCTTCCCCATTACATTCTCCAAAAATAGAGAATGAGGAGAAAAAATGGAGATATTTCCCTAAATTTGAAGAAAATTCTATATATTTTGGGGTAAACTCCATAATGGAGAATCTGTTGGATTTCAGTCCAAAAAAATCCAGAATATGTGATTCATAATTCTCCATTTTGGAGAATTGTTTAGAGAAGCTGTTGGGCATGCTCTAACCAATTAACCATCTTTGAAACGATTCCGTTTAAAGGTTAACTTTAATAAATTAGAAATTCACCCCTCCCTTTATATTATTCTTATAGAATTTTAATGATTTAAAATAAAATAAAATTCAATAAGTATGAAATTGGAAGAAAATCATTGACGTCATTTTCTCTTTCCAAATAACCAATAAAATGATGTCGGCTTGTATAAAATTGTTCTCCCTTCAATCAAATTGCTCGCATTCCCCTTCCAACTCATTTTCTAATTCTCCATTAACTTCTCTTCACACGTTTAATACGAGAGAAAAAATGGCATTAGTTGTATCCTCTTAGTTTTATGCTTAGCTATTTTTTTAACTATTAAATTTTCATTGGCATGTAATTAAAAAAGGGTAAAATTATAATTTAACAAGTTTAACTGAGATTTGGAAGGAATAATTTGGGGGTGGGTGATTGGTGACCGAAGTTATTTAAAATATAGTTTTTTGAAAATATCAATTTAAGAAGTGATATGACAAGGTCAAATTGCATAAAACCACCCTTAAAATGCTCTCATTTTCCATATATCACCCCTCAAATTGATATTTCTAGAAAACCACCATTTGAATAACTTTTGCCATCAATCAACTACCCTTAGATTATTCCGTTTGAATTTTTTTAAACTTGTTAAATTATAGTTTTATCCCTCTTGTTTAATTATATGACAATGGAATTTAATAAATAAATAAATAAAGTAAATTAGTAAGAGTTAAATTGAGAGGTTACACCGTTACAACTTGAAAATATGTGTATTTTTTCTCCCAAGTTGAAAAAGTCAAAGTAAATAAGTGTATTTAGAGGATAGTTTTATGCAATTTGGCCTTATTATAAATTGGTATATTTAAAGGGTAGTATGATAGTATCCTTCAATATAGCCTTGTGTATGTTATTTTACGAAAATGTATTGTTGACCATGGAATAACAAACACCAAATAAACATAAAATGTGGGTATGGCCCATGTTGCATGTTTATATAACCCAAGGAATTCCCCACCCACCCAAAAAAATATAGCCCAATCTGAATGGGCTTAACAAAATGAAAGTTTTAGAAAAATTATTCCCACCAAACCCGAACCGGTACTACTGATTGACTTATTGTAATTCGGCTCGGGTCGAACCGGCTATAAACGGCTTTGGATTGAATAGAGTTTCATATTTCTAAATAAGGGTGTTATTCGAACCGAACGAGACGAGCTTGACATGTTTAAACTTGGTTCATTTGTTAAACGAGTTTGAATCGAGTCGAGCCTACTTTTTAAATGAGCTTTCTTTTTTGTTCAAATTTGGCTTGTTTTAAATGAACGAGTTCAAACTGAGTTTTTTGTTCGAACTCTAAACAATTTTACTTTACTATAACAAATTAATTTAAAGAAAATTTTAGAAATTCCATAAATTCGAGCTTAAATCAAACGAGTCGAGGTTTTAACCGAGTTTAAAATCATGTTCAGGCTCGGGTTGTTTAGGTAAGTGAACGAGCCCACGTCGAGCTTTTTCGAGCCAAGCTCGAGCTGTTCAGCTCATATAATAGTTGTACTTCTAAATCTAATTGTGGTGTATTTGGACTCCAAGTATATGCATAACTTAATTTATTTTGTGTTTTAAATAATTTGAAGAATTAAGGAGTCTCACTTTGAAAATATAAAAGATCAAACCTTAGTATATAAGTTAGTGGGTAACTCTTTTTATTATCAGTTAGTTTTATGAATTAGGATGCAACCACACTCGACTTATGTGTTGGACTATTAGTGTACAAACTTCAGTCACGAGTCTCAACGGAGTTTAGTAAATTTAACAAAAAGTATTACATAAATTAAGCTCTCACTATGTGTTAAATTTACAATTCTTTTATAAACACAATATATTTGATTTAAAAATCGGAGTAATTTTAGAACAAAAGTGTTTTTTTTAGGAAGAGAACAAGTCATATGTTTTTTTTTAATCTGAAAGCGTTGTATATATTTATATAGGCAAAAAAAAAACTTTTACTAGTACATGGGAATGCATCGGGGCATGGAGACCCCTTGCATATCGTCTAAAGGTATAGAAGAACATCCTACAGGTGGGGAAGCAAAATGTTGTAGTCCTAAAGGAAGAGTCAAACCGTAGTTTGCCAGCCAATCTGATGCTCGATTTGCTTCTCGTTACACATGTCGAAGCTGGATTACCAGTTTCTACGCAACAAGCCTTGACAAGAAGAAACCAGGCTATGCAGAGGGTGAGTGGGTATGAGATCCTTGTGAAGGAGCGAAATAATAGTCTTCGAATCAACCTTTGCATCAACCATCCTATAACCCTGCCGCCATGCAAGTTCAAGTCCATGAAAGACCCCCCAAAGTTCAGCTGCAGGAATCGAGCAAGATCCCAGATTACATGCAAATTCAGACAACCATTCTCCATCAGAATTAGCAAAAGCCCTCCCGTTGCTGCCAGATGGGAGGGTTCATGTACTGAACCATCGGTATTAAGTTTTATCCAGCCAACACGTGGGGTTTCCCAAACAATAAGCGCTTTATGCTTACTTTTGTGGGGAGATGAAGGGAGGAGGTTAGCTGCTGCAATCTTGAAGTTTTGGATCTGAGCAAGGAGAAAATTTCGCTTATCCGATGGTGCTTTTACATAGATGAACACCCTAACATTTCGCCATTTTCAAAGCCACTAAATCGTGGTGACAAACAAGAAAAAGTCATATCTTTAGTGATGAAATCATGACAAATTAACAAAGGGAAATTAGTTACGACTTGTTCCCAAAATTCGGAGTACTGTTACTGTTTCAACAAACTTGAAACTTGAAAGTGGTCCTCTGACGTTGATACGCCCACTAACGTAGTATCGATTTCATCAACTGTATTTTTTTATTAAAAAAAAAAATTGTTGAAAACCTGGAAGAAGAAAAATTGAAACCGAAAACCTCAAGGATTTATTTTTCCTCATTAAAATATACTAGTGATTCAAAACTTACAATTTCATTCACCGCATTTGGATTGTAAGTTTGTAACCCAAATGTAACCTATATATATGTTGTGGAATTAATATGAAATTTTTTTTCTTTTTTATTAGGAAATAATTCGAGATCAGATATACCTGAATCTCGATGGCCGACAAGTCGACAGATGGAAATCCGTCAAAACATACAAACGAAAACGAAAACAAAAAGCGGTGCAATACAACAAGTGGAAACGCACCCTACAAGAAAACGAGCCAAGGAGACCTAAAACTAACACGAAGGGGACGTAGACGACGGACGAAAGCCAAGCACCGTCCTAAAACAGCACCGCTAGTCGACGATACATCAGGAATCCCTTAATATGAAAAAAAATTGGTATCCTTTTGTGATAAAATTGATTATTTCTTTCCATAATTAAAATTTATTTATCAAACGAGGTAAGTATAATCACTTTTTAAATTTGATTCAAATTAACATAACACTCAACTTGTTTCGAGTCTAAATAGCTTGAATTGTAAGAAAATTGCGAATTTTCCTATCATGCTATTGTGTCAAGAGCAATTAGAATAAGATGAGCACATCTTTTTTTTTTTTTATTAATTGTATTTAGTTTCGCTTTTGTAGAGTGTTATTTCCTGTAATTTACACTATTGTTGTTTTTGTCTGACCTTGAATTTTTACTTAATAAAAAAAAAATAAGCATAGCACGTTCTGAAACTCGATTCCAAATTTAGTCTCGATGAGCTACTGACCTACTGTGACTATTAAGCTAATGGTCATTGATGATGGTATGTTGCAAAATCAATAAGTTAATAATACTACGTAACATTCTCATCAACCCTACTAAATGACGATTAGCTTAATTGTTAATCCCAATCTATTTTCCTTTAAACTTAATTTTAAAAAAACATGGGTTGAATTGAAAAGGCAAAGCTAAAATCCGCAACCGCAATTTGGGGTGTGATTTGAAGTTAAACCATCGTTTAGAATTTGGGTCAATTTCTGAAATTACAGTTACAGGTATTGCATTGTACAGACAGCATCCAACCACAGATGATTGATGATTGATGAATCGATCAAAAATGGAAGAAGGGGGTTTGGGATTGGGCCATCGGATCTTCATCCTCGACGAGGGCTTCATCCAGCAGCTCCTCCGACTGGTCCATCAGCTCCGGGCTGAGCCGGAACATCAAAACGCAGAACTCCATCTCGGAGAGGGCGCCGTCGCCGTCGAAGTCCCCTGCGGAGATCATGGACCGGAGATCCTCGTCGGACAGCCCCTGGAGCCCCAGGGCTGGGGCGTTGCGCTTCAGGCTGTCAAAGGTGATGACGCCTCTCTCCCCGTCCATCAGAAGCTGGAATCCCTTGCACAGCTCTCCGATCAGGCCCTCCCCGCCGAGCTTTTCCGCCATCAGCGGGAACGAGTCCTCGAAATCGGAGACGAATCTTGCGCCGGCCATGATCTGCGAGTTGTGGTTGGTCTTCGAATTGATTAATTGGAGGAAGATTGAGGTCTGAGGAGAGATGCTGAGAGATTGGATGGGAGGATTTAATAGGGGGAGTGAAATTGGACGGTGGGGATTAGGGTTTGCAGGTGGTGAGTTGCTTGGAAAGAGCGCAGGAGATGACAGTAGAAGATGAGATGGATTTGGATTTTTTTTCGAAGGTCGGCTTTTTTATTTTTTTATTTTTCATTTTCAATTTTATTTTTGATTGATGGAAATAAACTTAAATAAAATAAAATGGGGGGTTTCTTAGAAGGTGAGGGTGTGATTTCCCTTGTACTCCCCACTCTCCCAGGAATAGGATATGTCCAATTAATAATTGAAGGCTCATTTATTCTCTCTCACCCACTTCTAACTTTATTTAATTTTATTATTACTCCGTATTATTTTTTTTGTTACAAGTTGAAAATTTGGATGTGTCAATTACGGTTGTACTACAATATAAGAGTATTTTTACGGACGAGAGTTTGAAACTCTAGGTCGGAACTCTAAGATTAAGAAGATGAATCTGAAGCCAAAACTAGGTGTGTGACGGTTAGCTGCTCTGTTGGCATTTTGTAAAGATATGTACTACTCCCTCCGTTCGGAAATAAACGATGTTTGACTTTTGTGCACGTAGTTTTAGGAGCTAAAAACTATATAAAATCTTATGTATTTTAATTAATTTTTTTCATAGTTTAATATCTATTAGTAATAAGTATTAAATTATAAAAAAAATTAATTAAAATAAATAAGATTTTATATACTTTTTAGCTCCTAAAATTACGTGCACAAAAGTCAAACATCATTTATTTCCAAACAGAGGGAGTATATAATTTGGATGGTATTTTAAAAAAAAATGAAGAAAAATGATTTAGTTAGGCTCATTTCATTTTCTTCGAAGTGTTTGGGTAAATGTCACATGTGATATGGGTTGGGTGTAACACGGAGTATAATGTGTGTTGGTTATTGATAGGAATTGTTTATTTTAAAACAATAAATGGGATAAATGGTTATTGATAGCACTTTTTTTGGATTCATTGTTGTGACTTTGACAGATTCTTGTTCAGTAAATTTTTTTTTATTTGACAAACTACCTAAATGTTATCTTATCATTAGACGAAACAGATCTTGTCGTTAGATTCACCCTTTTAAATATGATATCGGATTTATTAAACATTAGATATCAAATATCAATTTTAATATCAAACGGGACATAAGTGTTTCCTAATACTCTTATATATCTTGCTTGCTTTGTTTTGTATCATTGTATCAATTGAGAATTTGAGTTAGTTTGTAACTCTCTTTCTGATATCAATATATAATTTTGTCTTTATGTTCTTTGGATTTCTACCATTTTGTACATTTAGTATGATAATTTATTTTATTCTATTATTTTAAAAGCAACAAAAACTCCATCAATTCAGATATATTAGATTAAAACAATTCAAAACTGGAAATAAATAATCCACCCATTACCCTTATAATCATTTCATGCACCTGCCAAATAATACTCCATTCGTTCGCCAAAATATGTCACTTTACTATTCACGCACGTTTTTTTAGGAGATAAAAACTATATAAAATATCTATTTTTTTAATAATTTTTTTAACAATTTTATAATTATTATTAATAAGTACAAACTTGTTAAAAAAATTTATAAAAAAATGAATATTTTATATAGTTTTTATCATTCTAAAGAACCGCGCGTGAATAGTAAACGACATTTTTGTCGAACGGAGGAAGTAAGTGATAAACAAAATTGTTAACAAATAAGCTAGAGTATCCTTCAGTAGGAGCAGAGCCAGGGGGCAACTAGCGCCTTCTTATTTGACGAACTACCTAAATGTATTCTCCTCGTCGATAGCTTCGTTTTGACATATAATACGTCATAATTCGAGTATTTGAATGTTTAAAAATTAAAGGTATATTAATCACTTTAATTTATTTCAATAGACTATAATGTTTTTATATTTTACTTAAATTAGCATTCACATACTATAATATAATTTATCTCGAGAGCTTCACAAAGAGAGGTTATATTAACCATTTCGATAATTATATAATAAGTACACACGTTTAAAAAATTTATACTTGGTTATGCATTATTATATGTTAAGAGTGCAACAAGCAAGTTACACATTGACTAGAGTTGTTATTTGAGTTGAACAAGTCTAATAATACTTGATTATATTTAGCTCATTTAGAAACGATTCAAACTCGATTCAAGCCTAAATTTGGTCTTAAGCTCATACTGGGCTTGTTTAGTAAATAAACGAGCTTGAGCTGAGGGTTTTTTTTTCAAGTATTATGTAACCTTACGTGCTCAAGACAAAGTAACTTATATGAAAATTTATAAATTTCACAAAATTCGAGGTTAACTCAACCTGAACCTATATTTGAATCAATATTTGAATCAAGCTTAAAAATGTGCTTATGCTTAATTCATTTACTAAATGAAGCCCGAACCGAGTTTTTATTGAGCAATATCCGAGTCAAGCTCAAGCTACTCGACTCATATCACAACTCTAGCTAATATTGACTTAATGTTAATTATATTGTGTTTCTTATCCTTATTTAGTTTAAAATATTTCCCGCATATTTCATTTATTTCTTTTTTTTTTCAAACGAGAAAAATGATAGAGTTTTATCATAAATCGATAACATTTTATATGAAAATAACATCATTTATTGTCGTATTATATAAAACTCTTTATGCTAATTTAATCTAAAATGATATCTTATGTACTCCCTCCGTTTCAAAATGAAAGTCGTTTGACTTTAGTGCACGCTTTTTAAGGAGGTAAAAACTCTATAAAATATTAGTTTTTTAATCAAATTTTTTCTATAATTTCAAACTTGTTAGTAACAAGTATAAAATTATGAAGAAAAAAAATAATTAAAAAATAATATTTTATAGAGTTTTATCTCATTAAAATACGTACGGAATAGTAAAGTGACATTTATTTTGAAACAGATGGAGTATTTATATTTGTGCCATTCTTCCCGAAATTTTCTGGCTATGCGACTGTCTCTTAGTACAAGGAATATTACCGTTTTTTATGATTGCGTGTAAATGAGTTTGACTATCCAACTAGTGGAATTATGGAAAGCAAAGTCAGAAGTAAAGTTTATAATGATAAATGAACCAAATGTGAAAGTTTGTGGTTATTTTATAATCCGTATATAGTACGGAGTATTTCACAAATTAAAAGTCGTTGTATATATGGTCATCACATCACCACATATAGACATAGTTAGTGTTTTTTTTTTTTCGGTAGTAAAGGAAATGTTAGTACTCCCTCCATTTTCATTTGATAATAAAAGTGGTCTGATTTTTTTTTCTCATACTTTTTTAGGTTTATTGAAGTCCGTTGGGACTCGGGATCGGGGCCGTGTGCACACGTGCGCCCATGCGCTAATAGCCTAGCACATAAACCGAGCGGGGTTTCATCCTAAAACCAATTGGCATTAGGTGGGGTAGCACACTAGATTATATACTAAGGCTTATTTGTTCATATTATCAATGTGGGACTCTTCTTGGTCTCTTCACATTGTCCATTCTCTCAACTTCACATTGTCCATTCTCTCAACACGCCCCGCAAGTGCAACTAGGGTCGTTTTTCACCTCTAGTTAACACTTGAACAACGGGTCTAGCATCTCATTCTCTTTTTTTAGCTAGCCTAGGATCGAGAGTCGGGTCGTGCGCCCTTGCAACTAAATGTGAACAATATGAAGAGACCAAAAGAGTCCCACATTGATAATATGAACAAACAAGTCTTAGTATATAACCCAGTGGGCTACTCACCTAATGCCAATTGGTTTTAGGATGGAACCCTGCTTGGTTTATGTGCTAGGCTATTAGCGCATGGGCGCACGTGTGCACACGATCCATGATCCCGAGTCCCAACGGACTTCAGTAAGGTTTTTAACAATAAAATATCATTATTATTATTTTTTTATAATTTTTCTACTTATAAATAATAATGGTGGATTTTTACTTAATCGATAATAGCCCGTGTCTGGAACTGGCATTTGAGAAGTCACATGCTGCTTTTGGTCCTTCATCGATAATACTCGTCAGTTGTCCCTTGTAATTTAGTTTTTTCTGTTTTGTTGTTTGTTTCTTTGTCTTTGTTTGTATTGACAGTTTGTCAATTGGTCGTTGCGACCATGTGTTCATGCGTTAAACGGAAATTTAACCCTGTACTAAACAGAAATCAAGTATATATATATAATGGTGGATTTATTTAAAAAAAATTATAATATTTTAATCCTCTTAAACAAATGTACCAAAAAATCAATTGAATTTTAATATGAGGTGTAGTAAGGAACTATTCTTAACTGTTTAAGTCACTTTAACTTTTTGATACTCTTTTAAAAGCTAATTTTATAATTTCATGCACTATAAGTTTTCAGTTTTAAGTTTCTTAAAAAATTCTTGACCTAAAAAAAAGTTTCTTAAAAAATATATAAAAAAGTTAAATGAGATATATTTTGAGACGATTTAAGTAAGTAATAATTATAAAATCCCTTGAATAATAAATGCCAAGTAGTGTGTGATCTACTGTTGCAATTGGAGAGACAGGAGATCATGATAGACACCAAAAAAATAATTGTTAATCTAACTCAGCTTACTCTTTAATTTATTTATAGATTTTTGTGTTGTGTTGTTGTTATATAACCGGACAATTAATGTTTTATACACAAAACACAACAGTTTCGAACTTACATGACAACTTCTGTAACTCATCAATATATTAATTTTGTAGGTGCAATATATATCTAATGTATTTTTTTTGGTCAGGTACATCTAATATTCTAATGTACTCCGTATTAATTAGTAGTCATATGTGCCCATTTCAAAAGTTCAAAAATAAAGTTAAAATCTAAATTTCCAAAAATGCACGTTGACATTTCTTACAATACAGATGATTAATTGTCAATTTTCTAAGAAACTTCATTAGTTCATTATGTATTTCGCCGTACCAAACGAAGCTTCCTTCAAAACAATAATCCCTATCTTTGTGGGGTTCTATCCAATTTTATTTTTTAAAAAATACTAATAATCCAGTTTATGTAATTAAATTTGTGTGACCTTGGAACTAAAATACTAACAAAGTATTCTGTATGGGAATGGATGCCATGAGGCCCATGACATTAGAAAAATAACTTCATCTTTAGATAAAATCTCGATTATTTAATTCTAACTAATTGATTATTTTATAGTTTTTTAGGCTTGATAGATTTTTATTAGACGAATCTTACTAACTTTATGAAGTTCAACTTCAGAAAATCCTAACTCGTAAATATTTTTTAGATAAACTGAAAATTAAGTGAGATTCTCATAATTTTTGGAACCGATATTCAAGGAAATGGTCTTTATTTTTCGTATGTGTGTTTTTTTTTATTAGGTGAAAATTCGAGTTTAAACAAACTTGAAGTTTGAGAGGTCGGCGAATCGACGGACGGATTAACCGTTAATATATAACATACTAAACACACAAATAACACAGATGAAAGAAAGCTAAAGAACCCATATAAGTCGTCAGCTAGCGGAGGAGTCGAGGGAGATCCAAGGTGAGCCACGAATGCCGAGAACACGGGAGAGTCCGACGACTCACGGCGTCTCGACACCGAGAAGGCGGAGAATAGTAACCCACCATCGAAAAGGGCAAAACCTGGGAAAGTTTGGATCATTGACGTTGCCCCCACGACCCCACCTAGATGAGGGATCTTCGAAGAACACGAACACCGCCATAATACTCTCTTTGTATGTATGTTTAGTTTTGATTTTTTGGGCTACTTCATGGTAGTTTGTTTATCTAGTGACCTATCCAATCTCTTTTGTATGTCATCGATGGGCCGAACAGGCTCTGGGCCAATTTTCAAGAGCAGCCCATATCTGCTAATACAATGGCCACCCAAGTGAAGTAACCCAATGAATTGAAAAAGATAAAAAAGATGTTACGGACGGGTATGTGCAGAAAGCCCAAATGGGCCGCTAAACTCGGTTCGCATTCGCAGCGGGTATGGATTGGACATCCCAATGTTTCCGTTCTGGACCGCTAGACCCGTAACGAATACCCATCGTTTTTTTAAATACATGAATATTAATTAATACGAGTCAATAATTATATTTACATCACATATTTAATACTTACCTATAATAAAAATGATTAAAACATAATCTTTTATGGTTAAGTGTTGATGTTAGACGATTGTTAGTATTGCTATGAACTCTTTTATGACAAGCTGCTCATTTTTATATGTTGTACTAGTTTTATTACTCGCCCGTTGTGCGATTTTTTAATAAATTTTATTATATAATTATAAATCATCTTTGAATTAATATAAATTACTACTCCATATAAAGTAAATATATAATCTTCAATTGTGTTATTTTTTATAGAATGTAAACACATGTTTGAGTCTAGATTAATCGTGTTTGTTCTCTTATAAAAAAATGGTTAATATATATATATATATATATATATATATATATATTTATCTTGGGTTTAGATATTATACTTTTTAATAAAAATTTTATTAAATGATAAAAAAAACTTAAGTATGAAATCCAAAAGAAAGGAACATATCATAATTCCATGTGTAAATTTAATCTGTTTTTAATTATTTTCATTTATAAAAAATATATATAAATATATATAAATATTTTTAATATTTATAATTGACGTGGCCGATTAGTTATATTTTGATAGTATTTTATGAGGATTCTCCATTGATTGAATATTATTATAAATCTAGAATAAAAAGGAAATTTATTATTAACATGATTATATAAATACTTAATTGTTCGGGTCTGATTTTATGTATTTTATTATTAATATTAATGTATTATTAAAAAATGAAGAGTATTACGTTAGTTAATGAAGAGTATTATGTCCACTGGAAAAAAAATGAAGAGTATTTATTACGTTAGTTAATGATGGTTAATAGTATTTACTACGTTAGTTAATATTTATTAGATAGATTTATCTATTTAAGATATATGGTTATATTGAATAGATTATTTGATCTAAAAAGATAAGTTTTTTTACTAACTATATTGGCTTATTAATTGATGTGGCCCAAAAAAATAATACCACTTTAATCCAGAATATGACACGTAAGCAAAAATAATATCGTTTTAATCCAGAAAATTCCGTGGACGCGAGATCGCACCAGAGCCCGTTTCAGGCCTCTGTTTTAGTATGTTACTAGTATTCGTTACCCGCGCGGTTGCGCGTTTTGTTAATAAATTAGATTTTATTATATTAATTATATTAAAATATTATATTAGATAATTAATTGATGTGGCTTAAAAAAATAAAATCAAATTGACGTGGCTCACAAAAATAAAACCATATATAAATATATTATATTCAATTTGATCTAAAGGTAGATAACGCACCAAATATTCCTTCTTCATCTTTTAAAATAATAAATAATATAGTTTTTTAACAAAAGCATGAAAATGATAAATATGTATAACAACTAATTCAAGTTATATTGGATAGATTATTGATTTAAAAAGATAAGTTTTTAGCTAACTATATTCCTTTATTAATTGATGTGGGCTAGAAATATAATACCACTTTAATCCAGAAAATGCCACGTAAGCAAAATAATCCCACTTTAATCCAGAAAATTCTGTGGACGCGAGATCGTACCAAAGCCCGTTTCAGGCCTCTATTTTAGTATTTTATATAGATATAGATATAGATTGTAAGTTGTAATGTATCCGTGTATATTTTTTTTCCAGCAGCTTCAAATTAATGAGTTATGACAAGCACTTCATAAGTTCATTAGGCAAAAAGGCAGGGTTTGCGGGTACCCGTGAGCGGCCCATGTCTGTAATACCGAATGGTATGGACAAGACATTCAGTCCATGAATCGGGCTTAGCTTGATCCGCACCCGCAGCTTCGGGATCATATTTTGAGTAAAACATGAGACTAATATTTTGAGTAAAACATGTCTCAAGTCCGACCCGCGCCCGTATTTACTCGACTCTAGTTTGGTATGAAATTACAACTTAGTGAACTTACCCCCTGAAAAGGTAAATAAAATTACAACTCACCACATCCAAAAGAAAGACTGAAAATATGTTTAGACAAGGAAGAAAAAACTTAGGGGGAAACAACTTTAATTTTAAAAGATTTTATAAAATTAATTTCGATTGATCTTTTTTTTTTTGAGTCATCAAGTTAGGTTTTGTGATCAGTGCAAAATATCTGAGAGGAGATCCCCTACAACACAATATGTGACACTATGTGTTACACAAAATTATTTAGGGTATAAATCTATGTTAAAAAAAATTCCAAAAATTATTTTTAAGTTTTAAACAACTATTAATATATGTCTGTAAAAAAATTGGTTAAAAATCATGGTTTAAATTTTTATATAAATTAAAGATCAAATATTGTACAATATAATTTTTTTTAAAAAAAATCAAACAGATTTTCATCAAATTTTTTATATAAACCTACACATATATTTGTTTAAAACTTAAAAATAATTTTTGGAATTTTTTTAACATAGATTTATACCCCAAATAATTTTGTGTAACACATAGTGTCACATATTGTGTTGTAGGGAATCTCCTCTCAAAATATCTCATTTCCTTGGGATTGTTCTAAATTGCAATGCTTCACTCTATAAATCAATTCCGGCAATAATTATAAATCAATTTCGGCAATAAATCAATGGGATCTGGAAGACTGAGGTTGAGGGGACGATCTTCATGTCATCAATGCGATCAAAGATCTTCATGTCATCTACGATATCTTTTTTCTCCTTCAATCTTTCTTCAGAGAAATTAACCAAATGGTTGATAAGAGTAGCTTGTCTATGCTACATGTTGAACCCTATGTTCTTGATCTCCCTTCCAGGACATTGATGCTAGGGGTGTTGTGTGAACACGAGTAGCTCGAATTCGTCTCGTACTCGTTCGATTAAAACTCGACTCGAGCTCGTTTATTTTCTAAACGAGCTGAGTATGAACATATTTTTAAGGTCGGTCCAAAGCTCGGCTGCTCGTTCAAATTAAACTCAAATTTTATGAAATTTCTAAAATTTCTTTTAAATTATTGTATAATGAAAAAGTAGAATTACTTAAAGTTCGGCTCGAGCTCGTTCATTTTCTAAACGAGTCGAGTAAGAGTACATTTTTAAACTCGAGTCAAAATTTAGGCTCGACTCGAGTTCGTTCATATTCTAAATGAACTGAATATGAACAAACAATACTCGACTCGTTCGACTCAAATAACAGTCGATTCTCATCCAAAAAAAAAGGGACCCATCATTGTGTGCTCCAAGAAACCCCGAAAATAAAAAATCTCATTAGCTGAAAGTTGTAAAGAAATTCACATTAGGAAAAGAAGAGCATGTTTTATCCGTCAGCAAACACACGATATTTAAAATAACGGAATCCAGAATATCCGCAATTGCAGAGAGACTGTAAGCATTTAAATTACATGTTTGCCCTCTTCTAAATGCACATAATTACAATCATTGCCACTGTGGACACCAGTGAAGTGATATTGGCTCACTCATCAGAGGCCCTCCATTATGAAGGACGAGTTCATTCACTTTTACGCTACATGTGCTCCCTCTTACATTATTGTCCCTCCTCCTCCTCGCCCCCCAAAAATAAGAACGTCCTTATAAACGAGAATAGTCAATTCAGAATTAGAAATCAGAAGTTAAAGAACGAGAATAGTAAATTCAAAATTAGAAATCAGAAGTTAAAGGACGGGTTCTCAAAACATACCACTTTGTCCGATACCGAGTTGATTTATTTGAAAATGTGAAAGCACTAGTAGACTACCGAAAAAAGAAAGTCTAGATGAGCAAAAATGCGTTACAAATAACGATTTCGATATCCCACGGAAAGCTCAATGATCATTTGAAGGAGTTGATGATTTTAAGGTTATCCTCATCCATCTCGATGTTCCTGATCCCAAGCTCCTTTGCAATCGGAAGTTCGTGAAGAAGGCCAATCGCCTTCTCCATTAAAGCCAAGGCCAAGCCACAGAGAGAAGCATATATTGCATTCAAGGATAGAACTCGTGTGATCACAAATGACAAATCTTGTCGTAGTCTGTCTAAAAAAGAGTTTGAATCCGTTAAAGTTAATTTTGTATGTTTTTTTAAGTGGTTTTTTCGACCTTATGTTTCTTTGTTTTCTTTGATTATGTCGCTTGGGATACATTTTCCTATCCTTTTCTTCTTGACATAGAATTTTAGAGTCTTTTTTTCAGTTTTTTAAATGTTATCTTATATGGCTTTTCCATGTTTAATAGATGTCGAAACTAATTAAAATAACTTAAACTTTTGTAGGAGTGTTGAAAAAATATTCACAACTTTCAATTGTAAGAAAAATAATTCAACCTTTAGGATAGGTGGTAACAAATTATCTCGACTCATTTTTTCGACTATAAATTGAGTCAAAACAATAACATAAAATTAATCAAATGATATCATTCTCCTTACAACAAGGAAATATCATCTAAAATTCACAAAAAATCTTAATTTTGTCAATTATATATTATCATTTTTTTTACCAGATTTACAATTAGAAAAAAGAATTGGAATATTTTGTTACTACACTCGTTAAAGATTGTGTTATTTTTCTTAACGTTGAAAGATGAAGATAATTTTTTAATACCTCTTCAAAGATTTGAGTTATTTGTGCTTGATAGTCCACACACTCTAGCATGCGACTAATAGCTTAGTCTGTTGTGCACACATTATTGTCCCACATGATTTACCATAATTCCGATCAACTGGATCAAGTACTATTTTTTTTTATTTTAAAAAATAAACTCTACTTTTTTAGACAAAGGTAATAATTCTAAATATCAAATAAGATGTGATTTGCCAAATCGAGAGGTTTTATAAACGACATACGGGGAACTATCGATATGAAGAGCACACATCAGAAATCAAGGCAGATGAGCGAAGGTGGCTGACATCTAGCAAGGAGTCGAGACGAGAAAGATTCTCCTACCAAAGAAAAAGTTGTTGGAAACCAAAGATACAACAATAAAAAAAACTCTATTGGAATTCAACCAAGTATTATCATTTATTCCATATTTCACATCCTCCGGTCGAGTCTTCCATCCTCGCTTAGCTGGATCTCTACGTGATTCATAGTTTATTGAGGGTTGTTTTTCTCAATTTGCTTTGTGTGATTAGTTCTCAGTTTATCCTTTATTGTGTTTGTGTGTTGTATCTTGACGGGTTGTCCATCTAACACTGTCTGTATCCTCTCATTTTACCAATTTTACTATTGGTATCTCGAATTTTTTTTCTAATAAAAAAAAGGAAAAATAATATTACAAACATAAGTACTTACCAAAATCTTAAAAAATATTGCTTAAACCATGCGCAAACTAGAAAAGCAAATCCCATAAATCATGGCATCCAGGGAATGATTAAAGGGATCTCAATCCCCATGAAATGGGCCCAAACCAAAACCCAAATGGGCCCACACCAACACAAGGGCAATCTCGTAAATTTGACCCATCTTAATAAAACTGTCCTCCTATTAGTTCCTTCCTTCCCTTAATACCAAAACTTGTCTCCAGTCCAACCCTGAAAAAACCCTCAAAGATGAATTTAAAACCAAGAAAAAAGGAAAATCAAAGATCCATATGTTTTATAGCTGAAATGACCTTTTCAACTCCCAACCATATCTCCATCTTCCTCTTAACAACATCAGTTGTTGTTCTCCTTCATCTCCATCCCCTAATTCCTGTGTGCCACTCCCTCTCAATCCATGAGCTTCTCAGGAGCAAAGGCCTACCTGCAGGGCTGGTCCCAAAGGAGGTCAAGTCCTACAATCTGGACGACAATGGCCGCCTTGAGGTCTTCCTTGACGCCCCTTGCTTGACCAAGTTTGAGAACCGGGTCTACTTTGATAGTGTTGTGAGGGCCAATCTCAGCTATGGTGGCTTGATTGGTGTTGTTGGCCTCACCCAAGAGGAGCTCTTCATTTGGTTGCCTGTTAAGGACATCATTGTTAATGACCCTACCTCTGGCTTGATCTTGTTTGACATTGGCCTTGCTCATAAACAACTCTCCCTCTCCCTCTTTGAAGATCCACCTAGTTGCAAACCTCAAGGTAATTATATATAAGATGTTCCGTACTTATAATTGTCTGGTAAATCGAAATGCCGATAAAACAAAAAACCCATGTTTTTGTTTCTCTTAATTTTGATTAATTAATTCTTACTTTTTTTTATGGTTGTTGATTTAGGGTTTATAAGCTACAATGGAAGGAAGGAGAAGGGGCTAGTAAATGAAAGATAAAAGAGGAAGATCCATGATTAAATTTTGATGCAAAATGCAACCTTTTGGTAAGGTGGTGGTGTTATGATGAGAATGTGTTTATAATTAAAAAAGATACAAGATCTATGTTTGATTAGTAGATGGGTTTTGGGTAGATAGTGCATGTTTGGGTGTGTATAGATCAGAATTTTGGGATGAAAGCAAGTTTTGGCAATTTGTGATAGTAGATTGTTTTGATGTGTGTGTCTCATCTTTCACTTTCAATATAATATATGTATGCATATATTGCAATGCATGGTATTCTTATATATTCTTACACATATATTTGCCAAACTGCATATTTCCCATCTCAAAAAGCAATTAAGTAGCTAGATTAAACCATTAATGGAGTCAATTTGGATCTAGAACCCTAAAGATTATTAAATGCCATTTTTGGGTTTTTAATTAAAAGAAAGATGTTAGTGGGGAATTGTGGGGATTCCTTCAATAATGCTTTGACTACTCTAATTAGTGATTGATACTTATTTCTATAGCACAATTAATTCCATAACTTCTACTACAAATTAATGGGACCAAATCCCCTCCCCTCTTACAAACACCCTTTATTTTTTTAATCAATAAAAATAAGGTAAAACTAATTCAAATAACCCAAACTTTGGTTAGGTGTGCATGTAGCACCATGAACTTTATAAAGTAACAAAAATAACCCAAACTCTTACTATTATGTGCTTATATCACCACCAATGTCTTTTTTAAAATAAAAAATAACACCTAACTTTTATAATTTTGAAATAGAACCTCAAACAATATTAAACTAGGTTTTTTAATCAAAATTACACAAAAGGTAAATTTTTTTAAATGAAAAATAAATTTTTTGACTTAAGATAGTTGAAAAAAATATCGCTAATTTACGTCATATTTTTAAAACCCATAATTTGGTTTGAACAAATGATATAAGTTAGAATTATATTTGTAAAATATTTCTCAAATGAATTATTTTAATTTATTCTTTAATTGAAAATAATAATAAATTAACAAAAATACAACAAAATAAAAAATATACGGAGTATTTCAGTTGAGAATATTTCGAACTGATATAATTCGTTCTAACCAAATTATGGGTTTTTGAAATATGAAATAAATTATCGATTTTTTTCCAATTATCTTAAGCAGAAAATTTTATTTTTTATTTTAAAAAATGTATATTTTGTGTAATTTTGATTAAAAACTTAGTTTAATATTTTTAGGTCCTATTTGAAAAATATAAAAATTTATATCGTTTGAGAAATATTTAAAGGTAATATATATAAAAAGTTATATTTTGCGTAATTTTTATTAAAAAATTCATTTGAGAAATATTTTTAAAAAATATTTATAACGAATATCATTTGTTCAAACCAAATTTTGGGTTTTTAAAATATGATATAAATTAGCGATATTTTTTTCAATTATCTTAGATCGAAAATTTATTTTTCGTTTAAAAAAAAATTACCTTTTGTGTAATTTCGATTAAAAAAACCTAGTTTAAGTATTGTTTTAGATTTGATTTCAAAACTATAAAAGTTAGGTGTTATTTTTTGTTTTAAAAAAGATATTGGTGCCTAGTGGTGATATAAGCACATAGTAGTAAAAGTTTGGGTTATTTTTATCACTTTCTAAAGTTCGTGGTGCTACCTGCTCACCCCACCAAAGTTTGGATTATTTGAATTAGTTTTACCTAAAAATAATTTAAATAATTTTTGTTTATTCTTTCAATGGAGGCGTGTGAGGAGATAGGGAGAGGGGACAAATACGAGTGACAGAGGATTTAGTTTTTAAATTAAATCATATATAACATAAGATGGGAATGAAGAAAATGTATGTTGATTAACACTTTTGGGTGTAAAATACTTCTATTTGATCTTCATCCCATAATATTAATCATTTGTTACATATATTTGTATACAACAAACAATAAATAAAAAGAAACAAATGAAATACTAATGGTCGTTGTACGTTATCATAATTTATAAAATAAGTCCTCCACATTTACATTTACATGTAATTTGTATGCATACATCTTAAGTTGCTTTCTTAAAAAACAAACATGCATGTTGCCTCTTAATTTGATGTTATCTTACTTCCTTTTCGATCTGGCCGTACAAGATTTAAACATAACAAAAGCAATATATAATTACTTCTCTTTGGTTTGAATATGTTTTTTTTGGAAAAACTAACTTCCTTGTGAATAGACTTTATTGAAAAATTTACCTATATTTTAAAGATCGGGTTTTCTATCCTATACCAAGGGCATAGGATAGCATTCTCAATCGGGAAAGATTTACTAAATTTAAATTATTATAACTTTTCTTCATATTGCTTTTCTAAGATCGCCTCTTTATATTTTGGTAGGGAGTCTTTCCCGATAAAAGTTCGTATCTTATTTCCTAGGAGTATAAGATAGAAAGACTGTTAGAAGATTTGTTTTGGGTTGAATAGATTTAGAAAAATATATATGGAAAGATAAATTTTAAAAGTTGTCCACAACGGGTTTATCATTGAACCACTTCAGGCTCAAAGGATCACTTTAAGCATATCCGAACATTGATTAGACTATCTAATATCATAGATATAAATAATTCGAAGTCTAATGAGGTGTCAATCCATATATGCCACCAAATCCTAACATCTCTTTATAGTGAGAGATTAAGGGTGATATATTGGCATTAAGAGAAGCATTTTTTCTAACTCGTATCTCAAACCTTTTTTTTCCTATAAACATTTTAAAAATGACCATAGTAATATATACTTAGAATTTGTTAACATATACGAGTATGTCTTCCGAAAGTACTTTATTTTTTTAATAGATAAAAATTCAAAATATTAAACAAATAAAATTTAATAAATCGAAAGGGTGAAAAAACGTCACCCGAACCATCAAGGTACAATGCACTAAATCCATTACCTTTTTTTTTAGAAGGTACCCATATTTTTCTAAAAAAAAATCGAAGGTACCCCATAGTTTAGGGGAAAAAAAACTTAAAAAGAGAAAAAACCAAACAAAAATAATTAATGAACAAAGTGACAAAAGTAGGACAATAGCACAAGAAATAATTCAAGTTCAAACATGTGTAGGACTGTAGGAGGCAGTGGAAAGTGGGTCCCATTGCCACGCTCGTCAAAGGAAGGGTGGCCCACTTCTTATCCAGGGCGCGGAGATTGCGGGATCTTGGGAGTTGGAGGGAAAGCTAAAGCTAAAGCAGGGACTAATACGTCTTTTCCTCATTTTGGAATGGGTCCCATTTGGCCCATCCCGTAGTGTAAACCCACATGGACTTGCGAAAGTGGGCCTGGTTTTTTATTCCTGGCGTCCACTGAGATTGGGCCTGGTTATATTATACTCTACAGATTATTTGATTTTTAACATGTTTTTTTTGTTAAAGTTAAAAAATTCTATTATAATACCTTTTTTTTTTAAAAAATAATAATAATTTCATACTCATTTCTTACTATTTTAATAATTATAAAAATTAATATTTTCTAAATTTTTTAACTTTTTCAAAAACAGGTTAAAATTTTTGTGAATTGCCACTTAAATATAATAAATTGCCATTTTTTTTTTGGGTACTTAAGGGAGGGCTAGTGCCCCCAGGTTTTATTTATGGATTAGAATAGTTGGCTAGTAGTGCCTTGGTACATAAGTTGTTCGATACAATTAGGCATAGTAGCAATTGACGCACCTAGCGTCACTGCCCCAAGCCATATGTAGAACTTAACGATGATGAAGCTGATGAGCGAGCTGATTAGATAGTAATGGAATCGACGTATAAAGTGTTGATGTAACGCTTCATGTTGTCATTAGCTAAAGTGAACCCATCCTCAGCATCATCGTAGATAACTTCTGTAACGCGAAGCATGTTTAAGATAGAATTGATGATAGGCCTCGGCACCTCAGTTGTCCGAATCATACATTCGTTCACATCCTTCCACAACTCCCGGGCTTTCTCGTTTAGCTTTTCGCAGGCTTGTTCGTACGAGAGACCGTATTCCTTCCTGTAGCACTCGAGGAACAAGGCCGACATTCCCCTATTTTCATCAAACTGCAGCCACACACACGTACAATAATTATTTAATTTAGTAAAAATATTTCATACACACGCACGCACGCGTGTACACATTTTATTTATTTATTTACCTTTTGGCCGCCAATGTCATTAAAAATTCTCAAGTGATAGCTTATTGCTTTGATGGGCGTTGGGAGGCTGCAGAGCCATTCAAATACATGCTCGGTGGCCGAGTCCATGCCGAGGAAGGTGTAAGCAGCTCCTACGACATAAGCCATGTTTCGATACAGGTCAATCGCCATATATTCATCAAGTGTTGGTGTGTATTCCTTGATCCTCCATCTTGCTTCACTCAGGTAGGTTCGGGCTAACGCTTTTATCTTAACATTAAACAACAAATTTAGAAGAAATTGTCAATAATAACTAACAAACACACACATATATATACACACACACTCTTGTCTCTTATACATACTTCTTGCTTTGCATAGTGCACATATTGTGATCTTCCGACTGGGGCGAGATAGAGCTCCATTTCTTCGTGGGCGTCCAGAATCAATGTTTGATAAACCCACCTTAGGTCTCCAGAGAGTTGATCCAAGCAAGACTTGTCCCAACTAATGAATTGCATATCCATGCTTAATTAGATCGACATCCGATCGATCGATCAACCAGTTGAAACATATGTATATATGTATGTATGTAAGATCGAGAGATCGATCAATATTATATTACCTCTGGATTGCTTGGGTAAAAATCTCGAGTTCTTCAAGCGACGAATAGGAATCATAGAGATCATCAATTGAAGTAATGATTTGGCAACCCATTGCAGTTATCTTCCTTGCGACAGAAAATTGGGGTTCACTTAACAAACCTGTAGCCCAAAAGTAGGATTCCACAATCCTATCCCTCAATAGCAGTTTGCTTGGATAATCCAAGCTCTTCCCCCACCTAAAATATCATTTAAAGCTTAACATTAATACGGAGAATATATTAAGCTTTCACTCTTTATATAATATAGGTCGATTTGTATTTCATTTATATAAAAATTAGTGCGTATCCCGTATGATACACAACAATATATATGTTCAGACAATATTCTAACATCATGTCTATTATCTATAAAAAAACTATTAAAAATATGACAAAAATAATAATTTTGAATTACAATGTGAGAATTACACTAATTAATTAATAATAATCAAAGTGTGTATGAAATATATATAAAATAAAAATTAATATCTAGATATAAATAATTCATTAGACCCCAAAAAATATAGATATACATAAAATCGTAGCCATCAAATGATTAATTTCGATATAAATAATTCTTTCCATAAAAAAAAATCTAGATATAAATAAAATAATGCCTATCAAGTATTTATATATTACCCAGTAATATTTTTGGTAAGTATGGAAAATAGCTTTGATTTATATTTTTTTATCAACTAATTAAAAAATATATATAGATAGTTTGTGACTTATGATAACTTTTTATAAATTATGACAACATATTATTTTAATATTTTTTATGGCCAATTTTTTTTTATAAATAAAATAACAACTATCAAATAATTATTTTTGAAATAAATAATTTTTTTCACCAAAAAACAATCTAGATATAAATAAAAATAACACATATCAAATATTTATCTATTAATATTTTTTGGTATATAATTTTTTTTTTCGAATCAACCATGACACGCCAGTTGAAATCAACTCTGCAAAATTACAACTAAGGTCATGTTTATCTATTAATATATTTTTTTGGTATATATATATATATATAGGTTAAATTGGTTATATACCTGCAAAATTCACTAAGGTCATGTTTATGAGAGGCTTGGGCCAAGTTGAAATCAACTTTGGCAAAACTGAGGAGAGTTTTGTTGTGCAAAAGATCGTCTTCCTCGTAGACTTGCATATATCCTACACACTCGAGGTGCGTCAGTCTCTTGTGGAGAGGCTTCTTTAGGGCATGTCTTATGCGCTCTTTAAGCGACGGGTTGCTCGCTTGACCCTCCATGGATTTGAGCTTCAACATGGCAATGGGAAGGACTCCATCTAGTACGTCTTCTCCATGAATCCGAACATGACAGGCCTCGTACAGGCTCAATAGGCCTTGTACGACGTCGTCACTCGCTACCTCCTCCTTCAAGCTTCCATCACTACTTAAGAACTTCTTGAACACATCTACACACACAATTTCATGATTAATTGATATCACCAGCAGTGGCAGAACGAGGTGTTAGGGTGCTTGCAAGTGCTTAAAACTTAAAAGTTTCTAACTGAACAAATAAATAAAAAATAAATATTTTTATATTTATTTATAATACTCTAAAAGAGATTTTTTTGCCCATTTAATGAATGCCAATTGGAATCCAAACCATCTAATAAGAATAAATAATTATATAAATAAACAAATATAAAAGAAGTTAATAACTGCTCCAACATTTAGTGGAAGTAGAAAAAATATTAATAATTTCTTTTCATAATTATAATAAGTCAAAAAAATTTACGTTCAACTTATTAATTTCATAAGGTTATTAATCACTAAAATAATAATGAAAATTTCTAATTATATATATAAAAAAGTAAAATTATCATGTTATCAATTACATATTTAGTAGGAGTATATACTATTTTCTTCTTATATTCAATAAGTTAATAAAATATTTTATAAACTAAAATTAATCTTATGTGTAGCACGGGTCAACAATATAGTATATATACCTACTTGTAAAAGAAGTTTTTTTTTTGCTCATTTAATATCAATTAAAAATAAGTCTTTTTCCATAGTAAAATTAGTGGTTTAGGAGCATTATTACCTTCATTGGGCTTGATAAAAAAAAAATACTTTTTCTTTTAAAAAAATTATTTAGTTTATATAATTATATATGTCTTAATTCATCACAAATTATATGAGATAAAAAAAGTCTAATAAAAATTTTATCTTATAAATAAAATTTTTAGAAATATTAGGAGGAAACATGATAGTCAAGTAAAGTTTTTATATTTACATTTTACATTGATAGTAGGAAACATAAAGTAAACTTATTACAATTATATTTCATATAGTAAAGTAACATTTTTAAGTCATTCATCAGAAAATATTAGCAAGCTAGCTAGAGATACAAAGCTTAATAGAATTACATAAAAATCTAAGTATAAAAAACTAAATCAAGTACTTCGTACATCATATATAGTTACAGAGGTACAGTTGATTTTATTAATTTTATTTTTGATTGACTTTATTCTTCAAATCAAGTTATGAACATATATGAACTCTTCAATAGTTGAAAATTGATAGTCTTGTGCACAACACGGGTAGCTAGCCCACTAGTATTTATTTAGTATTTTGAGGTATTAGTATTAAATGAAAAGTAAAACAAAGAAGTTTATTATAAGTTTAGTTAGTAGAGTGAGCAATGACGAAGCCAGAAATTTATTGAAGCTGGGCTAAGCCGTACAAATTGTAGATTCACTCTTCGATATATTTTTCTCTAGTTTAGCGAACCAAAACTATGATATTTTAGATTAAATAATGATATTTTAGTTTAATTTGATATTTTCTTTCACTACTATTATTTCAAAAATTTCTTCTTTGTTTTTTTTTTCCATATATTTTTTGCTTGTTTCAACTAAAAATTGATGTAGTATTTAAATAGAAAATTTACTCCTCTCAATTATTTTAAATAAAAATGACTTTTCTATCAATAGGAAACATAGTTCGAAGTTATTACCAATTAAGGACCAGTTATACTTATATATATACACTAATTAATAATTTAATACACATATATACCGGATGAAACATTGAAACCATGTTGTCTGAGGAGCCGAAAGCGAAGGGAAGTGAGGAGCAGATGATCGGAGGAAGATGAGTCGTCTATAATAGACACATCAAGGATACGTCGAAGAGCATCATCGATCTCATCGGCAAAGTGATAGGCGACACCGAGTCGTTCAATCGAGTCGATCAAACTCAGTTGTTGTATCAATGGCTTTTCAGCAACCGATAGTAGCTCCCTTTTGATCTCCTCTTTCAGCGCCGCAGCCATCTCTTGCTGGGCTTCAATCACCTACGTACGTACGTTACGCACACACAAACATATATCGTTCAAAATTATATAGGTAGAGATTAATGATCAATAAATCGATCTTACGAAGTTAAGTTACCTTGAGATGAGGAGTGTAATCAAGAAATCGATCTCCCCAGGGACTTGGCGGGAAACCTGCGACTGGACGTTGGGCCGCGGGTTTAGGAGTTGGCTCGGGTCGCCTTGCACTGGACGAGTCCATCATCATATCGGATATGGGGATTAAGGTTGGATACATATACACTAACAAGGTAGGAGTATTTATAGAGGTAGGAGGTTGGATGTGTCTCTCTATATATTATATTATATTATATTATATTATATTATATTTGTAGAATGATAGAATTGATGTAAAATCCTCCTTAGGGTTTTCATTCATTGATAAACACATATATATACATATATATATGTTACAAAGGTATTGGGTCTTATTGGGCCTTTGGGCCCACTATACATGAGAAGACCTATGTAATCTATCAAACCCCCGCAGTCGAAACTGGAGGGGGCCGTACAGTGAGACTGGAGCGAAAATCAATGAACAACTGTCGTGGTAAACCCTTGGTGAATATATCAGCGTACTGATAGGAGGACGGGACATGTAGAACACGGACATGTCCAATGGCAACCTCTAGCTTGTCCCTGACGAAGTGGAGATCGAGCTCAATGTGCTTCGTGCGTTGATGCTGGATTGGGTTGTTAGCCAAATAGACGGCGGAGACGTTATCAGTGTAGACCAGAGTGGCCTTCTGAAGAGGGCAATGGAGCTCAAGAAGGAGATTGCGGAGCCAAGAGCACTCGGAGACAACGTTGGTCACACCTCTGTATTCTGCCTCAGCGCTGGAGCGAGACACGACAGACTGACGCTTTGCCTACCACGACACAAGGGTGTCGTTGAGGAAGACACAGTAACCAGACGTGGAGCGACGTGTGTCTGGACAACCACCCCAATCCGCATCAGTGTAAGCAACAAGGTCAAGCTTAGAGGAAGGAGTGATCGTGGTGCCTAGCTCGAGGGTGCCGCTGATGTACCGAATGATCCGCTTCAAGGCCTGAAAGTGGGGTTCCCTGGGTGCATGCATGAACAAGCAGATCTGCTGAACAACGTAACTGATATCAGGCCTGGTGAAGGTGAGATACTGAAGAGCACCAGCGAGGCTCCTGTACAATGTTGGATCATCAACCAAAGGACCAGAATGAGCACTGAGCTTGTTAGATGTATCGACCGGGGTGGCGACAGGATTACAGTTAACCATCTTAGCCCGAGCAACAATCTTAGCAGCATACTTACTTTGTGAGAGAAACAGACCAGACACATGACGCTGAACAACAACCCCCAAGAAGTAGGATAACTGACCCAGATCGGACATGGCGAATTCTGCACTCAACTGTGAAATAATCGACGTCCGAAGAGCATCAGAAGAGGCGGTGAGAATGATGTCATCGACATACAGTAAGAGAAAGGCCATGTCTGAGCCTCTGCGATAGATGAACAGAGACGTGTCCGAGCGGCTGCCAATGAAGCCCAGGCGAAGCAGATGAGAAGCAAAGTGCTGGAACCAAGCCCGCGGAGCCTGTTTCAGCCCATACAGAGATCGCTTCAGGAGACAGACGTGCTTGGGACGATCAGCATCAGCGAACCCCGGCGGCTGAAACATGTAGACTGTCTCATTCAGATGACCATGAAGAAAAGCATTCTTGACATCCAGCTGATGAATGGCCCAGTTGCGCGACAATGCTAAACTCAACACCACTCGGATAGTGGCATGCTTGACGACGGGACTAAAGGTCTCATCACAGTCAATACCTACCTGCTGAAAACGATCGTTGACCACAAGACGGGCTTTGTAGCGCTCCAACGTACCATCAGAGCGGAACTTGTGACGAAAGAGCCACATACATCGGATGACATTCGCCTCAGGAGGGCGAGGGACCAGAACCCAAGTACCGTTCCTTGTAAGGGCCCTGTATTCGTCGTGCATAGCCGCCTGCCAATTCGGATCTAGGAGGGCTGTTTTGTGGGAGGTGGGAATGGGGGAAAGGGAGGTCGGGGTGGAGGCAGGGGGGATTGGGAGACGGTGTGTTGTGTGGCGGCCGCCGCGGCAGCGGGGTGGGGGCCACAGCATTGCTGCGGCTGGCGGGGAGAATGTAGGGAGATAGGAGGCGGGGTGATGTTCGGTGTTCATGGAGACGATCTGACGGGGTCGGAAGACACCGGAGACGCTGCGGGTGTGTGGTCTGGTGGTAGGGGGTGGTGGAGGTGGTGTAGGGGGGGAGGCAGGAGCACCGGGAGAGCCCTGGGGAAGAAGAAAGTGAGGGAACGATGACTCAGACTGAGACACAGGAGGTGTAGAAGAAGGGAGGGGAGGAGAAGCAAAGGGGAAGCGAGACTCATCAAAGGTGACATGTCGAGACACAATGAGCTTATGGGTCTTGATATCGAGGCATAGGTAACCGCGATGATCAGACGGATAGCCTAGGAAGACACAAGGAGGGGAGCGCGGGTGAAGCTTGTGTGGGGCGGTGGAGGACTGGTTTGGGAAGCACAAGCACCCGAAGGTACGAAGGTGATCATACCTAGGCAAAGTGCAATAGAGGGTCTGACCTGGCGAGCGATGGTGAAGGGTGGTAGATGGGAGAATGTTGAGGAGATAACAGGTGGTGGATAAGGCGTAAGGCCAATAGGTAAGGGGAATAGATGCATGAAAGAGGAGAGAGCGCATCATGTTGGTTATGGTTCTGATGATTCGTTCGGCCTTGCCATTCTGCTGGGAGGTATAGGGGCAAGACAACCGATAGGAGATCCCATTTGTGGCGAAGAAAGAGTGAAAATATTTGTTGTCAAATTCACGACCATTATCACATTGGAAGCATTTGATGGATGTGTGAAACTGTGTTTTGATGTAGGCATGAAATTTGGCAAAGACAGGAAACACTTGGGACTTGAAATGCAACGGGAAGACCCATAAGAAATGAGTGTAATCATCTAGTAACAAGAAGTAGTACTTGTGACCCTCCTTGCTAGGCATAGGAGAGGTCCATATGTCACTATGAATGATGTCAAAAGGAGCAAGGGTAGAGTTCAAGGACCGTTGAAACGGTAGTCGGGCATGTTTGCCTAACTGACAAGACGAACATAGACTAGAGCGTAGGTCTTTAGGACAGGTGACGAGACTTTGAGAACGGAGGACATCTAGAACGACAGCACTGGGATGACCTAGGCGTGTATGCCAGAGGCTGGACGATGATGCCGAGAGGGCGACCGGGCACGACTGACTGGACACAGGAGGTGGTGTGACAGGGTAGAGCTCCCCGGTGCTATTACATCTCATGCGAGTAACCCCCGTAGTAAGATCGTTCACTGAGAAACCAAAGGGATCAAACGTAAGGGAAACGTTATTGTCAGTAGTGAACCGACGGACAGAGATAAGGTTTTTGACAATCTTTGGGGCAATGAGGACATTGTTAAGGTGTAGTGGGTGGGTTGGGGTCTGTAATTTGGCGTGGCCAATCCCTGAAGCAGCAAGACGACCACCATTGCCGACGATAATAGAGTGTGCAGGACCCTTAAAGGAAATAGATGAGAGGTTACCTGAGGAGTTCGTCATGTGGGAGGTGGCACCAGTGTCCATGTACCAAGAAGAGTCGGGAGATGTCGGCTGCATAGAGGAGAAGGCGTGATGCGTAGCAGGAGCAGGCGGAACATAGGCGGCGTTCCAAGGACGAGGGCCGTGAGGCCACGAGTGGCGCGGCCGCTGCGTATAGCCGCGAACGCTGCATATGTCGCGGCCGCGGCTAGAATCGGAGCTGAACATTTTTTTTTGACCGCTTAATTTAATAAGTAATTAATTTAGGGCCAGAAACGAGAATAGTATATAGAATAAGGGAAGTTTCTGTAATTGTACCAAAAGAGATTAAAAATCTCAACTTTGGTTATACGTACAAACTACAGAGGAGAAGAGCAGGTGAAGGGCTCGCCTCTTCCTTTGGCGGCGAGGATAGCGGCACAATTAGTGATCAGAGGCGGCGGCTCGAACTGTCGACCGTGGGTGCGGCGTCGAACAGGGGCGGAGGCTGCAGCTTGGCCTTGGGTGATCTTCGGCAAGGCTGCACTGAAGGGGCGCTCGACAGCGGATGGAGGCAAGTGCGATGGTCCGACGGTGATGCTCTGCGGAGGCGACTCGGCTCAAGGGAGACGCGGGATGCCGGCGACGGTGTGCAGGAGCACTGTGGTGGCCGGCGACTGCGAGTGAGACGAGATCGAGAGCAAGGGAAAGATATGGGGGATGGAGAGGCGAGAGATCAAGAGGGAGGCCTGAGAAAGAGGATGACCGGCGGCTGTGGGTGGGGGAGTGCCGGCAGTAGGTAGGAGATTAGACGTGGAAGGATCGGAAAAAAATTAGGGTTAATTTAGGTGAAACCCTAGAGGTTGTGATACCATGTAGAATGATAGAATTGATGTAAAATCCTCCTTAGAGTTTCCATTCATTGATAAACATATATATATATATATATATAGGTTACAAAGGTATTGGGTCTTATTGGGCCTTTGGGCCCACTATACATGAGAAGACCTATGTAATCTATCAATATTATATTATATTGCTGAAAAAACACGGTGTAGTAACTACCACTATTCATATTTAACGTTAAATATGAATACTACTTGGGCTAACCACTTATTGCGTGTAACCAACAAATCAGTCACGGAATATATCAATATTCATATTTATTACACTAGTTGAATAAACAATTAAAACGTGTAACCTTCCACAATCAGTCGTAGAATATATCAATATTTTTTTTATTAGGTAAAAATTCGACGCACCAGACAGACCCGGTGGATCAATAGGCCGAAGAAATCGGCAACGGACAAACCGTCAATACAAGCAAATTACAAAACAACACTGAACCAGATAAAACCAAATTACAAGGGAGCAGTTTAAGACACAAGCTAGTACTATAAAAAAAGAACCGAAGCAAAGTGCGACATCTCAACCGTCAGTTGGTAGAGGTACGCAGGGAATCCCTGGGGAACTAAGTGGAAACCTCAGATTTGGACTCTACCGATGAGCCTTCAGGTTTCGATCGCGTCCACGACCTCTCGCACGTCGACATATGAGAAGAACATCGCTCTAAACTGCTAGCCCTAATCCCAAAAACCACACCACCAAGCAACTCGGCAAATCTAGCCAACTCTCAAACTTTTTTTTTTTTAATATTAATTTTACTCCCGGGCTGCTTTGGGCCCAAGGCTTTACCTTGGGCCCAAAGAACAACAATCGGGCCCAAACAACGGGTCGCAATCGGGCCTAATGGAACCCATTGCCATTAGATGCAGGAGAAACACAAAACAACCCTCACACACCCACAGAATCCACGACGGTCGGAGACACTAAAAGGACCAGAAGAGCAGGCGGCGCACCGAGGCAGACCTTTCGGGGCACCACCAGGCCACCACGGGGGGACAAACCCGAAGGAAAGGAAGAGTACCAGTTCGACCAACAACAGGAAGTCTGACCAAGCTACACAGCCGCGAGGTAGGACTGTAGGAGACCCAAACAGGAAGATTGAAACCGATTTCATCAAACAATTGGTAGATAGAGAGGGCAGAATCCCTGGTTTCACAAAGAGGATTTCAACAGCCGTATGCAATTTACTGCTTCAGACATTTCGTATTCGGGGAAGACTTTCTCCCACCCGAAGCTCGATGCGTCTCTTTCATAGATGAGGGCACGACGGAACACCCCCCTGCAGACATAGCTTCTGGTTGGATTCTTTGTGTCTTAGGTGCTTGTTTATTGAATGACAGATCAACAGTTGGAATTCCCATCTGGGCAGTAGACTTTGCAGTAGACCATCGACGTACGAGACAGTATGCATGGGGCACGAGAGTACTGGCATACTTGTACAGACAACTTGGTGAAGCTTCTCGTGATGGATCTGAGACCATCGGTGGATGCACAACGTTGTTGCAGGTATTTTCTTAATGTCCGTAAACATTTCATTTTTGCTAAATTTACATGGCCTAATGCATAATTTCTTCAAATTAATTCGTTGCATAAATGCATCATAGTACTGGATATACGCTCACTTTCCTATGCTGGCACCGGGTGTATCGGAGGATCGGCGGCTACATGGTGATGCCCGGGTGTATCAAAGAGTGACGAGTTTCGTCCAACAAATAGAATCAATGCGTGCTGAAGATGTGAAGTTCATGCCATATGAGGATAGGTATGTTGACTTTGCTGGGTTTTATAAAGTGTTGTTGTACAGGGGCATTATTTGTATTGGAGATATCAGGAGCCCTAACATGCCCGACCGTGTACTTCGACAGTTCGGTTACATTCAGAACATCCCAATTCCACGTCTTATGCCCTCAAAGGAAGACCGTCCATCTGGGGCTAGACACTTGAAGCTGAAGTTCCTCTCTGCTCTTGAAAAATGGGAACCAGGGCACACGACCCATCTGCCTATGTCGATCTTGGTGGACTTCTCTATGCAACGCAGGCCTTTGTTGTTGCACCTGATTACATGCCGTGGTTCATGGTTCACGGGCATCCATACGTCTTCAGCAACTCAATGCAAGAGCCAATCCAGCAGGAGGATCCAACACCAGTACCCGTGTACGCAACGTGGGTTAGTCCAAACAACTTTATTTCTTGCACATGTACAATTTCATAAATCTTAATTCAATGTTAAATATGCAGCGACTTACCGTGCTGACACTTCGGCTGAGGGAAATGATTGCACGCGGGGAAGGACTGTATTCTGTCGAGGAGATTAAAGGATATTTAGATGAGGCACTCTCTCCTAACATTCCAGTTGCGCCCACTCAGGTGAGGGCTACACAACAACATTATGATTACTGGCATCAACACCATCAGTGGGCCTACCGACCCATGCCAATGTAAGAACGTCTGTCGGTGGGCTTACATTATTTCCAGATGCGACGATAGGGAGACATGTGTGGGGATTGTCAACGCTGAGGACGATAATTTTTTGATAAAGTGTATCAACGACGAGTGGTACTAACGGTGCCTCCATCCATGTCTCCGATCGATGGAGACAAGGTGCTGGACTAGAAACGTCGACGTTACTTATTAGAATGTCTATGGTAGACATTCTAATAAGTAACGTCGAAGAAGAATTGACCAATTTTGTCGACATCATCTTCAGTCAGTATGTCAGCATCCATCTCGTGCCGTAGATTTGTCAACTCCACCCGATTTGGGTTTATATACTCGGTGTCATCGTTGTCCTCCTCTGCAGTGATTTATGTACTCCAAACTACTTGCCTCCAAAATGGATGTATTTGCCTTGGACGTAAGGGTTGCCTAATGGCTCCAATTTCAATGAATTCATGAACACAAGGGACCCCATACACATCCCGCCAATAACGATCGCGACAAACGCCGTCGTTGTTGGAAGGAAGACTTCTGGACTTGTTGTAGTTAGCTTTAACAATAGGTCAAAACATTCTCGGGTGACCTTCAGTAGGAGTGGAGCAAATATTGGGTTGCTGGACACATTGACCTCTGTCCTTAATGTTGACTTTTCAAGGGATGCCTTGATCTGGTCAATCTGTTCCTTGATCATGGCGTATATGCAGTTGGTAACATCAAAAAACCCGCCGACAAATGTATTTAACATAGACTTCATCTTCGAATGCGCAGACTTGCAACTGCATGATATACATATTATCAGTATTAGTAGTGATGTATCATGTATAACTAGTTGAACAAATGTGATAATACAAAAAGGTCACGCTTACAGGTTCGTTGTCCAAGTCCCGAAGTGAGGATAGCAATCAACCTATGCTCGAACAAGAGCCTCTTTGTGGTCCATCAACCAAGTTGATTGTAAGTAAGACATAAGTCCCCATTTGGTCTCCCACTTTTCATGCATGGTAGCTAATCGACCCTCGTAACTTTTTTCCGTCTTAGACTCGAATAAGGCATAACAGTCGTTGTAAAATGTCTGCTGTCGATCAGCGGAGTTTGTACTCCTCCCATTGAGCTCGATGTTGCACATGACATGCCACCTGCATAGCATATGCTTCGCTATGGGGAAAACCTCATTGAGGGCCTTGATGAGACCCAACTCGCGATCTGTAACAATCACATCTGGAAGCCTATGTTTGCACAAATGCTTTACTCTTCTCATTGCCCAGATGTAGTGGTCCGCATTCTCCCTTGCCATAAATACAAACGCAATTGCAAATGTCTTCTTCGTGCTTGTTATTCCTACGATCTCAAGTAACGACATCTGGTACCTGTGAAGTGCATTACAATATTAAGTACAGTACAACATCACGTACATTAGATATATAGTTCTAATTATGGATGATGAATACGGTTAGTCTTACTGGTTTGTTTTATATGTTGTGTCCATGACGATGACATAAGGAAACAACCGCAGAAGATGGCGTGAGTCCGGATGTGCCAATATTATGTCACTAACCTCGTGACCTTCCAGGTCAGGGGACTTCCTTAGACAACGTAGTAACCTTTTTTTTATCAAGCGAGTGTAATGCTTGTGGTAGATCCCTCCTTAATTCCCTCCGTCTCATCTCTCTTCATATTCCCCATGGCATTGTACACTTGTCAGATGTCGGTAACACATTCATCGTTTTCAATCTTGAGACCACGCAAGACATTGCGAGGTCTTGTCCCTATCTTAGCATCACGATAAACCATGCATCTTTTGTGGTGTGGCTGTGATGCGACTGGCGTAGGCATGCCCAGGTAGGTTTTCCGGGAGGTTGTGATTATGGGAGCCACAAATGACACGCATTGTCCATTTGTCATCGTCATGTTGATGACCCTCAAGCTCAAATTCATACCCAAATTTCCTCAACGTCAATACCCGTGTCGATGCCGGAGGGAAATCCAAATCGACATCTAGTGGTTTTCTGCGCTGACCGTAGTGCGCATAAACTAATCTGAAGGTTGTAAATCCAGTCCGTTTGTTCTTCCATGACCGGTGTACCACGAGAACCATGTTTTTTGCACGACCCACAAAACGAGTCCACCCCTTCATATTATTCTCGTCATATATACCACACTCCGGCAAGCTGAAACATCGACGAATAATCGGTGCCTTTTGCCATAGGTTGATGTTGACTCTACATTTTAGTGTATTATCAAATTTATTAATTATTATTACACAAATTTTTCAAATGACATCTCAAATACCATTTCACAAGTATCATTTCACTATATATCAAATATCATTTCACAAGTATAAACTCTTTTTTTCGAATACACTATATATCACATATCATTTGACAAATTTATACTCTAATGGTAGAAATACAGTTTGTACACTAACTACAATATCAAATGTCATTTTCATACAACAACATATTGCTTTCGAATATTCCATAAAATGTAATGCAAATACAGTATGGTATTTCATATATATATATACACTATTGATTATATCGTACCTGGAGGTTCCGAACAAGTTCTTCAGGGTCACTATAACAGTGGGGGTTGAATGACACCTCATCTTGTGATACTTCTGGATCATATCGGACATGATCAACAAAATAAAAAACAATAACCTCGACGTGTTATCGAGACCTTAATCTTGTGGTTCACACTAATCTCTCACTAGTGCCGCTTCGTGTGCTTAGAATGAATATGAATGGCACACCCCATGCTTCTATTTATAGTGATTTTGTGACGGTGTACTCAAATTTTCACGATTTAAGCAACTGTGGCAGCAAATGTAGCGACGGTTTTCAGAATTGTGGTCATAGGAATTCTCACAGTTTTGAGAACTGTGACCGGCATAATCTTTGCGTTTTTTAGAACTGTGGCTACCACCGTGTGTTTGGCGAAAAATTGACCGTGCCATTATCAAGTCTGATTTTTAATGCACCAAACAAAGCAGTGAGCAGTATTTTTCCTTGCAAGCTTCAAATTCAGTAGCATACAATAGTCATTTGCTTATGAGTGGCAGTATTTGTCCTTTTGTGGAATAAGTGCAGTCTACCGGTTATAAGTATTAATTACGAGAGTTTGGAGACCGGTAATTTGTATTCACTATTTTTAGATTGTGAGATATAAAAGACGATGGGGGAATTTGCAGAGTATCGATGGTGGTATACAAGACGACAATATATGGCACATTACTTGATTAGCAGGTGTTTTGAAAAAGAGATACAAATTTGGGGGAAATATACGGTTTAAGTTTTTTTTTTTTTTCAGTGTTTTGAATTTTTTTTTAAATATCTTTTAACCATGGTCCTTTATTTGGTTTTAATCCAATGATTGAAATCGGTCTCACAAATAAGTACATTCTAAGAGTTAAATGCATCGGATAGTTATATATATATATATAGAGGGACTTTCTGATGAGGACACCTCTTACCATGAAATGAAGGGACGAATATGGTGCGTTGGATTTAGAAATATCAATGACTATTATTAAACTGAAATTCTTATTTAATTAATTAGGAAATAAAACTAAAAAAAAATAACCGCTTCTCCCTCTCATATTTTCCATATCAATTCCCAGAATATTAACCGCTTCCAATTCTTCCTTTTTTTAATCTTCTTTTTTAATTTTCAATTATTCATATTTAAAAAATATAATATTCAAATTTATTATACTATGCATTCGTTTTGTACAGTAAAAAATAATAATATCTACAATTTAATACATACACACTAGTAAACTTTTTTACGTATTTAAGTCGGAATTTATTCATATTTAAATTGTCTAATATTCATATTTAAATGGTTAATATCAACTACTTCACATTTAAATGGATAAAAATTGAATGATTCATATTTAAAATTTTGAAATATTCATGTTATGGAATACAAAGTTTGAATATCAAACTTAGAAAATTAGTAGTGGACAGTGACTGATTTGGTAGAAATTAATCAGATAGTGATTACACGTAGTGTATTACCGTTCTTGTGTATGTGTGTGCATTTATTCATTTAGGGATTTTTGTTTCTAATTGTTAAATATTTTTTTTCTTTAAAACTGCATAATTATGGACCTTTGATTTAAGTTAACGGATCAAATTTCTCCCCTCATTACATGGTAACAACTGTTTCACTGGAAAGTCCATATATATATATAATAACTTAAAAATATAGTTTGAGAAGTTAAACTTACTTTCATAATCAAAATATTTAAAACACATGATATATAAATAAATAATAAGGAGATTGTGAAAAACGAAAAGCAAATAATTGAATATGTTCTCGATAAAGAAAAGATATGTGAAGGACACTTGTGGTAAGGAAATTACATACAAATTAGTCGAGGAGCTAAGGCTCTCAAAAATTTACTTACCACAAATAATTCATTATGGTAAGTAAATCCGTGAGAGCATTTGGCAACTAAATTATGTATATTGTATTTTTTTTAATCTATGGATTTCAATTGAGAAGCATCTATATACAGATACTAAAATCGATGCATATAATCCTATGTAAATTTAATTAAAATATTTTTTAAAATTAGCTATCTAATAAATTACATGAGATTTAAAAAATATTAAAATAGATTAGAAAAAAAATTTAATCAACAATAGATTAGAAAAAAAAACTTTTAATTTAGCTAATTTTAAAAAATATTAAAATATTTTTTAAAATTAGCTATCTAATAAATTACATGAGATTTAATTAACAATAGATTAGAAAAAAAAACTTTTACCTTATAAATGTGAATTTTATATATATTTTGAGATAATCTAAATAAAAGATATTTAGATTATATAATATGCCAAAATGATCTTGTTTATATCTATATTATTTTTTTGATGGAAGACATTATTTATATTTAAAATTTTAATTTTAATTTATTAGAATATATCTAGACTATTTATAAAATTGTATTAACATTGATCCGTCCATTGGACGGGACCTATACTAGTATAGAGATACACTTCTTAGACTCCAAGCAATAGTAAATTTATCTACCACACAAAATAAAGTATATTTACCCCCCTCCGCGTTTGTTTTTGTGTAGAGAAATGTAATGATTAACTTTATGAATGTAGTCCATATTTAAGTTAAGATTCATTGATCACTATTCTAATCTCCTTCTTCTTCCATTTTTCATACAAAATTTGTTACTTTTTTCACATTCTACCCTCTTCTCTAAGTTAACAAAAAATGATGATCATATACATTTTATATATAAAATTTAACATCTTTCCTTTCCATTCTCCTTTTATATAAACAAACGAGGTGTTAATGTATACATCCATATATAATTATATTAAGAGCACCCGCATTGGTTTCGGTTTCTACGGTTTCTTAACTATTCTTTTTCATTTTCTCTCTCCTTAAAAAATTCAACTCTATTTTCAACCCACATCCATATTTTTATTTCATTTTAAACACTATTACAATTAATAAATCTAAATGGAAAAGAGAAGATCCTACTTTATCATTAAAAAAAAGGAAAATAAAATTAGAAAAGGGAAAGAAGTTACCTCTCTCTCTACCAAGGTAACCCCTTCCCACCCCTTACCTTAAGGTAAACCCCACAACCATGAGCTTACTTTTTACCAACCTTAAGGTAAGTAAAACATATAGTTTCCCACCCCTTACCTTAAGGTAAACCCCACAACCATGAGCTTACTTTTTACCAACCTTAAGGTAAGTAAAACATATAGTTGCTCATGCTCTAAGACCATGTGCAACCATGGGTTTTTATTACCTTATAGGTCTTAAAAGGTAAACCCATGGTTGCAAGACAAACCTTAAGGGAAGAGGTTGGAAGGGGTTACCTCTCTCTAACAAGGTAACCTCTTCCACCCCAAGTGGCCCCCACCCTTTTATTACTATATTTATTTGATGTATTAATTATTTAAATGTATTTATAATCTATATTTATTATTATTATTTTCAAATAATAATTATACCATTAATTTTATTTTATTTTTCTCCATAATTTGACTATAATTTTTTCCTATATAATATATATACTCACCTTGACCTATTATATTGTTTTCACTTCTTTTTCATATTCCATTCTCATACACTAATCTAATTATTTTTGTTATTTGGGTATAATATAATGTTATTATTATTTTTTATTTTTCATCTAATGTAATAAAAAAATATTAATATCAAACACTTTTTAATTTTATTTATAAATAAAACTAATGAGATGGAAAAAGTGATGGAACAAGGTTACCCCATAGTTGTAAGGTAAACCTCTTAGGAAGAGGTAGAAAAAGTATAAAATTATTTAAAGAAAAAAATAAATAAAGTGTCAAATGATGATAAGTAGATAAAAATTTAAAAGGGAAAGAGGTTACCTTATGGTTGCTCATGCTCTAATAACAATTTGATAGAGTGATGTTTACTTATTTATTTTTTGGGTAGAAAATTGGAGCCTCTTGAAAGTTGAAATGCATTTTGTCCCAGCTATTGAAAACTGTGCCAAATTACTACTCAACGGAGTAGTTAAAAAGGACAAAAAGAAAAGAAAACTGTGCCAAAGTGCATCACTTGCCCACTCGATACGACTAAAGAGCAAGATTATTGGTAAGCCAAAGGAATCACCAATAATTCACATAGGTAAAAAAATAAAAGAAAAATGAAAGAAAAAGTGAGGTGGTCATGAGTTCGGAGAAAAACAACCTTTAAGATGAGTCCGAGTTCATTGCAGGGAGGACCACTGCAGCGCTGCCATGTTGCAGCCCTTGATTAATTTTTTTAAAATTGATTTTCTCTATTTTTGTTAATAAAAAAAATTTTAAAAAAATTATTTTTGAATGTAATTTCTTTTTATCTACTCGTAGACACCCATATTGTCTATGTTTTTTTTTTAAAAAAAGTGAAGTTAAAAACTCCGGAGTGAACTCACTGATAATTTGCTGAAAAGGTAAAAAATTGGGTTGGACTCTTTAACTAATGTGGCAGTTGAAAAGTAAGTTAAGAGTCCGAAACGGAACTCAGTGATAAACATGCTCTAACGGATAAACAAGCATATATAATTATATACTAATAGTCTAAAATGTCTAATTAAGGGTATCGCAAGGAGTCAAGGATCCATATTATGGACGAATTAGACTATGGATCGACGAAAAGTCGATAGAAAGAAAATTCGACCATCTTATGCTATCACAACCACACTTTAGTCTATCAACCAATTATCCAATCTGTTTAAGAGCAAAAAAAAATAAAATAAAAAATATATATATATATCCAATCTGTCAGGCGCGGCCCTATGGTGTGGCCCGCGGCGGCGCTCGTCACAAAGGAACGGATCTATATATATTTAAATTAGTAATATATGTAATATAACTTTCATTTTTATTTTTTTAAAATAATTAACTAATTAATCCCTCAAATGTAAAGGATTTTTAATAATTACTGTAAACATTTTTGTTTCATTTTTGTAGTTTTTCAACTAGCATTGATGCAACTAGGTTATTACCTCACTAGCGGCGTCATTGCCATAAGCGCAAAGTATTCGATATCTATAATATAATGTATGTAGAACGATGATGAAGCTGATGAGGTGATTAGATAGGAATGGAATCGATGTATAAAGCCTTGATGCAACGCTTCATGTTGTCATTAGCTAAAGTGAACCCGTCCTCACCATCGTCGTAGATAACTTCTGTAAGGCGAGTCATGTTTAGGATAGCATTGATGATAGGCCTCGGCACCTCAGTTGTCCGAATCATACATTCGTTCACATCCTTCCACAACTCCTGGGATTTCTCCCTCTATAATTCTTGAAAGCGTTCCCTCGGGCGTCGATGAATGCAAGGACACAACTTCACAGTCATAATGTTGATGTAATGCAGAAAAAAAGATTCAATTTAACACTGTAAAGACATGCCCAACTAAACTGACCTAAAATTGAAAACTGAAACAAAAAACACAACTGATAAGAGTCTGATGTATCTTTTCATATGGAAGCAATCCATTTCATCACAGAGCTGCTGAAAATGTATAACCTAAAATCCTAATCGACAACTTCACAGGCACAGAGTACTTTATTTTATACGTGAAGCATTGAACCCCTACTAACCTTGAGCCCTAGAATTGATGACAGTTCAGTTTGTATCACAGCTGAAAGCAGATTTCGGTGTGTATCAACGAGACATTTCAGTGCACATCTTGAAAAATGTATGTGTTCCGGCAAGGCAAAATAGTGCATCGCGAATCTGTCTGAGCTGTATAGCCTCAGTAGACGCGGTCATTGTCACAGCAGTTGGAGCAGGCAGGTCATTCCCTATCAGCTCTTCAGTTGTTGGAAGCAAAGGTGCATCGCCGTATTTCTCAAGATCAAAATTGTACATGTCCAGAGAAAATGAATTGGGCAACAAGGATGCCAGCGCTTTACCAGGTCCTTGAAGCATGCTGTGCCTTGGCTGTTTCTCTCAAGACAGCACCTACGATTGCAGCTTGTTCAAGGCAATCGGTCCTGTGTAACGCATCCAGCAGAGATATGCAGGTTTTAGAATGGATACTGAACCCTCTACGACGAGCCTCTTCAAAAAGCAGGTAGGCATCAGTGGTTCTATTCCCAATGCTTAGCCCCTCAATCATGGCATTGTAACAAGCAGCATCGAGAAGACCTCCCTTGGTCTTGAACTTCTCAAAAAGCCCCTGTGCTTCCACTATGTTACCAGCTTTTGCAAGTCCTGCTATCATGGTGGTGTAGGTCACTGTATTGGGTTCCAGCCCTTGTTTTCTCATCTCTTGCAAGAACACAAAGGCCTTGTTAAACTTCCTAACACGACAAAGACCGTTTATAAGGATGCTGTACGTATGGCAGTTGGGAGCGCATTTCATGTCTTTCATAGAATTGAAGCACACGAGAGCTTCGCTGATTTCTTCTGACTTAATCAGCGCATCTAGCAAACAATTCCATGTGTACACATTAGGGGTTAATCCCTTTTGCATCATTTCTTCCATAATCAGGTAAGCTTCATCGATTCTCCCGACCTTTCCAAATCCATCAATAAGGCTGCTATAGATAACTACATTCAACTCCATTCCTGTTGACTTTGCTTCTTCAAAAAGCATGTATGCTTCATCAAGCCGGTCAATCTTAGAAAGCCCATCAATGACAGAACCGTATGTAACGATCGTTGGTAAATGCCCCTTCACCTTCATCTCTTCTAGCAACTGATATGCTTTATTCACCTTTCCCGCTTTACAGAATCCATCGATCACAGCATTGTATGCACGTGTGTCTAAAACACATCCTTGTTCTTTCATCGCATAGTATAATTCATAGGTTTCGCGTGCAAAACCGGCTTTAACTAGGCCATGAATAAGTATAGCGTAGCTCCTAGCATCAGGGGTAAATCCCTTGGCCTTCACTTCCTCAAACAGCGCTCTACCTTTCTCCGTCTCCCCAGCTTTAAAAACACAATCCATGTAAGTATTGAGAAGTGTCATATCAGGAGAGCAACCTGTTCGAACCATCTCTTTATAAATCTTATGTCCATCAGCTGGCCTGCCGGCTTCAAAGAAGTTCTTAATGAGAGATGTATAAACAACAGCATTTGGCACATGACCAGCATCTTGCATCTTTTCAAACATTCGATAAGCATCATCAATTCTATTATGTCTACCAAAGCCATCTATCAACGAACAATATGTAACAGCATTCGGGTTGCAGGTTCTGCGATCCAAACCCTCAAATATAGAAAGCGCCTCATCAAGCTTATGAGCCTTACAAAGCCGGTCAACCATAATGTTCACTGTCATAACATTAGGAAATAAACCAGCTTCCTTCATAACATTTTGCAAACTTAAAGCAGCATCAGCATTCCCTGTCCTGCAAAGCATATCTATGAGGATATTATAAGTCGAAAGATTGGGAGCAGCATCTTTTTTCATCTCCTCAAACAGATGTAATGCCTCTTCTACCTTCCCCTTCTTCCCAAGGCAGGTTAGAATACAATTATAAGCAATCACGCTGGGGATGGAACCCTTTGCCTTTTGCCTCTCGAGTAAACTATATGCTTCATCGAACTTTCCTACTGAGCCATAACCCATTATCATGGTGTTATACGCATAAGCACATGGAACTTCTCGATTGAGTTCCATCTGCTCAAACAGCTCTACTGCTTCATTCAACTTATTTGCTTTACACAAAACGCCTATCATGCTAGTATAAGTCACGTCATCTGGCGTGAGACCCTGCGCTTTCATCTCATGAAAGAACTTCCAGGCGAGATCCACCTTGCCCAGCTTTCCAAAACAGTCAATACAGACATTATAGAGAACAATATCTGCATGGCAAGAGTTACTCTTCATCTGATCCAGCAGAGAGAGTGCATTATCAACCCGGCCGTCCCTAGCAAAAGCACGGATAATAGTTGTAAACAAGTAAACATCAACTTCATAACCCATTTCCAGCATCTGGTTGAAGAGAACAAGCATGCGATCAGGCTCATTAGCATAAGAAAGAGCACCAAATAATGCTTTGTAGGCTGAAAAGGCAGGTCGGAACTTCAAATCTCGCATGGTCTGTAAAAATTGGAGAGCTTCATTTAACTTAGAAGACTGGATGCAGCTTGAAACAAACTCAACTGACGTGTTGTAAGATGGACCAAATCCAGCAATAGACATTTCCTCCAGAATCTCCTCCACCCTATCGAACTTTTTACTCTTGGCCATTATAATGAGAAGACAATTGTATGCCTCCAGACAATGAACTTGGTTTGCTTTCCTCTCAACCCATCGAAAATAATTAATAGCAGCATTCACATTGTTTACCCTCTTTAAGATTGCAACCACTAGATCTGGTTGGTGGCTTTCGTTAAATGTGGATAAAGCAGCTTCTGTTGCAGGGCCCCAAGCACCCTCTACAATCTCGCACAAAGCATCAATTCCTTGTTTTGCGCATTGATCTTTATTTGTGCTTTCCTTTCCCCCCAAACTCGGATGAAAAATATCTCTTCCAGATGACCCAGGAGGTGGGCCATGGCCATGGTCATGGATGAATGACAGTCTTTTAAGGCCTTTTGGAACAAACTGAAAGATCGATCCTCCTGCTGTGGAAAAACAGAAGCTCTCATAAACTGATAGGAATGGAGGAGATAGCAGAAGATGTGTCACATAAAAAGGCCACAACCATCATGATATATAGCATTCGTTGTATAGACTATCAACTCAAATTCCTATCAATATATAGTAAGCTCAATTGTTTGAATACTCAATATTTGATGAAAAAAATTCCACAAAAAAAAAGATGCTTCATTAGCCCAAGAAACACCAAGTCATTACCCAGTTCTACAAATCAATGTAATAACTTGCTTACCATGCCTTTTCCATAGCATGCTAGTGACCATATGAGCTGATGCTGCACTTGTTTGACTTGAGAGACCTGTTAGGGTTTCATCCAAGATACCGGAAACTCATATATAAGTTACAACCATTTCTTCCAGATCACAAAACAAAACGACGAAGACTGGGCCGGGACCAAAATTTATGGGTTTTCCAACCCTGAGTCAAGAAAGCTGGTTGGACCAGAATTTCCCATGTCAAATTTACACACAAGTGTTCATGTTGCATAATCAACTCAAATTTTTGGAAATATCTTTATCAATATACTTGTTTGTTATTTTTTCAATTGTATAGTATTAATTTTAAACTTCTGTTTGTTATTTTTGGGGATTTCAATATACATGTTTGCGTCTTCTATTCCACACATAAATTTGTTTGTTATTCACTCCATCCAATTCAATTGTGAGAGGATGGATTATTGAAACTTACATGGAGATTGCCCAAGGGGACAGGAAAATTGATTGTTGGTTCAAATCAAACATATAGAAGTAGGAATCATCAAAGGTGAGGAAACCAACAACTGGGTTTCTATTTGGGTAATTTGGGGAGATGATATATGGGATTATGGAGGTTGGAATCGATTCACCCGAGTAGCACATTAACAAATTAAACACACCCAAATCAGTGAAAATCCTAATTCGTTTATTCTCTTTATAGCCAACTCAGTGACAGCAAACAAATAATCGCATCGCAACCCAGAAAAGAGAAATTGAAGCCAGGAAGAAAAAGAAAACCAGGGAAATCGAAGACAGGAAGGAGAAAGCTTTCACCTGTGTTTCAAGAACCCTAATTCACAGTCCCTGGCCAGTGATAATACCCTAATCACAACCCAAATAAGAGAAATTGAAAACATGAAGAAGGAAAAAAAACACAAAATCAAGCAATGTTGAAGAGAAATTGAAACCAGAGATTAATGGAAGAAAAAGTGACAGGCGGAGAATCGAATGCTAACCTGAGGTTCAACCTGTGAGAGTCAGGAGGACGGACAGCGGGACAGGCGACGGCGACGGAGCTCGGCAGCGAGCCGGCGACAACAAACAGAGGCGACGACGGAGCTGGGCTGCTTCTGCTTCGGCAGCAAAGACCGTCGAATCGAGTCCTCGACGGCGCCTGGGCTGCTTGGGCGGGGAGTGGCGCTCGCCGGCGAAGAAGGGAGAGAGCAGTCGAGTAGGCGAAGTTCGAATCCGAAGGGAGGCCGATGGGCAGTGGCAGGGGCGATTCGGGCGAATGGATGCCGAAAGCAGGCAAAGTCCGAATGGGTTTAATCAAAACAACGTCGTTTTGATTTTTTTTTGGGAAATTCCGTCTGGTGCCCTTGTAGTTTGGGCTATTCCACTTAGTGTCCCAAACTTTTTAAGTTTCCAAATGGTACCCTATACTTTGTACCAATTCCATCCCTTGGCCTTAATTGACATGAAACCCCTGCAAACGTTATATTTTTTACAGAAATTTCGCAAGGTACCCTCGTGGTATTGCAATTTTCATCAGGTATACAAAAGTTTTACATATTTCGTGTGTACCCTAACATTATCAGCTATTTCGCCTCGCGCCCTCCATTAGTTTCATAAAATAGTCGATCAGTGCGGTTTTATTTCGATTTTTGAGGTGAAAATTTTGGTGTTTTTCTTGGGCTCAAGGCAACATTTGAGTTGGGGATAGGTATATTGAGGTCGAAGAAGATAGCCTTATAATTACCAACTCATTTAAAGGTGTTTATAAGTGTCCGTGACATATTAAAATAGCTATTTTGGATGCGTTGCTCACTCTTGTTTCAGTCATTCAATGCGGTTACCTGTTTTCACTCTTCACATCTTCATAGAGATCAACTCAGTGTCGGATAAAATATATCATCTACAACAATCTAGACACTTGCTCATTAGTTTCTCATCTAGAGCTTACTAGTGTCGTTTGAAAGTTTAGCAAAGCTTGACACTACCCAAATTATTAGGAGAATTACCACTTAATTTAGAATTTTCGATAGACTTAAAGAGATCAAGCTTTGATTGAAATGGACACACACATTCACCAAATTACAAGGAGAATTGCCAAATATAATAAATTGACATTAACTTATTTTTATTGTAGTTTTTCAACTAGTATTGACGCAACTAGCTAGGTTATTACCTCACTAGCGGCGTCATTGCCCCAAGCGCAGAGTATTCGATATCTATAATATAATGTATGTAGAACGGTGATGAAGATGATGAGGAGATTAGATAGGAATGGAATCGATGTATAAAGCCTTGATGCAACGCTTCATGTTGTCATTAGCTAAAGTGAACCCGTCCTCACCATCGTCGTAGATAACTTCTGTAAGGCGAGTCATGTTTATGATAGCATTGATGATAGGCCTCGGCACCTCAGTTGTCCGAATCATACATTCGTTCACATCCTTCCACAACTCTTGGGATTTCTCGTCTAGCTTTTCGTAGGCTTGTTCATTTGAGAGGCCGTATTCCTTCCTGTAGCACTCGAGGAACAAAGCTGAACTCCCCCTACTTTCATCAAACTGCCATACAATAATTTTTATATTGACATTGTCAGGGGTCATCTTTATGAAAAATATGTCATACACACGCACGCGTGCACACACATTTTTTTATTTTATTTCATACACGCACGCACACACCTTTTGGCCGCCAATGTCATTAAAAATTCTCAAGTGATAGTGTTGAGAGAATGGACAATGTGAAGAGACCAAAAGAGTCCCACATTGATAATATGAACAAACAAGTCTTAGTATATAACCTAGTGGGCTACCCCACCTATAGCCAATTGGTTTTAGAATGGAACCCCGCTCGGTTTATGTGCTAGGCTATTAGCGCAAGGGCGCACGTGTACACACGACCCCCAATCCCGAGTCCCAACGGACTTCAGTAGATAGCTTATTGCTTTGATGGGCGTTGGGAGGCTGCAGAGCCATTCAAATACATGCTCGGTGGCCGAGTCCATGCCGAGGAAGGTGTAAGCAGCTCCTAAGACATAAGCCATGTTTCGGTACATGTCATTAGCCATATATTCATCAAGTGTTGGTGTGTATTTCTTGATCCTCCATCTTGCTTCACCCAAGTAGGTTCGGACTAAAGCTTTCATCTACATTAAACACAAAATTTAGAAGATCGAAATTGTCAATAATAACAAACACAAACACATATATACACACACTTGTATACATACTTCTTGCTTTGCATAGTGCACATATTGTGATCTTCCGAATGGGGCGAGATAGCGCTCCATTTCTTCGTGGGCATCCAGAATCAATGTTTGATAAATCCACCTTAGTTCTCCAGAGAGTTGATCCAAGCAAGACTTGTCCCAACTAATGAATTGCATATCCATGCTTAATTAGATCGACATCCGACCAATCGATCGATCAACCAATTTAAACATATATATGTACGTATGGAGATCGATCAAAAATTATATTACCTATGGATTGCTTGGGTAAAAATCTCGAGTTCTTCAAGCGACGCATACGAATCAAAGATATCATCAATTGAAGTAATGATTTGGCATCCCATTGTAGTAATCTTCCTTGCGACAGAATATTGGGGTTCAATGAGCAAACCTGTAGCCCAAAAGTAGGATTCCACAATCCTATCCCTCAATGGCAGTTTGCTTGGCATATCCATGTTCTTCCCCCACCTAATCATTTAAAGTTTACTAGTAGAAAACTATTAAGCTTCCACTCTTTGTATAATAGGTCGATTTGTATTTCATTTATATAAAAATTAGTGTGTATCACGTCACAAGAATATGTTAAAGAAGACAATATTCTAACATCCTATCTGTTATCTATAAAAAAAACACTATTAAAAATATGACAAAAATAATAAATTTGAATTACAATAAACGCTATTAAAAATATGACAAAAATAATAAATTTGAATTACAATATGAGAATTAAACTAATTAATAATAATCAAAGTGTGTATGAAATATAAAATAAAAATTAATCTAGATATAAATAATTCATTCTACTAAAAATAATATAGATATAAATAAAATAGTAGCCATCAAATAATTAATTTTGATATAAATAATTCTTTCCATAACAAATAATCTAGATATAAATAACACTTATCAAATATTTATCTGTTAATATTTTTGGTATGTATGGATATGAAATAGTTTTGATTTATATTTTTATCAATTAACTAAAAAATATATATATATAGATAGTCTATGACTTATGACAACTTTTTATAAATTATGACAACATGTTATTTTAATATTTTTTCTAGCGAGATTTTTTTTTCTTCATAGAATCAACCACAATACACTATGTAGGATGCTATACATTGATTTTAGTATATGTACTACTGTATGTCTTGTTCCATGCACGATAATATAATATATATTAACACTATATTCTAAAATTATATCTATTATTTATAAAAGAAACCTATTAAAAATATGACAAAAATATTAAATCTGAATTCTAATGTGAGAATTAAACTAATAACGATCAAGGTGTGTAGGAAATATAAAATGAAAAATTAATCTAGATACAAATAATTCATTTTATCAAAATATAATATAGATATAAATAAAATAACAACTATCAAATATTTATCTATTAATATTTTTTTTTGTAACTTTTTTCTTGAATCAACCATGACACGCACTATGCCAGTTAACAACTCAGGCGACGGACACAGTTCGCCATCTGAGAGGGCATTTTCATAGCCTGATCACTCAGGCGATGAACATCCGTCGTCTGACGAGTGGTCGTCTTGACGCCGTCCCTAGAGTATTCAGGCGACGGGTATCATGTTGGACGGCCAGACGACAAACTCTTATAAGTTCGTCACCTGAAGTGAACTTAGGTGACGGAAGCTCATGGGTCTGTTGCCTGAGATGTAATCTGGCATATTGACGCCAGCCAGTCGAAATCAATTGTAGATAGATATTTATCTATATATGCATCGGTTTAGTGTGTGTATATATATATATATATATATATATATATATATTTAAATTGGTTATATACCTGCAAATTTCACTAAGATCATGTTTATGAGTGGCTTGGAGCAAGTTGAAATCAAGTTTGGCAAAATTGAGGAGAGTTTTGTTGTGCAAACGATCATCTTCCTCGTAGACTTGCATATAGCGTACACACTCGAGGTGCGTCAGTCTCTTGTGGAGAGGAAACTTTAGGGCATGTGTTATGCGCTCTTTAAGCGACGGGTTGCTCGCTTGACCCGCCATGGATTTGAGCTTCAACATGGCAATGGGAAGGAGTCCATCTAGTACGTCGTCTCCATGAACCCAAACATGACAGGCTTCGTACAAGCTCAATAGGCCTTGTACGTCGTCACTCGCTACCTCCTCCTTCAAGCTTCCGTCACTACTTATGAACTTGTTGAACACATCTGCACACACATAATATATATCACCTTATGAATTTCATGATTAATTGATATCGCCAGCAATGGCAGGACGAGCTGTACGTTGGGGTGCTTGCAAGTGCTCTAACCGAAAAAATAACTAAATACTACTTAATATTTTTATATTTATCTATAATATTTTTAAAAATGTCTTTTTTGCCAATTGGAATCCAAACTATCTAACGTGGTATGGACATGCACGCTAGCTAAATGTTAAGAGATTTAGTATTATTACCAATTAAGGATCAGTTATATATATATACACTAATTAATACATATATACCGGATGAAACATTGAAACCATGTTGTCTGAGAAGCCGAAAGCGAAGGGAAGTGAGGAGCAGATGATCGGAGGAAGATGAGTCGTCTATAATAGACGCATCAAGGATACGTCGAAGAGCATCATCGATCTCCTCAGCAAAGTGATAGGCGACACCGAGTCGTTCAATCGAGTCGATCAAACTCAGTTGTTGTATCAATGGCTTTTCAGCAACCGATAGTAGCTCCCTTTTGATCTCCTCTTTCAGCGCCGCAGCCATCTCTTGCTGGGCTTCAATCACCTACTTACGTACGCGTACGTTACACACACACATATATATCGTTCAAAATATAGGTATAGATTAATGATCAATAAATCAATCTTTACGAAGTACCTTGAGTTGAGGGGTGTAATCGAGAAATCGATCTCCCCATGGACTTGGCGGGAAACCTGCGACTGGACGTTGGGCCGTGGGTTTAGGAGTTGGCTCGGGTCGCCTTGCACTGGACGAGACTATCATCATATCGGAGATGGGGATTGAGGTTGGATACATATAGACTAAGGTAGGAGTATTTATAGATATAGGGAAGATCATATAGTTAGGACTAAAAATTAATTTAAAATTAGGACTAATTTTGTCCATTCATTTTCATTTCATTCATTTAAATATGGGCCTTTAATCTAAATAGAATGGATGGATGATAAAGGGCCACGTGTTCCGTATTATTTTTTAGCTGCTAATGAAAAGCAATCTTCAATCCACAACAAGGAGAGTGGAGCGCGTGAGATTTTTGGGAGAAATAAAACCCTAAGCCCTAATGGTCTTCTTCTTCTACGTGTGACCCGTGGACCCAAGGAGACCGAAGCTTCCACGATCGATCGAAGCAGCCCTACCCAATTCTCATCTTCACCGGCGGCGAAGGGCCTTGCTTTTGGGGATACTAGCGTCGAGCTGAGGAGGAGAAGTGCGGAAGCAAGACGGCGGCGCACGGAGGCGATCAGAGTCGAATCAAAGACCGTGCTTGGTTCGGTTTGCTGGGCGAGTTGAGCAAGTGGTCGGGGTTCAAGGAGGTGTCTTCTCTCTCCGATTGGTTCAAGGGTCGATCGTAAGAACTCCATTAATGGGTAAACATCAAGCTTTTTAGAGATTTGGATGAGATTTGGGGTTTTTTTATAATAATGATTTTTTGGTGTTTGTTTGCTTGAATTGTGAGGTTGTATGATTGAGTTACGTTGGTGCGAGGTGCTTTGATTGGGTATAGATTGGATTTTTTTGTGTGAGACAGATTCAATGATTTTAGTTGAATATGGAATTAGGTTTGGAAATTTTGGAAATTTTTTTCAATATTATTAATGAACTAGGTAGTTTATTCCATTGGATTTTTTTTGTGTTAATGCATGTTTGCTTGAGTTGCCGTTATGCACTTTTTATCACACTTATTTCCATTGATAATTCGTTACAATATTCGTTTAAATGGGAGATGATCATCATATAAGCCACATATTTATATTACACAGATGGATATCAAAGTGGGTTACCAATCGGTTGTATTTTCAGGTAAAAATCAGGTATTTCAATGCATAACTGCCCAACCTAACGTCCCCCTATGAAAAATAACAATTCATTGAAACACATTTATTCAATTATTCATCGTTTCTATTTATCTCGTAAAAATAAAAATTCCACTGAATAATCTCTTAATTATTGTTTAATGTACGCATTAAATTGACTGATTCAACCGAATAATTCTAAAAATTTACTTATATTCACAACGGTTATTCAATCATTCATCACTTCTGTATACATATCTTGTAAAAATAAGCATTTTATTGAATTATCTCTCAATTATCGTTCAATATACGCGTTAAATCGACTGATTCAACTGGATAATTCTTAAAATTTACTTATTCACAACAATTATGCAATTGTTTATCACTTCTGTGTACCTCATAAAAATAAGAATTCCACTGAATAGTCTCTCAATTATCGTTTAATGTACGCGTTAAATCGACCGATTTAACCGAATAATTCTAAATCAACTGATTTTGTGGATTAAATTGGTGGACCCCTAATCCCTCCAACTAACATTTAAAAAAAGGACATGTTATACACACGACCATTTTATCGCCATCAGCACGGTGCCAGAACCGAGTTTTCGAATCGGTATGCAAATTGATGATACCGAGTCTTCAGATCGGCAGCCGGATTGGGTGGTCAACCTACAATCTCAGCAACCCGTCCCATCCCCTCAGCCGATGCCGAGTCTTCAAATCGGTAGAGACAAAAAGCAGCAAGATTCCTAGCTAGCCCGTCCCGTCGACTGAGCACTGCAGTCTAGCTCTAGTTTGCCGACTTCGACACTAGGCGTAGACATATTGTTTACCAATTTCAACACTTGATTTCGACATCGTGCATTTGACAATATGTGGCCGTCCGAATATCATACCCGAAAAAAAAAATGGAGAGTTGTTGATTATTTCTTTCAACTCGTTCTCTCTCTCTTTTTTTTTAAAAAAATTCTCTACGGGTCCTACCAATTACACATAATTCCGCACAAAGATCTTCATCACATGCGCTCTCCAAAGAGTTACGGAGTATTTGTTTTGTACAAGTGTACAACGGGTCTCACTATTTATTTTGTAAGAAAAAAATCCCCTTTTAGGTCATCCATTCATTTTATATTGCGTCCAAGATATATAGTAAGAAGCGAGTATAAATGATCTATACTCCCTCTCTCGCTCTATATCTATCTATATACATATAATAAAATCGGTGCATAGATTCCTATGTGACATATTGTGGTTGATCATAGAGAAAAAAAATCATATGTGGAGCATTGTGGTTGATCCTAGGGGGAAATTAATAAAATAATATGTTGTCATAGTTTATAAAAAGTTATATAAGCCACAATCTATATATATATTTTAGTTCATTGATAAAATATAAATAAAAAATATTTTATAGTCATACTTACCCAAAAATATTAATAGATAAATATGTAGTATTTATAAATAAAATTTAAGATAAAAAAATTCCAAAAAATATTAATAGATAAATATGTAGTATTTATAAATAAAAGTTAAGATAAATTTTTTTTTTAACATAGGGACATCTTATGATTTATTAGCTTGAGGTCATGAGTTTAAATCCTATAAACCTCATTTTTTTATAATTTTTATTTCTCCTAGTTTCTTCTACTATAAATGTCTAATTAAATAACAATTTTAAGGTCCTCTCAAGTCTCAAATATATTTTAACAAAAACATTATTTTCTATATGTAGATATAAAAATAAGGGGCATTTGCTAAATTAACCCACATTTGGGAAAAGTTTGCAAGGTTAACCCAATCCGAAAAAAATTTGCACAAAACCGGTTATCCGCGTACCACTTCAACCGGTTGCAGGTAATGAGGAGAGAGACTGGACATTCTGTGATTGACAGCCGGACAGGTGGAGAGAGAGAGAGAGAGAGAGAGAGAGAGAGAGAGAGAGAGAGAGAAAGCAACAGTAAAGTTGAAGAGGAGAGAGAGAAGGGAAAAAGCAACAGTAAAGTTGCAGAGGAGAGAGAGGAGGGAAAAAGCAACAGCAAGTGGGCGGGGGTCTATTTGTAGATTGACATGTAAGCAGTTAGTTTTAACTGGACACCCGAAGCAAAACGACATGTCACCTATTGGAATTGACTGGACAAGAATTATCGGAGAAATAGATTCACCATCGACTTCAGATAAAAAAATGTTGATAAAGTACTTGAGAGAAAGTGTGTGTGTTGAGAGGATAAGCGAGAGGAAAAAGGTGAAAAAGTCAAAGAGATAATTAATAAGAGGAGAGAGGGAAAGGAAGAGAGAAGGAGAGGGAGAATTAATTGGGAGAGAGAAAAATGAGGAGAGAGGAAAAGAATGAGAGTATAACCACAGCAGCTAAGAACAATCAACGAAGGATCAAAGCCAGATTCCGATTACTCATGACCAAACGAGATTAAATTCAACACAGATAGTATAACCACGACAGCTAAGAACAAACAACTTCATTCACATGGACAAATTCAACACAGACAGTAAAGAGAACTTGTTGAGTTCACCTGGACAAATTCAACACGGGAATTGCTATACATGACACGTGAATTCATCACCTAATACAAAATGGCTAATTCTAAATCATCAAAAATGAATAGAATATGTTTGAAATTCATGTGTCAAGTAAAATACATTATTTGTCATGTAAATCCGGTATGGGTGACATGTAAATTCAGCATGGGTGACGGGTAATTATATGCTGATCGGTGAGTAAACTTGTGACCTTTTCAGGTGTCATGTAAAACAATTCAGATGTTATGTAAAAATAATTGACGTGTCATGTAAAACAATTCATGTTTCATGTAAATAATAAGCCTTTGGTGCTGCTATCATAGAAAAGAGAGGAAAAAGTGCTCGGTTTTGATAGAAAATTGTGTAAATTCGTCCATAGAGCACCAAATCGGGTTCTATAAATTGCTATAGCTTTCTAAAGAGGTAATCAATCTTGTCCAAGGCCAAATTTTCAAGAAGGACATGTCACCCATACCGGATTTACATGACACATTATGCATTTTACATGACACATAATGTATTTTACTTGACACATGAATTTCAGACATATTCTATTCCTTTTTGATGATTCAGAATTCCTTCTGCTAGACTCCTTTTTTTTAGTGTGTGGGTAGAGAATTGACATGCTTAATGCATTGAAAATCATGTTTGGATGAACTTTATCATTGTGATTACAATTAGAATTTGGCTTAAGTTTTAGTAAAAGCGAATGATATAGCCATTTTGTATTAGGTGATGAATTTAGATTAAAGGATGATGCATGGGTTCTTAGCTTTAACCTTACCAATATATTTAGTGCATCTTTTCTATTGAACTTGCGTAATGGAAGTAACAAGGTTAACCGACTGTAAATAGGCTAACATTGTGATGCTATTAATTAAAGAAAATAACATGACATGTAATGCTATTAACATGACAGGTTATACTTTTTAACATGACAAGTTATAACCTTTAACATGACAGGTAATGCGAATCGATCCTCTTCTCCTTAATGAAAGAAAATAACATGACAGGTTATGCTATTAACATGACAAGTTATACTCTTTAACATGACAGGTTATAACCTTTAACATGACAGGTAATGCGAATCGATCCTCTTCTCCTTAATGAAAGAAAATAACATGCCAACGGTTAAAATCAAATGTCCACTCTATGATTTCGTATTGGACACCTTATGACTGTTTACTTGACATACATTCCGCTAACGGATTTGCGAATTAAAATATGATGTTTTGTTGGGTCAAAGAAAACCCTTGCTCCGGAACAAGGCTGGTCATTGATTCGACTAGACAATTCTGAGATTTAACAAGGCCAATGCAAACATCCACTTTTTATCTAATAGTTCGACTAGACAATTTTGAGAATCTAAAACTTCTCATTTTCTGATCAGATCTGATCTACAAATCCTAGTTCTTCATGATGGAGGTGACGACGAACAGAGAATCGTGGAAGAGAAACAAAGGAGAGTGAAATATGGGAGGGAGAGAAGATGGTGAAGGGAATGAGTGTAATCTGAAGTGTATTCATTGCATCTGATCAGTACATGTATTTATAGGGATCTTGGACCCGTAACAACCTCTAATCAGCACAATAACAACTCGAACAAACAATTACGAATGTATCCCTTTATACAATATATTCACAAATTCCATTGATCACCCACCTCCCCCAACAAAATTAATTAAAGCATCTCCTTCCAAAAAAACACTCGTTGTGAATCAGAAGATCGCTTGATGAACCGTCTCAAATTCACAAACAAACAGTGATGTTCAGCCTATTCTCTTGGTCACTTATTCGCAATGTTCTAAAAAACGCTCAGCGGATGCTCGACGGTGAGGCACCGCCAAGCGCCAAGACGGTTCGGCGACCTTATTGGGGGATTCTTGGCGGTCAAAACGTTTTCTTCATATTTTCTTATATTTACCCCCTATATTAAGACTAGAATACATATGGTATAATAACTATTCATTTCTAAAGTGTTTACCATCACTATATTAACAAAACATAAGACAATTAAACAAGTGAACAACTAAGGTTACTGATCAATTAAACAAGTGAACAACTAATAGTCAAATATAATCCAATCAATAAGACAATATCAAAGTTACTGTCATTGATCGATTAAATATATATATATATAGTATACTCCAAAGTCCAAACAAGTGAACAACTAAGGTCTAAGGTACTGATCACAAACAAACACAATTAAATTCACAGAGAAGACAATTAGACAAACAAATTAAGATGGTTCCCTGCTGGCTGTTGTTCGAAGTTTTGTTGTTCAGCACCCTGTTCTTTCAAAATTCAGAAACAAAGATGGTTCCCTGCTGTTCGTAATCAAGCAATTGTTGTTCACAAACAAATTACAATTCCCTGTTGTTCATAATCAAGCAATTGTTTACTCGGATTCGTTCTGCAGATTGCACTGCAGTTGCGAACTTTTGACAGCGGCCGTAGAGTCCGAGAGAAAGCGAGTATGTACGCCGCACAGCACCGCCACCGTTGTCCCGTCCTGCATCACCCTCACCCCGCCCTCTCCCAGCCGCCACACCGCCACCGCCGTCCCGTCCTGCATCACCACCTTGTACACGATGCTCGACCCGCTTGCCCCCAGCATGTACGCCGACGCCTTCATCAGGCTCTCCATTTCCATCTCCGTCTCCCCGTCCACCATCACCATCCTCGCCCCACCCCCGCTGCTCTCAATCAACTATGAAGCCAAAGCCTCCATTAAAACCCAATTCAAGGTGCAGCAAAACCAGCAACCGATTCGTAGTCTCCTCCTTCATCTTCATCCTCTTCCTCTGCGTCATCGCCTCCATCAACGAGCTCCGATTCGAGTCCCTCTCCCGGCTCACCCACTGCACCATTGACGGCCTTTCAGAGATTGAAGGAGAAAAAGGGGTTTGGTGGGTGAAAGGGACGGGCAATAAATACCTGTTACTTTCTTCTCTCTCTACCGGCTATAAGCCGTCTCTTACCGGCAGAGGTGATGACCCTTTGCAAATTTTTTTTTGCAGGGGTTAGTCTAGCAAACGGGAACGGGTTTTGGGTTATTTAGTGCAAATCACTCTAAAAATAATTCTTGAATTTTTTTAGTTTCTTGTTTTTCTTTATTTTTTCCATAAAAATGTCTATTTTAAATCACAAATTTAAATTTTTTCTAAAATATTTAAATAAAAAAATTATTTTTTCATACATACATGCAAAAAAATCCTAAGAAACTAATTTAAAATTTGGTTAATGTATTTTAATTAAGGAGACATTTTTTCTAAAATGGAAATCTTATCCTATACTTCAAGGGTATATGATAAAAAAAATGTATTTAAAAAGTGGCTATAATTAACCAGTTGTTGTACAATCTTTTTCAAACCGATACACTTATTTCGCAAGGCACAAATTAGAAAATCTAATGTTATACTCCGTAATTGTTAATACACCGTATTGAAAAAAGAAGATCTAAATATATACATAAATAAATTTGAATAATTTGAAAAGCTTTTCAAAATAAAAGTTTATAAATATATAAAAACGTTTAAAATATGAATATAATTTTTTTAATTTTTTTTAAAAATTAAATAAATATGAAAATAATTTAGTAATATAGGAAATATTGTAGGAAATGATTAGGTGATCTCCGTTGCATGTATATACTGGTATTCATTAAAGAGTGTATGGAGGCGTAGAATTCCACATAGTGTACGTGACTACCTGTAGATATATTTGTCCCAAATTCCGATCCCTAAATTGAAGAGAATTAAAGAGTGTATGGAGTAACTGTAGCTTAAACGTGGAGTACGTGTACGTTGTTAATCTATACGTACTGTATATATTATCTATAAATAAAATCTCTTATAAAAAAATGACAAAAATAATAAATTTTGACGTAATGCGTCAGTTTTAGTATATGTATATAGATTATAGATAGATAGATCATAGATGGCTTAATAGTCAAAATGTGTGTGTAGGTTATATTGGTTATATGGCTGCAAATTTCACCAAGTTCATGTTTATGAGAGGCTTGGAGCAAGTTGAAATCAACTTTTGCAAAATTTAGGAGATTTTTGTTATGCTCTTCCTTGTAGACTTGCATATAGCGTACTGTTGTGAGGTTTGGTATGGGAGTGTTCCCTCCCATATAGATTATAAAAAACTAAAAATGATGGGTTATAAGGAATGATGAAACTCTACACAATAGCTTAAGTTTTTGTGTTAAGTTAGTGGATCCCGATCTTATAATCGCAAAAATAATAATAATAATAAATCAATGTAATCCGACACGTGTTTGCCTCCCGTTAATGACCCGTCTTGTGGAGCGTGAAGGAATTGTGTCCTTTAATTAAATGTGCAATGACTAAATATAGAATAGGACAATTGATAGAGATATTCAATCCGATTATTTTAGGAGTCGTAGTGCTTTGCTAGAAGCCAACTACGACTAATGAAGTTAAACCGTTTAAGTTCATGACTATTATAAACGGGTCGTATGAGGTCACACACTTTAAGTTAACGGATTAGATCAAACGGATTTGATGGTTAATTATTAATATATATATATTTGATTTGTTATTAATAATTATTATTTATTTTTGAAATAAATAATTATATTAATTAGGGGAGTTAACATCTTGAGAGTTACAAATTAAGGGTTGCAAAATATGCCGCATGTCTTTTTATTTTAACCCCTATTAATTAAGTGTGACTTATGACGTAACGTTTCTCATTGAAGACAAATGTTCTCCTCATAATTAAAAGGCCTTCTTATTACGATGAAGTTAAGGGAAAATTAAGAAGAAATTCATATAGTGCAAAAGTGGGTTTTGCCATCCCAAAAACGAGAGGCTCACGTACATCCAGGAGGCTTGGAGTGCAAATCGTACACGGTCAACGGTTGATTGTTGTACGAGAGTGCCGAACACCATCATCCGAAACAATTCGATTGCTTGTCTTTCGACCTTTGTCCTAGCAGTCAAAGGCTAAGGAGATCTAGACACCGGGCTCGTGTGGACCAAGTAGAACACGTGGGGCTCTCATCTCTTCCGTTCTCACCCGATCAGACCCGTTTCACGCATCAAGAGGTATCTTTTATGAACAATGATTGATCTATCATTTTTATGCATGAAGATCCTACGATTAGATGTTTAGATATGATCTGAAATTCCGCTTAACGCATCTAATTATCCTTCAGAGCGACATCTTGAGGGCATGTGTTATGCGCTCTTTAAGGGACGACCGGTTGCTCACTCCACCCTCCATATGGATTTGAGCTTCATGGCAATGGGACAGACTCCATCTAGTACGACGTCATCTCCGTGAGCCCGAACATACATATATGACAGGCTTCTTACAGAGTTACAGGCTAAATAGGACTTGTACGTCGTCACTCGCTACCTCCTCCTTCAAGCTTCCGTCACTACTTATGAACTTGTTGAACACATCTGCACACACAAAATATATATCACCTTATGAATTTCATGATTAATTGATATCGCCAGCAATGGCAGGACGAGCTGTACGTTGGGGTGCTTGCAAGTGCTCTAACCGAAAATTTATAAACTAAAATGCGTAGCACGGGTCAACAATCTATACACCATCAACTGCATTGATTCCTCATGCTGAAAGCTGTAAGGATCTGATTCAGATTGAGTTCGGAAGTGAATTCGTAACCAAGTTGTGAAGTCAAATGAAGGAGATGAGAGTAAGAGAGACAGAGAGAGATGGATTAGAGATGAAAGAGTTGTTATTTTTTCGATAGCCCATAATTGCTATAGAACTTTGTTTGCATAAGCTATTGGCCCATATGTCTCTATCCAGCCCAATTACCAATCTCAGCCCAATCCCTTGCAAAAGCACCATTAATCTAATTACCACCATTTAAATTACTTACTAAAACATACTCTCCCTCAGTCTCATAATATATTAGTTTTTAAAAATAATTTTTATTTTAAAATAGATGATTTTTTTATGTTTTCTAAGTAGAGAATTGTATAGTAATAATTTATATTGATTTGTGTGTTGTCGATTTTTTAAGAGATTTTAATTGGTTAAAGTGTATAGTGGGTATCAAAAAACAATAAAAGTTATAAAAAAAGCTAGTAGAATGATGTTGTTTTTTTAAAGTAAAGTGTTTTTATTAAAACTTGTGTCAATAGCTAAAAGACCATGTATAATGAAACAATGGAGTATATGACGTTGCAGCCATTGAGCTAAAGCAAGCTATAACTTATTTTTCTCATAGACTTATTTGATTAATATTATCTGATATCTGCAATATATATGTTTTGTATAGATCGATCAATGAAGCCGATGAGCAATTACATAGGAATGGAATCGACATGTAAAGTGTTGATATGTAACACTTCATGTCGTGATTAGCTAAAGTGTTGATGTAACGTTTACATATATCCTTCCACAGCTCATGCATTTTCTAGTCAAGCTCTTCGCAAGCTTGTTCGTAAGAGAGGTCATATTCCTTCTTGTAGCACTCTAGGAACAAGGCTGAAATTGCCCTACTTTCGTCATACTAAGCACACATGATGCGCGTTAAATGAGACTGAGAGATAGATATAGGGAGGATGGATCCGATGTTATCTTAAGTGCGAATTTCATAGCAAATGTCATTACGAATTCTCAAGTGCGAAGGTTGATCTTATTGTATCCGAAAAGGTTCTTAAGACCAAATTTTAGGCCGGGACACTTATCGACAGGGCTGGTCCTATCAATGTATAGGCCCTTGGTGAAACAAAATTTTGGGGCCCTTTTATAAACAATAGTGTAGTTTTGAAAAGTGCGTCGAGTATTAATAAAGCATTTAGTATGATGTGAATTTTCATATAATCTAATATATTTGACCGCGTGATAAAATTATAACTTAATTTAATCACATTTACTATAGATAAAATACGAAAAAGATATGAAGAAGTAAAAGATTTAGAGGCACTAAAAAATACAAGGAATATATTTACTACTATCAAATTTTTAAACAGTTTTTTCATAAAATGGTTATTTTAAGAGTACTTAATTAGGAATTCTAAATAAAAATTTCGATGCAAATGGTGAAAGGGGAGTTTGCAAAATCGAACCCAGATCCCCATATTAAAAGTCCATTTACTTATCCCACACAAACCAGCAGAGCGATTTGGACAAAATAATTACTATCTCTGTAGATAATACTATTATTGTTATGGGCCCCTAAAATCCACAGAACTTAGGCGGTCACCCCTCTTGCCTACCCTTTGGGTCGGACCTGCTTATCAAATAAGCATTGAGATTAAAAACTAAAGATTGAATGTCTCAGTCTCACACACCCACCACACCACACCATAATCACACAACTAGCAAGGAAGAACAATGAGTGGCGGAATTGGAGTGTTCAGGAGCGTTGCGCCCTCCCCGGGACTTAACTTGATAAAAGCTCGGTTCAAGCTCGTTCATTTTCTAAATAATTCGAGTATGAACACATTTTAAAGTTCGGTTAAAAAGATCGAAAAAGCTCGGTTTGAGCTCGTTTATTTCCTAAACGAGCCGAGTATAAACACATTTTAAGTTCAAACCTAAATTTAAGCTCGACTTAAGCTTAACTTATTTTTAAATGAGATGAATATAAACAAGCAATACCCGACTCGTTACACTCGAATAATCAACCCGTTGAGAATCTTTTCAAAAACAAACTAAAAACACTCCAGAGAAAACAACAAACAACAATAATACGAACCAAGTGACAAAAGTATGACAAAGGAGATGACCCACTAATTACTGTCATCCACAGCGCGGACAGTGTAGGGTGTGTTTGGATTCCAAATGCATTATGTTTATAATGTAAAATGATAAGGTGGTGTTTGGTTATCAAATTTTTTAAGGTGTTTAAATTATGATGTTTTTTTATTCCACGATGTATTAATTATAATACAATTATTTTATCGCGATTTATGTGTTTATTTGGTTAAATTACGGTTTTATCTCGATTTTTACAAGATTTTTATTTTTGGAACCAAACACGCACATAAAACGAGGTAAAATAATTGCATTATAATTAAAATGCAATGGAATCCAAACACACCCTAGATCTCCTGCAACGTAAGACGCAATACAAAATTTTTTGGAGTATAATTGTACTTCGATTTTTTTTATAATTTATATTGGTCTTTTATACATTTATATTTACATGTCTATAAAATTTTATTATAAATTTTTTTTTAAAAATATTATAATTAAAAAATCAATTATATTAGATACATAAATATAGTTATATGAACCACAAATTAATTTTCATAATTTTTTAAAAATAAAATTTTATCCGAATAATTTGATGGTGCACCAAAGAGATTCATTCTAGACTCCAAGAGCGCGGGAGTTGGAGGGAAAGTTAAAGCTAAAGCAGGGACTAATACGTCTTTTCTGAAATGGGCCCCACATGACCCACACCTAACATAGCCACGCGGAATGGCGCCAGTGGGCCTGGGTTTTATTTCTGGCCTTTAGAGATTGGGCCTCTAATGGGGCCTAGTTTTATTTAAGGCATAACTGCAGAAAATCATCTTTTAAATATACATATTTGTATAAATCTTTTCTTACATTGTTATTTTCGGGATATCATCATTTAGATAACTTTGGTCACTAATTAATCGCCTCTGAAATGATTCTGTCCGAATTTGGTTCAACTTATTAAATTGCAATTTTACCCCTCTTGTTTAATTATATGCTAATGGAAATTTAACAATTAAAAAAGAAAAAAAATTAAGTAAGTAAGATAAATTGAGAGGATACAATTGAAGTCATTTTTGCTCCAAAATTGAATGTGTATAGAAGTTAATTGAGAATTAAAAAGTGGTTTAGAAGGGAAAGTGAGCGACTTTATTAGAGGGAGAGCTATTTTGTAAAAGTCAATACCATTTTATCGGTTATTTGAAAATAGAAAATAGCATCAATAGTTTTCTCCCAATTTCATACTTACTTATTTATATTTTTCTTTTTTCAATTGTTAAAATTATATTAGAATATTATATAAAAGAAGGGGTAAAATTATAATTTATCAAGTTAACCTAGATTTGGAGGGATATTTGGGGGTGGTTGATTGATAACGAAAGTCATTTAAAGATATACTAGTACAGTTCCCGCGCCATTGCGCGTTTTATTTTTTAAATCATAATAATATGACAAATTAATATTGTAAAATTTTAATAAAAGCTAGTATAAAATTAAAAATGTATAATTTTATTGGTTGAAAAAACTACAATTAATGTAAACTATTTCGGGTTGGTTCGGCTGGAAAGGACCTGCGAGAAGTACCCAAAGGTCCCCGGTTCGAATCCTGCCCCGAGTGGCCACTGGAGGGTTTACCTAGTTGTTAACTTCAATTGGGTGCTAGTAGCCTCGGATACCCATGTAAATTCAAAAAACTACAATTAAATGTAATGATAGCCCCTAATTAAAAATGATTCTCACTTAAAGAAGTGTATAGATATAGATATTTTAAAATAATCTTATTAGAAAGAAAAAAATCACTGTCACTATAATATTATGTAAAAGATTTAACTAAAGATAATTTTACGAAAATCTCTTAGATGAAAGAGAGAATTTATAAGATATGTTCTCGTACTTTAAATTTAATCTAGTATATAAAGAATTACATATATGTACTTACTTTTAATTTAATATAGAAAATATAGAATATATTAAGGAAAAAAATACAATTAATGAGATGATGTCACCTATGTCACCTCTTCAAACTTACTTTTCATTAAAATTATATTAAGATTAATATTAATATTAATTCAATGTTTTGCATAGGACCAATGGTGAGAAAATGGAGTATATAATGAATTAAAAAAATGACTAAAAATATCTTTACATAAGGAGACGACATGTGGTAGTAGGATTATGGGTTTAATATATATATATATATATATATATATATATATATATATATATATATATATATATATATATATATATATATATAATTCAATCCGTAGAAATGATCGAATAAATTTTATTAATTTAAAATAAAAGACAAACTTCTATTATTTTATTTAACATGTTAATTTTTATTTTATTTTCTCAAAAACTAAATAGGTTGAAGTTTGGTAGATATAGAAAGGAAGGTAATAAAATAACATTCATGTATTTTGTTAAAATGATATATTAAATGAAAACTTTAATCTATAATCGTTAAACCAAAATCATACTTTGGATAATTTAATAAGATCATTATATTTTGATGTATATAAACCAAAATTTTGAATTTTTTTATGTGTATATATATAAATTAATAAAATTTAATGGGTATATGTATATGTGTGTGTGTGTGTGTATATATATATATATATCCAATTATGCCTTAAGAATATTGTCTAAAATTAAATAGAATAACCTATAATAAATTATAGATATATATGGAAAGATTGAGATATATGGATAAATAATAAATAGGTTAATTGATTTAACCTAATTAATTAGATTATTATGGAAATACACTTACCTAAAATAATTTAGTATAAAATGATGACATGTGACAAAATTACTTCTCATTTAAAGTATAATATAGATATAGATTTTTTTCGGAAATATCAATTTAAGAGGTGGTTAAGTGGTTTATGACAAATCAATGTATTTAAAAGGTGATTTTCTATAATTTGGCCTTTACTTAAAGGATTTTTAATTTTGTAATGAGTTTGTAAATTTTATGTCATTTGTCAATTTTGAAAGTTATTATGACAAGTTTTCAGGGTTATGAACTTTTTCCATTATTAATAATTAACATGGATAGGGATTTTTTTTCGAGGTTAATTAATACAATATAGCGACTAAGGTAGATAATTAAATTTATATATCATATATAAATAAGAAAGAAATCTATAATATAAAACTTGGATCCTTCAAAAGGAGGATTACAACGGAAACTCACATTCACCAAAGTACAAGGACAATTAATTACCACTTAAACTAATTACTAATTAAATCATGACATTAGCTTATTTTTCTTGTAGACATACTAAGATCGACGATGAAGCTGCGAAGCCGATTACATAGGAACGGAATCGATGTATAAAGTCTTAATGTAACGTTTCATGTTGTCGTTAGCCAAAGTGAATCCGTCCTCACCATCGTCGCAGATAACTTCCGTGGCACGAGTCATGTTTAAGACAATGTCGATAATAGGCCTCGACACCTCAGTTGGCTGGATCATACATTCGTTTACGTCTTTCCACAACTCGTCGATTTTCTCGTGGAGCTTTTTGCAGGCTCGCTCGTACGAGAGGCCGTATTCCTTCATGTAACACTCGACGAACAAAGCCGAATTCCCTTTACTTTCATCAAACTTGCGTACCCAAGATGCGTGTTAAATGACAAAAATTCGAAGACAATAGTTAATAATTGAGGGATACTTAATAAATGATTTTTTACTATTTAAGCACGTTTTTTTAAGATGATAAAAACTATAGAAAATATTTATTTTTTTAACAATTTTTTAAAATAATCTCATACTTATTAGTAATAAGTATAATATTATTAAAAAAAAGATTGAATAAAAAATTAATATTTTGTAAAATTTTTACTTTTCTAAAAAAAAACGTACAGATTTAAAAAGGTCAACTATTAAGGAACGGAATACCTTTTTCCCGCCAATGTCATTGAGAATTCTCAAGTGATAGCTTAATGCCTTGATGGGTGTCGGGAGGCTGCAGACCCATTCGAATTCGTGCTCGGTGGCCATGTCTATGCCTAGGAAGATATACACCGCTCCTACGACATAGGCCATGTTTCGATACATGTCATTCGCAATGTATTCATCGAGTGTCGGAGTGTGTTTCTTGTTCCTCCATCTTGCTTCACCCAAGTAGGTTCGGACTAAAGCTTTCATCTATACATTAAATCCAAAAATTTAGAAGGCATTATCAATAATAACAAGCACATATACTCGTACGTAAACACATACTTCTTGCTTCGCATAGCGCACATATTGTGATCTTCCGATTGGGGTGAGATAGTGCTCCATTTCGTCGTGGGCGTCCAAAATCAGTGTTTGATAAACCCATCTTAGTTCTTCGGAGAGTTCATCCAAGCAAGACTTGTCCCACCTACGCATCGATATATATCGAATTATATATCGATCAACCAAGTTTAAATATATGTAGAGATCGATTACGAACCTATGGATTGCTTGGGTAAAAATCTCGAGTTCTTCAAGCGTCGCATACGAATCATAGATATCGTCGATTGAAGTAATGATTTGGCATCCCATTGTAGTAATCTTCCTTGCGAGAGAATATTGAGATTGAGTGTATAAAATTGAAGCCCAAAAGTAGGACTCCACAATCCGATCCCTCAATGGCAGTTTGGTAGGGATATCTATGCTCTTCCACCACCTATATATTCATTTCAAATTACTAAAGTATTGATCGATTTGCATTTCATTTTAAATGATTTTGGTTAAAATATATACATTGTTTGAACATCATTTTTTAATAAAGAAAAAGAAATAAAAAAAAGGAAGAAAAATGAACCAATATAGTTGTCTCGATTTTTTTTTAAAAAAAATTATGCACATGACGCTCAAATGTATATATATTTTAAACAATGAAAAAACAACCAATAAAACTTAAGAATGTCTCTTTCATTGGGCGACCACGGTTTTAGAAACCGTAAGAATATTTATAGCGACGGTTTTAAAAACCGTCGCCATAAATCCCCATTTGCATCCCTCATGGCAGGGTATTTTCTCGGAACACCAGGGATGACAATTTCACCCGCACCCAACGGATATCCGTCTCACCCGATCCGAAAAAGTGGGTGAAAATTCGAAATAAAGCGGATAAATGGGTGATGGGTGAACGGGTGATGGGTCGGGTCGGATTCGGGTGAAGACATTCCCCACTCGTCACCCGACCCATCACCCGACTTATATTATATAATTACATTTTATATGTGAAATTACCAATATACCCCATAAACCCTAATTCTAGATACCTATCAAACGATTTCCCGCTTGAAGCTTTGGTTGTTGGAGACTATGTTTTCTCTTCTTTTTATTTATAATTGTTGTAATGTCTTTTTATTTCTAAGACTTCTTGCTTGAAGTGTTGATAATTGTGGATGTTTACACGTATTTGACCGAATTTGACTATATTTTGTACTAATTTATTCGTCAATGTGTTCGGCGTATGTTTTTCAATAATTTTTTTTTGATGAATTTGATGTCTTGAATTTAACCTGAATTATCACCCGATCCACCCCGATCACCCGGTGGGTGATGGGTGGACGGGGCGGGTGAAATATTTGGTGGGTGATGGGTCGGGTAGGGTGAAGGCTTTTAGGTGGTGGGTCGGGTGACGGAAGTAGATCATCCACCCATCACCCGACCCATTGCCATCCCTACGGAACACTCCCCACGGTTTTAGAAACCGTGACCGCTCAATGTAAAAGTGGCAAATATATATTTATGGCGACAGTTTTTAAAACCGTCGCATAAACATTCTCACGGTTTCTAAAACCGTGACCGATACCGTGTAAATGGCGATATTTTCACCGTGTGGATTGGTCTCCCCTTTTTCTTTCAATTAATATCTTATTGAGTAACGGGCTATGTGCCCTTCAGTTGCTTATAATTCTATTATTAAAATTTATAGCTAACCATATAAAAAGAATGCATAGAAATATGAAAATGTAACTCAATTAAAAATATTATATAAACTATAGTGTCAGTATATCAATAAATTGGTAGATGTACGTCTATTTTATATTCTTTTTATTTTGTTATTATGATTAAAAAGTCTATTTTATTATTATTATTATTATTATTATTATTATTATTAAATTGTATACTTAATTTCTAGATTGTATGTTGTATACTATATAATTAATATGATAAAATTTATGCTAATTTTTTTAAAGATATCTTTATCAAGTTAGTTTATGTTATATAAGTTATTATTATTTAACATATATAATCTTGAAAATATTTTTCATAAAAGATTATTTTTCAACAAGAAGATTTTAGTATACATTAATACACAAATACATATTTTATTACTGTAGTATATATTTAATCATAAATTTGTAGGCTTTTAGGTTAAACTTGTCAAAATATGACCCGACCCGATAAATTTGAAACAAACGCTCAATAACTTTTTGGGTTTGAACCCGGTGTTTTAGACTCGGGATCTAAATGATCCGTGAATTTTAGGGTCGAGACCCGATGACCCGTTGGGTCAAAATTGACCGGGTGAGTCAGCACTATATATAGACGCCACACATGCACTGACCACATAGATTCCAGTATTCCACACAAAATCCTCATGAAATTGTGTTTATTAATGTCACTCATAAGTTAACTAATGTATATATTTTATAATTATAGTATGTTTAGAACACTTATTTGTATAAATATGATTTTTAATGCTTAAAATATTATTATAATATATTTAAAAATTTAATTATAATATTATGATTTAATTTGACATATTTATATTATAATTTAATTTTGATAATATTTTAATATTCTTAAAAACTCTTTAAAAAGTTTGAGTTTTTTGACCAGTTGGATCGACCCGAAACCAGAACCAACCCGATTTTACTCGACCTGGAATAACCAATAATCCGAACCTGAATTTGACTCAAATGACCCGATTGGTAGGTCTATTTTAGGTACAAACTAGTGCACTTGTAAGTCAAACTAATACGCACTTTTTAGCAAAATGTACTAGTGCATTTAAGTAATTAATGCATCAATTAAAAGTGCAATCACGAGTGCACCATTTATGACTAAAAGTGCACACTGACGCAGAGTTAGAAGACGACGTTCTCATTTGAACATTTGCATAAATATAGGTAAAATTGGTTATATATACTTACCTGCAAACTTCACCAAGTTCATGTTTATGAGAGGCTTGGAGCAAGTTGAAATCAACTTTTGCAAAATTTAGAAGATTTTTGTTGTGCAAAGGGTCGTCTTCCTCGTAGACTTGCATATATCGTACACACTCGAGGTGTGTCAGTCTCTTATGGAGAGGCATCTTTAGGGCATGTGTTATGCGCTCTTTAAGCGACGGGTTGCTCACTCCACCCTCCATGGATTTGAGCTTCAACATGACAATGGGAAGGAGTCCATCTAGTACATCGTCTCCATGAACCCGAACATGACAGGCTTCGTACAGGCTCAATAGGCCTTGTACGTCGTCACTCGCTACCTCCTCCTTTAAGCTTCCATCACTACTTAAGAACTTCTTGAACACATCTACACACAATGTATATATGCATGTTTAGTACACTTGGATGTGTTGTCATGATTAATTGATGACCATTTCATAACATACCGGATGAAACTTTGAAACCATGTTGTCTTAGGAGGCGAAAGAGAAGGGAAGTGAGGAACAAATCATCGGAATTAGATGAGTCTATAGACGTATCAAGAATGCGTCGGAGAGCATCATCGATCTCCTCGTGAAAGTGATAGGCGACGTCGAGCCTTTCAATCGAGTCGATCAAACGCAGTTGGTGTATCAATGGCTTTTCGGCAACCAATAGTAGCTCCCTTTTGATCTCCTCTTTGAGTGCCTTTGCTGTTTCTTGTTGGGCTTCAATCACCTACATTGTGTATGTACACACATCTTAACATGTTTAATGCTGGCTAGCTAGACAAAATTAACCAATTAGAGATCGATCAATCCATATGAATGAAGGTATAAGTACCTTAACATGAGGGGTGTAACCGAGAAATCGATCGCCCCATGGACTCGGCGGGAAAGCTACAACCAGACAACGAGCCATGGGAGGCGTCGCCTTGGGTGGGCTCGTAGTTGAAGAGACCAGGATCGTAGGATGCATTATATCTAGCTAGCTAACAAGGTAGGTTACATATACACTAACACAAGGCAGGGGTATTTACTATATATATCGGAGAAACTCCGGTCGAGCCGTGGGAACCGGAGTTATATATATATATAAATGCATGGAGGAGGTATTAATTATTTATCAACTATATATCTCTAAACTACCTGTGTATGGGGATTGGGGACTAAAAATGGGGTGAAAATTATAAATTTCAGCGGTTGAAATTTATAATTTTCACCCCATTAATCCATATATCTTATAATCTGAGGTCGATCTATGAATAAATTCCAAAAGAAAGGTTATTCATATTGTTGGATTTATGGGAGATACAATTTGTATTGGGAAATTTGAAGGGGTTGGTGGTACTTGGTTTGGACTATTGAGCAATGCAAGCATGTGGTTGGGGAATTAACTAAAATCGGACATGGAGCTATCTAGGAACTTCACAACGTACTACTGTTACTATTATATATTATATTTGTACATAACTCTTAAAATTTTATTTATTTATCAATTTCAATCATTTTTTTTAAACACCACACTAGCTCCCCCTTTTATAATTTATACACTATCATAGCTTCGAAGCGGAATGTTATGGTCTTATTGTTGGTCTTCTGGAAGTTTTGAAGCGAGGTTTCACTCGGCTGGTGGTTGAAGACGACTGCTTCACTGTCATCAACGTCTTGCGAGACCTTTGATAGTGCCCGTGGAAGATCGAGATGACGATTTCGGATGCCCTTAGTCTTTGTCGATCTTTCGAGAGTGTCACCTTCGCGCACGTCTTTATGAAGGGTAATCGGATTGCAGATCGGTTGACCCATTTGGGTTTGTCCTCGTGTTTCGTCGTTGATTATGTTTCAGCTAAGATCGCAGATTTCGTTAGTTGGAACGTTATTGGACGTTGAGTTAATCGTGATTGATCATCACCAAATCCTTAAAAAAAAAAAAAAAAATACCAACCATAGGTTGGACTTACAGCTTTGTGTACAACTTCACGAGCAGCTAACAGTCCAAATGCGAAACCAAGTTAGCTGGCAAGGAGTTACGTATTTTTTTAAAAAATCATTGAATTAAAAGATCAATTAGATTAGAAAATAAATTTTATATTTTTATAAAACATGATTTTTTTTATAAACACGTAAATACAATTATATGGAATGTAAATTTATTTTTTTTTTAAAAAATTAAAATAAAATTATACTATCCAATGGTACAATCATAGGTATATTATGGGGTGCATCATATCCGGACTCACTCATGATACTGTATTGTTCTTTTCAATTATTACGTACGGAGTACTGTCAACTTCATAATTTACGGTACGACTCAAGAAAAGCAATCTGTGCGTGGTGGCGTCCACATAGTCACATACTCCCACGGGACCGAAGTAGTAACTTTTTAAACAGATCCATATTTGCACGGTAATTTTTTCCCCAAATACTCAGATCCATATTTGCACGGTAATTTTTTCCCCGAATACTCAAATAAGTAACTTTTTTCAAATTAAACGCGTATTTTTAGAAAGCTAAAAATTATATAAAATATTAAAATATTAATTAATTTTTTAATAATATTATATTATTAATAAGAATGAGTTTATCAAAAAATTTTATTGAAAAATTAATATTTTATACTGCATCCGTTCAAAAATATAAGTCTTTTTAGACATTTGCTCACAAATTAAGAAAATTATAAACTTATTACATTTATACCTCTCATTAATCATCCACAACCCTCATCAACCAATAAAATTTCAGAAAAATAAAATAAAAAGTTAAAAATTCTCATATCTCAATACTTAGAAAACCTAAAAGGACTTATATCTTAACGGCTGGAGTATGAATAGTAAAAATTCAGTTATTTGAAAACGGATGGAGTATATGAGTTTTTTTAGAAAATAGTTTTTGTTTCAAAATAGATGGTCTTTTATATTTGTAGGTAAAGAATTGTACATTAATAATTATACGTGTTCCAAGGTGGAACACATATTAATGTATTATGAGTAAAGGGAATTCAACATTATAAGCTCCAGTCGAGGTGGCCTAGTGGTGTGGAGTAAGAGGGGGTAAGGACATCTATTTTGAGACGGAAAAATTGGGTGTTATCATATAGCTTTGTATCGGCTAAGGGAGTATCGACTAAGCTTTATAGTTGCCTATAACGTGTTTGATGAAATGTCTTGGGAGGATATGCTAGCTTGGAGTATGAACTGCAATTTGTACTTGGTTGTTTTTGACCCAGGTGGTTGGCAGAATGAGAGTGATGAGCTAAGTGCACACCGGGGAGTTGCTGAAATTCTTGGAAAACAGGTCGGATGGGAAGAGGCCATGACTTCAATGGAGGTTTGAGATAAGGAGGAAAGGATGTAGAGAGTTCAAAGAGAGAGAGAGATAGAAGAAGCAAATAGGAAGTGTTTATGTAATTCATTCATTCATGTCTCGTACAATACACTTTTTCGATATTTATAACCCCAAGCCCAACTTTCTACTAATTATACATTTATTATTCCTATTATACTAATTCCAAACAAAAAAAAAATTCCATAATTAAGAACAATTTACACTTGGCAAATCAATAGAAATTGGACAGATATTGCCTATCATGGTGTATGGTATATTAATAGTTGGATATATATATATATATATTAACGTCTAAATTATGCTTAAAGTGTAAAATTTATCTTTAAGTGTAAAAATATCATGCGCGCCCCAAAACAATCACACCTTCCGGGTTGAAACTTCTGGGTTCCGGGTATGGAACTTCATAATTTTAGAATTTTCGTAGTTTTGGGTTGTTATTTTTGGATACCGGGTCGAAACTTTGGGTCGATATCAACTTCTTAACTCAATTTCTCTATGTTGCATGCCGAATTTATCAAAATACTCAACATGGAAGTTGTAGATCATTGAATTATCTTTCCAACAAGTTATGAAACCACTCGATCCGAATTTTTTGGATCTCAAACGACTCATTTTACTAAGACGTCTTCAAGTAGAAACTATCCAAACACTACTAGAATTCTGTTATTTAACATCGGTTCATTAATATCGGTGAGAAAAACCTGTCATGTAAAACGATTTTTTGACATCGGTTGGTTGATAAATTTGTGATGTTAAAAATAAAACAGACACCACACTATTTTTTGACCGATGTTAGAAAAAAGTTTTTGGAAAAAAAAATAAGCGCGGGACAAATCCCGCCCATATGAAATACACGCGAAATAATTCAACACTTAGAAATTTTTGAAGAAAAAAGAAACACCTCCCTCTTCCAAACCCATTTCATTCCCTCTTCCAAACCCGACTCTGCCTCCCGGGACAGTGAAATTCCGCTTCCTCCTCCAACTCCTCCCTGTTCACCGGCGACAGCGAAATCCCTTCCTCCTCCAATCTTGCCGGCTTTCGAACTCGAAGGTGGCTCTGGTGGGGATGTAGACTCTCCGGCGAAATCCCGCTTCTTCTATCTCGTTACCATCTCTCGACTCTTTCCTCCACAGCGGCGAAACCCTTTTCATTCTCATCGTATGTCTCCGGTGTGTGGCCTCTGGTTTCCAGGAAGCCAGGAACCTAACCTCTTTGCTGGCCAGATCCCATCTCCAACTTCATTATCTGACAGACAGAACTCTTCGCTCTTTCTACAACAGGTACGGTCTCATTCTTCTCTTCTCTTCTTTTTCTTTGCTTCGCTTGTTTCTCTTCTCTTTCTTTGCTTTGCTTGCTCGAATCTATGGCTAATTATGATTTGGAAATCTAGGATTCTTGGCTGTTTGATTTTTTTTATATAAATCTAGGGTTTGTCTTTGTTTGCTGCGATTTTGTGAACTTGTGACTGCAGATTTTAACGTGTAGATTTAGGGTTTGTTTGCTGCGATTTTTCTTTTTGTAGATCTAAGGTTGTAATGTGAGCTTGTAATTGCAGATTTTAACTTGTAGATCTAGGGTTTGTTGTAATGATCTGCCCTATTAAGAGTAAGAAAGGTATGTTATATTCTCCGGTTTGCTGATAGTTTTTCGTCAAGGTTGATTTATTGGAAGTGGAGTTGATCTGACATTATCATCTCTTTGCTAAATAGACGTGTGTGCAGATATTCATTAGGCTAATTAAGGATTGGTGCAACGGACCTTTTTGAGAAGAGAAGGTAGCCTATCCTTTATTCTTCTTTGAACAAATCTGTTTCATAGAGTTATAATTAGTGACTGATTTTTACAGGTACCGGGCTTTGAGAGATTCGTCATTGAGGTGTTTGCGATGAATTGTTGCTTGTATAGTGTTCTGGACAAGTCTTTTGAGTTCCGTGATGCAAATACGTAAGTAGCTTTACACTTAACAGACTTTTTTTTAGAACAACACTTAACAGACTTGATCTTTATACGATTGAGCGATTTCATAAATATTATATATGAAACTTCTTTAGAGATATGATTTTCTAAGCTTAAATATATCCTCTTTTTTACAGTCCCTATTTTTTTCCCTGGCCTATTTTAATAAAATATATCTATCTTATAAAATATATTTCTTATTTCCACAAGTTCTACAGTTAACTCTCTGAGTTTGTCTTAGTCACAAACTTTTATTCTAACTCTCTGGGTTTGTCTTAGTCACAAACTTTTTACAGTCCCTATTAGGAATTGTTTATCAGAGAAAGCTTGTGAGAGTTATTTTTGAGCTGTTTAGATAATGCTTGTAAGTTGTTGACTCAAGTCTATCTATTCAATCATGTGGACATTTGTTGTTCTCTCTTGCATGGTGTTGACAGGTGGCTGAGTTTCAGATTGGTCTCACATACCTTGCTCTTCCCTTTTTGGTCAAATTTTGTTACCACTGATACTTATGTTAAGCCGATGCATGTTTTTGAATAGTTAATATAGGGGGATATAATTTTTTAGTCACCATATTTTTTTGAGAGGGTCTGGATAGTTAAATTATGTGAGTGGAAATCTATGACTCGTTTCATTGTATAGTGTTATAAGATTCTGATAAAAATGCAAACAAGGAGTTGCATATAAATCTATTGATTTTGTTAATTTATAACCTGTTCTCAAAGGGACTGAATTAAATTATGTGAGGGGAAATACAAAATACCAAGGAATCTGTTTTTGTTGCCCAACACCTTCATATGTATTTAAGATACAACATCTTGGATTTTGAGAGCACATTGGGATGTGAATTGATACTTGTGAAATCCTGATATTGATATTTGTTTGAAGATGTGATTTTTTTTTTAATTTCACATTTAGCACTGGTTTTTTTGTTTGTTTGGTGTGTTTTGTTTTCTTTCCTTTGAATTACAAGGTACTGAGTAAATTGTATGGTAGGTTAATTGTGAAGTTTTGGTTTATTTGTAGATATCAAATATATGGACAAATTCTTATTAAGGTGGTGAGTGAAGACCGTGTTTAAGCAGATACGCCCGAGGTATGTATTATGTTTTCTCAACCTATATTCGAGATCCCTTGTTTGCTTCTGTTATTTTGCTGGCAGCATACTCCATACAGGAAGCAGATGGAAGAAAGTGGTTGTGTCATGTTTCCTTTCATAGCATTACTAAGTCATTTCTACTGTACTAAGTCATTTAAACTAAAAGTTTTCAAAACCATTCCTGTATATAATGGTCTGAGTTTCCATGTGTTTTCTGGTCCTTTGTTGTCTCTGCCTTTCACTGCTTTTGTTTGTTTTCCTTCAGAGAAATTAAACATACATTTTGAAGCAAATGACTTCTGATCATTAATTGATGATTAAGTGTGATTTCAGCTTCAATTATTGAAACATCAAATGTTGCTCCAAGAAAAGCCCTTTTTTTCCTTTGTTGGAACAATAACATGTTTGTCATTCTTATTTACTTGAATTATCAGATGAATGTTTTTCAAAAATAAAATGAATATGAAATCTGATCATAAAAATATATAAGGCTTATATACTAACAAATTCATTACCACAAGTCCTAATCAAAGGAAGAAAAAACAGAAGGACCTATACTGATTTCACTTCTGCGTTGGTCATGATTTGTCAGTTCAATCTACACCTAATAAGCTCCAGAAAAATTTCAATAAGATCCAAAAACAACTTTTGCAATCTAAATAAATTCAATGGTTTTCTTATAAACAATACATGATCAAGTCACCGTTCATATTCATGCTTGATGTGTCTGAGACTCAATCATGTCTCCTTTAGTCACTATTAGCTTTGTGTGCACTTAAGAGGTCTAATTTCTTATTGAAGTTGTAACTTTCAGGTTGCCCTACATTGAAGTTGTTGTGAATCTATTACTTTATTTTATGTGGTTTATGCCTGTGCTTCTCAACTTGCCAAATATGAAAACACTAGATCCACATTCTCTATTCTGTTTATTAACTAGGCCAAGCTTAATAGAATGCTTGCATGGCCTTGATTGCTTATTTCTTGCTGGAACAATCACATTTCTGTCTTATTTACTTGAATGAAGTAAAGTTTGCATTGCCCTGCAAACAAAGACACCTAATTAATAATAATAAAACTTACATCCTAATATGTATTCAATTCAATTCAATAAATCCTAATATTTATTCAATTCAATAATTCAATAGAACTTAAATCCTAATGTATTCCATTGCCCTACAAACAAAGACCACTCAAGCAAGAATCTCACAAGAGGACATTGGTGGAGAATCTCCAAATATGTATTCAATTCAATAAATCAAGTCTCCCTTACATGCTCTGGTCGATTTTCCTTTTATAATGGAAAAACGGTAACTAACTCCTAATTAATAATAATAAAACTTAAATCCTAAATTCAGCAACTAACTAGATAGTGGAGAAGATGGAGAAGGCAATGCAGCTGGGTAACAGAAGGCTGGTAGGTTTAAAGTATTGTTAGACTCCTAGGGATTTTTTTTCTGAAAATTCTATGGTCAATTCAGCAACCTTCATTTTCTTTTCTACAACACCTTCCTCAATTTATTCCTCTGCAGCCTCCTTCATTTCATCTTCTGCAGCCTTTACAAAGACCTCAATTACTTCTTCTGCTGTCACAACAGCAGGCTCCTCTGCTGTCATTGCAGCAGCCTTCAGAGGCTCCTCCTTTGTTGTCATTGAAGCAACCTTCATCCTGTTGTCTGCAATCTGTATCTCACTCTCATCCTCTTTTAGAAATGGATAAATCATGGATTGAATAAGATAGGTTGAGTGAGAAGTATCAATTGGGGTTGGACTCTTTCTTTGCTTATGCTAAAACTAACTCTAATAACGCAAAGAAAGTAAGATGTCCTTGCTCAAAATGTGTGAATTTTAAGAAGAGGACATTTAAAGTCATGAGAGTACACTAGATATGGGTTCAGTTTGGGATACAGAAATTGGATTTGGCATGGAGAACCGACTGATATTGTTGACACAAACAATGATGTCCACAAAGCTCATCATCCTCAACTCGGCTATGAAACTGTGGAGATGTATGAAGCATCTTGGAATGAAGGTGATGATTATGTTGCAGAATCCGCTGACTTCAATCAGTTTGTTGAAGATGCACAAAGACCCCTGTTTGATGGTAGTGATCACACAAAGTTAGTATACTGCAGGTTCTCTTTGGTTGGTCTGGTATGGTATGGTCTGTGTGTATATAGACAGGATATGTTTATGAACCAAATTGCTTCGGTTCATAAGCTAGCACATCGGGTTTACGGGCAAAAGACATCGGTTTATTGTAACAAAAGACATCGCTTGTATGAACTAAACACATCAATCTTACGAACTAAACACATCAGCTTTACGTACAAAACACATCAGCTTTACGAACTAAACACATCAGCTTTACGTACAAAAAACATCAGTTTTACGAACCAAACACATCACTTTTATGAACTAAAAACATCATTTTTAAGACCTAATACATCAGATTCATTAATAATTTAAGATGTCTTTACTATATATAAACAACGGTTTTAAAACCAAAAACGATTTTAATATACGTAATAACATCGGTTTTGTATATATTCGATATAGCCAAATTTTGTGTGGAAAAATAACATTAAAAATTATATAGAGAAAATTAATATACATATGTAGGATTTCTATAAAAGTGATGTGTATTTCCTATTAAAACATCGTTTAATTTAAAAATATCGATGTCCATTGCCTTAATTGTGTTATGATACACATATTCATCGGCCTAAAAATGCAAAATAACAAGGCTTTTCAAGAGCGGAGTCTATCAAAAATATGTTATAAACAATATAACTGATGTTATAAAGCAATAAAAATATCGTTTATATAATTAGAAACGATGTTATAAATTTTATAGACATCGGACATTGGCCGATGTGAAAAACTTTTGACTTTTTACATCACCCACATAGACATCGATTTTTTTGAAAGACATCGGCTATTACCGATGTTAAATCACAAATTTCTAGTAGTGAAAAACCATCGATTCGATAATAAACTCTTCTCAACTTGATTCTTAGCACTAAGACCACTATAAAACAAGATAGAAGACATGAAAAACATATAAAAAGGCAATAGTAAGATAAAATCATACAATACTAAGATAAAACCAGCAACAAGCACCTTATACACATGGGTCTTTATAAGTTGTGTTGTGTCATCTATTATTCATGCACTTCATCATTTTATTCTTGCACTTTATCATTTTATTTATCCACTTTATAATCTTAATTGTGCGCTTCATTAGCTTATTTATTTACTTCATATTATTATTCATACACTTCATTATTTTATTTTGCACTTTATCATTTTATTTATGAAATTTATAATCTTAATTGTGCACTTCATAATCTTATTCATGCACTTCATCATTTTATTCTTGCACTTTATCATTTTATTTATGCACTTTATAATCTTAATTGTGCACTTCATAATCTTATTTATACACTTCATCATTTTATTCTTGCACTTTATCATTTTATTTATGTACTTTATAATCTTAATTGTGCACTTCATAATCTTATTTATACACTTCATATTATTATTCATACACTTCATTATTTTATTCTTCCATTTTATCATTTTATTTATGGACTTTATAATCTTAATTATGCACTTTATATTTTTCAATGTCAAGTTTTCACTTTAAAATAAAGACAAAAAAATGTGATGTAACATTTTTGCCGCATTTTTATAATCTTATATTTGCACTTTATAATATTATTTATGCACTTTGATTTATTATTTATACCCTTTAGAATATTAAAGATGCACAATATAGCACTTAAACCCAAATAAAAATTATGGGATAAAATCTACAATTTTTATAATTAAAATAGGGCAATATTCGTAAGAATAAAAACTATGGGGTTTTTTTTGAAATTTTATCTTCTTCCTCCTCCCGTGCGCTGCTACAGAACCATTACACAGCTTCCTCTCCTAGTCTCCTGTGGCTGCTTGTGGCGCATCGGTGGCAGCTCGGCGACGACTTCGGTGGCTGGTGGCTCTCCGGCACTGAAGTTTAGTAAAAAAAATTTTTTTTTTGTATATAATTAATATTAATCTTAGATGTGTAAGAAACTCAATGGCTAGCCAAGCACCGGGATGATACCGCGAGACATCCGATGGCTGTGGCTAGCCAAGCGACTGCTTCCGAGAAGAAGAGTCTGAAAATAAGTAAATGGCTAACACATGTAAATGATTGGCCTTTTTTTTTTTTTTTATAGAATTCTAGACAAAAAATACGGACATTTAGGCCCATTTATTATTCATGTACTATTTTTTTTATGTTAAAAACCTTATAACATATTCCCTCCGTTAATTAAAAATTGACATTTTACTATTCACGTATACTTTTTGATGTGTTAAAAACTATATAAAATATTAACTTTTTTCATATATTTTTTTAATAATTTCATACTTGTTACTATTAAGTATGAATTTATAAAAACAAATTTTTAAAAAAAGTTAATATTTCATATAGTTTTTATCATTCTAAAAAAGCGTGCATAAATAGTAAACGACAAGTTTTAATTAACAGAGGGAGTATAATTTTTAAAATTTTTTAGTTTATAATTTCATACTTGGATATTTTCATCTATAAAATTCATGTGTATATGCATGAGAGCAATATAATCTTGTATAGTGTTATAAGATATTCAATTACAACTAGTACAGTACCCGCGCCATGGCGCGATTTTGTAAAAAATATAAAAAAAATTAATATTATAAAATATTAATAAAAGTTAGGATAAAAATCATAAAAATAATTACCATAAAAGTATCACGGAAATAATTTTATATATTAAAAAAAACTCATTTAAATTAGCATATATAAAAATTTATAGAAATTTTAAATCACTCTTATTGGTTAGAAAAATAATAAAAACCTTGTAACTTTTTAAAAAAATATATATATCATTGTAAATTTGGTATTAAGAATATATATTGATAGTTAGTAAATGTGTTAAAAATAAAAGAAAAAAATTAATTTAAAGAGATAAATGAAAGAAGAAGAAATAATTAAAGGAAAAATATTTGATTGGTTTAAATAGCTAATTAAAAACACGGTAAGGATAACATAGGCTAAAACTCTTATGTTTTAAGAATAAATATATAGATATAGGTATAGATATAAAGATTTACATATAGATTAACAGTAGGCATTAGATTGCATTCAAAAAAAATATTAGATATTTTAATTACTATAATATATATCATGTAATTAATATATAATGAAATAATACTATATAGTTCATATAGTTAATATTACCTTTACTAAAAAAAAAGTTTTGAATTAATCCCATTGGTTAAAAATATATTATGAGATGATATTATGTTAATAATGTGTAAATAATATTAGATAGTTTAATTACCATAATTAAATGATATTGTGTAAATAATACCTTACAAAAATAACTTTGCGTGAGGGGACGAGACGTGGCATATGTGCTTTGGTTTTAATTAATATATAGATTGGTTAAAAATATATTATGAGATGATATTATGTTAATAATGCGTAAATAATATTAGATAGTTTAATTACCATAATTAAATGATATTATGTAAATAATACCTTACAAAAATAACTTTGCGTGAGGGAACCGACACGTGGCATAGGTGCTTTGGTTTTAATTAATATATAGATACCATAACAATAAAAAAAACGCTTCTAACTGGGGCAAAAAAATATGCATCAGAATTATATATTATATATTTTATTTTCTGTTGAAATTATTTAAAATTTATTCCAAATTGCCTTTGAGACTGCTTCTAACTGCGGCAAAAAAAATATGCATGAGAATTATATATTATATATTTTATTTTCTGTTGAAATTATTTAAAATTTATTCCAAATTGCCTTTGAGATTTGTTGGGAAATTTCGAGAAACTACGGTTATAAAGTTGAGATCCACCCTTTTATTTTTGGGATGGGATTAATGTACAAATTTGGTTTACGTCCTTCCACACATCGTCGGCTTTCCTTTGGATCTCTTTAAAAGCCTCGTTGCTCAACACACCGTACTGTCTCATGTAGCAATCGATGGACGACGAAGCATGGGCCTATCTTTATCAAACTGCCATATATGTACGTACAAGATCGATTAATCGAACGATGATATCAACCTTATATTCAATTCATGTACGTGTGTTACCTTATAGCCACCAATATCGTCGAGAAGCCGTAAGAGAAGGCATATGGCTTCTACCGGCTTTGGGAGCTTACGCACCCATTCGAACGCATCGTGGGTGGCCATGTCCATGTCAAGGAAAGCGAAGATGGTTGTGAGGCCGAAGGTGGATGTTCGAACCGCGTTTTCCAAGTACTCATCGAGTGTCGGAACGTACATTTCCTGCCTCCATTTTGCTTCAAGTAGGTAGCTTTGGCATAAAGCCTTCATCTGCAGGGTAAATTTTATGTCATGTTTCTATTATTTGTATGTTAAGAAATCGATCGAGTAGAAATGGAATCGCAATCGGGTCATACATACCTCTTCCCTCGCATAGTACACATATTGTGATCTTCCTTTCGGAGCCAAATCACGCTCCATTTCGTCAAATGCATCGAGAATCATGGCCTGATAATAGGGTCTCATATACTCGGGGAGCTCATCTAAGCACGAATTGTCCCACCTGCGATCCAAATGCAAAAACGTTACGTACATATCTTCGCATTAACTCGTTTTCTAGCTCAAAGCGCGCGCGCGCACACACATATATATGTATGTGTATATATATATGTATGTATATATATATATATATATATATATATATATGTATGTATATATATGTATATATATATGTATGTATGTATCAACTAACAAACGATATATATATATATATACCTATCAACCGCTTTAGTAAAAATCTCGAGTTCTTCAAGCGTTGCATAGGCGTCATAGATATCATCGACGGAAGTCATTAGTTGGCATGCCATGGTACATATCTTTCGCCCGATGGAGCATTGAGGTTCAAAGTACACCGCCGAAGCCCAAAAGTATGCCTCCACAATCCTATCTCTTGATGTCAGTTTGCTGCTCAGATCTATGTGTTTCCACCACCTAATTCATTCATCAACACAAACATGTTACGAATTGATTTTGATCGATAATATGTAGTATATATATGTCATAACAAAACTAAGTTACCTGCACAAATCCATGAGTTCCTTCTTTTGAGAGGATTGGAGCAAATTGAAATCGAGTTTCGCAAATTGCAACAACATTTTCTTGTGCAAAGGGTCATGCTCGAAGATCGGCATATGGTGTACACACTCGAGGCGTGTCATTCTCTTGTGGAGCGGCTTCTTTAGGGGATGGCTTACGTGCTCCTTAAGGGGGTAGCTCAGACGGCCGTGAATAGGTTTGATGTTTGATGTCGTGAATGTAAGGGCTTCCTCGAGTATGTTCTCGCCATGTCCTCTTACATGGCATGCCTCGTAGAGGCTCAACAGTGCTTGCACGTCACTCACTACCTCCTTCTTCAAGCTTCCATTCGCGCTCATGAATCTCTTGAAAACATCTACATGAATATATATACATGATTGACTATTTTTAGTAAGTCATAATGAGAATGGTTTTGGAATTAGGTCATATCATATGGGCCTTACCGCATGATACTTTGAAACCAGGTTGCCTGAAGAGCCGAAAGCAAAGGAAAGCGAGAAAGAGATCGTCTGAGGCTGCATTATATGACTCATGGATACGTCGCAAAACATCATCGATCTCCTTCTCAAACTGATATGCTATCCCGAGCCTTTCGATTGAATCAACTAGACATAGTTGTTCCTTGATAGAGCCGTTGCGAATGGCTAATATCTCTCCTTTGATCTCCTCTTTTAGCTTCTTAGCTTGCTCTTGTTGGGCTTCCATCGCTTGAAGTATACAACTTACATTCATTTTTACAATTCATTATATAAAAAAACTAGAAATCAAGCATGAGTACACACAGTGGCAGAGTTAGAAAAAAGTCGATGGGGTTCTGAACGTGGTTGTCAGATTTTTTTTTCCTAAAAAACCCCTTATAAATTTGTGATAAAAATACTCGTTTTTAGTTTAAGAAATAAGAGAAACAAAAATTTCCTTAAAATACAAAGTGTTTGAACTCAAGACCTTAAGGTAGTACTCACTCTATTCCTATCAATTAAGTTAAACACACTTTATAATTTATTATATTTCTGCCCTCTTTTAAGCTTAAAATTAACAAAAAAATTACAAAAAAACATATATTTTTAAATTTCTCTGAACTGGAGCTCGAGCCACCTCATTCCCCCTAGCCTGACTCTGCCCTTGAGTACAGACAATATACCTTGTTATGAGCATCGGGGGAGTAATCGAGAAATCGGTTGCCCCAAGGACTAGGTTTGAAATCCGCAATAGGACGAGAAGCGGTCGGATTAGGTTTACGTTGATCGGCGGGGAGAAGGTTGGCAGGAGCTAGTAAGAGCTGACAAGCAGACATGATGGATCAATTCAAGTTGGGTGTGGGAAGAAATGAGCTTCTCATGCCCTGTATTTATACACATTCATGTCTGAGCTGAGTTGCTTATTCATGTGGAACTTGAATAATATTCCACTATTTAGACCAAATTAAACAAAAATCATAGCCATCCTACGTAGAAATTAAAGAAGGAATTTTCTACATGTTTTTAGTGTCTTACTTATTTATACACATTTATATCTGAGTTGATTTGCTTATTCTTGTTGAATTTTCATCACATTCTCAAAAGTGAAAAACACATGTATTTGTTTAGATGTAAACGGCGGGGAGAAGGTTAAGTGTAATGATTAGATGTAAAAAGTAGGTTAAGTGTAATGATTAGACTTTGGTAATAGAGTATTTTTTTTTTTTTTTTCAATTTGTAAGGAGGAGAGTAGGGGTGTTGTAAAAATTAGAGTAACGATTAGATGAAAAAAGTATATGTTAAGTGTAATGACTAAATCTAAAAAGACATGTACATTTTTGACAAAATTGCATAGGCTAAAAAGACATGTATTTTGAGACGGATGGAGTATGTTTTTAGTATGTTACTTATTTATACACATTTACATCTGAGTTGATTCGCTTATTCTGGTTGAATTTTCATCACATTCTCAAAGTGAAAACACAAGCAATGAAATTATCTTGCTTTTTGTAAAAGTTTTTGCACATGGGGAGGTGATGTGCTCAAATTTGCACATTACATGCTCAAATGTGTACATTTGCACAAAAAAAAACAACTAATAGAGTTAAAAAATGTCTAAAAAATACACATTTGCACATTTGCACACTACCATTGTGGATGGTCTAAATGGCTCATCTCACAATAATTTCCGGTACGAAGCCGATCGACGGGGAGAAAATTGGCAGGAGCAAGTATAAGAGCTGCTGATCGACGAGGCATGACGGATTATAAATAGGTTTTAACTTGATTAAGATATACTCCCTCCGTTCGGCAAAACTTATCATTTTAGGGTGTTATTTTTGTTCAAAAAAACTTGTCATTGTAGGTATTTTGCCCTTCACTTTACAAAAATACCCTTGATATGAATGATGGTTTGTTAGTTGTAGTTTTCGATAAAGTAAAAAAGGAGGGTAATAATTGAGGGTAAATTAGTACATTTGTTAATTGCCTTAAAACTTGTGAAAGAAGCTAAAATGACAAGTTTTGCCGAACGGGGGAGTATGTAAATGAGGGGAAAGCTGATAGAATGCATCATAATTACTTGTTCTAGCATTGGGTGTGGGGAGAAATTAGCCTCTCAGCCCTGTATTTATACACATTCATGTCTGAGCTTGAGTTAGTTGTTATAGCATTGTGGAATATAATTTTTATCACTGGCTCAAATAGAAAAATAAGGAACTTCAATAATATTCCGCTCTTTAGACCAAATTAAAACATATGTAGAAAACAAGGAATTTTCTTCGTAGTTTTAGGGATGTTAATTATGGATGGATCACCATATATACCGGACCCGGCCACAACCCACCATATTCCATCACGTAAACAAAACATCCAATTTTAAAGTGTAATATTTGTTAATTACATAAAATATGGTCATTTTAAATATTTTTATGGTCATTTTACAAAATTGCCCTTATAAATATTAATACATGGTCAGTTATAGTTTAAAAAATGAACAAAATGGAGTTCTCGGTACCGAAAATTGTGAATTTACTTTTTACCGGAAAGTGTGGAATTTTTTTAAATATTCACTAAAAAAAATTAAATATTTATAATAATATTCACAAATTCAAAATATTTATAGAAATATTTATTTTTTCAGGTTTATATAGAAATTCCATTTGAAATCGTGTTTCATTTACAAACGTTGAGATCTAGGACTGAATTGAAGGGGTAAAAAATAAATGAAAGAAACGCGATTTAAAACCGCGTTTTATAATTAATTTTGAGGAAAACGCGATTTTAAACCCTATTTATATAATTTATTTTTTTAAATTAAAAAAAAAAAAAGAATGAAGCGCCTTCTGCCTTCTTGCACCACCATAGCCTTTCCCCTCACAGCCCACCACCGACCACCACCGTCAACGTGGGGGAAGTTCCATTCCATCTCGGAGCTCCATTCCATCCCCATAGCCTCCTCCTCGGCTTTCCTGGTCGTCGACCTCCTTGCCATTCTCCTCTTGGGCCTCCTCATCTTCACCCTCACCGTCTTCATGGGTGAGGAGTTTCCGCCCCTTTTGGATTTGATCAATGAGTAATTAATTAAACTTTACTATGAAAAGTACTTAAGTGCTTGTATACTAAATTATTAAAAAATAATAATAATAAGGTGAGCGGTGAAAACCGTGAAAATAAGAACTTATGGTAGCGGTTTTTAAAATTGTCATCAAACATTCCCACAGTTTTTGCTGCTTAATGATTTTGACGATTTAAAAAAATACTCTAATTTCATGATTCTTATCCAATTAGGAACTTATTGCGACGGTTTTTAAAATCGTTGCCATTAATAGTGTCGGTTCTGAAGCCATGATCGTTCAGTTTCATGATTTTGATGATTTTTGAAAATAATCTGCCTTATTTATAGCATTTTTGAAAATAATTTGCCTTATTTATTGCGACGGTTTTGAAAACCATTGTCATAATCATTCTCACAAATTCGGAAATTATGGCTGCCCAATTTTATGATTTTGACGGTTTGAGAAACCGTGACAACCCAATTATTCACGGTTTGAGAAACGTAATTGCCACCGTGCTAGTGGCGATAAATTGGCTTCCAATATTGAGATGTTATTAAGATGAGCACCGGATGATAGTAGGAGCCTTCACGGGTCATCCCTAGACCACCATCGTCAACTTGGGCGACGATAACGACTCCGACAACTGGTCCTCGGTAGAGTCGACGGTGGGTTGCGAGGGATAGGTAGTGTTGGATTGGTGATGGATTGATGGGTTGGGGTGGGCTGCGAGCTAGGGAGAGATGGTGGTGGGAGTTGGGGCTGTCAAATATGTACATGAAGTCATTCTTTTTCTTCTTTTAAAAAAAATTTGAAAGTGTGAACTAGGCAAGATGAGATCCCTTGTGTCAAACACCCTTATTCCCTTAATCTCCTCCTATCTCCTCTCACTATTTTTCTTGTATAAAAATTAGGAAGTATGGAATAGTTTTCGAGGAAGGATAGAGAGACGATAGGGTCAAACAGCGAAGCAAATCATAAGCTTCAAAATCATATCCCACAAAATATTTTACCTTTAAATTAACATTATTTTTTTTATAAAAAAATATATGTAACTTGTACATGATTATTATAACATATTAAAAATAAAATCTCAAAAAAAGAGATAGAAAGATTTTTTTTAAATTATGAAAAGATGTTATTTTACTACGGAGTATTTTTTTAAAAAAAAATTGTAGTTTGACTTTTTAAGAAATTTTTTCAAATATATTATAATAATAATAATGTAGAAGTAAATGTATATTTTTTAATTTTTTAATATTAATATAAGGATAAAATATTTTTACGGGATCAGTTTGTACGACAGGGGATTTATTTCAGTCGAATTGGGTAGTAGTACGTTAATTTAAAAAAATTTAAAGATAAAATATTTCGTCAATAGATTCGATTAAGATCACTTGTGTCCAAAAGCCCCTATCCCTAAATGTCCCTCCTCGGCACCAAATTTTAAAAAAATAAAATAAAATTTTAAAAAGGCTAAAAAGTACTCCTCTTTTTCAAAATAAAAGTCGTTTGTCTTTTCTGCAAGCATTTTAAGAAGGTAAAAACTATATAAAATATTATTTTTTTAATGAATTTGTTTTGATAAAAAATACTTATAACTACCAAGTATTAAATTATTAAAAAATTAATTTAAAAAATATTTATAGTTTTTTTTTCTTTTTAAAAAGCGTGTAAAAAAAGACAAACGATATTTATTTTGAAATGGATGGATTAAGATGGATTGGGAGAGAGTACATAAGAAAGATAGTGGGTTCGGGCGTTCTGCAATAGGTTAAGCAATAAAGTAGCCTAGACAGCGTCGTACCGGTGATTGTGAATTGGGCAGTAGCTAATAATTGAGGAGAATTAAAGAGTGTAAGTACTACGTAGTAACTATGTGGAAAAGTTCTCATGCCTTGCACCGAATTTTCAGATTACACTTAAATCAATACCACTGTCCTAAGATAAAAATTCTTGACATGAGGATCCTAACCCTTGCCCCTCATGTTAAACTAAGTATCACATGAAAATAAGCTTTTGGAATTGTAGAGGAATTGGGAAGAAAACCTTTTGGATTGACATTGATACTTGGTGTAAAAATGAACACATTTATTTGGTAGCCTTAGTGGAAACAAAGACTGAAATTATTCCTGAGGATAAATGTTGGAAATATGCAGGCTTCGACAATGCTATTTGGACACCTGCCACTGGCCGGTCGGGCGGCCTAGGGGTTCTATGGAAGGAACACCTCCTCTCGTCTGAGTCCCTATCAGTGGAAATCCACCTTCCAAGAATAATTGGTATTCGCTATAATAACCCGAATGAAAACATTTTGTTCCTGCTTCTTTTTGTCTATGGACCCCCCGACCCTCGCGAGAAGCTGATTTTTTGGGATACCCTCTCGGCCATTATTATCTCTTCATCCTATCCATGTGTTGTGATAGATGACTTAAACGAAATCAACAGCAGTAGTGACAAACTGGGGGTGCAGCTGCTCATCCTTCCCGCTTCTCTAGACTTATACAATTTAAAAATGATTGTTCCTTGATGGATATTCCTACTTTTGGTAATCCTTTTACTTGGAGGCGAAAGCCGACAGGTGAAGATAACACTTTTGAAAAACTAGACCGGGTTCTTGTTCACCATTCTATTATTCACAAATTCCCAAACTTAATTACTAAAAATGGTGCTTTCTCCTCTTCAGACCATTGTCCCATCTCGATCACTCTTGATTGTAGATACACTTCCAAAGCCCTACCATCCAAATTTGAAAACATCTGGATTCAAAGGAAGGATTTTCGGAACATAGTTAAGCAAGCATGGCACGGATCTTGCCCTGGTTCGGCAATGTTCCAGATTTTTTTCAAGCAAAGGATCCTAAAACAAAAAGCAAAATCATGGAATAAAACAACAGTTGGAAATATCTTTCGTCAGTTAAAGGAGGTTGATGATAAACTTCTAGAAATTCAATCGCAAACGCAAAATTCCTCAGTCTACCAAGGGAATCCCAAAGAACTTTCCCTCTTAAAGAAAAAAGACCAACTCCTCCTTTTTCAAAAAAACTTTTGGAACCAGAGGGCTAAAACTAAACACCTCAAATTAGCCGATTCAAACACGTCCTATTTTCACCGCGTTGCTTCGGGTAGGAGGCATAGAAAGCAAATTCGGAACATTACTTCTGATGAGGGGACTCTCATTGTTGGAGAAGAAAATGTTAAAACTGAAATAAAAAATGACTTTGCAAAAAGATTCAAGAAAGAAACTATCGATGAAAATCTTCTCAATGAATATTTGAGTCTTATACAAACCACAATTACTCCTGAAGACAACCTTTTCCTTATTAAAAAACCATCTAATAGTGAAATTAAAAAGGCTATCTTCTGTATTGGATCCAATAAGTCTCCCGATCCTGATGGATTCACAGCCGAATTCTATAAAAAATATTGGGACATTGTCGGTCCCTCGGTCATTAAGGCTGTCAAGGGTTTCTTCCATTCGGGGAAGCTCCTTAAGCAAATCAACCACACGTTTATTTCCTTGATCCCAAAGTGTGATAACCCCACTTCCACAAATCACTATCGGCCCATTAGTTTATGCTCTACGTTGTATAAAGCGATATCTAAAATACTCACGGATAGACTAAAAATCACTATAGGTAAACTAATTCACCCTCTCCAGGGGGCCTTTGTCTCGGACAGAGCTATCCAGGATAATATTCTTATAGCTCATGAAATATTTCACTCGTTTAAATCTCGCAGAGGTAGTGAGGGATGGTTGGCAATCAAACTTGATATGGAAAAAGCCTATGATAGGGTTGACTGGATGTTCACACAAAAGATCCTTGAAAAATTTGGTTTTCACTAGACTTTCGTGGCTTGGGTAATGGAATGTGTGACAACTGTTTCCTTTTCTGTTCTAGTTAACAATGGTCCTACTGACATGTTCTTTCCTACTCGGGGCCTCCGTCAGGGAGACCCTCTATCCCCATTTTTATTTATCCTTGGTGCAGAAGTTCTCTCCCGCAAACTTTCAACGGAAGCCGGTGCTGACAATAGTTCCATAGGATTCAGATTTGGTAGAAATGGTCCGTGTATCCCCTTCCTTGCTTTTGCGGATGACATAATTATTTTCTCCAAAGGCAGTATATCTGCGGCCAGTAAAGTTAAAACTATTGTTGATGATTACTGCAAAATCTCGGGTCAAAAAGTCAACTATCACAAATCTAGCTTTCAAGCTACTAAGGGCATCACAAATGCCAGAAACCAGGACCTCTCCAATTGCTTAAATATTACTAATGAAAATTCCCTAGAAAAATATCTTGGATGCCCAATAATTAATGAAAGAGTTAATAAGGAAACATTTGAAGATATAATCTGCAAATCAAAAGAGCAATTAAGTAAGTGGAGAGCTTCTGTCCTCTCTCAACAAGGACGCACAATCCTCATTGGGTCAAATCTTGCATCAAAACCCCTCTACGTGATGCAAAATTTTTTGCTCCCATCCTCTGTGCACAACGAACTGGACCAAATTAATAGGAGATTTTTCTGTAATAAGGACATTCAGCATCACCCACTTATTAGTTGGGATATGATATGTAGGCCAAAGAAGTGTGGCGGTTTGGGACTGAGAAAATCAAAAGATATGAATGAAGCCCTACAAATGAAACTACTCTGGAAAGTTTTAGCTGAACCTGAAAATATTTGGGCAAAGTTAATCACCCATAAATATCTTGGGACAACAATCATATTAAATTATCATAAGAGGGGTACTTCCTCTTGGCAATGGTCTAGACTTACCACTCTGCTAGAAAAATTCAAAACTGGGCTAATTTGGTCCATCGGAAATGGTAAGTCTGTTAGATTCTGGACTGATAATTGGTTATCAACCTCATGTATTCGCTCCAGTTCCGATTGTCCGATCATCCCAAATACTGACGAGTTTGTCAGTGACTACATCATTAGTGGACAGTGGTGGCTTGAAAAGCTCCAGGCGGTTCTTCCTTCCTCTATCGTTAATGATATTCTAAGCACACCATTACCTGTGAATCAAATTGAGGATCGTCTGTACTGGTGGCCCGATAAGGAGGGTTGGTTCACAACTTCGTCTGCATACAAGCTTGCCTCTGGCTAAAATACCCTAGAGATAGATAATAACGCTTGGATCTGGAAACTCAATACCCCTCCAAAGGTTCAAAACTTTATGTGGAAAATCTCCCAAAAAGGACTCCCTACTGCGGATCGGCTTAACCAACGCAATGTATATGTCCCCACAACATGCTGCCTCTGCAACTGTGCAGTTGAAGATGACACTCACTTGTTGGTTGAATGCTCGTATATGAATTTACTTCATTCCTTCTCGGTGACTACTAGATCAAAAATTTCCAATATGATTGTCAATTCTCGTGATGTCAAGCCTATTCTCAACTTCATTGGAAACACCTTCTCGAGTCTCGAGAAGGAAAGACTTGCATTTTCTTGGTGGATAATTTGGTACGTCAGAAATAAATTTCTGTTTCAACAAGTACCTGTTCCCTGTGCACCTGTAATTAACAGTCTTATACAAACACACATTGAAAATTGGAAGAAAACATCTTTACTAGATGACGACTTGACTCTAGGGGGTCCCCCCATATCACATAAATCTGCCCTAAGGAATAGGAAAAACCCAAATAAACACATCTCGTGGCGAAAACCCCCAAAGGGAACGTTTAAACTTAATTTCGATGGCTCTTCGCTATCTAACTTTAATAGCTCTGCAGGCACAATTATTCGTGACTGGATGGGGAATCCAATCCATATTGGGTTTCAGTATTTGGGAACTCAATCTGCACTCAAATCGGAAGCACTTGCTCTTAAACTTGGAGTGATAAAAACTAAACAATTACGTATTGATAAAATCCAAATCGAAGGCGGTTCGCAAATAATAATAAATCACCTGGCCAAAAATAGTAACTGTCCTTGGGAAATTGAATTAATTATGACAGATATCAAAATCCTTCTGTCGGATGTGAAAGAAGTTTCCTTCTTTCACGTTCCCCGCTTGGGTAATAGAGTGGCTGATAAGGTTGCACATCTTTGCCACTCTGCCTGGGGATCCGATATCTCAAACAATCCAGGTCTTTTGGACCTCATCCGCAGGGATGCTATCGGGTAGAGCTCCGCTCCCCCGAATTCTTTCCTAATAAAAAAAAAAACTATGTGGAAAAGTCTCTATGTTTAGTAACCAATATGTGGTGTATGTACTCTCTCCTTCTCAAAATTTATAAAAATATCAATATTTGGGATTTTATACGGGCCCCTATTAATTACACCAAAAAATAATAATTTGGGCATCTAAAATTCTCTTTGTCTTTGTTGATCACTTAAGAGGGTCACCTTCTCAAACATCTTTTAGAAGGGTAACCATGTGGCAGATCAGTTGACGTACCTGGATTTATCCTCGTATTTTGTTGCTGACAGTATTCCGGCAAAGTATTCCAACAAAGATCGCTGATCTCATTTGTTGAGACGTCATTAGGTGGTCGGTTAACTACAGTTAACCGTCCCAAATCCTTGCCTTATACATATAAAAAAAAGCATCTAAACAAATTTGTATGTTGGCCCTAGACCCAACGGGTAAAATTTTCAAAAAAAAAAAAGAGTAAAAGTTGTAGAAAAAAGATGCATAAGGTTGTAGGCATAGAACCGACAATATTAACAAAGCAAAGGTTGAATTTTCGACCTTTGAAAATTTCTTCTATATATAGAGAGGTGGTCAAAGGATTTTTTTCACTCACACCATAATCCGATTATTTAAAAAAATTGAAGTTTATTACTTAAGATGTCATCCAATTAAGACCTATACGATGAGTTCGATAGTAATGATCGGATGAGTGTTGCTGATGAATATTACAACACCTACGAGGCTTCACATGATTAAATCCTAATTATCAGTTTTTATAAACAAGATTAATAGTGATTTAGGATTAGCCTCAATTTAAAGTAGGGTATTTTGATCAAATCGAATATTTTAAATTTCGTTAATTGATATTTATTAATGAGATAAAATTTTATCTTTTTTTATTAGAAGAAGTTGAAATCGAATGTGTATTGTAAATTATTTATATTTTTTAAAATTTGATTATATCCATACTATATTTTATATAGTTGAGTCATATTTAATTTATTTTAAAAATAATTATTACTATAGACAGGAAGTGAGTACCTTTCTGCCGCCAGTGTCAATATATTCTTTCAATCCGTAGCCCCACTAAAACTAAAAAGAGGAGTGGAAATATAAATCATCATCATTAATTAAGAGGTTAATTAAATAACATTATATTATATAATACTGAAGATTATTTAATTAAATTTATATACAGTATCATATATAAGTAATAAAAGGAAATTAATGATATAAAACATAGATCGTTCATGAGGATTACCACTTTATTAAATACAAGGACACCAACATCATGATGTGATCCACACATCTAGTATTGAAAACCAAGAATTATGGGACACGCCGACCCCACCTCTCATTAGGGCGCGTGCTAAGCTCCTTGGATAACTTGTGTTCAACGAGGCCTTATTCAAGACCCATCACGACCCATCCATGGCTACCTTGATCCAACTCAAGCCCGAGCCCGCCTCTGCAAGTAGAGGCGCCACATACTAGCCTTGCGATGGGAACGTTAAAAGACTCAGTTGCATTACAACCAACATTAAAAGCACACTTGAAGATGGTATTGAAAGCCAACCATGAAGATGAGAGTCGTTACCTACCGACTTTAATAAAAGTAACGATCGACTTCAATGCTCCTTTTAACGTCATCCATGGAATGCCATCAAATTAATGTTTGACTCATTCCATCTGCATTAATAACCTTTTCTATTAATTTGGTTTTTAAATTGCCAAATTTGGTTTAAATAGTAACCTTTTCCATTAATTTGGTTTTGATTGCCAAATTTGGATTAAATCGATTCTATTTTATAGGCTAGAAGTGCAATATAAAAGGGGCTTAAACGCCACTAGGGGTGTGCATCGGTCTAAAACCTAACCGAACCGGGCCGAACCGAACCGAACCGAAACCGAAAATCTCAAAATTTTCAAACCAAAAGCCGAACCGAAAGTATTAGGTTCGGTTCGGTTATTTGCCGGTTCGGTTTGTGTTCGGTTCGGTTTTAACATAATTGAACCGCATTTCCATAAAAAAAATTTAAGTATACAAATATATATAAAATACAGTATATATACACATATATACACATATTCCAATATAAAGTATACAAATATAGTTACAAATAAATAAATATATATATATATATATATACACGGTTACAAATACAGTGTATATATATACATTGTAGTTGCATGCTTTATAAAGTATACAAGATTAAAATATATATATATAATTGCAAATACAATGTATATATGTGTATATATACACTATATATATGTATATACAGTATGTATGTGTGTATATATAAAATATACAAATATATATACAATGTATTTATGTAGTGTATAAAAAAAATTCGGTTTAACACAAACCGAACCTAAACCGAACACAAACCGAACCGAAAAATGGAAATTCTCGAACCGAAAAATTTCGGTTAGGTTCGGTTTGTGTTGGTTCGGCCCAAAAATTCGATTTGGACCGAATCATGCACACCCCTACACGCCACCGATTAGGGGGAGGAGAATTTGGAATGTTTTCTTTTGTTATCAGTTTCTATGTTTTCCTTTGTTAATCTATCATTTTATGTGTTAGTTGTTTTAGCCAATATTCCTCAAAATACTTAAGTGAGATTCTTGAGTGTTGAAAAGAAGTTCGGAACTAGGATCGATCGTGAGATTCGGTGATTCTAGAGCCGGTTTGGTGTCTTCGTTCGGAGATCACATCAAGTTTCGGTGTCTTGTTCGAAGGTCCCATCAAGTGGTATCAGAGCCTACGACGCTAGTTCCTCAAGCTCTCGGGGTATGAATTGTTGTTCCTTGACCTTCTCTTAGTTTTATTCAAAAACTACTTGAGTTACCTTGGATCAACCCTATTTTCCCTTCATTTTCCTAGTGCACCTACCAGTGAGACCATTCCATATTGTCATCAAAAGAGAGAGAGATAGAGAGAGGACAAAAAAAATATATATTCAAGAAGGATAGCCAAAATAAGGTAAACTATCTCGAATTGTCCTTTGGTTGGGACAAAAAAATATTCAAGAAGGATAGCCAAAATAAGATAAACTATCTCGAATTGTCCTTCGGTTGGGACAAAAAAAATATTCAAGAAGGATAGCCAAAATAAGGTAAACTATCTTGAATTGTCCTTCGGTTAATCACCGCATCTAGAAAAAAAACAGAGAGACAAAAAAAAAAAAAAAAGAAAGAAGCAAGACATTGTAGTTATCTCAATTTATTATTATTATTATTATTATTATTATTATTATTATTATTATTATTATTATTATTATTATTATTATTATTTTTGATTCATTCGCATCTACTCTCATTTCCTTTCACATTGATCCGGGTTTTCATTTGTTTTTGCATAACGCTAAGTTAAGTGTTGGAAATTGCAAATACTCGTCGAGAGGCTAGTGCCGTTGTGTTTTGTTCGATCTTGATTTAGATTTCCAAGAGCAATATTTCACCACCATGACAATCTCCAATGAAGAAGTCGAGCCCACTATAGCCCAAGTCTTGGCTGAACTACAACAACTTCGGCTAGACCAACAATTAGAACGTCGAGAACAACAATCCCAAATCGATCAACAAAATCACGAGTTGGCTACCCTTCGCGTGCAACTAGAGGCCCAACGAGTCTCCAATCACGCCAACCCCGATCCGACTCCACCACCCTCCGTTCATACGGCTTCCCCTTGTTCCAATTCTAATAATGCACCTCACATCGAGAACTCTTCTAGGATACCACCACAACCTCCGCCTCTTTCTCATGATCACCTTCCCCCACTGCTAGAATCACTTCCGCATAACGAACTCCCATTCGATCAACCAATCCCTCCACCTCAATACCGACCTCTCCACAACAATGGTCATACCCCCCTCGACCCACCCGAACCATACTATGACTCCCGTTACAATAAAAAAAAGCTACCAATACGAGGCCAGACCTAACACCTTCTACTGACCCCGACCACCATTCCCGCCCCAAAATCACCCAACCTACCGCCCAACGTATCCCCTGCACCACACTCATCCCCCACCAATACCACCTCGACCAACCCATCATAATGCCGGCCCTATTCCGACTCCACGGGTAGGTCGACTCCTCCTTAACCCCACCGCTATGGCTACAACTTAGAGGATGGTGGGCTTGAACAAGATGGCCCTCCACCCACCGCACCACCTCCTTATCGTCGTCAAGACGACCCCACCATCCGACGTACTCATGGCATCAAGCTTACAATTTCCACCTTCTCCGGACTTCCAATGCTGACACCTACTTTGATTGGGAGACCAAGGCAGACCAAGTCTTCACCTATTATCGCTACACCGAGCAAGAGAAGGTCGACCTCGCCACCATTCACTTTACTGACTTTGCTCTTATTTGGTGGACAGAAGAATGTGAAGAGCGTCGTCAAACCTACCGCCCTCAAATCACCACATGGGAACAGCTCCGCCTTGCCTTGAAACGTCGATTTGTACCCCAAGATTACAAGCAACAAGTCCTCCTCAAGCTTGAGAGAACCCGCCAAGGCCCACGAAGCCCCGACGAGTACTACAAGGACCTACGGGCCCTCTTGCAACGATCAGGAATACTCCAAAGCGACGAGTACATCCTTGCCAAATTTGTTGGAGGACTGAACCCCGATATTTCACAAGTTGTGGAGCAGATTCCCCATACCGAAATCACACATGCGCTCCACCATGCCACCCACACCTACAACGCCATCCAAGCTCACCGCAACTCCACCCGACGATGGCCCGATGGTATTGAGTCCATACCACCCTCCCGTGCACCCCGCAACGCTACAACATCCACCCCCACTGCCCCTCCGATCCCGACGCCGATGCATGCTACCACACCCACCGTCCGTCCCACTGCCAACGTGCCCAGCTCCGGCCCACCTGCGGCCATCACCAACCCTCGCTCACGTGAAATCCGTTGTTACCATTGTTACGAGACCGACCACTTTGCTCGGGAGTGCCCCAACAAGCAGAAGGTGTTGTACAACGCATTTGTAGACATCATACCCGATCCCCGCGCCGCCTGCGAAGAGTCCCAAGAAGAAAATAATGAAGATGACGAAGAGATCGAAGCTCGGGCCCCTAGCAGTGATTGCTTCATCATAAAGATGTACTTGAGTGCTAACGAGAAGGCACCTGATATGTCCCAACGAGAGAACTTATTCAACACCAGATGCACCATTCAAGGGAAGATTTGCACCTTAATAATTGTTGGAGGCTCATGTTGCAACATCATCTCCCAAAAAGTTGTGGACCGCTTCGCTATCCCCACCTGTGAGCACCCCCAACCATACACCCTACAATGGTTGAACTCAAGCGCCCCTCTCCGCGTCAAGGAACAAGCCGACATATCCTTCTTCATCGGCCCATACCAAGATAAAGTGCGTTGTGATATTTTACCCATTAGTGCGTGTCACCTACTGCTAGGAAGGCATGGCAGTATGATCGAAAGGCCATCCACGACGGCTACACCAACGAATACTCCTTCTCCTGAGATGGTAAAAAGGTAAAACTACTGCCTTTGACCCCGCATGAAATCATAGTCGATCATGTCGCTCGGGAGCAACGAAGGGTCCTAAAGGAAGAAGAAGAAAGAGCAAAGCAAGGTAAATTTGTCCTCGGGGGAACTCTAGCCAGCACCGCCGACCCGTTATGCCTTTACACCGCTCGGGCAAATGACGCCCGAAAGGCAATTAAGGGAGGTTTCGTTTGTCTCTTACTTATTTATACATCTAACTTGTCTTTATCAAGCATTAGCCTGTCCAATTTGCCTGTTCCCATTGCAGGTTTGCTCGAAGAATTCAAGGACCTAATCCCTGAAGAGATGCTCGCAGGATTACCCCCGCTTCGTGGCATCAAACACCAAATCGACTTCCTCCCTGGGGCTACCATCCCGAACCGCCCCGCCTACCGAGCCAACCCAACAGAGACACGGGAAATCCAATAACAAGTCCAAGAACTTTTGAACAAGGGACATATTAGAGAGAGCCTTAGCCCTTGTGCTGTCCCCGTACTTCTAGTGCCAAAGAAGGATGGAACCTGGAGGATGTGCGTAGATTTTCGAGCTATCAACCAAATTACGGTAAAATATCGCCACCCTATACCTAGATTGGATGATATGCTAGATGAGCTACATGGTACTAGGATTTTCACTAAAATTGATCTTAAAAGTGGTTACTACCAGATTCGTATGAAAGAGGGAGATGAATGGAAAACCGCTTTTAAAACTAAACACAGTTTATATGAGTGGTTAGTCATGTCCTTTGGATTAACAAATGCCTCTAGTACCTTCATGAGGCTAATGAACCATGTGTTACAAGAATTTCTAGGAAAATTTGTTGTAGTTTATTTTGATGACATTTTAATCTATAGCAAGAACCTAGAAGAACATACCGAACACTTGAGACAAGTCTTACTAGTGCTGCGAAAAGATCAATTGTATGTGAATTTCAAGAAATGTCAATTTTGCATGGATTCTGTGGGTTTTCTTGGATTTATTGTAGGGAAAGATGGCCTACAAGTCGATGATGAGAAGATCAAAGCTATTTGAGAGTGGCCACAACCCACTAACATGAGCCAAGTCCGAAGCTTTCTCGGATTGGCTGGATTTTATCGTCGGTTTGTAAAAGATTTTAGCACCATCGCCTTTCCCCTCACCGAGCTCACAAAAAGGGGGTACCCTTCACGTGGGGAGAAGCACAAGCTATTGCATTTGATATGCTCCGAGATAGGCTCACACAAGCGCCGCTCCTTGTGCTACCTGATTTTTCTTCTACCTTCGAAATCGAGTGCGATGCATTTGGTGTGGGCATTGGAGGTGTACTTATGCAAGGAGGTAGGCCCATCGCTTATCTTAGTGAAAAACTTGGTGGCGCCGCCCTAAACTACGCCACATATGACAAGGAGCTCTATGCTTTGGTTCGAGTCTTGAAAACTTGGGAGCACTACCTCCGTCCACGGGAATTTGTCATACACTCCGACCATGAGGCCTTGAAGTATCTTCGGCGACAAAACAAGCTCAGTCGACGCCATACCAAGTGGGTTGAGTACATCGAGTCATTCTCCTACATCATCAAATACAAGAAAGGACAAGACAATGTCGTTGCTGATGCTTTGTCACGAAGGTATACTCTCATCTCCTCTCTTGATGCTCGCATCCTAGGATTTGCTATGATTCGTGATTTGTATGTAGCGGATGCCAATTTTCATAAGATATATAACCAATGCCTAGGTTCGAATGGGTCACAAGCCAAACCACCCTATAGTGTCCAAGATGGCTACTTGTTTAAGTCTGCCCGCTTGTGCATCCCTATTTGTTCCATGAGAGCCTTACTAATACTAGAGGCACATAGGGGAGGATTAATGGGACACTTTGGGATTACTAATACCCTAGGAATTTTGAAAGAGCACTTCTATTGGCCTAAAATGAAGACTGAAGTAGAGAAGTGTTGTGCTAGTTGTACCACATGCAAGAAGGCTAAATCTAAACTTAACCCACATGGATTATACCTGTCATTACCCATTGCTAATTCACCTTGGGAGGATATTTCTATGGATTTTGTACTAGGTTTGCCTCGTTCTAGGAAAGGACATGATTCCATCTTGGTGGTAGTAGATAGATTTTCGAAGATGGCCCACTTTATTGGTTGTGCTAAAACTGATGATGCTTTACATGTTGCTAATTTGTTCTTTGATAATGTTGTGAAATTACATGGGATTCCAAAATCTATAGTGTCCGACCGTGATCCAAAGTTCTTAAGTCACTTTTGGAAGACTTTGTGGGCTAAAATGGGGACTAAATTGTTGTTTTCTACATCATCTCATACTCAAACTGATGGTCAAACGGAAGTGGTTAATAGAACTTTAGGGGCTTTGCTTCGTACTATGCATGTCACTAACATACGCAGGTGGGAAGAGTGTCTCTCGTATATCGAATTTGCTTACAACCGGGCTATTCATTCAGCGACCAAACGATCACCCTTTGAAATAGTGTACGACGTTAACCCTACGACTCCTCTCGATCTTGCACCTCGCCCTATGACGAGCCATGAGGACTTTGATGCCAACACTCGAGCCCAACACATACGGGAACTTCACAACAAAGTGCGCCAACAACTAGAGAAGTGCACTGAACAATATGCCCGACAAGCCAACAAAGGCCGAAAGGAAGTACTTTTCGAGGTAGGCGATCTCGTTTGGGTTCACCTCCGCAAAGATCGCTTCCCCTCACTCCGACAATACAAATTAAAGCCAAGAGCTGACGGCCCCTTTCAAGTCCTTGAGAAGATCAACGACAATGCGTACCGCATCGAGCTTCCGGACAGGTATGGTGTTCATGATGTCTTTAATGTCTCAGACTTGTCTCCTTTCTATACAGGTCCAGAGTTCCTGCAAGAACAAACGGATTCGGAGTCGAATCCTTCCCAAGGGGAGGAGGATGATGTGATCCACACATCTAGTATCGAAAACCAAGAACTATGGGACACGCCGACCCCACCTCTCACTAGGGTGCGTGCTAGGCTCCTTGGACAACTTGTGTTCAATGAGGCCTTATTCGAGACCCATCACGACCCACCCATGGCTACCTTGATCCAACTCAAGCCCGAGCCCGCTGCTGCAAGTAGAGGCGCCACATACTAGCCTTGCGATTGGAACGTTAAAGGACTCAGTTGCATTACAACCAACATTAAAAGCACACTTGAAGATGGTATTGAAAGCCAACACTACACGCCGACCCCACCTCTCACTATGGTGCGTGCTAGGGGGAGGAGAATTTGGAATGTTTTCTTTTGTTATTAGTTTCTATGTTTTCCTTTGTTAATCTATCATTTTATGTGTTAGTTGTTTTAGCCAATATTCCTCAAAATACTTAAGTGAGATTCTTGAGTGTTGAAAAGAAGTTCAGAATTAGGATCGATCGTGAGATTCAGTGATTCTAGAGTCGGTTTGGTGTCTTCGTTCGGAGATCACATCAAGTTTCGGTGTCTTGTTCGAAGATCCCATCACATCATCATGCTTCCTCATGCTAAACACACACATTAATCCAATTACAATGAGAAATGAGAATTACCACTTGAAGTACTTACTAAAACATCTATGACATTGCAGCCATTGATCTAAATTAAGCAAGCCATATCATATATTTCTTGTAGACTTATTTGATTAATATTATATCTATCTATCTATCTATCTATATATAGATCGATAGATGAAGCATATGAGCCTTACATAGGAATGGAATCGATGAATAAAGTGTTGATGTAACACTTCATGTTGTCGTTAGCTAAAGTGAATCCGTCCTCACCATCATCATAGATAACTTCCGGGATACGAGTCAGGTTTAAGAGACAGTTGATGATAGGCCTCGACAATTCAGTTGGCGGGATCAGACATGCGTTTACATCTTTCCACAACTCATGCGTTTTCTCGTCAAGCTCTTCGCAAGCTTGTTCGGAAGAGAGGTTGTATTCCTTCATGTAGCACTCGAGGAACAAGGCTGAAATCCCCTTATTTTCATCAAACTACACACACATAATGCACGTAAAATGAGCGATAGAAATAGAGAGGATGGTCCCAATGTTATCATATTACGCGAGAATTTCATAGCAAACGAGTACCTTTTTTCCGCCAATGTCATTAAGAATCCTCAAGCGATAGCATATTGATTTGATTAGCGTTGGGAGGTTGCGGACCCATTCGAATTCACGCTCAGTGGCCACGTCCATGCCGAGAAAGATATAAGCAACCGAGACGACATATCCCATGTTCCTGTATAGGTCATTTGCCATGTATTCATCAAGTGTTGGAATGTATTTCTGGTTCCTCCATCTTGCTTCATTCATGTAGGTTCGGACTAAAGCTTTTATCTACATAATTGAACAAAAATTTAGAACAAATTATCAATAATAACAAGAACGTATATACACTCATACACATACTTCTTCCTTTGCATAGTACACATATTGTGATCTTCCGATTGGAGCGAGATAGCGTTCCATTTCGTCATGAGCGTCCAAAATCATTGTTTGATAAAACCACCTTAGTTCATCCGAGAGCTGATCCAAGCAAGACTTGTCCCACCTAATATAATTGCGTATGACTACACATGTTTAGATGATGCAGTAATTAAGAAGTTCAAAATTAAGGCAAGTAATTTAGGCGCGAGCCTTTGATAATAGAGTTTTTACCTATTGATTATTTCGGTGAAAATCTCGAGTTCTTCAAGCATCGCATAGGAATCATAGATATCATCAATTGAAGTAACGATCTGGCTTCCCATTGTACCTATCTTCCTTGCGACAGAATATTGAGGTTCGATGTAGGAATTTGTAGCCCAAAAGTAGGACTCCACAATTTGATCCCTCAATCGCAGTTTGCTAGGCATATCTATGCTCTTCCACCACCTAATTAGTCAATTAAAATTAGAAAATGTATTTTGATCGATTATATGCCTATTTTCTTGGCAAATAATTACATTAATAAAATTTATAGTTTTATGAAGCACTAATTAGGGGTGGCCACGAGTCACGGGGTCGACCCGTGATCCGCCGGGTCGTACGGGTCGGTAACCCGGCGGGTGCGGGTTTTCGGGTAAAAGGGTCAAGATGGGTTGCGGGTTAGGGTTAGGGTCGGGGGTTTGAAAACCTGCTGACCCGGCGGGTTGGACCCGGCGGGTCGATACCTGCCGGGTCAAACCTACTTTTTTGAAAGATTTAGTCGTTGATGTAGTGGACCCGAACGGGAGATTTTTTAAAAAAAAATGTAGTCGTTGTGCAACGGCTAGCTCAACCCGAAACGCCTATAAGATCTCGTCTCTTTGGTTCATTTCATTTCATTACAATAATACATTTCATTTCCGTAATAACATTATCATGTCCGATCAATCCGTGACTTTGTTCCAAAACCATTTCAACAAGGTCGAGCTAGGCCCGGGGAAGGTCGAAGCGGTTTGTCGTCATTGCGGTCACAAGTTCAAGGTTACGAGAGGCGCTGGTTACAGAAATCTAAAGCTTTATATAATGAGGAAGCATCCCGACAAGATGCAGATCTAAGGAGGTTGGGGCTCGACCTCGGGTGACTCTGTGTCTAGGTTGTATAGGCTCTAGCCGTGCAGGTGTGTGAAGTGTGAGTGTGTCACACTGTTAGAGAATTAGTGTTAGTGTCATGTACTCATGTACTGATTAACTGATGAACTAATGTGTGTGTCATTGTGTGTGGTCTTAAATGTCGATATCCACGTAATCACGGTTTCGATTTTCGAACCGTATTATAAGTGACATAATGACATAAAATAAACTGAATATTTGTAAAACCTAGTAAAAAAACTAGCAGGCTACGAAGCTTAAGTGCGAAACCATCCGTAAAATTTAAAAAAAAAATAGGGGCAACGTTCGAAATTCCAACGGCCGACCCGCCGGGTCGAACGTTGTCAAACGGTTGATTTGCTCCCTTTCCCTCCCGATTTTGGCTATAAATAAGCCTCACCACCCTCCCATTTCACTCACACCTCAACAAGACAACAACCATCTCCTCTAATTTCTAATCTCATCTCAATCTCTATAACCGCTCTGTATTAAGGCTCGCGACGTGATGAGCAGCAGAATAAGCGAATCCAGTGTCCAAGGCCCGCGACATGATGAGGAGGAGGGCGAATCCAGTGTCTAAGGCCCGTGACAAGAAACGCACACGCTCTTAAGTGTGGCCCAATTTCAGGCCGCTACATTCACATGCCGGTTCACAAAGCGTACCCGAGGGATGAAAACAGTTGCGACGTCAGTTGTAACTTCTGCGGGACGGTCTTCAGGCATCCGAAGGGAGGAGGATATGGGAACTTCAATCATCGTATCCAATTAAAGCATCTAGAGAAACTAGCCTTGGCCAAACATTTGTAAATTTATTATTTAGTGTTCTTTCTCACTTAAAATATCGACATTAGTAAGTTAACACTTGATTTTGATTTTTTTCTGCGTTTATTTACGTTTAATAAAAATAATACCCTGCGGGTCGACACGCCGGTTAACCGACGGGTTTCGACCCGCCGGGTCGACCCGTCGACCCTGGAACCCGTTGGGTGACCCAAATATTGTGCTCCAATTTGGTACAAATCTATTTTTATAGGAATTTATTATTATTATTACCGTGTATATAAAAGAATTAATATAAATTTAATCATGTAACGATCGATTAAAAATATTGTGCTCCAATTTGGTACAAATCTATTTTGTACTCCTTTTAATTGACCAGGTTTGATAAATATACAGTTGATTTCATAATTTTTATAGGAATTTATTATTATTATTAACGTGTATATTTTCTAGAGTTTGTTCTCTAGCTAATTAATATAGAATTAACTAACGTAAGTTCTGTTCTATGCACGGTAATATTATAATATGATATTTTAAAATTAAATCGATTATTTATAAATATATTAAAAACAGTAGAATCTATTAAAATCAATAGATCACGTTTACTATTTATATTAACATTTTATTTATCATATGATTAATATTTAATATATCAAAGATATAATATTTAAAGTTGTTATAATTATTATTTTAAAATTTTGAACAAACTGAACCGAACTTTTTTTATTACCAAATATCCTTAATCTTTAAGAGGTTTTAATATTTTCTTAGTTTTTTATTACGCAATTAACATTTTTATTTGAATAATATATTAGTTATAAAAATTATTCGAATATAATAATAGTAAAAAATTATACCATTAATAAATCTAATACTATCCTAATTAAGGTATATATTTTTGTTAGATATAAATCGTCAAAATATTATATAGATTAATATATAATATTGTTGATCTTTTTTCTTTTTAGTCTATAGATAGATTTATACTTTTATTAAATAAAATATCTATGTATAGATACATTGTATCTTATGGTAACACACATATATTCTAGAAAATACAATTATGATATCATTTTAATCTTTTTTTTTGGAGTGAGATTTTTTTCCAAAATCAATTAAACAAAACATCACACTTGCTTCTATATATCAATTTTAATATAGATAATTTATGCCAAAACATATTATTTTAATTTATTAGATATCATTTGTTTGGACGAAAGATGGCTAGTGCCTTGTTTTATTAGGGCATCTACTGTCCCCAGTTCAAACCCCGGATAGCCGCTCTTTATTTACTAAATATAAGGACATATACTTTATAGACCATTATGACAAGGAGAAATAGCCTACCAAAAGAGAATATTTTATAAAATATTCTCTTTGACCTATTATATGATTTTTATCGCTCCCCTATGCTGATTTGGTTTGACTAAATTATATATAAATATTAATGTAATTATTGCTGAGCAACCGGTCTGGATTGAATAGGAACGAACCGGAATTGACCGATGGATCGAAAATTTAGAAACCTTGAACCGTGGATCGAACTGGGGGACCGCAATATACGGTCTTGGTTTTTCGGTCCAAGACTAGTTGGACCAGATGGATCGGTTTGAAAATTAAGTGGATTAAAAAATAATTTATAATATATTTTAAAGTTATTTATTAAATGTGAAAATATACTTAATTAAATTGTTCTTGCTATTACATGAATTAAAAATAAGTTATAATGTTTTTTTTATTTGGTCACTTTAATTTTATTTTTAAAAAATACACACACATTCTGGTCCACCAGTCTTGGATCAGAAATTTCGGTCCACCCCAAGTCTTGGACCGAAAACCAAAATTTTACTTTTTATGTACCGTGGACCGGACCGTTATATTTCCGGTTTGACGCAAGACTGTAAATTCTGGTCCGATTTCGATCTGATCCAAATTTTGCCCAGCACTATATGTAATCATGAACTTTCACAACTCATCTCCGTCACTTGATCATATCTTTATCCTTTTCAATTTGAATCAATAATAAATTTATCTCAAATATATCATCATCTTCATCTCAAATATTATCATCTCACTCTTCTAATGAAAATATTGAGATTTCTACTTCTATCAATAGTTTGTAGTTTCATTTTGTACTTGTTTTTTTCTTCGTTAGTACTTTAAGCAAAGAAATATTTATTTTCAATGTATAATTTTTATGAATCTATAATAAAAAAATGAATGTCATTTTCTAAAAATATTATTTATGCAATGATAATTTAAATATGTCAAATATTATAGTCATATCAAAAAACTCTTAAACATCTTTACAATATCATAAATTTTATTTTTAATTAAAAATCATAATTATAAAATATAATGATTTATAATTGTATTGTTTATAAATCATTTATATAAATTTTAAAGAATTAAATTAAATAAATAAAGGAGTAACAACATTTGGCCTTTCAAAAGATAAAGTTAAATCAGACATTTTATTTGAATATAGGTCAAAAAGAAAAATACTAAATTGGGTTTTGGACTTTTGGTCTATGATGAGAGTAAAATTATAATTTTGACCCTATGGTGGAAGATGAACTTAGATATATATAGTTAATACAACTAGTTTTCAAACGAGTGTATCCACTTGTAATGCGGACACCCCTTGTTAACCGGTTTTTTTTATATATAAAAAAAAAACCCTCTTTCATCATTTAAAAGTGCACTAATATATACCAAACGTGTATAATTTATGATTAACAGTTAAGGTTGTTATATGAGTCGAGTATTTAACTTAGAATTATCTAAAAACAACTCAATAGTACTCCTAACGGGTAAAATTGGTTATACACTTGTACGTACCTGCACATTTCAGCAAGTTCGTGTTTATGAGAGGCTTGGAGTAAGTTGAAATCAACCTTTGCAAAATTTAGGATATTTTTGTTGTGCAAAGGATCGTCTTCCTCGTAGACCTGCATATAGCGTACACACTCGAGGCGCGTCAGTCTCTTGTGGAGAGGCATCTTTAGGGCATGTGTTATGCGCTCTTTAAGCAACGGGTTGCTCACTCCACCCTCCATGGATTTGAGCTTCAACATGACAATGGGAAGGAATCCATCTAGTACGTCTTCTCCATGAACCCGAACATGACAGGCTTCATACAAGCTCAATAGGCCTTGTACGTCGTCACTCGCTACCTCCTCCTTCAAGCTTCCATCACTAGTTAAGAACTTCTTGAACACATCTAAAAACACACAATATATATGTTTAGTACACTATGTGTTATTATGATTAATTGATGGCCATTTTAGACCCATAACATACCGGATGAAACATTGAAACCATGTTGTCTTAGGAGGCGAAAGCGAAGGGAAGTGAGGAACAAATCATCGGAAGACGAGTCTATAATAGACATACGAAGGACGCGTCGCAGAGCATCTTCAATCTCGTCGCCAAAATGATAGGCGACACCAAGTCTTTCAATCGAGTCGATCAAACGCAGTTGCTCTATCAATGGCTTCTTGGCAGCCAATTGTAGCTCCCTTTTGATCTCCTCTTTGAGAGCCTTAGCTCTCTCTTGCTGACATTCAATCACCTACGTTACGTACACCAATTAGCTAGAGATCGATCGAGTGTATATATATGAAGGTAATGAATTAAGTACCTTGGGATCGAGTGTATATATATGAAGGTAATGAATTAGCTAGAAACCGGCGACCGGCTTGGGTCGGCTCGCAGTTGATGAGACCAGGATGGTAGGATGCATAATATCTAGCTACCTAATAATTAGGAGGGTTCGGATCGGAATTGTGGAGGGAGTACGTTTGGATACAAATAGATCGATCGACCAACACAAGGAGTACGGTATATTTATAGTGAAGCTAGAGCACAACTAGTGACGGATCCAGGGGGTTCGGGATGGCAAAAGTACGTTAAAATATTTATAAATCGGTTTGTCTTGTGCCCTAAGGCCGAATATATGATAAAAACTAGTGTAGTTCCCGTCCCGTGCACGGAGATTATATTTATTTAGTTAGTTGATCATATACTTTAGTAGGTATATGTATGTCTCATTAAATGTAATTTAATTTACACAATAATTGTTTTACACATTATTTATTCTTAATTAATGTTGATGATAATTAAACTTTTATGTGCTTTGGCCTTAATTTTTGATATTGATATAATAATATATATTAATTCACTCGAAATATGGTTTAATCACGTTAGAAAAGATATTTTTCTATAAATTAAGTATGTTAATTTATTGTCTAAATTATATAAGTGTTGCATGTTAGTCACCAAAGTGGCCTGGTTGTAAAGAAATTTAGACTTTGATTTATGACCGTCAATTATTCATGATTAAAGGTGCTAAATGTAGTTCTTAGAGATCAAAATGGATTATTGAATGTAGTTAGTAATATTAAGGAGATATATTAAGGAGATGATTTATTATGCCTACGATGGGTAATATTATATATGTAAATTAAAAGTAACATGCTTATTTAATTTATCTGTGCAAGCATGTATGTGATGATTGTCTATTAATTGAAGTTTATATGTGGGTGTGTAAGTATTTTAAACGTGGAAAACACTCAAACTGTTATAACGAGAATGAAATTATCGAAGAACAACACAGAGATTTACGTGGTTCAGCAACGGTGTGTTGCCTACATCCACGGGCAGAGAACCAGTTTTCTTATTACAGAAAGCAAAACAGATTAGGGTTACAAGGTTGAATGCCTCTAGGGTAGGCCTGTAGGAGATTATATAGTCTTACCTAATTCTAATCCTATTAGGATAAGTATATCAATAAGGCCTAAATGGATAAATCTAAATCTATGTAAATATATCTTTATCTATATCTTATTATAGATAAATCTACCTATAACCAATATATCCCTAAAGATAAACTCTATTAGATAGATTCAAGTTATTCCAACAAATCTCCACCTTGACTTGAATCCTTTCAGATGTACCAACCGCATTGTAGCGCCAGACGTACTAGATGCAATGCCATGCCAGATGTACCAGATGCGTTTCAATGCCGAATGTACCAGAATCTCCTCTCAAAAACAGATGCACATGATAAGTGCCAGACGTTCTTCTGCCTCAGATTTGTCCTTGTAGGAGGACCCAGATTGCTCCGCAGAGCAACTCAACAGCTGGTGATGTTATGCAAGTCCAAACAATGTTGGAACTTGCTCTTCGGAACTGGCTTGGTGAACATACCAGCGGGATTATCAGCTGTCCCCACCTTCTTCACCCTGATTCTCTTCTCAGCCTGCCAGTGTACTGACTCACCTCCAGAAACAGCAGCCTTGTAGTTGGATGGAACACCATCCTTCCCCTCCTCGCCCACATGAAAAGCATATCCCACCAGATCGTCAGACCTGGATCTCGCAAGCCCCCTGATGTCAACCCTTCGTGGTCGATCTAGAGCAATACTCTGATGTACAGCTCCACCTGTTCCTGTGTCTAGTGGTATATTCTTTGTCACACCAGTATCTGACTCAATAGTACTTGTCTGTGATGATTGGTCAGTGACCAACTCAGGTGTCTGAGTCTCTGTTGGAGTGAAGTTCAACTCCACCTCCTCAACAACAGTCTCCCTAACCTTGACTAAAGCAGCATCTGCAGCACCTGTGACTACTGAACCTTGTAAGGCATACAAAGTTCCCTTTCCCTGCTTGACTCCATGCAGAACCACATCACAACCTCTGAACACACGCAGCTTTCCACCATGACCCGTGTAACTGAACCCTTGCCGTCTAACACCGTTAGGGATATCAGATTCTTCGTCATGGATGGCACGTGCTTGACATCCTCCAATGTGCGAAATTTCCCATCATCTGTCCGAAGCCTGACTGAGCCGATCCCAACAACCTTGCAGATGACATCGTTTCCCATAGAAACATTGCCCTTGTCTACACATCTATATGTTGTAAACAACTCTCTTCTAGGACATACGTGACAGGATGCACCTGAGTCAAGAAACCACACATCATGATCTATGCGATTACCTGCTAGTAGAACAATATCTTCCTCAGAAGTATTTCCACCATGAACTACTGCTGCAGATCCAGATTTCTGCTCTTGTTCCCTCTTCTTAGGACAGTCATTCTTCCAATGACCTTTCTCCTTACAGTAGTTACAAACATCGTCTGGTTTAGGGCCTGATTTGCGACCTTGCTTCTTGCCCCTTCTACCATCAGAATTGCCTCCATTGGCCACAAGCCCGGAAGCCTGATTGTCTGTAACTGACGCGGTTGCCTTCAGACGCAACTCTCTGCTGTGAAGCGACGATCTAACCTCTTCCAACGTGATGGTGTTCTTCCCAACGACGAACGACTGAACGAAGTTCTCGTATGTGGGGGGTAGGGATACCAGCAGAATTAGGGCAGCATCTTCGTCCTCCACCTTAAAATCAATATTACGCAATTGAAGTAATAGAGTGTTAAGTTGATCAAGATGATCTCTAAGTTGTGTACCTTCCTGCATACGCAGCCCGAACAACCGTTGTTTCAGAAGCAACTTGTTCGTCAGAGACTTTGTCATGTACAAAGACTCCAACTTTAGCCACAAGCCGCCTGCGGTTTCCTGATCAGCAACTTCTATTATGACATCGTCTGCGAGACACAACATAATCGTCGAATGAGCCTTCTCCTCCAGAAGGTCGTACTCAACGGTGGTTGTATCTGCCCCCTTCTTGTCGGCGGCCAACGGTGTCCATAAACCTTGCTGTTTCAGCAAAGCCCGCATCTTGATTTGCCACAGACTGAAAGAGTTTCTTCCAGTAAACTTGTCAATCTTCACTACAGATCCAGACATCATTCTCAACAGAAATCACAACCAAGCTCTGATACCAGTTTGTTATAACGAGAATGAAATTAGCGAAGAACAACACAGAGATTTACGTGGTTCAGCAACGGTGTGTTGCCTACATCCACGGGCAGAGAACCAGTTTTCTTATTAGAGGAAGCAAAACAGATTAGGGTTACAAGGTTGAATGCCTCTAGGGTAGGCCTGTAGGAGATTATATAGTCTTACCTAATTCTAATCCTATTAGGATAAGTATATCAATAAGGCCTAAAGGGATAAATCTAAATCTACATAAATATATCTTTATCTATATCTTATTATAGATAAATCTACCTATAATAAATATATCCCTAAAGATAAACTCTATTAAATAGATTCAAGTTATTCCAACACAAACAAAACCAATATATATGTGTTGTATGTAGAGCGACCCCATGAAAGCGCCTTTACCCATTTTCAAACAAAATCAATCATGGGTAAACCTCTTACCCATTTTCTTTTCTCTTCCTATCCTAATTTTACACTTCATTTATATTTTTGTTTAAATTTATTTTCACTTTTTCTACCTTATCCTAAAACATTTGTTGTACAACCATAAGGAAACCTCTTTAGCCATTTTCAAATTTATTTTCACTTTTTCTTTCCCTTTATTATGTGTACCATTATATCTTTCCATTTACTTTTTGATTAAAAAAAAAAGAAAACAAAATTAGAAAATGGAAGAGGTTACCTCTCTCTACCAAGGTAACCTCTTCCATTCTCTTATCTTAAGGTAAAACACACAACCATGGGTTTACCTTTTAATAACCTTAAGGTGAGCAAAACTCATGGTTGCTCATGCTCTAAAGAGAGAGAAAGCTAAAAAAGAACGGGTGTTGTTATTTACACCAGAAAATTTTACTGTTTACACCTAAAATTAAAATTTTTGTTTTTTTAAAGGAAAAATGACTTTAAATCATTCGAACTATCATTCGTGAACAAAAAATAATACGAACTTTGAAAATGATGATTTCATGTACGAACTATGCTCACATTAACCAAAAATAATACGGTTCCAATTTCTGGACAAACTTGAACTGAAAATTTAAATTTGGGCTCAAAATATAATAAAAAGGAAAGTTAGGTTAAAAATCTTAAAAAATAAAAATTAAATATTTCAACAAATCCAGTTGTGTGTTCGTCTCTCATTATTTCACCTTCACTGCACCATCTTATTCTTTACTGCATCTTCTTTATTTTGCTTCCTTTTGTTAATCATTATCAATACATGTGTCAATTCAATTTGACAAATTCATACATATATCAATTGGGGGAATTAGAGGTTTTCTAGACTATGTAAACTAAAACCCTAGATCTGGAAATTGGGGGTTCGGTTCGAATTGGACTTGAATAATTATTGAAACGGGAACTAGAGAGATCGGGAAGTGGGGCGAGTCGGTTCGAATTGGGAATGAAAGAGAGTTACCTCCGAAACTCTTCATCGAGCTCTCACCACTGCCCCACAACCCAGAACAAGTAATTCAATCCAACCAATTAGAACAAGGGTAAATATACCCCAGATTTGGTTATTCTTTGGATTTGGGCTTGGATTTGGGCTGGGTTTTGTTGGGTGTAGTATTTTATTTGTGGGTGTTATATATATATATATATATATATATATATATATATTATTTCTGATTTTAGGAAAATGAATATATATATATATATTTATATGTTCTGAAATTATTAATATTTATATTTAAAAAGGTTTTAAAAGTGATATTAATTGATATGGGTTATAAATATATTTATGGTTATTGTTTTGAGATTATATGGATAGTAAGTGTTAAATTATTTGAATATTATTATTATTTTGGGATTGGTTATAATTATAAATTCTGGAAAATTAATCGTCATATATTGTTTATTTGTTTTAAAATAGTATTAATTGGATTATTTATATATGATGCATTTTATGAGGATTTAAATATGTGAGTTAGGAATTTTAAAGTGAATTGTTGGTTTTGATTTATAAATATGATTTGTGAACATAGGATTCTTTTGATGATTTAATATTGGAATTTATTTATATAATATTTTTGAAGTAAGAAACATGCCGGAATGATTTCTATAATATGATTTTGGGAAATTGGTTTTAAGGCCTAAGTGTTTAATGTCGGGATTTGGATAAGCGATTTTAAAAGAATTGTTTGATTTTCTAAGTGGAGTTCTTTGAGAGATTGTTTTGAAAATGAGATGATGAGATGAGATGAACATGAAATGATATATGGATTGTGATGAGATAAGATGGAATAATCAGAAATGAGATATGTGAAGATATGTATGATGGTTAGGGGTGCCTTGTGTGAATTAGATAGACTTATGCATTTGTATGTTATTAGGTGATTGTGATATGTTGGACATTGCTTACTATTGGCGACTCATTACTTGGATTATGCTTCTGCCTTGTTTCTCCGCTGTTCAGCTTATTCAAGTAAGTTCCTTTATGGGCTTACTCAGATTCGAAAGAGAATACCTGGTTGTGAATATATGACATACTAGGTGTTGCATAAGCATTAAAGCATGTCATGTAGTATCATGCTAGGATTGCACTTATGAATGAGCATTCGGTTACTTTGTGTGATTGAGAACAGAACGGTCGTTATCTGTGATAGTCCTAGAGTCTTTGCCAGGGTCATAGGGTAGCCCAGCCCCATCAGGTGCCCTGAGTCTATCGAGTCGATATGAGCATGATGATAGCCCAGCACCATCGGGCATGAGCATGATATATGATATGATGATGAGATATGATATGCTATGATGAGATATGATATGCTATAGCATCGAACTGGCCAGTCTCTGCACTAACGGAAAGGGGTGCAGAGGTAAGAGAGGGATATGCCACTTGGCATTCTTTGGGCGCCTTTACAGTTCTTTTCCGCATATTGTAAATTAGGAGCATGTTAGTGTGATTACATTTCCGCATTGCATCAAAGCATCTTTATATTAGCGTATGTGTATGTTTGCTTGTGGGACAGGGTGTGTTGGGGTCTCGGTCTGATCTCACTCGCACCACTTGTTTTTAGGTATGATTGCTCCCTGTCTCTATGACATGGGAAAATCCCCCGGGCGATTGCAAAGAATCTGTCTAACCCAGCTAATTTGGCTATACGACTTTAGAATATATGTTTTGGTTTTGACCCGGCTCTGCCGCGGCTCTTGTATCTAAACCTTACTTCCGCTTTACTTTCGTCTAAATTGAATTTCTACGACTTCGATTGATTGAGGTTCGAAATCCCCGCTTTGAATACTGATTGATCTTTAGGGGTTTGAAACCTCGACCCGTACCTGAATTGCAACATCCGAACAAAGGTATCCAACCTTCGAAACGTATCTCGAATATTTATATCCGTGCCGTTACATCATACAGGCGGATTGAAGGTGGTCAGTGGCGACTAGTGATGTGAAGAAGATGAACAATGAAGCGAGAAGAGATGAAACATGGATTCTTTTTACCAAAATTATATTTTTTACACAATTTTTTTTATTTATTACATTTTGAGCCCAAATTTAAAATTTCAGTTGAAGTTTGTCCAAAAATTGAAACCATATTATTTTTTGTTAATGTGAGCATAGTTCGTATATGAAATCATCATTTTCAAAGTTCGTATTATTTTTGGTTCACGGAGGATAGTTCGTATTATTTAAAGTCATTTTTCCTTTTTTAAATAAATTTTATGTTTCTTGAGTTACAAACGTGTGACTCAAGAGAAGAAAGGTATGCATATAGAAAAAATAGTTGTGCCTCTTGATGACTCAAGAGGTGTATGGTTTATTTTAAAACAAAATAAAAATTTTAATTTTGTGGTGTAGATAGTAAAATTATGGGTGCAGATAACATGATAGCATATCAAATATGTTTTATAACTTTGGGTTATATTTCTGTATGGGCTGGCCCATGCTTTGTATTGATTGGGCTTGTTATAAACAGGCATACACTCTTTGTAATCTCTCTCTCCTTCAATTGAATGAAAATCTGAAAGTCCAGTTTACAGAAATTCGAACTTCGCTCCATCTTCTCTGTATCATCTTGCTCGTGTATAGCTCAAATTGCAGATCTAGTTTGGTTTCCAACATGGTATCAGAGCCAGGTTTCAAATCAAGAACACAATTGTGTGCCATGGTAACACAAGGCAAAGTACGCAGTCTATGGGAAGGTAAATGACCTAACCTTTTATGCCAAGTTGCAGCATCCATAGCAACTGACATGTTATTCGAAACAGTGTGAGAATGAGCAGCAAAATGTGTCTGTGAAGTGAGCCCCAGCACAAATAAGTCCTTGATCAACTCACCAATCTTCATAGGGGTCCTCATGGAAGGAGCCTGCAAGTAGCATCCACTTGCAGTAAATATCACAAAACAATTAAGATCTCTAATCAGTTTCCCCACAGACACCAGATTACACACAAACTTTGGAACAAATAGAATATTATGCAACTTAAGGCCTTGCATAAGTTCAATTGTTCCAGCTATAGTGATCAATGTTGTGTCCCCTGTAGGCAGAGTAATCTTAAACTGGCGAGAGAGAGCATAAGTACTGACAAACAAGTTCAAATCACTGCACATAAGACCACTCGCACCGCTATCAATAATCCAAACACGACCATCAAGGATCTGTGTAGATAGGGTAGTACCTGAGAAGCCAGAAAAATCATCAGCTACAGGTTCCTTTCCATGAGAAGACGATGAACCAGAAGCCTGTAATAACACCACCAAATGAGCTATTTGTTCGTTGGAAAACTCAGGTTTCTGCACCTGTGAAATTGAGCCAACAAATCGTCTATCTGTGCTGTCTTTCTTCTCCCTACTACCAGGATAACCAGGAGGAAAGCCGATGATAAAGAAGCATCTATCCACTGTATGATTAGACTTCTTACCGTTCGTACAAAACAAAGGTTTCCTTTCACCACGAGGCTTGTCAGCATTCTTTTCAAAGTTGAATTTCAAGATCAGATTGCAGCTGATCCTATTGTTGCTCCTCGTCGTTCCACTCGAGAACACCATCCTCCATCATATCTAGCAGACTATGTGTTCAATCAATGTACAGATGTGGATGTGGGGGGTTTTTTTTCACAACATTACCTCCACTTTTGAGTTTCCTTATGCCTCTGCTTCTGCAGATTCTTTTCCAGATCATGAACCTCTTACTTTTTCCGAAGCTTGTGAGTACTCAGTTTTGAAAAATGCTATGAAGGATGAGTTCAAGGCCCTAGATGATAATGACAAATGGGACATTGTTACTCTTCCTAGAGATAAAAGAGCTATAAGTTGTAAATGGGTTTACAAAGTGAAAAGGAAAGCTGATGGTAGTATAGAGAGATACAAAGCAAGGTTGGTTGCAAAGGGGTTTACACAGACGAAAGGGGTGGATTACACTGAGACGTTTTCCCCTGTTGTAAAGATGACAACAGTCCGGGTTTTGGTCTTAGTTGCTTTACATCATAACTGGACGATTTTACAGCTCGATGTAAATAACGCTTTCCTTCACGGAAATTTGGATGAAGAGGTTTATATGAAGATTCCTCCAGGCCTTGAAGTTCATGGAAAGAATTTGGCTTGTTGTTTGAGGAAATCCATCTATGGGCTTAAACAGGCCTCTCGTTAGTGGTACGCTCGGTTGTCCACTGCTTTGTTTAATCATGGTTACTCCCTCTCCCAGAATGATCATTCTCTGTTTTTCAGAAAGCACAAGGGATTAACTGTGTTTATTGCGGTTTATGTGGATGATATCCTCATCACTGGGAGTGATTGTAATGAGATGTCGGCTCTCAAAGCTTTTCTGGATTTGAAATTTCGGATTAAGGACTTGGGTACACTCAGTTTTTTCTTGGGCATTGAGTTTCTCAAAGTTAATGGTGCTCTATTACTCAGTTAGCAGCGATTTATAAACGACATTTTCCTGGACTTTCCTTGCTCGGGATCTGCAGTTGCTTGTCCTTTGGAGCCACATCTTCAATTATCCCTGGATTCTGGTGCTTTGCTTGAAGATCCCACACAGTACATGCGTCTTATTGGGAAACTGAACTTCCTTGTTCATACCCGGCCTAATCTTGCATTCACTGTGCAATTTCTTAGTCAATTTCTTCACTCCCCTCGTGTCCCTTACATGGATGTTGCACTCCATGTTCTTCGTTACCTCAAAGGCACAACTTCAAAGGGTTTGTTGCTGTCTGCAAATGATCTGCTCACTCTTCGTGCTTATTGTGATGCGGACTGGGCCAGTTGCCTGTTCTCTCGAAAGTCTGTTAGTGGCTATTTGATATTTCTGGGTTCTTGCTTGGTATCGTGTAAATCCAAGAAGCAGCAAAGTGTATCTTTGTCCTCAGCCAAAGCTGAGTATCGTTCCATTCGTCGAGTTTGCACAGAACTTGCTTGGATTACTCGACTATTAGAGGATTTTGATGTGTTTGGAGTGATGCCTATTCCCATCAAGTGTGACAATCAAGCGGCGGTGTATATTGCTCGAAATCCTGTGTTCCATGAGCGCACCAAGCACATCGAGCTTGACTGTCATGATCCTCGGGAAAAATTGCTCGAGGGTCTTATTTCGCTTGGTCATGTGCCCTCCCATGCTCAGTTAGCTGATTTTCTCACTAAGAACATCCCTGGTACTCATCTCCGGCCTCTGTTACGCAAGATTGGCGTCGTGGAGTCCCCGTCTCCATCTTGAGGGGGGATGATAGCATATCAAATATGTTTTATAACTTTGGGTTATATTTCTGTATGGACCGACCCATGCTTTGTATTGATTGGGCTTGTTATAAATAGGCATACACTCTTTGTAATCTCTCTCTCCTTCAATTGAATGAAAATCTGAAAGTCCAGTTTACAGAAATTCGAACTTCGCTCCATCTTCTCTCTATCATCTCCCTCGTGTATAGCTCAAATTGCAGATCTAGTTTAGTTTCGAACATAACAACCCCTTAAAAAAATTATGTATTTAAAGCCAGATCAAATCCGAAAACAAGAGAGATGAGAATACAAATCAGAAGCAAAAAACAAAGCTCAAAAGAGATTTCCAAATCCAAATTAATCACAACATAAAGATTTCCCAAAATCAAAAATCCAAATTGAGAGTGAAGAAGAAAAGTAGAGGAGATGCAAAGAAGGAGAAAGAAAAGGAGACTCTTCAGACCTTTCTTTGAGTTTCCACCTTTAACTTCGGACCTTCAACAATGATCATGAACTTTAATCTTCTGGGGTAGTAGATTTTGGATTTCTTCAATCCTCTACTGTAAGCTCTGCAAAAAGATAAAAAAAAAGGGAGAAAATTTTATAAAATGTTTTTTTTATACAAGGAAATAGTTTAAGCGGTGTCACACCCTGCTAATCCACCACCAAAGAGCGTCCTTTTGGATAGCTTAGAGTGATGCAAGGGTGACCCGTGATCAAATTGATACCGAAAATGAACCACCTTATCTTCGATATAAAATGCTTTTCTAACCCTTGGAGCCCAATTTTTTTTATTTAGAAAATATGAATAAAGAAGTGAAACATTGAAAATTAAAAGGAAAATGTAATCCAAGAATAAAGGAGTAGTGAAAAATAAGTAATTAATGTTTGATTTGTTCTTCTCGTTTACAAGCCAATTGTTTTCTGCCTAGTGGTAGACGTGGCCACGGGTCCGATCCGCCGGGTCGATGGGTCAGACCCGTCGGGTCGAGAACCCGGGGTACATGACCAGAATCGCCGGGTTGGAACACGTGGCAAGGAACCGGGTACCCGCCGGGTTTGGCGGGTCAACCCGCCGGGTCAACCCGCCGGGTCAACCATTTTTTAAAAAAAAAAATTGGTTTTGAAAAAAAACTCAACCAATCGAGTACTTTTAACTTTCACCACACTTTCGAAATGGAAAGATTTAAGGTGGACAAAACATAGTATGTGGGATATATATATATATATATATATATATATATATACCTTCATTCCACTCCATCATTTCATCACACTTTAGATGTGGAAAAGAAAAAGTTGGAATGTGGGAATGACGAGTAGAGATATGGGAAGATATATATCTCCAATGCACTAAATCACTTTGTCTCACTTTCAATTTGGGACAGAAATATGGGATATGAAAGAAATTGTAGAAATTGATATTTCGATGAATCGAATTATATGATGTAAAATGTAATGTAATTAAAGTATTTGGATTATATGGTGGAATATAAAATGTAATTTAAGTCTTTGGATTATATGATGTAACATATAATATAATTAAAGTCTTTACCTCTTAGGATTTAATGAAATTAATAACACATGGTGATTGAACATCATGATAATATATCAAATTTGTTGGATTAATCTTTCTATATAATTCAATTGATAGTTGTGTTGATCCATTGCTCAATCATAAGTGTTTTATTTTACTTACATTATGTTAATTTCTTGGCTGTTGATTTCAAATCTAGGCACATCTTCATATATATATATATAAGATAATCTTTCTCGTTTAAAGTTCAATTAGCCACATTTTGTGTATACACATAATGATGATGTTATTGGATTACCTATTTATGTTGCATGTTATGAAATGAAAAGATACATTGGAAAAGTATTACCCAATAATATATTTCATTATTGTGTTTGAAAATCCGAAGTTCTATAACATTTTCAAAATAAGTGAAAATCGACATTAAAGATACCATACATGTGTAACAACTTTATCAACAACAATATTTGTATTCTTTGAAATTATATCATAAAGACTCCTAACTTAGTATCATATATAATGATTTCATAGTGGATTTACCAAATAACACAAATGTTTAAGGTACTGTGTTGAACTTCACACTTTCTTGTTACCCGTTCGTTATTTTAATCTTTCATAATTGTTAGGTAAAATATTTTTCAAAAAAATAATATTTATATAATGTGTAGTACTAGTGTTTGTATATGATAAAAATTTATAAGTCTGGATTGACATGAAAAAACCGAATGATCGAGATTGAAGATATGATTTAGTTTCTACTTATTTTTGTCCCGTTGATAAGATTTTCATAATATGCAATGCATGAGAATTTATATATTATGAATTAATAAAATTCATAATAATTATAAATATAAATTCTATCTTTTTTTAATAATTTTTTTTTAAAAAAAATTGCTGACCCATTGGATCAACCCGCCGGGTCGTAGTCGGGTCCACCTGCCGGGTTGACCCGCCGAGTCACGGGTTCACTTTCCCCCGACCCTAACCCTAACCCTTAACCCGAGATGACCCTTCGACCAATTGACCCGGACCCGGCGGGTCACCGACCCGGTGGGTCACGGGTCAACCCGCCCGACCCATGACCCGTTGCCATGTCTACCTAGTGGAGTGGTTGCCTTAGGTGTGTTTGGGTTTAGTTTAAGTAGAGATTGTAATCTCTTGTTCCTTGAGTATCGAGTTAATTGACGATCAATGATCGTATTTGTGGTTTTTGAAGGTTCCTTATCTAGAGGTGAGGGGGACATCGCTAGTTCACACTACCCCAGTCCTCGAGAAACGTCACTTTACAGATTGTTGGTTTCTGCTCCCGTCTCTCCGGTGGTGAGACACCATGCATGGCGGCTTGTTTCCCCCCGTGTTATCGCTATTCACAGTTTATCCTTTGGTCTCCCTCGACTTTTTATCGGCCCGGTTTGATTGTGGTTACATTCAATTGTATTCGGATCTTTTGACCTGTTTGTTTGTACGTTTGTTTTTCCTTTTTGTTTCATGATGGTTAGTCTATCTGTTGTTTATTTCAACATTTTGATTTATAAGACTCCGGTGTTGTCTGTTATTTTGAATTATTACCTGTATCCAAAAAAATGTGGTGTATGTACTCTCTCCTTCTCAAAATTTATACTGTAAAAACATAAATATTTTTATACGGAGTAATTATTTTAAAAAGTTAAATAATCTGTATTTTTTTACCGATAATAATGAAAAATAATACTAGTATGCTAATTTTATTTATTAGGTAAGAATTTGAGATACGAGAAAACAAGTTGTCTTAAAACTCAATAGGTAAACAAATCGTCAAATGGACTAATCGTCAACATACATAATACTAGTATACTAATAAAAAAAAAAGTAGCTTCCACACATATTTTTTAAAATATTTTTTTTATTAGTAGAACAAATTACAATTATTGAATAAAATAAAAATACTATTAACAAAATTTATATAATGAAAAAATTAGTTCAGTCGTGATGTAAATCTCATCTTTTTTTAATTTAATATATATTAGTATTTGCACTGAAGTTGCCCAACCTTTCGTACAGTTCGTCCTCGATTGAACATCGACTCTCAATAGTTCAGTGTACATAATTCGGTACAAATCTCCCTCTATAAAAGACCGAAAAGCTAACTGAAAGGGGTCGAAACCCTTTTATATTAAAAATACCGACACTGAACTTTGAGTTTTCGACCCCTATTTATAGGAGGATGTGAAACGAGCCTCGTCATGCGCGTTACATGCCTAGCCGCTGCTAGCGCTGCCAGCACGAGGCTGGTCAACCTCGTGCGTGTGGGCTGTTGACTTTTAATATTTGATTTAATTCATTCATAAGATGGACAAACAAAATTGAACCGATGGTGTGGCGGTTTGGTATTCCCGAATAGTTTTGGGCTTTGATCAGAGCGAATTGGGCCTTGTGAACAGTTTTCGAAAAAATTTGACAAAACAGACTTTTTTGACAAATGGGTGAATTGTCCTTGGACAAATTTTTCACTTAAATTATTGTAAATTGATTTTTCCATCCACTGTAACTTGATATTTCATTTGCCTCTATATTAACGTGGGAAGAAAATTTTATTCCCAACAAACATACTACGTCCGGTCGAAAATAAACGATGTTTTAAAGTTTTACACGTAAATTAAGAAACTTTTTAATTATTACTTTCACCTTTAAATATCCTATCAAATAATTTTTACTCCCCCATCACATTTATTATACACAAATGTGATTAGTTAAGAAAAAAAAAAGTATAACTTATATTGATATTAGTGTAAAAGTTAAAAAGAGAGTAATTATTACTTCTAAAACATCAAATATTGTTGATCAAATTTCTTCTCTTAAAACATCAAATATTTCCGATCGGAGGAGAGTTTGTAGGTATTACAACCAAACATCTATTACTCCCTCCATTTCAAAATAAATGTCGTTTGGACTTTAGTGCACGCTTTTTAAGGAGATGAAAATTCTAAAAAATATTTTTTTTCATAATTTCATACTTGTTACTAACCAGTATAAAATTATGAAAAAATTTGATTAAAAAAATAATATTTTATAGAGTTTTTACCTCATTAAAATGTGTGCAGAATATTAAACTGACATTTATTTTGAAAAAGAGTGATTAATTATTACGTATAATATACTCCCTCCGTTCGGAAATATAAGATCTTTTACTTTTTGGCACGTAGGTTAAGGAGCTAAATACTATATAAAATATTAATTTTTTTAAAATTAATTTTTTACAATATAACACTTTTTATTAATAAGTATTAAAATGTAAAAAAATAATTTTAAAAAAATCAATATTTTATATAGTATTTAGCTCCTTAAACTACGTGCCGAAAAGTAAATGATCTTACATATTTGAATGGAGGGAGTAGTAAAGATCGAATATATCTTTATGCTTTATTAATCATTTATAATATAAGTATGCTTAATTAAAAAAAGCGACGTCGCATTATCAATTGTTAGATTGGAGGCCCTTAACGATCTCGGGATCGAGTTTGAAGGCCTTAGAGAGAAGGTCGACGGAGATAGGCGGCTGGGTCATGAACAGCGCGGCGGGAACCATGACGGTGCCCGGATTCTGGCTGCTGAAGGCGGCGACGGCGACGGCGTTCGTCTCTCCGACGTTGAGCGTGAAGTGTTGGAGACCCTGAGGGAAGACGAACACGTCGCCCGGGATGAGAGTCTTGGAGTAGAGCTTGGCGTCGTTGTTGAATTGGTTAAAGGTCACGAATCCGGCGTAGAGGCTTCCCTTGAGGAGCGTGAACACCTCGGTGGCGCGTGGGTGGTAGTGGGGCGGCGTCAACCCGCCCACGGAGGCGTTGACTTGGAATACAGAGATTCCGAGCGTGTTCAGGCCCGGCAGCTTAGATGGGTTCACTAAGACGCTGTTGCCGAAAAAGTTGTCGCTTCCTTGAAATAGGAAGTCGTCGGCTGTCACTTGCAACGGATTTTTGCACAACTGGCCGTTTATCATCACTTTGTATAAACGTTCATAGAATACAAATTTGATTAGTTAACCATTCATTCACTTGAGTAGCAACTCTATCAGCCACTTTGACATGAAATTACATGTTGAAAATGTGTGATTTTTCCAATGCAGATAAAAAAAATAATGTACATATATGTTATTACGACATAAAAGAAAAAATTTATTTTAAATAGTTTCTGATGGGATTCACATACGTATCATATTTTGAATTAAAATGGAGTTCATATCGCATATGTGTCATATTCTGAATTAATATGATATTATCTTTTTTTTTATCTATATCAATGAATAAGCCAATTTTTTGTCATCTCAATTAATGGTGTCATTTATTTTTATAAATATTTAACCTTATATTTTAATTAGTTAGAAAACTTATCTTTTTAGATGAAATAATCTACCCAATGTTTGATCAATTATTCTATATTTTAGATCAAATTGAATATAATATATATCAATTGGCTCTTGAAATTCCAACAATAGTTTTTCAAATTAAAATTAGGTTTCAACTTAACAATGAATTCTGTCATTTATACTCCGTACATCCCGTTGGACAAAATATAAAATTGAATTTTTATTTCCCCAATTTACATAATTTATCTTTCCTTTTCTTTGTAATATTAATACCTATTATTTATTGGAAATAGGTACCACATAAAATATTTTCAATTTACAAAATCTTATCGAGAAATTAGTTTACATTTAAAAGAGTATTGTAAAAAATTTCTTATTTTATATGACTATAGAATAGTCAAATTTATGTTAAATATGTAGAATGTGATCTACAAAAAATTTATCAAAAAAATATAAAGATTAAGAGAAAAGATACCTACATTAGTTTTCTACCGTTAGTATTTTTAATTCCATAAAATTATTCACCATCTCCATTTACAATATATAGATTACATTTAATATTGTTAAATGATGAAGCATTTTCATAAATAAATAAATTATAAAATAAATAGGGTATTAAAAGTTTTTGACATGTGTATGATATATTATAAAAATATATTTTAACCATTTTTTTTAATAAGAGAACAAATATGATTAATCTAGATCCAAATATGTTACATTCTCAAATACATTACACAATTAAAAACTATATAATTACTTTATATGAAGTAGTAATTTATATTAATTCAAAAATATTTTACATGATAAAATTTATTAAAAAATCACACAAACGGGCGAGTAATAAAACTAGTTGTATATATATTTTGTACGTTTAAAGAACCCTTTTTTAGTTAGGGAAGTTTTAAATTACACACTTTGTATATACTTACAATATAATGAACAAAATATATATACACTATATAACTAGCAATAGCAAGCTAGCTAGGTACGTATACTTACTCGCATCACTTGGGTTATTCGCGGCAACACAGAAGTCTTCGAGCTGGTTAGGATCGGCAGCAGATGCCATATGCATTGCTATGAAGAGAGCGAAAATGGCGAGATATCGAGGTGCCATAATTGGTTGCGAGGGGAGGAAGTTTTTTAGTAGTTGTCTATGACAGGTTTGTTTTAGTAGTGAAACTAATTTGAAAGAAGCAATTAGCTAGATTGGATATATAGAGAGAGAATAGATCATGTGTAAGTAGTTATTATATGTAATTTGTGAGCAAATCTAATGCGTCAAAATTTCACAGAATTGACGTTAATTTGGGGTTTGGGGGCAATGGACAGTACAACTGTTACAACTGTACAATCAAATTGTTCACCGAATTGATCAAATGGTGTTTATATACATCAATGAACAGTGCAATCAAAGTTGTTAGTAGTCACCTAATTAAAATTAAGCATGCAAATAGCTAGTTTGTACATTATTGAACGAATAGCACAATCAAATTAAGATTCTCTCTGCCTCAAAATATAGGTGGATTGGTTCAGATGCCCGGCTATACATGAAGCGCGCCAAGGAGATAGTTTGGAAGTGTTGGGATTAATTCACATATTAATCAAATACCATAATAAATGGGCTGCTTAATGAAATGAGCCTGATGGAGATTTGGGACATAACAGCCAGCCCATACCTTGGAAGATTCAAGACAAATTGAGACCAATCCATACTCTAGAATTTTGGAGAATGTCTAAAAAATTCATGTAATAACTAGTGGGCTAGATCACTAGAATTATCTAGGTAAATCTTAGCTAGCCTAGAGAGAATTGAAAGACAGTGGAGTGTAGTATAAATAGGGACTTTTGGTAGTGGGTAGCAATCAAGAGAGTGGGAACGTGAGTGTAAAGTGTGAGTATAAGAAAGTGGGTTGAGTAGTAACGTCAGTGTGAGTTTGTGAGTTGGTTAGAGTGTGAGTGGTCAATCTTGAGTACGGTGTGTGAAAGAGTCTTGTATTGTGTGAGTTGTACAAAATATGTTTGTACATTAATACAAGTCCTCGTTTGTAAGGAGAGTTTGTCTATCCGAGTCATACACGTGATCGAGTGGTTAGCTACCCCGTTTTTTCCCAACAGGAAGTGGGCTGAGCTTCCTGCCAGAAACGATGACATTGTGGGCGCACTGGCAAGGTTGGTTTGCAGCACGAGAGTGCTTGAAAGAAATGATTTTCCATGCTAAATTACTTATATTTTTAGCATTTATTTATTTCACTTGGAAAGACAGGAATGATGTTGTTTTTAACAATGACGCTTGTGACCAGAGGCGGATCCTTTTTAGTGCCAGTGGTGGCAGTCGTCCCCCAATCGAAAATCAAATTTACATACGTATTTCTCTCGTCGATAGCTTCGATTTGATATATTATAAGCTCAATTCCGATATATGAGCAAAAGGTTATGAGCGTTTCAACTTTCAAAACTGAATATATGCAAATTACTCCTACATCATTTACCAAACTGATATACTTTTATCGTAATTATCATTTGTTAAACTTCTTACCTTAATAATACAATTATACCCGAGAACTTCTAATTAGGATATTATATTGAAATATTTGAAAACCATGAAATAAAGCATGCACAATTTATATTTTCATTCCAGTTATACATCCATAATATTGTTGATTTTTTGGAACAAAAAAAATTAGGGTTTAATTTTACAGACAATTTTTTATCGTAATTTTCTACCCCTCAATCAACCGTTTCAGGATCCGTCACTGCTTGTGAACCTTTGAAATGGGCTGCCTGGATTGTCGAGGCATGTAAAATGATCGAGATCGACTGACTTTCTTGTGTAAGGGCAAAACACAACGAGATATAAGATGGTAATTAGGTAGGATTTTGAGGTAAAGTAGTTCATGAGGGTTTCATCATTGGATTACTAGGGGAATCATAGGGATTTCACTTTGGGACTGGTAGGAATTATGGCGTTAAACTCATCCTCTGGATTGCCTCTTCCAAAAATAAATCTATAACATATTAACTTTTTTTTATATAGTTTTAAGTTTTTAAATAAAACATATAAAAAGTCAAACAACATATTTTGAGACGGAAGTTAATTATTAATTTCTAAGTAGATCGAGCAAACGCACCAAATTGATTAAATAGTTAATACATAAAGGATAAATGAATAGTTCCACCAAAGTTAGTACTGTACTATAATTATTAGCCGGCTAAATATAATCAATTCAAATTGATCAAATTGTTTGGGCATCAGGTGGTGTATAGTGCTATCAAAAGTATCATCAGGTAGTATCATCAAACTGATGATGAAATAGTTCAGACAATCTATTTTAGGGATGTGCATATATACCCAATATATCATATAATTCTTGGTAATGCCAGCCTAATTGGCGATGTCGTGTTACCAGAGGTGGATCCTCTTTAGGGTCGGGGGCATTCGTTTCGATCCCTTCAATCGAAAATAAATTTTAACTAATGTGTTCCTCTCGTCGATAACTTCGATCGATTTGATATATTAAAACCTCAAATCCGATATCTAAGCAAAAAGTTATAAACGTTTCAAAACGGAACATATATAAATTATATATCGTATACTGTATCATTTATCAAACAGATATACTTTAACGTAATTATCTTTTCATACCTTAATAATAAAATTATACATGAGAACTTCAAATTAGGAAGTTAGATTGAAATATTTGAAAATCATGAAATAAAGCACGCACTGTTTATGTTTTTCATTATTCCAGTTATACATTATTTATGTTTTTATTCTAGTTACATATTTATAATATTGATGATTTTTTGGAAAGAAATAGAGTTTAATTTTACAAACAATTTTTTATGGTAATTTTCCGCCCCTCAACCAACAATTTTAAGATATATGCCACTGCATATTACGGATGACCTCGACTACGCGATGTAACTTGACACAATTCAAAAATCTCTTCAAAGGGGACGGATTTTAGTATGGTTTATGCTATAGATTATCGACCTAAGAGCATCTCCAACAGTTTTTCCATTTTCGAGATTTTGGAGTTTTTGTAGAATTTTAGGGTATTTTTTGGTCCAACAGATTCCCCATCACATTATCTAAAATGGAGAAGCAGCAGAAAAAATAGAGAGAATTCCCTAAATCTATAACATTCTCCAAATTAAATGATTCTCCAAATCTTCGAAATGGGGAAGCTGTTGGAGTTCAAACAAAAAAATTTGAAGAATATATATTTTGTTGTTATATATTTGTATAATTTAAATTATATTTATGTTTCAAATTGTTGTTATATATTTGTATAAAAATTTATTGAGAAACCATCTTTTAATTTTTATATAAATGAAATATAAGTTATTTTGCAATATAATTATATAAAAATTATAAAACATGTATTTTCATCAATTTTTTTTATAAATATAATTTTCAAAAAAATTTGCATTAGATTAATAAGTTAACTAATTTTACCTTAAAAAATAAGTTAAATAATTTTGTGTAACATTTAGAGCAAGCCCAACAGCTTTGCTAAAATAGAGAAAATGAGAGATTTTAGAGAAAAAAACCCATTTTTGCATCCCAACAGCTTCTCTAAACTCATCTCTAAAATAGAGAAATGGATGGAAAGAGTGAAAAAATCTCTAAATTTGTAGGAAGAGAAGTTGATCTCTATAATTTAATGTTCACTTGTCCCTAGATAGAATTTAATGACACAATCCCACATTGTCACCCATAATATAGAAAAAAAAAATATAATTTCATACTTACTAGTAATAAAAAAATATAATTATTTTTAAAAATTAATTAAAAAATTGATATGATTTGATGTAATATATAAATTAATTATGTTAAATCAATATAGATAGATAAACCAAACATCATAATTCTAGGTTAACTTTTTTAAATAAAATAGGATAATTAATTTCATCCAATTTAATGCTATAAAATTCATATTAAAAAATTAGTCTATAAAAGTTTCACTTAAAAAAATATTCACTTGAACTCATAACTCATATTGGAATGATTTTATTTTTATAAATTATAAAGTAAGCGTTATTATTTAATTAATTTAATTAATTAATGATATATGATCAATCACCAATCTAATTTATAATAAAATATATATTAACCAATTGAAAATAATAAGATTAAATTTGAATAATATTTTATCCAATTTCATGATAACTTTTATAGTAATATTCTAAATTTAATATTAATACGTAGTACCATTTAAAAATAAATATCAAATTTATCTTTAGAGTTTGTTTAAAAAAATATCATATGAGAATATAATAATAATAATAATAATAATAATAATAATAATAATAATAATAATAATTAATATGTCGTACAAAAGGATGGGTAACATATACTAGTTCACCAACAAATATGAGGCTAAAAATTAGAATTAAGTTTAAATGAAGTTTTAGAAATGTAGAATTAAACATCTTTAATAAATGTATTTATTTATTATAGTCTGTAATAAATGTAAAAATCTGTAAAATAGAGAAACTGTTGGAGTCGGAGTGAATTTTTTTTAGAGATTTTGATATTTTAATCTCTATTTTAGAGATTTTTTACCAAATCTGTTGGGCTTGCTCTTAGGTTTACAAATAAGGGTGTTGATGACCCTTTTTTATAGGAGTTTTGTTAAAGATGAAAAGTAATGACAAAAGGGGAAAAAAGGTGAATAGTTGAAAATGAGAGGGGTAAAGTAAATGTGACGCATATGTAAAAAAATTTCTGTTTAAGAGTTTATATAGATATAAATATAGATAAAGATATAAATATAGATATAACATGTATATGAAAACTTTTCTATTTTAAGAGTTTATATAGATATAAATATTATAGATGCATCTTGTCGTTTTTTTCTCAAAATATATATAGCTAACTTATTGCTTATAAATTGTCACCTGAATAATATAAGCTTACCTTCGTTTCAAAGTTATGAAAATATTAATAAGTACAAAAAGCTAGGAATATCTATTTCATTACAGGGATCCAAAATCGATCAATTGTGATCTATCTTTTTTTTTTCTCTCATAGCTCGATCTGTTAAGTCCAGTAGTGTCTTGGTTCTGATGTGTTTGAGTTTAATTCAAGATGAGGTTGCAGTCTCATGCACCCTATTAATTGAGAAAATCATGTCAGTGTTTATAACTTTTAAAGATTTTTCATCTAAGTGGAGATCGTTGATTCACACTTTCTCAAGAGACCTTGTTTTCTCTTTATTAGTTTTCTACTCAATCCCGTATTCCCTACGGCGTGTCACCGTAAGTTTATTGACTTTCCAGTATTCTCACTATTCATACTCCATCACGGTGTACGTCTTCCTTGACTTTCTCGTGTATCGGGCTCTTCGTTGTTATACTCAACTATAGTACAAATCTTTGCATTTGTTTCCTTTAATTTGCTTTCGTTTGCTTAATTATATCATGATGGTCAATTCATCTTGCTAATTCTTTGGCCTCTTAATTTATAGTTTGAATCCTTTGACTTAATTAAAAAAATTGGATGAATTTGTTTGAGAGTGCCACTTTGGTAGAGTCGAATTCGTACCAGCTAGAATCTTAAATTTGTTAAATAAAGAGAGGTCATCTGAGATTCGAATCGGAGACCTTTGTAACTAGATAGTCCATACACTCAGCCCACAATAGCAAGGAGCATGAGCTCACAACGGAGTCCAATTCCAAGTCCAATGAATGATCCTTATCGATCACATATCAATACAGACAAATAGTGGAACCTTCCTGGATCCTTGCATGTTTACAAACACCCCTATTAGTTGATTACTTATTACTCCCTCAAGTAATAGAATAATTGGCATTTTGGCCGATTTCACACTTTTTAAAAAATCTAAAAATAAAAAGAAAACTAGTTAAAAAATTTTAGTAAAAGGCGAAAGAATAGTTCGTTTTGTGCTTACTACATGGCTCCACAAACTAGTTAAAATTTTAGCAAATAAATAATGTGAAAAAAATGAACCAATGAAAAACAAAGAATAGTAAGGGAAGTTGAAGTATTAATAGAGTATCTTGAAAATCAATTATAATTAATGAGATAAATTGATAAAATTAGAAATTTTTGTCATTAATATTGTTCAAAAAGACAAATATTTTATTACATAAAAATCTGGCCAAAAGGCCAATTATTTCGTTATGTAGTCCCTACGTTATTATGTATTTATATATGTAGTACATGTAGTAAAGTACACATACATCTTTATGCTTTATATTAATTTTAATTTATTAAAATGCAATAATATAACTATGCTTGAAAAATGTGACAACTCATATATATAAATAATATCAGTTGTTCGATTGGAGGTCCTTAACGATCTCGGGATCAAGTTTGAAGGCCTTGGAGAGGAGGTCGACGGAGATAGGGGGCTGAGTCTTGAACAGCGCGGGGGGAGTGAAGACTGCCCCGGGGTTTTGGCTACTGTATGCGACGACACCGAGGACGTTCGAGTCTCCGAGATTGTGAACGAAGTGTAGGAGACCCTGCGGGAAGACGAACACGTCTCCCGCGGAGAGTGTCCGGGAGTATTGCTTAGCAGTGTTGGTTGATTGGTTAAAGGACACGAAACCGACGTCGAGGTTTCCCTTGAGGATCGCTAACACCTCGGTGGCGCGTGGGTGGTAGTGGGGCGGCCATAACCCGCCCACCGAGATGTTGGCTTTCACTACCGAGAGGCCGAGCGTGTTCAGGCCCGGCAGCTTTGATGCGTCCACAAACACGTTGCTTCCGCCTCGAAATAGGAAGTCGTCTACCGTCACTTCCGTTGGGTTTTTGCACATCTGCCCGTTTGTCCACACTGTTTATATGGAAATTAACAACTTGAAAAAACCGAATAAATTAAATTATTTCTTAAAATCAATTGATAATAGGAGGAGTATGTTGCAGAACAAATCATCCTTTCACATTTCAACAGAAATATATGTTGCGAACAAGGTACATATATATACATACCCGCATTGCTGGGGTTGTCCGGGGCAACACAGAAGTCTTCGAGCTGGTTAGGATCGGAAGCAGATGCTATATGCATCGCTACAAGGAGAGCTAAAATGGCAAGAAATTGAGCTGCCATAATTGGTTGCGAAAGAAGTATAGGCAGCTTTGTTTTAGCAGTTAAACTGTGGAAGCTAGGAGCAAGCTACATTGGATCTAGCTATATATACACACACATAGGCATAGCCGGAGCTAGAGGGAATACATGCCCTGACCCGCCCCTATCATTCTGCGAGTTACCTATATATGTTTTATTCATCGATGGTATATACTCCCTCTGTTTAGAAATATAAGTCCATTGACTTTTTTACACGCTTTTTAAAGAGTTAAAAACTATATAAAATAATATTTTATTATTATTTTGTTCACATAGTCTTATATGTATTACTAATAATTATATATATTACTAATAAGTATATATAGTTATGTAAAAAATCAATAAAAAATATTATTTTATATAGTTTTTAACTCCTTAAAAAGCGTACTAAAAATCAATGGACTTATATTTCCAAACGGATGGAGTATCGTTTTTATATATTATATCCTAAAAACCAATCGTTGAGCCAAAAACTATGAAAATTAAATACAGATTTGATCACTTTTAATATATTTTATTTTACTTAACTCGATTATTAATTTGATGTTGTAATTTAGCTAGACTCTGTGGCTTTGGTTTTGATTAAGGAAATGGAATAACCTGCTGGTCTTTCTTAAAAAAAAATAGCTAGTTAGAGATCGAACTTCAAGACGAGATGCTAATTACTCAACTCAATAATTGGGTAAGAAATTATACATGTATGTTTAAAGTTTTTGTATGTGGTTACATCGTTGTTACTTGTTAATTAATTAAGAGAGCTTCAAAGGGAAAAATTATAGGGAGAATTGTGCTATAGGCCATAATTAGGACCTTTATTAGGAAAATGTCCACCCTTTCCCCCAAATTGGCAAAATGTCCACCTTCCTTCCCTTGCCCCCTTTGTCCCCCCACGCGCGCCCCCTGTGCCCCCTCCTGTTTCAACACATTTGATTTCAGCAAACCCTATTTCAGCTCTTTTTTTTTTTCTTTTTTTTTTTTTTTTTTTCGCGCGTTGCTGAAACCGAAGTTGCTGAAACCGAAGTTGCTGAAATTGTTGAAATTAGTTTTTTTTTCGCGCGTTGCTGAAACCTAAGTTGCTGAAATCGGAGTTGCTGAAACCTGGGTTGCTGAAACCGGAGTTGCTTAAATTGTTGTTGCAATTGCTGAAATTAGTTTTTTATTTTTTCGCGTCAACGCTTCAACATCGGAGTTGCTGAAACTGTAATTTCTTTTTTTCTTCTTTTTTTTTCACGCGTTGTTGAAACCGAAGTTGCTGAAATCGGAGTTGCTGAAACCAGGGATGCTGAAACCGGAGTTTCTTTTTATGATTCAACATTTTTTTTTCGCGTTGCTGAAACTGAAGTTGCTGAAACCGGAGTTACTTTTTTTTTCGCGTCACGACTTCGACATCGGATTTGCTGAAATCTGAGTTGTTGAAACCGTGTTGCTGAAACCGGAGTTGCTTTTTTTTTCGCGTAACGACTTCGACACCGGAGTTGCTGAAACCGTGTTGCTGAAACCGGAGTTGTTGTTTTTTTTTTCACGCGTTGTTGAAACCGAAGTTGCTGAAATCGGAGTTGCTGAAACCAGGGATGCTGAAACCGGAGTTTTTTTTTTTTTCTTTTTTTTTCGCGTCACCACTTTGACACCGGAGTTGCTGAAACCGAAGTTGCTGAAACCGGAGTTGTTTTTTTTTTGCTGAAACTGGAATTGTTGAAACCGTGTTGATGAACATGCTTGTGTGTAAGATATAGTAGTTCACACAATTGTATAAGAATTAATTTTAGCATTTCAGCATAACGAATTTTGCTAATAAGAATTAATTTCAGCATTTCAGCATTTTCAGATCACACAAAAACACAAGAAGCTAATAAGCTCTCCAAGAGTCCGCATTTCAGCATAACGAATTTTACTGAAATGCGAACACCCACTAACGCTCAAAATATCTCTGACTATCAAAAAATTTGCAAAAACCACTATTTTTTTAAAAAAATAGATATTCCTAAAAATACAGCATTTCATTGTAATTCTTATTTACTTACATTAGCAAAGGTGCTGCACACTAGAAACAATCCCAACACTTTAACCTTGTGAGGGTCTTATTTTGTAATTTATTATGAAGAGCAAAGATATCTTTCTAACAGAAGTAAGCATTATCATCAAAATTCAATTTTGCATTGCAACCACTAGTCGCTTAGTTTTTGCTAATGGATTTATCTACAAAAAAGAGTAATATATACTAAAGATATAACACAATTTATGAATTTAATCAAATCTTTCAAAAAATGACTTACTTCGATCATTGTGCAGTGATAATAACAGAAGAACTTGTAAAGCTTCTTCACTTGTTCAATTGATTCCTACCTATCAGCCACCTAGGGAGCTAAGCCATCTTGCAGCAGCATCCTCATCTGTAATTTCTTTTGCCGTTGCTAACTAGTGTAGCAAAAGGAATTTTTTTTTTTTGTAGTGAGGAGTGGGAGCGGGGGCCTGGAGCGGAGACCCTCCGATTTCCAGGAGGTCCACCAATGGAGGAATAGCGCCCGACCGTCCGATGAGGATCTTGTTCTCGTCGACTTGCGACAGCCGGAGGAGACCGCATGCTCAAATTGGAGGGAGACAACAGCACAACATTCCCTAAACAACGATCGACAACAGGCCTTGGATGAGATCTGGATGCAACATGCTTAGATTGGACGGATTCAAGCTCAGATTGGATGGATTCTTCGGCGGCAGTAGAGGAGGAAGGGGGTCGGGGGCGGATCCACCGAGGAGAAGGCGATAGATCTGAGATCCGAGATCTACGACCGAGGAGGAAGGGGGCCGGGGACGGATCTGCACTCGGATCCGTCGATTGCTTCTCTCAACCTTCCCCCGCTGATCGGAGCGCTGCTAACGACGCTGGGGGAGGCGAATCGGAGGAGGAGGCGCCATGGATGGTCGCTCTGAGGTTGAGATCTCAGATCTCGATCGATGGAGGCGGGTGTGAAGGGGGGCAAAGGAATTGGGATCAATAGAGTTGGTGGACATTTTCCCAATTTGGATACATCCGTGGACAATTGTTCAATTTGGGCCTAAAAAATGGCCTGTTTGACAAATTAATTCAAAATTATATATATATATTTTCATCCATTATAATAAAGAAAAAAATAAATCGAGAGTGAATGAGCAATACAAAATTATTTCCGATTTGATAAATTTTTATAAGATATTACTATTTTTACACTCACTTTTTTTTACTATCTACATCACATATCTTTTTCTTAAATAGATTTTTATGTCTTTTGAGTCATAGGATAATATAATGTAGATAACATAAATATGAATTAAGTTGAAAGGTGTGTACGTGCAAGTGTGGTCGTACGCAGTTTAATTGGGGTTTGGGGGCAATGAATAGTACAATCAAAATTAAGGGATGTTGTTATATCGTAAATCCGGATTAGCAAATACACGTCCTTATTAATATGCAGGTGGACACTAGAAATTGAAGATAAATCAGGGTTTAGACTGGGTACCACGTTTATATATATCGCCGTGGTATCCTAAACTCTAATTTACGATTTATTTAATTTCCAAAATATTAAAGGAAGCAGGAATAGTCCAGTCAAATTAAGTTATTTTAGGGGTGTTAAAATACGTATGTATACCGAATTGATCAAATTAATGGTTTATACATCAATGAATAGTGCAATCGAAGTTGTTAGTAGTCACCAAAAATTAATGATACGAATAGTTTGTACAATATTGACCGAATAATAGGACGACGTACAATCAAAGTTAATACAGTACTAGAGTAAATTTACCAAACTGATCGAACTGATGAAAATAGTTCACACATTGTGTGCAATGCATCAATGTATAGTACCATCAAAACTAGGTAGTATCATCAAATTGGTGAAATAGTTCACACAATATATTTTTGGGATGTACATACCCAATTCCAAGGATGAGATCACCTAGTCCGCAATCACGTTCCATTATATGGTCTGTATCGCTTGATTTGTTGTGCCGAATTAGTTTATTATTTGTCTTAATAAATAGGGGTAGTATTATAATTGTTTTCAACCAATAAAAAAAGCGGACTATAGACGAGACTATAAATCTAGACTAGAGCATCCTCAGCCAATTCCATCCCTGAATTATTACGGTTAATAATTTGTTTTACTTTAAGACTCTACAGAATTACCAATAGTTTTTGTAACACCTCTGTCTAGGATGTGCATAGTTGCAACTTGCAACACTTCCGTCTTCCCTATCTAGTCCCAATAGGCCTCGAGGGGTTATGATATATGCACCCTTACTCTAAACTTATTCGAGCTTCGATTTTGTAAGAAACGCTCTTTAATTTTTCCATTCTTGTTCTCCGTTGTTTCGTTCATCATCGAATTCTTCCGTTCTTCGTTGTTCCCTTTTTCATAATATATAATTATATATATAAACAAAACAATTGAGCCCCTTATGATATATAGTTGGGTCCGAGAAAAAAAGCTTGTTGGACCTCGCCTCAAGTCCGACCCTATAAGCTAATAACAAACCAAAAAAAAAGGACAAAGAAAGACTAACAAAGTAAAGAAAAGTTGAGGAACAACTATTGCCATTTACCAGGTCCACCAAATTCATTACCATTCACAATTCCAATATTACCATATATGTAATATGATTGCTTTAAATGAAAAATAGAACAAGGGAGTTTCTTATTTTAGTTGGTAGATTGAGGGAATGAAGAGCAAAAGGTTTTGAGTTCAAACCTCTAAGTTCTCATTATATATATACACGAAAACAATGTTTTTGGCGAAACTCTTGGCTCTGCCACTGTCGATACATGAATGTTCCTTGTTATATGCTTCATCTTCATATCAACAGTCTTTAGAAGCTTTAAGAGGCTCTCATGCCTCTTGTAAACAGAAAGTCATATATGATCTAGCTGAACAAATAAGTGATCGAATACTTGTGTGTTCCTGGTTATGTACGTATGTATTAGAGTATATAGACAGCAAGGGTAGTTTGTGTAAATTATAAAAGTACAGTAGGTTCTTTGTAATTAGTCATAATAAGAGGTCTATATATATGAGACCTCTCACGGTTGTTACAACTACTTTCTGTACATTCTCTTCTTCTTCAATACAAAGAACAGATTCTTGATTTCTTCATCTATGATGAATTTCTCATGGTATCAGAGCCGAAGGTAGCTTTTGGTCTGTGTTTTTCGTTTTTTCTGGCTTAATCGATCTCTTGATTGAGAGATCTTCGTTCCGCATTTACTCTGTTTGTGTTCGCAAGCTTTTCTGGGTTTCGTTTTCATGGCAGAAAACATGGATCCCAATTTTGGTAATGTGGTTAATGTTTCTGGTGATCCTCTTGCGTTATCCAATTCGGATAATCCTGGATCACAGCTGATTCCAGTAAAGTTTTCTGGAAATAACTTCTTGGGATGGAGTCGTGGAGTTCGTCTCGCTCTTGGTGCCAAGAATAAGATTGGTTTCATTGATGGGAGCTGCAGTAAAGCTTCGGTTGGGGCTGACAATGCGCACAGATGGGTTCGTGCTGACTACATGGTTAGGTGTTGGTTGCTTAATTCATTAGATAATTCGATTTCTCAGAGTTTCTTATTTCTGGATTCTGCAAAGGAACTGTGGGATGAGCTGTCTGAGAGATATGGGCAGACAAATGCTCCTCTGATATTTCGTCTCAAGAAAGAATTGGGGACAATTGTGAAAGGGAATAGCTCATTGGCTGAGTATTTTAACAAACTCAAGAGAGTTTGGGATGAGTTGAAAGTGGTAGAAGGGCTTCCAGAATGTACATGTGGTGCCATGGTTGTGTGTTCTTGCGAGATGGTCAAGAAGGTCATGGATGCAGAGTCAAGAAATCGAGTCATCCAATTCTTGATGGGGCTTGGTGATGAGTTTGAAGGTGTTAAGAACAATGTATTGGCAATTGATCCTTTACCTACAGTGAACAAAGTATATTACATGGTTCAGCAAATTGAAGATTCTAAAGGAGGGAGTAATGGAGGTCTTTCCCAACCAGCAAATGTGGATTCTACTGCTCTAGCTGCTTCAAGAAATTTCATATCAGAGAAAAAAGATTTCAAGAAGGATAAAAAAGATAGGTTTTGCACTCATTGCAGGATGAAAGGGCATAATGTGGAAAGTTGCTTCAAGCTACATGGATTTCCTGATTGGTATAAGGAATCTAAAGAAGGGAAAGCCTCTGGAAGAGCAAATAATGCTAGCTGTGAAGCTGGTTCTGACACTCCTCTAGAAGAATCTAATGTTGGGCAGATAGATAAGTCTCTGGTTAATGTTGTGTGTCAAGAAGTAATGAAGGCTATGCAAGGACAATCTCAAATCAATTGTGCATCTGCATCTACTTCTATGGCAGGTAACAAAGTATCATATGGTTATGCAGTATCTTTAAATGTTTCTAGCTGCAGTATTAATAATTGGATAGTTGATACGGGTGCCACTGATCACATGACAGCATTTGAGCATATTTTGATTGATAAGAAAGTGTTATCTCAACCTATTCATATTGCATTACCTGATGGTTCCTTTTCTGTTGTACATAAAATGGGAAATTTGAAGTTATCTTCAAATATTACATTGCTAAATGTCTTATTAGTTCCTGCTTTCAAGCAAAATTTGTTATCTGTTGGAAGGTTAGTTGAAGATTCTAAAGTGGCTGCTGTATTTACTAATAAAGCATGGTGGTTTCAGGACCTTGGAACTAGCAAGATCATTGGTTCTGGGTCAAGAAGTGCTGGCTTATACAGATTACATGCAAAGGATCAAGGCAATTTGGATCATTCTTGTCTTCATACTACTGTGAATGCTGTGAATAAAAATGATGTGACCTTACATGCTCGTTTAGGACATACTTCTTTGAGCAAGTTATCTCACTTAGATGGTTTTTCATCTAAATCTTTGCCTGACTGTGAAACATGTATCATGGCAAAGATGCATAGGTTGCCTTTTCCTGTCAGTTCTTCCATTTCTAAAAATTGTTTTGATTTAGTACATTTGGATATTTGGGGACCTTACAAGGTTCAAAGTGTGAGTGGTGCATCTTATTTTCTTACTGTGGTTGATGATAAAAGCAGAGTTACTTGGACATATATGATGAATAGAAAATCTGATGCTTTTACTGTCATATCAAATTTTATTGTTTATGTTTCCAAGCAATTTGGTGTTATGATTAAGTCTTTTCGTAGTGATAATGGTGCTGAATTTGTGCAAAATTCATGTGCACAAATGTTTGCCTCTAAAGGAATCACTCATCAAAGGAGTGCTCCCTATACTCCTCAACAAAATGGGAGAGTAGAGAGGAAACATAGACACCTTATTGAGACTGCTAGAGCTTTAAAACTACATGCTGGGTTACCAGATAAGTTTTGGAGTGATTGTGTGCTAGCTGCAACCTACATTTTAAACAAACTTCCTTCTTCTGTTTTACAATGGAAGACCCCATATGAAGTTTTGTTTAAAAAGGCTGCAACATATACAGAATTAAGGACAATAGGATGCCTGTGTTATGCACTCTCTCCTGATTGCAAAAAGGATAAATTTGCATCCAAGGCTAAGAAGTGTATAATGCTTGGCTATCCATTTGGTCAAAAAGCCTATAAATTGTATGATTTATCTGCAAACAAGTATGTGATAAGCAGGGATGTCATGTTTCTGGAAGATCAATTTCCTTTCAAAGTTTCTCCAGTTGCTGTCATAACTTCAGACAGTGTACCTCCAGTGTCTTTGGTAAATCCAGCAGATGATAATGATCTAAACACTATGATTATTCCTCAACAACAGTTTGGAGTGGTTCAGGATATTCCTTCATCAGATGATGATTTATTGGGGTCCAATGATCAGCAATCAAATGTTCAGTCAGTTGACTCTCATGAGACTGATATCTCTACATCTAATATTGGTCATCATCAACAGATGCAAGAAGTCAGAAGATCTGTAAGGGCTCATGTGCCTCCTACAAGATTGAGGGATTTTGTGTGTCCCACTGTCAATGGCACAGAATCTCAATCTCAATCTTTTCTTTCTGTTGCTTTGGGAGACAGCAGCTTATTCTCTCAAGAGTTTGTAAGATCCTTTGCCAATTTGGTGCAAATTCAGGAACCTCATACTTATAAGCAAGCAAAGTCAGATAGTAAATGGATAGATGCTATGAAGGCTGAGTTGGATGCATTGGAAAAAAATCATACTTGGGTGCTTACAGAACTTCCTAAAGATAAGATTGCTATTGGCTCAAGATGGGTATTCAAATTAAAGCACAAGCCTGATGGGTCAATAGAGAGATATAAAGCCAGGCTTGTGGCAAAAGGATATAATCAAATCAAGGAGAAAGATTACAAGCACATTTTTTCTCCAGTAGCAAAGTTTACTACTGTCAGAAGCTTGTTGGCATTAGCAACTATTAAGGAGTGGCCAATTCACCAATTGGACATAAATAATGCTTTCTTACATGGTTACTTGGATGAGGAGATCTATATGAATCCTCCAGAAGGGTACAACAAAGCAATGCCAGGACAAGTATGCCTTTTGAAGAGGTCCTTGTATGGGCTAAAGCAAGCAAGTAGGCAGTGGAACCTTGAGTTAACAAGGTTTCTACAAACCTTGGGGTTCACTCAGTCAAAGCAAGACTATTCTCTGTTCATTAAGAAAGTTTCTTCAGGTATTATTGTGGCATTAGTTTATGTAGATGACTTACTCATCACCGGGGATGATGAAACTGCAGTTATCAAAGTTAAGCAACAGCTTCATCAACAATTCACTATTAAGGATCTTGGACTAGTAAGGTATTTTCTTGGCCTCGAGATTGCAAGATCTAAGGAAGGCATGATGGTACATCAAAGGAAGTACATTGTTGATTTATTAAAAGATATGAAGATGATGGATTCTAAGCCAACTGGATTTCCTTTGACAAAAGGTCTTAGATTGTCTACTGAAGAGGGTGATCTGTATCCAGATCAAGAAGGTTATAGAAGACTGATTGGGAGGCTGTTATTTCTCAATCTAACAAGACCTGACATATCCTATTCAGTGCAGCATTTATCACAATTTGTAAGCAATCCACGTGTTCCTCATTATCAAGCTGCAGTTCATGTTCTCAGATATTTGAAGAGCACCATAAGTGCAGGGTTATTTTATTCATCAACCTCTGGAGTTCACTTGTCTGCATTCAGTGATGCAGATTGGGGTTCATGCACCTTTACTGCTAGATCACTTTCTGGGTACTGTGTATTATTAGGAGACTCACTCATTTCATGGAAGACAAAGAAACAAGCAACTGTTTCTAAATCATCTGCAGAATCAGAGTATAGGTCTATGTCATACACCAGCAGTGAGCTTGTCTGGTTAGAAGGGCTATTTCAGGATCTGCAAATAAAGATTCCACTACCCATTCCTCTTCACTGTGATAATAGAGCTGCAATCCACCTTGCTGCTAACCCCGTGTTTCATGAAAGAACCAAACACTTGCGCATAGACTGTCACTTCGTGAGAGAGAAACAGCAGGAAGGTTTTTTACTCACTCATCATCTGCCTACTTCTCTTCAACTGGCTGACATCATGACTAAGCCATTAGGAGAGCAACAACACAGATTCCTGTCTACCAAGTTAGGATTGGTGTTTGAAATTCCATATCCAACTTGAGGGGGGTATTAGAGTATATAGACAGCAAGGGTAGTTTGTGTAAATTATAAAAGTACAGTAGGTTCTTTGTAATTAGTCATAATAAGAGGTCTATATATATGAGACCTCTCACGGTTGTTACAACTACTTTCTGTACATTCTCTTCTTCTTCAATACAAAGAACAGATTATTGATTTCTTCATCTATGATGAATTTCTCAGTATGTGCAGCATCTTCATCGTCAGATTCTTCAGAATTTTTTTTTTTGGCAAATATGTATACCAAATGTTCTAATGAATGAATGTTATCCGAGTAACTTATTGATCCGGGTGTTATATATGTTAAGCAACAGGTGCTCAAAGATGATGTTCTAATGAATCAATAATGTATGTATTATGTTGAATTGTAAGTTAATATCACACAAAAGAAAAATGGTTCAAAGTAAACAGATCGACAGGACACCCCAACATAGACGTACGAAACCAAGCAGACCTACGACGTAGATCGACTACATACAGACAAAGTCAAGCACCATTATTACAAGTATTTTTTATAAAGAAATTCCAAATATTCCAACAGTTCAAATTACCCAATAGAAATACCCAATAGGCCAATAAACTTGTATCTGTTATATATATAATACGAAGAACAAGAAGAGAGACCAACGAAAAGATAGTAATTAATGCATATTATATCTCCGGCCATAAAGTATTAAAAAATATATATGTAACAACGCGTTATCAATTGTTAGATTGGAGGCCCTTAACGATCTCAGGATCGAGTCCGAAGGCCTTGGAGAGAAGGTCGACGGAGATAGGCGGCTGAGCCTTAAACATCGCGGAGGGAACCATGATGATGCCCGGGTTTTGGCTACTTAAGGCGGCGACAGCGATGGCGTTCGTCTCTCCGACGTTGAGCGTGAAGTGTAGGAGACCCTGCGGGAAGACGAACACGTCGCCCGGGGAGAGAGTCTTGGAGTAGAGCTTAGCAGCGTTGTTGGATTGGTTAAAGGACACGAATCCGACGTAGACGCGTCCCTTGAGGAGCGTGAACACCTCGGTGGCGCGTGGGTGGTAGTGCGGCGGCGTCATCCCGCCCGCGGAGGCGTTGGCTTGGAATAGAGAGATTCCGAGCGTGTTCAGCCCCGGCAACTTTGATGCGTCCACTAAGACGTCGTTGCCGAAAAAGTCGTCGCTTCCTCGAAATAGGAAGTCGTCGGCTGTCACTTGCGACGGATTTTTGCACCACTGGCCGTTTACCAACACTGTATATAAACATTAACAATGTACAAATTTGGTTAGTTAACGATTCAATTCATTGACCATGTCTAGCAACTCGATCTATCAGCCATGGTGACGCACATATTCGAATGATCGAGGAAACGTTCCGTAAGGTAAGATAGCTAAACTGATTATAAAAATCCGAATTTAGTGTAACACTTAGTGTTACCTGGAGTGTTGTAAGAGATCTAAACTGCTTTTAGCGGCCTAAAATAAATATAATTACGGAATACTGTAAAATATTTTATTTTGTGCATTAGCAACGTTATTTTTGGTACATTTTTTTTAAAAGGTAAAAATTATAATAGTTTCAAATTATTAATCAAATAGTGTATATATAGCAATGGCAAACTAGCTATGTACTTACCCTCTTCACTAGGGTTTTTCGTAGCAACACAGAAGTCTTCGAGCTGGTTAGGATCTGTTGCAGATGCTATATGCATTGCAACGAAGATAACAAAAGTAGCAAGAAATGGAGCTGCCATAATTGATTGCGGGAGAGGTATATTGTCTATAGGCAAGTTGGTTTTAGTAGTGAAAGGAACAAGCTAGATTGGATTTATATATACATATATAGGGATCATCGGCGATGGTGGCAGATCTAGAAATTTTTTTAGATATGATAGGGGTTGAAAAAAATTCTGAAAAAAAAAATTATTTTTTCTGCATGAATGTATGAAAAATAATTTTGTTGTTTAAATATATCAGGAAGAAAATCTTAAATCCTTAAATTTTTATTTAATTAGGTATTTTTAGTAGAAGAAAACTAAAAGTAATAAAAATTGTGAAAAAAGGAAGACTAACGGGAATGGAATTCATTGCATCAATGTAATAGATATCTCTCATTCCCAACTAAGTTAAGTTACTTTTTACACTGTTTTATCCATAAAATTAGTAAAAATTGCCAAAGAAATTCATAAAAAAAAATATGTTTTTTTTTCAGACTAGGGAGGGCTTTAGCTACCCTGATCCCCCAATCTGTCACTAATCATTCGTGTAAATTGTATAATCTACATAGTGCTCCTTTGGGGAGCCATATCCTACGTTCCCCTCTTTGTCCCCCTCCTCCGTTCCCCCTCATACAATCCAATTTAAAAATAAAAGTAAATTAAATTAAAATTAAATAGTAAAAGAAAAAATAAATATAAAAACTTGTGAGGAAGGATAGAAAGAGGAACAAGAACGGAGAGATATTCACCATCCCCTTCACCAAAAAAATGCATAATCAAAATATTGATCATTCACTTCATAAGAAATGATCCACTTGCCCCAAAATGACTTGACCCAACGATTTGGGAAGTACAATTTCTAGACAATTATTTTTCAATAAATGATTTTCCAGTAACGTTGTTTCCCATGCATTACAATGGAGTCGTCATGGAGATCATCTAGTCTGCAATTATGGTCCATTATATAGTTTGTATCACTTGATTATATGTGTCGAATTATTTTATTATTTCTCTTAATAAATTGGGTAGTTCTATAATTGTTTTCAACCAATAAGATAAGGTGGGCTATAAAATGGACCACGATTACAGAATACGGGATCCTCACCGGTTTGGTTACATTTGGATAATTTTTTTATGAGAGAAATTCATGGTTAGGCTTTTTCATAGGGGTGTTATGTGAACATGGATAGCTCGAATTCGACTCATATTCACTCGATAAAAACTCGACCCGACCTCGTTCATTTTATAAATGAGCCGAGTTATGAACACATTTTTAAGCTCGGTCCAAAGCTCGACTCGTTCGAATTAAGCTTGAATAGCTCGAATTTTATGGAATTTCTAAAATTTTCTTTAAGTTATTATATAATGAACAAGTAGAACTGTTTAAAACTCGGCTCGAGCTCGTTCATTTCCTAAACGAGCCGAAGGTATGAGCAAAGTTTAAAACTCGAGTCAAAATTTAAGCTCGGTTCGAGCTCGTTCATATTCTAAATGAATTGAATATGAACAAGCAATACTCGGCTCGAATAACAACCCTATTTTTTCATGTTAAAATGGAGGAAGAGAAATTTTTCTCAAAAAACGATGAAAGTGGAATTTACCTTATCTTTTGAGGTAAAAAAACTTACGCATTTTGGAATAATTGAAGCTAGCTAGTATTTGGTACCTTCGCTTTTGGACGTTTTTGTTAATAAATTATATTTCATTATATAAATTATACTAAATTTATTTTTTATTAAAATTTATGTGAAACTACCCAATGTTTTTATTTTCAAATGAAAATCGGCACTTTTTTGGGTTGAAACTTCCCAATATTTGGACGTTGGTTGAATACGTATACCAAATTGATCAAATGGATCAATTAATAGTACAATCAAAGTTGTTAGTAGTCACTAGTCACCAAAATTAATCATGCAAATAGTTTTACATTAATGAACAAAAAGTACACTCAAAGCTGTTAGGTTATACTACCAAATTGATCAAATAGTTTATACATAGTGAATTGTATCATCAAAGTTATAGTATATAATTAGTAGGGTAAACATAATCAGATTGTTGAAATAGTTTAGGCATCAACGTTTAGTACCATCAAATTTGTTTTCTTTTCACACTTCACAAGATAACCAATAGTTTTTGTAATACCCCCCATCTGGGGATGTAGCAAGGCATCCTCGCCTAAGCATCACTCATTAATCCATTTACTTACTTTCGTAAATCGATCCGAGAGCAGCTTCGACAATGGCATGGCATGGCATGGCTTGGCTTGACCTTATCAAATACCAAATTCGACCCTGAAAACAATCAAGTATACACACACCAATACACACCCTGGACTGCCAAATGGTATTTATGGGAATATATACAATACCATCAAAGTTCAAACATCCCTGGTACAACCATACAAAACCATTGCCATTTACCAGGTCCAACATGAGAAACAAAGGGCCCATAATCAAATAACCAGTAAAGCATCATAGATATTGCATCACTAGGTAGCTTAAAGGGTACTGTAGGACGATGTAGCTTCGACGAATTTGAGAGTGGAGGAGCCTAACCTCGTTTCAGTAATACTACCATAATTACCATCATTGCCAGTCCAACAAGGCTCCCGCCAACTACGGTTGAGTTGGGCAATGAATTAGCCGGTCCGGATGTGGTTTTATCATCTGAACCTGCAAACCAGTCCTGGAAGAACCCAGATAAATTATTCACCCACCCGGCAACAGAGACCTTTATATTCTCGTAAACGTTCATAAAGAGGTTTTCTGAAGTTCCAGCATCTTCATCAACAGAGTCTTCAGAAGTTTTAAGAGGCTCTTGCTCCACAGACTCCATGCCTGCTGTAAATAGAAAGTCATGATCTAATCGAACAAATAAGTGAATATACGTGTTCCTGGTTAGTTATATGGATCGTCATTATAACTTCGATTCTACGAATTACAAATAGAATGTTAAAACTAACATTTATCACCTTCAATGAAATCATTTTAAAAAAAATGAATAGAACAGAAACTTTCATTTCAACAGCCTTGGAAATGAAAAGGAAATGTTTAGGAACATCCTTACATTTTTTCTCTGAACGCAAGTATTCCTTAAGAGTCTCATTCTCCAGCACAGCGTTCCAAACATTGGGGTCAGCAGCTACTGAAGCAACAACAGTCTGGAGAAAGTATGCAAGTTAGAACTAGAGAAAATTCAACAGCACAGAAACTTGTGTGATATGATTACTTGATAATCTACCTTATTCCATTTGAGGAACGAATATGAAAAATTAGCAGTATAGAAATATATATTACAAGAAACCATGGGATCAAAAGTCAATGGTAATTGACTGTACTGCCTAACCAACAAATGGAAATGGTGGGAATGATGAAGAAAGCTAACAAAGAGAATTCTTCCCACTCATTACATTAGTGGGAAGAAACCTGAAAACTGATGAAATACTTGTTTACAAAACCAACATATAGGAAGATGAACTTCTATATCACATGAAACAAGAATAACAGGAAACCTCCCAAAGTTAACACTACTCTCAAACAAAGGACACATTCCATATTCAAATGTTAAAAGTCATTTATGCATTTGCCCAGTTTTTAAAGTTTACACCATTTTTTCTCTTTGGGGGAGGGGAACAGGGGGATTTTGAAACCTGAGCAGCTGGATTTTCTCTAAGCATCTTAAATGCTTGGAAAGCTTGATTTGGCACTGGTGGAACCTCAGAAATTTGATTCAAAACACATGTTTTAGTGTCTGTGAGCAGAGTCCCTGACTTCAACACGGCGCCATGCTCGTCAACAACAGAAACTGAACCATAGCTCTCAGCAGAGTTAGACGGTGAAAAGTACATCCTGGAAATTCATAATGCCAAACTTAGAAAACACCGAACAACAAGCAGTGCTGGGTAAGAAGTTGAAGAGAACATAGTTCATAGTTGCAACTTCTGTAAAGCTATTATTTCTCCTAGCACAACAATTCAGTGTCTCATTCAGACTATCTCTAACGGTATGATGTAAATGTTTAAATGTGTATATTGTGATAATAAATTGTGCTCCAACCCAATGATTATACCAGATTGCAGTATGCGTCCACTATTCGATTCTATCCTATGGCACTTTTCAATTGCACCAGATGAAGAAAAATCTCCTCGCCCTTCGTCAGATAGAAGTATAAACCAATTCCCCCCTTTTTTGCATACTATTGTCAAATGATATGTTAAACCAGTTCATCTCCCACCTCTGCTCCACCGACCACCCACACGAAACATTATGCAACTAAAGAACTCAAGTCTACAACACTTTCAGAACAAGAACAGGTGAGATCATAGATGTAAAAACACATCCTTGTTCTTTGTGAATCATGTAAAACAAACCCCATAATTCCGAATTCATGTCTTCTGTTAAAGTCAAGTGACAGAAGATGACCAAGTAATCATGCAAGTGACAATCTTTCTCCGAACATTGAAAATTCAAACAAAACTTCCTACCCCTATACGAATTGTCCACATGGACAATTTCTTTTTTGGATAGAAGTGAATTGAAAAGAGATATAGGAGATGAGCTTATGATTGGAAACAAAAGTCTTATTAGAAAGGTCGATCGGAAAAGTAGACAGGTCAATAAATTTCACAAACAGCCATTCGAGTGAGAACAGATATTTAAGCCCTATCCCGAACCACAGTAAAAGCTTCCATTTCACACTGAATCTGTAAACTGAGTATCTACCGATTGAAATCAAAGCACCAGGAAAAAAATAAATTGAAGGAAAACTAAATCATACATATCAAGAGCATCTCTGAGTTCAGAAGTGGCCTCCTTAGTCTCCTCGAGAGAAGGAGCAGGACCGAAGACAAGCCTCGGTTGCTCCTCCACGGCATAGCCATCAAATTCCCAGTCGTCGAGCTCCCAAGCGAGCGCCGGAGCCGTCTGAGATGCAGCCGTGACCTCGATCCTACTAGTATCGTCCACAGAAGCTGTCGAAGATAGGGCCGATGGCGAATGGCGGATAAGCTTGCGAGCGGCAGCGAAGTTCTCCGGCAGTCCACCGCGGAGGGCAGTGTTGGGAAGTCCAAGTCCTGCTGCCTTAGCCGCCGCCCTCATAGCTCCTCCGCCGCCCATGATTCACTCGGAAACCGGTTGAGATGAAGTTGAAATCGGATTGAATTGAGGTTGTGATTGTGAGGCAGAACCCTAGGAGAGAGATGAACTTGGGAAGGAGATTGATTGAGGAGTCGACGAGACGCAGCCGGATATGGTGATGACGTGGTTTATCTAAAGTTTGCCACGTGTATACATTTTCGTATATTTGCAAGAAAAGCCTCATCTTTTACTGATGTTGCGGTGCTAGCCCGAAATTTTAAAAAATGGCAGAATAAGACCCAAGGTTTTGCATCTATCTTTGAGCTTTTCTAGTTTGCTTGATCGATCTTGATTTCAGTTTTTTGAGAACTTCATATAATGGAGAGTTACTTAATCCATCGTGTACTGTTGTGCTTCGATGAATTTTCTATGCACATAGATCGAAAATGTTCTAATGAACCGTTGTTATGCGAGTGATAAAAAAATGTTTGTTTCTTTAATGTTAACTTAATCATAGTTCCAAGACTTTAAGGGTTTTGGGAAAGACTAAGTCTAGGTTTAAGGTCTAGTTATGGTTATGCAATTTAACCTGTGATCATGTATAATATCTATATATAGGATAGATTACTGTGTAATTTGTGAGCAAATCTAGAGCGTCGGATTAAGAAGATCAAACAGATGAGATTAAAAGTAACTTGTGAACAATAACATTATTCGTAGGTACGAAGTGATTATTCGTATGTACATACATATGAATAATCTTTTGTTACTTACAAATAATTACATTTGTTCATACATACGAATAATTATATTATTATACACGAATAATCGCTTGGTACCTGCGAATAATTTCTCTGCTCACAAATTACACCGTAAAGGTTGCTTACACGAGATCCAACCTCTATATATATAACCATATATATATATATATATATATATATATATATATATATATATATATATATATATATATATATATATATAGTTGACGAGTTAAGTGTGGTTATATGACTGATTTTGGATATATGAGTAATGGGCCAAAAGCCCATACTCGGCAGCCCAACTGATCTCTCAACTTGTTTACTTGTCTTAAGCTAAAACGCTACATTTGAGCTTAAGCTTGTTTATATAAGTTAAAGAGGTTACTAGGGTTTCACCACTTTGGCCATTCGGTTACAGGTAATCCAACTCAGAGCAAGAGAGAGAGAATAAAGCGATGCTAGGGTTTCGAAGGTGATTCATCTCCTTCCCGGGCTCCCGGCAGCTTATCTCAGATCTGAGGCGTATCTCTTCAAGAGACCTTAGATCTAACTTCGAAGATCATCGCAAGGGTTGTGTACTTCCTTCGTCCGGTGACGGTTGTCTTCTTTTAGCTTCTTAAACTATGTGCACAAAAGTAAAAAGTCCACATTAATTATAATCGGATGGAGTATTAGTTTCTTATTGATTTTTTTTGTTAACAAGCTAGCTAACAGATGTTGTGCTACAATTTAGTTAGGGTTGTTATTCGAGCAGAACGAACTGTTTATTACTTGTTCATATTCAACTTATTTAGAAATGAGTCGAGCTCAAATTGAACATAAATTTGGACTCGAGTTTAAAATTGTGTTCATACTCAACTTGTTTAGTAAATGCACAAGCTTGAACCGAACTATTTTTTGAGTATTAAGCAATCCTACTTGTTTTGGACAAATTAGCTTTAAGGAAATTTTGTAAATTCCACAAAATTCAAACTATTCAAGTTTCAATCGAATCGGATCGAGATTTGAATCATGGTTAAAAATGTGTTCATTACTCAGCATGTTTAGTAAATGAATAAGCTTGAGATGAGTTTTTATCAAGCCGAACTTGAATTGAGCTCGAGCTACGTACTCGGTTATAACAACCCTAAATTTATAACACTTTTCATAATATTTTTGTTTAAAATATGATACTCGGTATTATTTGAAGGAATTATCTTTAAAAATCTAAATATTCCACCAATTAAAAATCTAAATATTTCACCAATTCAAATCAATCATCAATATAATATACTAAAACAAAGATATGAAGTCTCTTCTCTTCTCATGCAATTCACCTATGTGTCGTTTTCTAGTACAATTTGATGCGGGTTTTTTTATATGTCAATTAATGATGATCCATTATATTTAAGTCATGTTAGATGATAACTTTGTCTATTTATATACTTGGTATCCTATGTGTCAATTTTAATTAATTACATGTTCATTTTAATTAATTGTTAAATTTAATTTTTAATATAAATATTAAGCATAATATCTTAAGTAGTTATAAAACTATCATTTTTATTTATCATAATGCGTACCCTAAATACACCGCAAATCCTACGTTGTGGTAGAAATTGTGATTGAACGTTGCTACTATGGATTGGGCAACAACGTCAGATTGGACGTTGCTAATATGGACCAAATCGGACCTAACATAAAATATTAAAAAAAAACAAATACCATTAACAACGTCCTTTTGGACGTTTTTTTTTGTGTGTGTGTGAGATATTGTGTAATATTTTCCCTAGCAACGTTCGATCCGACGTTGCTAGCCTGGTTCGGCCAAACCCAATCTTTCACTTCACATCGAGCAATGTCGACAACTTCTCTCTACAACAACGTCCAATCCAACGTTTTGTACAACGTCCTTTTCGACGTTAATTAGTGACGTGGATTTACGGTGTATATAGGAACACCCTTATCACAATTAAAAGTATTTTACTTGAATTGTTTTACAAGATCTTTTTGTACTTCATATCTTAGTTAAGATAATAATAATAATAATAATAATAATAATAATAATAATAATAATAATAATAATAATAATAATAATAATAATAATCCACAATAACTGAATTAATTAGTTACCCTATATATGTATACCTGTACGTGAATCTTTGAAAAAATTATCTCTTCAAACATCCACAATACATATTTATTTATTTATTTATTTTTTATGATAAGTTATCTTGAATTACGTTGCGAGTCAAGTTTAAATTTAACAAAATACGCAAAAGCGCAACTAAGAATACTAGTTACCCACTAAAATGACCAATAAACTTGATTGAACTTGTATGAGGAATTTTTTTTATTCATAAGTAAACACTTATGTCACTTAGGTTACAATAACGTTGGATTTGAACTCGTATTGGTCACTAGTTTTTTTTTTTTGAATCGGAAAGAATTCGACTACCGGACATGCCCAGTGAGTCGAGAGGCTGAAAAGATCGACAACGGACAAACTGTTATGAAAATAAACGAAAAATACAATACCAAACAACAGAGACCTAAACACCACAAACAAACTAGAGAAAGTAGCCCAGAACTAACGAAGACGAATAGAGTTGGAACCGAGATAATGTGCGTCATCACTCCTGGCGGTTAGTAGAGGCAACGCAGGGAAGCCCTGAGGAACAAAATTTTTAATTTGTTATTTGAAATAGTTAAACAGCTTGACACTATGCGCGCTGATTTTTGTTTCTATGGCAGTTGTCGCCTTGTGTACTCTTTTTATTTAATTTGATTAAGGAAGAATTTGAGATCAGATATATCTGAATTTCGATGACCGATAAATCGATAGATGGAAGACTGTCAAAATATACAACAAAAAACATAAAGGGTGCAATACAACATGTCGTTTACTATTCACGCACGCTTTTTTAGAATGATAAAAACTATATAAAATATTTATTTTTTTATAAATTTTTTTAACAAGTTTGTACTTATTAATAATAACTACGAAATTGTTAAAAAAATTATTAAAAAACTAGATATTTTATATAGTTTTTATCCCCTAAAAAACGTGCGTGAATAGTAAAGTGACATGTTTTGTCGAACGGAGGGAGTAAGAAGTAGGAGATTATTAAAAAAAATTAATATTATATATAGTTTTTATTATACTAAGAAAACGTATATGAATAGTAAACGACTTATATTTTAGAACGGAGAGAGTATCAAGTTAATCGCAAAATCCCAAATAACATCATTGTCTAAAAAAATCAAGATGGAAAGACAACAACGGATGAGTTAACCGATATAAGTACTGAAAATCCAAGGAATAGATATAGATAGATATATATTGATAAAATGGAAACCCAGAACTGTAAAGAGAACGCGCTAACCTACGCGCCCCCTTTCCTCTACTCAGTTGAAGAAACCCTAGAAAAAAACCCCAAATGTTCTACCAAATTGAAGCCACATCCATGGCAATCATCCCCCTACGCCTGCATATGGAACAGCTACGGGGTCTATACAAACAAAAGAAACTTTTGGAGTTGGATCTGGTACTCCCATCTAAGCTCTGTCGAAAGATTATCAAAGAGTTTCTTCCTAAGATCACATCGAAATCAGTCTCTGAAACGGTGTGCGCCTCCTGCGGTCTCTCCTGGGTTTGGGGTGCATCTCCCTGTTAACTGCGTCTCTCACTGGCTCCTCGGATGGGACCTTTCCTCCTCTCTCTTATTCCGGATCTGGAGTTGGTGCGGCCTCTCTCACTGTTCGCCTGTGTCGTCCTTCCCCAGGAAGATTGACTCTCTGAAGATCCTGATCCTCGGCTTGTCGTGGTTGATATCCCGCCATCATTGGCTCTTCGCCTCTTTCCGATGGCCAAATCCCTTTTCCCTCTACGACAGGTATGTAAACCCTCTCCCAAATCTATGCTTGAATCTAAAATTGAGGTCTAAAATCTGCACCAAAATCTATTATCTGCATATCCGGCTACCTATTCGTCAAAATACCCCTAAACACTCTTGCTTAAGAATCACCAACTATAAAAAACTGAATCAACCCAAATTAAATGCTCAACAATCTCCTCTCCAGTCTCAAAGAGTCAGCTACTTTCTGTTGATCTCTACAAACTCAAAAATCGGCATTTACTGCAGTCTCTGTTTGATTGCCATGGGCAATAAAAAACCATCTAAAGGAAAGGAAAGTCTCATTGAGACTTCTCCGAACCCCAAACCTCTTGTACCCACTAGGAAGGAAAGCCTCTTTGAAGCTTCTCCGAACCCCACACCATAACTACCAACTGGGAAACCGCCAGGTGAACCCCACAAAACCAACTCTTCCTCCAAGCCACCCAAGGGTGACAAGGGCAAAGGAAAACTTAACTTCACAACCTACTTCTCTCAACTTCAAAAATTTGCTCCAAAATACAAGTTTGAAACTACTGCAATCCTATATGGGCGTGCCTTTGGTGCACCCATAGACCATCTCAAGATAAGTTCTAAGTTCTCCAATGATTGGCAGGGGCTTGAAGGGGAGTTTGAGCTCCTGGAAATGCCCAATCATTGGTTTGAACTGAGATTCACAAGCCATCTTGACCTCAAATTAATTTGGGAGTCTAGGCCCTACCATGTGTATGGTCAGCTAATCATTTTAAGGCCATGGAAGCCACATTTTGATCCCCTCACTAAAAACACCACTGCCCTTGATATGTGGGTGAGAATTATTCTCATTCCAGGAATCTATAAGAAGCCAGGGGCCATTCAAACCATACTTAGCCACAACGAGTTTGGCACCTATATCAAGTATGACCCATCAGTTGATACTAGTGCTCGCTATGCCAGGGTTTGTGTTAACCTTGACATAGCTGAGAAAGTGTCAAATACAATCCTTATCCCTGTCAACAACAAGGAAGTTTCTGCCCACATTATTTGGTTTGAGGAATTCCCTCAAGGTTAGGGGTGGACACAAATTCCGCAAATCCCGGGCCCGTCCCGGGCCTGTCCCAATCCCAGTGGGATTTGAAAAAAAAATAATGAATCCCGTCCCGGTCCCGTCCCCCAAAAATTATGCGGGACGGGACGAGGATTCCTTATCCCGCAAATCCCGTCCCGTCCCGCATATATATATAATATATATTATATACTACATACTTTCTGTATATATTTTATATGTACTTCTATACATATACTATACTTTGTATAGATATATACATGTATACCATACTATTCATTGTTTACCGTATACTTTCTATACTAGGAGTGAACCGTGCTGCGCACGGTGGGATTGTGAATTTTAACAAAATGTGTCATGTGTGGTAAGTTCATAATCTATACTCAGTACCAATTAAAAAAATCTATACTAATATAACACTGGAATGTCAGGGTATGCTGTTGATACTCTTGAAATTCGGACTTTGAGGCTGTATCCTCCTCCGTACACCCCGCCAGTGTATCTTTTCGGAGCTGGAGGTACCGGAAACGACAGCCTCTTCTTCACAGACCCAACTCCTCTATCCCTCTCCGACATTGAAGACCTCTGCCTTGGCGCGCTCTGGGACCAGATCCGGGCCTTGGCTGACTCTGTGGCCGCCATGTAGTTGGGTATGGATGCTCCTCCCATCCCTGCATAGATTGCAGCAACTGAAGACATGGCAAGACATGGAAATGCCATCACCCATGTTATGTCGATTGAGGAAACCATTTTAGTGATAGTTTGATTGCAAACTCGGGGTTTGGGATGAACCATGGTAGCCTACGATGGCTCCAATGCCCATGTGATGTAGCATTCTAACCTGATACTGAAATCGAGCTACTATGGTAGTCACAATCCTCATGATTGAGAGTAATTTGTCGCGGTGCAGTGTTCCCCCGGTCGATAACTAACAGCGAGCAAGTAGGACGAATATAAACATCAAAATCAGTAAAAAACTGAGCATCCTCACTTGGACCATCTCTATACCTAGCAATATTGGATTTCCCCCCAGCAATCGTTGTTACTCCTGCACAAATTTCCCAGATTAGTATCACATGGATAATCCGAGAAACCACGACTTGCTTCCTTTTCAAGGTATAATCACATTCCAATATGTCTAATACCAAATGTACAAATACAAAGGTCTAACATCCATACCTGTCTCTCCAATTTTCCTGATGGCGAGATTTGCAGTATCGGCAACAAAAACATTTCCTTGGATATCCATTGTGACTCCTTTAGGACCATTGAAACAGGCATCACTTGGTTTCCCGTCTATATGCCCGGTCTTACCCTGAAACGATCCTGACACTAATCTCGCCCTACTATCTGTCTCAATGGAGAATAAAGAACCCAATTAACTCCCTTTCAACCATACCAAATGAACAAGCATATAATCAATAGCCACCCAAACTACTTCCATCAAGACGTCAAAAGCTCTCAAAGAGAAATCAACTGGGCTTGCAAAAATTTATGTTTATACTTACAAAAGCAGTTCTTCACAATTGATAATTTAACAATAATTGATCATTACAAGCACAACATAAAGAATAAAAAGGCATAAAAAAGCTGATAATGTAGGGATGGAGAAGCATACATTGGGAGAGAGGTGGAGTAATTCTAACAATGTTGCTATTCTCAGCATGAACAGCAAAGATCTCCCCGTCTTGAGTAATCCTAATCGAGTAAGGCATTACTCCAAGCGCGTTCCCCTCTACAACTGTCTCAACTAAGTACCCGTTTTCGAACTGAAGCACGTTTCCATCTGTGGAACAAAGGAATGAAAATGGAATCAATCAAATTGGATCCATAAGAACTAAAGAAAGCAAAGCACATCTAATTGAAAACCTAAACCGAAACAGGTGGACAAAATAATTCATGTCGTTTATGTTAGGCACTAAAAAGTAGGAAGGAATTTAAAGAGGCGGACGAATCAAATAGTTAGATAATCCAGAAATGGTTAAAATTTAATGGCAATTTAAAAATAGGGTTCATCGATAGTGAAAACAAACATGAGAAATAAAAACGATAAGAAATCATGGAGGAAAAGAGAGAGATTATATAGTTTTGTCAAACAAAAGAACAAGTATAAAGATGAGTTGGGTTGGCAAACATGAATTCTCTATGAAATCCTAAGATTCAAAACCATGAATTACTTGGGAAATCCAGAAATACAAAATCATGAAGGTTAGCCCAACATAGAGAGGCATTAAAAACCCTACTGAAATTGAAGGTCGCCAAAAGGCTCATCTGCCTTGCCAACTCCCCATGACCACTCTACATTAAACGCACAATCCCCCAGTATTCTAAGCTGATCAAGAAATCGATATATGCAGTCAACCAATTTAGACCCTCCCCAGGATTAATCAACAGTTTTATAATGAAATATCAAGTCGTTTATCTTCTTGTCTCTAATGATGAGGTTCAGACTTCAGATTAATATGCAACAGAGTATGCAAAACAGCAGAAAACATGGAACAACAGAAGACAGAATACACTTCCAACAGCTTGGGCAGGATCAAACGGTTAAACCAGCAGCAGCAGCATAAATAACTCAAAATTATGTTTTACTGAAACACTTCTCTATTCTACCAGTATATGCAGTAGCTCAGTTACAATTTGAGTAAAATTAACCCTTTCATGAACCCATAATTAAACAATTCTCTATGATGAGTTTTTTTTCTCTTAACACATTCATTTAGTAGTATTATACAATGATAAGTGGCTCAGTTAAAAAGAAAAGCTCACCACAGATGATGCAACAAATGCTGTAAAAAGGCAGCCATTAAAGCCAAACATAGCCCCCTCTACTTTCAATCTCTACTTCGAATTCAAATCTTTTTGACTCGAGAAGAGGTACATGGATACTATTAACCCTTTACCAATTAGTTTTTTCTCTTACGTTTATGAGTACTATATACTCCGTATTAAAGATTATTTAGTCTCATTTATCGCAATTTATGTAAGGAGGTACATGGATACTCAATAAACTACCTACATAGCATTGAATTCTCTCTCAAATCAAAATCATAAACAAGTAGTATATGGATAATAAAGAAAAAAAACATGTGTATAGGGCAAGAGAATAGGTACAAATGACCAATCTAATAAAGTCGCATGACAAAAGATGTTGGAAAACCCAAGAGCTCAATGTAGTTAGCTTACAAGAAAAGATAATAACCCTAGTTCAGCTCGAAATGTAAAAGAGATAAAGTTCACAATATATACCTTAGCTTTTGAAATGGGCCAAGAATGGGAGATAAAACTGTCAGTGGACTATTTATAATTACAAGCTTGGATATCTTGTTTAAATTCTTCAATGCCCGGTTCAATCGAGATGAACCTAGTGCTAGAAATCCCTACAAGGATTAGAAAATCTATTAGTATGGTAAGCACAAGAAGGTGACTTCAAAACGAATGACTACCAACAACTGCAGCCAATTTATAGAGAGCCTATTGTTTTCTATATAATTTGGTAAGCAGGCATCTTTTCATTGTTAGATATTTCAAGAAGATGACTACCAACAAAAGTTAGGTTTGCCTTAAACCTAACAGATTTAACGACAAAAAATAAACCGACGAAAGGATATACTAATTCATCACATAAATGTGCAAAGTTTAAAACATCCCAAATGACTTGGACTTGCATATATTATTGTTGTTTTTCCATAGTACAACAAGAGAGGAATTAAACCCGTTATCTAAAGATATGAAGGTAAACATAGTTGTACCCTTCCACTTGTAACTTCCACACACGAGTTTTCAGGAGTCGATTTTTACTTATATATTCATGCAACTGAAAGAACTGCACCTTTGGAATACTTTTTATTGCACTAAAAACACTGCAGGAAATTTCGTATCGTATACCATTTTCCAAGGACCAAGCAGGGAACTTGCATGGATTTTTATTACCTGCTACTTGAAAAGAAGGCTACATTCCACATACTGCTGCTGCAATCCAGATGCTTTCACTTTAAATCTTGCTTTCGGCAAGCCTGCGTCTTGTGGCATTTGATATTGAAATCTGTTTAAGCGAGTCTGACTCAGCTGGCATCTTTCGTTCTGTAACTGATTCATAGTGTCGCAGCCATACCCTAGTATACACCTAAAATAAAAAGGGAGGCATGAGAAATAAACCTCTGAATGCAAAACTGGTCCTAAACATGATTTTTATCTGTTGATTCAAATATGGTACAAGTATTAGGAGAGACCCGGTTAAAATCTAGTGGAAACATAAGAAGCTAACCTCCTGTGGTCTTATTATTTTTGTATCAGGATCATCTAGGGACTCGAACCAATGTGCCAAGTAGCCAGCCATTTGAGGGATCGCAAATAGCACTGTAAAGAACTCCGGTCGGAATCCCATGGCCCTGTTAAAGAATAAATCATTAAGATCATGGAGTACTCGTATGTTCGGAAGAAGATACCATGATGCATCTAACTACATGAGTCATACCTGTATATTAAGCCAGAGTAAAAATCAACATTTGGATACAACTTCCTTTTAATAAAATATTCATCGGAGAGTGCAGCTTTCTCCAGCGCAACAGCTACCTGTAAGTGATGGTATAAATGAACCAGGCATTAGAAATTGCTACTTTGCAAATAAGTCAATTGTCCCAGAAATCATGTAGTCCCTAGTAAGGTACGCCTTTATTGTTCAAGAATTCTATCTAAGAGGGATCGTTCTATATCCAAGGGGAAGTGAAGGAACATGAGCGACTCTAGGTTGTTGTTGAAGTTCAAAAATGTTAAATGTTGACAAGGAAATCTTGTTTTCCCTTCAAGTAGAGGTTTACTGGTTTGTTGCCCTCCGGATTTACAGTCGCATACTAACAATCAACAATAATATGAAAGGTGGTCCTTCTCATCAAGGGAAAATATGAGGGAACAATATGAAGGTTGAAAACATTAATTACCTCAATGAGAGGATCCCTTCCTACAATTGAGAAAACTTCCTCAGCTAGATTTTTTATAACCATTGCTCTAGGGTCATAGTTCTTGTACACACGGTGGCCAAACCCTGACATTTTCTGCTTCCTTCAGTGGTAATAATTTTTTAGCCAACCATGCAAAACACTTTCACACCCAATAAAATCTGGAATGTTTTCAACACTCACAATATCATTTAGCATCTTAAGCACAACATGGAATCAACATTTCAACAGAAAGAATAAAAATAAGAACAACATCAAATAATGATAAAATGATGTAAAAGATTGAACAACATAGTGAGAAGAACAATTCATTTCATGTTCTGCATGCAATATGAAAAGAATATCTACAACACGGGCCAACCTAGGGTTCGGTTTGTACTCCCTGTTTCCCTGCATGATGTAAAATAACATTACTGAATATTATGCTAGACCTATTAGTTGTTTTAGTCATGGAATTTACAGAGCAAATCGAACATATTGATGGAACCAGCTATAATATTAATTCTCATTAGAGTGATCTATATGGCAGAGACTCAGATCATGGAGATTTGTGTAAACAGCTCAAAAATCAAGATATGGTGGTGCCTATAGGTAGGAAGAGATAGAACATACAATGAATCAAGCATGTAAAGAAAGTTCTCTGCATAAGAGAGTTTGTTAGAAGGAGGGACAGATGGCCTTCCTGCTAGGAAAGGACTATTATGTTGATAAAACGAAAGTAACACAAACCTTCCCAAGTATTCGTCCAATCTGTTTAGCTCGCACTTGCTTTGACTTGTAAAGATCCTGACCCTGCATCAGATGAACAATAAACAGTCCAGGACATTGATTCAATACAATAAAGCTTCATTAGACCCTCCCTTGCCATCCCAAGCAACAAACAAAGGTTGTGTGTACATGTGTGCATGGAGGATGTGTATCCTATCTATACATGTGAGATAAACAATGATAATGCTATTCCGAATCAGAAACAATTTCTTCCAAGCCTACAACAGTTTGACAAATATTACCAAAATATAAGGATTAGATATGTGGTAGATTGAAATGGTAATTGATTACCTTGTTTTCTAACACTTTTCAATCTGGAATTTCCAGCTTCACTCCAGACTTAGTAGTGCTGGTCATTTTTTCCTTTACAAATAAACCAAACCATCGTTAGTATGAACTGGATTGCATTTTACGCTAGGTTTTGCTCTAGCACACATTATCTAAGAGTAGGCTTTCAGCTTCTAATAATGGACCTTGAGAGCAATTTGAGAGCCGCACCATACAACACCAAAGATCTTCAAGTTTTGAAGCCCAATAACACTGGAATTCAACCTGAAATGGCCAAAAAAACTGCTGACCTGGCGTATGATGGAAATTGTTGAATTTTAGAAGAGAACAACTACATCTAGTGTTTTGATCTAGTTAGGGAGTGACTTTTACAGGATTCCTTTCCTATAAAACCATTCTTCTCTTCATAATATAGTTTCTAGGTGGACCAAATTATTTAAGAAAAATGGAAAAAAATAGAAATATTGTATAATTGACAGTGCAGAAAGACTGCTCAATTATGGGAAGTAAATGGCACACCGACAAAGGGTTATAATTCAAAATATTAAACAACACCATTATATAAGAAATTGAGAAGTCGAAAGGAAATGGCAGACTAACTAATCGGTATGATACAACCAATAAACCAAGGAAAAAAGAACGGCTTATATATAAATGAAGTCAACAAAACAGATCCGCCAAGTTAAAATTCGAAGAAGACAAAGGAAAGACCGCAAATACCGGAAACAAAGTTGCTACTTAACTTAGACAATTTCTCTTTTATTATGTGTAATACATAGATTTTATGCTACCTATTCATTTACCAGGCAAATCACACAGTTAATTAAACATGAAATTAGAATTAGATCAAGTCTTGATAAAGGTTAGTGTCAACTCCACTTCCGGCTTTTATATTTGGAAAAGAAAAGGGGAAAATTAATAAAAGAAGAAAGAGATGTTCCACATAAATGAAGAAGGAAAATTTTTTCTACAAACTAAAGCTAACCGACCGTATCTATATTCGTAAGGATGTAGTATAATATATGTATATGTATGCCATACATATATAAAATCACTCTTCAATTAAGTAATGGATTATAGAGATATATAACACTGGTACAAGGTATGCAGTTGAGCAAGTTCTAAAATTTCTAGTCGTTCAACCCTTTCGGGAATTTATTCAAGACCTTAAAGAGGGCAAAATTTTATTTTGTAATTATTTTCAAACCTATATATAAATATATATAAAATGTTTCATCAAACCTTGAAAGAAGAAAACAAATTTCTTCAAACAAATATCTTCAAGCTTTCAAACCTATATATAAATATATATAAAAAAAATTCATCTTAAGATTAATATGATTTAGTGATGCTGAACGGTTTCATTAAATTATAGAAATTTTTGTGACCAAATTCAATTAAATAATTAATTTAGATCATAGTGTGGCCTGGAGAAGCTAAACTTCCTTTGTTAATGACACTGTTGTCCACAACATCATCTGGGATGTCCATCTGGTATGCTTTTTGGTATACTTGTATTTTACTAAAAATATAGAGTAAGACAATCTATATAGCATGGAAATGTGATATTATAATACCCTTATTTCTGTACTCTTAATGGGATGTTTATATTTTATTATTTTGAATTCTTTGACGGGAGATGTAGAGTAAGACAATCTCTATAGTGTGGGAATATGATATCACGGATGTTTTGGATGTGAAATTTTATCATTGAAGTTGGCAATTGTAATTACTCATTTTGAATCAATAATAGACGAGAGTAACTGAAGTTTCACAATATACCATAATATACTACACACCTTCAATAGTGAAAAAAGGGTACTTTATTTATGTTCAGTTTAGTATTGTGTTAAGATTGAATGTAATTCTTTTCTGCATTATTAGGAAGGCATATTGATAAGCACAAAAAGCACAAACAAAAGAAAAGGCAGGGTTCAAAGAAGAAGCATGATTCTGAATTTTTTTAATAAGAACAATTAAATTTGTCATTAATGAATAAAATAATGACAGTAACTAATAGCAGTAAGGCAGTAAGAAATCATATATTTGTACACCTCACAACACAAAAAATACCACCCAAGAACAAACTCATGAAGCGTGGCTAAATTTGAAGTTGATTTTCAAACCTGACCCGGTGGGAATCCTCAATTTGAAGGGTTCTCCCTATTTTGTAAAACACAATGCTCTAATTGAAGTTTAAACCTCTAAATTTGAGGAGCCTAATTCAATTACCCAGAGGAACTGACCAAAGATTTTAACACTCCCAAACAAAATCAGGAAACAAGTACAGCAAGTACCTCACTGAGCATAAAACAGAGAAACCAGGATTCTACTACATGAGTAAAATTACTCATAAAGGCATTTATGTGTAACTCAAACATCAAATTAAAGAAATGATTATAGATGGTTCGAAGCCCATGTATAAAAAGATAGAAGAAAGGCACTAACAGAAAGGGCAAGAAGTTGGAACTTTTGGATTTTTACTTCCAAGACGCTTCTTAATAACTTTCAGGGCGTCCTTTGATTGCCTGCAATATTTCCAGAAACAGTAGCAGATCAAACAAAAGGAAATAATTATTTCAAGGATTATCTCACTATAACTAACAATAAAATCCACACTCGGTACAGGGCGCAAATTAACCCACATTTAAAGAACAGATAAATGTGCTTTAGAATACCAAGGAAAAATATTGTTAACATGATAAACCAAAGAAGAAAAACAAGACAGTGATCATTCGGATAAAATAGGCGGCAACAAAATCCAAAGTTGTTTGTGTTCGATCATAAAATGTTAATTACAAAAAAGTATACTCAGGGATAGATATCCAACAAACTAATGTAATAAAAGCTAGACATGAGGAAATGGATTTTAAATGTCTTGATAACAAGAACCCAACATACTTACTGATAAAAAAAAATTTTAAAAAAAAGCTCAATCATGATTTCAACTAAATTTTCTTATATCTGCTGCTGTTGCTGAATTTAAGGGCCCCAATGTCTTTGGAGTAGTTCGTTTTGCTCATGTGAGCATGGAGTTGGCTAGGATAGAAGCCAATTTTAGTGGCCTGTCACCTGGAAAACATGGTTTATTATTAAATGAATTGGGGGACCTGACAAAGGGTGCAGCCAGCACTGGGAAAGTGTACAACCCAGTGAAACAAGCTAGTGTGACTCAGGTATGCTTCTCATTCTTTTGCCAAAGATAGATTTATGACTCATGGTATTTTTTTTTTCCAGTAGCTGATAAATGTGTCAATATGATGAGTTTTTTCTACTTAAAATTGGAGTGTATGCTTCCTCGAGAACAAAGGGAAACATGACAAACTTTGATTTATGAGTGAAGAAATACATAATATGTGTTATTTGTTTATTTTTTTCATTTAATCATCGCATAAAGTTAAACTCTATGGTATTAGAAACATGTAGCTAGATTCAAAGGTGGCGGAAATTGGAGCCCTAAAATAGAGCATGAACAAATTGCTAAATTCCTCAGATTTCAAGCAACAAATAAACCCTAAGATAAACAAATCAGATAGCTGAAATTTGGTACCTTGGTTGGGTGCCGTCTTTGGTGGCAGATTGTAGGTCGGCGATCGATTCAGAGCGCAACGTGGGAATCGGGAGGCGAGATTACAAGGGACAAGAATATGCCTGGGTGGTATGCAACCAGGGCAACCGATTTAGGGCACAACGTCGGAAACGGGAGCCGAGATCTCCAGCGCTGATAGAAGAACGGGAACGCAGGTCGCACATAGGCTTTGGGAGGCAAGATGCGGCAATAGGAGGGCACTGGAGAGGAAAACAAAGGAAACAACCAGATGAAGGAGGAAGAAAGTCAGAGAAGACCACGAGGTGCGATAAAGAAAGCGTCGAAGGCGGTGGAGAGGAGGGTCATATTAGCCGTAGATAATTATACATATAGTTAATCAACGTCCAGGATTGCAAACACTCTCCCACAAACTTATAGTAGTATAAATTTTCTATAGTGTATATATACACTGTATACCATACTATCTCCATCTTTTCTTTTTCTTTTTTGATTAGGAACCATACTATCTCCATCAGTTGCTTTGAACTAGCATCACCTAGATTTCAATTTGTCTATATACCGTATACTTTCTATACAGTGTATATATACTGTATTACAATATGTAATATTGTAGTGTTTATATATATAAATATATATAAATATAATATTATGTGTAATTATATTTATAATGTGTCCAATGTGTATATATATATAAAAGGAAAATCATAAAATATAAAATATATTATAAATCTAATAAATGTTACGCCACTGAAAACCGTAAAATTTATAGAAATTTTAGATTTTTTTACAATGTTTTTTATTTGAGGGACAGGGCTCGTCCCGTCCCGGTCCCGTGAGGGACAAGGCCCGTGCGGGATTGAAAAAAAAGAAGTGAATCCCGTCCCGGTCCCGTCCCCCAAAAATTACGCGGGACGGGACGCGGGACGACCCCTATCCCGTCCCGTCCCGTCCCGCGCCCACCCCTACTCAAGGTTGTGGAAATTGTGGGAGTCCTGACCATCTTTTTACCCAATGCTCACACTTTATTCCAAGGCCAAAAAAGATCCAAATCACTATAAAGAAACCCAGCCCAAAAATTCCCACTGATGACTGTGCTCAGACAGATGAGGGGTGGATTCCTGTCAACAGAAAGGGGAAACACCAAAAACTACCCAACCCCATCACTGCCTTGAACAACAAACCCTATGTCACTAGTAAAGGTGGTGTCTCTGTTGCTTTTGAAGCCATCTCAAGCTCATCCACCTCTTCTAGAGATTCTAAAACCCCATCTGAGCATGCTTCTGTTCATGCCCCTGCTGAACCAACCACATATTCACCCACTGATCCCCTTGCAGCTGGTGCTTTGGGACCTGTTGTCCAGGCTCTTGTGGTTGCTGCCCCTGCTTTGGGGGTCCCTCTGGATGCCCCTGCTTTGGGGGTCCCTCTGGATGCTCCTACTTTGGGTCCAGGCCCACTACAGGATGCCACTGGTAACCCTGATCTCTCAGCTGGTTTTAGTGGTGTCCCAGTGGGGTTTGGTGCTGCTTTGGAGAACCTCCCTAGTGACCCTCTCCCCAATGCTTGTTTGTGCAGCAACCCTATCCCTAATAATGCAAACCCAACAGCAACTCTTACTGAGACAATTCCCTCTGATGATGATTTCGTGGCAGCTGGCTATGACCTCCCCAACCCTGAGCACTTCTTTGACATCAGAGCTGAGATTGATTCAGCCACCCTCTCCTGCCTTCAATACAATGTGGAAGATGAACACTTTGATGAGCTTGATGAGGTGGATTATCTAGTGGATGACCCTATGGTTGATTGCACCTTTGGTGTTGAAGATGGTCATGAGGCTCTTTCTGACCCCTCCTTCCACACTATCCACTCCACCTCTTCTGTCATCAAGTTACTGTCCAACATGGACATTCCACCGAAGGAGGCTACAAACTCAGACTCTATTAAGAGAAAGCTTGCTGGGGGTGATGAGGACACTGCTAGCTCTACCCTGAAGATGACCAAATCAGCTTACTAGTTTACTATATGATAAAGCTTTTGCAAAGAATTGGAATCCTTTGGTTCCATGTTTCTAAAACTATCAAATTCTACTCTTTTGCTATCCTACCTTGTTCCCATTCTCAGCAAAAACTTCACTATAATCTTGGCCTTGTAAAATATGATGCTAGATATGACCTTCATGTTTCTAATGCTCCTATGTATCATGATGCATATGGTATTCCTACTGTAATGTTGTAGCCAAAAATATATATATGACTATCCTATGGATTATCTTTGTTGCTTACCTATCTAATTTGAGCATGATCTGGTGCTTTGCCTTTGCATACTATGATAATTCTGATGCTTTGCATATGTCAACTCCCCTTTTTTTACTGGCATGACATAACCCCACTCACTAACTACCCTATCTCCATGGTTAACAAGAAATGCTTCCTTATCACATTATGCAAAAAACCAATTATTATTTATCTGCCTGATTCATTTACAGCAAATACTAACCAAGCTCGAGTGGTCTTTCCACTTGAGCAACTATATACTTCCCTGATAATACAGGCACCAAGAAGTTGCATCTACAACCCATTCCACGCACCACATGAGAGGTACAAGGTCAAGAGGCCCCAGCAGCTGTTGTTACAGCAAACAACTCCAAAGGAAAATAAGAAGATCTCCAATGAACCCCAGAACAAGCAGATTCGACGTTCTCTACTAGCACAAAGCGTGAACCAAATCTTGTCTACTGGAATATGGAACAGATGCTCAAGACACCTAAGTAACATTGATCACTTACTCATTATAATAAACATTAATCCTATGTATAGTACCAAGCGCACTACATTTAGCAACCTTAATAACCACTTCACTTTATTAGCTAACTCATTGATTAAATTGAATTTATCATATTTACCAAGGCCAAACCGAATGGTATATCTAAAGATAATCATATTTATATGAAAATAAGCTATTGGAATGTGCACGGACTAAAGCGCAAAAACATTTGGACTCAGATCGCAATAAGCACCAAAACGGATAACATTCAAATCCTCGCTCTAGCAGAAACAAAATTGAGTTCACCCCCTTTTGAGGGATCCTGGCGCAAGGCGGGTTTTGACAAAATCCACTTTTGCCCATCCATTGGTCTGTCGGGTGGGCTGTGTCTACTCTGAAAATCTACGCACCTACATAATGAAACCTTTGAGGTCGTTTACTCAACCAATAGAATAATACAAACAAAATACGAGAATACCCACCTCAACACAGTAATATCAATCTTATTTGTATATGGTCCACCTCATGCAAAGGACAAGGATCAATTTTGGGATGAACTATCAACCATAATATCCGCATCCAATAACCCCTATCTAATCATAGGAGATCTTAATGAAATACTTCTACCTACGGACAAATTGGGAGGAGCACCTGCACCGCATTCAAGATTTAAACGATTAACAAAATTTATAGCAAACAACAACCTCATTGACCTCCCAACTATAGGGAACAGTTTCACATGGCGAAAGAGAAAAACGAGTCAGAACAACACTTATGAAAAACTAGATAGAGGATTAGCGAGCTCCGGACTCCTTAATATTTACCCCAACCTAAGAGTAAAAAGCTCTTCATTCACCTCCTCCGACCATACACAAATCACGGTCGACCTAAATGACAACCAACGCCCCAAACTGCAACCCTACAAATTCGAAATGGCATGGACTTTGAACAATGATTTCGAAAAATTGGTGAAAAATGCATGGCGGATTGATCCCCATGGATCAAATCTCTACAAATTAACCAAGAAACGGCAGGAGGTGAAAAAGAAAAGAAAAATTTGGAGCAAGTTCACATATGGAAACATCTTCCGCCAAATCAACATAACAGAGAAGCAAATGCAAGAAACACAATCCAAAATCTACTATGGATAAGATTCAAGATTAGATGCCAAGCTAAACCAACTATCTAAAAAGCACGCCTCCCTACTAGACTTCCAGAATAAATACTGGGGGCAACGAGCGAAACAGAACCACATAAGAACAATAGACTCAAACACAAAATACTTTCACAGAATAGCGACTGGCAGAAGAAACAGAAACATCATCAAAACCATCCAGACAGCTGGAGGCATACCACTAACACATGAGGTAGAAATCATAGAGCACATCAATGGAGAATTCAAAAGGCGCTTCACTTCCCACCACAACACCCTGCCAATAAATAACATGCTTAACAATTTAAATAATGAATTATCGGGAGAAGACAATGACATGCTGACAAAGCGAATTTCCAACTCTGAAATTAAAAGCGCAGTCTTTAGCCTTGCGAATGACGAATCGCCTGGACCTGACGGTTTCCCAGCAGGTTTTTTCAAAAAGTACTGGCACATTGTCGGTCCAACTATAACAAAGGCGGTTAAAAGTTTTTTCCTCAGTGGGAAAATCCTACAGCAAATAAACCACACCTTCATAGCGCTTAATCCCAAAGTGCGAAAACCCGACAGCAACAAATCATTACAGACCAATCAGCCTATGCACAACCACTTACAAAATAATATCGAAAGTTCTGGCCAACAGACTTAAAAAAATAATGCCAAAAATCACGCATCCATTACAAAGTGCCTTCTCTTCTGGAAGGGCAATCCAGGACAACATCCTAATAGCGCACGAAATATTTCATTCATTTCACAAGAAGAAGGGTCAATCTGGATGGATGACAGTTAAGCTTGACATGGAAAAAGCCTTTGATATGGTTGAGTGGACCTCTCTCCTTTTAATATTAAACAAACTTGGATTCCCAACTAAATTCACAAACTGGATAAAAGAATGCATAACAACAGTATCATACTCTATACTGGTAAACAACGAACCCACAGAAATCTTTCGCCCTTCTAGAGGGCTCAGGCAGGGGGATCCACTTTCTCCTTACCTATTTCTTATCGTGTCAGAAGTTCTAACGAGAGCACTACAACATGAATCTTCAAAACCTCAAAGCCACTTAGGAATATCACTATCCAGGGGTGGTATGAAAATACCATTTTTAGCCTTCGCAGATGACATCATGATATTTGCATCATCTACTAAAACTGCATGTGATCAGATTAATAGAATCCTTAACAAATACTGCCACATCACAGGTCAAAAAATCAATAAAACAAAATCGCACTTCCAATTATCACCTAACAATACCCCGACCACAAAACACTTAGTACAAAATGAGCTAGGTATCCAATACACAAGCAATCTCGGGCAATACCTCGGCTGTCCGATTCTCTCAGCCAAAGTCACAAAAGATGATTTCAAAGATCTCATCTTCAATACAAAAAATAAACTTGACAAGTGGAAAGCAAACTCGCTCTCACAAGCATGACGCTGCACCCTAATCAAAGCCACGCTAGCTTCGAAACCACTAAACCTAATGCAATGTTTCTTGCTGCCAAAATCTATACATAAAGAACTGGACAAAATTAACCGAAACTTCTTATGGAACAAAGGGCCTCAACACAAACCTCTGATCAGTTGGTATGAAGTTTGTAAAACAAAAAGAAATGGAGGACTCGGTATCCACAGCTCAGAAGACATGAACACAGCCCTTCAACTAAAACTCATATGGAAAATCTTAGCTGAACCAGAAAACCCTTGGGTCAAAATAATAACACAGAAATATCTTAAGAACCATAACATCTTACAATATCATAAAAAAGGAGTCTGCTCATGGCAATGGACCAAGCTTTGCAGTCTACTGAACCTTTTCAAGAAAGGTATTAGTTGGGCTGTTGGGAATGGAAACGACATAAACTTCTGGACTGATATCTGGTGCGGTCTTCGCCCTCTATATAAGGAAGTCTCTGTCCCTAATGGCAATATCACAAACCTTAAAGTGAGCCACTTCATTACGCAAGAAAAATGCTGGGATGAGATACGACTAACCTAGTACTTAAAAAATCACATTAGTCAGGATACAATAGACAAAATCAAAACAATACCAATTCCAAAGCATATTACCAATGATAGAATGTATTGGAATCACAGCAAAAATGGCTGGTTCTCTACTGAATCTGCTATTAGACTGATTCACAGCCTAAAGGGACACTCCGTCGCAGATCTTAATTGGATCTGGAACATGGACACTACACCAAAAATCAAAACATTTCTCTGGAAAATAGCAAAAAAGGGCATCCCAACATCTGCCACTTTAGCTGCTAGGGGAATCAGTATCCCTACAAATTGTCCTCTCTGTGACACCAACTACGAAGATATCCCGCATTTCTTATAGAAATGCTCAATCACATTGGCAGATATAAGAACAATAGAACCAAAAATCCATAATCATATAGCTGCAATTCAGAATAACAACCAAGGTATAAAAACAACGCTTCAGCAACTACGAAACAAAGCAGGGAAGAATCACTTCACATTACTCTCACAAATTTGGTGGAGCACGTGGATGTTTAGAAACAAAGCTATCTTCGAAAATATAAGTCCCGATGTTCGAAGCATTGCTGCTCATGTCAAGAGCCAAACCCACTACTGGAACGCAAACAACTCCACCGACGACAATCCCCCGCCAGGGCCACCAACCATACAGTTATTAAACGTAGAAGACATACAAAATGGCAAAAACCACCACTGGGATCATACAAACTGAACTTTGACAGGGCATTTGATTACTGTGGAAAGGGTACCTACGGCTACATAATTAGAGATTCATTGGGCTCTCCCACTCTTATGGGAGCTGGGATCTCTCCACTCGGCTCAGTGATTGGCTCAGAATGCTATGCTTTATGGATAGGCATTAACGCTGCTATAGACAATAACATCCCCAACATCATAATTGAAGGTGACAACCTCACTGTTATTAACAGCCTTAAAGGCATTTGGTCTCCCCCGGGAGAAATTGAAATGATCGTCTCGGACGCTCGTTTATCGCTGAGTTTATTCAGCTCCTCCTCTGCTCGACATGTGTATCGGGAAGCTAACCAAGCTGCAGATTTTCTCTCGCATATCGATCCCGCTTCCCCAGGCAATCTTCACGTTGATGCAAATTTAGATGCAATCATCTGTAAGGATGCTCTTGGCTTATAGTTACCACTGGTGGCTATAACCAAATTCTTTTCGGTTAAAAAAAAAGTACTGAAAATCCAGTAAAAACATACCCTGTGTGAGAAATTAATTAGAGGGAATTGAATGACCACATTTTCCTGTGTGTGAGAGTCAATCTAAATAGTACGGAGTAAAAGGGAAATGATTAGACGATGATGAGCAAAAATGATTACCCATATTAAAGTTAGCAATAAAGTGTGCAATGCGGAGTATTGAATCTATATAAACTCTTAATTTAGAAGAGTTTAGGATGATGTGTCAATCTTAGAGGCATTTTAGGAGTTTTAACCAATCATATTGTTTTGCCATTTTTCTTTGATTTTCTTTAATTCTTTTTTTTTTCTTTTTTATTCCTTTAATTCTCTTTTTTCTTTAATTTTAATAACTATCTATATCTATATAAACTCTTAATTTAGAAGAGTTTAGGATGATGTGTCAATCTTAGAGGCATTTTAGAATTTTTAACCAATCATATTTTTTTGCCATTTTTCTTTGATTTTCTTTAATTCTCTTCTATATAAACTCTTAATTTAGAAGAGTTTAGGATGATGTGTCAATCTTAGAGGCATTTTAGGAGTTTTAACCAATCATATTGTTTTGCCATTTTTCTTTGATTTTCTTTAATTCTTTTTTTTTTCTTTTTTATTCCTTTAATTCTCTTTTTTCTTTAATTTTAATAACTATCTATATCTATATAAACTCTTAATTTAGAAGAGTTTAGGATGATGTGTCAATCTTAGAGGCATTTTAGAATTTTTAACCAATCATATTTTTTTGCCATTTTTCTTTGATTTTCTTTAATTCTCTTTTTTTTTATTCCTTTAATTCTCTTTTTTCTTTAATTTTAATAACTATTGGGCTTAATCAAAACATCTATATAAACTCTTAATTTAGAAGAGTTTAGGATGATGTGTCAATCTTAGAGGCATTTTAGAATTTTTAACCAATCATATTTTTTTGCCATTTTTCTTTGATTTTCTTTAATTCTCTTTTTTTTTATTCCTTTAATTCTCTTTTTTCTTTAATTTTAATAACTATTGGGCTTAATCAAAACATTGAATTCAATCTAATATAACCATTGAGCTTAATTCAAATTTATTTACTAACTGTTGAGTTTAATTCAAAACATTGAATATAACTATTGATTATGACACATCACATTTAAAAAATGTTATAATAATATTGATATTATTATTCCTGAGTAATTTAAAATATCTACATTTATGTATTATACTTTACATAAGATTTTTAAAAAATAATTTTCTGAGATAATTGTAAGATACATTTGTTGTAAAGTTTTTTTTTTTATGATTTTTATCTTAACATTTATTAATATTTTTTTATATAATATTTTAGTTTAAAAAAAACGCGCCATGGCGCGGGAATCATACTAGTTGTCCAACAAATAACAAGGTAATTAAAGATAAACTAGATTCAATCCGATCCGTTGATCGTTATTGTAATATTTAGAAATTTCCAAAATAAAAAGTGTACATATGTCATACATTTCTACCTCCGTTCGACAAAACGTGTCACTTTACTATTCATGCACGCTTTTTAGGGGATAAAAACTATATGAAATATCTAATTTTTTAATAATTTTTTTAACAATTTCGTAGTTATTATTAATAAGTACAAACTTGTTAAAAAAGTTTATAAAAAAAATAAATATTTTATATAGTATTTATCATTTTAAAAAAGCGTTCGTGAATAGTAAACGATATGTTTTGCCGAACGGAGGGATAATTAAATAACAAATTAAAAATTTTATCCAATATATTTAAATAAAAAATACGGAGTAGTAGAATTCCTGTGACATGTGCGATTTTTCAAAACTAAAATCTTAATAATATACAATTTTAATATTATAAAATATTAATAAAAGTTAAGATAAACAACATCATAAAAATCTTTACTATAAATGTATTTTATAAATCTCTCAAAAAATTATTTTTTAAAAAATCTCATGTAAAGTATAATACATAAATATAGATATTTTAAATCACTTCGTAAAAAAAAAATAATAATATCATTGTAACTTTGTTTAAATGTGTTGTGGTATAACCAATATATAAAATGAAGTATTGCTTATGCCACATCATCATAAATGCTTATATATTAAGTAGTATATAGATTAGATATTTATAATATATAAACATTTCCATGTACATTAATACAAAAATATGGAAAAGTGGAAAAAAAAGGAGAAAATATTTTTTTTAATGACGTGGAGGTTCCGAGGTTATCGACTAATCCTCCACGGGCCGAGTACTAGCCTGCAAAGCACTCGAGCCGGGTAAGCCAAACGGCAAGCCGCAAGACAGGCTCACCCATACCAAGGTAAACCAAGACATGAGTACCCACTATAGCACAAATTGCTCCTAGTAATCCATTCTATTTCTAAAAAGGATGACTAATCAATTCAGAATCATAAAAAGAAATCTTTCTATAGGAGAAAATTTTCTACTCAAGTTCATTTTTGTCTTATTTTGATTTCTCACTTTAGTGAAGCACAAGGAAGCACCTCACTCTTACCACTAGGGCAAGAGGTCATTGGTAAAAAGGAGAAAATACTTGATTGGAAGAAAGAGAAAGGTTTATGATGAATCTGACACATAAGCCTTAAGTATTTTAAATTAAGAGTATATATAGTTAGTAAATATGTTAAAAATAAAAATAATATTTAAAAGAAATAAATAATTAAAAAAATGGATTGGTGAAAGGAGGGGCTGACACGTAGGCAAAAAATATTCTGATAGAAAAATTAATCCAAAAATATGGAAAAAAAATTAAGGAGAAAATACTTGATGGGAAGAAAGCGAGAGGTTAATTGAGAATCTAACACATAAACCTTAACTATTCTAAATTAAAAGTATATATATAGATATTTTTTAATAATACATATAAATAATTCTCATTTTTTATGATTTTATTTTTACTAATTTTTTTATTACTAACATTAATTATTTAAATAAAAAATATAAAGTTTTTTCTAACATATTTAAACAGAAAATATTTTTCACATATATACAAAAAAAATCTCAAAAATTTTAGTACCCGCTAAGAAAATTTTTAAATCCGTCAACGATCGTGGCCTCCTCCAAAAATTTTCCGCCACCGCCGACTTGATTGCTAGGGTTGTCTTTCATTCCTGTAAAGTTTGTACTTTCTAATATGGGAGGTATATTAGAATTAATTTGGAAAATCGGTCTTTTTTGGCCTTTATTGAGTGTCCACCAACACAATTAAATTAGGGATTTGTCCATCTTTCCCAACACATACCGCGTGTGTCCCCTTCACCAAAATTTGAACGAATTGTGCATCCTCCGGTGGGATTTCAATGGCGCTTGACGGTCGGATCTCCGATTCCAGTTCGAAGACGAAGAAGCGGACGGAGAAGAGGCGAGATCGAGGAATCGTCGCTGCCGTTGTTGTTCATGGTGGCTCTCTTTCTCTCTTGCCATCTTCGCCGCCGTTGCTGTCCATGGTGGCTCGGATCCGGCGCTGTTGGTGGCTCCGTCTTCTCTCTATGGCTATGGAGGCTGAGATTCCTCCGGGGAACTTCACCTGCCTGGATCGCACCTTCGCCGACCTTCCTCCTCCGCCTTCAGCGACTACAACAACAACTGATCCAACGAGTTCCCTACTCTCTCCTCCCACTCCCACCAGCTTTGGCTCTCCTGTGCCGCCGGTGACACCAATTCTAGTGATGACCTCATCCGCCACCTCGTCTCCGACCTTAATTCCACCTCAATCAACCATCGAAAGTGAGCCGCTATGGAAATCCGCCTCCTCGCGAAGAACGGATATGAGAATCACCTCAAAATCTCCAGGGCTGGCACTATTTCCCCCTTGATTTCCCTAATATCTTCCTCCGATCTTCGGCTTCAAGAATACATTGTAACCGCTACCCTGAACCTCTCCCTCTGCGACAATGGAGACGAGGCGTCGACGAGGCGGGGGATAGGTTTCCGCAGGCGAGCTTCTGCTGCAGCGCCACCGCCACTAATCGCAGCTCGTCTTCCCGTATGTCCAGAGGCAATTCCCTGTAAGTTACATGCTAAAATTGTTGTGCGGCTTTATTTTGCTGAAATTGTTGTTGGTTCTATCTGTTGATGTAGCCGTGCCGCCTTGTGATGTTGTTCGCTATGCGGAACTTGTTGCTAAAGCTATGTCCAATATCTTATAAATAATCCAGCAGCTGTTGCGATTTTATTCCTGAATTTTTCAATGGTAATTTTTCATATCGTTGCTGAATATTTGTGTAATTCTTCCATTTTTTTAGAACGGGAATGTGTTGATGATTAGCAGTAGCTTGTATGTATAACAGTTTCAGCAGTGTCAGCAATAACCATTTCAGTATCAACAACGTTGCTGAAACCGGAGCATCAACAAAGTTGATGAAACCGGGGTTTCAGGATCAACAACGTTGCTGAAACCGAGGTTTCAACATTAACAACAGTGCTGAAATCGGGGTTTCAACAACTTTGGTTTCAGCAACACAAAAAAAACTTCCTAAAAAAAACTTTCTGAAACAGGAGGGGGCATAGGGGGCGCACACAGGGAGCACATGGGCAAAGGAGCCAAGGGAAGGGAGGTGGACATTTTGCCAATTTGGAAGCATGGGTGAACATTTTTCTAATAAAGGCTCTAATTATGGCCTATCTAGTAAACACCCCGGTATATTACTTTGGATCCTCGACTCCCTTCGGTGCTCCGGTGCTTCCTACGACGCATCACAAAATTATATCGGGTATAAATATACATTGTAAAAAAACAAAATTATTTTTAGATTCTATCTTCTTATATTAATATATTTATAAAATTTTATTATAAAAATTCATATTTTAAAAATATATATAATTAAAATATCGATTCTTTTAGAAAATGATTTTTATTATTTTTAAAATATGAATTTTCATAGTAAAATTTTATAAATATATCAATATAAGGATATAAAATCTAAAAATATTTTTTTAGATATTTTTCATTGTTAATTTATACCCTAAATAATTTTATGATACACCGAATGGAGCACCGAAGAGTAGGAGGCGATCTGACCTGCTCCGTATATCCTTTATATTACCATAAAAAGGTAGTGGAGATCCCCTGCTCCCCCTTCCCTACTCCCCTCTATACATCACAAACATATTTTATTATTTATTTAATCTTAAAAAAATTACAAAATTATATTTATATTAATAATATCTATTTTATATATTTATAAAATTTGATTTTGAAAAATCATATTTTACAATTTTTCAAAATTAAAAAGGCAATATTTTACAAAATACAATTATTAAAAATTTTAAAACATGATTTTTCAAAATTAAAATTTATAAATATATAAAAACTAGTATGATTCCCGCGCCATGGCGCGTTTTTTTTAAACTAAAATATTATCTAAAAAAATATTAATAAATGTTAAGATAAAAATCATAAAAAAAAAACTTTACAACAAATGTATCTTACAATTATCTCAGAAAATTATTTTTTAAAAATCTTATGTAAAGTATAATACATAAATGTAGATATTTTAAATTACTCGGGAATAATAATATCAATATTATTATAACATTTTTTAAATGTGATGTGTCATAATCAATAGTTATATTCAATGTTTTGAATTAAACTCAACAGTTAGTAAATAAATTTGAATTAAGCTCAATGGTTATATTAGATTGAATTCAATGTTTTGATTAAGCCCAATAGTTATTAAAATTAAAGAAAAAAGAGAATTAAAGGAATAAAAAAAAAGAGAATTAAAGAAAATCAAAGAAAAATGGCAAAAAAATATGATTGGTTAAAACTTCTAAAATGCCTCTAAGATTGACACATCATCCTAAACTCTTCTAAATTAAGAGTTTATATAGATATAGATATATGTTAGGAATATAAATATATTTTTTTAAATTTTTTTAAAATTAAATAAATGTAAAAAAAATAGTGAAGTAGGGTGGGTTGTAGGGAAGGGCATAGAGATCCGAACTGTGCACCGGCCACGGCAGCCAGCAATGAATTATAATCGAACCTATCACGTCCAGTTTGATGAACTGTTCAGGAGTCAAATTCATTTACTACATACAGTATTCAGAATTACCTTCATCTCAAAATAGATGAGTTTTTAGTGGAACATATCTTTGGTCGGAGGACCAAAAAATATTTTTGAATTTTTTTTATTTGTTTTATATCAATTATAAATGTGAGCGGATTGATCACGTGGCAATCTTTTTTTTTTTGAATAAGTGGCACTCCAATTTATTTATTTATTTTTTTTTTTTAAGAGTGCCATCGCATTTTGTCACACTAAATAATTAAAGACCGCATGGGCGAATACCCTAAACCATTGCAGTTATAAATAGCATGCGACATTCATCACATTTTGTCACAACTAAAGAGCTTATAAACATTCATAAGTTCATATTTGATCACATTGCTCGATCATCGATTATTCGATCACCATGTCTACTGCTGTTGCCGTCCCGTCTTCGGTCCGCCCCGTCGACAAGCGTCCGATTGCAAGCTTTCACCCGAGCCCATGGGGCGACTACTTCCTCAAATATGTTCCTTATGGCCAGGTAATCAACTGCTCCAGATACATTATATATTTAGATATAAATATAAATATAGATATAGATATGAAGTTATATGTGGATCGGATATATATATGTATGGTAGGCGACTCAAGCCAAGATGGAAGACGAGGTGAAAAAAGTTGAAGTGGATGTAAAGAAGGAGTTGCGGAAGCTGGCGAAGGCTGGGAAGCCATTGGAGTTGCTCAACTTCATCGATGTCGTCGAACGTCTTGGGGTCGGATACCGCCTTGAGCAGGATATCGAGGACCTTGTTCAAGCTATATTCGAAGATGACAAATTCGGAGTTGCTGGATTCGATCTCTATCATACTGCTATTTGGTTTCGCCTCCTTAGGCAACATGGGTTTCACGTATCATGTGGTGCGTTCATATATTTTCATATAGATATGACATGGATTTTCGTGTGTCGATCGATTCGATGTGATCTCATATTGGTTTATATATATATATAGAGGATAGATCCTGTGTAAGCAAGTCTTACTGTGTAATTTATGAGCAAATCTGGAGCGTCGGATTAAGAAGATCAAACGGATGAGATTAAAAGTAACTTGTGAACAGTGACATTATTCGTAGGTACCAAGTGATTGTTCGTATGTACATACATATGAATAATCCTTTGTTGCATACAAATAATTACATGTGTTCATACATACGAATAATTACATTATTATACACGAATAAACGCCTGGTACATACGAATAATTTCTCTGCTCACAAATTACACCGTAAGGGTTGCTTACACGGGATCCAACCTCTCTCTCTCTCTCTCTCTCTCTCTATATATATATATATATATATATATAGAATTGTGGTTCAAATGTTAACAAGCCTTATGGTGTTAAATGTTAACAAATCTTAATCATTGATTTAGTGTAATTGAATGGTTGAGATTAATCAATAAATTAGATTTTTTTTAAAAAAAAAGGAAACCCCAAACCCACCCCTTGTTAAGCGCGTGTAAACACCAAGCCCAACCCTACCCCATAAATTACACATTGCTGCCGATCGAGAGAAACAGAAAGGCGATAGGGCGTGGATAGGGCCGGAGGTTGTGGTTGTTGGTGGCCGGAGGCAGCAATTGGCAGTCCGACGGCTATTCCGGCAACCGTAGGCGGAGGGCGACCAAAGGAATTGGGGGAGGAGGCATGGTCGACTGGTGCGGCAGCGGTTTGGTGCGGTTCGATGAGGATACGGTCGCCGGGTCCGATGATGCGCAGGGAGAGAACCTCGAGGTTGCGGACGGGAGGGGTTGATTGAAGATCGGAATCTCATCCTCGTTTGGAAGAGATACATCTTGCGCCGACCACCCTACCCATTCCGCTACCGCTGTCCCTTACCGCCGCTCCACCGTAAGTCCGTATTCGCAGGTTAGGTTACGATTGTAGGCCGTTCGAAACTATTGTAATCGCTTGTGCAAGTGTGGGGTACTTCCGCCGACTTTTTCAATTGGAATTGATAGTCAACCGGAGTCTATGGAATTTGTTGAAGATAATTAGTGCCGATTTCCATTGAAATTCAAAGGCAACTTGGAGATTAATTAGTGCATATTAAAGCAATTGGGGTTAGCTCGAGCTAGAGGTTGTTCAATTAGGGTTAGGGTTCAGATTCATGGTGGCGTTGGTGGCGGGGCGGAGAGGAGGTTGCGGTTAACGGTGGAGATGTGTTTGGGGGAGACGAAGCGGACGAAGTCCGGCGACTATCGGCCGTTGTATGAGAAATTGAAGTCCGGCGACCCGACCTGGTTCCCCTTGTGCCTCTAGTTTTCTATTTCAGATCTATATTTTTATAGGTTTGTTCTATTAATTTATTACTATGACTTTATCGAATATTCAGTAAATTCAGAGTAATTATTCGTTGATAATCAGGAATTGTTCATGTATATGGGGCAATTAGATATAAGATTTTTGAAATTCAAACTCATGACTTTATCGACTATTCGGCAAGTTCATAGTCACTATTCATTGATAATTAGAAATTATTCATATGTATAGGGGCAATTACATGCAGTCTTGTTGAATTCAAACTCTGTCTAAAATTGTTTATGAATTGATCGACTATTCGACAAGTTCAGAGTAACTATTCGTTGATAACAAGGAGTTATTCATATGTATGTGGGTAATTAGATGCGGTAAATCAAAAATTACATTTATATATTCTTTCAACCCAGCGAATAATTACTATCAACTTAGCGAATAATTACTCTTAATCTAGGGAATAGTTGCTAAATTCAAACTCTGTCTAAAATTGTTTATGAATTGTTCGACTATTCGACAAGTTCAGAGTAACTATTCGTTGATAATAAGGAATTATTCATATGTATGTGGGTAATTAGATGCGGTAAATCAAGAATTACATTTATATACTCTTTCAACCTAGCGAATAATTACTATCAACTTAGCGAATAATTACTATTAATCTAGAGAATAGTTGCTAAATTGATCAACTCCTTTGCTATTATCTAAACGGTAACTCTTCTTTACACACGAATAATAACGATAAATTAGTGAATAATTAATATCATCTTATCGAATAGTTCAAACAGTGCACCACACAAAAATAACAACGTTACCCATCAAAAAAAGCGTTACGCCAAAAAAAAAAGAGTAACACACGCACGTAAGTCAGCAAGTGGGCAAGGAAAGAGGTGGGTCCCATTAATTTTTAATTAAAGAAAAAACCAAAATTGCCAAATAATCTCAACCACTCATTTCATTCAATCAATGGCTCAGATTTGTTAACACAGGACCCAACCTATATATATATATATATATAGAGGTTGGGTCACGTGTTAACAACTCTTACGGTGTTAAATGTTAACAAATCAATATTCAGCAAAATTTATCAAATATTCATCACAGTCACTCAATTATTCATCAAAGCTTTTGTTAAAATTAATCAAATATTCATCACAGTCACTCAAATATTCATCACAGTCACTCAATTATTCACAATTTCCCAAATATTCATCACAGTCACTCAAATATTCATCACAGTCACTCAATTATTCACAATTATTCGCAATATCCAACTCCAATCCTGTAATTGTGTTACTGTGATGAATATTTCTTAAATGTTGCCGAATATTGATGAATATTTGGGAAATTATGAATAATTGAGTGACTATGATGAATATTTGAGTGACTGTGATGAATATTTGATTAATTTTAACAAAGGCTTTGATGAATAATTGAGTGACCGTGATGAATATTTGATAAATTTTGCCGAATATTAATTTGTTAACATTTAACACCGTAAGAACTGTTAACATTTGATCCGCATTCTATATATATATATATATGATATGTATATGAGCAGATGTGTTCGGAAAATTCAAGGGCGAAAACGCAAGGTTCAAGGATTCGTTGGCGAGTGATGTGAAGGGGATACTAGGCTTGTACGAAGCCTCACATGTTCGCACCCACGACGATGCCACGCTAGATGAAGCATTGGTGTTTACTACGGCTCATCTTAAAGCCGTGGTGACCAGCCAGCCGAACCATCCCTTGGTGCCACAAGTGATCCATGCCCTAAGGCAGCCCTACCACAAGGGCATGCCTAGGCTCGAGTCTAAGCACTTCATCACATTCTACGAGAAAGATCCTCGCCACGACAAAACCTTGCTGAAATTCGGCAAATTGGATTTCAACTTGTTGCAAGCAATGCACAAGAAGGAGCTCAAAGATCTCACAAGGTAACCTATACATATATGTAGATGTTTTAATGTGTGAGAGCTAGAGCTAGCACTTGTTCATCGTCGATTTATGACTAATGAATTCGATCATCTGGTGGTGGAAAGATCTAGATATGCACGCGAAGATGCCTTTCCCGAGCAGAGACCGAGTGCCCGAAGGCTACTTTGGGACACTAGGACCTTTCTATGAACCGCAATTTGCTCTTTGTCGAAAATTTTTCTTGCAAGTGTTCAAAGTAACTTCTATTGTCGATGATATCTACGATGCCTATGGAACTATCGACGAGCTCACCACTTTCACTAAAGTTGTTGAGAATGTAGAATGATGGAATCGATATAAAATCCTCCTTAGGGTTTCCATTCATTGATAAACATCTATATATAGGTTACAAAGGTGTTGAGTCTTATTGGGCCTTTGGGCCCACTATACATGATAAGACCTATGTAATCTATCAAACCCCCGCAGTCGAAACTGGAGGGGGCTGTACAGTGAGACTGGAGCGAAAATCAATGAACAACTGTTGTGGTAAACCCTTGGTGAATATATCAGCGTACTGATAGGAGGACGGGACATGTAGAACACGGACATGTCCAATGGCAACCTTGTCCCTAACGAAGTGGAGATCGAGCTCAATGTGCTTCGTGCGTTGATGCTGGACTGGGTTGCTAGCCAGATAGACGGCGGAGACGTTATCAGTGTAGACCAGAGTGGCCTTCTGAAGAGGGCAACGGAGCTCAAGAAGGAGATTGCGCAGCCAAGAGCACTCAGAGACAACGTTGGCCACACCTCTGTATTCTGCCTCAGCGCTGGAGCGAGACACGACAGACTGACGCTTTGCCGACCACGACACAAGGGTGTCGTTGAAGAAGACACAGTAGCCAGACGTGGAGCGACGTGTGTCAGGACAACCACCCCAATCCGCATCAGTGTAAGCAACAAGGTCAAGCTTAGGGGAAGGAGTGATCGTGGTGCCTAGCTCGAGGGTGCCGCTGATGTACCGAATGAACACCCACAACCACAGCCGCTTCCCTTCTCCTCCATCGTTTCCGGCCACCACCCACCGCCGGCGTCTCCTCTTGCCCAGATCTGGCCGTCTTAGTACTACACCACCAACTCCGAGCTTTTACTATTTATTTACATCACATAAATTTACTATCTACCTCCCAAATTTTGATTTTTGGTGTTACCTCCCAAGTTTAATACCTCCCAAATAGTAAAATTTGGTGTTACTATTTATTTACATCACATAAATTTACTATCTACCTCCCAAATTTTGATTTTTATTTTAAAAAATAATTTTTATGTCTATTAAGTCACAGATGTGTGAATCAAAATGTCTAGGGTATTTTAAAAAAATAGAACAGCTAGGCCTTTTAAATCTAGGGTTAATTTTTAAAGAAAAAAAAGAATTAAATTTTGGGTTACAAATAGTAAAATTTGGTGTAAATAGCAAAGTTGTTCTTTTAATCATATAGTATTATAGTGGAATAGTGGATATATAGTATTTCAATTTAGAGCATTTAAAGCCATATATATGCCTTCTCTCTAGCCTTCTCCATGATATTGGAGGGTACAAGTATCCTATGCTTATATATATATATATATATATATATATATATATATATATATATATATATATATATATATATATATATATATACACTTTAACGGATGGATTTTGAATCCGTCCGTAATAAAAAAAATAACAAAAATCATTTGTAAGGACGGATCAAGGATTCGTCTAAAAGATTAAAAGGCAAAAAAATTAAAAAAGAAAGAAAGCAAGACTAAAAAACCCAACAAATAATGTGGTCAAATACACAGTAATATTATAATACATTTAGTATACTGTTTCAATCAAATTAAACAAACTAGAATCCTTCTATATATATTTTAATTCACTTGATATTCACATTCTATAATTTAGCTCAAAAGCTTCAAAGTGAGAGGTTATATTACTCATTTCAACAATTAAATAAAAAGTTTTACAAGTTTTAAGATTTTAGATGTAATTAAACATTATTACATGTTAGGAATAAAAGTATACAACAAGTTACGTATAAGTCAAATACATTAGTCTTCACGCTTGTTATATTATACAGTATTACTTTTCATTCTTATTAGTGTTTTCTTTGCATACTTCATTTTTTCTATTTTTCTTTTTGTTTAACAGAAAAAACAATATTTTTAAAACAACTTAGGCAATGACTCATTAGATTTTACATGTTTCATTCTAAAATGATGAATAATTGTTGTAAAGTTCATTCTAGTTCAAAACGACATTTCGTATCATTGTCCTCCTGTTCCTTCAAAAAACCCAGACTCCGCTACTAGTTAAAATTCATATGTTTGTTGTTCATTCAAATTCAGTGTTGATATGGATGTCAAGTGAAGTAAACTATATACATATAGAAGTATGCCTCCAAATGGATCATTTTTGGGATCGCAATACCAGCACATGTTGCGACACGACCCATTTGCGTTTTGGGTTGCGATCGCAGCGCCCTTCGCCATGATGGTAGTGACACCCTTGCTGAGATGGAAACGGTATAGTGTTGCAATGGCAGTGGTACAGTGCGGCGATGGCAGCGTTCAACACTTGGTTTTTCAACTTGTCGTCGTTCCTTGGTGTTGTGATCGCAATTTTTATTTATAAAAATTTTGATTTTGGTCTCGACATCAAATAAAAGTTGTAGTTCTCCAAAATAGCTTTTTAAGCCATATTCATAATAGATGATTGGATCACTGAGGTCTCTGGAAAGTGTGTTGCAAGATCACAGGGCCGGCCCTAGGGGTAGGCCCAAGAGGCGGTCGCCTAGGCCCCCTACCGAGTAGGGCCTCGGGGAAGAAATATGTTATATAATTAAAGTATTGTGTATTATTATATTTACACATAATAAAATATTTATGAAAATTTATACGTAAAAAAAACTCATTTGTGATGTGACTTTTGATATTTCGAGTTAACGATAAAGAGTGTAAGATCTTTGTCTTTCAATTTTTGCTATAAATGCAAAAACGAGTAGTTTTTAAGTAACAATTTATGCTACTTTAATAAATTTATTTAAGTGATTATAGTATTTTGGGCTAGTTTGGTTGGCAATTGAATAACCCAGGAAGTAGATAAAATACATGTATTTGGTTTGGATTTTTTATCACAGAAAAATACAGGAAGTTAAATTCCTAGGAATTTAAATTCCTTCATTTTCTTTATTTTCCTATTTATATTTCTAAAAAACAAAATTCAACCCAACGACTTTTTTCAATTCACTGGAAGTACATTTTACGGGAATTCAATTCATGGGAAGTAAGTTTCCGGGAATTGTACTTCCCGCATTCAACCAAACGAGCCCTTAGAAAATTCTAATTCCCTTGTTTTAATTCCTCCCATTTAAAATTCAACCAAACATATTTTTTCAATTCCCGGGAAGTTCAATTCGTGGGAATTCAATTCCTGGAAAGTTACTTCCTGGAAATTGTTCTTCCCGTGTTAAACCAAACGATCCCTATATTTGGATAAATCTGCAAGGTAATAATATGTTTCAAAGTGTTTAACCACACTGTTTTACATTCCTGAAAAAAAATATAATATTAAAAAAATATTTTTTTACTTTTATTTCTCACTAAAAAAATTCATTTTTTTTAATAGGACTTGTAAGGAAATATAATAAAAAAATAGTAAATAAGTATATTGGTAAATCTATAAATCGTAGTATTTTTTTTGTATTATACTGAGAGATTGTATACTATTGAAAATCCGTATATTTTTCTTTTAGTGATAAAAATAAAATGTGAAATTTATAATGGTTAAATAAATAAAAAATGAATTAATTTACCAAATAGGCCACTTTTTGGGTCCAAATTGGACAACTGTCCACATCACTCACCAAATTAGGCTAAAGTCCACCCTTTTTTTTAATCACACGATCCTCTCTGGTTGCCCCCTCCATCTGACGTTGCTGAAATTAGGGTAAGAATAACACCAGTGGTGTCGGCAGCCGATCTCTATACTGTGACAACGACGATTCCGACGGCGAGGAGGATGAAGAAGAAGATGGCGGTCAAAGCTTCTGGAGCGCGGATACACCGTCAAAGCCACCACAAGGATCGAAAACGGCCGCCTAGCTCCAAATCGGCCACGGGATCAGAAGAGCAGCTTGAGGTTCGAGCATCGTCGATCTTCGCTGTCGATCTTCGGATCTGTTGCTGCCGCCTTGAGAGATCGAGGAGGGACTCGAATCGACGGTGGAATAGGATCGACGACGGCGAATCTATGGCCACGCGATTTGCCGCCTCGCAATCCGCTCCTGGTTCCGCCGATCGAAGGTGGACTCGGATCTTGTCCGACCGTTGTTGTTGGCGGCGTCGCCGATCCGGCTCTGTCGGCCGGCCAGATTGGGTTCCGGCAGAGGGCGGTGGTTGCGGCTGGTTCCTCTTCTTTGTTTCATTCGGTTGAGTCTCTCCCTGTTATGAATTTGAGTTTATCTTTTATTGGATTATTTATGAATCTGAGCTTCTCCTGGTACACATTTGCTATTTATGAATCTGAGTTTATCTTTTATTGGAATATTTATGAATCTGAGCTTTGGTTGTAACTTGTAAACAACAGTGATTCCATTACTTGTTTCCACTATAGATAAAAGTGGAAGGACTTGTTATTTGTTTGGTATTTAATCCAACAGTGAGTGGAAGTAGGTCAAGTAGTAGTAGTACACATGAAGCTTCTTTCTTTTTTTCCCCTAAGGTAAAATGATTTCAAAGACAGAATAGTTTCCCGCTGCATTTGAGCTTGATATTCATTGCTGGCTTGTTTGTTCTTGTAATGCTCAAATTGGTGTTGAAATTTGGCGAATTTCGTTCTCGATAATCGTAGGCGTGGTTTCCTCTTGATGCTTTGCATCAACAACATAGTTTCAACATGAATTTTGATATTCCTTGTTTTAAATCTCCTTTAAAAGCCTCTTAGCTCAATGGTAGAGCGATGTGCTTACGCGCAAATACGTGGGTTCGAATCCCGTATAGGCTAAATTTTATATCCCACAACACGGTTTCAGCAACTCCAATTTCAGCAACCCCGGTGTCGAAGTGGTGACGCGAAAAAAAAAAGAAAAAAAGAAAAAAAGCAACTCCGGTTTCAGCAACACGGTTTCAGCAACTCCGATGTCTTAGCGCTGACGCAAAAAAATAAAAAACTAATTTCAGCAATTGCAACAACAATTTAAGCAACTCTGGTTTCAACAACTCTGGTTTCAGCAACTCCGATTTCAACAACTTAGGTTTCAGCAACGCGCGAAAAAAAAAGAAAATAAAATTAATTTCAACAATTTCAGCAACTTTGGTTTCAGCATCTTGGGTTTCGGTTTCAGCAACGCGAAAAAAAAAACGCTTAAATAGGGGTTGCTGAAACCAAATGTGTTGAAACAGGAGGGGGCATAGGGGGCGCGCGTGGGGGGCAAAGGGGGCAAGGGAAGGAAGGTGGACATTTTGCAAATTTGGAAGGGAAGGGTGAACAATTTCCTAATAAAGGCCCTAATTATGGCCTATAGCACAATCCCCCCATAAAAAAATTTGCATTGTTTGATAATTTTTCTAAAAAAAATTATGAATATATTTATTGATCAAAAGACTTTTTTTTATATCGCCTCGGGCCCCAAAAATCTCAGGGTCGGCCCTGCAAGATCAGCTTGTCGGGCAGACAACTTTCACTGATTTGTTCCTCGTTTTGGTTCTCCTCTTCTTCTCGGGTGCTTTCCACGCCTCTTCATCGTGCCTTCTTGACCTCGCTCAACTCCCCTATTTGTCTTGAACCACATCGGATCTACTTACCCTGCAAATGACAATAAAATAACGTAGATTCTGACTCCACAAATATGATGAAAATGTGTGCAATTCTAGACTAATCATGCAATATTCACAACTAAATTACTATGCTAACTATATGCTAATATGTCTGCCTAAAGGCAAGCTATCCGCTATGGTCGTCGCTAATGGCAACGAAGACAAATCTGTTCCTAAATTCGTTGTTATTTCCCCACGACCCATATCATAACTCCACATTTGTAGCTAAATAGTCGTGGACTTGGGTACAATTGCTAACTTATGGCTAAACAGTAACGAAGTAAGTAGAGCTGGCAAAACCCGACCCGAACCCGAAAACCCGACCCGATCGACTCGAAACCGATTATTTTGAACACCGATACAACCCGTCCATTTTGGACCCGAAATCCGAATGAACCGAACCCGATTAACCCGAAACCTGTTAAAACCCGAACCCGTTATAACCGAAACTCGAAATAACCCGAACTTTAAGCTACAATCTAGTAAATTTTTTAAAACGAATATTGAAATAATGAAAACCCGAGACAACCGAAACCCGAACCCGACCCAACCGATTGACCAAATTATTTAGGGGTGTGCATGATTCGGTCCAAACCGAATTTTTGGGCCGAACCAACACAAACCGAACCGAACCGAACCTAACCGAAGTTTTTCGGTTCGGCTTTCGGTTCGAGAATTTTCATTTTTCGGTTTCGGTTCGGTTTGTGTTCGGTTTCGGTTCGGTTTGTGTTAAACCGATTTTTTTTTAAATATTCCAATATATATAAATATATTACTTTTTATACACTACATAAATTATATATATATATATGTATTTATACACTTTATAAAATATATATACACTATACAGTGTATATATACACTAATACACATATTGTCTTGTGTGTGTAGTGTGTACTGTGTATATATACACATATATAAAGTGTATATACACACATATATACACTAATACATTTATTATTTTTTTGTTCGGTTTGTGTTAAATCGAATTTTTTTAAAAGATTTTTTTTTTAAATTTCTTTTTATGGAAATTCGGTTCAACTATGTTAAAACCGAACCGAACACAAACCGAACCGGCAAATAACCGAACCGAACCTAATGCTTTCGGTTCGGCTTTCGGTTTTGAAATTTTAAGATTTTCGGTTTCGGTTCGGTTCGGTTCGGCCCGGTTCGGTTCGGTTTTAGACCGATTCACAGCCCTAAAATTATTAGACATTACCCGAAACCCGACTAACCGAACCCAAACCCGACCCGACCCCCCCGATTACCACCTCTACTTCTCATCCATGAATATATTTGTGGCTCATTAGCAACGACTAAAAATCAGCCAAATCCATGGTTAATTAGGCACGAATTTTGCAATGACTACACATGTGACATGTCGTCGCAAATTCAACAACAATTAAGCATCCATTACTTAATGAGGTGATTTCTAAATAGGCCATAATTAGGGTCTTTATTAGGAAAATGTCCACCCATCCTTCCGAATTGGAAAAATGTCCACCTCCCTTCCCTTGCCCCTCTGCCCCTGTGCCCCCAAAGCGCGCCCCCATGTGCCCCCTCCCATTTCAGCACATTCGGTTCAGCAACCTCTGTTTCGGCAGTTTTTTTTTGCGCCAGCGCTTCGACACCGGAGTTGCTGAAACCGAAGTTGCTGAAATTGTTGCTGTAATTGCTGAAATTAGTGTTTTTTTTTGCGTCAACGCTTCGACACTGGAGTTGCTGAAATCGAAGCTGCTAAAATTTTTGTTGTAATTTCTTAAATTAGTTTTTTTTGCGTCAGCGCTTCGACACCGGAGTTGCTGAAACCGAAGTTGTTAAAATTGTTGTTGTAATTGCTGAAATTAGTTTTTTTTTCCCCGTCAGCACTTCGACACTTGAGTTGCTGAAACCGTGTTGCTGAAACCGGAGTTGTTTTTTCTGTTTTTTTTCTTGGTCAGCACTTCGACATTGGGTTGCTGAAACCGTGTTGCGGGATATAAAATTTAGCCTATGCGAGATTTGAACCCACGTATTTGCGCATAAGCACATCGCTCTACCATTGAGCTAAGAGGCTTTTAAAAGATATTTAAAACAAGAAAGATCAAAATTCATTGCAGTCCGCATTTCAGTAATTGCTGAAACTACAATTCGCATTTCAGCAATTGCTGAAATTGCCAATATCCAAACCCAAACCATGTAAGACATTAGACAACTAAAATCAAACTTAATCCATTAATTTTGTGCAATTTGATAACAATTCAAAAATAAAATATTTGTGACAACAATGAAAAAGTTAAAGGAATTTACCAACATCTTCTGATTTTTGCATCTGGGATCATCAATTTGTTGTAGAATGCATCTCATATGCATATATGATGAATGCCTTCCTCTAATTAAATTACAAGGTCAACTGTGAAAATATAATACATTATTATTAGGTAAAAAAATCACATCACAATGCAAGCCCCTGTATAAGTTCATTTAGTAACTCCAAAACTTGCAGACAGACAAATGAATAATATAGTCCATCAAATCCCGATTCAAATCAATATTCTTTAATTAAATAAATCAAATTGGCACAATATTTGCTCATTCCATTCCCTAAAACACAATTAACTTCTTTTGATATATTGACACAGGCGGAACAATTGTAATGATCCCCAAACAGCATTGATAACTAATTTTATACAAATCTTCAATCATCATTCAATTTCAGCAGGATCGAATCCAACAAAGGAATGAGGGAGTGAAGGAGAAGAAGAACCTGGAGACCAAGAGAGTTGCATAACACAAGTAGGATCGAATCTAACCGAGGAAAAATCAACATTCACTTTCAACATCGATCTGCCATGGTGTATCTGCACCCGAGCGACCATCCCAGCCTCATCCTCGTCACTCTTGCGATCGAGCATTCAACAGGGGAATGAGAGAGTGAAGTCGGCAATTGATGGAGGGAGGAGGTGCTCAAGCTTCTTGAGGGATATGAGCTCTTCAGCGATGCGATCGAGTTTTGGTGGATGTGGAGAGATTGTGGGAGATGGAGGAGAGTGAACCGAGAGCAGCGGCAGCGGCGAGGGAGGAGGACGACGTAGCGATCGAGCCTTTGGGATCGATTTTTGGTGGATGTTGAGAGATTGCGGGAGATGGAGGAGAGTGAACCGAGAGCAGTGACAGTGGCGAGGGATGAGAAGGACGTAGCGAGGGAGGAGGAGAGAGATCTGAGGGAGGAGGGGAGACATCTGAAGCCAACGCCGGAGAGGTCGCTGCCTTGTTCCGGATCTCTTCGATGGAGGGGGGCACACAGAGCGCTTGATTAAAAATAAAAAATAAAAAGTGGCCTTTAACCTAATTTGGATAGGTCCGTGGACATTTGCCCAATTTAGACCCAAAAAATGGCATGTTAGACAAATTAATTCTTACTTAATTTGTTGCTAAGTTGCAATAAATTTTGCAACAAACGTTCTACTCATTACTAATTTAGCGATAATTAAACAATCATGACAAAATTTTTCGCTACCTAGCTACATATCAACAGATTTAGCCACGAACTCTCTTCACATTGCTATATAGCAATAAATTATGCATCTATTGCTAATTTTGTGGCCACCTAGCAACAATTTTAGAAACGACTTCTAATTCTGACCTTGATTCAATAACAAAACAATCTTATGTAGCCAATGTTCTAAAAGGTGATAGGCGACCGCTAGCCAGCGGGTGACCGCCTAGCGTCTATAGCTAGGCGGGTTTCTAGGTGTCACATAGGCGTATTTAGAACAAACTTAATTATTTCCTTATATTTTAACACATAACCCATGACAATAATTAATATAATGTAATAATAATCCATAGAGAAAGAGGCCGCATGGAAATGACAATATCTTTGAAAAATTGGATCGAGCATTAGTCAGCTATAGCCTACTACAATATTTCCCGAATCTATGTACCAAAAATCATGCTTTTATCAAATCAGATCATGCCCAAATCACGTTAGACTTAATGGATAATCAGAGACCCAAGCTCCAACCTTTTAAATTTGAAATGGCCTGGACTACGAGACCAGATTTTAAAACTCTTGTTCGTGGTGCTTGGCGAGTTGATCCCCCAGGTTCTCACATGTATAAACTTACCAAGAAACTTCAGGAAGTAAAAAAAAAGAGCAAATCATGGAGCAAAGTAACATTCAGAAATATATTCCGGCAAATACACTTGGTTGAGGAATAATTACAAGATCTCCAGACAAGGATTTGTAACTCTTACAACCACAACTTAGACACCAAATTAAGAAGGTTATCTGCTAAACATGCCGCACTATTAAGCTACCAACAAAAATATTGGGGACAAAGAGCGAAAAGGAACCATATTAAATCAGTAGATGCCAACACAAAATACTTTCACAGAATAGCTACGGGTAGAAGGAACAGAAACATCATAAAAAATATCCAAACAACGGCTGGTCTCAGCCTCACAAATGAAAAAGATATTCGAGAAGTCATTAAAAATGACGTTATTGGTAGATTCACACAAGACCTAAGACAACGAGTACCCAGTAACCTACTTAATCTCATCGGTAATGAAGTAACAAGTGAGGATAATGAATGGTTGACAAGGCCAATCACAAACTCAGAAATAAAGAATGCAGTATTTAGCTTAGCAAATGATAAATCTCCCGGCCCAGATGGATTCCCAGCTGGCTTTTACAAAAAATACTGGCACATTATTGAACCTTCTGTGATTAAGGTTGTGAAAAGTTTCTTTCTCAGCGGAAGAATCTTGAAACAAACAAACCATACATTTATAGCACTAATACCAAAATGTGATAATCCAACAAAAACATCTCAATATAGGCCAATTAGTCTATGCTCAACAACATATAAAATCATTGCGAAAATCCTGGCAGGCAGACTAAAAAAAAATTATAGCTAAAATCATTAACCCTCTACAAAGCGCTTTCTCATCGGGGCGATCCATACAGGATAACATCCTTATAGCAAACGAAATTTTCCATTCCTTCTCAAAGAAAAAAGGAAAAATGGGTTGGATGGCAGTCAAATTAGACATGGAAAAAGCCTTTGACCTCGTAGATTGGGAATTTTTACTATCTATAATGACTAAATTCGGGTTTTCTGCTCGATTTGCGGGCTGGATAAAAGAGTGTATAACGACGGTTACGTACTCGGTTTTAGTTAACAATGAACCAATAGAATTATTTACACCCCAGAGAGGTCTCCGACAGGGAAATCCGCTATCACCATATCTATTCTTGATCCTATCAGAAATTCTAGCCAGAGGGTTGCAGTCTGAATCCGCCAAACCGAAAAGTCATCTTGGAATTAAGATGACAAGAAGCGGAACCAAAATACCGTACTTAGCCTTTGCTGATGACATTGTTATTTTTGCCTCAGCCACTAAAACGGTATGTGACCAAATCAATAAGGTTATTAGGGAATTCTCTTCTCTTTCTGGGCAAAGAGTTAACAGGAACAAATCGAACTTCCAAACCTCCTATAACACTACAACAACTCAAAAAAACACTATTCATAATGAACTAGAAATTCAATATACTACAAATTTGGGAAGTTATCTAGGATGCCCTATTATTTGTGGCCGCACAACAAAAGATGATTTTAAAGAGTTACTAAGCACTACTAAAGCCCAACTGAATAAATGGAAGGCTAACTGTCTCTCGCAAGCGGGTCGATGTACATTGATTAAAACAACACTCTCAGCAAAACCACTACACCTTATGTAGTGTTTCTGCTACCCAAATCAGTACATGCGGAATTGGATAGGATTAACAGGAACTTCTTATGGAATAAAGGTCCTTCGCATAAACCGCTTATAAGTTGGTTTGAGATATGTAAAAGAAAAGAAAATGGGGGCTTGGGCCTTCGTAAATCGGAGGATATGAATCAAGCACTTCAATTGAAGTTGCTTTGGAAAATACTTGTGGAGCCTCACAACCCATGGGTTTCCATAATAACTGAAAAATACCTGAAAGGGCAAAATATACTGCAATACCATAAGAGAAGTGGCACCTCTTGGCAATGGACCCAATTAACCAAATTAATCCCGCTGTTTAAGGAAGGAATCCGATGGTCGATCGGAAATGGTGAAAACATTAATTTTTGGACTAACCACTGGATCATGGACACCCCCCTCATTAACATAATATCTGACGTCGAGCAAGTTAACATTAATACCAAAATCCAACAGTTCTTGACAAAAGACAAGACCTGGGATTCAGGAAAACTGCGTGACGCAGTAAAAGACGTTATACCCAATGATATAATAGAAGCAATCCTCACAGTCCCAGTACCCAAACACATATACATCGACAGACTGTACTGGAAATGGAGCCGTAACAGATGGTTCTCTACTAGCTCCGCAACTGAAATGATTAATGCCAGGAAAAATCATCAAAGGTCTGACATAAGCTGGATTTGGCATATGGATGCCCCATCTAAAATAAAAACTTTCATTTGGAAAATCACCAAGAACGGAGTGCCCACATCGGTAAGATTAGCATCTCGTGGACTTGGTATACCAACCAATTGCCCCCAATGTGACTCACACTATGAAGACCTCACTCACCTACTATGGTCCTGCCCGATCTCGCGAGATGTGGTCATGTGGATGGATCCATCTCTATTTGTCACTATAAACACTAGCTTCACACAAGGAATTGACCTAAATGATACCATCCAACAAATCAAAAATAAAATAGGGCTGGATCGTTTCACCAAGCTTGCCTTTGCTTGGTGGAGCATTTGGTACTTTCGCAACAAATCACTGTTTGACAGTATCAAACCCGACCAAAGAAGTATCTTATCCTTTGCCATAGAACAAATATTCATGTGGAAGTCGACAAAAAATCTTGATGACTGTACAGAGATCCAACATAAAGGGAATCAACACCCATCAACAAGACCTGTACAAAAAAAGAAGAAAGGCTAAATGGGTTCCCCCCCCCCCCCCCAGCCCGGAAATTGCAAATTGAATTTTGATGGTGCTATGTCATCAATAGAACATGGATCTTTCGGATACATCATCAGAAACTGTAAAGGCGAACCACTATATTATGGGGCCGAACCTTCTCCTTTTTCCTCCGTCTCGGGCTCCGAAGGCTTGGGGCTCTGGTTGGGTTTACAGGCGGCCCGTAAGCTGAACATAACAAGACTAGAGATCGAAGGAGACAACCTTAATATCATAAACAGCCTCAAAGGCAAAGGGAAGCCAACAGGTGACTCTGAAATGATTATCTCCGACAGTCTATGTAACGGCCCGGATATAAATATCCGGGATACGTTTCGAAGGTCGGATACCTTCGTTCGGATGTTGCAATTCAGGTACGGGTCGAGGTTTCAAACCTCTAATCAGTCGAAGTCTCAGAAATACAATTTAAACGAAAATAAAGCGGAAGTACGGTTTAGATACAAAGCCACGGCAGAGCCGGGTCAAAACCAAAACAAAGTGGGTGATTTTCCATTTGTCAAGTTAGAATATATTAGCCGGATTCTTCGATTCGCCAAAAGATTTCCCCGTCACAGAAGCATGGAGCAACAAGAGCGGTACCTAACGCTATCCACGAAGTCAGGCCTGGTGATCGCCTGCGGGTCCTCTGACCGTGCTGAGGCCACATAACATGCCTATGCCTATATAAAAGACGACTAATGCAGTACAAGATTTAAATCACACTATCATACCCCTAGTATATGTAATATGCGGAAAAGAACTGTAAAAGGGCCCAAGACAATGCCAAGTGGCATATCCCTCTCCTACCTCTGCACCCCTTCCCGTTAGTGCAGAGACTGGCCAGTTCGTTGCTATAGCATAGCATATCCTCGTGGTGGTGCACTCACCCACGGTATCATCATCATAACATAAATTAAATATAAATTAAACATGCCCGATGGTGCTGGGCTATCATCATGCTCCTATCGACTCAGTAGACTTAGGGCACCCGATGGGGCTGGGCTACCCTATGACCCTAGCAAAGACTCTAGGACTATCACAGATAACGGCCGTTCTGTTCCAAACACACAAAGTAAACACATGCTCAATTCAATGCAATCCTAGCATGATACTACATGGCATGCTTCAATATGCAACAAAACTACACATTACATGACACATCAGGCAGGAGGTCCAGGTTACTAAGTAAGTCCCGTAGGATACTTACCTGTTGATGCAGAATAGCAAGATAACACAAGCAAGGGCCCAAACGTAAGTCCAAAGAAATCCAAAAGCAATACACACCTATCATCAAGTCATTTCCATAAGCTACCAGTTCACATTCATACACACGAACCCAAGTTCTCAACATTCTCAAAACCGACCGATAGTAAAACCGTTTTCCAAAATCTTCCCGATACGATCAAATCGACCAAAATCATTCTTTCAATCAAACCCATTGATAAAATCATACCAACCATATTTTCAAACTCATAAATCCCGAATTAAGTCAACTTGTGTTCAAAACACTTTCTCAAATCATACTTGGCCAAATTCCGACATTAAACGTTTAAGCCTTAACCAATTTCCCAAAATCATATTATAGGAATCATTCCGGCATGCTTCTTATTTCAAAACATTATAAATAAATTCCAATGTTAAACCTCCAAAATAATTTTATGCTCACAAATCATATTTATAAATCAAGACCAACAATTCACTTTAAAAAATTCCTAACTCACATAGTCAAATCCTCACAAAATGCATTAATTAAATAATCCAATTAATACTATTTAAAACAAATAACAATATATAACGATTAATTTCCAGAATTTATAATTATAACCAAATCCCAAAATAATAATAATATTCAAATAAGGATATAACATATCATATAATCAACATATAACAATTTAAATCCTTAACCAACTTATAAAATCATACCATTTGAAATAATTCCGACACACTTTCTTTAAAAATCCATATCTTAAAATCACCCTTTTAAACATAATATAATAACTTATCTCGATTAAAATTACTTTTAAAATCCTCTAAAATATATAAATTAATAAACACAAAACATGTAAATATATACATATACATTTTTCTAAAATCGGTATTAGCAAAACAATGTAACACATTTAACAATTTAAAACCCATAAGACCCAGCCCAAAGGAGAATCTGACCCAAGCCCACATTGAAGCCCAACCCGACAAGGAAAGGGGATTGATCCGGGCCTAGAGCTTAGCCAACTGGTAAACCCACCCATTTGTTTTATTTCCCCGTGAACCGGTCCAAAAAAGAAGAAAAAGGAAGGCCTGAACCCGTCCCTCCTAAAATGAATAGAACAGAGCCCCGCTGAACAGATATGGGGGAGGGAAGGAGAATCCCAGGCTGGCGGCAATCGATCCCGACCCACTCCCCTCCTCACCATCTTCTTTTTCTGACCTCAACCGACCCTAGAAGACCAAAACGAGAGTAAGAGGAAGGAGGAAGAGGAAGCTCACCGTGGGCTCGAAGGTTCGCCGGAAATCTTCGTCGGAGGTCGTTCAAGCTCTTTGGAGGTGTGGGGCTGCGATTCTCGGCCTAGAATGAAGGTAGGGGTCATAAAGGAGGATTTTTACGATGTTTGAGGACGAAGGAGGAGGGAGTCGAGCTTACCACGCTTGGATCGGAAAAAAGGGAAGGGGAAGAAGAAAGGGGCGGCGTCGGTGCTCAGCTGGGTTGCGTCGGAGGCCTGCTGCTGCTGCTGCTCCATGGCGCCGAGGAGAGCTGTTGCTGAGCTCTCGGACTCGGAGCTGCTGAAGGGCACGGCTGGCTTATTTCGAAGGAACAGGGGAGATGGAATGGTGGTGATGATGTTGGTGTGGTGGCTCGGTGACATAGATGGAGGTGAGGGGTGGCGCTGGCTGGTGCCCGGGAGGTGCCAAGGAGGAGGAGGGAGATGTTGGGTTGTTGGGGGTCTGAGATTCTGTGTGTGGAGGGGTGAAAGAAAACAAAGAAATGGGCAGAAGAGGGTGTGAGTTTGACGTGAGGGGAGTGGGTTGGTGGTCTGTGTTGGGTGAGGGAGAAGAGACAAAGTGAGGGAGGAGGGGACCAACACTTCTGCAACAGAAAACCGGGGGAGAGAGAGAGAGAGGGAGAGAGAGAGAGAGAGAAAGAAAAGAAAAGGGGAAAGAAATAAAAGAATTGGGTCCACTAAAGAATTCAAATTAGCGGAAAAACTCGAAACCCGCTCGCCCGACTGAATCCCGACTAATTGAAATATAAATAAAATTTAATTTACTAATCTCAATATAACGGAATTAAATTAATTTCAATCAAAACTCGGAGTTTAAATTAATCTTTATTAATACTCGATCTTGAAAGCGAAAATCGAATCCCGTCAGAATCCGAAATTTAAATGATGCCGGAATAACTAAAAATCCAAAACTTACGCTCGAGAACGGGTTTTATTCCACTTTTACAAATTGAATTTAATAATAATTATTTAATTAAAATAATCATAATATATAAATATACTCGGTCTTTAGATTTATCCACCTCTAAAAACAAGTCTCGTCCCCGAGACTAAAATCATTTTTTCAAAGCAAAGGGGATGAAGTTTTAAATTCGGTGAGTCCGAGGACCATGTCCAAGGATCTTGTAATCGTCTCGGTTGCGTCTTCCGAGATTCTCACAACATCCTAGTCACGGTCGTGACATATCCAATTGGTCTTGTCAAGTGTGTAATAAGCGCCCTTATCACATCCTCGCTTCGACTTTTCGAAAGTATCAAAACCATAAAAGCATTATAGCGTCCGACTAGGTCTTAGCAAGCAATCTATAAGCGCCCCTATAAAATGCTTGTATCCAATAATGTAAATCCAGTTCGTAAATTCTCAAGGCATTCTGTAAATGGAAAGGTTGTCCTCCCAATAATTGAAACTCTCGACTTCTTTAAAACCCAAAGTTGGCCATTTTCAAAACCGCTCAAAATTTTTAAGTTAAATTTTTAATCAAGCAACTTTACACCAAAACGAGTCAAATCCTTTCACATCAAGATTTCGTCAAAATCTCCCAAAACCAAATCAATTTCTCGCATCTCAATCAATCAAATTCAAAAGGTAGGAGGTGGAATCATCCACCTCTAAGGGCTAATCCCATATTCTCTTCCTAGGTTCCAAAATCATTCCATCATCATTCACAACTCAACATGAACAAGAGTAAACCAACTCATCAACTCATAACATCATCAACCACCTCTCATATGGCAATCTCAACATCAATCATGATAATCTCAACCGCATAACATGATTACCCATAAACTAAATCATACCATCCCTTCAGAACATGCCAAAAGAAATAACAAACCTTAACATCATATCATGAGTCATAAAGTATATCTACCTCATACAAAAGGCATCACAAGTGCATCATCGAATTCTCATAAATCACGCAAGCACACATGTCAAGAGATCAAAGAGGTTAGGTGTCATGGAGTTAGTACACTACTTCATGTCAAATCTCACGATCGCATCTCAACATCGCATACTAGTGGAACCAGTCATAACAAGGGATCTCATGTAAAGGATAAATTCACATAGTCATCCTATCCAATCTTTATCCAGCATTATCATAACATATTATCACATCAATCCAACAAAATCATGCTATTAAGATTCAACCAAAAAGGGAAGATCAACAGTATATCAACATCAAAATGTCATCATGCTTTCCAGACATCATCTTAGCTCATCACAATGTCATATAACGATTAATAGCAGTCATGCACCCTCATCTTATATATACACATAAGTCATACCTATGCTCCAAGTCATATTCATCACTTAACTATTCATAATCAGGCTTATCAACCATATAGGATAACATCATGCTTTCACATAACAACGTATCATCATCTCATGATTCATTCAACACATTATAACATGCTTTTAGAACAACATAATAGGATAACAATGAATCATTATATCATGTTCATAGTTGTCACTACCAATTTTAACTCAGTATTGTATATCAACATGTAATATCATGCCATACAGGTTTATCATGGTTGCTATCTAGCATCATGCCAGTACATATTAATAAATCACATAATCAAAAAGACCCTCACATCATACCAATCACTCAATTTCCTTAACCGCTCTCTAACCATTCTACCAAGGGATCTCACTCAGATGTTTCAAGAAGAAGCAATCATTAACATTATTACACAGAAGGACTACATCATATCAATCAGCATTTATCAAAGCATCATTAGCTCATCATTAAGCATTGCAACAAGTATCAAAAGTCTTAAATTACCGTCATACTCAAAAAGTATTGTAAAACATCATATATGAACCTAATCAAGTCAAGCTAGCACATCTCGTCATAGCCACATCTAATAAACGGTTCAGATTCTCAGCATTTGCAGTTCACATTATAGGCAAGGAATTTAGATCGTGCTTGGCATCTTAGAGTAGCATCACATTAAGTCATCAAGGCACATCAGGACTGTAAGGCATCGAATCATATCACCATAGTCAACAGACAATCAAGCAACAGTCATCACATTAACAAGCAGCTTTCAACATCAAGTCAGTGCAATATCATCATCAACAAGCTCAAAAAGGGTTAGCAATTCGAATAGAGGACGCTCCCTCCTGCAAGTCATATCGTAATCAATAATCGTAAACTTCGAATCAAGCTTGTTCCGTCGACATAGTCGATCTTGAGGCCCTTGGGTTATGGGCCCACACTTCCGCTGCGCTGCTCTATCGTTATTCGACTTTCCGATCCCTTTTTCCATGCAGTCGCTTATCCAAGGTAACGCGTAGGAGTCTAAGTTAGCAGAGATAGGGGAGTGACAAGAGCGGACGACCCAATGTTTCTTTCGGAGAAGGAATAGGCCAAGGCTAAAGACGACATGACTAGAGACAAGACTCCGACTCGGAAATAGTAACGATGCCTTTATGGAAGTCCATTAGGGTACAATTGTGACAAACAAGCATGAATTCACTATGGAGCATATCCATCACATCAATCCATACTAACATGTACCTATCTCGGGGGAAACATTCGTATTCATATCAAAGACACAATGAAGTCCTACGCTGATGTATGTGAAACAAGTTAACATTCTAGTATTCCATGGAAACAGATCTGCCTAGTAACTTCAAGCAAGATAGACGGAACGAACAATGATCATATATGATTCGAAGTCATGCAGAATTTAGTGAAGATAACGAGCATCATGCATATGATCAATGTAAGAGCATGGTATACACATCAACAAATGAGTTCAATTATATCAAGACGAGGTTTATCATAACAACCAACTAAGTGTCATACAAGAATATATAAGGGCGGCATAGTAACTATCGCATCTAACAACAATGATCATATAGTAGGTTAAGAATGACATGTAATCATACGACGAGATACATTTAGAAACATAGGTCCTACGTGATACTAGTGATACATGATAAGACAAGGGCATAGTCAAGAGTTGTCTAAAAGAATTCAACATAATGTTCATAGAGCATGAGTCATCATTACAGGGAGTGACAAGGAGGGCATCACCAACGATAGATTATAAGTAAGCTAGGAGCCACTATCATAGTGCACATAAAATGGAATAACAACTATCATATTATAGGACAAGCATGTTCTCGTAATAGAATAAGTATGGCAAGTCACTATTTCGCGAGTCATATTGGAATCATACGCCTTACAGGATACTAATAGTACATATCGAACATGAATACAATCAAGGTAATTCAACTAAATTCATTCTAATATTCATGCGTCATGCGTACGCAAAATCATGATATAGGGTGGTGTGTGATCATGCGAGGTGTCAAGTCATGCATTCATGCAAGCATGAGAGACTATCATAGAGTAGTAGAGGGATACCACCGAGCGAAAACAGGTGAACATCCTAGAATTAACCATCACGGAAAGCAAGTTGATCATCGAATTCAACATCAATTTAATCGGGGCGAGTGGAACATTTTAAGATGAGAGAAAAGGGAAGAGTCACACTATCATGGGCCTAGCTAGAGAGAGTCAACAATAACGTAGGCAATGTAGAATTTGCACAAGTCACAACCAAGGGCCCGACATGTTACTAAGGGCTCAATATAACATATGATACATACATGCACTTGATTGATTACTCGATACTAAGTAAGACTTCAATTCAATCACATTCCAATAGTATAGAAGCATGAGCAAGTTTAACGATGCATAACACAAGTTTAAATAATGGGCAACATAATTAGAATACGGGGCACGAGTACAAATCAACACATACTAGGGTAAACATGCATTCACCAAGACTCTATTATGCCACCAAATCTCCGTTCAACCCAACTAACACACACAATATTAACTTGTAAAGTAATCAAGAATAGTTAATCTGACGAAGACGAAATAGATGGGCATGATATAGATTCTTGTCATAAAGGAATAATGAACATCGACACGTCATCATCCAGCATGTTTAAGGAGGTCATTTAAAAGCATTCATACCAAGAAGAGTTGATCACACTATCATGGACCTAATTCAGAAAAGTAGCAATCATATATGTAAAGACTGGATGTATTTTATATTATTATATTAATATATTTGAGTAAATAAATGATTATTTTATTAAATCGGTAGAAATGTGAGAAAACCTGTCCTCGAGTGTACGTTTGATTTTAAAAACATTCCGGCATCGTTTGAGAATTTAGATTTTAACGGATTTAATTTCGCCTTCGAGCTCCGATTTTTGATAAAATTAATTTAATTCCGTTATCTTGTAATTAGTAAAATTAAATTTTAATTAAATTCGATTTAGTCGGGATTCGATTAAGAGAGTGGGTTTCGGAATGTGTTTCCGGGTAAATTGAAATCTGATTGGGGGACCACTTTGAGTGTTTGTCTCCTAGCTTCTCCCATCCGAAATTGGAGCAGCACAACCCTCCTCTTGTGCCTTGTGACCCACAGCTGCAGAAGCCTCTCTCATGTTTGTACTTCCATTACTCTGTTGCAGCAACAAGAAGGCCAGGACCACCCTACCTCTTCCTCCTTTTCATTCCTCAGAGGAGCCCCTCTCCCTCATTCTGTTTCACCTCACAGCAGCCCTCTTCACCCATTCTTCTTCTTCAGCTGTCGCCATCCTCCTCCTCTTCTATCAAGCTGAAGCGGCCACAGGCTCGACCTCCTCTCCCCATCGAGCAGCCGATAGCACCCACACCCCCGCCACCACACCTCCAGCACCACCTCCAGTAGTCGCCGCCAGTGAGCGCCGGCCGAGCGCCACCAGAACTCTGCCGCTCCTCCCCTGTTTCTGCTCTCGGAAATCAGCCCCAACACCACACCTTTCCACCTCCTTCCTTCGGCTCAAGCAACAACCCGAGCACCCCGTGCTCCGGCGCCTCCTCCGACGTCCGACCAAGCTAAGCAGCCGGAGCCACCGACGCCGACCACCCCTCTCCTTCCTCTGTCTCCTCCTAGTCGCTCCGGTAAGCCCTTTCCTCGTTCTTCGATCGGGAACCCCCGAAGGTTTCACCTGTCTCACACCTCTCCCCAATCAAAACAGGTCCGACAAGGCTCCTCGAGCCGCCGGCGAGCCCGAAGAACTCCGACGAACCCCAGATCTCCGAGCACCTCCGACGGCGTTCCTCGAACTCTCGGTGAGCCCTCTTCCTTCTCCTTCTCCCCTCCCTTATTGTCGTGTGTGTGTGTGTGACTGGAGCCCAGCACTGTCGCCGTCCGGACCTCCCTCTTCTCTTCTCCCTCCCTCTCTGTTCGAACCTGCAACCGAAGGGGATGAACAGTCCTCTTCCATTTCCCCCATTTCCCTTACCCGGCTGGGCCCCATCCACGTCAGCGCCACATCAGACGGGCCCCCCCTTCCTCTTTTTAATTTGTGTTCAGCTGGGCTAGGATATAAGGAAATGTGGGCCTTTCTCTATGGGCCAAGAAATCGGGCTGGGTTTTGGTTTTCCGGTTTGGGCTGGATCATGGGTTTTGGGTATGGGCTAGCTTCTTTTCTTCTTCTTTCGGGTTATAATCCTGGGCTGGGTTGCTTCGATGGGCTGATGGGGCTTTATATTTTTAAGTTATATGTTGTGTGATAATGTATAGTTAGTATATAATTGTTAAATTATTATTAGTTTATTATTATTATATTTTTGAGATCTTGTGAGATATATATATTTCTGAAATTTTATATACTTTAAGAGTGTTTAAAAGTGGTATTATTCGATATATATTATTATGATATTATGTGGTGTTTTAATAAATGTTTAGAAATGATAAAGTAATTTAGTGTCGTGGTTTCATAAATGTGGGTTATTAAAATGGATTGATTTTTGGTAATCTAGTATATTTAAATATTAGTTGGAGTGTGTTATTAGATGTTGTTTAAAAATGGAGTTTTAAAGTAATAATTGAGAAGTGCTATTGTATAAATGTTTATTAAGTGATTTTAAGACGATGACTTTTAAATAAGTAAGAAATGCCGAAACTATTTCTATACTATAATTTTGAGAACTTGACTTTAAGGATTTAAATGTTTAATGTTGGAATTTGGCCAAGTATGATTTGATAAAGTATTTTGAACATGAGTTGACTTAATTTGGGATTTATGAGTTCGAAAATATGGTTGGTATGATTTTATCAATGGGTTTGATTGAAAGAATGATTTTGGTCGATTTGGTCGTATCGGAAAGATTTTGGAAAACGGTTTTACTATCGGTCGGTTTTGAGGATGTCAAAACTTGGGTTCGTGTGTATGAATATTGGTCTGGTAGCTTATGAAAATGACTTGATGATAGGTGTGTATTGCTTTTGGATTGCTTTGGACTTGCATTTGGGCCCTTGCTTGTGTTATCTTGCTGTTCTGCATCAACAGGTAAGTATCCTACGGGACTTACTCAGTAACCTGGACCTCCTGCCTGATGTGTCATGTAATGTGTAGTTTTGTTGCATATTAAAGCATGCCATGTAGTATCATGCTAGGATTGCATTGAACTGAGCATGTGTTTACTTTGTGTGTTTGAAGCAGAACGGCCGTTATCTGTGACAGTCCTAGAGTCTTTGCTAGGGTCATAGGGTAGCCCAGCCCCATCGGGTGCCCTAAGTCTATCGAGTCGATATGAGCATGATATGATAGCCCAGCACCATCGGGTAAGAGATGAGATGACTTGATATGATACGATTAGCCCAGCACCATCGGGCATGATTTATTTATTTTATGATATGATGATGAGATACGATATGATGATGAGATACAATATGATATGATGATGAGATATGATATGATGATGATACCGTGGTGAGTGCACCACCACGAAGAGAGTGCTATGCTATAGCCCGAACTGGCCAGTCTCTGCACTAACGGGAATGGGTGCAGAGGTAGGAGAGGGATATGCCACTTGGCATTGTCTTGGGCCCTTTACAGTTCTTTTCCGCATATTACATATACTAGGAGCATGATAGTGTGGTTTAAATCTTGTACCGCATTAGTCATCTTTTGTTTAGGCATAGGCATGTCATGTGGCCTCAGCGCGGTCAGAGGACCCGCAGGCGAACACCAGGCCTGACTTCGTGGATAGTGTTAGGTACCGCTCTTGTTGCTCCATGCTTCTGTGACGGGGAAATCTTTTGGCGAATCGAAGAATCCGGCTAATATATTCTAACTTGACAAATGGCAAATCACCCACCTTGTTTTGGTTTTGACCCGGCTCTGCCGGGGCTTTTGTATCTGAACCGCACTTCCGCTTTATTTTCGTTTAAATTGTATTTCTGAGACTTCGACTGATTAGAGGTTTGAAACCTCGACCCGTACCTGAATTGCAACATCCGAACGAAGGTATCCGACCTTCGAAACGTATCCCGGATATTTATATCCGGGCCGTTACAATATAGACTCGTACCATGTGGTTCATGTTTCTAATTAACCATACGATCAATAGGCCAAGTAGACATGCGATGACAACATATAATTATGAGAGAAAGAAAGGCATAACACGGGACCTAAGCAATGGGGCAAGCATGGGTACAGAATGTCATACAACTACGAATTCATAATATAGATCATCATCATAACGTGTACTGAGGATAACGTAGCATATAAGGCATGTTGACATGAAATTATAAATGTATCCATCAAGTAAGGGACTCACTCTATCATGATATTAGAACCGAACTATCACACTATCATGAACCTATTCACAGGAAGGACATCAATTGTACAACTTCCTAACATATGACATCCATAATCGTGCCCTAGTATGACAATGTAATATACTAAACAGATCATGTCGGGATGATATGGACATAATAAATGTAGTTCGAACCTATACAATGGTCATCACGAGCATCAAGGCACATAAGCACAAATTCACACTAAGGATCAATTGTAGGTCAAGGAGTAGTGCATATAGAATCACGCAATCATGAACAGGGCAATCAAGATAACCCGATAGAGATCCATAAGGGCAACATTGACTCTTCCTAACTGACTCATCACCCATCTTTCCTGTGAAACTCGGATATGACTTTTCGTGAAAAGAGGAGATTGATGGATTGTCATAAGAATCTATAAGGACAGCCTCATAAACATCTCACTCTCTAACTCGGAATTTCATCAAGGGCCGCCTTTCAACATTCTCCCGGACAACCTTTATATTCAATCATGATTCCCGACACTATGTGTTTACCAACCCAATTCCCGTGGAAGACCGATATTCGAAGGGAGGACTCGATTGAATTGTCAAAAGGGTTCATAAGGAAAGGGACGGTTCCACAAAGGCTGAGCTTAACCATATAAGAGGAAGGGTACTCCCGCTATCCCGTTCGCACATATCGTTCAAAATTCAATAAGTAGTTAGGCATATCAAGCACTCAACATAGAGTCAGTCAATGACAATTATAACGACCTCCTTGGAACCCTCCGGACCCAGCTGTAAAGAACAAGCTAGTATTTCGCCTACCCATTTCCGACTACATCCAATAGGGATGGTCTAGCGCCTTTTCTACCCACTCGATCCCTTATTAGTCGGTTCTCCTCTTTTATCATAAGCCAAGTTCATATTTAGTCCAATTGAGTTAGACATATTAAGTTCATTTTGCCCCTTTAAAACGCTTTTAAATCTTCGAAATCCATGGGCGGTTTTCCAAAGCATACACCCGACCCTTGCGTACCCGAATTGCACAACCTCGCTCTGATACCAACTTTGTAACGGCCCAGATATAAATATCCGGGATACGTTTCGAAGGTCGGATACCTTCGTTCGGATGTTGCAATTCAGCTACGGGTAGAGGTTTCAAACCTCTAATCAGTCGAAGTCTCAGAAATACAATTTAAACGAAAGTAAAGCGGAAGTACGGTTTAGATACAAAGTCACGGCAGAGCCGGGTCAAAACCAAAACAAAGTGGGTGATTTTCTATTTGTCAAGTTAGAATATATTAGCCGGATTCTTCGATTCGCCAAAAGATTTCCCCGTCACAGAAGCATGAAGCAACAAGAGCGGTACCTAACCCTATCCACGAAGTCAGGTCTGGTGATCGCCTGCGGGTCCTCTGACCGCGCTGAGGCCACATAACATGCCTATGCCTATATAAAAGATGACTAATGCAGTACAAGATTTAAATCACGCTATCATGCCCCTAGTATATGTAATATGCGGAAAAGAACTGTAAAAGGGCACAAGACAATGCCAAGTGGCATATCCCTCTCCTACCTCTGCACCCCTTCCCGTTAGTGCAGAGACTGGCCAGTTCGTTGCTATAGCATAGCATATCCTCGTGGTGGTGCACTCACCCACGGTATCATCATCATAACATAAATTAAATATAAATTAAACATGCTCGATGGTGCTGGGCTATCATCATGCTCATATCGACTCAGTAGACTCAGGGCACCCGATGGGGCTGGGCTACCCTATGACCCTAGCAAAGACTCTAGGACTATCACAGATAACGCCCGTTTTGTTTCAAACACACAAAGTAAACACATGCTCAATTCAATGCAATCCTAGCATGATACTACATGGTATGCTTCAATATGCAACAAAACTACACATTACATGACACATCAGGCAAGAGGTCCAGGTTACTGAGTAAGTCCCGTAGGATACTTACCTGTTGATGCAGAACAGCAAGATAACACAAGCAAGGGCCCAAACGTAAGTCCAAAGCAATCCAAAAGCAATACACACCTATCATCAAGTCATTTCCATAAGCTACCAGTTCACATTCATACACACGAACCTAAGTTCTCAACATTCTCAAAACCGACCGATAGTAAAACCGTTTTCCAAAATCTTCCCGATACGATCAAATCGATCAAAATCATTCTTTCAATCAAACCCATTGATAAAATCATACCAACCATATTTTCAAACTCATAAATCCTGAATTAAGTCAACTCGTGTTCAAAATACTTTCTCAAATCATACTTGGCTAAATTCCGACATTAAACGTTTAAGCCTTAACCAATTTCCCAAAATCAAATTATAGGAATCATTCCGTCATGCTTCTTATTTCAAAACATTATAAATAAATTCCAATGTTAAACCTCCAAAATAATTTTATGCTCACAAATCATATTTATAAATCAAGACCAACAATTCACTTAAAAAAATTCCTAACTCACATAGTCAAATCCTCACAAAATGCATTAATTAAATAATCCAATTAATACTATTTAAAACAAATAACAATATATAACGATTAATTTCCAAAATTTATGATTATAACCAAATCCCAAAATAATAATAATATTCAGATAAGGATATAACATATCATATAATCAACATATAACAATTTAAATCCTTAACCAACTTATAAAATCATACCATTTGAAATAATTCCGGCACACTTTCTTTAAAAATCCATATCTTAAAATCACCCTTTTAAACATAATATAATAACTTATCTCGATTAAAATTACTTTTAAAATCCTCTAAAATATATAAATTAATAAACACAAAACATGTAAATATATACATATACATTTTTCTAAAATCGGCATTAGCAAAACAATGTAACACATTTAACAATTTAAAACCCATAAGACCCAGCCGAAAGGAGAATCTGACCCGAGCCCACACTGAAGCCCAACCCGACAAGGAAAGGGGATGGATCCGAGTCTAGAGCTTAGCCAACTGGTAAACCCACCCATTTGTTTTATTTCCCCGTGAACCGGTCCAAAAAAGAAGAAAAAGGAAGGCCTGAACCCGTCCCTCCCAAAAGGAATAGAACAGAGCCCCGTTGAACAGATATGGGGGAGGGAAGGAGGATCCCAGGCCGGCGGCAATCGATCCCGACCCACTCCCCTCCTCACCATCTTCTTTTTCCGACCTCAACCGACCCTAGAAGACCAAAACGAGAGTAAGAGGAAGGAGGAAGAGGAAGCTCACCGTGGGCTCGAAGGTTCGCCGAAAATCTTCGTCGGAGGTCGTTCAAGCTCTTTGGAGGTGTGGGGCTGTGATTCTCGGCCTAGAATGAAGGTAGGGGTCATAAAGGAGGATTTTTACGATGTTTGAGGACGAAGGAGGAGGGAGTCGAGCTTACCACGCTTGGATCAGAAAACAGGGAAGGGGAAGAAGAAAGGGGCGGCGTCGGTGCTCAGCTGGGCTGCGTCGGAGGCCTGCTGCTGCTGCTGCTCCGTGGCGCCGAGGAGAGTTGTTGCTGCGCTCTCGGACTCGGAGCTGCTGAAGGGCGCGGCTGGCTTATTCCGAAGGAACAGGGGAGATAGAATGGTGGTGATGATGTTGGTGTGGTGGCTTGGTGACATAGATGGAGGTGAGGGGTGGCGCTGGCTGGTGCTCGGGAGGTGCCAAGGAGGAGGAGGGAGATGTTGGGTTGTTAGGGGTCCGAGATTCTGTGTGTGGAGGGGTGAAAGAAAACAAAGAAATGGGCAGAAGAGGGTGTGAGTTTGACGTGAGGGGAGTGGGTTGGTGGTCTGTGTTGGGTGAGGGAGAAGAGACAAAGTGAGGGAGGAGGGGACCAACACTTGTGCAACAGAAAACCGGGGGAGAGAGAGAGGGAGAGAGAGAGAGAGAGAAAGAGAAAAAAGAAAAGAAAAGGGGAAAGAAATAAAAGAATTGGGTCCACTAAAGAATTCAAATTAGCGAAAAAACTCGAAACCCACTCGCCCGACCGAATCCCGACTAATTCAAATATAAATAAAATTTAATTTACTAATCTCAATATAACGGAATTAAATTAATTTCAATCAAAACTCGGAGTTTAAATTAATCTTTATTAATACTCGATCTTGAAAGCGAAAATCGAATCCCGTCAGAATCCGAAATTTAAATGATGCCGGAATAACTAAAAATCCAAAACTTACGCTCGAGAACGGGTTTTATTCCACTTTTACAAATTGACTTTAATAATAATTATTTAATTAAAATAATCATAATATATAAATATACTCGGTCTTTACAGTCTAGTCACGCTTGGCTTCTTCAATTCCATTGTGATTCGTCATGTCTATCGGGAAGCTAACCATGTTGCGGACCGTTTATCGCACCTAGACGTTGCTTTCCATAGCCCATTGGCTCCTGACGACTCCATGCTCCGTGATTTTCATCCACTCGGATGCTCTTGATCCCTAGGACTCGTCCTAGCAGCCAAATTCTTTTCGTTTAAAAAAAAAAACTAACACTAAAGTAAATAAACGCAAAAATATGTGTTTTACTAACGACTCTAAACCTCCTAAAATCTAAAACCATAGGTTTAACTCAAAAGCAAATACATTTCGACTTAGGGGATTAAAAAAAACATAGGAAAAACTTTTCACCAAGGTTGACATGTGGCAATAATAAATATGTATACATACCTTAAGAATTAGGATTATGTTTAATGAGATTTCAAGTGAAAACAACGGACCTGAAAAGTCATGATGACATGTGTCAATCTCCCTCACTTAAAACACTAACAACCCATCAGGCTCAATGAATTGCCCTCTCAGTGAAATGTATCCGAGCATACGGTCAGAATACCTACGAGGCTACGAGTCCGAAATCGACTATGAAAAAGACGAACCTTTGTAAAATGGATAAATTTTGAATTATAAATCAACAAGTATGAAAGAAAGTACTCTTAGAAAGCAAGTCAACATTAAGATTAGTGTAAAATGACAGCCACAAGTAGACCTGTCAAAACACAACCCGACTCGGTCGACCAGATCCGAACGCCCGGAAAATTTCCGACCCAAACCTGGAAATTTTGACCCGGAAATTTTTTCTGACTCGAACCCGAAAACCCAAAAATTTTCTGGGTAATCTGGGATTCGACCCGGTGACCCGATTGACCCGGTAATTTTGACCTGATTTACCTAATTGACCCAGTAACCCGATTAACCCGGTTGATTTATAATTATATATGATTAAATTTTTTTTATGGAGATTCCAATTTATTACATTTTATAATTACAATCACTTGATCTTTCATTTTCAAATCAACTTTTATATTTATTTGTATTGTGTAACACTCCGTCCAATCGATAGTATTTGATTTTTTGTTTTTCAACAGACTTTTTTAAGAAGATAAAAATTCTAAAAGATATTAAAATATTAAAAAAATTCTATGTTTATTACTATTTGCATGAAATTATTTTAAAAAAATTATTTAAAATTTTGATATTTATATATTATTACATTTTATTAAAAATTACGAGAAATAATAAAAATCAAATATTTTAGATCAGATATAGTCATATAGTATATAATTACAAGCACTAGAACTTATGAACAACGTCTTTAATTTTAGATTTTTAAATTTATCGCAAAATTATCAAATTATGATTTTTTTAATTTAAAAAAGAAAAAATTGACCAATCCAAAATCGACCCGAAACCCGATCAAACCCGGGTTCAATTTAACCCGAAAATACCCGAAACTCGTATTACCCGGGACCCGAAGTGACCCGACTTGAACCCGACCCGAATGACCCGTTTGACAGGACTGCAATGTGCACATGGACAAGGAAATGAGAGGCTGACCGCTGACTTCAAGTACGGAGTACTCCCTTTTTGTCGTTTATTATTCCCGTACGTTTTTTTAAAATGATAAAACCTATATAAAATATTTATTTTTTTATAAATATTTTTAACAAGTTTATACATATTAATAATAACTACGAAATTATTAAAAAAAACTATTAAAAAACGTGCGTAAATAGTAAAGAGAAATATTTTGATGAATGGAGGGAGTGGTATATATTTGAATTACAACCTTCGAAAAGAGAGTAAACGAAGGACTTAATTGCTTCATAATCCCTCCGTTTACTTTAATTTGCTTTTTACTCCGTTTTCTCGAAATGATAAAAAACTATATAATATTAATTCTTAATTGTTTTTTATAATCTCATAATTTTTAATATAAGTATGAGATTTAAAAAAAATAATAATAATAAAAAATAATATTTAATTTTTTTTATAGTTTTTACTATTTAAATAAACGTACGTAAATAATAATAAATGAAGGGATTAATTTATACAAGTGACTTTCTACTACTCGTACTAATTACGTATCGATCGAGTGAGGATCCTCTACAACCTCCGGTGCACCCTTTGGTACACCACAAAATTATTTCGGTTATAATTTTACTTTGAAAAAAAATTTTAAAAATATATTTACATTCCACATACTTGTGTTCATATTTATAAATTTATATTAGAAAAAGTCAAGTTTAAAAAAACATAAAATTAATTTTTTAATATAATTGATCTTTCAATTTTATAAATTTTTTAATTCAATATTTTATGATAAAATTTTATAAATATGTAAATATAAGTATATGGAATGTAAATACATTTTTTAAATTTTTTTAAAATATAATTATAACATGTAAGGTTGTAGGAGATCTGGATTCGTATCGATCTCCAATGTCTAGTCAAATATTTCGGCGTCTGATTGTTTATCATTGTATAGGATTGGGAGGTCACTATGTGTTTGGATTCTAATCGAATGTTTATAATGTAAATATAAACATAAATATTTTAAATGTCTTTGTTTAATACGGAGCATTATTTATACCATAGTAGCTCGAATTTAAAATTAAATATTATATAAATTGTGTTAATCCAATTTAGAGTATTGCGTAAAATTTATAATTATATTTTTAAATTTAGTATAATTAAATACCACAAGTTACAAGGTAGTTTATAATTATATTTTAAATTTAGTATTATATTTTAAATTTATTATAAATATAATTGATTTGGAATTCAAACAAACTCTATATCTAAGTGTGTGCATAACCGGATATCCGACATGACACGGTTAACCATGCTGATTATCCAGAATCATTAATGTTGAAAACCCTGATCCGAACACGATAAGATAATATCTGATACCCGACACGGAAACACGAAATGGTTCCGTGTCGGTTACTCGTGTAACACGATATGCGATGATTCCTGATAGAAATGAATGTATAGTAGTACGTACAGTCCCCGCATCATAATGCGTTGTTGAATCAAATAAAACTTTAATAAAATATAAAATTAATATGACATAATTGAATAAAATATTTAAAAAAAATTATTAAAGAAATATAAAATGTAGAATTGATAAATAAAGAAAAAATTGTAAAAATCTTTATTGTATAAACATTTTAGAAATCTTTATTAAAATTAATAAAAATAATTATCTATATATATAAATAAAGATATTTCAAATTAATCTCATTCGGTACTAAATAAAGAAAAAACTCATAGTAACTTTATTTAAAAGATTTAAAAGAAGATGATTTTTTTATAAAAATCTCATAGATTAAGGAGAGAACAACATGTTGAACAAAATGCTTCTCATTTAATATAATATTTAGATATTTAGATATAAATATGGATATGGATTATAAATTTATTTAGTGCTCTAAATTGAACTAATTGATTAGAAAATATAGAATATATTAAGAAAATTTTAAAAACTATTATAATTTGATTGGTTGAAAGCCCTACAATTAGTTTAGGTATGACACCTCATCAAAATTTCTTCTATTTACACTATATTAGTACAGTTCTCGCGCCTTGATGAGATTTTAAAAAAATAAATTTTTAATAATAAAATAAATTAATATTATACAATTAAATAAAATATTAGTTTAATATTTTGAATTAAAATAATAAGAACAAAATCATAAGAGAAAGATGGACTCCATTGTGATATATAGTATACGAAGATTTACAAATAGAAATAGGTTTATATTAATTTAATATTTTAAATTAAAGCCATTGGTTATTTCAAAAATGAAAATTAATTGCAAAAAAAATTAAAAGGGAAAAAATAATGATTAGTTGACAATGAGAGGATTAAGGTGCATGTGACACATAGGTGATAACTATTCTGTTTTAAGAGTTTATATATATAGATATAAATATAGATCTAGGAGACTCCATTAGGGACAGGCATCCGGTCTGGACCGGATCGGACCGGACCGGAATTTCTAGTTCAGTCCAAGACCGATGAACCGGAAATTCGGAAACCTTGGATCGATCCCGGTCTTGGACCAGATGGTCAGGTTTGAAAATTAAATAGATTTTAAAATAATTTTTAATATATTTTAAAGTTATGTATTAAATGTGAAAATATATTTAATTAAATTATTTTTACTAATACATGAATATAAAATAATTTAGAATGTTTTTTTATTTGGTCACTAATTTTATTTTAAAAAATAGATATATACACATGCACACATATATATATACACACACATTCCGGATTTCCGGTCCAACCGGTCCTGGACCAGAAACCGGAATTTAAAATTTTGTGGACCGTGGACCGAATCGTTATATTTTCGGTCTGATCCAAAATCGTAAATTCCGGTCCGATCCCGGTCCGATTCCGGTCCAATCTAAATTTTGCCCAGCACTAGACTCCATGTTTCCAAGATGATTCAAACTTGGAATCTTTTGACATGATATGTAGCCCCACAAACATTACATCAACTAGCGATCGGTTGAAATTCGAGAGTATTAAGTTTTAATTACCTTAATCTTTCTCTATGTTAACTCATCACACCAACTTGTTTATTGATTTTAGAGGTTGTAAACGCGAGAAATCAAAGCAATCGAACCAAAAATCCAAAGTTCACGGACTCTGAATAGTACTTTCTTGTTCTCCTTTTGACATTTTCTTCTATTTTAGAATTAGGTTTTCCGAATTTTAGATACTTTCACTTTAACCAAGTGAAGGTAGTAATGGACACATATTGACAGCGAGGTACGCAACAAGTACTCCATCAGACCAGTTGAAGATTGTGTTATAGCATAAAATAACAAAAGGAATCCTAGCTAACTTCATGGTAAGACCCGAAATGATGTTTAATTTTTTTTTTTTTTACATATAGAAAACATATTAAGAAGCTTTGTTGCACTCATATTATGACCTATAGGAAAATTATGATGAAAATATGAGTGCAAATTTAAAAAATTTTGTTTTATGTGAATCCGAATAGCTCGAATTCGACTCGTACTCGCTCGATAAAAACTCGACTCGAGCTTGTTCATTTTCTAAACGAGCCGAGTATGAGCACATTTTTAAGCTCGGTCCAAAACTCGGCTCGTTCGAATTAAACTCGAATAACTCGAATTTTATGGAATTTCTAAATTTTTCTTTAAATTACTGTATAATGAGCAAGTAGAATGATAGATTACATAGATGTCATATTGTATAGTGGGCCAAAAGGCCCAATATCTTGTAACCTATATATATGATTGTCTAATGAATGAAACCCTTAAGGAGGACTTTACATCAATTGCATCTCTCTACATGGTATCACAACCTTTTCTTCCTCACGGAACCCTAATTTGATCCTCCCGCCTCATCTCTCCACTTACCGCCGCCGGCATCGTACCGCCGCCGCTGTCCTCCCTCTTTTCCGTCACCACCCTACCCTACTTTCGCCGCTCCTGTCTCTCTCGGCACCATGGCCGACAAGCATACATTCCTCTCCTCCCTCACTATCTCCGGCATCAATAATTGCATCCCCTGACCCGTCTCCTGCCGCTTTAGAAGCCCTACCACCGCCTACTCGCCCCCTGCCTTCGGTCGCATTCACGAGTTCTCTCCGACACAAGGCTCGTGCGCGTCACAAGCGGCGGCAGCGGCCGCAACACTCCGCAGCGGCCACAGCATACATCTACTAGTGGCCTTCGGTGGTCCCCGGTGCCTGGCTTCAACCCTCTTTGGATGCAATCCGGCTTTCCTGCCCCTCGACATACCGGTCCTCAGACCTATCTGACATCGTCTGATCATGGTTATGTTCCGTCTGATGGGCATCACGCCTTCTCCTCTATGCAGGCGACATCTCCCGACTCTTCTTGGTACATGGACACTGGTGCCAGTTCCCACATGACGAACTCCTCAGGTAACCTCTCTTCTATTTCCTTTAAAGGTCCTGCACACTCTATTATCGTCGACAATGGTGGTCGCCTTGCTACTTCGGGGATTGGCCAAGCCAAATTACAGACCCCAATCCACCCACTACACCTTAACAATGTCCTCATTGCCCCAAAGAGTGTCAAAAACTTTATCTCTGTCCGTCGGTTCACTACTGACAATAACGTTTCTCTTGCGTTTGATCCCTTTGGTTTCTCTGTGAACGATCTTACTACGGGGGTTACTCGCTTGAGATGTAATAGCACCAGGGAGCTCTACCCTGTCACACCACCTTCTACATCCAGTCAGTCGTGTCCGGTCGCCCTCTCGGCATCGTCGTCCAGCCTGTGGCATGCACGCCTAGGCCATCCCAGTGCTGCCATTCTAGATGTCCTCCGTTCTCAAAGTCTTGTCCACTGTAATAAAGAGCTACGCTCTAGTTTATACTCTTCCTGTCAGTTAGGCAAACATGCAAGACTGTCGTTCCAACGGTCTTTGAACTTCACCCTTGCACCTTTTGACATCATTCATAGTGACATTTGGACCTCTCCTGAACCCAGCAAGGATGGTCACAAGTACTACCTTTTATTTCTTGGTGATTACACTCATTTTTTGTGGGTTTTTCCATTACAATTTAAGTCCCAAGTGTTTCCTATGTTTGTCAAGTTCCATGCCTACATTAAAACACAGTTTCACACCTCAATCAAATGTTTCCAATGTGACAATGGCCGTGAATTTGATAACAAGGACTTTCACTCTTTCTTCACCACAAATGGCATCTCATATCGGTTGTCATGCCCCTATACATCTCAGCAAAACGGCAAGGCCGAGAGAATTATTCGAACGATAACCAACATGATGCGATCTCTCATTTTTCACGCATCCATTCCTCTTGCCTATTGGCCTCACGCCTTATCAACGACATGTTATCTCCTCAACATCCTCCCTTCTACTACCCTCCAGCATCGCTCACCCACTCAGGCATTATATTGCACCATGCCTAGATATGATCACCTTCGTACCTTCGGGTGCCTGTGTTTTCCAAACATGTCCTCCACCACCCCACACAAACTCCATCTGCGCTCCACTCCATGTGTCTTCCTTGGCTATCCGTCAGATCATCGCGGTTACCTTTGCCTCAATGTTCAGAGCCATAGGCTTATTGTGTCACGTCATGTCACTTTTGATGAGTCTCGCTTTCCCTTCTCTTCTCCTCCTCTCCCATCTCCCACACCTCCTATGTCCCAGTCTGAGTTAGAGTCCTCTTTCCCACACTTTCTCCTTCCCCAGAGCTCTACCAGTGCTCCTCCCTCTCCCCCTACACCGCCCCCATCGCCAGCTCCTCCTCCTACCACCAGACCACACACCCGCAGCGTCTCCGGTGTATTCAGACCTCGTCAGATCGTCTCTATGCACGCCTCCGATCACCCCACCATCACCTCCCCTGAGCCCTCCCGAACACACCTCCCGTCACACCAACTGCTGCAGTCGCAGCATCGTGCTGCGCCCGCGGCATACCCCCACGTCGTGGCCACGGCCGCGGCCGCCACCACCATGCCGCAGCTGCAGCCTTGTGCCGCGCCCGCCGCACAGCATAACCCCGCCTCCAACGTCTCCCAAGTTACTCCTACCTCAAACCCGGCCTCGCTCTTGTAACGACCCGGATATAAATATCCGGGATACGTTTCGAAGGTCGGATACCTTCGTTCGGATGTTGCAATTCAGGTACGGGTCGAGGTTTCAAACCTCTAATCAGTCGAAGTTTCATAAATTCAGTTTAAACGAAAGTGAAGTGGAAATATGATTTAGATACAAAAGCCACCGCAAGGCCGGGTCAAAACCAAAACATAATTCTAAAGTCGTGTGGCCAGATTAGCGGGGTTAGACAGATTTCTTTGCAATCGCTGAGGGACTTTCCCACGCCATATAAACAAAGAGCAATCATACCTAAAAACAATGGGTGCGAGCGGGGTCAGACCGATGCCCCAACACGCTCTGTCCAGCAAGCGAACATACACATACGCTAATAATAAAGATGATGCAGATGCGGAAATTAAATCACACTGGCATGATCCTAATTTACAATATGCGAGAAATAACTGTAAAGGCGCCCAAAGAATGCCAAGTGGCATGTCCCTCTCCTACCTCTGCACCCCTTTCCGTTAGTGCAGAGATTGGCCAGTTCGATGCTATAGCATATCATATCTCATCATCATATCATATCTCATCATCATATCATATCTCATCATCATATCATGTCTCATCATCATAGCATAAATAAAAATAAACATGCCCGATGGTGCTGGGCTATCATCATGCTCATATCGACTCGATAGACTCAGGGCACCCGATGGGGCTGGGCTACCCTATGACCCTAGCAAAGACTCTAGGACTATCACAGATAACGGCCGTTCTGTTTCATACGCGTAAAGAAATAAAATGCTCAATCACAAGTGCAACCTAGCATGATACTACATGGCATGCTTTAATAGTACTTATGCAACACCTAGTATGTCATACATTCACAAGCCGGTAATTTCTTTCGAATCTGAGTAAGCCCATAAAGGAAATTACCTGAATAAGCCGAACAGCAGAGAGCAAGGCAGAGCAGAATCCAAGAAATGAATCACCGATAGCAAGCAATGTCCACATATCACAATCACCTAATAACATATAAATGCATAAGTCTATCTAATTCACACAAGGCGCCCCTAACTATCATACATCTCTTCTCATATCTCGTTTCAGATCATTCCGTCTTATTTTATCATTTCAGGTTCATCTCATCTCATCATCTCATTTCCAAAACAATCTCTCAAAGAACTCAACTTAGAAAATCAAATAATTCTTTTAAAATCGTACTTAGTCAAAACCCGACATTAAACATTTAAACCTTAAAACCAATCTCTCAAAATCGCATTATAGAAATAATTCCGGCATTTTATCTCTTTAAAATCCTCATCTTAAAATCACCTTATAAATCATTATACTATAACACTTCTCAAATATTACTTTAAAACTCCATTTTTAAACAACATCTAATAACACACTCCAACTAATATTTAAATATAATAAATTTCTAAAATCACTCCATTTTAATAACCCACATTTATAAAACAACAACACTAAATTACTTTATCATAATATATATATATACATCAAATAATACCATTTTTAATCACTTTTATAATATCAAAATAAAATACCAACATCATATAAGGTTTACTATATACATATAACCCAATATCAATTAATCTTACTTTTAAACCCATTTATAATATATATTAATATTTTCAGAACATATATATACATATCCAAAATCATATAATATAACATATATATACATATTAATAACAACTAGCAACAACCAAGCCCATACCCGGAAAAAGAGACCCAACCCGAATGACCAGAAATGAAACACAGTCCAAACCCAAACACCATCAGAAGGAAAGAAGAGGCCCAGCCCAACAGAAAAGAGAAGGAAAAGGAGATGGCCCGACCCAACAGAAAAGAGAAGGGATCCGGATTTCAGAAAAGAGAAGAGGCAGGGATCCAGTTTAAAATGATATAACCCGGGAGAGGGATCCGGGTCAGGCCTAGCCCAATATGAAATAGAGGGGCCTTTCTTCAAGCTCAGTCAGAGCTTCGTTCGCCGACGACGGAGGAAGAAGAAGAGGGGGGAAGGAGCCCTTGCCGGTGAATCCTCTCCCGACCACCATCATAGACTTATTCTCAACCACGGACAACCCAAAGCGACCCAATACGAACCAAAACAAAGGGGAGAAGAAGAAGAAGCTCACCAGGGTGGAAGCTCTCGTCGGAAACGTCCGAGGGGCCCGATTCAGCTCCGTCGATGGGGAAGGCTCTCCGTTCTCAGCCTAGGATGAGTGAAGGAAGGTTAAAGGTCCACCTTTGAGTGGATTCGATTCGAAAATAGAAGGTTTGAAGCTTACCATTCGGGCTTGGAGAAAACAGGGGGATCGAGGGAAGTTGGTGGCGGCGCTCCGGACCTTCTGGGCGGCGTCACTGCTAGTCGTGGCTCCGAGGTGGTATGAAGGTGTGTGGTGAGCGGCTCGCAGAAGGAGGAGAAGGGTTGGAGTAGGTGGTTTGGGGCTCGGCTGAGTGCGGCAAAACAGGGCAGCGGAAGCTCAGCAAGGACAAGGGGGTGGTTCTGGCGGTGGAAATGGAGGAGTGTGGATGGTGCTGTGGTATCTGGCGTCGAAACAAGGAAGGTAGGGAGGACTGAAAGTGGCTCCCTATAATCAAACCCGAAGAGAATGAGGGAGAGGCGATGGCGATGTGAATGTGTTGGGTTGTGCAGCGAGCAAAAGGGAGAGGAAGGATGCTCCTTTGTGATTTTTTTCTGGGTTTCCTGCAGAAATGAAGGAGAGAGGGAGGAGGGTGGTGTGGGTTTGTAAGGAAAGAAGACAAAGGAAGGGAGGGGACCAATGTGTGCAGTGTGCAAGAAGAAGGCAATTGTGGGCAGTGGGAGGCAGGGGACTGCCGAGAGAGAGAGAGAGAGAGAGAGAGAGAGAGAGAGAGAGAGAGAGAGAGAGAGAGAGAGAGAGATAAAGAAAAAGGGGAAATAAAATAAATGTTATTGGTTCCCCGAACGAATTCGAATTAGCGGAATAGACTCGAAACCCGCTCGTCCGGTCCAATCGCGAGTAACACAAATTTTATCAAATTTTAATTCAATTTCAAGATAATCGAAAATTAAATAAATTTCAATCAATACTCGTAGCTCAAATTAATTTTATAATGCTCGATCTCCGAAAATCAAATTCCATTTCTAAAACCCAATTCAAAACTATATAGAAGTTCGTTTAAATAAAATTCAGTTGCTCGAGGACGGAAATATCAAAATTTCTAGAATCTAAATTTTAAATTCGAACATAATTTAATATTGTAAGAAAATAATATTTTAACTTTTCCGGCCTTTACAGCTCTCCCCCATCCCCACCTCCAACAAAACAGCCTTCCTCGACGCGAAGTGGCAGGCGACTATACTCAATGAATACAGGGCCCTTACAAGGAATGGTACCTGGGTTCTAGTTCCTCGCCCTCCTGAGGCGAACGTCATTCGCTGCATGTGGCTCTTCCGCCACAAGTTCTGCTCTGATGGGTCATTGGGACGCTACAAAGCTCGTCTTGTGGTTAATGGTCAAACTCAGCAGGCAGGTATTGATTGTGATGAGACATTCAGTCCCGTGGTCAAGCCTGCCACTATCCTAGTGGTGCTGAGCTTAGCGTTATCGCGACATTGGGCTATTCATCAGCTGGATGTCAAGAACGCCTTTCTGCATGGCCATCTGAATGAGACAGTTTACATGTTTCAGCCGCCGGGGTTCATTGATACTGATCGTCCCAAGCACGTCTGTCTCCTGAAGCGCTCTCTGTATGGTCTGAAACAGGCTCCGCGTGCCTGGTTCCAGCGCTTTGCCTCTCATCTGCTACGTTTGGGCTTCGTTGGCAGCCGCTCTGATTCGTCTCTGTTTATCTATCGCAGAGGCACAGACATGGCCTTTCTGTTACTATATGTCGACGACATCATCCTCACTGCCTCTTCTGATGCTCTTCGGACGTCTATTATTTCCCAGTTGAGTGCCGAGTTCGCCATGTCAGATCTGGGTCTGTTGTCTTACTTCTTGGGAGTCGCCGTCCAGCATCATTCGTATGGGTTGTTTCTCTCTCAGAGTAAGTATGCTGCCGAAATTGTTGCTCGGGCCAAGATGAGTAATTGCAAGCCAGTCGTCACCCCTGTGGATACTTCCAACAAGCTCAGTGCTCACTCTGGTCCTCTGTTTGATGATCCGACGTTGTATCGGAGTCTCGCCGGTGCATTACAGTATCTTATGTTTACTCGGCCAGACATCAGTTACGCCGTTCAGCAGATCTGCCTGTTTATGCATGCGCCCAGGGAACCGCACTTTCAGGCATTGAAGCGGATCATCCGGTACATCAGCGGTACCCTCGAGCTGGGCACCACGATCACCCCTTCCTCTCGGCATGACCTCGTCGCTTACACTGACGCGGATTGGGGTGGTTGTCCTGACACACGTCGCTCCACGTCTGGCTACTGTGTCTTCCTCAACGACACTCTTGTGTTGTGGTCAGCGAAGCGTCAGTCTGTGGTGTCCCGCTCTAGCGCCGAGGCTGAGTACAGGGGCGTCGCCAACGTTGTCTCCGAGTGCTCATGGCTGCGCAATCTCCTCCTTGAGCTCCGCTGCCCTTTTCAGAAGGCCACCCTGGTCTATACCGACAACGTCTCCGCCGTCTATCTGGCCAGCAACACAGTCTAGCATCAGCGCACGAAGCACATTGAGCTCGATCTCCACTTCGTTCGGGACAAGGTTGCTATTGGACATGTTCGTGTTCTTCATGTCCCATCCTCCTATCAGTACGCTGATATCTTCACCAAGGGTTTACCTCGGCAGTTGTTCCTCGATTTTCGGTCCAGTCTCACTGTACGGGACCCTCCACTTTCGACTGCGGGGGTTTGATAGATTACATAGATTTCATATTGTATAGTGGGCCAAAAGGCTCAATATCTTGTAACCTATATATATGATTGTCTAATGAATGAAACCCTCAAGGAGGACTTTACATCAATTGCATCTCTCTACAGAATTGTCTAAAGCTCGAAAAAAGCTCGGCTCGAGCTCGTTCATTTCCTAAACGAGCCGAGTATGAGCACATTTTTAAGCTCGAGTCAAAATTTAGGCTCTGCTCGAGCTCGTTCATATTCTAAATGAACTGAATATGAACAAGCAATACTGGCTCGTTCGACTCGAATAACAGCCCTAACAATAGGAGGAGTAGCCCACTAGGTTATATACTAAGACTTGTTTGTTCATATTATCAATGTAGGGCTCTTTTTCGTCTCTTCACATTCTCATTATCTCAACAGTCAAAATCATGCCATACAATATAGGACCCTACTCATAATTAACATCCCTAAAAATAAGTAGAAAAATCCTTCTTTTCTTCGTATGTTTTTTGATGTTCAATTTGGTCTAAACAGTGGAATATTATATTATTCAAGTTCCTTGTGTTTTTCACTTTTGAGAATGTGATGAAAATTCAATAAGAATAAGCAAATCAACTCAGATATAAATGTGTATAAATAAGTAAGACACTAAAAACATGTAGAAAATTCCTTCTTTGATTTCTACGTAGGACAACTATGATTTTTGTTTAATTTGGTCTAAATAGTGGAATATTATTCAAGTTCCACATGAATAAGCAACTCAGCTCAGACATGAACGTGTATAAATACAGGGAATAGGGATGGCAACGGGGCGGGGATTCCCCGGTCCCCACGGGGAATCCCCACGACAGGGACGGAGGCGGGGATTTTAAACGGGGAAGGGGACGGGGATGGGGGGAAATAAGTATTCCTGCGCGGGGACGGGAACGGGGGCGAGGATACAGGTCCCCACCCCGATCCCCGCCCCGTCCCCGTCCCCGACGGGGATCCCCGCCCCCATCGGGAGTCCCCGCCCCCGGCCCCGTCGGGGATCCCCGCCGTCGGCCCCGTTGGTATCCCCGAACCCGTTTAAAATCCCAACACCATTCCCCGACGGGTATCCCCGCTCCCTTGTTTATTGAAGGTTTAGGGTTTATATAAAAAATAGAGTAATAGTTTTAAAATTATAAAATAAAATATTTGTAAGTAGTTATCTAATTCTATTTATTAAAAAAATATGGTGGTAGTTAATCAAAATTTACAATATTTTATTTGAAAAAATAATCATTATTTGAAATTATTGGTGAAAATATTTATTTGAAATTGTGGTTGTAATTAATCAATATTTAGAATATCTTGAGGTGGTAGTTGATAGAAATATAGAATCGGTAGTTGATATAATCCAATAGATATAGATATATGAGTAATATATGGTAAAAAATTCATATGTTCTAGGTTGTTAGTTTGTTACATACGGAGTATCATTGTTCATGGCTATTTGTAGTTGCAAAACTACAACAATCATCATTACTTGTAAAACTTCAACAAGCATCGTTATTATGAACCTAAATGACAAATTCATTATCTTACTATACGCGTAGTAGTAATAATAATAACGATGATTCATAATGAGTATTTTGATTGAATGATCGTAGATGTATTAGAAATTCAAATTGCATCAACTTTTGTAAATATTTTTGCAAATACTCAATTTTTAAAAGATGACTACACATGTTCAAAGCAATTCAGTTAAATATATTATTTACCTTTAAGAAATCTATATCTATATCTATATCTATATCTATATCTATATCTATATCTATATCTATATCTATATCTATATCTATATCTATATCTATATCTATATCTATATCTATATAATCTATCTATATCTATTTAACTATATCTATATCTATATTAATCTACTAAAGCAGAGGCCTCTGGCGCGATCTCGTGTCCACGGAATTTTCTGGATTAAACCGGGATTTTTTGCTTACGTGACATTTTCTGGATTAAAGTGGTATTATATTTTTGGGCCACATCAATTAATAAACGAATATAGTTAGGTAAAAAAACTTATCTTTTTAAATACATAATTTATTCAATATAATCTTATAATTTATATTTTAATTAGAGTATGTGATTAAATTGGAAAAACTAGAGTATCTACTTAATCTTCAAATAATAAAAAAAAAACCTTCTATCTTCTATATATCTATCTATATTAAAATAATAAAATCTGTACATTGCATTCTACTTTCTACTCCTTCCGTTAAACTAGAGTATCTACTTAATCTTCGAATAAAAAAAATCTTCTATCTTCTATATATCTATATTAAAATAATAAATGAAAATAACTTCATAATAAAATTAAATTTATTAAGAAACCGCGCAAGATTGCGGATCATAAGACTAGTATAAATATATTTTTAAAAATAGAGATTGATATATCCATGGAAATAAATTATAGGTGCAATTGGAAAGCATAAGATAATTTAAAAGATTTGGTGCTTTGAATTGAAAAAAAAATAAAATAAAAATTATGAATATGAAATTTTATTGGATAAGATATATAGAAGTGGTAAAAATAAATAAAAATAAAAAAAATATTGCTACGGTTACACCACAAAATTTACTATTTACACCACATATCTCACTTTTTATATTTTTTTTAAAATACACCCTGCTCCTTTTGAGTCACACACCTGCCCCTCAAGAGGCGCAGGGTATTTTACATTAAAATACCTTGCGCCTCTTGAGGGGCAGGTGTGTGACTCAAGAGGAGCAGGAGTGTGATTCAAGAGGCGTAGGTGTGGTGCATATAGTAAAATTTATGGGTGTAAATATTATCACATTTTTTTTAATTACCAAAGTGTAGATGAGTAGATTCTAGAAGTCATTTAACATTCAATTTTGTAGGTTTAAAAAAAATTAAAAAAAAGACCTTTCAAATTCCCTAATTTCCCTATGATGTTGTGCCGAATGCCGATTACTCCGTCTGTTCATCTTATCTCTTTCTCCTCTCTATTCCCTAGTTGATTACTCCATTAGTGTTGATTCTGCTCCCTAGTTTCAACATTAGTTGCTCTGTGTTCAACGTAATAGTGCCCAACGGCACCAGCCCCAGAGACCATTGTCACCGCCATATCAAGTTTGACCTTCGGTTTGGTAAGTAAATAATTAATTACGCTTGTACCTTTCACAATTTTAGATCTTTGATCTATGAATTTTTATGAAGTTGGGTGCAAAATTCCCCTCATTTTTCTATTTTGTCTCTTAAATCACAACTAATTTTAGTGGTTTATATTGAAATATCTATTAGGTCAATATGAGTGCTAAAGATTTGCCCGGAACCGCTCCTGATCAACCCATGGATACTCCTCTTTAATACCAGTGATAAAGACACACCCGCAGGAGATGAGAATGAATTAACTTTGGGGAAAAAGCGGAAGATGACATCTTCTGTTTGGTCACATTTCACATTAGAAGTGATCGATGGTAAGGCAAAAGCTATTTGTAAGTACTGCTCAAAGAAATTAGGAGGGGAATCAAGAAATGGCACTAAGCATTTGCATGATCACTATAAAAGTTGTGTGATGCCTAAATGTCATGAGGGAAAATCTAGCTCTCAAAAGAAATTGGTCTTGCAAAATGTCTCAAAGGGGAAATCGCAACTTGTTTTTAGAGAGTTTAATCAAGAGGTCTCTAGAAGAGAATTGGCAAACTTTGTTGTTTTGCATGAGCAGCCATTGTCAGTAGTGGATCATGTGGGATTTAGGAGATTCGTGGCCAGCCTACAACCTCAATTTACAATGATCAGTAGGAATACCCTCAAGAGTGATATTCACAAAGTTTTTGAGCATGAGAGAAAGAAAATGATGAATTTTGTGGCCAACAATGATAGTAGAGTTGGAATCACCTCGGATATGTGGACTTCCCAAAATCAGCGGAAAGGATATATGGTGATAACTGCACATTAGATTGATTCAAGTTGGAAACTACAAAGTCGAGTAATAAGGTATGATTTTTATACTAATTAATTAAGGATTCTCTTAGGTACTTTCTTAATTCGTACTTTGAATTACATCTTTTGCAAAATTTTGTAGGTTTGCATATGTGCCATGTCCTCATACAGCGGAGGAATTATTCAAGGTGTTGATTGCTACTATTCTGGATTGGAACCTTGATATGAGGTTATCTACTATTACTTTGGATAATTGTTCTACAAATGATGCTATTATCAATATTCTTTTAGAAAAACTTGATAGGAGCCATCTTATTCTTAGAGGAGACCATGGTCATATGCGTTGTTCTGCACATATTCTTAATTTGATTGTGAAAGATGGAATGGATGTGATGGCAACTGAGATTGAAAAAATCAGAGATAATGTTGCATTTTGGAGGGCAACTCCAAAGAGGGAGGAGAGGTTTGAGGAATCATGTCGACATCTAGGGATACCTTATTCCAAAAGGTTGATCTTAGATTGTAAGACGAGATGGAATTCGACTTATTTGATGCTGCGGACAGCTTTATTATATAGGCCTGTATTTACTCGTTTGATGCAACGTGAATCTTCTTACAAGTCTTTGCCTAGCTATGATGAATGGGAGTTGGCTAAAGATATATGTGAAAGATTGGGGCTATTTCATAGGCTGACTGAGCTATTTTCTGGTAGCAAATATCCTACGGCTAACCTTTTCTTTCCTCGTGTGATGGAGATTAAGTGGACTTTGTCTAAATGGGTTGATGATCCAAAAGAGTCCATACGACGTATGGCAACGAAGATGCTGGACAAGTTTGACAAGTATTGGCTTGTAATACATGGAATGATGGGAGTTGCTGCGATGTTGGATCCAAGGTACAAAAATCGAGTCTTTGAGATTTATAAAGGTGAGGAAGCTAAAAAGTTGAAAGAGATTTGTGATGATATTTATTTGGAGTATGAAAAAAAGTATAAGGGAGAAAAGGGAAACAATGGTGAAAGTGGTACTGGTGCTTCTCAATTTGGTCATTGTGTTTCATCTCCTAGTGCTAATGTTGGAAATATTGTTCGATTTGATGATGTCTTCACTCAATGTCTTAAGCCAGAAAACTTGGAAAATTCTCTTAAGAATGATCTTGAGTTGTATTTTGAGGAGAGGCTTCATCCTATGATTCCAAATTTTGATATATTGGAATGGTGGAAGGCAAATGGAAGTCGGTATCCTATTGTGGCAAGGATGGCTAGAGATATCTTAGCTATACCTCTCACAAGTGTTGCTTCTGAATCGGCATTTAGTACTGGTGGGAGAATCTTGAGCACTCATCGTAGCCGACTCTCTTCCGAGACCGTGGAGCCATTGTTGTGTACTAAAAGTTGGCTTTGGTCAGAACTTGTAGATGAAGGTTCGTATATCTTTCTTGTTCTTAAATGTGTTTTTAAATTTTTTTTTTTAGCAATTTTCATTTGTATTTTGATCATCTTTATATATTGAATCGAAATGATCACTTGTATATTTCTTTGTTTAGATCAATCAGTGAGTTCTTTTTACCATGCCTTGACAAATGATATGGAAGAGAAGGATACTGACGAAGAGTGATATCTTCTCTTGTATGAATTCTATCTACTGCTTAATTACTTGCATTTCTTATTTGATCATTCTTTTCTTTTATTTTTCACTTGAAATTTATATTTAGCATGTTGTACAGGGTGTAAACAAGGAAGAATGGGTTTGGTGGGGCTGCGTTTGAAGGGGCTGGTAGAGCAAGTAATATTTTGGAAATTTAGCTTACGGTGTTTTATTGAAATATAGCAGGTTTGTAATCATATATTTATATTTGCATATAAATTACTACAGTATATAGCAATTACTGAATTTTAATTCATATTTTTTTTTAAGATTTTGCTCATCCAAAAGAAGATGGTGAAGACACCGTTTACCGGATTAACAATATAATCAATGTTATTTTAGTTTCCAATCCTTCTCAGACTTTTTTACGAATTATTTTGTTTCGTTTTGCATTTGAGACTTTTTATAACTAGTTTGGTTCTAGATGATTTTATAATATTTTGTTATTTTTGTTTTGATTTCGATTAAATACCCCGTCAAGGTGTAATGTGAATAGGAAAAATTAAGTAAATAGAATAACAAAATGGGGACGGGGATTCCCCGACGGGGACGGGGACCCGTCGGGATCGGGAACGGGGATGAATTATAGTCCCCGAGCGGGGACGGGGACGGGGGCGGGGACTGGATTAATAAACGGGGACGGGGACGGGGACGGAGAGGGTACTCCCCACCCCGAACCCGCCCCGTTGCCATCCCTAACAGGGCATGAGAAGCTCATTTCTTCCCACACCCAACTTGAATTGATCTAGCTAGCTAGTAGATTGAGCTTTCCCTTCATTCACTTACATATCTTAATTAATCAAAAGTTAACCTATTTATCATCCATCATGCCTGCTTGTCAGCTCTTACTAGCTCCTGCCAACCTTCTCCCCGCCGATCAGCCTAACCCTAATCCAACCGCTTCTCGTCGTATCGCGAATTTCAAACCTAGTCCTTGGGGCAACCGATTTCTCGATTACTCCCCCGATGCTCATAACAAGGTATATTGTGTGTACTCAAGGGCAGAGTCAGGCTAGGGAGCATGGGGTAGCTCGAGCCCTAGTTCGGAGAAGTTTAAAAATATATGTTCTTTTTGTAATTTTTGTTAATTTTAAGCTTAAAAGAGTGCAAAAATATTAAATTACAAAGTGTGTTTAACTTAATTGATAGGAATCGAGTGAGTACTACCTTAGGTTTTTGAGTTCAAACACTTTTGTATTTTTTGGAAATTTTTGTTTCTCTTATTTCTTAAACTAAAAACGAGTATTTTTATCACAATTTATAAGGGGTTTTTCAGGGAAAAAAAAAATCCAACAACCACATTCAGAACCCCATCGACTTTTTTCTAGCTCTGTCACTGTGTGCACTCATGCATGCTTGATTTCTAGTTTTTTTTTTATATAATGAATTGTAAAAATGAATGTAAGTTGTATCCTGTAGGTGATGGAAGCCCAACAAGAGCAAGCTAAGAAGCTAAAGGAGGAGATCAAAGGAGAGTTATTAGCCATTCGCAACGGCTCTATCAAGGAACAACTATGTCTAGTTGATTCAATCGAAAGGCTCGGGATAGCATATCAGTTTGAGAAGGAGATCGATGATGTTTTGCGACGTATCCATGAGTCATATAATGCAGCCTCAGACGATCTCTTTCTCACTTCCCTTTGCTTTCGACTCTTCAGACAACATGGTTTCAAAGTATCATGCGGTAAGGCCCATATGATATGACCTAATTCCAAAACCATTCTCATTATGACTTACTAAAAATAGTCAATCATGTATATATATTCATGTAGATGTTTTCAAGAGATTCATGAGCGCGAAGGAGGAGGTAGCGAGTGACGTGCAAGGCATGTTGAGCCTCTACGAGGCATGCCATGTAAGAGGACATGGCGAGAACATACTCGATGAAGCCCTTACATTCACGACATCAAACCTCAAAGCTATTCACGACCGTCTGAGCTACCCCCTTAAGGAGCGCGTAAGCTATGCCCTAAAGAAGCCCCTCCACAAGAGAATGACACGCCTCGAGTGTGTACACCATATGCCAATCTTCGAGCAAGACCCTTTGCACAACAAAACGTTGTTACAATTTGCGAAACTCGATTTCAATTTGCTCCAATCCTCTCAAAAGAAGGAACTCATGGATTTGTGCAGGTAACTTAGTTTTGTTATGACATATACTACATATTATCGATCAAAATCAATTCGTAACATGTTTGTGTTGATGAATGAATTAGGTGGTGGAAACACATAGATCTGAGCAGCAAACTGCCATCAAGAAGAGATAGGATTCTGGAGGCATACTTTTGGGCTTCGGCGGTGTACTTTGAACCTCAATTCTCCATCGGGCAAAAGATATGTACCATGGCATGCCAACTAATGACTTCCGTCGATGATATATATGACGCCTATGCAACGCTTGAAGAACTCGAGATTTTTACTAAAGCGGTTGATAGGTATATATACATATCATTTGTTAGTTGATACATACATATATATATGTGTGTGTGCGTGCGTGCTTTGAGCTAGAAAACGAGTTAATGCGAAAGATATGTACGTAACGTTTTTGCATTTGGATCGCAGGTGGGACAATTCGTGCTTAGATGAGCTCCCCGAGTATATGAGACCCTATTATCAGGCGCTGATTCTCGATGCATTCGACGAAATGGAGCGTGATTTGGCTCCGAAAGGAAGTTCACAATATGTGTACTATGCGAGGGAAGAGGTATGTATGACCCGATTGCGATTCCATTTCTACTCGATCGATTTCTTAACATACAAATAATAGAAACATGACATAAAATTTACCCTGCAGATGAAGGCTTTATGCCAAAGCTACCTACTTGAAGCAAAATGGAGGCAGGAAAGGTACGTTCCAACACTCGATGAGTACTTGGAAAACGCGGTTCGAACATCCACCTTCGGCCTCACAACCATCTTCACTTTCCTTGACATGGACATGGCCACCCACGAAGCGTTCGAATGGGTGCGTAAGCTCCCAAAGCCAGTTGAAGCCATATGCCTTCTCTTACGGCTTCTCGATGATATTGGTGGCTATAAGGTAACGCACGTACATAAATTGAATATAATGTTGATATTATCACATCGTTCGCTTAATCGATCTTGTACAATATGTCAGTTTGATAAAGATAGGGACCATGCTTCGTCGTCCATCGATTGCTACATGAGACAGTACGGTGTGTCGAGCAATGAGGCTTTTAAAGAGATCCAAAGGAAAGCCGACGATGTGTGGAAGGACATAAACCAAGCTATGATCCCGCCGACGGAAGTGCCGATGCCATTGTTGAAGTGTGTCCTCAACTTGGGGCGTTCTGTGGAAGCCATCTACGATGGAGGTGAAATTCGAGCAACACTTGTGAGTACAAGTAACGAACGAGCTCAAGCCGAGTTTTTTTTCGAACGAACTCAAGCCGAGCTTTTTTTCGAGCTCAAGCCGAGCTTTTTTTCGAGCTTTAGGCAGTTTTACTTGGACGGGGTACAGCCCACGACTTGGACGGAGGTGGGGGAGGGTGTGAGGGTTCTCGGTAGCAGCTGGTTCCCATAGAATGGAGGTTGGAGGTGAAAAGGTGGTTGCTTGGGGTGGATGGGCTGCGGCAAGGAAGAGGATTCTTATGGGTTCTCCTGAGGGTTTCCACAGAGGGAGAGGGAGGCTGTGGGTTGGGGGAATTGCAGGTTGTGGGTTGTGTTTGTTGGGCAGGAGGAAGGGGTGCTGGTGTGAAGTGCAGCAGAGGGTGAGGACGGGGGGAGGGGACCGCAGGAGAGAGAGTAAAGAAAAGGGGAAATAAAATAGGATTTACCACAATACCACTCAAAATTAGCGGAAAAGACTCAAAACCCGCTCGCTCGATCGAATCCCGACTAACTCAAATTTAATCAAATTTTAGTTTAATTTCAAGATAATCGAAAATTAAATAAATTTCAATCAATACTCGTAGCTCATATTAATTTTTATTAATACCCGGAACTCGAAAGCGAAAGTCAAATCCCGTCAGAATCGAAAATTCAAATGATGCCGGAAGGATTTTAAAATTGAACTCGTACTCGAGGACGACTTTTTCTCTGCTTTTACAAATTGCAATAAATACTAATATATTTAATTAAAATAATAATATAATATATATAAAATATATTCAGTCTTTACCGGGATCGAATAAAGGAGACGTTCGAAAAGGACACAAATAAATTCATAAACAGTATATTCAAACTTGAAATATAGGGAGTACATAATGAATTGAATATTCAAATCACTTTGACTGTTTAATGGTTGGTAATTAAAATGGGGAATAATCAGTTTCCGAGTATGTTTGAATGCATACGTTGAGTCTTGAGAATCAATAAATTTGTTGAAAACAATTTTGGCACCGAAGTTGCAATCACTAATCCTTAAATCAACTCTCAATTAATTAAGTGTAACTGTATTTGACACCCATCGATTAATTATGTTAAAACTTTAAAATATATTACATCTTTGAAAATATTATTTATATATTAATGCAACTATGTTTTTATATATTCTCATGTCATTAGTTAAGTCACACACATATCAAGAAGAAATATTCGGTTGTAAACGTTGCTAGTTAAGTTGATCAAGATAATATATATTGATCAGTACGTATAAGCAACTTCCTTATAAATTTGAATCATATACAATTTTTTTTTTCCATTCTCTATATTAATTGTTGGTACTCATCAAATATAATTACCTCTCCAACATAAAACCATACATCCTTGTTTCAATAAACCTCTCCCACAAACCTATCATAAAGGGAAAAATTAATAACTTAACATATTAAGAAGTATCATCTTTTAACTAAAAATAATTCAAAATTTAGTTTGAACAACAGGGTTCTCAATTCCGGCTATTGTTCTAGCAAATATTGTCGGAATTAGGACCCTATTGTTTCGGTTTAATTTCAAGAAGGTATTTTGGTGGGCGAAATCGTACAAAATACTAAAGGAAAAGGGTATTTAATTTGGTGGGCAAAATCATCGGAAAAATAGCCGAAATTGAAAATCATATTTTTTTTGGTTAATATGAGCCTACTTCATACATGAATTAGTTTAAACTAAAGTTCATATTATTCTCGGTTACAAGTTAATACTCCCTCATATTAAAGGAGGTAGGAAAAGTAGGGTTGTTATTCGAGTCGAACGAGTCGATTATCGCTCGTTCATATTAAGTTCATTTAGGATATGAACGAGCTCGAGCCGGGCCTAAATTTTGACTCGAGCTTAAAAATGTGCTCTTACTCGGCTCGTTTAGAAAACGAACGAGCTCAAGCCGAGCTTTTTTTCGAGCTTTAGGCAGTTTTACTTGCTCATTCTACAGTAATTTAAAGAAAATTTTAGAAATTCTATAAAATTCGAGCTATTCGAGTTTAATTCGAACGAGCTGAGCTTTGGACCGAGTTTAAAAATGTGTTCTTACTTGACTCGTTGAGAAAATGAACGAGTTCAAATCGAGTTTTTATCGAGCGAGTACAAGTCGAATTAGAGCTACTGATGTTCACATAACACCCCTAAGGAAAAGTAAACAGATATATCTACTTTTCCTATATAGCTGGTCAAGTTGGAATGGAATTAAAAATGTGCTCTTACTTGAAAGATATATATGAATTAGGACCCTATTGGTTCGGTTTAATTTCAAGAACGTATTTTGATGGGCGAAATCATATAAAATACTAAAGGAAAAAGGTATTTTGGTGGGCAAAATCGTCGAAAAAATAGCCGAAATTGATAATCATATTTTTTTTATTAATATGAGTATACTTCATTAAAACTAAAGTTCATACCGGTTAAAAGTTAATACGGAATTTTCGTCAAATACCCCTAAGGTTAAGGCTAATTCGTGTGATGTACGAAAGTTTGACATATTTCACCAAGTGCCCCAAGGGATTTTTATTATTTTTGCCAAATGCCCCTGAGGTTTTCATTTTTTTCGTCAGATACCCCTCTATCGAATTTGTTAACATTTTGGATGAAAATAAAGGAAAAGAAAATATTATTTCATTATTATTTTTGTAAGGTATTATTTGCACAATATCATTTAATTATAGTAACTAAACTATATATCTAATTTTATTTGCACAATTTCATTTTATACTACATTTTTTAACCAATGGGATTAATTCAAAACTTTTATGTAATAAAGTTAATATTAAATATACAACATTATTTCATTATGCATTATTACATGATATCATTTCATGCTATATTTTTAAAAACCATGAGATTAATTCAAAAAAAATTCAAAAAAAAAATACATAGTTCCAAATATACGAATTCTTTTTTTCCCCGAAGCAACCAATCTCTCTCTCTCTCTATCTATGTGTGTGTATATAATGAAAACTATTTTTTATATATAATAATCTTAAGTTTTGGATTTTCACCCAATCAACCTAATCTACATAAATTTTCAAATAATAATATTTTTAAATATTTTTTAACCAATGAGATTTACTTGTTCCAACTATTAAATGAGAAATATTTTTGCTTAGATGCCATAATCATTTTAATTTTATAATTTCCTCCCAATCAACTAAATCTAGAAAAAAAAAAGCAAACTAATGAAATTTGTACACGTTTTTTTAATCAATCTAGCTATATCAAACTATTAAATCATAAGCATATATTTTATTAGGTGTTATAACCACATTTATTTTAGAATGTTAACCCAATCAACCTATTCTACTAAAATCTTAAACTCATGTAATTTTTACACATTTTCATAAATATTTTTATTATTTTTTACTTAATTATCAAATCTATTTTTTTCTATTTTATGTTAACGATTGATAATATTTTATTTAAATTTATCATAGTAATTTTTTATCCTTATAATTTTATTTTTATTGTCTAAAAAGAAAACTACACACTATAGCGTGAGGATTGTACTAGTTTTTAACCAAAATGTTAACAAGTTCGACAGAAGGGCATTTGACGAAAAAAATGAAAACCTCAAGGGCATTTGGCAAAAAAAATAAAAACATCATGGGCATCTGGCAAAATATGTCAAACTTTTATACACCACGCTAAATACCTTTAACCTCAGGGGCATTTGGCAAAAATTCCGAAAGTTAATACTACTCCGTACGGCTCATATTAATTTTAGTTAATTTTTGCTACTATCAATAGTATAATAATAAAGGAGAAGTCGCCTAAGTCATGTGGCGTCTTCTCCTTTAATGTAGGCATTTTAAATTAATTAGTTATTAATTAAGTTATTTTACAAATCTCATTAACCACTTCATTCATTTAATTAATTTATTAATAATAAAATCTTAACAAATCTTATCCTAATTAAGTATTGATTTTTTAATTTTTTATAGTAATATTTTGACCAAATCTTAACAAATGAAAATTAGTTAAGATATTATAATGTACTTATTTTTCTTTAACTTTTCAAAAAGATTTATAATATATATCTTTAGTCCTATTTATTTTCAGTATAAATTAAGTTGTTTGGATAATTAAGCAAATTTAATTATTTAATTAAAATCAGTGAAGATATTCCTGATATTTTAATTGATTAGTTTAGATATTCAACGGATAAGATTAAAATAAAATCATATTTATTTTAACAAATCAAATATGACTTTCTTCGTTATCTGTTTATATTTTTAAATTGTGTATCTTCCTAGGTACACCATCATTTACTAAATAATTATCCTTCTTCTCACTCCCTTTCCATTCTTCTTCTTCTTCTTAATTTTACCTCAAGTTTGTTGTATCCATTGAAGGATAAATTCGTGCAATCATACTGATGATACTAATCAACAATTATAAAAATTATTGGTGAGACTCGATTTTATTTCTCACTCTCTTTTATTTTTGTATTTTTTTTTAATTTCAATTTCAGATTCTCAATGTGAGATTTGTTTGTACGCATATAGCACTTCTTAATTTGTATTCATAACTCTATATGCTATTTATTTGGTTGAGTATATAAGTTATTATTTCATCCCGTAGTTGGCATTCATGTAATTTTTGTTATTAATTATTGTCCCAATACTAAACATTATTATTCCATTAACATTGTTTTGAAAAAAAAATATCAATATCAATCAATAGTATATATAATACTAAAGGAGAAGTCTCTTCGCCATGTGGCGGCTTCTCCTTTAGTATAGGGATTTTTAGTTAGGGATTAATTAAATTATTTTGCATAATCAAATTAAAAATTAAGTCAATATCTATCTATCTATTAATCTTTATTAATATTATAATTAATAATACTAATAGATTTGGATATCTAGATAATAGATAGTTGGTTTAGATATTCAAGGGATTCTATCCTTAATAATTATCTTTACCAATTATTTTAATTATTTTATTTAGTTTTAAATATTTTTCATTTCTATTCAATCCATTTCATACCCTTGACAATCATTATACGTATGTTTGACGATAATCGGTGAGTCGCCTTTCTATTTTGTTAAAAACCTCTACTCTGATCATTCCATTTCCTTTCTATCAAATTCTAACCATATTTTTTTAATTTTCAATTTTTGTAGGTATTCGAATCCATTTATAAAATGTTACTAACGATTTGAATTTTAAACTTTTATATTTTTTATTGCTTTATAATCGATTCTAACAATGTTTTTTCTTAGGTCGGAGATGAAGAATTGTTTACTTTATTGGATGATCTAAAGTCAAAAGAAAAAGACAAAATTTGAGTTCGTGTTATTCACATTTGGAAAAGCAAAAGTTAGAAGAGTGGATATATACGAAGTTGAGTTTGTGTTTTTCTTAGCTCATAGACAATAATCAAAAGAGAAGTAGGTTAAGTATTCAATTTATGCATTTGTGCGGATTTGTTACTATTTTATTGAAGTCAAACTACTATAAAATATATTGGCTTTATGATCTTTTTGTTATCGGACATTACAATAATTCATTTTTTATTTTTTTAGGCGATGAAAACATTAATGGTAGTAATTAAAAATTTCATTACTTGGATGAGTTACTACCATAAAAACTAAACACCACGTGAATACGATGGAATATCAATATATCAATACATCAATATCAATGTATAATACTAAAGGAGAAGTCGCCTAAGGCATGTGGCGTCTTCTTCTTTAATGTAGGTATTTTAAATTTAAATTAATTGTTAATTTAAATTTAAAATCATACGTGTCATTTTCTCAATTTTTTGCATTTTCTTTTAATTTTTTTTAAATACAAATTTAGTTGGGATATTCTTGATATTTTTATTGGTTTGTTTAGATGTTCACTAGATAAGATAAAACTAAATCATTTTTATCTTAACAAATCTTTGATTTTCACACATATCTTAACAAATTTTTTATCTTCTCCGTTGATTAAAATTAAAAGATTTTCCTAATTAAATCCATCATAATTAAAAGAGCCATATTTAGTTTTAATTAGTTTGAACTAAATCCTAAGTTAATTAGGTTTGAATGATTTTACAAAAATCTTTGATAATTCTATTTTATCTTATATAAAAGTTTTACATATGCATAAAATTATTTTATAAAAAGTATCCGCACAAACATGCGGGTACAAAACTAGTTATGGAGTATAAAAGATCACAAATGTGGGAGAAGAGAAAGAAAGTTGCAAGGACTAGGAGGCATAATAGTCTACTTTTCCTAGCTGTTCAAGTTGGGATCGAATTAAGGAGACGTTCGAAAAAGGACACAAATAAATTCATAAACAGTATATTCAAACTTGAAATATAGGGAGTACATAATGAATTGAATATTCAAATCACTTTGACTGTTTAATGGTTGGTAATTAAAATGGGGAATAATCAGTTTCCGAGTATGTTTGAATGCATACGTTGAGTCTTGAGAATCAATAAATTTGTTGAAAACAATTTTGGCACCGAAGTTGCAATCACTAATCCTTAAATCAACTCTCAATTAATTAAGTGTAACTGTATTTGACACCCATCGATTAATTATGTTAAACTTTAAAATATATTACATCTTTGAAAATATTATTTATATATTAATGCAACTATGTTTTTATATATTCTCATGTCATTAGTCTTATATTACAATCTTTCATATACTTATTTTATTCTTTATTAATTAGTTAAGCTAAATAATACGGAGTATAATTTAGCGTGTACAATAATTATTCTTATACTATACTCCCTCCGTTCGGTAAAACATGTCACTTTACTATTCATGTACGTTTTTTAGGGGATGAAAACTATATAAAATATCTAGTTTTTTAATAATTTTTTTAACAATTTCATAGTTATTATTAAAGTACAAACTTGTTAAAAAAATTTATAAAAAAATAAATATTTTATATAGTTTTTATTATTCTAAAAAAGCGTGCGTGAATAGTAAACGACATGTTTTGCAGAACGGAGGGAGTATTTAATAGAATTGATCATTTTATGACAATTCAAATATGTTCTAATCTTTACAAAAACATTCATTTTATTTTGGCAATTGATAACCACTTAATTTGCATAGAATTATATATTCTTTATTTTTGACAACATTTATTTAATCACCTTTTTTAGAGAAAAATAATATAGGATTATCAGTGTTCTGACATTAATATAAGGCAAAACTAATTAAAATAACCCAACCTCTGGAGAGGTGTTAAAAAAATATCCCCACCTTTCAACAGTAAGAAAAATAACCCAATCTTTGGGAAGTGTGGTAACAAAGTATCCTAATTGTTTTAACGACTATAAATATGGGCAAAGATAATGACATATAATTGACGAAATTAAGATTTTGGTAAATTTTGGATGATATTGCCTTGTTTTAATGAAAATGAGACCACTTAACCAATTTTATGTCATTGTTTTGGCTCAATTTATGGTTGAAAAAATGAGTCAAGATACTTTGTTACCATCTCCCCAAATGTTGGGTTATTTTTCTTACAGCTGAAAGGTGGGGATATTTTTTTAACACCCCTCCAAAGGTTGGGTTATTTTAATTAGTTTCACCTTAATATAAAGTAAGGCACGTACTCCATCTTTGTATTCATCAAATAATATTAAACATAAATAATACTCCCTCCGTTCGGCAAAACTTGACGTTTTACTATTCACGCACGCTTTTTTAGGAGCTAAAAACTATATAAAATATCTAGTTTTTTTAATAATTTTTTTAACAATTTTGTAGTTATTATTAATAAGTACAAACTTGTTAAAAAAAATTTTAAAAATAAATATTTTATATAGTTTTTATAATTCTAAAAAAGCGTGCGTGAATAGTAAACGACAAGTTTTGCCGAACGGATGGAGTATATGTCTTATAATGATCATCATAACCATTAGTTAAACATAAAATATTTAATTTAAAAAATAGATTAAAAAATATGGGTAGTTATGGTGCTACATCAAAGATGTTAAACATCATAACCATTCGCTAAACATAAATTTCAAATTTAATTTAAAAAATAGATTAAAAAAATATGCGTAGTCATGGGGATGATCAAAGAGCTACTCTGTGTCATCACATATGGATGTGATGATACAAAGTAGCTCTTTGATCATCCCCAAACATGTTAATTTCAAATTTCAAACATCTCAACCTTAAATTCAATTATGAAGAACAGAACACCAGCAGAGGTATTCAGATGCGAATTTAGAAGAGCTTACCTGGTTATACTTAATAAGATTCATCATATTTGTAGCCAAAGGAATAATAAACTTGGGGTAAAATTGGATGATGTTTCAATAGAAAAGAAGGCTTGGTGAGTTTTAGAAAGGCTTGTTCTCATTATTTTCAAGTAAATTTTATCAAAATTGTTGAACCTCATGTACTAAATTTTATCAAAATTGTTGAGTTGTTATCTTCAATTCAAAGATCAAACAATGACAATCATCTTCAATTGAGGATTAGAAGCAAAGGAACGAAGCAAAATTGAACTGCTTAGTACCAAACATATAGACAAATTACAACTTGATTTCGATGCCTGAGGTAATGCATAAATCCCCACCAAACACACAACAAATAGGAAGAGAGAAGGCGAGAGAGGAAGACAAAGTTAGGGTATTACCTCGTTGAGACAACGAGAGGCGAGAGAGGAAGACAAAGTTAGGACGGAGCTCCTTCATGATTTCCCTTCAGCGGCAAAGCGACAAGGGAGGATGGAGCCCCTTCGTGATTTCCCTCGAATCTGGAGTGAATTGCTTCAATTAATTTCAGACTTTGCTTTTTGGTTTTCACTTTCGCGTCTCTGTTTTATGTCTCGATGCTACTATGGGCTTTTTTTTTACAGTGTGTACATATTAGCCCGGACCTAACGGATTAAGGACACACCCGGGTCATTATAATATCATAATAACCCGGATATTTAAGCACCGGGTTATTTGATTTAGGCTATGGAAATTTTCCCACGATATTTTAACCCGGGTGTGTCATATATCCAGGTTATATACTCTATATTATTTTTCAAAAAAAAGGATAAAAGCTTGGAAGCATATTAGACCCCGGATTTCCCACATCTGACCTCATACTAGATTCACATCTTATAACGCCTATGCAACGCTTGAAGAACTCGATATTTTTACAGAAGTAGTTGATAGGTATACATATCGTTTGTTAGTTGATGTTGGAAAAAACGAATAGCTAACACTCGATCACGTGTGATTCGGAAGGACAAACTCTCTTTACATGATGAGTACCTTGTATTAATGTACAAAATATTTTGTACAACTCACACGATATAAGACTCTCCCTCACCAACACACACCACTCTTTTATGGACTCACACGCTACCAACCAACTCATGGTACTACATTGACTCACACACTCGTAAAACACACACTCACTTGACTCACTTCTCACTCTTTCTTATAGCCTCCCAGCCTTCACTTGGTACAAGGATGAAATTGCCTAGACATATCTAGTCCCTAATTAAGTCCCTAGCTAACATTCATGAGTGTTCTAGCTAGTAACTCTCTTACCGGTTTATGATTACAAAGCTGGATTAATTCTTATCTATTTTTATAGTCTTCATGGCCACACACTTCCATCTTTATTGGCTGATCCATTTTGCTACTAGTTTGGCCCATTTCAATTGTCCCATTTATCCAACATATTTGAGATATGAATTATTCTCAACAGTTGCTCTCTTTTAACCTACAAATAATAGAAACAAGAGATAATTTACCCTGCAGATGAAGGCTTTATGCCAAAGCTACTTACTTGAAGCAAAATGGAGGCAGGAAAAGTATGTTCCGACGCTCGATGAGTACTTGGAAAATGCGGTTCGAACATCCACCCACGAGGTGTTCGAATGTACGTACGTATACTGAAGTCCGTTGGGATTCGAGATCGAGGGTCGTGTGCACACATGGGCCGAGTGCAATGAATTCAAAGAGGGCGAAAGAGGCGACAGAGAGGGCGAAGGAGGAGAAGAGAAGTGGATAGGGTGTTTTTCAGTAGACGACTTTTTCGATCTCTGGCCGTCGATAGCTCATCCGCCATTCCTGGCATTTGACGAGGATCCAAAGATGAACTGCAATGCTTCGTAGTGGGCGTTTTAGAAGTTCTTCTAGGAGGCACTCTCGCCGGAAGGTGGCACTGCCACCGCTCCCTCACCTAGCTCGACCTCCGTCATCAGAGTTGGGTTGTCGTTGCCCTTTGTGACGGTGAGGGGTTGTTGCAGGGGAGAGTTGTTAGAAGAAGAATAGGATGAGCTTGGACAATTTAGTGAATTTTTTCTTCTCAATAACCATTTTATCATCTTGCTTATAACCTACTTCCGTGCTTCATATTTTTTTTTTTGATAAGGTAATAATTCGAAGATCAGACAAACCTAACATCGAGAGGCCAACAAAGTCGACAGACGACGAACCGTCAAACAAACAACCTAAAAGACCGAAATACAAACAACAAACGAAATGAAACAAGCAGAAATAAACCCATTAACAAGACGACCCAAAAACACCAACTCTCAAGAAAGCGGTGGCAGTGCCTTATAATATTTCAATTCCTAAATTTTTATGCCTTCCTCTTTTTGTTGTTCTAAAGTGGCAATTTGTTTTTTTTTTGGGGGGGGGGGGGAGTTTGTGTTTCTACTCGCATTGGTAATAAACCAGATCCTAATTAGAAACAATTTTGCATGAAATTAAGGTTGTTTGGATTCCAATACATTACAATTATAATCCAATAATAAATATAGACACTTGAATAATGTTTATAAACATTTTTATATGGTGTGTATTAAATAATATAAATTCTAGATAAAATATTCACTATTATATAAAGTTTATAATTACATTATAAATATAATATAATTGATTGACATAATTTATAATGTATTTTAGTTAAAAATTTATGTTATTTTAAATACATTTTATAATGTGTGAAGTAAACAATAGTTTAGTCTTTATATTTATAATAATTGCATTATAATTATAAGCCGTTAGAATCTAAACATACCCTAAAGACCTAAACCAGCTTTTCAAAAGTGAAAATTTAATTAAGTAAATGTGACATGAGAAAATTGTCGCTATTCTTATAAAAATAAAAATTCAAACTAACCAACTAGTATAGTAAGCAAGTGAGGAGTCGATTCTACCGAGAATCTAGCCTATTTCACAACAAAGGGTTCGTATGGGGTGGTGTTAATAAACTGACTAAAATTATAAACAGGGTAAAATTTATAAATAGATGGTAAAAGTAGTTAAAATTTTAAACAACAATATAATCTGCGTATGGGGAACAAGTGTTTTAATTTTGATAAATGAATTTAGTAATTGTGAAAAGAGTGTTTTGATAAACACTTTTTTTATGCTTATTTTTTTAACACCCAAAATAAGCTTCAATTTGCTGCTTATTTTTAAACACTTTTTTTTTAACTGTTTAATGCTCATTTGTTGTTCCCATACACACATATAAGTAGTTTATTTTTTTAACAGCAAAAAATCTTTTAATTTTAACTGTTAAAAATTGGTGCCATACACACCCAAAGTATATTTATCGAACAATAGAAGGGGTTTTGGGTGATGAGAATAATAAAATAAACTATAAACAAGTTAGACATAATAACAAATGAGAGAAAATAGTTTCATATATCCACTTCAATTTGGTTGGTTGATCATTAACTCGATCTTCTTCAAGTTTTCTTTTCACCATATGATTGTTGATCTTGTCCTAATATTATGTAAACTACTAATCCTACGAGTCCTAACAACACTTACTAATTAGGCAACCCTAACTACACGATAAAGATTTAACCTAATAATAACATTAAAATTAAGGATTAATCATGATGTATGCAATACCAACGTACGAGTCAGTATTTAACAGACAGTTAATTCTCTCCACACTAGTTTAGTCCTGCGAAGTATTAAAAAGACATGTTTGCTACTTTGGATTAAGGTTCACTATGAGAAACCTACGTAATCTTTGCTATAGAATACGCTCATTCTCAACTAGTTGATCAAATCAAAACAAATCAACAATATTCAATAATTATTAATAGGGATGGCAATTTCACGCGCACCCGACGGATATCCGTCTCACCCGACTCGAAAAAGTGGGTGAAAATCCGAAACAAAGCGGATATTAAATGGGTCATGGGTGAACGGGTGATGGGTCGGGTCGGATTCGGGTGAAGACATTCCCCACCCGTCACCCGACCCATCACCCGATCCGTCACCCGACCCGTCACCCAACTTATATTATATAATTATATTTTATATGTGAAATTACCAATGTACCCCCTAAACCCTAATTTAAGATATATATCAAACGATTAAAATGGAAATATCTTGTCATAAAATAAGCTATGTAATTTTTATTTGAAGATATGCAATGCAATTGGCTCCTAATTAAAATGGAAATGTGAATGCAATGAGCTCCTAATTAATGTTTATTCGTCGATGTGTTCGACGTATGTTTTTCAATAATTTTTTTTGATGAATTTGATGTCTTGTATTTCACCCGAATTATCACCCGATCCACCCGATAACCCGGTGGGTGATGGGTGGACGGGGCAGGTGAAATATTTGGTGGGTGATGGGTCGGGTAGGGTGAAGGATTTTGGGTGGTGGGTCGGGTGACGGAAGTAGATCATCCACCCATCACCCGGCCCATTGCCATCCCTAATTATTAATAAGCGCAAGAAAATTTATACAAATCAATATATAAGGATAAAACAAGCTAGAATAGAAATCTAACTTTGCTTCACATAGAGATTGCTAAAATTTCCACTGGTCGAAGGAATGAAGGGTTATTTTTGGTGGGACTAGTAGATCTACATTCAAATATTGCTTCATGTTAAGCTACATCTTCATCTCATTATCATCATAAAGAGTGCAGCTCCACATGAAGAAGTTAGCGATGAGTTGTATAGGATCATATCTCATGTAACAGATTGTTCTATCTCTCCCTCGTCTATAAATACTGTAACAGAATCTTACAACTTAAGCAATCAATCTCCCTTCATTTTCCTTCTCTGTCTCATCTCAATTCCTCTTTTCTGTTTCTGCATTTTCAATGACAACCTTCGTTTCTCTGTAAATTGAGCTCCAGCTGACATGGTATCAGAGCGAGGAGAAGGTTCTGGTGCTCCTCGTCCCGAAGATGGAGGTATAGATTCGATGAGTGAGCTGTATCTTCATCATTCGGATAGTACTAGCTCGATTCTCTCCACACGAATTCTCGATGGCCGGAATTACAGCCATTGGAGGAGATCTGTGGAGGTCTCTCTGTTAGAGAAGAATAAGTTCGGCTGCTTTTTGGAGTTTTTTCAAAATGGCTCGGCTAGCTCACCGAATCGAAATATAGCCGCTACGCCAAAACGGAAAAATATATAAAAGGTCATTTGGCCATGCAGGCTCCCCATAATAATTATGACCCACCTGTGTCGGTTTCGGGTACAGGTACCATACCATCCATACATAGTGTTTTGATCCATTTCATATGATGGGAGTGGCCGGTGCATTTTTATCCACACAATTACTATTCCTGCGATATTTGCGAATCTCCGTCAATACCTCGATGTATTTTACAAATTATCACAAACCCAGGTTATTAACTTGTATAAGTTAAGATCTGTGAATAAGTGATTGTCTGATAATGAGCTTCTATTTATTGACAATATCTTCCGTTTCGTCCAACAAAACCTTACAGGCATCCTAATATTCTTGCAAAATCATAGAGGGCCCCTTGACCATTCTGATTTACCAGAAGCAGAGGAAGAATTAGTAGCAGGCTCGAGCCGGATGATGAAAAATTCTCACGTCCGCCAAATCATTGATTCGACTGGATCTTACGGAGCCTGTTCATGCATGACATGATTCGTCACTATGCAGATAAGCTATCTCCCTATATTACATAATATAATAAGTTATACGTGCTCTAATCCTCTGAGCTACAGGCCCCACCCCGCCTCCACTGGATCGGTTCCCGGGAGTCTCCTAAAAAAAAGGAATTCTCATCGGTACGAGTCAAAGGAACGGCCCTGCTATAACAAAGCTTCGGAAGAAAATATCTTTTCCCGGAGAAGAAGCAATGACGGTACCGCGTGCCTGTTGAAGAATGAGCCGGCGACTGAGCCCTTCCCGCGTGCCACAAATGACCTACGAATGATTTTTTTCTGATGGGGCTCAATGATGCGTACAAGGATGTTCGAGGGAGTATATTGATGATAACTCCTCCTCCGAGCATCGATGACACATACAGATTTCTGATTCAGGATGAGCAACAGAGAGGTTTGAGCAAAGGATCTGCATCTGGAAATGATACATCTGCGTTTGCATCTCAGTCCAGAGGAGGCTTCAAGAAACCTTCGTTCTGTGATCATTGCAAGGTTTCTGGTCATTCTATGGATAAGTGCTGGAAGATTCATGGTTATCCTTCGAATTCTACTGCCTCTTTCTGTGATCATTGCAAGATATCAGGCCATTCTATAGACAGATGCTGGAAAATTCATGGCTATCCATCCTCATCAACTGGATCTCAGGCTTCTAGTACTGCAAACTCATCTTCTTCAAATGGATCTCGACCTTTCTGCACTCACTGCAAGTCCCTTGTTCATGTTGTTGACAGATGTTGGAAGTTGCACGGTTATCCTACTGATCATCCATCTGCAGGAAATTCTAAGAAGATAGCTGCTAATGCTTCTTCTTCTTCTCCAATAACTCAAGAGCAGTATCGGCAATTGCTTTCTCTTCTTCAACAGCATGAGGTCAAGGAATCTTCTGCTATGTTGGCAGGTATGAGTTCTCATCTCTTCTCTTCATTGGCTAACTCTTCTTGGATATTGGACAGTGGCGCCACAGATCATATGACTCCCAATCTTAACCTGTTTCATTCCTTTGAATCCTTAACTAAACCTTCTTCTATTACCTTACCAAATAATATGAAAGCTACTATCTCCAACATTGGGACTATCAATGTTGATTCACACATTTCCCTCAAAGATGTTCTTCATGTACCAGATTTTAGATTCAATTTGCTCTCTGTTCAGAAACTCACCAATGACATCAAGTCTAATATTCTTTTTACTCCCACTTCATGCATCATCCAGGGCCCTTCGATGAGGAATTCTCTGGTAATTGGAAGTGAAGAACGTGGTCTATACATTGTACACAAACCATATGAGTTGACACATTTTCCTGCTTTATCTTCTGTATTACAGTATGACTTTTCTCATTGTAATACTGCACCTATTTCCAAATCTGAAGGGGCAGTTGATGTTACTTTTTCTGCTAATTGTAAAGCTGAGTTGTTACATTGCCGGATGGGGCATTTACCTTTCTCTCAAATAAAATACATTGATGATTCTATTCGTGTGTCTTCTCCTACATCTATTTGTCAGATTTGTCCTTTATCTAAACTACAAAGACAACCATTCTTTCTGAGAAATCATAAATCTGCAGCTCCTTTTGACTTGATATACTTTGATACATGGGGACCTTATCAACACACTACTCATAATGGGTTTAGATACTTTCTCACACTTGTTGATGATTACTCTAAGTGTACATGGACATATCTCATGTCTTCCAAAACCAATACCTTGTCTATCCTGACAAATTTTTTGTCTCTGGTTCAAAATCAATTTCATTTGCCTATCAAGGCCATGAGATCAGATAATGCTGCAGAGTTCATTGACCAGTCTTTATCCTCTTTCTTTGCTAAGCATGGTATTATCCATCAAACCAGTTGTGTGGATTCTCCTCAACAAAATGGGGTAGTTGAGAGGAAACACAAGCACTTACTTGAGGTTGCTCGAGCCTTAAAATTTCAATCAAAAGTACCTATTCAGTATTGGGGTGAGTGTATTTTAACTGCCACATATTTGATAAATCGATGTCCCTTACCTGTGCTATCAAATAAAACTCCATATGAGCTACTCTTTCATAAACCCCCTTCTTATTCCCATCTGAAAGTATTTGGTTGCCTTTGTTTTGTTAGTACTTTAAAAAGGGGAAGGGATAAATTTCAGCCAAGAGCTAGTCCTTGTGTCTTTTTGGGATACAGTTATGGCAATTGTGCCTATACTGTTGTTGATTTGAACACTAAAGTTGTGTTTCATACTAGGGATGTTGTCTTCCATGAGACATACTTCCCATTTCACTCAAACACTTTCTCTGACATATCTTTACCACCCCTAGTTCATGATGACAATCAAACACATTTTCCCTCTAGCATTTTTCTTCCTCCTACATCTTCTCCTTCAGTTTCCTCTACTCAAACACATTCATCAAACACTGATTCTCATGCTGCCTTTTATGAGGTTGCAGCCTCTCCTGCGGCTAATCCCCCTAACTCACAGCTCCCCATTGTCAGAAGATCATCCAGGACTCATCATCCCCCTGCTCATCTCAATGATTATGTGTGCAATGTTTGTTCCACAGTCTATCATTCTCCAACTGCCTTCTTTGCTTCTACCCTTCCTACTACCTCTTTGTCCCTTTTGTCCAAAATCACAGCCTATGTTGAACCTACATCATACAAAGAAGTTGTCCAAGACTCCAATTGGGTGATGGCAATGAAGAAAGAGATAGATGCTTTGACTGCCAATAACACTTGGGTCCTTGTTCCTCTTCCTGCAGGTAAGAAGGCAATTGGATGCAAGTGGGTTTTCAAAGTGAAGCTGAAAGCTTATGGGAGTCTTGAGCGCCACAAAGCTCGACTTGTTGCTAAAGGATTCACACAGACAGAGGGAATCGACTATCATGAGACTTTTTCTCCTGTTGTCAAGATGACAACTATAAGGACAATCATTGTTGTTGCTGCTGCTAAGCAATGGTCTCTACATCAAATGGATGTCAACAATGCCTTTTTGCATGGGGATTTATATGAGGATGTCTACATGAGGCTTCCTGAAGGTTTTCCTGCTGCACCTAACCTTGTTTGCAAATTGCAGAAGTCACTCTATGGCCTTAAACAAGCCAGTCGACAGTGGTTTCATAAACTTACCACTGCACTGTTGTCTCTTCAGTTTGAACAGTCCAAGCTTGATTATTCTTTATTCACAAAGAAGGATAATGGTCATATTACTATCATTGTTGTCTATGTAGATGATCTGTTGGTCACAGGTTCTGATCCTATTGAGATCTCTAACCTTAAGTCCTATTTGGACAAGAAATTCAGCATTAAGGATCTTGGTGTGCTTCATTATTTTTTGGGTCTTGAGGTTTCATATGGTCCCAAAGGTATTCATCTGTCACAGCACAAGTTCAGTCAGGAGGTTCTCTTGGATTCTGGCATTACAGATGCTCATCCAGTTTGTACTCCCCTGCCATTGAATCTCAAACTAGATCCTCTCAGTGGTGATCTGTTGCAGGATGCTTCTTATTTTCGAAAAATGGTTGGGAAACTGAACTTTCTCACTCACACTAGACCAGATCTTTGTTTTGCTACTCAGACATTGAGTCAGTTTATGTAGTCTCCCCGAACTTCACATCTAGCTGCTCTCCATCATACTATCAAGTACTTTGCTGGCACTCTGAACTATGGAATTGTTCTCAATGGCTTTGACTCACCAAAGGTGGCTGCATTTACTGATTCTGACTGGGCATCATGTTCATTTAGTCGACGATCAGTAACTGGGTTTGTAATTCTCCTTGGATCCTCTCCCATTAGCTAGAAATCTAATAAACAGGGTGTTGTTTCTCGAAGCTCCACTGAAGCAGAGTACAGGGCCATGGCTCAGACAGCAGTTGAAGTCACTTGGCTTGTTCGACTCCTTGAGGAACTTGGTGTCTCTCCTTCTAAGCCCGTTACTCTATTCTGTGACAATCAGTCAGCTCTCCATCTTGCAAGGAATCCAATCTATCATGAACGTACCAAGCACATTGAAATTGATTGCCACTTTACTCGTGAGAAAGTAGTTGAAGGCCTTCTTGATTTGTGTCATGTTCCAACTGACTCTCAACTTGCTGATGTCCTTACCAAGATTCTTCCTTCATCTCAGCAGAATGAATTGTTGGGCAAACTTGGGTTATCTCCACCCCAAGTTTGAGGGGGGGTGTTAAGCTACATCTTCATCCCATCATCATCATAAAGAGTGCAGCTCCACAGGAAGAAGTTAGAGATGAGTTGTATAGGATCATATCTCATGTAACAGATTGTTCTATCTCTCCCTCGTCTATAAATACTGTAACAGAATCTTACAACTCAAGCAATCAATCTCCCTTCATTTTCCTTCTCTGTCTCAGCTCAATTCCTCTTTTCTGTTTCTGCATTTTCAATGGCAACCTTCGTTTCTCTGTAATTGAGCTCCAGCTGACACTTCATATCTCTAAATTCTTCTTAGTTACCAACGAAAAACATGTGATAGTGAATTGGGGGAAGAATTAATAAACGGGAGGAGTGATAGAGAAGGCGATGGTCATGCTTTGTGGTTTGAGCATGGCTTGTAGATCTGAATTCATGGGTTCAGATCTCGATTGAAGGTTTTTTCAATTTAAACTTTTAAGCTTTGAATTTGAATTTGAGTATAGCTGAACCTGATGGATTATTTGTGTTAAATAAAAGTTAATAAGGTAGTATGATGTTTGGTAAACTAACGGTTGGAGTAGCTAATGGAAACTTGTGAATAGAAAATCATAGGCTCCGAAAAGTTTCGAGGAGTAGCTTTTGAAATCAAAAGGTTGAATAAGCTAAGCTGATGGATACCTACTGAAGATTTTATATTTGTTTCATTTACAACTATATAATATCAAAATCAAAAGGTCCAATACACTAGTTGATGGAATTTTTTTTTTTTTTTTGCCAAACAGAGCCTAAGTGAAGAAGATAAGAGATTTGGTTTCTCAACAACTAAGAAAAAATTCAAATAAGTGAAGATTAAGGATGAAGAGTTGAAAGGTTTTCTAGCTACCACGAATACAATTTTCATGGTTGCATTAGTATCCGAAAACAACATGTTGATGGGTATTTGAATGGTAGCAAAATGAAAACTGATTTCTTTGGTAGGGGTATTTGAGTCATCTCATTTTTTTTTGGGTGGTCTTTGGTGAATAGACTTATCTAATGGATGGTTATCTCTAATTTTAATTTTAAAGGGTGGTTATATGAAAAGGGTATATTCAATGCGATACTCCCTTCATTTTAAAATAGTATAAGTTATTGACTTTTTGCACGCTTTTTAAAAAGTTAAAAACTATATAAAATAATTTTTTTATTAAATTTTTTACATAACTATATACTTATTAGTAATATATATCTATTACTATAAGACTATGTAAAAAAATTAATAAAAATATTATTTTATATAGTTTCTAACATCTTAAAAAGCGTGTAAAAAGTCAATGAATATTTTTAACAAAGGGAAATAGATAGGGTCAATGAATATTTATATAGTTTTCTTCCTCTTCAGAAGAGGAAGAAAACTCACCAACGTACACTACAGTTGGAAAACTCACCAACGTACACTACTGGAGGTTGGAAAAGTACACAAATAAATATCTGTTCAAGTTAGGAACTACTCCGAGCTTTTATTTTCCGAGCTTCTACAGTTGTACGTACGAAAAGTACACAAATTAATAAATTCATCACCAATATATTCAAACTTAAAATATGAATTGAATTTGTGTGTTTAGATTCAAAGTGTTTATATTATAATGCATTTATAAATATAAACACTTTAAAAGTGCTTATTTAACTAAATTTTTATATATTTCAAATAATATGAATTTAAAATAAAATATTGTATAGATTGTATAAATTAAATACTCAATATTGTGTTAACTTTGTAATTACCTTATAAACTTACTACTACCTCCGATCCAAAATACATGTCGTTTGACTTTTCAACACGTATTTTAAGAAGCTAAAAACTATATAACATATTAACTTTTTATTATTATTTTTTTACAATTTAATACTTATTACCAACAAATATTAAGTCGTAAAAAAATAATTTAAAAAAAGTTGATATTTTATATAGTTTTTATCTTCTTTAAATACGTGTAAAAAAGTCAAACGACATTTATTTTGGATCGGATGGAGTATAATTAATTTACATAATAGTATATTATTTTAAATATCTTATATTTTTTTTTAACCAAACACTTTACCAGTGTTTATTTTGGATCGTATGTTTTTTGTTTAATTTGGTCTAAACAGTGGAATATTATTCAAGTTCCTTCTTTTTCCCTTTGAGCATGCGATGAAAATTCCACAAGAACAAGCTAGGGACCTGACTAAGACATGAATGTGTATAAATACAGGGCTGAGAAGCTCATTTCTTCCCACACCAACTTGATCTCTAGCTATCTAGTAGATTGAGCTTTCCCTTCATTAACTTACATATCTTAAGTAATCAAGTTAACCTATTAATCATCCATCATGCCTGCTTGTCAGCTCTTACTAGCTCCTGCCAACCTTCTCCCCGCCAATCAGCCTAACCCTAATCCAACCGCTTCTCGTCCTATCGCGAATTTCAAACCTAGTCCTTGGGGCAACCGATTTCTCGATTACTCCCCCGATGCTCATAACAAGGTATATTGTGTGTACTCAAGGGTAGAGCCAAGCTAGGGGCATAGGGTGGCTCGAGCCCCCGGTTCGGAGAAATTTAAAAATATATATGTTCTTTTAATTTGTAATTTTTTTTATTTTTAGGCTTAAAAGAGTGCAAAATATATAATAAATTACAAAGTGTGTTTAACTTAATTGGTAGGGAATAAGTACGTACTACATTAAGGTATTGAGTTCATACCTCTATATTTTTTGGAAATATTTGTCTCTTATTTCTTAAACTAAAAAGAAGTATTTTGATTAAAAAAAGTTCTGCGTTCAGAACCCTCATCGACTTTTTTCTAGCTCTGCCACTGTGTGTACAACGTAGTCATGCTTGATTTATAGTTTTTTTATATAATGAAATTGTAAAAATGAATGTAAGTTGTATATTAATGTAGGTGATGGAAGCCCAACAAGAGCAAGCTAAGAAGCTAAAGGAGAAGATCAAAGGAGAGTTATTAGCCATTCGCAACGGCTCTATAAAGGAACAACTATCTCTAGTTGATTCAATCGAAAGGCTCGGGATAGCATATCAGTTTGAGAAGGAGATCGATGATGTTTTGCGACGTATCCATGAGTCATATAATGCAGCCTCAGACGATCTCTTTCTCACTTCTCTTTGCTTTCGGCTCTTCAGGCAACATGGATTCAAAGTATCATGCGGTAGTACTCATATTGTTGTAAAAATTTCATATAATATGACCTAATTAATTTCAAAACCAGTCTCATTGTAACTTGCTAAAAATAGTCAATCATGTACATTCATGTAGATGTTTTCAAGAGATTCATGAGTACGAATGGAAGGTTGAAGGAGGAGGTAGCGAGTGACGTGCAAGGCATGTTGAGCCTCTACGAGGCATGCCATGTAAGAGGACATGGCGAGAACATACTCGAGGAAGCCCTTACATTCACGACATCAAACCTCAAAGCTATTCACGACCGCCTGAGCTACCCTCTTAAGGAGCACGTAAGCCATGCCCTAAAGAAGCCCCTCCACAAGAGAATGACACGCCTCGAGTGTGTACACCATATGCCAATCTTCGAGCAAGACCCTTTGCACAACAAAACGCTGTTACAATTTGCGAAACTTGATTTCAATTTGCTCCAATCCTCTCAAAAGAAAGAACTCATGGATTTGTGCAGGTAATTAACTTAATGTTAGTTATAACATATACTACATATTATCGATCAAAATCGAAACGTAACATGTTTGTGTTGATGAATAAATTTAGGTGGTGGAAATGCATAGATCTCAGCAGCAAACTACCATCAAGAGATAGGATTGTGGAGGCATACTTTTGGGCTTCGGCGGTGTACTTTGAACCTCAATTCTCCATCGGGCGAAAGATATGTACCATGGCATGCCAACTAATGACTTCCGTCGATGATATATATGACGCCTATGCAACGCTTGAAGAACTCGAGATTTTTACTAAAGCGGTTGATAGGTATACACATCGTTTGTTAGTTGATACATACATATGCGCCCGTGTGCTTTGAGCTAGAAAACGAGTGGATGCTAAAGATATGTACATAATGTTTTTGCATTTGGATTGCAGGTGGGACAAATCATGCTTAGATGAGCTCCCCGAGTATATGAGACCCTATTATCAAGCGCTGATTCTCGATGCATTCGACGAAATGGAGCGTGATTTGGCTCCGAAAGGAAGGTCACAATATGTGTACTATGCGAGGGAAGAAATACGTATGACACAATTGTGTTTCTACTCTCGATATCGATCGTTAATTTCACAATCTTAACATACAAATATATATGTTTCTTAGATGAAGGTTTTATGCCAAAGCTACCTACTTGAAGCAAAATGGAGGGAGGAAAAATATGTTCCGACACTCGACGAGTACTTTGAAAATGCGATTCGAACAATTGCCTCCAGCTTGACAACCATCTTCACTTTCCTTGACATGGACATGGCCACCCACGAGGCGTTCGAATGGGTGCGCAAGCTCCCAAAGTCGATTGAAGCCTTATGCCTTCACTTAAGGCTTCTCGACGATATTGGTGGTTACAAGGTACGTATATATGTACGTACATGAATCGAATATAATGTTGATATTATCGTGCAATTAATCGAGATCTTGTTGATCGAATATATATGTACATGGCAGTTTGATAAAGATAGGGACCATGCTTTGTCGTCCATCGATTGCTACATGAGACAGTACGGTGTATCGAGCGATCAAGCTGTTAAAGAGATCCAAAGGAAAGCCGACGATCTGTGGAAGGACCTAAACCAAGCTTTGATCCCGCCGACGGAAGTGCCCATGCCATTGTTGAAGTGTGTCCTCAACTTGGGTCGCTCTGTGGAAGCCATCTACGATGGAGGTGAAGACGGATTCACTTCGATTAACAATGGCATGAAGGAGAACATCACAAATTTGTACGTCAAGCCTATCCCCATGTAATCGGTCTCGAGTGCGACGCTCGTATACACAACTCGCTACGCTAAGTTATATATATATCTCGAGAAGAAATATTATGTCACCAGTTTAAGTCGGTAAGAATGATACGGAGTGATATCAACATTTGTTGTAATGGGTTACGAAATAAATAAAGATATTTGGATTGGATTGGGAATAAATAAAGAAGTTAAAGGGGATGTGAAGGAAACCCAATTAGAGCATCACAGATTTCTTTCTCCAACTCCTTGAAAGAAATTGAGAGGTTTTTGGAAGTGAAGCAAAAATATTTTAAAAGTCTTGCTGATTTTGTACCAGACTATCTTCCTTTTTTTTTTTCTAAAATTTTTCCAAATTTGAGAAAGAGAAACCGAACACATATTTTTCAAAGCACTTTTTTGTTTTTAACTCCTAGAAAATTATTTGGTTATAAAAAATGTTGTAAATTTCGAAAATTCTATTATTCTCTACCAATGAGGATCCTCTATAACACTTTGTGTGACATTAGGTGTAACACAAAATTAGTTATGCTATAAATTTACAATAAAAAAAATTTCAAAAATTATATTTATGTTTTAAACACTTGTTAGTATATGTTTATAAATTTTTTTGATGAAAATACATGTTCTATAATTTTTAGAAAATCTTATGGCAAAATAAGTAATATTTGATTTATATAAAATTTAAATACATAATTTTTCATCAAATTTTTTTACAAACATATACTAACAAGGGTTTAAAACATAAATATAATTTTTGGAATTTCTTTTATTGCAAATTTATAGCATAATTAATTTTGTGTTACACCTAGTGTTACACAAAGTGTTGTAGAAGATCTTCATTCATTTTCTACTGCTTTTCTATTTATTTTGGATAATATAATTGAGAATAGAAAAATACTTAAATATCTCCAAAACTTCAAAAATTCCCAAAATAAGAAATTTATTGGAGATGCTCTTTTTTTATAAGGAAAATATTCGGCGACGTCAAGGACGAGTCCTACGTCAGCCGAGAGCATCATGACGGATGAGGCCTAAAAGACCTGAATGGTATTGTATTTGAGTTATTATGATACGGTGACTAGAGTGTGCGACCTTATATGCCACCACATTACCTTCACGAAACACATGGTTGATAACTGCTGATTGGAAAGATTGTAGGAGATAGAGGGAATCTAAGATGAGCATCTTAATATCCTAAGGAGACTTCCAGGAGTTTTTAAGTGTATTAATCACGGTAAGATTGTCTCCCTCTATTTCAAGTTGTTGTTGTCCTAGTTCCTTCACCGCCATTATTTCTTTAAGAAGGGCAATTCCTTCAGTTTTCACAGCAGCTTGGTTTCCGCATTTCCCATGTCCTAGGTAGATATTGTCACCTTTATAGTTTCTAATGATAAAACCAAAAGTGTTTTCTCACAATTCGCTTACATACCCATCAAAGCCTTGAGTTTTGCCATCTTGTTCTTTCTCTTGTCCTTCTTCCCTGTTGTATGATGGGTCATCGTGGGTAGCCCTCTACCTCTTGTTGGTGGTTTTTGTTCAACTCCACTTATTATTGGAGATGCTCTAATTTACCAGCCAAATAGCCCAAACTCTTGTCTGTGAGATAAAAAGAGACTAGTAACTTTATTATCGACGCATGTTGAAACAATAACTAAACCCACAATGACAGAACAAATTACAGAATTTACCACTGTAAAACAACAAAGAGAACAAAGAAGATGATGACATGAATAATACTGTAAAACTACTCCTTCCATTTCTATCATTTTCACCACTCTTCAAACATCGCCTATTATATATACCTGTATTTGCATTGTACGTGTAAGAATCAATGCCATGCCGAAGCCGAAATCAGCATCCGGTCCTTCCACCCGAGGAGTATCGCTCCGTCCTTCTCCACCAGCGTATAATGCTCCGAGTAGCACTTGACAAGGCCGTTTATCACCGAGTTGACGTACGAGCTCAGAGGGTATGGCCTGAACCCGGCCATCGTGAGCCTTGACCTCCACTTCCCAAGCAGCTCGTGCCGCTCCACCCTCTCCTTCCCCTCGCACGCGATGATATTAACGATCTCCTTCGCCAAGCAGTGCTGTTCCACGTTGATCCGCTCCTTCCGATCCCTAGGCATTGTCACGTCAATCGACTCGAACATGGCTGAGTAGTAGTCTAGCGTCTCTTTGAACCTCGTCAGGAACGGCGCTGTGTTGATGTTCGACTCCTGCTCTAGCAAAGTCATTACCTTGGGCGACAACGATTTCACCATCCTGAGAAGCCCGTCCCTCGGGTTCTCCATTTCGACGCTCTCGTCCGGGGTATGGTGAAGGTGAAGAGGGAAGTTCACGGCCAGAGCCTCCCCTTGCCTCAGCTGGAGCATTTCTCGGGTCACCTTAGGAGCGAACACAGGCATTGCGTGGAACTCCACCGGGATGTTGAACTTCTCGGAGACTTCAACCAGCCTCCTACCCACAGCCTCTAAGCCCATCCCACGGGCATACTTGGAGACTGGGTCATCGATCCCCGTTATACGCACATGAGGGGGTCCGCCGGGTCTAGATGCAAGTGCCTGCAACAGGGTCATCCATTGGGTGCCCTGAGCTATCTGGAAGTCTACAATGTGTATACGATTCTCGTTCCTGCACGCTTCTGCGATGGCTCCATTGGCTGCCATGTAGCCAAACTTCAGGTATGGGCAGACCTCGTAGAGGAGGTGCATGTAAGAGAGCAAATCTTTCCCCAAGGGCTGCTGACACTGAAGAGACTGGTATATGCTCGTCCCTGATGACTCTTTCCTGGAAACAAGCCCCTCGATCATGTATGCACCAAGACGCTGAACTGGATCACCGGAAATTGAAACCAAACTTCGGCCTTGTTCAACCAATTTCTCAAAATCATCCAACCTATTTTCGGACAACGCTCTTGCACACTCAATGAGCAGTTGCTTCAAACTACCAGAAGGCCTACAATGTTGCTGAGTTTGAAGCTCGCTCGGCCTTGAAGAAGCAGACAACAGCTCAGGCCTCTTCATATGAGAGGGCTGAGGATCCGAATTCCAGACCCTTGATCCTTGACCAACAACCTGATTTTGCCTGCCCTCACCCGAGAACGAAGCAGGTGCAGTCACTATAGATCTGCCATTATCAGGCCCCATAAGAGCAGTCTCTAGTTGCATCAATGCATTCCTTACAGTCTGGCTGCCATTTGCATTATGTGATATAACCAACCCACCAGGAGAGTGTACTCGGAAGCTATCTAATGAAGAAGGGCTAGACCGGTAATTGTAACCATTAGTCTGAATTGGAGGATTGCAGGAGGGATTCACCTGTGATGGGTTCTCGGTAAAGCTATGCTGCTCTAGGCTATAATCACTCGGAATAGGGATGGGTTCACAATTGAAAGGTGTAGAGAAAGGTGAGTTAGGAGAGTTTCTTGTTTTGAATTTTGCATATCCAAACATGTTTTCAGGCACAGGAGTGGTAAAATGGGAGGATGTGTAAGATATGTCGGAACTCACAACACTGAATCTATGAACCTGCTGAGAATCCATCCAACTGTAATAACATCAGCTAACTTCTACAAAACTATGTCGACTTTTCAGATCGTGATACAATCACACGTTCAACAACCTTCAGATAATCAACAAAGTTTGTTTTTCCTGCAATGATAGAAAGAAAATGCATGAATTGGTGTATGAATACATCCAATTAATCATTACCAAAAACATAAATGATGCTGAAAATTTCATCAATCATGAAAAGATCTATTCATATACCGTGGTGAAGCACTCCATCCTATGTAAGAAACTGATTATCCCAAAACAAGATCAAGAGAACGAAACAAGCTGAAACTCAGCAATGATCAGACACCAGTAATTTCCACTTCTAGGTGTGAACCGGCATTCAGCCGTCAAAACGTGGAATCAAAATTGCAATTCCCCTTCTTCCAAAATGTCAAAAACAGAAAATTACAAATTCATCTTTAAAGTGTGAAAGCTTGCTCGAATCTGATTACGAAAAAAAGAAAACCGACTTAAATCACCAAACAGATCCATATAATCAGCAAACCGGAAACGATTGAAGTCACCAGAAACAGAAAAACCTAAACTATCAGCTCGTAATCGTTTCTCAGATCCGCAAATTGAAACCCTAGCTTAAGCCTGCACCAATTACTTCTACTATTGCGATACAATGAAACAGAAAAACAAAAGTACCTGCAACGGGAGTCGAATTATCGGTCTAACGCAGGTATGAAAATCAACGAGGGTCAAAGTCCAGAGGAGGTTTTGCTGAGTGGACTCGGTTAAGTGTGAAGAGAGATATGGTTGGGCGAATTTCAGAGGGATGAGTCTCAGGAAGGATGAAACAGAGCTCCGGTGCAAACCGGCAATTTATAGGAGGCGGAGTGGAGTATCTGGAGGGAGTGGAAGGAAAGTGCTGCTGAAGTTGGGGGCGGTACTGGTACTGGTACGTGGTCGTAATCGTATCAGCATTTGACGGTCACCGTAACGATAACGGCGGTAGTGGAAGTCCTCAGTCTGACTCGGTGCTCAACCGAGTTGACGCACACGTTTGCAGAGGTCCATTTAGTTATTATTGTTATTATTATTATAAGTACTTATTTTATTGTTTTTTGGAATGTGAGGTAGAACTTATGGAAGTGTATGAAATACGGAGTACATTATTAAACACTGTCCTGGCTTTAATTAGCTGATTGTGTTGATCGATTAGTAGTTGGTTTAGTGGTTATTAGTAGAGTATATTGTTCTTTTAGTTTTTACACGTATTCGCACTTAGGCAGGGTCTGTAAAGCTAAGTTATATGCACATTTTTCATGACTACGTTAAGAGAGTGTTTTCGAGTGATCCAACCATAAATAGGAATACACAACAAACAAAAGAGGTAAGTATAACAAACGTTAAAGTAAAGAATAAAAATAAAAGACATAATGTGAGAAACATGCATGGATGAAAAAATGATACGATCTTTACCAATCTTCTGAGATCCAACCTAACCCTCTCTGACATAAATAATGCGCCTCCACTAGTTCACTGCATCATATCCCTAATCATGTTCTCATTAAGATTTAGAAGGGTAAATCTTGTCTAATCACCTCTTTCTATTTTCGATTTCGCACAACTTCTTCTCTGACCGCTTTTACTTCATCTTCTTCATTCTCTTTGTCGCAGCCTCGTAGGCAAGAACTAGTTAAATAGGCAAGAACGAGCAAATGGGTTTCGATTTGAGAGGTTTCGATTTTGGTCATTGATTTTGGGTGAATGAACTAGTTGAATAGGCAAGGGTGTTCTGAATTTGAGAGGTTGATTCATATGACTGGTCGAATATATTTTGATTTTGGAGAGATCTAATTTGAGACTTGGGGAGTTTGAATGTTAATACTATTTGAAATATAAACATATATCAATTTACACTCAAATGATTAAATTATCGGATAAACTAAATACACCACAAATCTGCACGTTAGAATGGACGTGCAGAGGTGCAGTGAGCTAATTAATTGAAAAAATGTGCTAATTAATTAAAAAGAACATGCACGTTGGAATGGACGTTCACTTAAAGAAGGGGATTTGCGGTGTATCTAACAAGACCCTTAAATTATACTCCCTCCGTTCGGCAAAACTTGTCATTTTAGCTTATTTCACAAGTTTTAAAGTAATTAACAAATGTACTAATTTACCCTTAATTATTACTCTCTTTTTTTACTTTATCGAAAACTACAACTAACAAACCATCAATCATATCAAGGGCATTTTTGTAAAGTGAAGGACAAAATACCTATAATGACAAGTTTTTTTGAACAAAAATACCATTCTAAAATGACAAGTTTTGCCAAACTGAGGGAGTATTTGAATGTTTATTTGGCAATTTTATAATTTTAATATTAAATTTTCAAGTGTATTTTTAAATTTTGAAGTATAAATATAATACTCTCTCCGTTTGTAAATAAGTGACTTTTTTAAAATCGTGCACTTTTTTTAGAACAGTAAAAATTATATAAAATATTGGAGTATATTTTTTTTATTAATTTTTCAAAATAATATTATGTTTATTACTAACAATGATATTATTTTTAAAAATTAATATTTTTAAAAACTATAAAATATTAATTTTGTTATTAATTTTAAAAATAATACTATTATATTTAATATCCACGAGTATAATATTATTTAAAAAATATACAGTTTTTAGTTTATTAAAAAACATACCACAAAATCAAAACGACGGAGAGAGTTTTACTACAAATCGTGCGCGCGTTACCTCACCTCAAGGAGTATAAATGTAAAAATAAACATTGATGGTCGTGCAGTTCTCTGCCGAGTGCCGAGTCGTCCGAAAGTGGAAAGAAATCATACGCGCCTGTCTAATAGCGCGTGTGATATGCTCATTGCTTACGGCAGCTGCTGCCTTTTCAAAGAGATTGAATACCAGTATCAGTGTGAAGTCACGTGACAGAAGTGTGATGATGACGAATGAAATGACGATGATGAGCACTTCCAGCAACAAAGAATGTCACGTGTACGCCATTAGGCATAATCGTTTTTGACTCATTTACTTGACGTGGCAGTGGGGCCCACGTTTACTCCCTCATTGAGTCATTGGGTTACCTTAGATTTATTTATTTGAATATATTCCATCGGTTCACCAAAAATGTGTACAATGAATCCAACACGGTAATACTCTATCCTACTCCCTCTATCCGTTCGGCAAAACTTGTTATTTTAGGGTGTTATTTTTGTTCAAAAAAACTTGTCATTATAGGTATTTTGCCCTTCACTTTATAAAAATGCTCTTGATATGATTGATGGTTTATTAGTTGTAGTTTTCGATAAAGTAAAAAAGAGGGTAATAATTGAGGATAAATTAGTACATTTGTTAATTGCCTTAAAACTTATGAAATAAGCTAAAATGACAAGTTTTGCCGAACGGAGGGAGTATCAAATATGTTTGAATTTTGACTTTCCTGTATGTATTTTAATGTGTTAAAAAATTATATAAAATATTAATTTTTTATTAATTTTTTTTATAGTTTAATATTTATTAGTAAGAAGTATTAGATTATAAAAATATTTTTAAAAAAAATTTATATTTTATATAGTTTTTAGCTCATTGAAATACGTGTCAAAAAGTAAAAAATCTTACATTTTAGATTGGAGGGAGTATTATTTTTCAACCTTGACTTTGACATGAAAAAAAGTCTACAAAATGGATTGGTTGCTATAATGTCAAAATTTGGATTCTGTCAAAAAATTTGCGGATGAATAAAAAAATGTATTCAAACAGTATCATTTTTCATATTAGTGAATGACGAACCAACTGACACATTCCACCCTCGTAGGGAACTAAAATAAGACGACTCAATATCTTCATACATATTTATCATAGGTGTTGAGATACTCGTAAGAAAGCTCCAATGAGAAAGATAACAATCAAGAATTACAATTGAATTCAAGATTTCTAGAAATGGGTTAGGGACTTAGCAAGAAATGGGATGCATGTTCCATTTTTGCTATTGCAGATGACATAATGATATTTGTTAAACCGAACTCGGAAGCATGTCAGACAATGAAAACTATACTAGATGAATATTGCGAGATATCCGAATAAAAAGAAAACTTCCAAAAATCTACATTCCAATTTCCAAGCAACAAAAGGGATTACAAATGATCAAAAACAAAGAATTCAATCATGCTTACGAATTACTAACCAAGTCGCATTAGAAAAGTATCTTGGTTGTCCAAATATAAACAGTAGAGTGAACAAGAACACGTTTGAAGAGGTCCTTGGGAAAACAAAAAAACCAATTGACAAAATGGAGAGCAAATGAACTAACCCAACAAACTCGATTGACTCAACAGATGTTTTTAAAATAAATAAATAAATTTTGTTAAATAAATTTAGAATGGATAATTAAAATTTTAAAACTTAATCAAGTCAAAGTTAATTAAGAATCTATGTATCAGACAAAGGATAAGGTCACCAAATTTTAATCTCATCCGCCCGTTTTTGTATGACCAAATTTGCAAGCTCCGGCCAGTCATTCCTTTATGGGCTGGCCCAACCGTGACAAGAAAAACGATTGGCCCACCACAAGAACATATTATATGAAAACTTAAAAGAGTTTGGCCCAAATGAAACAAAACTCAAGGCAATGCAAACAAATAAGGGTAAATTGCAGAAAACCACCCTTTAAATAGGCTGTTTTGCGTGAAACCACCTCTTAAAACGAAAATTGCAGAAAACCACCCTTTAAAACCGTTTCCTTTGCAAAGTCACACCCATCACCAAATTTCCGTTAATTGAATATTAAAGTGCGTGAAAAATAAATTATATTTGTTGTTTTTATTATTATTTTAATTTATCCAATCAGTATTAATTAATTTTTACCTTTTTAACATGTTTTTTCAAAAGTAATTTTTTTATATAAAATATCATTTTTTATATATAATTTCACACTTATTAGTAAAAGCACTATAAAAATAGATATAATTGATGTTTTATATATTTTTAAAAGGGTGGTAAGTCGCGCACCCAGGACGCATCCTGGATGCGTGCTTGTGTGCGCACCCAAGCCACACGCATCCAGGATGCGTGTGGTTGCTTCTGAAGAAAAAAAAACGAGTTAAAAATAATGTGGAACCGAGATAATAAATGGGGTCAACACGCAACCAGGATGCGTGTTGACCAATGATAATTTGTTGGAATTTTTAAACAATTGTTGACCCTTATATGATGTTTAAATAATTGTAATAATGTTGGAAATGTTAATAATATAAATGCACCCTATATCATAATTGAATCGTTCGAATTTTCGATTATAATTTATTTATATTTGTTGCAAATCGTATTAAAGTTGTTCGGAAATGATAATTAATATTTATATTATATATTAGAATTTATAGCAATTTATTCATATTTTATGATTTATCGGAATTAGATTATTATTGTCGATATTGAACACTTAGCATATATCAAATAAGATTGGATTTCATTTTATAATACATGAGATTGAATAATTAGATTAGATAGTTAATATGTAGAATGATAGTCATACTCATGTGAATATATTTTGATTTAATTTTTGCTATTTTTGATAACGATTGTATGTAAATCACTATAAAATACGAAATGAGATTTAATTATTAGTTTATATTCAACAATATAGAATTTCATCTAACAATAGACGAGATTAAATTGATTCGATTGTTATGTATGCTTAATTAAAGTTAGGGTTAGGGTATATAGTCGATAAATCGATATTGAACACTTAGCATACATCAAATAAGATTGGATTTCATAATATATATAACCTAACCCTAACCTTAACCCTAACTCTAACCCATGCATCATTTCATGTATATGTAACCTAGCCCTAACATAACCCTAACCTTAACACTAACCCTAACTATAACCCATGCGATCACCACTTATTTGAGAGAGTCACACGACGAGAGTGTAGACGAAATTGATACGTACTGCGTACACAATTTATGTCGTATTGATGAGTTTCAGATGAACCGTGAACTTAGTGGTAGACCTCGGACTTTGGGTCTTTTTTTTAACTAACCCACACGCATCTAGGATGCGTGTGGTTCTTTTTTTTTACTCAGGATAAAAGACCCACACGCATCCTAGATGCGTGTGTTGTCGTTTTAATTTTTTTTAAAACAACACTATTTTTAAAAATTAAAATAAGCCTACACGCATCCTGGATGCGTGCATGTTGAACCTTTTATAACACCCTTTTTTAACCCGGTTCTTCTAATATATCCCATTTTTTTTATAAAACCAACATTTACACGCATCCTGGATGCGCGCCCATTGGGTGCGGCGGTACACGCATCTAGGATGCGTGTTGGGTGCGCTTCGGCTCGCCCTTTAAAAAGTGTATATTACTAAAGGGATACTTGAAGAAAATAAAATTTTAAAAAATGATTTTTCATATAGTTTTTATTATTCTAAAAATATGTTCACTATTCCACATACATTTTTAGAATAATAAAAACTATATGAAACATTATTTTTTAAAAATATTTATTTTCTTCAAGTAGCCCTAGTATTACATTTTTTATATGTATAAAACATAAATTACACATAAATTTTTTATTGGGTTTTTTTTAAGTATGAAATTATTTTTAAAAAAAAATATTTTTTGATATTTTATAGTGTTTTTTGCTTTTGAAAAAACGTCAAAAAGTTAAATATCGAATAATACCAGTTGAATTGAGTAAACTAATAATAAAAATAAGGGGTATAATTGAATTTCCACACACTTTAACATTTAATTAACGAAAATTTGGTGATGGGTGTGACTTTGCAAAGAAAACTATTTTAACGGGTGGTTTTCTGCAATTTTCATTTTAAGGGGTGATTTTTTACATAATACCTTATTTAAAGGGTGATTTTATGCAATTTTGCCAACAAATAAATACCGATACCGTACCCGTGAGGTCCGTGCTATGGTGTAAAAAAATCATAAAAATATACTCTGTTTAAATTAATATTATAAAAAGATAATTGAAATTTTATAAAAGTTAGCATAAGACTACAAACGTATAATTTATTGGTTGAAAAACCTATAATTGATATTGTGATAACACCTCATAAAAAATGGTTATCATTTAAAGAACTATATAGATATTAATATAAATATTTTAAAATAATATCATTGGACATATATATATATATATCAATATATCATTATAACTATATTTAAAATAGATAATCAAAGATAATTTTATGAAAATCGTTTAGATGAAGGAAATAATATATGACATGTGAATAAAATATTTTTAATTTAATCAAGTATATAAAAATTTATATATAAGTATAGATTGTATATTAATTCAATGTTTTGAATTAAACACATTTCTTAGAAAATGTAAAATATGTTAGAAAAGAAATCCTAATTATTATGATAATGTTACCTCATCAAAATTACTTATCATTTAAATCATACATTAATTTTAATATTAACGAATCATACATATCCGTCTCATCAAAAAAATTACTTATCATTTAAATTATACATTAATTTTAATATTAACGAATCATACATATCCGTCCCTTTAAATGGATATTCATCAACTACTTAAAGACTTGTTAACCAAAGTAAGGATAGATGATTTAAAATATATTCAAACATATATCCGTTTTCAAATGGAGTATTAATTAATTAAGGCCAATTACCATTTAAAATGTGGTAAGTTTGTTGGTGGAGAAATAGCTGGAAAAGAGCACTCAACAAATTCAACAAATTCAAATGCCGTCGCTAATGAATGGGTCACACATGCATCCAATTCCATCACAAAGTGCAAAGTAAGATATGACCATAAAACCAGTTGCTTAAAACTAGTTGTCGTTACTTCTAGGGAGTAGTATTTATCTTTATCCAACTCCTATCTTCACGATTCTGTTTCGCTAAAATATACTGTGAATTCACCAACTTTCAGTGTTGATAAACATTTTTTACATAAAAAAAGCTTATTAATATGAAAAGTCGGTGTCAATGACGGTTAATTTTGTTGATACCAATTTCCAAGATCGTCAAACTTTTTTCAACCGCTTATTTATACCGAAAGTCGGAGAATGACCATGTATTTAATAAAATTTTGGGCCTGTGTATAACCGCACCCATATTTTTATTATTAGTTAAAATATGATTTTATTTAATTAATAAATCTATCGACTAATTGACCAAATTTAGCGATGAATTCACGAAACTATTTACAACATACTCCATACTACAAATAAAACTAGACCCTATTATTGTAGACAACCTTGCTAAACTATGTAGTTCCCCATAGTCCATTTTTTTTTTAATCCAAAATAATAGTTCATAATTATGAAGAGGCAGGACACTAATAATAAATAAAGGAAAATTATATAAAATCACCCATTAAATATGAGAGTTTTCATCTAACCACTCATTAAATATAAAATTAAACAAAACCACTTGTTAAAAGGGTTTTATTTACAAAAGATCACCCATGATCACTTTTCTGGTTAAGAGTCCATTAAAGTATAAAAAAGATGTAAATGCCCTTGTTAAGCTTATGTCAACCCATTCTTCCATTGCTGTTCATCATACTTAACTACATATAAGTTATTCCACCTTGGGTTCAAAGATACTGTGAGACCATTGGCCATCAGTTTCAAATATCTATATAAAATCTTAATTTAGAAGAGTTTAGAATGATGTGTCTTTCCCACCTTTAATTTAGGGATTTCAACTAACTGCATTTTTCCTTTCATTTTTTTTATTTTAAATCTTTTTTTAGTTTCCTTTTTATTTTTTTAATTATTTTTTCCTCTCATCTCAAATCACATTACCACTAATGGATCTAATTACTCTTTTTTTTGTTTAATTCAATTTTTTTTAATTCCATTATGTTTGTGTTATTTCATTTGATGTAATTTCATTTGTTCTCTACTATAGGGATGTCAAATCGAAGCAGACATTCAAGAAAAGTTTATCTTATATTATATATTTTGATATTTTATGTCATATATTTTGTTATCTTATATTTTGATTTCTTTTCCAGTACCACTATAAAAAAATGTACGGTAATTAAACAACAGTTTCATTCATTTTATTTAATTCAAATTTACCCCAATCTAAATGATTGTGGTTAACTTCAATAAACATTTTATGGATTGTAGTTTTTTTTTCACATTTATGGTTATTTGTTAATTCGTCAATTATAATGTATCTACACTATAATAGACAATAAGTTATTTTTTCCTATTTTTTTATACAAACGCGTCATGGTGCGGGAACTGCACTAGTTTCAAGTAATTTATGAACCAAAACGAAGTAAAAAATTATGTAATATATGTTGCTTCTTTTAAAAAATTTTGCAAAGATTTTGAAATGGATATAGATACTGATTTTAGTTGATCCTTCAAATTTTGAAACTTCAATTAAATAAATCTAACTATTTTATTTAATAGAGTCTAATATAAAAGATGAATTAAATCTTAATTAAACCTCCAGTTTGCCATCTTCTCTCAGACTCAATAAGAGATAATAATCATTTAAATTCTAAGCCTTTGTAATTACCTCCACAAGCTAGACTCGATTAATTACAATGATAAGTGTATTTGCATGTAAACAATTTGTTAATTAGTTTTATTTTTCAAACCTATGAAAAAGAGGGTTTTTGGCTTGAGTATGATATGAATGATCTTTATTCTCTTTTTTATTTAAGGACACATTTAAGTCCTTTTTAAATATTTTAACATGTTTTAACGGGGTTGAAATCCCCTGTCCTCAAATCTGTCCCCCCTCTCTCTTGTTCCTCAATCTCCCCTACCTCACAACTCTTAATTTAAAAAAAAACTAAAATAAAATAAAGAAAGAAAAACCGATTGAAAAAACGAGCTTTTGTGAGAGGACGCAGGAAAAGGAGACGAGATTGAGGACAGAAGATTTGGACCCGTTTCAACGAGAGAAGAGGTCATAGGTGATTTTTTTTTCTTAACAAAACCCCTTTAATGGATAGTTTTATATAATTTCACACTTAGTGTGTGGTTTAGTGAAAATACTCAAATTTAACGGGTAATTTTATGTAAATTTCCCATAAATAAATGTCGTCACGGTTCATATATAAAAAGGAATGGGGACTCGAGTGGCGGTAAATAGAGGAAAACTAAGCTAATTATTTCACCGTTGAATTTGATGACACGTACGCATAAAATAAAAAGATAAGGAAAGAGGGGATCTTCTGCTGCCCCGCGTGAATCAAGATTTTCTACTAAATTATGGAGTATTTTACGAGTAATATTTATTTAATTTTAATATATATATATTTACATTTCAAATATCTATTTTTATATATTTATAGATTATTATTTAAAAAAAATATTTTATAATTATATGTTGTAAAATATTACCATTTTATTTTTTTTAATTGTCAAGATAAAAAACTATAAACGTATAAAAATAATATTTAGAATATGAATGTAGTTTTTATAATTTTTGAAAATTTTAATAAAGGCTAAAATAATTTAGTGTGAAGTAGAGTGGAGATTACCTTCAATTAGACCTGTCAAAATATGAACCGACCCGAAAAATTGGACCCGTACGCCCGGTAATTTTATGGGTTTGAACCCGTTGTTTTAGATCCGGGACTTGAACCTGAATTACCTGGGACTTTTAGGGTCGAAACTCGGTGACCCGTTGGATCAAAATCGACCCGGTGAGTCAGCACAATGTAGACGCCACATAAGCATCAGATAACCTCACCCAGATTCGTCATGCAATTGTATTCGTTAAGGTCACTCATAAGTTAAATAACTTATATATTTTATAATTATAGTCTATTTATAACAGTTATTTGTATAAATATGATTTTTTATGCATAAAATATTAATATAATAATAATATTATTATATTTATAAATTTAATTATAATATTATTATTTAGTTTAATTTGACATATTTATATTACAATTTAATTTTGATATTATTTTAATATTTTTAAAAATTCTTCAAAAAGTTCGAGTTTTTTGACCCGGTTGGTCGACCCGAACCCGGGACAAACTCGGTTTGGCTCGACCCCAAATGACTGGTAACCCGACTGATGCGAAACCCGAATGACCCGAACCCGGACCCGACCCAAATGACCCGATTGACAGGTCTACCTTCAATGTAACTATGTAAGTATGTAACACTTAATTATTTCGGATATAAATAATACAGTATTAATTTTATTTTTTTATTAAGTAAATGTTCAAGCTCAGACAAGCCTTGAGCTCGAGAGGCCGATAAGTCGGTAGACGGTAGACCGTCAAACATATAACAAATACATAAAAGGTACAAAAGAACAAACATTAAAAACAACGAAAGATGAGACACAGAAGACCTAAAGCTAGCAGATTGGGGGCCGGATGAAGCCAAGCACTATTGTGGAATAGCACTGTTGGCCAGCGATACATCAGGCATCCATGTGGCAATGAAGACGAACCTCCAAGGAAACTATCCGTCGATGGAGTCGCTCTGTACACACTACCACGATCTCAGCTAATCTCGACTCCGACTACTAGAACCCCAACAAAGCAATAGACCACCACATCACATCGAGCGAAAGTGAACAACCCGAACATAACGCACCTAGTAATTATTACTAACCTAATAATTTAAACTATTAATACTTAATTAATAGTTTAAATTAAAATACTCCAATTAAATCTTAAAAAATAGCCCTCCGTAAATGAATTTGCTTCATCCATTCACTTCAACTCATTTTCACAATAAAAGATACATAGACTTGCGGCTTAAGATCATCCCAACAGATTTGGTAAAAAAATCTCTAAAATAGAGAAGAAAATTACAAAATCTCTATAAATTTTACCTTACTACTCTAACAGATACTCTATTTTACCGATTTTACATTTATTATTTTGATCATTCATTGGTTCTAATTTGAATTAGGGGAACACTTTTTTTATATTTTTTTATTTATGTGTGATAAGGTTTTGGGAGCTAGAGAGCATTTATTTTTAGGGGTTTTTTCAAATGTTACAAATATAGAGATTTGTTCATTCTCTCTCATCTATTCTCTATTTTACAAAAAGAAATAGAGGAGTTGTTGAGTGGAATAAAAACTCTAATATTTTGCTAAATTTATACTTTTTTCTATAATAGAGATGTTGTTGGGGATGCTCTCCAACGACTTGTAAAATAAAAATAAAAGGGTAATTTTAGAGAAAATATGGATTTTTTTAACCCTAACAGCGCTTGTAAAATAATCGGTAAAATAGATAAATGGAAGGACAGAGAAAAAAACTCTAAAATGCTGACAAAAATGTTGACAAGGTAGCCTACTTGGATATTGGTAATATATCACCACGAGTTTTCTCACGGGTCAAAAATGCTGACAAGGTAGCCTACTTGGATTTTTTTGACAAGGGTTTTCTTGAACGGATCCTTAGGAAAAAATAAAAACTTGGTCAGGGTTGATAACCAACGCCTTTTCCTCCCTCCTATCTTTTTCCGTGGCTTTTCCGGATTAGGGTTCGGGTCTACCAACCTTGACCTGTCGACCCGGTGGGTCCGACATGTGGCCACGTCTAATTAGAAGTATCCGAACGGATCTCGGCTGAACCGCGCGGCCGGTTCGAGCTACTGGAAGGTGACCGGCGCCGATAAGCCAATCGGTAAGCCCAAGTCGGTTGCGATCAAGAAGGCGTTGGTGTTGTATGTGGGGGCAAAACCGGTCCATCCAGGGTGGAAAATTTTCTCCACCCCAAAACGAAAGTGGCAAAATAGGGGTGCCTCCATCCCCTCAATCCTCACCTCTCCCATCGCCATCCAAACATGCCGACGCACACCCCGAAAAAGAAATCGTTCATCCTACCCACCTATTCCATTCCCTCGCAAACACGTCCTTAACCTCTCGATTTATCACATCCGTCTATTACATTGAATCCATTTCCTTTTCCCCTAAAGTAACCGATTGGACCTAAATACCTAATATAACCCAAACAAACACAACAAAAGGTGCACGTTGAAGTTTTGCATCATCGCACTTAGCAACTAGCTGCTCCTACTTGCATTTTGATTGTAACATAAAACGAAACGTCCCTATTTTTTCGTTAGGATTCAATGTTACAACAAGATTTTGATTCAAACGAATCTTAACCATCAATTTCAACTTCCAAATATCAAACATGTCTATCAAAATTGACTTTTCTATATATATATATATATATATATATATATATATGAAAAAAATGCATCAACTTCGATTTCAGTTCACATTTATTTAATTTTAAAAAAATTATAAAAAAATTACACCCATTTTAACAAGTTTTTATTTTGAAAGTCACGTTTTCAAAAATTTTAAAAATTAAAAAGGTATTATTTTATAAAATATAATTATAAAAGAAATTAAAGCATAATTTTTCAAAAATAAAATTTATAAACATATAAAAATAGATGTTTAGAAGATATATATGTGTGTATTAAGATTAAATAAATGTGAAATAATTTAGTATTAAAAAAAAGTAGGATAAATATAGGTGTTTTGTTGCTTTTTTAATACAAATTTTTTTTTGAATTTGACTTTTCAAAAATTTCAATTTCTACAAAATAGAGGAATTTCCCTTACCTAGAGCAGACTAGATAATTGAATTATAATTCATGATAATTGAATTCTTAGGAAGCATACTTCCTATGTTCAACCGAACGAGAGCCCTTGTAGAATATTTGGATTGACCTTAACCTGATCCAACTTACTTTTTTCCCCATTTTTATAGGGGATTGATAAATACACCGCTAATTTTTACTGGAACCACCGCTAATCTCCGCAACTCCTTGCGGAGTTAATTCCGCACTCTGTTGCGGAATACTTTTGACGTTGTGCCAAACAGTCTTTACGCCGCATTAACTCCGCAACTCCTTGCGGAGTTAAGTCGGCACCCGGTTGCGACTCTGTGTCCGATTCTCCTTCCAATGAGCAAAATATATATATATATATTACGCAGGGAGATGCGGAACATCTTTGAGAATTTTTATTTATTTTTATTTTTTTAACATATAGGTTAGGGAACTCCACATCCTAATGCGGACCTCTCTCCGCAATGTCTTGCGGACCTTTTGTCGATGGACTTTTAGGACGTGTTTGGCACGATGTCTGGGGAGATCCGCAAGGAGTTGCAGAGCTCGGTCCGCAGGGAGTTGTGGAGATTAGCGGTGGTTCCAGTAAAAATTAGCGGTGTATTTAGAAAATCCGTTTTCATATGAATTAAAAAAGAACGTAGTAAAGTATGATGATGGGTAGTATGATATATAAATACACACATAATAGGTCAGCTTTGCAGACTGCATATAACACACACACACACTACTTGCATCATTCAAACTCTGTATTCAGAGAGAGAGAGAAACTGCATCAATGGAGGGGGAGAGAGGAGGAAGAAGGTACTGTGTGACAGGAGCAACTGGGTTCATAGGCTCTTGGCTGGTCAACTCTCTTCTTCAGAGTGGCCACACCGTCCATGCCACCGTTCGTCATCCCGGTTTGTCCTCTTCTTCTTCTTCTTCTTCTTTTCTTCCTATCTATTTTCGTTTCATTTTAATGATTTTATGACTGAATTAATTAATTAAATTCCATATATCTTTAAGGTGCTTATTTAGTTGTAATTAAACAATGGAATCCTATAATCCTTATAGTGGCTCTTTTGATTTAAATTATGGAAACGCATCGGGAAAGTAATTCATTTATAATTTAAGATACATTGTTTCTCCTCTTTTAATCATCATTCGATGAAGAGGTAACTATATCTCATATACTTTTCTAACCATTACCCATCCTATCTTATTTTTTCTATACAAAAAATCAAAGTTACAAAACTTATATACAATATATTTTACTATACAAAATTTATTTTTATTTTATTTATCTTACACGATGTCAAACCAGCCCTAAATATCACGATCAAGTCTCTAATACTTTGATTTCTCCACCAAATCTTTTTTATAACTAAAAAGAATACCACATCAAGTAGAAAAAGTTGTGAAATTTTGTGTTGTGTTGGATTTTGTGTTTTTATCATAAGATAGAAATCTATTTTTTAATATAAAAGTTAAAGTCAGTATAATCTTATAATCTTTCTTCTCTATACACTATTTTAAGTGCAACCTGCTTAATCAGATTGATACGTTCATTATCTTTTAGAGAATGTCAATTAGGAGGTTGCACACTCACTCTCTTTTATCTAATCCGCGAAGTTAGGAAACATACCCAAGCCATGTTGGGATTTTATTTTGTTTTTTATTATAAGGTTGAGATTTAACTTATAATACAAAAGTATAAGGGTGTGTTTGGATTTCAAATGCATTATGTTTATAATGCAAAATAATAAGGCGGTGTTTGGTTAACAAAAAATTTAAGGCATTTAAATTATGACATTTTTGGATTCTACGATATATTAATTAAAATGAAATTATTTTATCTCGATTTATATGATTATTTGTTTAAATTACGGTTTTTACGAGATTTTTATTTTTACAACCAAACGGACACATAAAAAACGAGATAAAATAATTGCATTTTGCATTATAATGAAAATGCAATTAAATCCAAACACACCCTAAACCAGTGTGTAGAGGTTTCACACCCACAATCCCAATAAAAGTAGAGTAATAGTTGAGTGAGATAAGATTCCTATGAAACGGAAAAATTATCCTTGTTACTCTCTCTATTTCACCGTACTTGTCTTTTGATTTTTTTAATACTTTTTTTTAAACTAAAAAAAACTATTTAAAATATTTTCTTTTAAAATTTCCTTTTATAATTTATACGGAGTATTTACTAGCAATAAGTATGAAATTATTAAATAAAAATCGATATCAAACCTTACTATCTTATTTGGTAAATGATATGACCCAAAGGATTGATCCAATACTAAGCATGCGTGGAAGAGCCTGAATCACATCAGTAAAGATAACATGTAATGATCAATAGACTACAAGTTCGAATCACTCTCTCCTATTAGAATGATCTAAATGTCTACTTATAAACCAACAAAAAAGAAAGTTATATAGTTTTTAACTTATTTAATAAAAATGTGTAAAAAATCATAAGATAAATATTGTGAAATGGAGAGAGTTGTTTGTTTTTCAATACTCCCTCCGTTTCCTTTTAATTGACTTTTTACTAGGGGTGGACACAAATCCCGCAAATCTCGTCCCGTCCCGATCCCGGTGGGATTTTGAAAAAAAAAATTCAATCCCGTCCCACAAAAAATACGAGGGACGGGACGTGGGACGGAAAGTTCTCATCCCGTAAATCCCGTCCCATCCCGCATATATATAAAACTATATATTTTATATAAAAAATATTAAAATTAAATATATAGATAATGTCGGTTTTAATTAGTTTTACTCATTGTATGCATATGTATGTTGTAGTCATGAATAAAACCTACTGAATTTGGAGTAGTATGCACCTGATGAATTTGATAAAATGTTGTATATATATAATACAATATATATACTTCTGTAGCATGTTTTTCTTGGTAGTGTATATATATGTATACATAATATACTATATATATACCTCAATGAGCAAGAATTAATATACTGTATATATATGTATATATAATATACTGTATATATATACCTCAGTAACATGCATGTAAATCTATTGTATATATTTACATGCTACTGTACTCAATTTGATTTTTAGTCAATTATGTTTTAGGGTATACAATAATTTATTTAGTTAATAAATCTGGTTTTTATCAAAAAATAAAAGTTTGTATTGGATTATTTTAGATTTTTTTTATGAGGGACAAGTCCCGTCCCGTCCCGTCCCGTGAGGGATAAGTCCCGGTGGGATTCAAAAAAAATTATAATCTCGTCCCGATCCCGTCCCGTAAAAACTACGCGGGACGGGACGCGGGATTACCCCAATCCCGTCCCGTCCCGTCCCATGCCCACCCCTACTTTTTACTATTCATGTACGTTTTTTAAGGTGTGAAAAACTATATGAAATAATAATTTTTTAAAATATTTTTTTCGATAATCTCATACTTATTGGTGATAAGTATAATATTATTAAAAAAATATTATTAAAATATTAATATTTAATATAGTTTTTATCGTTTTAAAACCACGTGTATGACTTAAAAAAGTTCTTTACTTTTAAATGGAGGGAGTATAAACTTATTGAATTTATACTGAATTATTATTAATTTTAAGATAGAGAGATGACTCCACAGGACAAACAACTTGTTGAATGATTAGTGAAGTTGGTAGAGTCATGACTCATCATAATTCATCACCAAACCAGAAACCAGCCAAGTTGTTGCTGGATTCAGATTTTGAGATATGCACTGTTCTGCAGTACCATGTTTCTTCTGTTTTCCTTTTTGGATTTTGCAAGTTTACACCATCACAAAGTGAAAGTGGACACCTATTGTTCTGTCATATCTCTTATGTCACGCTCAACCTAACTAAACCCAACTTGCACTTATATACTCCTCCAATTTCCCAAAGTTGTTTTTGTCAAATTTGGAAAAGTTACCATGTGCGGGATGCACAAATTATAGGGTATTAGCTTATCCATTGCAACTATATTAGGGTTATTTTATGAGTTGAGCAGTTTAAATTCAACTCGGGATTGTCTTAAAAAAAAAAGTTCGGTTTACAAGTATCTGCAAATTTTTTAAGATCAACTTAAATTGAAACTCGTTCGACTCTAGATTACTACTCATTTTGTTTGTAAATAAGTGACTTTTTTAAATTATGCGCGTTTTTTATAACGGTAAAAATTATATAAAATATTATTTTTAAATTATTTTTTAAAATAATATTATATTTATTACTAATAAGTATGTTATTATTTTTTAAAAATTAATTAAATTTCATATATTATATAGTTTTTTATCATTTTAAAAAAATGTGCCTAATTTGAAAAAAAAAACCACTAAACTTGAATCAGTTGGGCTTTGGGCTTTTGGAGTAGATTGGGCTCCTGCCAAAATGGGCTTACAGCCAATACGCTTTTTATTGGGCCGGATGATTTAGGCCCATTAAGTTGGGAGGGATTACTCATTTGCAACTTTAGAAACCTTGCTCATGTTTGATGAAATCCCATGCTTACCTCTTAAATGTAATTTATCCAGAAAGCTCTTCATATCTACTATCAAAGTGGAATGGAGGAACCCGGTTGAAACTATTTAAAGCCGATTTGCAAGAAGATGGCAGCTTCGACGACGCCATCAGAGGCTGCGACGGGGTCTTCCATGTCGCAGCTCCAATGGAGTTTAATGTACCGTCACAAGATGATATCGGTAATGACTTGTGTATGTGTGTGTAATGTTATATAATATATACACCAAAGTACATTTTGAGGATTATAACCCATTGGATTTTCCGATTTCTATTGCGATCTTCAAGAAAGTTACGTGCAATCAAACATTATCGAGCCAGCGATCAAAGGCACCTTGAACCTCCTCAGATCATGCGCGAGATCAGGGACCGTGAAGAGGGTTGTCTTCACATCCTCCATAAGCACCATCACTGCCAAGGACGACAAGGGAGGGTGGCGTCGTGTGGTTGATGAGTCGTGTCGAACGCCTATTGATCAAGTGTGGAGAACAAAAGCAAGTGGATGGGTGTATGTGCTTACAAAACTCCAGACGGAGGATGCAGCATTCAAGTTTGCGGAGGAGAACGGCATTGATCTCGTGTCGGTCATAACAACCACTGTTGGTGGCCCGTTCCTCACCTGCACCGTCCCATCCAGCATTCGAGTCCTCCTGTCGCCCATCACAGGCGACACTGAGCTCTTTCCGATACTACTAGCTGTGAGCTTGCGGATGGGTTCGATGTCCCTAGTCCACATTGAGGATATCTGCAATGCCCACATCTTCCTCATGGAGCACCCGGAGGCTGAAGGCCGGTACATGTGCTGCTCAGGCAGCTGCCATGTCTCTGAACTCGTAGACCTTCTCGACGAAGCTTATCCCAATCCATACTTGCAAAGGTCATTATAGCTTCATCGTCAATTTTCTGCATACATATGTGAAGCTTAATTTAATGTATTTGAACTCTTGTTGTCACTCCTCTTTTGCAGGGTTATATGTGCAGAAAAAGGCAAAGCACCTTCAAAGATATCTTCAAAGAAGTTGTTGGATTTGGGGTTTGTCTACAAGTATCAGTTACAAGACATAGTCAATCAATCTGCAATAGCTTGTATGGAATGTAGTTATCTTCCTCCTATGAGCAAGTAAAGTGATTTGGATTTTCACTTCTAGCAACTTAGCTTAAAGGAGAAAATGACATAACTATATATCCATTAATCTCTAGATAATTTAATAATCTAAGGAATTAGATCACTTGTTTTCCTCTCATATCCTTCTCTAGTTTCGGTTCGTTTGTTTGTTTATCGTGTTCTCATTAACGAGTTAACAGTTACTCTATCTGCTTCGGCCTCTGAATGCATCAGACCTGATATATCGAATCTCTATTGAAAAATAAGTAATACTCAAGATCAGACAAAAGTACAGATGGGGTAAAGAGTCTTAGATCTTTTCCCCATCAATGAAGCAACTAATACTGATGCATTTAAAACATGAAAGGACCCCAAGGTAAAATAATTTGGATTCACACCCAAGAAATCAAAACCAAAAATCAAGGGCACAAAAAAAAGGAAAGAAAGAAAAGATAGTTTTGATTTTGCAATTTTAAACACCTTCATTTAATGTAACCTACCTATAAATCCTGCAAAATTCAAAGATCCATTTTTTTAAAAAAAAAATCAAAGTTGAAGAATTCAGTTACAAGTAGGTGTGGAAAGATTTAATTCCCAACCAAAAGGCCTATGGATGAGGTGAGTAATAGAAATGGACCAGTGGTACAGATAGCTTTAATGCAAGAACTAAGAAGACTCCCTAAGTGGACCTAAACAAAATTCCCAAATTTTAAAGGGTCATTTTGGTAAGATTGAAGAATCAAGGGAAATTTATTAGGTAAATTCATCACATTCAAGATGTATAATATTGAATGTTTTTGAACCAAGAGGAAGAGCTGCAGACCTTCGGAATAAAGACTAAAGAGGCTACATGGCTGAAAGTACAATATAATCAATTGAGCAAAACAAACATACCCAGTTTACAACAAAATCAGTACAAAATAAATGCAGTGAATATTCACATTAAAAAACCCTCAACAAGCATATATCCTCCATTCCTCCTATCAATTGCATTTACTTCCCTCCATCTGTTTCAACTTGCAAATGGGTTTTACAGATTTCACCATTGGCAAATCATAATATCAGTGTGTTAAAAAGGATCCTAAATACCCATCAGTTCAACAAAAGTCAAAAGATGTCATATTTGCTTGATTTTTATTTTTTTTTACACTTTTACTCAAAACAATTATAGGTGACCTACTAAAAATTGCAAATATTGAACTAATAAGCAACAAAGTAGGTGGTATCCAAGATTTTTGAATCTATAATGAAGTGTACAGTTCATTATCAAAGCACCATTTACTTTTGTTGTGTTTTCAAATAAAGCTGTCTACATTTAATATCCACATGTTTCCTCAAACCATTTCAGGGGCAAACCTCCATTCCATCTCTTGATTGTATTGCCAGGGTGGAGAGCTAATTGACTCTTATCTATCAAAAAGGCACCCTAATAATAATAAAAAAATATCAGCAATCAACGCATTGCGCCAAACACACCCCAAGAATTAAAGTCGATAACGAGTTCTCTTGTTCTATCCCATGACCAAATTGTTCAATTTTCCAGAGATTTGTACTAAAAAAGTTTATTCCTATGATATTAGGAATGTAAAATATAGGATTGGGATCAGATTGGTAGTCATTGCATTAAGGATTTGTATAGAAGACAAATAATGTGACAGCTTCAGAGGATGATTCAGACATAACATTTTTCATGGAGAAATTTTAGACATACCATCTTCAATCTTTCTCAAGTTGTCATGGCATTTGACCTCATTTTAGCAGGGTTTGCAGATGACTACAAAACAAGGAAGCAAAGCTCTAGGATTGAGCAAGTAAAGCTCCTCAATGTTCGAATAAAGACCGACCTTTCCAGCCAAGGAGTCGAACCCAGTTTGTCCTACCATCTCCTGTATGTTTTCCAATGGCCTATGAACCCTCCCAGCAATCACCCTGCAGACTATCAAAGCTTTCCTCATTGTAGAATCATCTTCAGAGATCTCAAAGCTCTCAAAGGCTCTTGCACTTGTTGAGGTGGTAAAGACTCCGATTCTAGCCTTGCCTTCCCTTTGTGAAGGGAAACCGTGTCTTATGATCCGACAAACGCAGCATCTCTCGGATGCACAGAGGCTAGAACAGACATTGAGACCCAATGAGCACGCCACGGTTGTACCATAGAACCTTAGCAGTTCATTCCCATCAGCAAGACATCGCGGGTGCTTCTTAGGGAGTTTGCTCGCTTTGATCTTCACCATCTCCCTGTATTCTTCGAACCGAGCTATAGTCTTTTGCATGTTATGGACTTTCAAGACTCTATCTATCCTTCCACATTGGTTCTCCGACTTCAACCAGCTCGCACGACATATGATTTCGACAATTTTCCTTGATGAGTCACCCTCCACTAGTTCAGTAACTGCAATGAAGTTCAAATCTTTCTACTCAAAACTAGTAACCCACAATTTAAACATAGTGATCAATGCCATTCAACACATTAGGCAAAGTGAAAAGCAAAATATGCAAGAAAGTGCACACTATTGCATTGCTCAATGCAATACCCTTTTTCCAATTTCAACTGCAAAAGGGAAAAGGAAGCAAAGGAATAAAGCAAGCAAATGCAATAAGGCATCAAACAACTAACTTTTGAGATGATTTTACAAACCAAACATGGGAATAACAAAAAGACTTATTACCAGCATGCTTAGAGAGATGATGTGCTTCAAGAGCCTCCCACTTGTTGAACTGCTCACCACACTTGTAGCAACCAGCACTTGAAGAAGACCCATTAGATTCAATCTCCAAACAAGTCCTATTTCTTGAATGAACACCACCAAACAGTGAACCACTCCCCAAACCAGACCCTTCTTTCTCCAAACAAAGATTTGGGGATTTCCTATGTGGGGCTGTGGATGATGATGATGATGATGGTTGTGGTGGTGGTGTCTTAAAAGAAGAGTTACAGTAGTGCATTGAAGGGTGCCCTCTAGGCCCTGGGGTCCCTGGCCTTAAAGTGCCCACAAAAGCTGCCCCTCCACCACCACCACCACCACCATCTGAGAAGCCAGTGATCTTGAGCTCACAGGTGGAGTTGCTCAAGATGACTTCATGGACAATAGGGTTTAGGAAATCACTGCTGCCAATGGACCTAGGGCTACAAGTGCTAGGGGGCCTCTCAAAATGCCTCTTGCTTCCATGGATGACATCTTTCAGATTTGCAATTGACCTTGAGCAACCTGATCTCCCTGATTTCTTGGTCAAGATTGTGCCAAGTTGCTTCCTTGACTTGGGATCATGAACCTCTGATGCCTCTGATTTGCAGTTCTTCATAGATAGCCAAACAGTTGGCATCTTCTTCCTTTCCATCCCTCCTCTTCTCCCCTTTCCTCCCTCCATCTCACTCTCAATCTCCCCTTGTGGGTTTGAAATTGGGTTCTGAGACAAGCTACTTTCAGCCCTTGAACCTTTTCAACTTTCCATATTCGTATAGAGAAGCTGAAAGGGAAAAAAGAGGCATCTTTAAAGAAGAGAAACCTAAAGTGATGGGTTAGCTCCGACCCCTTTGTAGCAAAACTCAACCATTAGACATAAGAAGAAAATCAAAGGGGGAAAATAGCATACAAAGTCGATTTTTTATAGGGATCAATTGAGTTATTGAATCTGGAAGCACCGAAATTTGGGCAGAGGATTGAGGGGGGGAGTTCAATTGAAAATGGGTAAATGGGGTTGCGGCATTTCGGGATGTTACAAACTTACAATTACAAGAGGCGAAAAGGGCATAAAGGGGATTTCGATGGGTTTGAAAGAAGAAGAAGAAATCATCAGTTGGGACTTGGAGGGAAATTTAGGGAATATATAATACACAAAGATTACCCATTGCTGGTTGCAAGTCGCAACTTTCATTTCCTTGTTCATTCGGTTCAACAACGGTTTTTCTAACACGTATGAATATATCCCAAGACTTTGGTGAAAACAATCCTGAAACATTAATTCAACGGTATTTCATCTCAAAATCATTTTACAAAGATGTTTGAGCTAATCTCGTGTTGATATTTTGTATTCTCATTTTAACTAGGATATCATCGATGATTTTTGTAATTTTCCTACCAAAATACCATGGCTTTCAAACTCACATTCAATGCTCGAAACCTATATAGCAGCTTCTTTTGAGTTTGGTTGGTGTGAATTGGATATTTTGAATTGGTGGAAACGATGAAAGAAAACATCTTTTTAAAGAAAATGAATTCAAAAGATTAAGCAACTCTGGTGAATTAAATGACTGAAAAATCAATAAACATACCAGCTATCATGAAACATAGAAATAACGAAAACCACTTACAAAGAGAAGCAACCGTGGACGAACTCCAGAAAGCCAAGCCAAGGAGGCACGAAGGGAAAGGGCTAAAAGCTACGATGAAAAAATGTCAGCTAGATAGAGTGCACAAGACATAGAGAAACATTTTAAACACTATTTCATCTGTTCGACAAAATATGTCATTTACTATTCATACGTGTTTTTTTTTTTAAATGATAAAACTATATATAGTATCAAATTTTTTATTAATTTTTTAAAATAAATTTATACTAGTTGCTTATATAAATAGTAAACAACATGTGAAAGTGACAATTAGCAATTAGTATTTGTGTATACACTTTTGTTTAATTGGACTCAATATCCATTCTGGACCAGCCCATCTAAAAACCCACCAATGCTATAACCACTTAGCCCAATATCCATGAGCCCATTACATGGACCGAAGCTAACCGATCCCATTGGAGTATTGGACCCATTGTTCATCTAGAGTTCTACAAAAACACAGTGAGAAAAGTTCGAATAACATCCTAAATCACACATATTCGACTTTTAAATAATACATTTGAATTAAATAAATTGCAAATTCAACACGAATGACAATAACTATAAGTAACCCATTTCGGACATACCACCGTTACAATTAACAACCAAATCGTTTAAATTTGCCCTAAATATTCAAAACTACATAAATAATCCTACTACAATCCATGTGCCATGACGATTTTTTAAAAATAAAATATATTAATAAAATAATAAATTACTATTATAAAATAAATTATTAATAAAAATTAGCATAATATAAGAAGGGTAGAGTTGATATAGTAAAAAATGTAAAAAAAAATAATAAAATTAAGGTGGTTATGGCACCTGATAAAAAATTCTTAATTAATAGTTAGATGTAGATAGATGATTAAAAAATGTGTCAAATTTTCACTTGTTAACAATTTTTGAAATCGGAGCAAAAGATTTTCTTATTTAATAGATAGATATAGATTTATATTTAATAGTCAGGTATAAATTTAAAAAATCAATGTTTAATTGATTATAAAATGTAGAATATGTCAGGAAAAAAACTCTAATAAATTTGTTTGATTAAAAATTTAACATTAAAATATTTTGAATTGAATCCACTGATTAAAAATGTTTAATATCTTAAAAAATAATCATATATTAAGAAGAGAACGTCACTTTATCAGATGATTCTCATTCATTTCAATTATCTTTTTTTTTTGAGCAAATTCATTTCAATTATCTAATATAAATTAATATAGAAATATACAAGGAAAAAAGTGATTGGATGAAAATGAGAGAATTAAAATAAATATAACACATAGAAAAAAAATTGTTCTGTTTTAAGAATAGATAGAGGGGGGGGGAGGGAGAGAAGGAGGGAGATAGAGTTATTTATAGATAGATATAGGTATCAACTTTGTTTGGCATATCAGTTAACTTTTCGGAATTTAAGGATTTTTGTTATATAGTTTTAAATGAAATAAATATAAGTTTTTAGTTTAATTAACTTTTAATATGCGAGTTTTTCAACAATTACTCATCCAAGTTTTTTGGAGCTTTTAGTTTTCTTTTCACATATTTCCATCAGCTACCTTAACAACTAAGTTTACCAAACACCATAAAAGTTTTTTTTTGGTAGTGACCATACAAGTTTATTAATATATATTTAACACAAATAATCTATTGACTTCAACTACTCTATCGATTTCATCTGCCTCATTAGCTATCCTATTATCAAACATAATCATAGATTATATATTCAAACATAACGCATAAATCGAAGTTGTTAAGTTTAACACTTATCATTCAATATACTATAGTACGTTAATAAATAATTGTTTTGATTGAGTTCAAACCAAAATCTGTAAATCTTTAATAACTTTTAAACCTTGATATCTTCCCTCGTAATCTTTAATTAAGGAAAATGGCATATAGAATATTTTATAGAAAATTCTTAAATAGCTTATCATGAAAAATCGTGGTTTGCCCGCTAAGCCAAAATTTTTAGGCTAAAATATGAAATAGCCCTATAAATCAATGTACATTTTTACCATTGATTGATTATTTTTTTTGGTCAATCGGGGGGCAAAAGCCCCAAGTTTTATTATTAACTAAGTAGAGGTGCCAGTAGACCCGGTTTTCAACAGTTCAGGAAAACAACTAGGACAAGAATTAAAAACTTGAAAATTAACATCTAAAGCAATCCCTTTATTAACCAACACATCCGCCTCTCTATTCGCTTGCCTCCTTATCTGTTTTATCACCACTGACCAGTGAGTCCCAGCGAGGAGCTCCATACATTGCAATGCCAGGTTGTGATACGCATGTGGTAATTGCTCATTGAGCAGCGTTCTGTATGTCTCGGCGCAATCCAGTTCTAACACCAGCTACGTTAACCCCATTTCCTTTGCCATCTTCAAGCCATAGAAAGCTGCTCTCAGCTCGACCCCAAGTGCTTGGCAATTTCGAGCCCGGAAAGCAAAGGCCCTCAGAAATCTCCCCTCATCAGTACGGAAGATCCCGCCTCCCCCTGCTGGCCCTGGGTTGCCCTTTGATGCGCCGTCGGTGTTAAGCTTCACCCAACCCGGGTCCGGAGGAGACCACCTAGGTGGAACACTGGACCCCTCTATCCCTGTCCGCTCCCTCTTGCCTCCTTTGCTTTGAGCTCGGAAATAGTTGGAGATTGTTCTCCACGTTTTTTGAGGCAGAGCAGGCAACTCGTCCTCACCTTGGAAGACTAAGTTGTTTCTCGCTTTCCAAAGCATCCAGAGCAATGTGATGAAAACGGCGCTCCAACGATCACCTTTCTGAACATTGTTGAACACCCATGTTCTAACCTCTGTATCACTGAATAAACTCAAGGGAGGCTTGTGTCCTGTTTCCCCGCATCCAAATCTCCCTCACTCGGTCACAATCTCGAAGAAGGTGAAGAGCGGATTCATGTTCTCCACATCTTGGGCACGCGTCGTAGTCCGTCATGTGGCGCCTCTTTCTGGCCCCATTAGTGAGAATTGCATCGTGCGCCACCAAATACGCAAAGGTCCTCGCCCTCTGCTGAGCGGGTGCCTTCCATATCGTTTCCCACCCCTTTGAGTCCAACATTTCTACAGTGGGAAGGAGTTGTTGAAGGGCGGATGTTGTTGTGAAACCCCCCGATGGTGTGTATCCCCAGAACAACCTGTCTCTCGCATCCGGCAAATCACTTATCCATATGTGTTACCCTTTTAATTCTAGTCATATTACCATTTATCGTGATGGAGAATGTGGTGTTAATAAATTCCAAAGTGGATTATAAGTTGTGTAGATTAAAAAAATAAATTAAATTCACAATTTTCAAGTAATAACTTTAGCACAAACCACGATAAATATGTGTTTGAAGTCGACTTATTAAGTGGTGTCTTCGGAATAAGGAATGATTATAAAGAGAGTGATAGATAATTTTAAGTTTTAATGTGTCTAATTAGTTTGTAGTTTCATTTTATACTTGTTATTTTTTAGGTTTTATACTTTAAAATGTAGGAGTTGTCACAAATTAGTATTTATTTTGATTCAATGTATGATTTTGATAATGTTATAATAAAAATGAATGTCAATTTTTTAAAATATTATTTATAAAAAATAATCCAAATATATCAAATATTATAGTCATATTGGTGAACTCGATAATATTTTATAGTATTATAACTTTTATTTTAATTATAATCACAATTAATATATATATATATATAATTGTATTATTTATGGAATTATATAAATGTGAAATAGTTAAAATAAATTTAAAATAAGTGGAATTCACATTTGACTTCCCAAAATTCCAAGCCAAATTTGATATTTTTTTTATACAAGACAAGATTTTTGGGTGACTAACAACGATTATATCATCATCCAAGTGCATCCTTATGGATGAGATCGATAATCTCAACTTGGGACCTCCAATTTGTGGTATCGGGATCCAATCCAGTATGAGCTATTCTATCTACAACCCGGTTCCCTTCTTTGAGAGTGTTAGAGAAGGAAACCTCCTCAAAAGACTAGCATAGAGCAAGCAAATCTAAAAAGATCATTTCGATCTCTCACGTACATTTCAAAGGCCTCTGAACACATTGATGATTGTGGGATAGTCGCCCTCGATCTCAATTCAGGCGAAACCCAACTTCTTAGCTTTCAGGATCTTCATGTGCAAACCAAGAGTCTCAGCTTGAATTACAGACACCGCCCAAAATCAACATGTGCCTCCTGCAACAATACCACCCCGATCATTACGAATGACAAAGCCAACCGCAACGCGTCCTGAATTAAATTTTGCTCCATCAAAGTTTAGCTTTATATGACCCTGCTTTGGTTTTTCCCATCTTATTTGTTTCCGTTGTCTACGACTACTCTGTTGGTTTCTAATTTTTGTGTTTTGTGTTCTCCTTATCCTCGTACTTTATCTTTGTTGTTTTCCAACTAGTTCGTTGTTGTTTGGATACATTTATCCAACCTTCCATACCCCTAAAGTCCTGATTTTTGAAGAGTATTTTGTTTCCCAATGTCCATATTCCCCATAAGAAGTAGACAATGATATAGATTTTTGCTCAGTGTTTAGTTTTGTAAATATTTCCATCATGGTTTGCTTGTATGGTCTGTTTGTTTATCTATATTTCGTATTAAATTTTCGATATGTTGTTCCATTCTTCCAATGAAGCTAAGAGTTGTTGACATTCGGTAAAAATATGCATGGCGTCTTCATCAGTATGATTGTATAATGCACTTTCAAGGGGTGCATCTACTCCTTCGTTCATGAACCTAATTTTACTCGGTAATCCATCTAGACAGTTTTTTCATATAAATTTTTTTTTTCGGGCAGTCTATTTTACAAATCAAGTCAAAGGATTCAGTTGCTTCTATGCTTGTTTTAATTTGTCACATACTCGATCTAGTGTATCCGTTGTTGAGAGCCATTCATTTCTTGGTTTACAATATAATATATCTTAAAATTCATTCGTTGGTAAGTGGACATTTATGATTTCCTCTATTATGTCCCTCGGTATTTGATTCTTGTAGTTTTTTCCAGATTTCACGTTTTGTTCGGTTTTATGTAGTTATCAATTGTTTCTTGTTCCTTCACTTGGTCCTGTAATAGAATGTCTAACAACTTCCTTTCATCGTTTAGCCATTTGTTCTTCCATAATTTTATTGTTTTTCCGTTTTCAATATGCTAGATTAATCCTTCACAAAATTTGTGTTTTTACATGAGTTTTGTCCATTGTCACAAGGTATTTTTCTTCATTTTGTAATCCCACATATTGCCTTCTTTCAAGTATTTTTCCTTTATGATTTTCACCTATTCATTTCGTGGTTTTGCTAGTATTTTTCTTAAGTAATTTCATCTATAATGCCTTATTCATGTTTTTTTATTTATCTTATGTAGTCCTAGACCACCCTTATTATTCGGTTTACAAATATTGTTCCATCCAATCAACCTAAGTTTGACATTTGATTTAGAAACATCCTACAAAAAAATAAAGCCAAAATAGAAAATGACATAGAGTGGGAGAGACAAAATAGACTAAAATAACAACTATAACCTATGATGAGAGATGTTGTAACAAGCTACTCCCTTGTCATTGAAACCCAAGTCTCCCTTATCTAATATCCTCTCATCACAAGGTGACCAAGTGTGTTATTTTTTAAATCAACTATAACAATGCATTCCCTATGGGGCTAATAAACAAGGGTTTATTTGCCTTCTCGATAAAAAAATATATTTACATTAGTTTTCATAGTTTAAAAGTAAAATATACTTTTTAAACTTCAGCTGCATTATAATCCCATTCTCATACATTCGTCTAGAACAAGAGACACACAAGGTGAAATAATATATCCTCAAACAAGAAAAAAGCTTAGCGACAATTAATTGAATTAATTCCCATAAGTTATTAGCCCTCCGTTTGATATCCATATACTGATATCAAATATCATACATGAGTATTAGATATCGATATCGGATATATAGGCATCAAATCTTATATCTCATGTCTAATATCCCTGTTTGGTATTGGAGAATACGGGTATCAACCCAAACCCGATTCCTCTTTCTCCTCCCCGCCCCCCATTTTCTTCAATCTCAACCACCGAAAACCCCTCCCATGGCAGACCTAGGGTTTTCGGGAGTAGTAGCCCTATTGCCTCCGCCGCCGCCCCTGCCGGCGGCACCTCCAACCGAAACCCCCATCTCCCGGAGAGCAAAATCAACTTGCGAGACCTTCAGGTTGAACGGGTAAAGGTCTCTTCTAGGGGCGGAGTATCTCTAAGGCCTCAATGGCTTTGGGGGAGTTGAGAGCGGCCTCTTTGCCCTCGTTGAGGGACTTGTGAGCGAAATCAATATCGAGGTTGAAGATTCCCTCCCATGGATTGAGAAGAAGAGAGGACGAAGAAGAGGGAAGAAGAAGCGGACTAATAGAAAACCTATATCCCAATTTTTTGGGTATATGGAAGTGAGAATATTTACAAATGGAGGGATATATAGGGTATATCAATTTGATATCCACATACCAAACAAGGGTATGGATATGAGTGATATCGATACCCATACGACATACCTCATACCAGGATATTGATACCAAACATGGACTTAGTATAATAATACGTTGTGAGTTCACAATTAATTCATTTTATGTAATACTGACATATTAATTGGACTTTCTATCAATTCACTTTATATTTATTACTCCTCAACTTTTTAAGTCATACACGTTTTTTTAGAAAGTTCCTCAACTATACTCCATCCTTCCCATAATATTTGTCTTTAACTATTCATGCACGCTTTCTTAATAAGCTAAAATCTATATAAAATATCAACATTTTTTAAATATTTTTAAATAATATCATACATATTACTAATAAGCTATGTTACCCCGAAACTCCATTTCATAGCGGTTTTCTGAGAGCTCAGAAACGTTTCTGAGAGCTCAGAAACTTTGACCGTTTCGTTGACCAAAAAAGTCAGAAACTTTGACCGTTTCCGTTTGGTCAGAAACGTTTCTGACTTGCCAAATGACGTTTACACTAATTTTGTAGTTAAAAAATAAATAAAAAATCAAACCCTAAATCATACTTCCCCTTCTTTTCGTCTGAAACCCCCGTTTCCTTCTATCCTTGCCGCCTACTTCTCCATTTTCAGTCTTCCCTCCTCTCACTTGCTCAGTGCTCTCTCCCTCTAAGCTTTCTTCGGTAAACCCTCACTTGTAGAACTTTCTCTTGATAAGCCAAAACTTAAGGATGAGTTAGCTAAGTAAAAGATTGATGTTGGATTGATTATTTTGTGTTTTTCTTGATTATGTTGTTATTTTAAAACTAAGTTACTTTATTTTGTTGGTTTGCAAGACATTTAATATATTAGACATGTCTGTATTGATTTCTGTTAAGGAGCAAGGACACTATTTACCACAGTATTGAACATTTTAATTTGTAGCTTTAATGATGCATTCAGTGTGTATCACTTAGTGATATGTTTATTGATCTTATTTAGACCTTTAAATGAACATATAATTCATATTGCCGTTTCCTCGGCGTTTCCGTTTCCTACAAAATTTGGATTGTCGTTTCCCGTTTCCGTTTCCGTCTCCCTTCAGGTTTCCGTTTCTGTTTCCGTGTAACATAGCTAATAAGTACTCCCTCCGTTCGGCAAAACTTGTCATTTTAGGGTGTTATTTTTGTTCAAAAAAACTTGTCATTGTAGGTATTTTGCCCTTCACTTTACAAAAATGTCCTTGATATGATTGATGATTTGTTAGTTGTAGTTTTCGATAAAGTAAAAAAGAAGGGTAATAATTGAGGGTAAATTAGTACATTTGTTAATTGCCTTAAAACTTGTGAAAGAAGCTAAAATGACAAGTTTTGCCGAACGGAGGGAGTATAGAATTATTTTTAAAAATTAATTAAAAAATGGATATTTTATATAGTTTTTAGCTCCTTAAAAAACGTGTATGAATAGTCCAAAGACAAATATTGTGGGACGAAGGGAGTATAAAATATCAATTTTTTATTCAATAATTTTTAATAATATTATTCTTATTACTAATAAGTATGATATTATTAAACAATAAATATTTTGTATAGTTTTATCACATTAAAAAAACGTGTATAAATAATAAAAAATTAATTAAAAAGGAATGAAGGGAGTATCGGATATTAGATATTCAAAATAAAGAAATATCACATTCTTTTATCAGATTCAACCAACATAAGATAAACCGTTATTTTAATGTCGTTAACATCTTTAAACTTCGGATAAAAAAGGTTTAATTAGCTTATTGGATTTATCCAACCATTTAATTTCCTAACAGAAAAAAAATCGTTATTTATTCACGTAATTTATATTGTGGCTCGAAAATGAAAGTACAGTTCCCGCCAAGAGGCACCCCAAAATTTCGTTCTGCAAAATTAACAAGAAGAAAAAGGAAATAATATTAAAATAGTACGACCCACAGGAGATAAAGCTAAAGCGGTGAAGTATACGGCCCAGGAGAACCAACAGCCGTCGATTCCGATCTCATCCAACGGTCCATGATCGCGATCCGTGTGCTCTCATCTGATTCGCTCTCATGAAAAGCCGATCCTTTATATATACGCAAAGAGTCGTCTTTGAATGAATCATCTATAATTTCTCGCTCTCGCCCTACTAGGTTCGCACATACCTCACCCCCTTCGTCTCGCTCTCTGTAGATTTCTCTTCCAGGAAAAGCTTCACAACAATGGCCGGGAGAGGGAAGACCTTGGGATCCAGCGCCTCCAAGAAGGCCACATCTCGTAGCAGCAAGGCCGGTCTCCAGTTTCCCGTCGGTCGTATCGCCCGTTTTTTGAAGGCCGGCAAGTACGCCGAGCGTGTTGGTGCCGGCGCTCCGGTCTACCTCGCGGCTGTTCTTGAGTACCTCGCGGCTGAGGTATGCCTTAATTTGATTTTCCTTTCTTGGTTTCTTCTAATTTGTAGATCTCCAAATCTAGGGTTTTTAGATTGTTTTTTTTTTCCTTCCTATTCCTTTATTCGATTGTGTTCCAATCTCGGCTAAATTCATTAATTTGATGTTACTCAGTGATTGTTGGTTCAATTTTGAGGATTTGGAGTTATAGGGTTTCATGGTTAATTCGAGATCTGGAATTTAGGACGATTAATTTTGGTCAAAATTGGGATGCAGACAAGATAAATTCTTCAAATTTGTGAACGGAGTCGAGGATTTCCTGGTTTAATTGGATTGCTTAATTGGTCGATTACAGGTTCTGGAGTTGGCAGGGAATGCCGCAAGAGACAACAAGAAGACGCGAATTGTCCCGAGGCACATCCAACTGGCTGTGAGAAATGACGAAGAGTTGAGCAAGCTCCTCGGGGATGTGACCATTGCCAACGGTGGTGTGATGCCCAACATCCACAACCTTCTTCTTCCGAAGAAGACAGGATCCTCCAAGCCGTCAGCTGATGATGATTAAGTTGCTTAATCTTATGGTTAATGGAAGTTGGTTTCCTTCAATGAGGAAAAAGCTCTGTTCTTTTCTAATAGGTTTGGTTAGATTGTTTTTTTAGGGTATTTGTGCGTGTTTTGGATTGTCCTTCCTTCATTTGTTTAGAAAGCTTATATGAATATGTACTACTGGTTTAAGGGATAGAACTTTGAAAGAAGGGGGTCTGGTGGTGCTCTTATGTTGTGTATAATTCTCTCTCTACTTGAATGAAGGAGGCAGATTAGATCAGTTCATTATTCTGTTTAAGCCATACGTTCTTTATGAATATTGAATTTGATGCTGCTTCAGTCTTTGTTGCTGGTTTGCCATTGCTTCAGGTTAGAATCTGTCAACAGAATCTCATTTTATCTTGTTTAGAAACTCCACTCTTGGGCTAGTTTGGGATCTTTTTTTTCTGCGTTGCCACAACAATGGAGGTTAGCTTCAAAGTAGAGGAAAACATTTGGAAATCTGAGAAAACCCAGAAGTGAAAAATTGCATTTCTTGCATTCAGACAATTAAGGATTGGAAAGTTTTGCAGCAATTCACCAAATCAAATCAATGAGATATGTACAGAACTTGCATGCATAAAGGAATAAAGCAATCCCATTCCCTGCATTCAGACGGTTTGTGTTTTGATGAAGTTTAACTGGGTGTGGTTGAATCTGTAATCCGAGTCTTATTTTAACTTAACATTTCATACAGTTGGGCATTGGAAAGTTTTGCAGCAATTTGACAGATGAAATCCACGGACGGGGTATCAGCTCACGCATACCCAGGTATGTAAATGGAACCCTATTTATTTCACAAGTGTACAGTTCAACCCACATCACATCATCATAGAGTTGGACACTCGATGAGTGTATTCAGTGCAACCATGGATACAAAGAGCATGAAACATCTAGATAGGAATAGGATCGGTGAGGATGAGAGCAATGTTGTTCTTCATGGTGCCACTGCAGAACGTGTAGCTGTCTTCTCCTTTGTATATCACATCCACTAATCGACTCTCATTTAGAATGCAAGTAAGAAGAGGCTTTGGCATCGAATAAGGCTTAAGCATCATCTCATTGATGTCCTTCCAACAACTATCCACTCTCTTCATGAGTTCCCTGCACGCTTCTTCTTTGTCAACGCAATGTTGCCTTATGTAGCCTTCGACGGCAGAGGGAACATGGTTTCTCCCTTGCTCAAACTTGTTCCCATACAAAATAAGAAATAGAATTGCAAAATGTCAAACATCATAAAATCACTAAAAAATTTTGTGTTGTATAGTTGATGAGATAAATTTCATACTTGATGACTTCCTATGTCGTCCATGAGCCTTCCGATTATTCCTGCAGCTCTAACGACCTTTGGATCTCCTCGAACCCATTCAAAAGCCTCCTTTGTAGCAACTTCCCCCATAAAAAGAAGACACACTACTGTTAGTATGTCGGTTCCAAAGGTCGTAATGGCAGCTTTATCCAAATACTCGTCGTGTGTAGGCAAGTATTTCTCATGACACCATTTGGCTTCTTGGTAGTAAGCTCGACATATATCTGTCCACTATATACGAATTATAAACAAAGCGTTACACACGGAAAGGATAACTATAGTCTTAGTTTAAATTTAAACATAACATAAATTTATGTTAAACATACTTCCTCCCTAGCATACTTGACGGACCAAGACATTCCATCAGGAGCCAAGTGACGTTCAAATTCCTCAAATGCATCAATGACAGATATATAAAACACTTTCATGTAGTCCGGGAGTTGATCAATCCAACTACGGTCCCATCTGAAATCATCAAGGAAACCTTGCATCGATCATCTTCAGTAAAACAAACAATTTCATATGAACCGAAATGATTGAGAACCTTTCAAAAGCTTTAGTCAAGATGGTAAGCTCCTCAATAGTTCCGTAAGCATCGTAAGTGTCATCTAAAATAGACAGTAATTTGAACACTTGCACATGTATTTTTCTACCAAGAGCGTATTGTGGCTCATACAAAGGTCCCAATGTCCAAAAGGGTTTGAACTCTTTAATGAGTGATTTTCTGTAATTTTGTATTTAATGGGTTAAGTGTAAAATGTTATATTTAAGGGGTGATTTTCTGTAAATTTTCCTTAAAAAATGCTATAATTAAGGAGAGGAGAAGGGAGCTACCTATCGATCGATTTAACAAACGATTTATCCTTTATTTATAATTTTTTTTTTGTTTTTTATATGACGAGTAACTTACATTCGGTGGTAAACCTCGAACACGTGACTCAATCGACAAGAGTCACATACCGAATTTTCATCCAAGAAAAGGGATGGAGGCAGGATCGAACCCGGAACCTCCATAACATTCCTTGCTTTCCACCATTAGGCCACACCGACTGGGGCTTTATTAATTATATATAATTGATGATGGATGATAATTGATGATGTTGTTTTGCGTAACCAATAGACTTACCAAGAGATGTTGGTGCGCTATGGCTTCCGGTGTTGATCATGGTTATGGGGATGGATCTTCGAAAGTTTTTGTCTTTGAGGAAATGGATCCCGCCGGAGAAGGTTCGCCGGCGGAGAACGGAGAACACAGCTGTACACAACGGTGGTGTTGATCGCTGCGGGCAAGCTAGTGAACCCATCTCGATCCCTCGACGATCTTCAGCTTCAAAGCTTAATTAGTACTGCACGATAGCGATGATCTTCCATATATATATACAGGGTGCACTTTTGTCTTAATATTAATTGTGCGTACAGTATTACAGTAATTCGGATTGCATGATATGATATTTGATTGAATTGAAATGATATTTGATTGGATGATATGATATTGTTCTGTGCAAATGGGAATTGAAACACATGCTGGAACTGTGGGCGGTGGAGTGGACAAAGTTTCGAGCGACGAACTTTGGACTATGTCGGTATCTTGAAACAACTTTGAATGATGGACTTTCAATATCCGTCATTTGAAAGTTGTCGATTTCGAATGTCGATAGCGTGGACACTCTCTTCGCTCCGAAAGCAAATTGTTCATTTAGTGAGATAATCACCGTTACTATGAGAAGGCCCTTAATTTCAAAATTATTTTCAACCCCTTAATTGTGTTCGAATCCCAGTCATAATTTTTTTCCTCATTACATTTTTTTTAAATTTCTTATAATTTAATTAATATTTTATAATAAAAAATAGTTCAAATCGCAAACCTTTAAACTAAATTAATTAAACTTAAACACATTTGCAACAATAAATTTAATTAAAATAAAAAACTAAATTATAGGTGAAGTACTGAAAAAAATTGTAATAATAAGTTGTATACTTGCATGTAGTAGTCAAAGAATATTTGAACAAGCAATTTATTTACCTTGATTAACCGAAATATTTAAGTGTAACACCGAGTGTAACACACAAAATGTTATAGGTAATCTAAATATTTAAGTGTAACACCGAGTGTAACACACAAAGTGTTATAGGTGATCTAAATTTCATTTTCAATGGCAACCACATAAATAGATTTTAATAAATTTTTTTAATCTTTTTATACTTTTCAATCAATTTGGTGATCGACGTGGGACGTGGAGTTGAATGTTAATTAGCCTTGGGCCTTTCATTTATTTATTTTTAGAAAATTTAAGAAAACCACCCATTAAATAAGGGAGTTTTTACTTAACCACCCACTAAATTCAATACTCCGTATTACATAAAACCACCCTTTTAAGGGTTTTCATTTACAAATCACCACCTTTTTTTTTATCTATTTTGATTAATTTATTATTAAATATATTATATTGTAATATTTTTAAACTCAAATATAGTTATAAATATATTTAAAATTTGAATTTAAGAGCTCGGTTATATTTTATGGGTCATTTTATTTATTTTTAAATAATAATAATAAATATAGCCTAAAATTATTATATTAGTTTATGTTTGAAAATATTTATAAATTAAATCGTCCTCGACGATGCCCGAAAAAATCATTTTACTATAGTTTGTAATCTGGACAAATTAGTGACTTTTTCCAAAGGGGTAGTCCACGAAAAATCTCAAAATGATAAAAAAAATCATTTGTTGTAGGCAAGGTGTGATGCTATTAACTCTAGGCAACCAAAAGCCACCCACCCGGGATGTCCAAAAAGCACCGAAAAGAAGGCTATATTCCATACAATAGGAGTTACGGACACATGCTCGGTATTTTCAATGAAACAGGAGACGCATTGGTCCGATCGGCGAGTTCGAGCACTTGTTGGAAAGCTAACTTCGAGATCTACGACTTTTATTCGGATGAGTTTCGCAAAATCGTCCTCGACGATGCCCGAAAAAATCATTTTATAACAGTTTCTAATGTTGACAAATTAGTGACTTTTTCCAAAGGGGGTAGTCCACCGAAATAAAATGTTCAAACCACAAACCTTTAAACTAAATTAATTAAACTTAAACAAATTTGCAACAATAAATTTAATTAAAATAAAAACCTAAATTATAAGTGAAGTACTAAAAAAATTGTAATAATAAGTTGTATACTTGTATGTAGTAGTCAAAGAATATTTAAACAAATAATTTATTTACCTTGGTTAAAGGTCTGTGTTAACTCGGCTGGGTCCAGTGGAGGCAATACGCTGGAGAGAGGTCGTGTATGGAGGCCCACATATGGGAGACTCGAACAACACATAAACCCAACGGGGTTCTATCTCAAAACCAATTGGCAATGAGAGGAGTAGCCCTTCAACCTTATATGTTGTTCAAACATTCTCTATATTACCGATATGAGGCAACCACATTCCAACAATCTGGATCACTTATAACACTGGATGTTACAATCGATATTACACTTAATTATTTTGAGTATAAATTCACATTAAAAAATTTTATAAAATTTATATTTATATTCTATACACTTATATTAACATGTTTATAAAATTTTGTTACAAAAATTTATTATTAAAAATTATGGATAATTAAAAGATTGATTATTTTAGAAAATATTTTTTATATTTTTTTAAAACATTTATTTGAATACTAAAAGTTTAATTATAGACATGTTAATATAAGTGTATAAAATATAAATATAATTTTTTTAAAAAAATTAATGTGAATTTATAACCGAAAGTCTGAAATAATTAAGTGTAACATAATACGCAAAATGTTATAGATGATATAAATTGCATTTTCAATGGCAACCACATAATTAGATTTTAATAAATAAAAACTTATCTTTTTATGCTTTTCAATAATTTGTTGATCGATGTGGGATGTGGAGTTGATTGTTGATTGGACTTGGGCCTTTCATTTTGTTTTTTCCATCTTTAGATATGAAAAATAAATGGGCTAACTATTCTCATACAGTCATACATATATAGGCTAATTTGATGTATATACCAATTCATTTAGGGGGTTTGCAAAAATGGACATGATATGTTCGAAATTGCAAAGGGGGGAGAAGTGACAATTTTGCAATTTTTTTTTATACCTTGTGGGCGATTAAGGCCATGCACAGTGGTGTACATTTCCCCGTGTACTTCATCCACTTTATTTTCGCCATCTCAGCGTAAGAACACTTTTTTACTTTTTTATCAATTATACCCACATCTGTGTACTCTACTTCCGAAACCATCTCCCAATTTTCAATCATTTGCGTTTTATGTACTAACCCGATATTATAGATTAATATAATTGTTAAATTATTATTAATAATTATTTTGGGCATGCCGTTACTAATATTTAAAAAAATATTGCTCAGAGTACAAAGAAAGCATATCGTAAAAGCTTTGGGGAAAGTTTTGTGGAGCTTGATTCGGATCCATTTTGAATGAAAGAGATGGATTAGGGGTGAAATAGAGAGATTTATGATTGTTGTGGGGTGATGAATATTGATGGAAGAATGTTATATTTATAGGGGGAGAAAAATCATTAAAGTTAATATAAGATTTGCTTATTACTAATCACTATTAGTTACATAGAGTTTATTGTGTTTTTTTTCCCTCTAAAATATATACAAAATAGGTGTCTATGGGTAGACAAAATTAAGAGCATTTCAAAAATAATTTTTATAATTTTTAATTCTTAATTAAATGCAATTAAAAATGGATTAAAGTGGTGGCTAATTTTGGAAGATAAAATATCTCTCCCCCGTTTGATTGAACTGGTGCCAAATTGAAGGAAATTAATTGTGTATTTGAGAGTGTTACTGCAGAAGCACACTCTTCAAGTGTACTTCAAGTTTTTTTTTTTTTCATCACTGATCAATGAAAAGACCATTTAAGGAAGTAAAAATTAAAAGCTGCGTCTGCCGGGAGTCGAACCCGGGTCTATTGCTTGGAAGGCAATTATCCTAACCGTTGGACTACAAACGCTTCGATGTTATAAAACCAAATTTTAAATTCTAATTTCAATGATTAACATAATATGGAAATATTGGTGGTGCATCCACACTCCACACTCTTTCATGATTGCAGGAGCTATATATATATATATATATATATATATATATATATATATATATATATATATATATATATATATATATATATATATTCATCCTTTATTCCATTTGCTAATTAGAAAATTAATGTTGAATTAAAGCATATCAAATGAAATAACAGCACGCCCGAAATATACACCTAAAGGACCGCATTTAAGCCTAAATAGGTTTAAGCACAAAGCATCATTTTATAAAGTTCATAAACATATATAAAAGGTCTCCAATTTATTTCTCAGCTTAATTTGCATGGCTTTGCATCATTGAAAATTGGATACATTAACCAAAGAAATTAGAGACATCTATCTAAAGATTCCAAATCTTGCATTCTTGCTACAGATTAATCACTGATAGATATATGTGTTCAAATGCAAAAATATTCCCATCTTTCAACACCTCTAAATGTGCACAAATTGAGATTGCAAGGAAGGAGCTCTTTCGAATCTTTATACGTGCCTAATCAAGGGCCACAATACCGCCAATTCGCCAATCTCTGTAAAAAGAAATTTGTTCCAATGGCTTTTTTTGGAGTCCCTTCATATAATCCACAATGGAATATATTCTCCATGTATGCTTTTCATAAAGGCTCTCTCCAATGACATGACCACACGCCATCCGAATATAAAAGCACCAAGGAAGATGATGAAGAAGCTGACAAATTATAATTAACCAGCCAAAGTTGCAAAGCTATGGCAGCTTCTAGAGCGGTTGATGTTTTGTTGGATGATCAAACTCCACATAAATGGATCATTGCTATGAAGGAGGATGCATTCCATTGCTTCGTATCCAAGGCAAGTCCGTCAGTTCAGGATATTTTCGGGGATGGATCGTTGTTCAGCCCTATGTTGTTCGGGAAGTTCTTTGATCCTTCTGATGCATTTCCTCTCTGGGAATTTGAAGCCCTAGTTTTGCTAGCCAAGCTCCGGGAATCTGGCCATAGGCAAGTGGACTGGTCCAAATCCGATAAGGAGTATGTCCTTAAGGCGGAGTTGCCTGCAGGTGAGTGCTCTAGCCTTTGCTCCTGTGATATGGACAGTGCTTGAATCACCTATAAATCACTCCCAACATCTCTTATTTGGCTGTACAGGGCTAGGAGAGGATAAAATCCATGTATGCTTTGAAAAAGGGAAGGTTCTAGAGATCACAGGCCAGTGGAAGCCACAAAAGGAGTCCAACACAAGGGACTGGAGAAGCTCGGAATGGTGGGAACATGGGTGCGTAAGGAGGATAGAGCTACCAGAAGACGCGGATTGGAAGAAGACAGAAGCAACACTAAGAAACGGCGCAGTTCTAGAGATTGTAATGCCTGTTGGGAATTCTTAAGCTGTTCAACAAGAGATCTATGTAACTTTGAGTACATGTAAGACGAATATATATATATGATTCGAAATGGTGGATGTATTTTACTTGATCGGATAAAGCAAGAGTACATAGATCCTTAGCTAGCTGCACTTATTGGAGTGAATTTCGCCATTCGAAAGGGGAAAGCAGCATGAAATCAGTAGTTGTGTTCTTCATTGAGTAAAGGGCAATTAAGCTATGAATCAAAAGTTAGAGCCAAATTCAAAAGAGATGGTAAGAACACATGGGAGTTTCTTTCTCTTTTTACTTTCCAATCTGTCAAAGTAGCTCAAGCTGCTTGTATATCACAGGAATGAATGAACAATTAGATCAATGATTTCAGCTACTTGAAATTTCCGCAATAGCTTCTGTAGGAAAAGTTACTCAAAAAAAAATCACTTACTGAATCATGAGATGCACATCAAACAGTCCAAATTTCCAAAAGGGGGAAAAAAAAAAAATCAAAGTTTAAAACAATACATAATGTGTTGATATGCCTCGTATTATACTCATTAATTAAACAATATAGAGTGTAGAGTACAGAAGATTTTTTTTTTTAAAAAAAAAAGCTCAAATAACTAATGAATATTTGATTGTAATATTAATCAAATGAAAATACAAGGTAATTAATTAGATCAAATTTCAAAGATTGGACATCACGATGGGAGAACTAAAAGCTTGGGAGTTGGTATACCGAACCAAAATAATAACTAATACCAAGAGAATCTTTCTCCCATTTTTTTTTGTTTTAATTCATTTAGAATTCGTTTGATATACATATACTTAATTGATGATGATTTTTGATTAATTACATATGAGCTCCGTGCAATTTGTTTTTCGAATTTTACTAGTAGGACTTTCATAATTTTAAAAATGTCATGATAGTTATAAAGTTTGTGTTTCTATTTTGAAAATGTAAACTATATGGAGTATATTATTAATTATTTTTGAAATAAATAGGGTGGACTTTTTTTTCCATAAAGTGTTTGAATTAATAGAAGGTGAAACTAATTAAAATAAACCAACCTTTAAGGGGTGTTAAAAATATATCCCTGTCTGTCAAATGTAAGATAAATATCCTAACCTTTTTAAGGGATGGTAATATAATATCCCAAAATTTTCTCCCCCACAAAAATGCTTACATGGCACATATGTGGCAAAAAATAATAATCATATTCACAAGCATGCCCTTGGATCTTAATGCTCGAATTATACAAAGTACAGTCTAGATTGTCATGATAATTTAAAAAAAATAAAAGTCTCTTTTGTAACCGAAAAAAAATCATTCAATTTAATACGTTTTTATAGATTATAATTAAATTTAATCAAAACAAATATAATAAAATAAGTAAATATTTAAAATATAATTTTCAATATCTTGATTGTGTAAAATATCATTCAAGTTTATTAGATTAAATTAGATTGTTTTTAAGTTTATCTTAATTTTTTATTTTGGATTTAAGAAAAAATAAAAAAATTACATTCTTTTATATATTTTTTTAATAATAATAATTTACTTCTTATATATAAATGAACACCATTGAATAATTTAAATAATTAAATTTTCATTTCAATTTCGTAGTAACATAAAGTTTATAATTGGCAAAATATTCTTCAGTTTTGATAAGTTAAATCACTAGCTAATCATTTACTAATTGAAAATATGTTATTTTGCTTTACATTTTTTTTATTTGGCTTGTTATAGATATTGATTTAAAAAAAGATATAAAAAGTTAGGTACAAATTAAATCTAAAACTACGAAAGTTTATTAAATAAACTTTTAAACTCATCTAATTTAATTTTATACAGTATGTTTTATTTGAATTGAAAATACATGAGTAATACAATACAGAAAATAAGAATTTTATTGGAGAGAAATCATTGGGATATTATATTACTATCACTTATAAAGGTCGGGATATTTATCTTACATTTGAAAGATTGAGATATATTTTTAACACCCCCTTAAATGTTGGGTTATTTTAATTAGTTTCGCCTTAATAGAAAATCAATAAAGTTTAAAAATAACCATTTTCAAACTTATTAAAAATTAAAGTTATCCAAATGACAAAAAGGAAAACAAATCATAGTAGTAATTAATAAGAACTCAAACCAAGGGAAAGTTGACCATGGAGAGTTGACCAAATCTATTTGGATAGTACTGTATCCAACAAAACTAAAGGGATGATTAATTGAACGTTGCTGAATTAAAGCCCATACCAACACTACACATCTAACATTGTTGCCACGTCCGGATAAGATTTGATTCGGTGGTTTTTCTTATATTATCAATTGCAATATATCATGGTACATATATTCTATATCTCTATATATATGTGCATGTCCACAAATATCATATAATTCATATAGTTAATTACTTTTTATTTCCTTGTTTGACAGGTAGGGCTTAATTCATATCTTAGGTTGTGTTTATTTTCAAGGGGATAGAAAGGGTAGAGATCGGATTGTTTTTTGGGAAATGCATTTGGTGTTTGGAAGGGAGTGGGTGAGGTGGAAATCCGAGGGTTGATGAGGTAGGGATAACTGATTTTTCTCATCTAGTGGGAAGAGGTCGGGGTAGATGAGATTATTTTCCGAAAATCATCCTCAATCACCACATACCATGATCAATAAATAATCTCAAATCACCCAAAGACGTATGAGATTATTTTATGAAAATAATTTTCATCTCCACCTCAAATAATCCTAAAAAACAATCTCTATTTTCTTTATCTAAAAAATAATCCCCAAGGGATCAATTGAAATTCATGAGATATCTTAATTTATGAAAGGTTAGATGTCGTTGGATCACTTTTTTTTAATATAGAAATACCATTAATAAGTTGAGGTTGGGGTCGTTTTTTATGCTCAAATATTATTATCAGTTAATTGAAAAATCTATTTATAATAAAGTCGCTATCTTATTTAATACTCTCTTCGTTCACTTTTATCGTTTATTAGTCGCGCATAGAATAATATAAACTATATAAATATAAAAAAATATTTAGTTTTTAAAATAATGTTAGTCATTATTTATAAAATTATTAAAAATAATAATAAATTTATGTTTTATATAGTTTTTTATCATTTAAAAAAATGTATATCAGTAATAAATGATAAATAAAAACAAATGAAGAAATTAGGATTTGATGAAAGTTTTATCGGGTAAAATAAAGAATATATCCTATGTTTTGTTTGATAGGCTTTTTTCCCCCAAAAATAAAAACTAAGAAAATGGGGATAAGTAGAAAGGAAAGGTAAATATGCAGCAAAAGATATTCACAGCATAACAGGATACAGGTGACTACTACTACTACTCTGGAAAACCAGTACTAAAATTAAAATGCATTAAATTTCACCAGCTGATCGAACTACTCTGCAAAACTACAGTAGATTTCGATTATACCAGTCGGTATGATGTCAATTTTAGGAAGATGAGTGAAAAATAGAGAAAAAGATCGGATCTTGGAAAGCATTAATTAAATGCTCCAGCGCCTCCCATTCCCATCCACCACCACCACCACCGCTTCAGCAGTACAGTGCAACGCTTCAATGGGGCCAATGCCGACGGCCTCCTCCGCGATAATTGGTAGCTTAAAAAGCATTTGTTTTTTTAATACTGTAATCTCTTGGTAATCTATTGATAAATCTGTTTTCTGGGTAACGACAAACAACATGGTACAAAGAAGACCCATCTACCGAATTTTTTAGCCCACCCCCAATTAAGACCCGCTTCATAAAAATGGTTTCTTTTGGTCTTGATTAGAGTTTTGGATCTTCAAACCAACGGTCGTGATGCACACGATTGCTTTGATTCCAATCCCCGGCCCCACTCACTCACTCACACTCCTGTAAACTCTCTCCGTCCTCTCTCACTTCATAGGACACAAACAGATTTAACCTTTCATCTCCACAAGCTACCATTACCGACCACTGCCAGATTCAATCTCCCACCTTAAAGGTAAGTACTTGCTCAAAAATGCATACCCATTTCCTAATTTTTGTTTTTATTTTCTGGGTCTCACTTGTTATTGTGCATTTATCAGTGGATTTTTTACTTTGAATTTGGGGGTTTTTGTATAAGGGTTTCATTCATAGGTCTTAATGCCATTTGTTTGATTTTCTGGGAATTTCGCTAAAGTATCCAATCTTCGCCTTCAGGTGTTATATATGATCTGTTGGGTATTAATTGGTTAAAAAAAATAAAACAAAAATTGCTGTTCAGCTAACAGAAGTAGTTGCTCTCCAAGTCTCAGTTTGAAACCTTCAAACTATTCTTCAGATTTTGAAGAATATTGTTTGTGGGTGGGCTGTCAATTTTCAATTAATTTGTCGTGGGGGCCTGAAAAGTGCCTGATTTTAATTGCCCTAATTGAGCTTTCCAGATGAAACTCGATGGGGATGAAGTCTCTATAAGGGAGTGGCAAAAGGTTGGAGTTGCAGCAACAAAAATGGTGGGCCCCAGATCCAACGGAATCCGAAGCCGGCAAGGTCCCGTTTCGGCCAGTGCCCCACCAAGCGCTCCGGCCAGTGTTGCTGGCTCGGAGTGTGGTGTGATTGACTTCACCAAGGAAGATGTTGAGGCCTTGTTGAAGGAGAGAATGAGGACCAAGAACAAGTTCAATTACAAAGTATGGCTTGTTCTTTGAATTTGGATTTCAAACTTGTTGTTTCTGTAATGTAGGTTTTTTGATTGATTACAATGTTGTGCTACATTTTCAAATTGATTATAGTTGTTTTTTTATTTGGGAATGTGAAATTGTTCAGGAGAGATGTGAACTAATGATGGATTACATAAAGAGGCTTAGGCTTTGCATTAGATGGTTCCAAGAGATTGAAGGAGGGTATCTCTTGGAACAAGAGAATCTTCGTGAAATGGTCGAATCGGTTGAGAAGAAGTGCAATGATATGGGTATGTGGATTTAACTCATCCTACCAAAATTACCTGTAGTTTCACTTTTGAAAGATTTCTGATGGAATTTTCATTTGTTTGGTACTAGAGATGCTAATGCAAAATAAGGAGGGAGAGCTAAATGCGATTATCGTTGAGTTGAAGAAAAACTTCTCTCTATTGCAAGAAGAGTGCACGAAAGTGGAATCGGATAAGTTGGTAAGTTTTTGTTCTTTCTCTTGGAAGCTGTATAGTAATTGGTTTGCTTGATTTGCAAAATAATCAGTTCCCAAAATTTGTCTATGAATAGGGTGTGATGGATGCTCTTTCAAGAGAGAAAGAGGCGAGGCTCGCAGTTGAAAGGTTGCAAGCTTCTCTTGAAGAAGATCTCGAAAAGGCCAAACGTGAACAAGAAAGTGGTAATCAGAAGGTAAGATACTAACTACTAAGGTGGACAAATGAGAAATTGCTGTAGATTTCACTCTAATCATTAGATGGCTGAAGATTTTTCTTGTATAATCGTTTTCTTTGCTGAATAATGCAGATCGCTTCTCTGAATGATATGTACAAGAGACTACAGGAATACAACACGAGTTTGCAGCAGTACAATAGTAAACTCCAGACAGAGCTAGCGGAAGCCAATGATGCCTTGAAACGTGTAGAGCGTGAGAAAGCTTCAATAGTGGAAGAGCTCAGTACTGTGAAAGGACACAACACTTCTTTGCATGATCAGTTGGCTTCCTCCAAAGTGAGTTCATCATCTTGATTGTTTGCATGAATATTTTCTTCAGAATTCAAAGTTTGACCATCAACTTTTTTAACTACTTGTTCTCCCGGCTAACTGCTGCGAGTCAACAATCTCATTCGTTTATAGGATCTTCTTGTTTCTCACATAAAATATGGATTAACTTGTGTGCATTATATCGAAGCACACACGGAGTTTGACATACTGTGTCATGATGTTAAGGGAACGAGTTATGCTCTCGTAAGTTTATCCCAATCATCTGGTGTTTCTGTTCTGTCCTTCAGGTTTTCCAAGAAGAAACAGTCAAGCAAAAAGAAGTCTTGATGAATGAAATGGGAGGACTTAAGATGGAGCTACAACACGTAAAAGATGACCGTGATCGTCAGTGGACACAGGTACAGAACCTAACAGCAGAGATTGCAACCTACAAAGAGTGCAGCGGGGAATCTGCAAACGCATTGGATTGCCTATCTACAAAATCAAGCGAACTAGAGGTTCGTTTAAGAGTTCCCCTTCTAACTTGTTGAAAATATGGTCATCTTGATGTTTTGTTATATAAAATATTTTTTATGCTTCTCTCTCATTTGCCAGACTAGGTGCTTATCCCAAAATGAGTTGATAAGGTCATTACAGGAGCAGTTGGCAATTTCACATAAACAACTGCAGGTATTGATTAGATTGATAGGTCCTTTTTACTGATTATAGCTTAGTGATTGCTGGGGATTTGTCTAAAATTTGGGGTTTTCCGCCTTCAGATGTGTGATCTATCTGCTATGGAGGCCAGATTACAGTATGAAGAACAGACCAGACTTGTTTCAGATTTACAAAACAAAGTGGCGGATGCAGAAGACAAGCTCATCGAGGGAGAAAAATTACGGAAAAAGTTACATAACACCATATTGGTAGTGCTCTTTGCTATTGCTATTACACTAATGCAGGGTTAAACATGGTGTGAATACTGATGTCCTTTTCTATTTCATAGGAACTGAAAGGGAATATCCGAGTTTTCTGTAGAGTACGACCATTGTTACAGGATGAAGGGGCTAGTGCAGAAACTAAGATCATTGGCTTCCCTACGACTGTAGAAGCTATGGGACGTGGTCTTGACTTACTTCAAAATGGTATTCCTGCCTCCATCAATTCAAATATTGATGAACACCTTTTGACCATCCAATTATGCTTATACATATATATTTTGTGGTGAACTTTAAAAACAGGGCAGAAGCATTCTTTTATGTTCGACAAGGTTTTCATGCCTGATGCTACTCAGGAGGATGTATTTGTGGAGATTTCGCAGCTTGTTCAGAGTGCACTTGATGGTTATAAGGTAATTCTCAATGCTTGTTTTGTTTTGGAATTTTTGGCTTAATTTATACTGAGTAAGAAACATTAAGATTCTCATAAGAGAATCTTGGATTGGTTATCATGAGATGTTTGATATCACTTTCAGGTTTGCATTTTCGCCTATGGTCAAACGGGCTCGGGAAAGACGTTTACCATGATGGGAAATCCCAATAACCCTGAGGATAAGGGACTAATACCCCGTTCACTCGAACAAATATTTGAGACTAGGCAATATCTTCAATCTCAAGGATGGAAGTATGAACTGCAGGTGATGGGGGAAAAAAGCACTTTAAAGTTTAAACATCAGTTAATTATGTAATCTATATCTTGTCCCCCTGAGTTCATTATTTGGATTAAATTCCCCACTATATGCAGGTATCAATGTTGGAAATCTATAATGAAACTATTCGTGATTTATTATCAAAACCAAGCTCAGATACAGTAAGATCCGAGAATGGCACTCCTGGAAAACAATATGCCATCAAGCATGATACAAGCGGAAACACACAGGTCGCTGATCTCACTGTGGTTGATGTTCGTAGCACCCGAGAGGTGTCCTACTTATTGGAAAAAGCCGCGCAGAGCAGGTAACACTCTGATACTGATATGATGCCCGATCTCTTAGACCAATTTTCGCACAAGAATTTTCCAAAGAATAAAAGGGCAATAGATTTGATTTAGGCGTTACGATAAGCATTTAGTTAGAGGGGTTAAGTCCTCAATTTTTCACAGATCTGTTGGAAAAACCTTGATGAATGAGCAGTCATCACGAAGCCACTTTGTCTTCACCTTGAGGATCTCAGGTGTTAATGAGGTAACAACAACTTGTAACCTCACAGATTATCGCAAACACACAATAACGAATGTATTCTGATGGTTTGAACTGATCTGCTTGATCCAGGACACGGAACAACAAGTGCAAGGTATTCTGAACCTGATTGATCTAGCGGGAAGTGAGCGTCTCTCAAAGAGCGGATCAACTGGAGATCGTTTGAAGGAAACTCAGGTAGTATTAAAAATACTAAAATAGTCATGTTTCTTTTGCTTGTCAGTAAGTTACTCACTGAGGATTTGCTTGTTCCCCACATTGATCACACTCAGGCTATCAACAAGAGCCTGTCTTCTTTAAGTGATGTCTTTTTCGCCCTCGGAAAGAAGGAAGACCATGTGCCATTCAGGAACTCAAAGTTGACCTATCTCCTTCAGGTAAACTTCACTTCTGTGCAAAACCATTTCAATATTGAAGCTCCTGTACTGTAGGACATGGAAATCAATACTCGTAATAAGGTTTATCCAGATGTTGATAAGATTGAAATGTTCTCGACTTTGTTTATTAGCTTCTCATCCTTTAGGAACCTCTTACAACAGCGTTTTCAAGCTGATTTAAGTTTCCTCGAAACCCATCTAACCAACTTCATATATATACTTGAATAGCCGTGCCTTGGTGGGGACTCGAAGACGCTGATGTTCGCCAACATTTCTCCAGAGCCCTCATCAGCGGGCGAGTCTCTCTGCTCGCTAAGATTCGCAGCTAGGGTCAATGCTTGTGAGATTGGTGTCCCACGGCGCCACACAACTGTCAAATCAGTTGAGTCTCGTCTGAGCCTCGGCTGAAATATAATCCAAGAGCAACTCTAGTATAAAACGGAGAGCTGCGTCTACATAGTAGCACTTCCCTCAGCTAACAGTTACAGTTGGAGATGGAAAAAACAACTAAAGAAGAAGAAAGTGATTAATCTTGTAAGTTAGGTTGGTTATCATTTGTATAGTTCAACTGAGTTAACCTTGAATTTGTGTTCGAATTATTCGTTGTGGCCTCGCTCATGAGGTCTAAAGATGTTACCGGGAGATCTTACTGCATTTCTGTAAGATTCATAATACACGATTTGCCATTTACGCGTTCTTGATGATTGAATCTTATATGCTTTGATCCTGTTAATGAATCGAAGGCAAAGTGAAACAGATCTTACTGCATTTCAAGCTAGAGTGTAAACCTTTGCATTTCATTCGGAAAAAAAAAATCGGTACAGATGTATGCAACAGAAGGATCTTAGCCAGATTTACGCCATCCGTTCCATCACTTCTTGCAGGATCACAGTTGTGTCTTGGTAGGATGATTTTGTCATTGGAAGATCATGCCTTTTGACAGCAACTAAAAGCTGATTGAATGTTTCAAAGTTAGTTCCAAGTTTTCGAGTCTGAATATGAGGTTTCGTAGTAAGAGATGTTAGTTAAGGGTAACTACCTCTTCGAAATTGTTGAACAGTTTGTTTGCCAGGTCGGTTAGAGGCTGCTTATCGTCCTCAGCGGCTGCAGAGATCACATTGTCGAAATCATAGTACATGAAGGTGGATTTGAGGCGAAGGTACCGCCTTATGTAAGGCCAAGCGTCTTGTCCGATGAGATCACCCATCGCGAGGAGATCAAACGCGTACTTGTAGAGCCTGTACATCCGGCCCTTGGTCCCAATATCCGCAATGTAGATGCCCTCCTTCAAGAAAGACCGCGTCCCAGTCTCCTCGTTGGCGATCTCTACAACAGGCAATCAAACAAAACTGCTTCAGCTAAGCACATTTCGATACCGGCTAGGAGGGTAAAAGCAGGGCTTACTGTTGTCAACCAGGGGCATCTGCAGCGGGCCATCGGACCACCACAAGCTGCCCTCCTCCGCGAGCAAAGGCGAGCACTGTGAGAGGCCAAGGAGGGCAGCAGAAGCGAACCCGAGAGCTAGCCTTCTAGTGGTGGAAGGCAATAGGGAGGAGTCCTCCAAGGGGAATGGATCAGCTGAGCATTTGGGTTTGCAAGCTAAAGCAGTGGGTCTTCTGGGGGTGGGGGTGGGTGCCCTTGGAATGAACCCATGTAGCCCTTCAGAGACTCCATATAAGTTGGCTAGATGAGCCATGAATCTGGGTTTGGTTGGGTTGGGTTGGGTTTGGTGGAGGTGAGATGAGTTTGTTTACCTCTGTTGGGTCTTATCTACTTTGTGTTGAATTTAGACCACCAAAAGTATATCCTTATAATTGAGGATTGGATAGGTCAAATTTGGGAGAAATTTGAAGATATCACCATTAATTTAGAGTTTTTTTTTTAAAAAAGGCAATAATTTTTTTTATTAAGAATTCGATATCAGATATACTTGAATCTCGATAGTCGAGAAGTTGACAGACGAAACACCGTCAAAACATACCATTAAAAAATAGAATAGGTGCAATACAACAAGCGAAAATGCTCCCTACAACCAGGCTTAATTGATTGACCAAATTTATTTTATACATTATTTTATTTAATTCATATTTTTTTCCAAATCACTGTAAAATACATAGTGTAATATATTAGGTTATAGGTGATATAAGGATAAAGCGTATTGGATCACACAAAGAGCACAAAATTGAGTTGTCACATATGATTGGAGTTGAATTAAATACTAAAGCATTACTGAAAAATTAAACAAACTTATTGGACATTACGTACTTCATCGTTTACTCATTCACAAATTTAAAATATGCAAAAACATTTATTAAGAAAACATACATTAGTGTTTACATTTTGCACTTATAACGTATTGTTGGCTTCATGTTGATCGCATTACTTTTTCTTAATAAATTCTATTTCAATGGCCCACGAGGCACCAACAATTAATTATTTTTAAGCATCAAATCATCCCTTTTTTTTATATACCATGCATTAATGCGTATATAACATTATACCAACACATATATATATATATATACTATTTATTATTTTTTGAAAAATAATTATTAGTAAGTGTTAGTAATATATATGAATGATACAAATTGATAGTGATGTTGTTTCGGATAAGATAAATGACCATATTTTTATCAATCAGTATGGATTATTTATATGAATGGGCAGGAGGGCTTAATTAATTAGTTTTATTACTCATTCCTTGCATGATTTTTTTAATAAATTTTAGTATATAAAATTTTATTTATGTTTTATGTTATTTTTTTAATGATTTATTTTAATAGATCAGGTCTGTTTTAATATATATGTATATAGATATTTTATATTAAAATATCTATATACAATAAAACTATTAATGATTTGTTTTAATAGATCAGGTATGTTATTTTTTTAATGATTTATTTTAATAGATCAGGTCTGTTTCAATGGCCCACGAGGCACCAACAATTAATTTAATGTTTTCTTTAGTATTGTCTTAAAATTAATCCTTCTTGATTGTTTTATTCTATTTTTTGAGACAATTACACATTAAAAAACCTGGAATTTTTTTGCATCCCCCTGATTTTAATTTTGGCTCTGTCATTGAATAGGCGAGTCATTAACTGATATGACTAAAAGATATTGAATCATTAATTAACATGTTTAAAAGATGATAAAAACATACTGTACCAATAATGGACAGATAAAAATTAAGATATTTGTTTTAATATAATATATATTGAGAAAATTACAAAAAAAAAACTCTTACACAATTCATTCGAAATGTAGAGTGATGATAACCAATTGTATTAGACGAAAGTGAGACATGAACCGGTGTATGTATAATAGACACACACATATATATGTATGTATGTATGTATGTATGTATGTATGTATGTATGTATGTATGTATGTATGTATGTATGTATGTATGTATTATGTATAAGGTGGTATGGTGATGGATGTTTGACAATGACAAGCATAACATAACAAACAACCAGTGGCCTCCATCAAATGTGTCAAAAATGCAGCCATTATTAAAAATTGATCCCCCACCCCACACTCCTCTTTGTTTTTTCAAAAGCTTTTATCGCCCAAAGTGAAACTTCCTACCAATTTTGAAAGATGAGGCCACTTTCCCTTGCACTCACTCTACCTTCCTAATCTCCACATCCTCTACACAAAGCCGCCACAACACAATAATATAAGCTTTTCTAAATTTAAGTTTTTCAATATCTATTGACCCAATCTTTTCAGAACTTTTGATTTTTTTATTCACAATTTTTTATCAGTTACCCTAACAGTTAAGTTTACCAAACATCATACTAACTTACTACTATTAATCTATATTTAACACAAATAATTCATCAGATTTAGTTACCCCCATCAACTACTATTTTGCCAAACATAGCTTATTAAAAATTGTAAGTTTTTTAGATAAAATAGAATAAATAGTTTAGATATTTTAAAATAAGTTAGAATTCTCAGTTTAGATTTCTTTTTTTTGTTATTCTGATTATATTGTAACTCTGTTATAATATTAATTTAAGTTTGTTTTCACCCACCATTTCCTATTAAAAATTGTGAGTTTTTGAGTGAAAAATTCAATTCTCTACTTTTCTTTATTACTTTTTACATTATAAGATCGAATACACCCTCGTCAATGAAAAGATCTTAAATTAAATTGATTCGGTATAATTACATAAATTCTCAAGTCATTTTCCAATCAATCAAAAAGAGAACTTTTGGAGATAGCCACACACATCCACTCCACTCTCTCTATATAGATTTTGGTCTCTCAAAGTGTAAAACATATATGCTTCTCCATACAAATATATATATTTATCAAGCATATGATTCTCTCTAAATGGAAGGAGCTTGTTTTTTCACAATATCGAAGAGGCACAAGTTATGTATAGTGCACTTGTTTGCATTGGACGTTTTCAATCGGTCAAAGCATGTCACTATCCATTAAGCTATCTTTGAAATATGTAATTTAAAAAAATATAATTTTATTCATAAATATAATTTATAATTAGTTAAGATTTAATAAATTTAAAAAAAGGGGGGTTACGAATAGTTATTTAAAATTAAAACAAAGAGTAGTTTATATAATTGTTTAAAATTTGTGGGTGATTTTGTGAAAATTGTGATATTTTAAGGGTGGTTTTGTGTAATTTCGTCATTTGAGTGACGGGTGACGTGTAGAATCAAAAGGCACATGCCATTTTTTAATTTAAAAAAATTAAATAAAATTCCAAAACAATTAAATAGTGACTAAAATCCACCGATTCCACGAACCCATACCTCGCCCACCGTTTCCCCCTTTCTCTCTCCCAGAAGCTTGCGACCACCGGAGTCCCTTCCGATTTCCCGTCCAAACCCTTGACTGGGACCAAATTCGGCCGGAGATTTCAGTTTTTCTCGGCGGCGGTCCACCGGATATGGTGTCTCCTGAAAACGGGAACTGGATTTTTGATTATGAGAGTCTGATCGATGAGATCCCTGTTCCGGATGGAAATTTCTGCAACCCTAGCGGTGGCTTCAATTGGCCTGTCCAGGCCTTGAACGGTTCGTCCAATGTCAGGTGACATTTGCTCTGTCGGCGCCAAATTTAGTTTTGATATTCAGTTGTGAATTGTTGAGCCAGGGTTTGGACCTGTTTCCTTCTATTGGGGGAAATTGGGGGCGTAATTGCTGCTGTGTGATTGTCTGTTTATTGATTATGTTGGAATTTTGTTTCTTCTGAAAGGTTCTGATTCTAGGGTTTTCAATTTGTTCTTCTGGTGATCGATTCGTCTTCCTTTATTCTTTTCATGAATTAGCTTTATTTGCGTGCCTTTTGCTGTGATTTTATAGTTTGTATTTACCCTCTAGCTAATTATTGGGGTTTTTAATGGCGAGGAGATTTATAATCCAGAAATTGGGGAGGCGTTTTCTGTGTATTACGCTGTTACACTAGAAATGGATCAGGTGTCAACCTGGATGAAACCTTGGGCAGCTTGAGCCTGAATTTCTTTTCTTGATTGTTGCTTTGCCTAATTTATGCCTTCTTCCTTATGTTTGGGGGTTGTTTTCCTAAACAACTCTATTTATTTTGAATAATTGATCTGGATGGTTTGATGCTATCATTGCTATGACATCACCTAATACTTACCATATGTAGTGTTTTGCATCCAAATTTGTAGAGTATATAATTGTTCTTTATTAGTTATGAGCATGCACTTAACATGCTATGAAGATAGTTTTCGGGTGTTCTGACAACGCTTGATACTGATGGTTGCTATGAGTTTATTTGAAATGAATATTATCTGAATGAGGAAACCTTGATATATTGATCAGATTAAAAAACATGCCCATGTTAGCCTACAGTGTTTTATGTACCGGGTAAAGTCAAATTCTGGCTCATTTGAGTGACTCAACTAATCAGGTCATTTGATGCACAGTATATTTCAGTAGAACACAAATTATTGCTAGATGAGATCTCAATTAATTGTCTCTGACGCTCAAGTGCTTTGTCTAGAAAAAGAACTTTTATCCATGGATTGATGCCTGCCTGATATTTCGAAGATAGTGTTGTATTGTCAAGAATCAACACTACGGAGTCTTTTTTTAACTTTTTACCTTGTGATGAAACCATAGGAGCACCACTCGTTCTACTGGTTTTAAACGAATCAATTCTTTACTGGATACAATTCTATTTCTGCCAACCTTTGGAGGGTCCCTTTGTATAGTGTCGGAAAGGGTAGTTGGTTCTTGTTTTTTATGTGATCTTTTGGCTTAATTTTACACTATTCTGATAATGCTTAAGGTTTTCTTTGCGGGCTAATTTTTTTTTTAAAAAAAAAACGATCCAATGATATTCTGTTGGTATTTTCTTATGTGAAGCTTCTACTTGTTTTGATATGCGATTCTTTGTTCAGCGTTTAAAAAAAAATGCTATCCAATGATATTCGATTGGTTTTTTCTTCTGTGAAGCTTCTTCTTGTTTTGATATGTGATTCTTTGTTCAGCGTTGAACTTGACGGTGCTTATGCTATCACTGATGCCCCTAAAGAGAATGGATCAAAGAAGAGGTGTGTACCTTATCTAATCTTTTCTCTTCCCTGCAAAGATTTGTTATATTATGATGCAATGTAGAGTTGTATAATTGTGTACAAACTAGGAAGAAGATTGAGAACTGTTGTGTAGAATATTATTTATTATGATAAGTTGTTTTTCATCACTTGAAGGGGAAGATCTGAATCATGTGGTGTTGGTCCATCAAGCTCCAAGGCCTGCAGGGAGAAGTTGCGTAGAGACAGACTTAATGACAAGTATGCTTTCCTAAAATTTGAGAAATTGTTTGCTTTGGCTTCTCCCATTTCTTGCTTTCTGGTGGCAGTGGCTAAAAATCTGATATGTTGTTAAGGTTTATGGAACTGGGCGCTATCTTGGAGCCTGGAAGACCTCCCAAAACAGACAAAGCTGCTATTTTGGTTGATGCTGTGAAAATGGTGACTCAGTTAAGGAGTGACGCTCAAAAGCTGAAGGATTCAAACGCAAATTTACATGAGAAGATTAAGGAGTTAAAGGTCTCCATCTTTTATTCATGTTGCTACAATACCTGCCTGTCTAGTATTTTGGAAAAATAACCCAACTATACTATATTTTTCTATTTCTCTAATGGTATTATTCCTGTTTAGGCTGAGAAGATTGAACTTCGAGATGAAAAGCAAAGGCTAAAAGGAGAGAAGGAGAAGCTGGAGCAGCAACTGAAGTCCATGAACTCTCAGCCTGGGTTCCTCCCTCATCCGCCAGCAATGGCAACAGCCTTTGCCCCGCAACCTCCCCCAGCAGGCCACAAGCTATATCCTTTCGTCAGCTACCCTGGAGTTGCCATGTGGCAGTTTGTGCCACCAGCTGCAGTTGATAATGCACCGGAAGATGATGTAGCACGAGTTGCCTAATTTGGTAGGCTCTGTAGTCATTATTGGGTCTAAATCCCGCTGCCTTGAAATCGTTGACTTACTAAATACTATGTCAATTGTTATTGACCAGCTTTAGTTCTTTTGGTACTTTGATGGTTTCTGCTAACTGTATCTGGTGGTTTATATGGAATCTTTTCTCAATGACAGCTTCCTTGGGTGTCTTCTTATTCAGATGTAAATGTTGATGCTGTATTTTTTCTCTCCGGGTATACCCATTCCTTAAATTTACCATTTCTTAGCTACATGATATGTTCCACGTGATGCAGTCCTCTGTTGTTTCAATTGCTTACAATTTTATGATGTAGCCCTACCTGCGCTACATCATTTGCCGATGGGACCAATCAAGCTAGATGTGGCCGTTTGAAGACCACACAGGCCACGCATCCTTCTTCGTCATCTTTCTTGCTTTAGCAGTACATTTTGTATCATTTTTTTGCCTGTTACGCAAAGGTGAACTCGTTACATACGTTAGTACACTCCCATGGCATCAGAACGCGAGAGTGTTCACTGAAGTAAGTTCTCGTGAGCACTTATTCCTTGTCGGAACAATGCCAGATCCTTGAATTTGGTAAATAAAGAACGGCCATTCGGGGTTTGAACCGGAGACCTATGGGTACTACCCACAAGTCCTTTCCGGTTGAGCCACTCCGGAATGGTTGAACAATGCCAGATCCAATTAAACATGTACGACGCAAAAGAAGTCAAGTAGAAGATGATGGGTCAGATCACTCAGATGACTCGGCTGTCGGTGCTGAGTAAGTCATTCAAGTGCAAACGATAAATTACGAGATGTGTTTTCATGGTTCTTTACGGATATTAACATGGTAACTCACTATCTTTTCACTACTTGACATATATATGTGACAACTTTCACAGTTTTAACTACTAGGCTAAAATGTGTGACTAATCTTTCACCTAATTCTATGATGCGTCTGCATATCATTGAGAAAGAACTTCCAAACACACCTCTCCAATGAAGGAAGGCAGATTTGACATGTGCGCATAAGAGGCGTATCTTCGAGGATCTAAATCATCTGTCTCCGAACCCGTCATTTGTCTTAATCATTTGGTTTGATATTGATCTAATTTGAACCGGGCATCGTAAATGCTCACATGTTATGTGTCATTTTTTACCTCTTTAAAATACGTACATAAAAATTCATAAGTATAAGTTATCGATGAAAGATTCATAAAAGTATAAGCAATTCACCGGAGTTTCCTTGACCCCACCTCTACTTAAGTGGTTAATCATGAACTATTAAAAACGACATTGGCTTGTAACATGCATATAGATGACTCGTTGAAAATAAGTAGGGCACCCTAACTATGTCTCTGTATAATAATTATCATATTATAAATCCATTCAATAAAATACGTTGTTTATCGTTTACACATGCTTTCTTAAGATAACAAGAACTATATATAATATCAATTTTTTAATTAATTTTTAAAATAAAATCATGTTTAATAGTACAAATTCTGAAATTATTTTTTGAAAATTAATAAAAAAAAGTTGATAATTTATATAATTTTTACTTTTTTTTTTGATTTGGTAAAAATTCGGATGCGTGACCGCTATCCGATAGCATCCTTTCGGATGAGGTCAACCAGACCTGGGTCATTGTATATAGATGGGGTGGAGGCAATATGAGCAAGGTGTGCAACCTTATCTGCCACACAATTGCCTGAACGAAGTATGTGTGAAAACGTTACTTCATTAAACCCCGTAAGAAGGGTGCTGATATCGGCCATAATTAGCTCAATTTCCCATGGACACGTATTTTTAGAATTTAGGTGGTTGATGATGGTGAGTGAATCTCCTTCAATTATTATTTTGTTGATTCCCAGTTCAATAGCACAGAGAACGCCCTTTCTCAGTGCCAACGCCTCAGTCATTATAGGGGTTTGGTTTCCAACCATCTCGCTACCTATTGCTACCAAGTTCCCTGCACTATCCCGGATTATGTAACCTATAGAGCTTTGTCGTAGCCCTGATGCAGATCCATCAAAATTTAATTTTAATTTTCCAGGTGGTGGCTTTTTCCATTTCTTCGTCTTCCTTCTACTCCTTCCCAAACTGGGGGAGTACACTCGAACTTGTGGTGTGATGCCATCCTCTGTACTTTGCTTCCCTGCTTTATTCCATTCATTAATGTATGAATTTACAAGTTTTGCAAATCCACACACATTAGGAAGTTGTTGTTGTTGGAAGATCAGTTTGTTCCGAAGTAACCAGATGGTCCACCAGTGGAATATTAAATTAGTTTTTTGCTTTGTGTCAAGCAATCCACCCAATTTGGTCATTAACCCTTGAATATTTCTTGTTATCCCTATGTAATCTTTGATCTCGGATATCACTGTTGAGGTTAAGCTTGGACAACAGAAAGAAAACTTGCATTCAAACAATAAATGAGTTGTGTCTTCTTCATGGTGATTACAGATAGTGCAATATGGGGGTATTGCAATTCCTCTTTTAGCGAGACGTGCCGCTGTTGGTAGTCCATTTTGACAGACTTTCCACATAAAATTCTTCAGTTTAGGCGGGACGTTCAACTTCCGAATCCATGCATTATTATCGTTATTTAATTTTGTTGTATTCGTATTCAGTTTATATGCACTCGACGTTGTAAACCATCCCTTTTTATCTGGCCACCAATACATTCCGTCCTGAATTTGGTTTACTGGCAGAGGAATACTAGCGATCTGTTGCGCTATCTCATTTGGTACTATCGATCTAAGTTTATCCATATTCCAAACCCCATTGCGTATGTATTGATCGACCGTTTCCTCCCAATCAATCCTTGTCTGGTCGACACACATACTGTGAATATTGTTGACTGGGGCCCACTTATCAAGCCATAATCTGATTGATTTTCAATCGCCGACCGACCATGCTAGACCTTCCTTAAATGGCTGGATTAGTTTTCTTAGTTGCGTCCATTGCCAGGAAGCATTTCCTCTCTTGTTACATTTAAGAATTGGAGTCTGTTTTAGATACTTGTGTTTTATAATTCTGACCCAACAGTTATCTGGTTCAGCCATGATTTTTCAGATGAGTTTCATCTGTAAGGCCTCATTCATTTCTTTAGTTTTTCGTACTCCCATTCCTCCCTTTGTTTTTGGTTTGCAAACTTTGTCCCAACCAATAAGGGGTTTGTATTGGAGGTCTTTGTTCCAGAAGAAAGTCCGATTAATTTTGTCAAGCGAATTGTGAATTGATGCTGGTAGCATAAAACTTTGCATAGTAAACAGGGGTTTAGAGGCTAAATTCGAGTTTATTAGCATTGATCGACCATGTTGAGAAAGAGAGTCGGCTTTCCATTTCGTCAATTGGTTAGTTGTTTTTCCAATAATGTCTTCAAATGTTGCTTTATTTACGCGACCATCAATTATCGGACACCCGAGGTACTTGTCAAGCTTAATCTGCTTTGATATACTTAGACATCCTTCAATTGATGAGATTCGTGAGGCGGGAATCCCTGGGGATCCTTGAAAGGCTGACTTATTGTAATTTACTTTCTGCCCAGATATTGAGCAATAGTCGTCGACTATTGTTCTTACCTTTTCACACGCCGTCATATTTCCTTTTATGAAAATAATTATATCGTCAGCGAAAGCTAGGAACGGTATTGTTGGCCCAGATGGACCAAACTTGAACCCAATGCCAGATCTGTTGAAGCTTGATTCTTGTATAAGTTTCCGTGCGAGCACTTCGGCTCCTAATATAAACAGGAATGGAGACAAAGGGTCACCTTGTCGTAACCCCCTAGAAGGTTTAAAGACCTCTGTAGGACCGTTATTTACTAAAACTGAAAACGAGACCGTTGTTATGCATTCCATTATTAGCTTTATGATATGTTCGCTGAACCCAAATTTCCTTAGTACAACATTAGTAAAGGTCCAGTCAACCCTGTCGTATGCCTTTTCCATATCTAGTTTGATTGCCAGCCATCCCTCTGCTTCTTTCCTTGTCCTAAAGGAATGAAAAATCTCATGTGCTATCAATATGTTATCCTGAATTGCTCTGTCAGATACAAATGCGCCCTGAAATGGGTGGATTAGTTTCCCTATCACTTTCTTAAGTCTTTCTGTTAATATTCTTGATATGATTTTGTACATTGTTGAACATAGACTAATGGGTCTATAATCCGACGTCTTCGATGGGTTGTCACATTTTGGAAGTAACGTGATAAATGTATGATTTATCTGTCGGAGGATTCTTCCAGAATGAAAGAAAGCCTTTACTGCTTTAGTGACATCATTCCCGACTAAGTCCCAGTTGGCCTTATAGAACTCCGCAGTCATACCATCTGGTCCTGGAGATTTATTGAGGCCTAGTGACCACACCGCAATTTTAATTTCACTATTAGAAGGCTGTTTGCTAAGATTTATGTTTTCTTCGTCCGTTATCGAATGCGGGATCAACTCTAGGTATTCGTTAAGTAATGTCATATTAATTTGTTCTTTGGAAAATCGTCTCTTGAAGTCATTTTTAATTTCCTCTCTAATATTCTCTTCCCCCATAATCTGTGCTCCATCACATGTTGTAATATTTCTTATAATTTTCCTATTTCTTCTTCCCGAAGCTACTCTGTGGAAGTACGCTGTATTTGAATCAGTGAGTTTTAGGTGTTTGGATTTTGCTCTCTGACCCAATATTCTTTTTGAAATTTTAGTAATTGCACCTTTTTCCTAACCAGTTGTTTTTCAATTAAATGATCCTGACCCCACCGGGTTGAAGAATTTGATTGAATATTTACCAGATCTTTTTCTACCATTTGTATTTGTCTGAAAATATTACCCAAGGAGTGTTTATTCCAAACTTTGATCTTTTCTTTTAAAAATTTAATTTTGTACATTAGTCTGTACATTGCTGATCCCGCGCACCTAATTCTCCATGCCTGTTTTACAACGTTTCTAAAGTCTTTCCTTTGGAGCCACAAGTTTTCAAATTTGAATGGTGGGGGTGTAAATTCTTTCCCGGGCCATAAATTGATAGAAATGGGGCAGTGATCCGAATCTGTGAAAGCTCCATTATATGTAGCTAGCTCTGGAAAGACCACCAGAAACTCATGTTGTACCAGTACCCGGTCTAGTTTTTCCCAGATATTATTCTCCCCTTCATTCTTTTTCCTCCAAGTGAATTTATTGCCCCATGATGGGATTTCAAGCATCGAACAAATGTTTTTGAATTGGTTTAATCTGTTATATCTTGATAGGCTATTCTTTGTTCCTCCTTGTTTTTCCCTACTACTACTAATCTCGTTCATATTTCCTATTACTAGGCATGGAAGCGGTTCACTCAAGATAATTTCTGTAAGTTCAGACCAGAAGATGTTTTTGTCGGATTCGTGGGGCGGGGCATAAACAAAAAGCAATACTCCTTTGAAATTCTTGTCTAAGCATGAATATTTAACTCGGAGTACTCTTGGAAGCACCTTGTCAACCACTATTGATTCATTGAGAAGAACATTCTCATTCCATAGGAGGCCTATCCCTCGAGTTCTGTCATTTTCCACAGACCAAATTGCATTATTATACCCAGTCGATCTCCAGGTTTTCTCAGTAGGGATTTTATTAGTTCTAATTTCTGCAATTGCCATTAACGAGATATGCTCGTTGATTCTCATGGCTTTAAGGTCTGTCCATATATTCGGCTTTCCTAGACCCCTAGTATTCCAGAAGTAGACTTTCATTACTTGATTATGTCGTCCATCAGAAACCAGGGGTGCAGTGTTTCTGACAGGAAAGAATTGTGCATATTCAGAGAGTTTGCTAACTTCTAGTTGTCATTCTGCTAATTCTTAATTGATCTCTTATATCCTGATTCTGTGTTGTGTTTGAGGTGATCATGTGTGCTCTAGTTTTGCAATTATTTTCCCTTCTTTGTTTAGCCCATTTTACATGGATGATATTGCAATTGCATGCCGAGTTGTGCACATGTTGAAACGAAAATGTGATGACAGTATGCAGTTCCCAACAATATAAAGTATCAGCCCATAACGAGTGTTGTTGACTCCTAACTTTTTTGCAAAGAAAATAGCACAAAATTATCCCAACAAAAGCAAACCTTGAGTAGAGAAAATTGCTACAATAAATCATACACATCATAATAATCCATTCATTAAAACCTTGACATACAAAGCTGTAGACATAACCTAGTACAATCCATAATGTTACAATACATTGCCTTTGACACTATGAAACCGTTAAATTACACCAGCAGAAGAACCAAAGCGAAGGAAGTTCCAATACAAATGCATATCCCAAACAAACCTTATTGAGCATGAGACAGTGGTGCAGTAAAATAGTTAGAGCCATATCCGTAGACGAGAGTAACTAACCTCCAAGCAAAAGATGACCAATTGGAGGAAGATGATAGGAAATAACCTAACTTGCCGACCTGGTGGCTTATTCAGAACCAGAGCTGATGGTGTGAATTTTTGCCGAGCTAAGGAATGCTCCCAACCATCCTCAAGCATACCCAGCTCCTTGCACCTCTCATTGCTACACATGTTTCCCCATTTCGCTTGAGCCACCCATCAGAGTCAAAGCGGAGCAAGCGGAGTCGCCATCCTCGATCTTGATTTTGCGTTTCCCGGACTCAGACTTGGAGTTTGCGCTAGCTTGGGGCTCGAGAGGAACCTCAACAGTAGGCAAAGGATCTACAGGAGCCACCAGTTGACCTTGAACAGAAGCAGCAAGGCGATCAGGCCTACTCAGGTCTGGGAGTATGAACTCCACAGACGGAGGAATGTCAACCAGCATGGCTTCATAGTCAGCCTGATTGAAGTCGGGGTCATCCAGCCCATCACCAGCCAAAATCTCATCCAGAAACTGATCCTCGTCTATCTCCAAGAGCTCATCATCGTCGGCTACCAAGAAATCAAGATCGGGTTGCGGCTCCGCCTTCACAAAAGTAGTATCATCATTTGGGGGCATTTCATCGAGGGGAAACAGAGCAGCAAACACTGGATTGACAGAGTCGGTAGGCTCAGTAACCACAACCGTAGGAGCAGCAGGAGTAGTAGAGGAGACATCCACACTTTTCTCAGTAGATTTGGAGGAAGAAGAATCAGAAGACAGAGAAACGTTCTTACCAAAGGATTTTAAGAGATCCGATTTGCAGTGGCCGAAAGTGGGAGGAGGAGGAGGAGCAGATTTTCTGCCTACCACCCGAACCCACTCAGAGCCAGGCGCATCACCTTGAACTTCCTCAACTACCTGCTCCTGGTTGACATTGAGTTGTTCCTCAGTCACAGGTTGTGCAGCATTGCACAAGTGCCTACGAGGACAGCTATCAAACTCATGATTCTCCGAACCACAGCTCCCACATCCCGAAGGAAAGTCTTCGAACCAAATTGGGAAAGATTCAACTTCCCCAGCCTCATTGACCACAAACACTCGCTTTCCCGCAACCATTGTAATATCAACAGAAACACATACCCGCGGGTATATGTACCTGGCACCCTTAGAGTTGAAAGCAGCAACTCTAATAACCTGTCCCAAATCATTTTGTTCCACAATGTCTTTGATAATGATATCATTGACATACTTAGGAGGAAACCCAGAGCCAGGGAAGCGGATCCAAAGATCCATCATCGTGATCGGTTCGGTCCATGGATCAAATTCAAGCTTCCATGGACGGAGCATGATCAATTGACCAGAAACATGGTAGGGACGGTTGTACACACCAAGGAACGGTCCTCCGCCAAATCGAATCTCAATTCAAACCAATTATTTGCAATTGGAATGAGTTGAAACCCACTCTCCAAAAATTTCCACACATACCTTATCTTCTTCCTCACCTCTCTTGCTTCCATAGGATCTCCGATGATGGTGGCAAAAAGCGAAGACTGATTAAGGGCTAAGATATTTTCTTGAACCCTCTCTTACAGGACGATCAGACGCTCCCTGTTGATAGCCTTCCGCTTGAATTTCTTTTCCGACTTTGCCTTTCGGCTGGCCTCTTGATTCGCCATGGAAGCCATAGCATCACCCATGAGTTTCTTGCCCTCCGGCGCCCCCTTTCGGGTATTAGACATGAAGGTGGCAGGATCTTCTGCCACCATAGGTTGCTTTCCTTTCTCAACACCAGATGGAGCCATGATCAAGACAAGGAAAACGCAAGTATTAGAAATGATTAGAAAAGAGGTTGTGTTGTAAGCAGTAAGAGAAGGAGTGAAGGTGCGAGATATCCAACACCATAGACCACCCCTTAAATAGGAGCAATCGAACGAGCAAAGGAAGAGGAGGAAGGAGAGAGAACCAACCCTACCCGGAAGAAGGATGAAGCCCTCAACAGCCTTGCTGCAGAAACCCTTCCCATTGACACGAAAGCAGAAGCCAATCAACAACGGCCAAGCAATCGCCGATCTGAGAACCGTACACCACCGATTTGGCCAAGGCGGAGGTCGATTTGACCACAATAGGTTAATCATCGCCTTAATTAAGTCCCAGCCATAGGAGCAACAAGTAGGAACGCAAGGGATGCAGAGAACCCTAAAACCATACGCTAACCCAAATTTAGGGGAAAGCCAGAAATCCATTCGAAATCTGCCAGGCCTAAGAAGGAAGCCGATCGAAAGGATAATAGGGATTATAGGCCAATCAAGCATTATTAAGAGTAGATTTGGTAGTAAAGGATAGGCAATGGTGTACGGCGAGCTTGAGTTCATCGAAGGAGATAGGGTAATGAAAAGACAGAACGGGAAGGGCAAGGGCAGGGCTTCGCGCGTGACGACGCGTTCTTTTTCACAGGAGGGTTTTCCTCTATAATTTTTACTATTTGTGCATAAATATAAGTAGTAAATGTCATATTTTGCCGAACAAAACAGATAGTATCATTTGTGTCTGGTTATTGTGAGGTGATCTTTACAACTCCATGGACTCAAGGGTGTGTTTGGATTCCAATACATTATGTATTATAATTATACACTCGAATAGTGTTTGACTACATATTTTATAATGTGTTTAAAATAACGTAAATTTTAAATAAAATATCTTATAAATTGTGTCAATTAACCACTCACTATTCCGTAAAACTTATAATTACATTGTAAATTTAATATAATTAATTTACACAATTTATAAGGTAATTTATTTAATCACATTATAAAATGAATAATCAAACACTCTTTAAGTGAATTATAAACATAATGCATTGGAATCAAAACACATCCAAATCACCCGCCTTTGTAATCCTTTGAAGAATATTTGTCACAATTAGTCATTATTAAATGATAGTTATACTTTAATTTAATACGGACATTCACATTTTAGTATTTTCTTTCCACGAAAAAATATATATACAAATGGGACCACCTAATGCCTTAATATTTTATTTTAATTTATTTTATTATTGTTGTGGGGGCTCGTGCCTAGTGATGGGCTCCCATTTTCCATCTCTTTTCAAACTTCTAAACTATTTAACATATTCCCCCACCTATGTCTTGTAAATGCTAACCTTTTTAGGGTACTGAAATATTATTGAAAAAAATCATACAGTACATCTAATAAAATTAATGCACATGATTACTAAAATATTCACAATTTATACACCAACCAATAAATCTTGAAAAGCAATGTATAAATCATCAACCTTAACTATAAAAAAATACAGTATAGTATTTGCGTTAATTAAATTATTTTATTTTAGAGTGTAATAAATTTTTTTTATATAAATAAATACTATTTTAAATATTTTAGTATTTACTCTATCAAATTGCTTTCATAACATCAATATTTTATTATTTATAGTTTTTGAGAAAGTAAAAAAAAATGAAGATGTACTCTAAGTTAAGTGTATACTCCATAGTTGTTAATTCTATTAAAAATGTTTGAAAAATACTAATATGATATATTTATATTCTATATACATATATTAAAACCAATACATTATACACAACATCCTACGTACTGTGTTGTGGTTGATTCTTTGAAAAAACAATTCCCACCATAAACAATTATTAAATATATTGTCATAATTTATAAGAAGTTATCATTAGTCACAATATATATTAACTAATTAATGAAAATATAAATCAAACTCATTTCATAATTTATATATATATTTTAAAATAATAGATATAATTTCAGAATATTATGTTAATATATTTTCGTACACAAGACGACATACTAGTTTTAATCAATGTGTTAATTTTATTTATTTCACTTACTCCTTCCGTTCTTTTTTATTTAACTTTTTCAAGTCATGCACATATTTTTAAAAAGGTAAAAACTACATAAAATATCAATTTTTATTCAAATTTTTTTAAAAAAATATTATGCTTATTAATAAGTAGTATAAGATTATTTAAAAAAAAAGATAAAAAAAATAAACATTTTATAATTTTTATACATATATAAATATTAAAAATCAATTAATAAATAACGGAAAGAGTATTATTTTCGGGGCCAAGCGGCCATCGGTTATGAACACGACCTTTCCCGCGGCAGGTGTCAGGTTCTGACAAGGGGCAGCGCCACCGGCTTCCGCCACAAGATCCACCACAATCAAGTGCCTCATCAAATCTCCTCTCTTTTCTCTCTCATCACGTGCCATGGCCCACCCTAAGCCCCCACTCTCACGTGCCATCTTTCTCTCTCTTCCCCCGCACCTTTCTCTCTGTCTGAAGGAAGGAAAAATGCCTTTAAACATGCAGAACTCACAAAGATACAAACCCCACCCCGCCTCCAGAAACCACCACCGATCTCCCTCCGCCAATAAAAAGTCTAAAATAATAATTCCGGTTTTCCGGCACCGCCTCGCCGTCTCCGTTTTCCAGGCGAAGGTTAGTATCCCGGAGTTTTCGCCGGGAAAAATAAATCGGAAAGGGGAAACGAGAAGGAAAAATCGAGAAACTGTCGGTGTTCAATGGAGTCGATATTGGCTCGCGCTCTCGAGTACACGCTCAAGTACTGGCTCAAATCCTTCACCAGAGATCAGTTCAAGCTGCAAGGCCGCACGGTGCAGCTCTCCAAGTTAGGTAATTTTTTTTTCTTTTTGTTGTCGGCTTGCTACTGTTTCCAGATTTAATTTGATTGGCATTGATTTGGAATTTAATGAGGACGCTGGGATTGGTTTTGTTAGGATCCGTTTAATTAAGTTGATTGTTTGATTCAATTGAGGTCGATTTGGAGGTTTTTATTGTTGAATTTTGATCTGGATGTGTGGCTTGGTTGATCTCTACTTTCGGTGCAGATATCAATGGGGATGCTTTACATTCGAGCATGGGGTTGCCTCCGGCGCTTAATGTTACAACGGCTAAAGTTGGAAAGTTGGAGATTGCGGTGAGCAGTTTGATGCTGCTGTTGAATTATGTTGCGATTGGATCAGTTTCTATTTTGATCTTGCCAATTGTGATCTGTTTGTCTTTATCAATTCTACACGTTGGGAGAATTGTGAAATTGGAATTGCTAATGTGATGCTGCCCACAAATAAAATTAGGAAAGAAAGAGAAAAACATTGGGGAAACTCATAATTTCATTTTTTAGGTCAATTTGTTTAAGCATGTTACTTAATTAGTAGCAGTTTTGTGATATCACGATTCAATGAAGTCTTTATGCTCTGTACTTCCAGCTTCCATCTGTTAGCAATGTGCAAGTAGAACCAATTGTTGTGCAAATAGATCGACTTGATTTGGTTCTTGAAGAAAATTCAGATCCAGATGCAAATGCAGGGAGGTATTATGCTACTTCTTATGCCCTTCCATTGATGTCTCATTTTATTTCTGATCATTACAAGCAAATTTTCATGGATGAAATTTCTCATTCTCTTTGTAGTTCTCCATCTACCAGTAGTTCAGGGAAAGGTAGTGGCTATGGATTTGCTGATAAGGTGAGCCTTTCTATTGTTTGCGATGTTTTGGTACCATTTATGCTTTACTGCAAATAGTTCTCTATGGCCATTTCTAAGCCAGATCAATCATGAGAAAGCAAAAACTTGTCTATGTTTTGAATAATTAAAAGAGGTAGGGATATCTTTTTATCTGATAGGATGCACACATATTTTAGTCATGTAGGTGTAGCATAAATTAATTTGATTAGTTGAGACATCTTTCCCCAGCATGTCCATGAATAATATTTCCATATTTCTGACGAGCTTATACTGTTGATCATCGTTGCTCCTGCTGAAGTCAGTGTCATGTTTCAAGAGGGGTTAAAAATGAGGGGGGTCTGTTGTAATAAAGAGATGCAAGACGAGATATAAATAGGTACTCTGGCGAGTGTTTTTTTTTATAAAGAAAAACTATTGACAGTGATATTGGGGCACAAAAGTGATGGAATAGCTAATGACTTATTGAGGGAGTATATTGAAAATAGATGGACTAGCTAATGACTTATTGGGGGAGTATACTGAAAATAGTTATTGATTTCGACAAGCCTTTGAAGCCCCGGTCCTAATGTCTGATGAATTTTTTTACTTCTCTACCTTATTATAGAGGCTTTTTTCACCTAGGATATTTGCTGGTTAGATAAGAAGTTATATGCATACATACTTTAAAATCTTATAAATTTATAGTTTTGATTACATCAGATTGCAGATGGAATGACTGTAGAAGTTCGTACCGTCAATCTTCTACTTGAAACTCGAGGAGGTGCACATAGTCATGGAGGGGCAACTTGGTAATTCAATATCATCCCATCCCACCTGTATCTCATGCATGAAATAGATCTCTTGGTACTAATGTGTAAGTGTACAACTGGTGTAGTTGATGGGCGTGTTTATGTAAACTGCATGTATGTATGTGATTGTGAACTTGTTGGAAGAACACCTAAAAGAGAAACATAACATCATAATCAGTTGGTTTTTCACCAAACGTATTAAATTATTCCATATGATTAAAATTACGCTTCTTATTTTTTTTTTCTAGGACACCTCCCATGGCTTCTATTACAATAAGAGGCCTTGTACTGTATACCACAAATGAAAACTGGGAGGCAAGTCTTTGGATTGATCGCATTTCTGTTAAACTAATTCTTCAGATTAACTAAGAGTATATCTTATAATTTCAGGTTGTAAATCTCAAGGAAGCCAGAGATTTCTCCAGCAATAAAAAGTTCATATACCTATTCAAAGTAATGTCATACTTCCATGGTTTATTTATTTAGTTAAACCTGATAGCCCCGATCACTTAAATGCAATTATCTATTCTTATATGTACACTTGAAGTTTCTTAAGTTGTTGTTTCCATTGTTACACTGCCCCCCTTTTTATCCTCAATGTTCCTATCATGGTCTGATGTAGTGTTTGATCTTGAATATTGACACCATCTTGCCAATAGCGACTTGTTACCAATTTCTTCCCTTTTTCTTCAAAGATTGGTCAGAATATTTCTTGCAAATCCGTCTTCTCGATCTTGCAGTAGATTCAGTTTAACATGGATTTATGTATGCAATATTCTATATTCTCTATACTACACAAGTCTTTAACTAACTCATTTTGTGATTCTTTTCCTGTTTCTTTTATTTTTCTGAGGATGTTCCCAGAAACTCGAGTGGGAATCCTTGTCTATTGATCTACTGCCTCATCCAGACATGTTTATGGACGCGCGCTTTTCAGAACCAGAATCAAACAAGAGAGATGATGATGGTGCAAAACGTGTGTTCTTTGGTGGGGAGCGCTTTCTTGAAGGAATATCAGGACAGGCTAATGTAAAGTGCCCGACACTTGTGGGCAGGCTTGTTGACTAAGCTTTCTTTTTAAATAATGGCTCTACCTGGGAAAGTTATACTTTGTTTATTTGTAATTATTTTCACTTCTGAGATGGCTTTCTGTGGAAACATTAATCGGAATACATTTACATTGCAAAACATGTAACATTTGGAAAAGTCTTCTGCAAAAATTTCACTGAGACTGTTTTCTGTCCAGAGAAAGGTACTTTCTCTTAAACATTTGCATGAAATCGTTTGCAGATAACAGTAAAGAGGACCGAGCTTAACGATCCCCTGGGTCTGGAGGTCCAGTTACATATAAGTGAAGCTGTTTGTCCTGCACTAAGTGAACCTGGTTAGGGTCCTGCCCTTGTGAGATTACATTATTGTATTATAACTTTTTTCTTGATACAACTTCTGAATGTTGAGATCAGGACTGCGTGCACTTTTGCGCTTCTTAACCGGGCTGTATGTTTGTCTAAATAGAGGAGATGTTGATCCAAAGTCAAAACAGGTACAGACTTGCTATTTTCAGGGGTAAATTTGACTTTTTATCTTTTCCTGAAAATTTTAACTGTTCTTCCCTCTTGACATCACAGCGATCAACAGAAGCAGCCAGTTGCTCCTTAGTTTCTATCATTGTGGATCATATATTCTTCTGCATCAAAGATAGTGGTTGGTACAACTTAACTGGAATGAAGTGTTATACCTTGTTAGATTTTTCTGATTTAAGTTTATGTTGAAGTTGGTTACTATTCTAGGCAATTTGCTTGACAATTTCAATTTTCTTGTAGAGTTCAGACTTGATCTTTTGGTGCAATCGCTCTTTTTCTCCCGTGTAAGTTCTTGTTTTTATGCTTCTGATCCAATTTGCAAAATGTTATGTCCTTTAGGAAGCATATTAAGTGATTAAATTATCAGTATTTTTATTTATACTTCTATTGAAATCCTATGTAAGTATGTCTAGATGCCTATATTTTTCATGACAGTATCCTTCACGGAGAAAGAAGATTGTTGAGTGTCAATTGTTCTTATTATTTATTTCCAAGTTTTTTGCTGTGGGTTGTTCGTAGCAAAAACTGAAAACCAATAAATTTTCTTCTTCTTCTGATCTTATTAGAAATCTATTATTCTCTTATGCATTTTGTCCCTTCTTTCCTACCCTTGTTTCTTTTCAGGCAAGTGTTTCCGATGGAGAAAATTCTAAAAACTTGACTGAGATCACTATTGGAGGATTATTTCTGAGGTATATACTTTCTGTTTCCTTCTTGTTAGAAATATTCAGATTATTGTGTAGCTCCTAATCTGTCAAAACTTATAAGTAATTAACTAATTATCCTATTACTTATCCTTCATAATTATTGTTTCATTTTCCTTGTGGCAAGATTACAAATCGAATTTTCTCCTAAATACAAGTGTTGACCTGAAAGTGTTACTCCATTTCTTTTTTACTTGGTAGTTGGTTACAAAATTAACAAGTATCCACCCATCTTTTATCTTCAATTTGAATCTCTATTCATGATTTTGGAGTCTTCTAAGAAGCACGGTATGCTTGTCTAATTTTTAAGGGTAAGTTGTTTGGAAGTTATGAATGATCAAATGTCCTTCTACATAGCAAAGTGTCATTCCTCTACAAAATCAAGCTTCTACAATATTGAGATATATGTAACCTTTCCAGATAAGATGATTTTGATTTATGATGTCCAGGGATACCTTTTCCCACCCTCCGTGTACCTTATTTCAACCATCAATGCATAATGTCACTGGAGATTCAAAGCCTATTCCTGACTTTGGTATTTCTCATTCCATCATGCCTTCTTCACCTGTTTGCTACTTTTTTGATCTTGTAGAACCGGATGCATTTTAAATGTTTTATGTTATAGACATAACATTTTTTTTTGGTTAATTGGGATTGTCCAGCGAAGCACTGTTGTCCTGCTATTTACCCCCTGGGAGCCGAACAATTTCAATCACACACAAGTGTCCCTTTCATATGCCTGTACTCTCTACAGGTCAAACCTACTCCAGCTCCGCCAAAGTTTGCTTCACAGACAGCCATTTTCTGCCAGCCTCTTGTGGTACGTCCCTATTTTGTCAAAGATCCACTTTGTTTCATAATTTTCACTGCTGAAATCTGTCTTTGCTTTTTTCTCCAGATGCATCTCCAGGAAGAATCATGTTTCAGGATATCATCCTTCTTAGCTGACGGTGTTGTGGCTGGTCGTGGCACTGTTTTGCCAGAATTTTCTGTTAACTCCCTTCAAGTTACTTTTAAAGAATTAGATATCGTGGTTCCACTGGAAACTGGGAAGTTAGATAATCTGCCCACCAACAAAGACAATGGTCTCTCTAAGACTATTGCAGGAGCAAGACTTCATATGAAGAATCTATTATTTATGGAGTCTCCTTCACAAAAGATGCATCTGCTATTTCTCGAGAAAGATCCTGCTTGCTTTTCCCTCTGGGAGGGTCAGCCAATTGATGCTTCCCAGAAGAAATGGGTTGCTGGAGCCTCATTTCTTAGTTTGTCACTTGAAACAAGTGATGACTTAAAGGACTATCAGAATTCTTCGGATTCTGCATCAGGTCTGTGGAGATGTGTTGAGATTAAAGATGTTTCTATTGAGGTAGCTATGGCAACTCCAGATGGGAGACCTTTATTATGCAATCCACCACCTGGTGGTGTTGTCAGAGTTGGTGTTGCTTGTAAACAGTATTTATCAAATACTTCAGTTGAACAGTTGTTCTTTGTTCTCAATCTATATGCATATTTTGGGATGATGAGTGAGAAGATATCTGTGGCTGGAAAGAGTAACAAACCTTCAATTCTACAAACTGAATCATGGGGTGGGGAGCTGATGTCAAAGGTGCCCAGTGATACTGCTATGAGCTTATCAGTAAATGATCTTCAACTTAGATTTCTGGAAGATTGCTCCCATAGTATTCAAGGGAAGCCTCTGGTTCAATTTGTTGGAAATGATCTATTTGTTAAGGTTGCTCACAGAACTCTTGGTGGTGCTATTGCCATTTCATCCACTATTCGGTGGGAGACTGTTGAAGTTGACTGTGTTGATATGGAGCCAAATTCTGATTTTGACAATGAATCAAAGTCATCTTCTTTACCCACTATTGGCAACCCCAAACTAAGGGCTGTTTTTTGGGTAAATAAGAAGGGGAAGAAGCGATCAGGTGGAAGTGATATTGATTCGCCGTTTCTGGATGTAAGTATGACCCATGTAGTTCCTTTTGATGCTCGGGACGCAGAGTGCCATAGTTTGACCTTGTCAGCTTGTGTAGCTGGTGTTCGTCTTGGGGGTGGAATGCGCTACACTGAGGGTCTTTTGTATCGATTTGGGATTCTTGGCCCAGATGGGCGTCCTGGAGAAGGGCTTTCTAGAGGGATAGAAAATTTGTCTGCTGTATCAAAGATTTTCAAACCATCATCTTTAATTTCAAACGACATTAAAGAAAGTACGAAGTCTAATTACCATGCTACTGAATACAGTATATCTCTTTTCATTGCATTCTGAGGACCATGCAAGTACTTTTGTTCTTGCTCATTTTATTGCACTAAGATTTCATATTATGTATTGCAGATGGAACTCATGAAAATGGTGATGATAACATTTTGACACACCTGGGACAGCCAGATGACGTTGATGTATGCATTAATCTCAAGGACTGGTTATTTGCTCTTGAAGGTGAAGAGGCGATGTCAGAGATGTGGCTTGATAAGCGTGAAAGCGTCATGCGAGAAGAGATATGTTGGCACTCAACTTTCAGGAATTTGCAAATTAAGGCAAAGAATAATCATAAAGCCGAGTTGAATGGTACTGTAAGGTCACATGTCATGCAGAAGTATCCTGTGGATTTTATCACGGTAAGGATTAAGTTATTCAAATTATGAACTCGTGATTTGTCTTAAAAGTAAACAAGTAATCAGTCCTATTGTTATCAATATCCAGAAGTTTACTGAAGAGATCACCGAATAGTACTTAGTGTCCATTTCATTGAAATTTATGCAAATGGAAAGGGAAAGAGAAGTTCCCTTTCCATAATCTTCAACCAAATAGGCCCTTTGTGTGAAGTGGAAAATTAAGTTAGAGTACTTGAAGTTGCTGCCAGTTTAGTTTTCTTTATAAATATATAAACTAGATTATCAAAGGGGGGAGGCTTAGAATTTTGAGTTTGAAATACAGTTGGTACCTGGTAATACCATTCTTGCAATCGCCTGATCCCTTGCGCCAAATTAATTTGGCGTATTGAATTTCATTCTTTGTTGAGTGTATCAACTGTAAGTATGGATATCTCTTCCGCATCCCTCCAGATTGAGTTTAGCAGTTCATGGCCAGAGCCGAAGTGTCCTTCCCTATAAAATTTCTATACCCCTGCCCTTCTATGGGTAGACATAGACTAAACATCTTTGTTAGCCTTGGATACCAAGTCTCGTATCATAATTATTCGCAGATTGGGGTGGAAGGCTTGCAGACATTGAAACCTCAGGTCCATATATTGGACCTATTAGCTGGAAATGTAGTGAATGGATTAGAACACAAACCTGCTGAGACACCTGGGGGAGTAAATTTTGAAGCCTGTATGGTTGCCTCTGAAGGTGATTTCGATTTCCCAACAGGGAATTGGGAGGTGGAAAAGTTGAAGTTCTCAGTTGATAACCCGGTATGCATATCTGCATTAATTAAAAGTTTTCTTTGAAAAATAGTACTGTCATGTACTTGTTTGCCTAAATGTGCAAATTGCTTATTGAACCTAATTTCATCTGAAGATTGAGGCTGTCATTACGAAGGATGATCTGCAGCATCTCGCTTCTCTCTGCAAGACCGAGGTTGATTCAGTTGGCAGGATATCTGCTGGGATATTACGGCTTCTAAAACTGGAAGAGAGCGTTGGGCAAGAGGCTCTTGATCAGCTCAGTAACCTTGGTAATTCCAAAACAACCTCCATTTTGTCATCTTTCTTTGCATTTAAATGCATTCTCGTCTGTGCTTAATAACACAGATGGTTAAAAGATGGCGTTTGATTACATTATTTCTCTTTGATGCAATTCTCCTCGCCCTTCAAAAATCGTTTCCCTCAAGCCTTCACTGATATATGTTACACTACAAGCACGCATATGCAATCGTATGCCATTCTGAGCATCTAAAAGACAATGAATTTGGTTGCCATTTCCAGGAAGTGGAGGCTTTGACAAGCTTTTGAGTGCAGAGAAGTTCCAAAAAACCGTAGCTGCTCAAGGGCGCGAACCAGACCCATCTTTGCAATCAGTAGTGATGTCGCTGGAGGAGGAAGTTAAGAACTCGCGAGGCAAGTGTGCAGACCTTATTACCGACATTGAAAACACGGGACCATCATCACAGCACGTTGACAGGATCAAAGAACTTGAGTCGAGATTAGAAGGCATGGAGAGGTTGTTGAAGCAGTTACGGCCGGAGGGTTAAATATGTGCTACCAGTATTGAAAATGTAAAATTTCAGGTGTGTACAATTTTGGGAGGAAGATGTGTGAGCGTAAAGAAGAAACCATACCAAATGAACAAAAAACAGCTTATAGTGTTGCGATTCTTTATATGTACATAACATTTACCTATAGAGAGTGTACAACAATACATAACTGAGTCGGCAAAAATGGTGATGATTTTCGGTAGGAATTTTGTACTTTTGGATTGTAAGTCGATTCAATGAGTTTCATGTGGTGTATCCCTTCATTTTCAGGAAAATAAAAAGGAGTTTTGAATTATCATTTTTTTTAAAGAAATAAACTTGTACTTTATTTAGTGGGTTAAGAATGGACTTTTTCTATCCACTAATTGGGCAAGATCTCCTATAACATTTTTCATATTCGACTGGTCTTCTCCCCACATTACAAAAATATTTAACATTTATTTTATCTTAAAAAAATTATAATTATTAAAAATTTTAAATTTAATTTTTCAAAATAATTTTTTTTATAATTATACAAAAATAGAGGTTAGGAATAAATATATTTTTTATTATTTTTTTAAATTAAATAAATGTTAAAAAAGTTTAGTAGACTTGCACTAAGAGCATGCTCAAGAGATTCTCCATCTTGGTTTTTTGGAGAACATTGAGGTGGTTTTTGGTCCAAGAGCTTCCCCATTATAATTTCCAAAATAGAGAATGATGAGAAAATATAGAGATCATTCCCTAAATTTGGAGAAAACTCTATATATTTTGGGTGAACTCTATAATTAATGGGGAATCTGTTGGAATGGGGCAAAAAAAATTCAGAATATCTGATTTACAATTCTCTATTTTGGAGATTGTTTTAGAGAAGTTGTTGGGCATGCTCTAATTGCCTAACGCCTACCTCATCTACCGCGGCGCAGATAAGTATGCAATTATGTTTAATCTAATTTTCTAATTAAAGAGAGAGAGATATTCTTTAAAAAAAATTCCTTTTTCTAAATCCCTTTTACTAAATATCAACCTCTTATTAATTTTTTCAAATAATTTTATAATCTGAAAAATAATATTTTATATAATTTTTATAGTCTTAGAAAAAATATATATTCATAATAAATGATCTAGTTTATCGAACAGATAATAGTTCTTAGAATCAATAAATTGAAACTATAACTTTATTTTATTTCTTAAATATTTAATTGTAATCGTTGCTTCAAATCTTGCAAATTCTATGAAAATTACATATTTGACACCTGTTTTGTAAAGTAGAAGTATTTAAATATTGAACTAGTGTAAGTCCCGTCCCGTGTACGGAGAATACATTAATTCAATTAATATAGATATAAATAAAATTAGTTCGGCGAATTATCATAAATTTAAATATTTTTTATTTATATTCTCTCAAAATATATATAGAATTTACATTTATAAGGTAAATTTATTATTTTATTAATTTTTTTCCTAGAATCAACCACAACTCGCCACATAGGATTTTTTTCCTAAAATCAACCACAACGCGACACATAGGACGTTATGCATCGGTTATAGTATATGTACTAGTGTATGCCCCGTCCCCTGCACGGAAATATGTTAATACAATATTATAAAATCACATCTATTATCTATAAAAAAATCCTAATATAAATATGAAAATAAATAAATAAATATGAATTACATTATGATAATTAAACTAATAACTGGAAACATAAGATTAAAATTAATCTAGATATAAATAACTCATTCTACTAAAAAAATAATATAGATATAAATAAAATAACTATGAAACATTAATTTTGATATAAATAATTCTTTCAATCAAAAAATAATCAATATATAAATAAAATAACACCTATCAAATATTTGCTACTACGTATCTATTAATATTTTTTGTAAGTATGGTCACTGTTCTAAAAAATCATTCAATATTTGCCTAGACCCCCGCCTAAACCCTTTACCTCGCCCCTCTTCAAAGCCTTCAAGGTCACCAAGACCCGCCTAGACCCCAAAGAACCACCATAAATTCCGTCCATATGCCAATTGGGTGGCCCTAATTTCTGTGTAATATATATATATATATATATATATATATATATATATATATATATATATATATATATATATATTGTCCATTGGATAGATTATTTATAATCCAGATGGAGATACACTTATATGGCAATTTGTATATAAATACGGTAATTGTATATGACAAATTTATTACTATTATTGGTTTAATTATATTGATATAGTTATTTCCTTATATAATATTTACTCTTTTATAAGATATTCTATCTATTCAATTATATGAGTTAATGGTAAGATAAAATAATTACTTTATTATTATTATTATTGTTATTATTGCCGATATGTCATTATATTTGGATGGAAACTCTTTCTATCCAAAGTGGTTTATCTATATGATGATGATTATTATTATCATCATTATAATGTTGGGTGATATATATGGCATATATTTTTATAAGATATTTGGATGGAAACTTCTATCTATCCAAAGTGGTTTATAAGATATTTCATCTATCCAATTTTATGAGTTAATGGTAAAATATAATAATTATTTAATATTTTTTAATTATATAGATTAGAACTATCTAATTATTTTTTATTAGATTTCCTTTTTGATGGGAGAAAGCTTTGCGAGACGCACTCACGTGCCGTCACGTAGGCAGATTCACTCACATGTCGCCACGCAGGCCCCAATGCATCGGTTTTAGTATATGTATATAGATATAGAAGATAGATAGATAGATGTATCTTTCTCTATATAAAAAAAGAACCCTTATAGATTAATTTTCAACCATTGAATCATTTAAAAATATTTATCTTTATTTTTATGATAAAAACCACCCCTAATAAACATGTTTTAAAAGTACTCCTTATGTTTCAAAATAAAAATGGTTTGACTTTTTTACACATATTTTAAGAAGGTAAAAATTACGGAGTATATAAAATATTATTTTTTTAATGAATTTGTTTTGATAAGTTTATACTCATGACGACTAAGTACTCCTTCCGTTTATAAGTACTCCCTCCGTTTCAAAATAAATGTCGTTTGACTTTTGTGCACGTCTTTCAAGGAGTTAAAAACTCTATAAAATATTATTTTTTAATAATAAGTATCAATTTATAAAAAAATTAATTAAAAAAATATATTATAAAGTTTTTATCTCTTTAAAACTCATGCACAAAAGTCAAACGATATTTATTTTGAAACGAAAGTAATATTAAATTATTAAAAAAATAATTAAAAAAATAATATTTTATATTTTTTTATAGAAAAAGAAAGAGAAAAGATGGAAAAGGATACTTCTAGTTGTGGTGTGGCCCCACTTCACCGATCTAACCCGAATCCAGATCCAGCTCAGCATCTGCATCACATCACCTACTTGCTGCCTTCCAAATGGAAAATGTTTAGTCTACCATCCTGGTAGTCCACCACCCTACGTGGCATTCTTGTTGGCATTTGGTTAAATGATGAGGTGGATTAAATTTATCTTATATTTTTAATAACATTAATTATTTGTGAGTTCCAAGACTATTTAATTCTCTTTTTCCTCAGAATACCTGCAATTGGAAATTCCTGCAATTGTATCTCCCTCCCTCCATCATCTAAAGCCCTCACACTCAATTAACTCTCACCATCCATCAGGCCAAGAAATCGAAGCCACAGTCATTGACAAGTATCAAATGGCACTTTTGCGATCCCCCTCTCTCTCACGAGCCCTGTCTCGCTCAATTCACCCTCACCATCTATCGGGGCAAGAGATTGAAGCCACATTCGTTGACAAGAATCAAAGGGCAGTTCCGATTGTAGGCGAGAAGCAAGAAATCATAGAATCAATTCATGACATCTTCAACCGAAACCTGGAAGTCATTGAGGAACCGCTTTTGGAATATTCAAAGCTTAGTTCAATTGGCTCAAGTGAATTCAATTGATTGGGTGAATTGATTAAACTGTTGATTGAATTGATGGAAATGAGATTAGCCAGCTCTAGGAATTGCAACAGAAATGAATTTGGGGTAAATTCATTTGATTGCCTCCCTAGTGCACACAAGGTGTTTGTCAAAATGCCTATAAGGGGTATGACACTTGAGAAGTGTGTGACTGATTCTGAATGCGACTAGGGAGGCAATCAAATGATTCTGAATCAGCCCTTGTTAGTTTACACTGAGAGCGACTGATTCTGAATGTACAAGGGCTGATTTTTTTAATTTTTACAGATATTCTTGAATGAGGGCCATGGTGGTTGTAAAGAAGGGTTTCCAAGACAAATCTCATACAAGTAACCAGGTTCGACTACGGAACACTACATAAGGAATACACATCACATGGGAGTGGTTTCCAAGCACCCTCACTGCATCATTTGTAATTTTTTTTATTGTTACAATGTCGATCATAAGAAAGGATTACTTTGTAATAAGATTTGGGACAAAGCTCTATACATGTATTTGGAGTTTATCCAAAATGTTAATGAAACACTACCTTTCTCATCTCTCTCATTCTCCTCTGAATATATGTATCTCAATCTTTTTAAGTTGGTTTCAATCTCACTAATTCAATTTTTTAAAGAATTTGTTCAATTTGAGTTGTTGGTCTTATTTGTTATGAAATGGTTTCAATTTAAGAATGATTCAGCCATATGTAAGCATGACTCAGCCAAGAAAAATGCAATTGAAGCCATGTAAACATTAAGAAATCCAAAACATATCAAAATCAGCCCCCTACAAAAATGCAAACTGATTTTTACAATGCAAACTGAGTTTTTTCATTTGCTGAATTTTTACAATGCAAGCTGATTTTTTTCATTTGCTGAATTTTTACAATGCAAGCTGATGTTTCACCAACTAAATGGAACAAAAATCGGCTGTAAATTCAACTATAAACAGCAAAAAATCAGCTATAAACGACAAAAATCAGCTATAAACAGAGAAACTGAATGTTAATTTAGTTGTAAACTGAATGCACTTTTGTTTCAATTTTAGCTGTAAAATGGATGCAGCTGTAAACATAAAGGATGTTGGGTTGCACTTTGGTTTCAATTTTAGGGAAAAAAGCAATTTAAGCCAATTAAACCACTTCAAAATCAATATGAAATTAGAATTGCAATTGCATACTTAGTAAAAGAGAAAGCAACAACATAAGAGAAACTAACAGAGGAGAAATAAAATATGGAAAAAAAAGCACATTAATATGGAATTAGAATTGCATACTTAGTAAAATACCATGACAGTATGACATTAATGCCGGTGGGATACAAAATTTGTGGATACAAACCACTTAAACCACTTCAAAATCAAAAGCCAAATACTAGAGAAGAGAAACTAAAAGAGAAAGCAACAGCATAAGCCATACAACAGCATAAGCCATGCAGCTATAAAAAATTCAAAACAGAATGCAGCTATAAAAAATTCAAAACAGAATTCAAATCAATAAAGTTCATATTTGTAACTAATCTGTAAATAAAATGCAGCTGTAAAAAAATTCACAACAGGAAAAAATGCAGTTGTAAAAAATTCAAAACAGAAAAAAAATGCAGCTGTAAATAAATTTAAGCATACAGAATTCAATAAATTCCAAAATCTTATCTGTAAACAAAATGTAGCTGTAAAAAAATTCACAACAGGAAAAAATGCAGCTGTAAAAAATTCAAAACAGAAAAAAAATGCAGCTGTAAATAAATTTCAACATACAGAATTCAAATAAAAACTTGATAGTTGTAACTATTTCAGTAATCAGAAAAATTCAGCATACAGAATTCAGTTGCATATTACAGATCAACAAATGCATTCAACAAATTCAGCATACAGAATTAAGTTGCATATTACACAGATTCAGCAAATACAGATTCAACAAATGCATATTACAGATTATAGATTATAACACGCAATCACCTTAAAATATATGTAAATAGATAAATACCTATGGATTTGCATTGATCGGTTATTATTGCTTGCGGAGCCTTGCCATCCATACACGCGAGCCAAGCACGGAATAACCAAACGAAGTTCGATATTTCTTGTCCACCAATCAGAGCACACCCAAACAATACGGACTACCCATGATGGTTGATTCCCACAAAAGGGGCGAATGGCATCTTATACCTGTTTGTTATGAAAGTAGTATCAAACGATACAACATCGTTAAATTCTTTGAATGCAGCTCTACTCCTGCCGTCTGACCAAAATACATTTCTAAGGCTCCCATCCTCCTCATCCACATCATACGAGTACCAAAAATTTGAATTGCTTCCGCTGCTCATCTCCTCAAAGTGCTTCTTCATTGCAAAAAAATCACCCTGTTCCATATGCATTTTCCTAGACTTGGTGAGGAAGTTCCGACAATCCCTCTCGTCGAATGGAACATTCTCATGACCATCAAATTGAACGACAAACGATGTATAGTTCTTAGTAATTGGTACCCCAGCTATGTCGTTCTCCAAGAGCCTCATTCTATTTTTACGATCGATGAATCTGTAATTTGGCATGAACCTTGCACATTTCGGGTTACAAGGGTGATTATGCTCCAACTCCATTGTAGTTACCCTCCACACACCATCACTTCGACGGGATGCATTTAGCTTGAACGGACACTTCGTCTTTGCACTACTGGCTCCTCTTTCTGGATGAGTTGATCGTGACTTAAACACCCCTGATTTCGAATAATTGAATCTCAACTTCAAGTAAGGGTCGCCGTTCGGATCATTGCTAGCGGTTGAATCTCTTATTATCACTTGAAAGCCGTTGGTCCTTCCATAATTGTGAAGATGATCAAACACTTCCTTCGATGATTCGAATGACATCCCCACATAAGGCGCCTCAATTGCATTTGAATTTCCATTGCTCTCAACAAATTGCTCTCCATTTAGATCATTTTCTTCCACAAACTCCTCTTCGTTTTCATCGGATTGACTTTCAATATACGGAGGTAAAAGTTCATCATCTAAACTAACAACTTCCTCATCCGAATCTTCATTGCAAGAGACATTTAAATCGAATTGGTTGGATTGATCCATCTCTACATTGAACAAAATTGAAACAAAACAACACCTTACTGCAGAAAGGAGAAACAGTGAATTGAAACAAAACAACACCTTACCGTTTTACCTTTGACAACATACTCACTTTCTTTCAAAAAAAAAAATCTTCCTGGTGTATATAAAGAGGGTTAAATGAATTTTACAACGGGCTAAATGAATTTTAAAAACATCTTACTGCAGAAAGGAGAAACAGTGAAAGGGTTTAGAGTAGTTGGGGATTGGAAGATAATTAATTAAGGGTTTAATGATAAAGTTAGGGTAGTAATTACATGGATAATTAACTACGTCTGTTTTTTTTCCATTACCTTTTTTTTTAATTTGGTGACATGGCAGGGGTGGTAGTCTACCACTCCGGTATGCCAAACATGGTCCAAATTTTATCATTTTCACACAAATCAATCATTCACGAGAGATATTATTATATGATGGGTGAACAAACGTCACGGACCTACTAACTCCGTCAACTAAAACGGCGTTACTTAACGTCTACCAAATCCTCCCTTAAATATCCACCGTTGGATGACGCACTGAACGCGGGCATCTTTGACCGTGTCCACAATGATCGAACGTCTAGTAATTCATACGGGCCCCACACCCTCCACTTTTGACGGCCAGTTCTTTTCCTTTTTTATTCGTCGTGAATATTTATGGTGCACACGCGCACATTCTAAACCTGCCCCTTCTAATCCGATTGAGACGGGGTTAAAATATTCATTAATTATCTTTTAATCTTATCCGTACACGTGGCTCCCATTCATTGGCTTTAGGTCTCCTTAGTCGGTCTATGGAGTCTATATAATTCATCGCTCCTCTCTCGTTAGCTTCATTCATCAGAAATTAGAATATCTCTTCTTCCTAATCCCCAATTCCGATCCCTTTGTGAGCGTTCCTAATCTCTCTCGAGGTATGATTTTTCTGCCCTTTCCTTCCTCTCCTCGTTGATCTTATGAGTTTTGCAGTTTCAATTTTGTTCGATTTGACTTGTCGATGATTTTTATAATAGTTAGATCGATTTGATTCCGTTCCAAAATTGATTTCAATTTTAGGTTTTTCTCCCTCACATCTTTCGGATTTGTTGATTGTTTGTTCAAGCGTGGTTCTTTCGTTAATTAATCGTCTAGTTTTGGGGATCACAAAATTGAATTCGATTTCTTTCTGTTCTCAGATGCAGATCTTCGTGAAAACCCTCACCGGCAAGACCATCACTCTCGAGGTCGAGAGCTCCGACACAATCGACAACGTTAAGGCCAAGATCCAAGACAAGGAGGGAATCCCCCCAGACCAGCAGAGGCTGATCTTCGCCGGAAAGCAGCTCGAGGACGGCAGAACCCTTGCCGACTACAACATCCAGAAGGAGTCTACCCTCCATCTGGTGCTCCGTCTGCGTGGAGGTATGCAGATCTTCGTCAAGACCCTCACAGGCAAGACCATCACCCTTGAGGTGGAGAGCTCCGACACCATCGACAACGTCAAGGCCAAGATCCAGGACAAGGAGGGAATTCCCCCAGACCAGCAGAGGCTCATCTTCGCCGGCAAGCAGTTGGAAGATGGCCGCACCCTCGCCGACTACAACATCCAGAAGGAGTCCACCCTCCACTTGGTGCTCCGCCTCAGGGGTGGTATGCAGATCTTCGTTAAGACCCTCACCGGCAAGACCATCACCCTCGAAGTCGAGAGCTCTGACACCATTGACAACGTCAAAGCTAAGATTCAGGACAAGGAGGGAATCCCCCCGGACCAGCAGAGGTTGATCTTCGCCGGCAAGCAGCTTGAGGACGGCAGGACCTTGGCCGATTACAACATCCAGAAGGAGTCCACCCTCCACTTGGTGCTCCGTCTCCGTGGTGGTATGCAGATCTTTGTCAAGACCCTCACCGGGAAGACCATTACTCTGGAGGTTGAGAGCTCAGACACCATTGACAATGTCAAGGCTAAGATCCAAGACAAGGAGGGTATCCCACCAGACCAGCAAAGACTCATCTTTGCCGGTAAGCAGCTCGAAGATGGCCGCACCCTTGCAGACTACAATATCCAGAAGGAGTCCACACTCCACCTTGTTCTTCGTCTGCGTGGTGGGATGCAGATTTTCGTGAAGACCCTGACTGGAAAGACCATCACTTTGGAGGTCGAGAGCTCTGACACGATTGACAATGTGAAGGCCAAGATTCAGGACAAGGAGGGGATTCCCCCGGACCAGCAGCGTTTGATCTTTGCCGGGAAGCAGTTGGAGGACGGCCGCACCCTCGCTGATTACAACATTCAGAAGGAGTCCACCCTGCACCTTGTCCTTCGTCTCCGTGGTGGTCTTTAAATGTGCTGGTGTCTGGTGTTTCTGATGGATCTTATGTGTTAAGGATATTATGATTTGTGTGTTGGTGGATGTGGTTTTGCTGGTGGTGTTTCTATATGCTGTTATGCTGTTTTTGGGTGGTATGTTTGGTTGTGTTTAAACCTTGAACTATTCGGCCTCTTATGGCCTGTGTTGAAATAAAATTTGTAAGTGTTTTGCTGTGTACGTTTGATGGATACCAAACAATTGTATGGCTTCCCAGTTTGTGTGTGTGAAATTTTGGTCTATATTGCTGCAAAGGAACTTATATCAAGATGTTAACTTCATATTAATAATATCAAATGTTTTCATTTGATCCATTTAGGTTTTGCCCCCCTGCAAAGCTAGTGCCCCTTACAGCAGGAAATTATCTCAGAAGGTTTGAACTTCATGTAGGTAATCTGGTAATTGCACGTTTTGGGAGCAAAAACTGAGGTGTTCTCACAACAGGTAGAAATCCCTGCTGTTTCAATATATCAGTTCTTGTTTGATTGATATGGCTAATGACCTGGCAGTAGAGGTTTTTCAACTTATGTCAGTGTCAAATCTGAGCTTACTTATTCCTGTCCATGTGTGCATTGCATGCTTGTTCAAACACCCAATGCTGTCATAAACTCTCTCCAAATAATGCAACAGGTGTGCTATTTAGAATATCTGTGCAACTTAACAATGCTCTACAGTCCAGCAGGTTTTGTCACTGAATAAATCTGCTCACGATTTATCCTGATGATGTATTGTTTATAATGCCTTGTGTATAATCTGCTGAAAAAAATGTAGAATGTGGAAGGATGAGATATTTACTTTGTTTCGTAAAGCTTTTCTTTAATGAGCTTATCCCATATTTGAGAATTTCAGATTTGAGAAAGCATTGAGTGATCAATTTGGAGTTTAATAATCCTTATCAGTTAACCCTTTGCATGCTGATTGTCTGATATGGAATGATTTGTGATCAGTTCGAAGTTTACTGATCCCCATCAATTTAACTATCATATAGTTCCAAGTATACGATGGTTTCATTGATCAATAGAGACGGAATTAGACCCTTTAAAATCTGTTGAAGCATGCCTAGGAGGAGATCATCACCTGCAGCTCCTAAAATCTAATTGTATTCTCTTTTTCTGTTGCTTCTGTAGGGATTTTTGCCCATCATTTCTCTGGTTGTAATTTTTGATGTGCTGTGTAAAAACAACACAATTGAAAGCCTCATTTGTTGCTGTCATTGATACAAAGCCAAACCAAATTGTTCAACCTTTCCAACCCCGTGATCTTGCACTCAGTAAAGCCATGAAAGATGGCCTATTTCTCCACCCAAAATCAGTACGTGTAAACCCTCTGAACATGCAGGCCTAACACCACACCCATACCCTCCAAAACCTCCAAGACCATCCACGTTCTAACCATGCAAAACCCTACTAAACCTCTATAAAACCCTTCATCCTCCAACCTAAGTACCACACCCACTTCCCACTTCACTTTCCTCCTAATTACCACACACACACACACACACCAACCATGAAGCTTTTCTTCGTCCTGGCGGCTGCATCACTCCTCATTGTGGCTTCCCACGCCACCTTCCTAGAGGAAGAGGGTGACAACCCGATGAGGTCGGATTGCAGGCAGCAAATGAGTATGATGAAGCCACAGCTGGAGCAATGTGAGCGCTACATGACCATGAAGGGGATGCACGGCCAAGGCTGCAGGAGTGAGGAGTCGTGCATGAGGCAATGCTGCACGGCCATGAAGCAGATGGACCAGGACTGCGCATGCCAGTGGATGAAGAGGATGGTTGAGCAGCAGAGGGGCGAGATGGGTGAGGAGGACATGAGCGAGATGATGCGCAAGATGAGGGAGATGCCTAGCAAGTGCGGGATGGGTCGTATGAGGTGTGAGTGTGACAGGGATGACAACCCGATGAGGTCGGACTGCAGGCAGCAGATGAGGAAGATGGAGCCACAATTGGAGCAATGCGAGCGCTACATGACCATGGACATGATGCCCATGAGGAGGACCCGCGGGCAAGGGTGCAGGACCGAGGATTCGTGCATGAAGCAATGCTGCAAGGCCATGAATCAGATGGAGGAGGAGTGCTCGTGCGAGTGGATGAAGAGGATGGTTGAGGAGCTGAGGGGCGAGATGGGCGAGGAGGACATGAGCGAGATGATGCGCAAGATGAGGCAGATGCCTAGCAAGTGCGGGATTGAACACATGAGCTGCCACATGCCCGGAAGGAGGGGTTACGAGTGATCGAATTTCGAGCTTGACATGGAAGAAGTTGTTGGTTTAGCTTCTTGTATGTTTTGATAAATAAGGATGTTGCCACCAAGCTAGTCCTCTCTCTTGGGGCCATACATGCTTTTAGAGAGGGAGGAAGTTTGTGTGAGTTAACTTTAATAAATGAAAATAAACACATTATCGTGTGTTTTAGTGTTATCTTGCTCTTGTGCTAGCACAACAACAAACCAGTATATCCCGCGATTAAGCAGGGTCTGGGGGGTCAGAATGTACACACTCTTTCCCCAAACAAGTCAAGAGAGTGTTTCCAATAGACCCAGAACAATAAGACACATGAACCACATGTTACCAGGCCACACATAAGGGAAAAAGAGTCGGTAAGGAAGCAAAAAAGAAGTCAGAACAGAAGCATAGACAAAAGGACACAATACCACAGGTCCAGAGCCTCGAACTCCAAACATCAGCAGCCCGAATCTTTGAAGTAATTGAAAAAACAAATTGAATAAAAAGAGCAACTTAAGGTTCAAACTATGTAGTCTCAAACATAAGTACTCCAAGAAGCATCATATGCTAAAAATGTGGATCTATAGATTGATGTGTTCTCTGGTTCGGCATCACCTCATCTGCCAGCTTACATGATTGTCTACTTGAATTACAAGGATGAGATATTCATTTGACTAAACATGTCTCACTAAGCTAGTCTGACGATGATAGTTTTCAGGGTCAAGAAGGAATCTTGTGGTCTTTTGTATACTCTACTAAGTTCTAGATTGACGATGTCTTCAATTGCTCGTGTTTCCCTTAAATCTAGTTATGACTTGTGCATAGTTTTCTCATCTGTTACTGCTATACTCTCTTGGTTGCATTAGTAGCCAAATTTGTCTTCTTTTGAGATAGAGGTTGAAATAAGTTGAATCACTGAATTGAGTTGAGATTTTCAATTTTACAGTTTGATTTCTCACTTGTATTAAAACTGTGATTCAGTGTCATTGATTTTCGCTGTGTGACGAAAACGGCCTCTTCTGGCATTCTATGTGACATTAGTTAAGACATTTACTCTTCTATACAGTTGTTGATTTAGCTTATTGTGAGTTAGAGGTTAAACAGCCATTGGAAACGTTTAAGAGTTTAATTTGAAAAAAACTGTAGCTTATATGAAATCTTTCCCTATTCATTCATTTCATTGTTGGATAGGGCAGAGCAGGTCTTCCTATGGATTGATCTCATCAATGAAAGTGAACACTAAACACAGATATCCGCCCTACGTTCCCAAGGAAAATGCAGAAACTTGACTCCAGAGAGAAGATGGTAAACACTGGTCACCTGGGTGATGCTTGCAAGTGTTTTGGCTCTAGAAATGATCTCTGGACTTGTCTGTGTGAAATCCTGGTATATGTTGATGCAAAGGAACTTCTTATATCATGAGGATCTTAAGTTCGTATTAATGTCAAATGTTTTACATTTGATCCGTTTGGGTGGTCTGGTGTGAATGAAGATGGCTAGCAAATGTGATGTCATGTAGTGGATGTCTTGGTTGAAAAGTTATTTCTAGGAGAATCAGGTTTTTTTTTACCACTGCAAAGGTTTGCGCCTTACAACACTGTATGAGCCGAATCAATTACACCAGTAGTATACTATATACAGCAGGAAATAATGTCAGATGAACCCAATCAGAAGGTTTGAACTTCATATAAATCCTTGTTCTTGTTAATCTTATGCTGTTATATGTTCCTGTCAAAGGTAATGCACAGAAGGTTGTGTTGTTTACCCACTGAGTCAATATATATACAACTCTACTCGTGATTTACTCCGATGATGTATTGTTTATAATGCCTATTTATTTACTTTACAAGGCTTTAATTTCTTTAACGAGCTTATCCGATATATGTGGTTTGCTTCCATCTGCTGACTGACATTTTTTATGATTTATGATCAGTTCACAGATTAATAATCCTCACTTGATTAGCTTATTATAGTGCCTCTAAACTATAACATCAAGTAACTTCTCTACAGGCGTTGTTGTATGAAACTATGAAAGCCAGGCAACTTAGGATCTATGTATAAGCTAAGCATATAGTATCTGAAGCGTAAAGTTATTTGCGCATTCTTCTGATATTCGATCTCTTGCATAAAGCCTAGATCAATACCTTCTATATAAGCCAGAGGTTCTTATTAGAGAATAACTATCCAGTAGCTGTGCAGAATTAGACACTTTTTGCATACTGATAGTCTGATATGGAACATATGTGTAGATGGGAGCTAACAAAGTTTTTGGAATAGAAGCACACAATGGTTTCGTCGGCCATTAGAGACAGAACTAAACCCTTTAGAATCCCTAACTGCAGGTCCTAAATTCTAATTGCACATTTGCACTCCTATAAGATGCTCTCTTTTGTTGCTTCTGTTAGGGATTTTTGCTTAAACTATGGCTTATAATTTTTGCCCATCTTTTTTTTCTGACTACTGTTGTTTTTATTTGTTGCTGTCACTGATCTTGCAAGGTTTCAGACAGATGAAACTGAAACTGTGCAGCAATCAGTAAAGCCATGAAAGATGGCCTATTTCTGCACCCAAAATCAGTACGTGTAAACCCTCTCAACATGCAGGCCTAACACCATTCCCATACCCTCCAAAAACCCCCAAATCCATCCACTTTCTAACCATTCAAAACCCCTCACTAAACCTCTATAAAACCCTTCATCCCCCAACCTTAATTACCACACACACACACATACACATATCAACCATGAAGCTTTTCTTCGTCCTGGCGGCTGCATCACTCCTCATAGTGGCTGCCCACGCCACCTTCCTAGAGGAAGAGGGTGACAACCGAATGAGGTCGGAGTGCAGGCAGCAGATGAGCATGATGGAGCCACAATTGGAGCAATGTGAGCGGTACATGACCATGGACATGATGCCCATGAGGAGGACCCGCGGGCAAGGGTGCAGGACCGAGGATTCGTGCATGAAGCAATGCTGCATGGCAATGAATAAGATGGACCAGGAGTGTGCTTGTGAGTGGATGAAGAGGATGGTTGAGGAGCTAAGGGGCGAGATGGGCGAGGAGGACATGAGCGAGATGATGCGCAAGATGAGGCAGATGCCTAGCAAGTGCGGGATTGAACACATGAGATGCCACATGCCCGGAAGGAGGAGTTACGAGTGATCGAATTTCGAAGCTTGACATGGAAGAAGTTGTTATAGTTTATAGCTTCTTGTATGTTTTGATAAGGATGTTGCTACCAAACTAAATCCTCTCTCTTGGGGCCATGAAAATGCTTTTAGAGAGGGAGGGTGTTTGTGTGAAGAAGTTGTGTTATACATACAACTTTAATAAATGAAAATAAACACATTATCGTGTGTTTTTAATTTATCACTTTGTTTTTCTACTCTACCGTGCTTTTGGCATTTACAATCTATCCCTGTCTAACTTCTCGCTATTTCTTGGTCCTAGCTATGAAAGATCTTGCTGCCTCCTTTACTCGCTATCCCTGGTCGAATTTTATCCCTATATGTCATCCTTACCTGCGGATAAAAAGGCTTTTCAATCAAAATCCCTTGATTATGTCAATATTTCAACAATAGGTACTTAATTTGGGTTAATTAACTACCCTTTGTGTAACTACTACTCCGTAACAATTTATGTTCATATGTGACATGCAATCCATTTTAATTATAATACTAGTACAGTACCCGCGCCATGGCACGATTTTGTAAAAAATATATCAAATTAATATTATAAAATATTAATAAAAGTTAGGATAAAAATCATAAAAATAATTACCATAAAAGTATCACGGAAATAATTTTATATATTTTAAAAAAAAACTCATTTAAATTAGCATATATAAAAATTTATAGAAATTTTAAATCACTCTTATTGGTTAGAAAAATAATAAAAACATTGTAACTTTTTAAAAAAAATATCATTGTAAATTTGGTATTAAGAATATATATGGATAGTTAGTAAATGTGTTAAAAATAAAAGAAAAAAATTAATTTAAAGAGATAAATGAAAGAAGAAGAAATAATTAAAGGAAAAAATATTTGATTGGTTTAAATAGCTAATTAAAAACACGGCAAGGATAACATAGGCTAAATTCTTATGTTTTAAGAATAAATATATAGATATAGGTATAGTTATAAAGATTTACATATAGATTAATAGTAGGCATTATATTGCATTCAAAAAAAATATTAGATATTTTAATTACTATAATATATATCATGTAATTAATATATAATGAAATAATACTATATAGTTCATATAGTTAATATTACCTTTACTAAAAAAAGTTTTGAATTAATCCCACTGGTTAAAAATATATTATGAGATGATATTTTGTTAATAATGTGTAAATAATATTAGATAGTTTAATTACCATAATTAAATAATATTGCGTAAATAATACCTTACAAAAATAACTTTGCGTGAGGGGACGACACGTGGCATAGGTGCTTTGGTTTTAATTAATATATAGATGGTTAAAAATATATTATGAGATGATATTATGTTAATAATTTGTAAATAATATTAGATAGTTTAATTACCATAATTAAATGATATTGTGTAAATAATACCTTACAAAAAAAACTTTGCGTGAGGAGACGACACGTGGCATTGGTGCTTTGGTTTTAATTAATATATAGATATTTATAAATATATACACTTGAATAATGTTTAGTTAATACATTTTATATTGTGTTTAAAATAATGTAAAGTTTAAATAAAATATCTTGTAAATTGTATTTATTAAACATCCAATATTGTGTAAAGTTTATAAAAACAACGTAAATTTTTAATAAAATACAAGATAAAGTATGGCAATCAATTATATTAAGTTTATAATTACATAAAATTAATGTAACTTATTGCCACAGTTTATACTATATTTTATTAAAAATTTATGTTATTTTTAAAATACTATAAATTAAAAAGTGATTATTTAAGTGTTTATATTTATAATTAAAATGTAACGGAATCCAAACACACCCTAAGTATTATGATTTTTAACCCTAGCAATTACAACAAGCCCTATAATGTCCGGGTTTTAGAGATCAATATGCACCCACCCCTAGCAATTACAACAAGCCAGCTTTTCGGAACTTATGGATTTGATATTATATAGTTTTAAATGAAATAAATACAAGATTTTAATTCCATTAGCTTTTGGATAGTAGCTACTCAACCAAGCTTTTCGAAGCTTTTGATTTTCTATTCACAAGTTTTCGTCAACTACCTTAACAACTAGGTCTTCCAAACAGCATATTTGCTTATTAAGATATATTTATAAAAAAATAAAGCTAACCCATCAATTTCAGTTTTCCATCAACAATATCAATTACCCTTTTCCCAAACAAAGTCATAGTCGAGATTGTTTCAGAGTTTTTTAATAAAGGAAAAAAAGAGGTTTTTTTTGTTGGAAAAAAAGGTTAGTTTTCCAAACGATTAATTAATGTGTTTTCAAGCCCAGAAGGGTGTTGCGATCCCAACAACCTGTACGCTTTGTAATAGTGCCATCGAAGACGAAACTCACATTTTCTTGGAATGTCATTATTCTAGAAACCACCTCACACCAAAGGTAGACACAAATCCGGTTATAATCAACTTGCTTGCGAATTCGAGAGAATTCTCACCTATCCTTTTTAAAATAAAAAGCATTCTCACAAAACCAAAAATAGAAAAATTAGCTATTACTTGGTGGACAATATGGAACATCAGGAATCAAAAAATATTTAGAGAAGAACCTATTCCAAATCATGAATCGACCAATCACATCATCACCAACCATTGGATAAATTGGAAGAAAAATTTCTCCTTGATGAGGATGAAGACCACAGTATCCACAAGAGCAAGAGAGCAAATCATACACAATTAAGACCTAAGAGGAAAAACATAAAGTGGAAAAAAAAACACAGGTTAACACATTTAAATTAAATTTTGATGGATCCACACTCAATAACAAGCACAACACTGTCGGTTTTATCATTCGAGATTGGGATGGTAAACCGATTCATATTGGATATGATAGAATTCGGGAACTAAACGCTTCTCAAAGTTGAGGCTCTAGCTCTAAGACTTGGCCTTCTCCAATCCCGGGCACTTGGTATAAATAGATTACAAATTGAAAGGGATTCCCTTATAATAATAAATCACTTAAGATTAAATACTACGTGCCCTTGGGAAATTGAATTAATCATGTCCGATGTTAAAACATTATTGTCGAGTATGAGAGAAGTCTCGTTCTCTCACGTGCCCCGCATTGGCAACAAAGTGACTGATAAGGTCACACACTTTTTCCGCTCTGCCAGGGGTCTCGACATTCCATATAATACAGGTCTCCAAGACCTCATCCGCAAGAATGCTCTCGGGTAAGATCTTTCCGCCCAAACTATTACCTGTTAAAAAAAAAACAAAAAAGTGTTTTCAAGCCCAACAACAAATGGGCCAGGCCCGCAATGGCGAAATTAAGATCATTTAATATACATAAATAAGCAAGTGGGTCCCACCGAATGCCGACCCAACCACCCACCCTCCCCCTTTTGAACCTATCTCCCTGCATCTGTCCTCTCCGTGCTCAGACTCATCAAATCCGATTTAGGTTTTCTTCATTTCCCCCTTTTCTATTCGGATCAGGTACTTTTCTTCCTTTACTCTATTCTCCTTCAAAATTTGCAGACTCTTTATTCGATTGTCTACAAATTTCTGCTATATCGTCCTTGCGCATCCGAATTTAATCTGTTGTCGGTCGGTATCGTTGTATTTAGGTTTTTGCTTTTCTAAATCTCGATTTTCGATTCTTCTACTGAAATTTGGCATGTTAATCGCTTTCAATTGAATCCAAGTTACCTTTAGCGTTTGATTCTCGCTGTTCTCGCTGTTTTGTGAATCGTGATCCTGGATCCTCAGTTACTTGGATTTTGACTATTTCGAGCTCTGACTATATCAAAGATCGATTTTTTTTTTTAATATGTTCTATGAATTCATGACTGCCTCTTTTGTATTCAGTTCTAGATGCCAAGCTCGATTGGGTAATTGTATTGCTATTTGAATGGGAGAGCATGAAATTTCTGTTGTATATACGATTTGATTTTTCTCTCTGTAAATGCAACATTGCGGTGAATAATAGGTTATTGTTGGTTTTCTGAGTGTTTCCTAACTGTAATAACTCAAAATTGCAGGTCTGAGCATCTTTTAAACAAGAACTACCTTGGTTTCTGGTTTCTTACCTTCTTATCAGCCGAGTTTCATGTCTGATCCTGAAGTCCAAGTCCCTGCTGCTTTTGGTAAGCCCTTCTAGCCAACTTAGAATCTGTAACTTGGATGCTCTTTCGTTATGGTATCTAGTTATGACTTGTACATGTTTTCTCCAGTTTTATTATCTGTTACTGTTATATTATCTTGCTTGTTGGCCAATATTGTACTCTGAAGAGAAACTAGACTTTGAATTTGAATCAATTTTTAACTAACTACTTGTCTTAAGGAAGAAATGAAACTGTGTAACTTTGAATCTGTTACTGTTGTATTCTCTTGCTTGTTGGCCAGAAAAAAGGAAGAAATGAAACTGTATAACTGCTTGTATGAAGATATTCCACCTTTAGATATACTTTAGGATAATCTTGTATTTTTGTGGTCCGAGTGTACTCTACTAGCATTGTAGTGATACAATTACTGATCTTATAGAGTGGGGCCAACAACTGTTTCAGTTTCAGATGCTGTCATTTGCTGTCCGGGGAAATAAAAAATTTTTATGTCCACTTATATTCCCCAATTTGTTTCTTCATCTTTGAGTATTGAATGATGTCTATTTTGCATTAGATCCGTTTGCTGATGCAAATGCTGAGGACTCTGGTGCTGGAACAAAGGATTATGTGCACATCCGTACACAGCAGCGAAACGGTAGAAAAAGCCTAACAACTGTACAAGGACTGAAGAAAGATTTTAGTTACAATAAAATTCTCAAGGATCTCAAGAAGGAATTCTGCTGCAATGGTAGTCTTGTTCAAGACCCCGAACTAGGACAGGTGTGATCTGCTCTCCAACTCTATGGCGCTTTGCATCTTTTTTACCCTTTATCTCGGTGTGGTGATCTTTTTAGCTGTCGATTATTTGTAGGTTATCCAGCTGCAAGGTGATCAAAGAAAGAATGTGTCCACCTTCCTCGTCCAGGTAACTATCCATTCTGCTTGAACATGCTTTGGCGTGGGGTTAGTATATTTTTGCATGACGAATCATTAACTTTGAATTGTTTTACCTTCTGAACAGGCTGGAATTGTGAAGAAGGAAAACATCAAGATTCATGGTTTCTGAGCCAATCTTTGTCTCCAAAGCTACTCCGTTCGGGGCTTCTATTTCCATATCAGTATAATGCTTGGGATTTGATATCGTAAGTTATGGTCTTCCAATAAGACACTTTATGTTGGTTTAGCATGAACCGGTTGGATCTGCATCATATTTAGGTGTTCTACTACCCTTGTAACAACGTATCTCTGCGTGTTCTTTAGGTGTTTCGTTACTCTTATAACGTGATGAACAACGCGTGGAATGTCAAACATATGTTTCTATGCTGAATGATATAATGATGATTTTACTGAAGTCATGAATGATGAATTTTCACTATTTTGTGCAAATCTCGTAAAATCGCGTCTGGTCAAATTATTGATCGTATGGTTTGGCTTCACACAAGAGGTGGAGACCCCTTAACAGCTTAACTCAAACGCTTGTTTGAAATAAAGTGTGATTATGTGATTATTTATGGATTTTTTTTGTAATTTTGTTAAATAAAGCTTTGTGTGTATTTAAGTTGAAAATTTTGTATGAAATAAGTGTGATTTCATTTTGTGATTATGTGATTATTTTGAGACTTTTTTCGTAGTATTTTTGGTTCATATATGATAATTGGTATTATTTTAAGTTATTTTTCTTTATTATTTAACTTATTATTAATAAATAAATTGCATGATACGCGTATGTGGTATCTACGTGATGCTAGGTCACCATATAGACTTTGATCCAAGCGGTTCATCGGATTTCGATCCTAAAAATCGTCCCTTTCGTGCCAAAGTTATACCAAAGGTCAAGCGTATTGCATTAGTGATTTAGTGCTTACCAATGCAGATCACTTGCAAGTCTGCAACACATGGTGCATAAAACTATTTAGGGTATAATTTTACTTCGAAAAAAATTTAAAAAATATATTTGTATCTCATACACTTATATTTACATGTCTGTAAATTTTTATCATGAAATTTATTTTGGGTATAATTTTACTTCGAAAATTTTTAAAATATATATATATTTGTATCTCATATACACTATATGTTTTAGAAAAATATAAATTATAAATTAATATAATCGATCTTTTAATTATATATATTTTAAAATATATTTTTTATAATAAAATTTTATACATATTTTTATATTAGGTAAAGATTCGGGCGGGGGAAACCTATTTGATAACATCTTTTAAGATGAGGTCATTAAGACCTGAGTCGAAAGGATCTCAAGCCCCTGGACACAGTGGCACATGTTTGCAACCTTGTCCGCCACTAAATTGTCACTACGGGGAACATGAGAGTAGGAAATATTTCCACATTGTTAAAGCATAAGTTTAATGTCAGCCATAATTAATTCGATTTCTCAAGGGTAGTCCGCCACGCCTTGGAGGTACTTGATAATGATTAATGAATCACCTTCAATTTAGATATTTCGACACCTTAGTTCCCGAATCTTCTTAACCCCTTTCCATAGGCCAATGGTGTCAGCCTTGAGATGTGTTTGTTTTCCTAATTTGCGCCCATTAATGAAAGGGGATTCTCCATGCCAATTTCTGATGATGAATCCACACAGGAACTCTCGTCATTAGAAAGAGTGGATCCGTGAAAGTTAAGTGGTAACTGGCCCTCCAGAGGGGGCTTTCATTTGCATGCCCTCATATTGGGTCTTTTGGTCTTTGTAGGAGGGGGAGTAGATGGGAAGTCCGGATCTAGACTTTTATTGAGTTGTTTAGTTAAGGCCTGGTTCTCTTTAAATCTTTCCATCGCACCTTAGAATTTCGAAATGCAAAAAATTGGGGCATTTGACAATGAAACATGGTTTCTAACCCACTAGGTGTACCTCCATCTAGTGGCCAGAGAGCTCATCTCACTATTGCTTATGCTATTATGAATGAAAGTGATAATGGACTCGAAGTTCCTACTTTTTGGATCAAGTTGCCGATGGTTTGTCTTTTGGGAGGGGAAAAGATCTCGGATAATAAATCATCCTGGCATTCACAAAACAAGTGGGTGTCGTCCTCAACAGCGCCATTACAGAAGACGCAAGTGCTCGGAATAGAAACCCCTCGTTGGGCTAGCCTAGCTTTCGTCGGCAAGCCCGAGTGACATAGTTTCTACATGAAGTTCTTAATTGTTGGTTGGGTATCAAGCTTTCAAATCCAAGCAGGAGTCACTATAGTTGTTTATACAAGTGTATGAAATACAAATACAATTTTTTTAAAAATCAAAGTAAAATTATACTAAATAATTTTGTGGTGTATAATTTGTTGCACGAGATTGCGTGTATTGCCCTCAACCTATCTTGTAGACTTGTACGAAGCAAAACCATACGATCAATAATTGACAACACGAGATTTTAAGAGATTTGCACAAAATAGTGAAAATACATCATTCATGACTTTATTGAAATCATCATTATATCTTTCAGCCTATAATATTTATATAATGTTGTTATTATAGTAAATATTTTTATAACAGTATTATGAACATAATTTTCTTAAATTTAATTATATCATTAATATTTCTCTAATTTAATATAATATTGATATTATAATTTGTTTTAACAATATTTTAAAATTCTTACAAATTTCTCAAAAAAATTTATATACTTACAAAGATTTTTCGAACCCGTTGGATTGACCTAAACACGACTGAAACAAGGATAAAACTAGGAACAACTCGTGACCCGATCGAACTAAAACACAACCACCCAAATGATCCAAGCCCAAACCGAATTACCCGATTGATATGGTCTAAATGGAACGGATATTACAATCATATACCATCCACCATAGATATTCACGTTGGTCACAGACTCACAGCACTAGTATAACATAAACCTAGGGTTGGTCACTGCACTTGTATACTTGTGTAAACAAGCAACAGCTACATCTACTTGTGCATGATTTATATTATAACCAGTTAAAGATCTTTTATTATACAATGTGAAACCCACAACACAGCGTAGAAAAGAAGGCAATTTAACCATCACTGTCAAATGACGGACTGTGTCCAGTTTAGGCAAAAAGTTGGAAGCACAAAACATTGAAATTACCGTTCTTAGGAAAACAATTTAAACAGTACTGAATAACAAGAACTTTTAAAGTGTCTGATTCTGGCAAAAAAAACTGATTTCCCCTCTAAGCGAGTTCCACAAATTGAATGATGGCGGACGAGACTGGCACAAAAATCTGATTACCCTCCAAAGCGAATTCCACGAAGCAACGAATGAACTTGGTTGAGAATGGCGCAAAAACCTGATTGAATATCAGAGCGACTTTCAGTGAATCAACGCCCTCTGTTGAGACTGACCATGCGAGCTGACGAATCCATATGGCCTCCCCTAGACAAGTTGCTCCTCCCGTAACCACTGCTGCCTCTAGCCTGACCCCTGTCCCTTGAGTACCCTCCACCATACTGTCCGGGTGTCGGAGGCCTACCACCGCCATATCCTTGGCGGTTATTGTTATTCTGCCTTCCTGTGTAGGAAGGATTGTTATCCTGCCACCTCCCACCACCAGCGGTCACAGCAGCATAATCTGAGCCATCCCTCCTCCTAAGAGACATACCACCATCCAATCCGGCACCACCACCTCCCATCCTCGCCTCCATGGCTCTCTCATTGGTTTCAGCAAGGTAGGAGAGCCTTTCTGTTAACTGGAAAGCCAGGGCCTGCAACCTTGAGTGGTCAACCTCGTGGAAGATGATGCACTTGGTGGGTTGGTCCCAGCTTGCGTGGAGCTCGTCTGAGATCATCATCTTGCTGACTAGGCTGTGGGTTTGTGACTCTGGAAGGTCAAACATCTTTGAAAGCTGGTCCAGGCTTAAAGAGCTGTAGGACGATGCATAGGTGAACAAGTATGTCCTCAGAGCCTCTTCTTTGATCTTAGCCTTGAGCATCTCAAACACCGTCTCTTGGTTCCTCAAGAGCTTCCAGACCTGAAGAGATGTGATGACATCAAAAGCTTTCTTGAAATCTCCCTGGCTGAGAGCTCTTGCAGCAGCAACAGCATGGTCCCTGACATTTTCAGGCGGGCCAGTCAGAGTCTGCCTGTCACTGGTAAAATCAAGCAGCCTTCGGAAGGTCCTGCTAATGACACGGTGCTTTGCATCAAGCGTGTTGGTGGCCATGTTGGGGACCTCTAGCAGCATAGCACAAGTCAAGTGGACTGCCTCCAAGAGTTCGAGATTGATGTGCATGTGGTACGGCATCTGGCGTCTCCTTTCCAATCTCTCCTGGAAATTACAAAATGGTTCCAGAAAGAAACACAATAAATTGTCAAAAATAGTACTCCAAGATAAGCCTATGACAATAACAATAGCAATAAACACAATGCATATTAGAAATAAGATTAATATTGCTTCTTGGATCTCATAGCAGGCAACAACTCAACAAACAACTTATTAGTTATTATAACTTCTGCTCAGAGAATAATTGGTCCTGTCACTTGTATAAATTTTGTTATGTCAGGACCCAAGCCCTACATCCTAGCATAAATTATGCACAGTTCATAAAACAGCAAGCTTACAAATGGCTTATGTAACGGGATAAGGAAATCATTATTTGGAAAAAAGACAGTTTTCTTGCAGCAACAGAGTTTGAAACTAAACCCCAGACTGCATCTAATGATCTTTACAACTAGAGTGACACACATAGACAAAAAAAAAAACAGTAGAGAAATCATATAGAACCTATGAGAATCAGCACTTAACAATGTGTTTGAAGCAAATTTCTGCAGAATCAGGTTCTTCCACTGGGGTACATGTTAGTGTAAATAAATGCATGCTTATTTCAACTACCAAATCACAATTTGAAAAACACATAAAAGGAAACCGAAAAGAATAATACAGTAATAAGAAGAGTAAAAAAAAAACCTGTTCAGGAGATTTGTCTTGATAGCGGTTTTGGGAGTAACCCTGTGCAATTAACTCTCTCACCCTACCAGCTGAATATAATTCAGAGAGACAGTTGTGACCCTCTGGAATGAGCCCATTCCTAAATGCAGACAGGCCAAGTTGAGCCATAGCCCTGTTGAAAAGTATCTGAGTTGAAATATCCATCTGCCCAATATTGTCCTGCAAATGACTCATTAACAGCAAGTCACGTGCAGTAGAAAACTCATCCATGAGGGCATGATGATAGATGTCACAGAGCATCGCACGAGCCTTAGTGCGCTCTTCCCCATGTTTGTAAATAAGAGAAACTAGGATATCCATCAATTCCCTGCTGCTATCAGGAAATGTGGGCTTCCGGGAGACAATTTCAGGAACTGCAATAAAAGCAGGTGGACCCCGAGTTTCAGAGACGGGTTTGAACTCTTCCCCTTCAACTTCAGCATCATTTCCATCTTCGGCCTGTTCCGCCAGTTTTCTCATTGCATCATACACTTCTTGAGGCTTGTAATGAATTAGCTCAACACGTTTAAGGGCAACTTTAGAAGCCGCTTTCATATTTCCACATCTTTCCAAATACTCCTGGACATTCTGAGCAAGGACCTGAAATATAGGTTCATCTCTAAGCCTCTCTACGTAATCACGGGTGTGAGGATCAATGCACTGCAGGCTCTTGAAAAACTCGACATCAATCCTCTCAAGGAATGCAACCAGGTTACCCCAAACTTGGATTGTTCCCTTGTAGTCTGCACCCTTTTGAGTTTCATTCTCATCTGGTACCACCTCATCTACTACAATATTAGAATACTGAGTCAGAATATCTAAAATAACCAGCATATTTTGCACACACTTCTTCCACACGGGAATTGGCATGTGGCCGGTAAGACTAGGACTAATATCAAACTGAGCAGACACGACACTAAAAAGTATTTCCAGCTTCTGGGCAGGTGTCTTAGCAACCCTTGTCAAAAAGGTTAACTGCTCAACAAGCTCAACTCTACCAGTCCCCTTCCGGCCACGTGCAGCATTAATCTCCTTAAACTTCTTATTGACAATATCCCACGTAATCTCACTCGGGTCTTTCATGAATTGCTTGTCAAATAGCCTATCTTTCTTGGTCATCTTCTTTTGCCAATCATCTCCAGGCTCATTGGCATTTCCACTATCATCCTCATCCACATCATCTTCTTCATCAGAATCTGAGCCATCAGCCATATTTGAGGGATCCTCCTCAACATCAGAATCCTCATCAGATACATCAACATCAGTAGCTGAACCTTCCTCTTCTTCCTCGGGATTCTCCCTAACCTTGGTGATAAAATCTTCATACTGTTTATTGTTCTTCTTTAGTTTTTGCTTCATGGAATTCAAGGCCTTGGCATTGCTGCTACTCATTTTCTTTTTAGCATCTTTGTTTGCCAAAGCTTGACTGAGAAAGTCTTCAAGCATCACCAAAGCCTTTATGTAGAGTGTAGGCACTTTGTCTGACTCAGTAACTCTCATAACTTTCTCAAGCTGCTTATTTAGCTTGTCAAAGCTCTCTTGCAAACTCACCCAGTCATTGATTTTCATTGCATTCTTCATCTGTTCAACGGTAGCTGTCATCTCTTCAAAACGTTTGTCCTTTGCAGACCTGACAACACGCTTCTGGCCATCAGAGTCATCACTGTCACTAGCATTCCCTTGCAGATATCTGCTTCCAGCACCTCCACCAGCAGGACCAACCTCGGGAACAATATCGTCATCTGAATCAATATCACTATACTCATCCTCAGAATCACTGCCACCCTATCAAACCAGAAAAAAAAGGGATGAGATATACAGATGGAGGAATGGAGTATATGGTGTAAAAGTAAATTACCCTAAAATTCAATATCAGGAATTCCACTTAAAAGAAACCAAATTTTCAAAATACCTGTGTCCAGAAACGAGACGCCATTTTCTTACAAGTGTATGCCTGGGCCTAATTATAAATCGGTCTAACTGCAAAAGATCAATAGTTTACTCAGAAAACAGAGCATGTATGCTTAAGGTGACAACTGGAGCACGAAAGGCGTCCAAAAGCAGTCAATTTCAGAAGATTATCTTCATAATCCAGATCAGAAATTCTCTTCAGAATTAACCAATATAACATAGAGCCCAGCCCGATTATAGAGGAAAAATTAGAGATTTAATAACTGTAATAGGATTGATATCTATCTGTATCAACAGGATAAGAGCACTGATACTGAAAAAGGAGGTGGATGTAGAATTGTGTACGATAAAATCAGAAAACCAAGTCTTAACTTCTAAAGGTTTCAAATCTCCTAATCATATTAAGCAAACGCCCAATACCAAGTTCAAAACTTTCTAATTACAGGTTCCATCGAGAGAAACTAGACAACCATAACATAACTTATAATTGAAGTACTGGCGATTTCCATCTACACGACAACAAAACGCTATATAAAACTAACAAAACAGCACAAATCTAAGCACTTCCATTAAATCCAGGCGAAAAAAAGAGTAAATTTGAAATCTAAATCATAAAGAATTCAACTTGAGACAAATTTGAGAAAAAATCACAATACCTAACTTAAAAAGCACGGCCATTTTCCCTGCAATTTCATCAAAATCATATCCGAGAAGTATACAGACACAGATAATCTGAATTCAAACAACCAATATTCATAGATCCAGAAAGCATAGAAAAAGATAAACCACCAAATCGGACAAACAAATAGATAGAGACGAAGATGGAGGGAGAGAGAACCTCTTTCCTGGAAGTGAGGGCGGGCGAATCTGCGAACAGGGGAGCGAAGGAGTGGAAAGAGAAAACAGGGATTAGGGTTTTGGGGGGGCCGTCTGTGTAAAGACGAGGAGGACGTAGTAGGCGCTCCTGCGTCTATCATCATATATTATTGGGCCTATAATCTTTGTAAATTTTATTGGGCCTCATTATCATAAGAAGAAATATGGAAAGCCCAATAAGAACCACCAACACAAGGCATCCCGTAAAGGAACGAGAAGGAAAAAATATTTTATTTTTATCGGACAAATATCTATATCTATTATCTATAATCTATATGACTATATCTATCTATCTACATATATTAAAATCGATGCATAGCGTCCTATGTGGCGCATTGTGGTTGATTTTAGAGAAAAAAATACTATTTGGCACGTTGTGGTTGAATCTAAAAAAAAATTAATAAATTAATATAGTATAATAGTTTATAGAAAGTTATATAAGCCACAATCTATCTATATATATTATATAATTGAAAATAATATAAATAAATAATATTTCAGAGTCATACTTCGTATTTGATAAGTTCTATTTTATTTATATCTAGATTATTTTTTGGTGAAAAAAATTATTTATATCAAAATTAATTATTTAATAATTGTTATTTTATTTATATCTATATTATTTTTTGAGACCAAAATAATTTATCAAAATATTATGTAGCCACAATCTATCCGTAGATAGATATTTTAGTAAACTAACGTAATAAATATATACTATATATTCAATATAAAAACAATATTAAAATATTTTCAAAAAACGGTTATCTATTAAATTACATGAGATTCAATTAAATTTAGATTAGAAAAAAATTACTTTTATTTATATTTTGAGAGAATCTAAATAAAAGATATTTAGATTTTTTGTAATCCGTCGAACTAATTTTATATATATCTATATTATTTTTTGGTGGAAAAATGATTTATTATTTATATTATTATTTATTTATTTATTGAAATAAATCTAAATTATTTATAATATTGTATTAATGTATTCTCCGTACACGGGACGGGACTTACACTAGTATCTATATAAACTCTTATAACTGGAGAGTTTTTTCCTACATATTAAATGAGACTATTATACATTTCTCTTGTGAGTTTGTTCTGATATTTTAAATCCATAATACCAAAAAACTAATATTTTATTTAATTGAATAGTATTAATTTATTTTATTATTAAGATTTTATTTTTTAAAAATCGCACCATAGTGTGAGAGCATGTCAATGCAGATAAAAAGAGAGAGACCACAACCCTCCAATTGGACATCCACATAACGATTGGACATCAGTATAGCAATCGAGTTTGAAATTCGATGATTGCTTCGTATTTATCAACATGTCTGATGTATAGAGTCGTGAAAAATGGATATTCTAATGGAGTCATATCTTCTGTAATGGCAATTACGTTGCTGATTGAGTTGCTTCTCTATCGTGTTTTAGTGACGATATTTCTAATCACTCTAATGGCATCTCATCCACAAGATCTTTACCTCCTCTCCAAATCCTTTTCATGTTTCAAAAATAAAATAAAAATAAAAATCGTCACTCCCCCACTCCCACTCACACTCACACTCACACTCCCACTATAAAACTCTCCATCCATCTTCATCCGAAATCGCCATCCTCCTTATCAACACTTTTAACTCTCTCATCCGATCTCCATCCACCCCCTCCAATGGCGTCGTCGATCTCCGCCTCCTACAGCCCCGCCGCTTTGGCCTCCCGCCAGTCGGGCTTCTGCGGCAAGCCGATGGCGGCGAGGCTCGTCCAGCCGGCGAGGTCTGCGTCCCGGAACGCCCCGATCGTGTCCATGTCCGCGGCCTCTCCGCCTTACGACCTCAACAAGTTCTCGTTCGAGCCGATCAAGGAGTCGATCGTCTCCAGGGAGATGACTCGCCGCTACATGACCGACATCATCACCTACGCCGACACCGATGTCATCGTCGTCGGCGCTGGCTCCGCCGGCCTCTCCTGCGCTTACGAGCTCAGCAAGAACCCTAACGTTCAGGTCGCTATCATTGAGCAATCGGTTAGCCCTGGCGGTGGAGCCTGGCTCGGCGGCCAGCTCTTCTCCGCCATGGTTGTCCGTAAGCCCGCTCACAGGTACTCGATCTCCGCGCTTCGAAATTGAATTTTCTGAATTTTGATTCATCAAGTCCAGAATTTGACCTGATTTCCGAATTTTGAGGCCCTTGAATGTGAAAAACCCTCGATTGATTCCAGATGAGCTGCAATCCAGCAATTGCTAAGCTGAAATTTTCAATTTCTGTCTCCAGATTCCTCGATGAGCTCGAAGTGGAATACGACGAGCAGGAGCACTACGTGGTAATCAAGCACGCCGCGCTCTTCACATCCACCATCATGTCGAAGCTCCTGGCCCGCCCCAACGTGAAGCTCTTCAATGCCGTGGCCGCCGAGGATCTGATTGTGAAGAACGCCAGGGTGGGCGGCGTTGTGACCAATTGGGCGCTCGTGTCGATGAACCACGACACACAGTCGTGTATGGACCCCAATGTGATGGAATCCAAGGTGGTGGTGAGCTCTTGCGGCCACGACGGGCCGTTCGGAGCCACCGGAGTCAAGAGGCTCAGGAGTATCGGGATGATCGAATCGGTCCCCGGGATGAAGGCCCTGGACATGAACACTGCAGAGGATGCAATCGTGAGGCTCACCAGGGAGATCGTTCCTGGAATGATTGTCACTGGAATGGAAGTTGCTGAGATCGATGGATCTCCTAGAATGGTAAAAAACTTGGGATCCAATACACACAACAACAACTATAATTTTACACTGACAAGTTTTTTTTTGACTCGTCGACATAGGAAGTCCGTGTCGATAAAATTGACAGTCATTTTATATTGATGAGCTGATTGATATATGTTTGTAATTTGGACAGGGTCCGACTTTCGGGGCGATGATGATCTCGGGGCAGAAGGCAGCCCACCTGGCCTTGAGGGCACTGGGGCTGCCGAATGCGCTGGACGGAACGCTGACCGGTACGCTCCAGCCGGAGCTGGTGCTGGCAGCCGCGGAGGCCGGTGAGACAGCAGAGGCTTAAGGTGTTAGTTTAGTAGTTCTAGAAATGAAGAAGAAATAAGAACTTTTGCTAGTTATGTTGGTTGTTGGGTTATGTTGTGCATCATGTGTTTGTTTTACTGGCTTTATTAGAGTCCTTCATTGCATTGCAAGTGGGTTTGTGATTGGAAAGCCATTGAGCTGAAGAAGATGATGAATTATGGAGTTTTGTGGGATCCTCCTGCACTGTTTGTTGGTTTGTTCATCATGCTCTGTTGTTAATAAAGTCATCTGTTGCTTTGACCAAAACAATATTTGTGGCTGTAAGTTCCAATGTTTGTTGTTGGAAATGTGAGTCATGATCTTGACTACTGAATTTTTGTGGCCCTCTCCAATTGCACCAATTAAATTGCATAGTGTGATATTTTTCTTAGTAACCATATTAAAAAAAAAGTAAAAAAAAAATGAGATAGAATATTCTGAATGGGAGAAACGATCCTCTACAGGCTACTGTACATGGTGTGACACTAAATTAATTAAGGTAAAATTATAATAAAAAAATTCAAAAAATTATATTTATATTTTAAATAACCAATTTTATGTATTTGTATAATTTTATAATGAAAATTTATATTTTGAAAAATATTAAAATTATTATCATCAAATAATCCTCTTTTTTAATATAGTATTTTTCAAAATATAAATTTTAATGATAAAATTATATAAATACATAAGATTGGTTATTTAAAACGTAAATTTAATTTTTTTAAAAAATTTTTTATCACAAATTTTTATCTCAATTAATTTAGTGTCACGGAAAGTAGAATGCAACTACTGTATTAAATACGGAAATACAATGCATGCCACTTTATACAGCACACAAATACAATGCAACCATTTAGCCACCATACCCACCAATGTGCAGGTCTTGATATACAAGTACAATATTTGATTCAGTGTCACTCAAAATTGCAATTAATTCATTACACAAATAGCCCTCATCACCGGCACATCTTCTACACCACTATAGACTCGATCATAGTCTCGATGAGATTTTAAGGGCATAGATTCAACCTATTAATTTGAAAAAGATTCGACTATATTTAAAGATTTAGCTAGTTTTTAAATATTTTTAGGTTTATCTTTTAAGGTCATAGGTTAAACAACCTCTTCGTATAATTAACAAAAGAAGAGAGAAAAACAAAACAAAAATGCATGTCAAATAACTCTAGAAATAGCAAAAACTAAATATAATACTCCGTATAGAATTATACATGAAATTATAAGATAAGATATGCTAATTTGAAAATGTCTACTATTATTTATTAATAATTATTTATATTAAACCATCATAATAATATCCTTGGGTTTAGAAAATAAAAAAAATTTATTTATCTATAGTTATATAGATAATCTATAATGAATTGGAAATTTTGTTTATATATATAAATAAATATATAGAGAGAGAATGGATCCGGTGTGAACTTTCTAATGTAAATTATGAACACACTTATTTTTCATAGGTACCACAATAATAATTCATTTGGTATAATATAATTATTCATATGTGTGCATAGTTTTTTCATATGAAAATTATTCATGAATAATTTTGTTATTCAAATTTTTCTTAAAATCTCGGCCGTTAATCTTCTTAATCCAATGCTGCAGATTTGTTCACAAATTATAGCGTAAGAGGTATTTGCAAATGATCTATTTGTTCACAATACCCTCAGAATAAAGGTAATGTGCCTTATCGTGAGAGTTCCAGAAACATGCTTGGTATTTTTTGTGAAACAAGAGCTTAGTCGGTTCGCTCGGGGCATTTGAGCACTCATTGAAAAATTAACTTCAAGGGCTACGACTTTACTAAAGTATATCTCCCAAGAAATCCTCAACAAAGATGACCAAAAAAATCATTTTTCCATCCGCTTTGAAATTGACAAATTTTAGCCTTTTCAAAGGGGTAGTCCACAAAAAATCTCAAAATCTCAAAAAATTAAAAATCCAAATTCCTTTACCCTAAGCAAGGTGTGATGCCAATCAAGCATTACATCCATGAAACGTCCATTCGGGATGTCTAAATACCTCTCGGAATGAAGGTAATGTGTCTTATAATGGGAGTTAGAGACACATGCTCGATATTTTTGGCAAAACAAGAGCTAACTCGGTCCGATTGAGGCATTTAAGCATTCGTTGGACAACTAACTTCAAGGGCTACGACTTACCTAAGGAGGTTTCCTGAGAAATCCTCCACGAAGATGACCAAAAAAATTATTTTTTCATCAACTTTGAATCTGGACAAATTTTATACTTTTTTCAAATAGGGTAGTCCACGAAAAAATCTCAAAATCTCAAAAAATTGAAAATCCAAAATCATTTGCCCTAGTCAAGGTGTGATGTCAATCAAGCAATATGTCAATGAAACGTCCACCCAGGATGTCCAAATACCCTCGGAATGAAAGTTATGTGCCATTGGGAGTTACAAACACATGCTCAATATTTTTGGTGAAACATTAGCTAAGTAGGTCTAATCAGGGAATTTGAGCACCTGTTGAAAAACTAACTTCAAGGGCTACAAATTTACTACGAAAGTCTCTTGAGAAATCCTCATCAAAGATGGTCAAAAAATCATTTTTCCATCAGCTTTGAATTTGGACAAATTTTAGACTTTTTCCAAAGAGATTAGTCCACGAAAAATCTCAAAAAATTGAAAATACAAAATTCTTTGCCCTAGGCAAGATGTGATGTCAATCAAGCAATACATCCATGAAACGCCCACCCGAGACGGTCAAATACCCCTGGAATGAAGGTAATGTGTCTTACATTGGGAGTTACAGACACATGCTCGGTATTTTTGGCGGAACAAGAGTTGAGTCGGTCTGATCGGGGCATTTGACCACTCGTTGGAAAGCTAACTTCAAGGGTTACGACTTTCCTGGAGAGGTCTCCCGAGAAATCCTCCATGAAGATGGAAAAAAAAATCATTTTTCCATCAACTTTGAATTTGGATAAATTTTAGACTTTTTCCAAAGAGGTTAGTCCACGAAAAATCTCAAAAAAATTGAAAATACAAAATCCTTAGCCCTAGGTAAGGTCTGATGCCAATCAAGCAATACATCCATGAAACGCCCACCCGAGATGGTCAAATACCCCTGGCATGAAGGTAATGTGGCTTACATTGGGAGTTACAGACACATGCTCGGTATTTTTGGTGGAACAAGAGTTAAGTCGGTCTGATCAGGGCGTTCGAGCACTCATTGGAAAGCTAACTTCAATGGCTACGACTTTACTGTGGAGGTCTTCCGAGAAATCCTCCAAGAAGATGACCAAAAAAAATCATTTTTCCATCAACTTTGAATCTGGACAAATTTTATACTTTTTTCAAAGGGGTAGTCAACGAAAAATCTCAAAATATCAAAAAATTGAAACCCCAAAATCCTTTACCCTAGGCAAGGTGTGATGCCAATCAAGCAATACATCCATGAAAAGTCCACCCGCGATGTCCATATACCCTCGGAATGAAAGTTATGTGCCTTACATTGGGAGTCACGGACACATGCTTGATATTTTTGGTGAAACAATAGCTAAGTCAGTCTGATCGGGGCATTTGAGCACTTGTTTGAAAGCTAACTTCAATGACTACAAATTTAATAAGGAAGTCTCATGAGAAATCCTCTTCAAAGATGGCCAAAATATCATTTTTCCATCAGCTTTGAAAGATGGCCAAAATTTTAAACTTTTTCTAAAGAGGGTAGTCACTAAAATCTCAAAATTTCAAAAAATAGAAAATCCAAAATCATTTGCCCTAGGCAAGGTGTGATGCAAATCAAGTAATACGTCCATGAAAACACCCACCCGAGATGTCCAAATACACTCAGAATGAAGGTAATGTGCCTTATAGTGGGAGTTACGGACGCATGCTCGGTATTTTTGGCAAAACAACAACTAAGCAAGTCTGATTGAGGCATTGGAGCATTTGCCGGAAAGCTAACTTTAAAGGCTACGACTTTACTGTTGATGTCTCTTGAGAAATCCTCCTCGAAGATGGCCAAAAAAATCATTTTTCTATCAGATTGAATCTGGATAAATTTTATACTTTTTCTAAAGGGGGTTGTCCACGAAAAATCTCAAATCTCAAAAAAAATGAAAATCCAAAATACTTTGTCATAGGTAAGGTGTGATGACAAGCAAGCAATAGGTCTATGAAACGCTCATCTAGGATGTCCAAGATGTCCAAATACCCTCGGAATGAAGGTAATGTGCTTTATAGTGGGAGTTACAAACACATACTCGGTATTTTTGATGAAACAAGATCTAACTCATTTCGATCGGGGCATTTGAGCACTCGTTGGTAAGCTAACTTCAAGATTACGAATTTACTGAGGACGTCTCTCGAGAAATCCTCCTAAAAAATGGACAAAAAAAATCATTTTTCCATTAGCTTTGAATCTGGACGAATTTTAGACTTTTTCCAAAGGTGTGATGCAAATCAAGAAATACATACATGAAACGCCCATCCGGGATATCTAAATACCACTCGGAATGAAGGCAATGTGCCTTATAATGGGAGTTACAGACACATGCTCGATATTTTCACTACTACAATTAAGGCCTATTGTAACATTTTATTGCAGCGGTTAGTCTATTGTGGCGGTTTGTGAAGCGGTTTAATCTATTGTGGCGGTTCATGTGGCGGTTTTGATCATGTATTACCATAATACCTATTGTGGCGGTTTTAAGGACTCTATTGTGGCGGTTTTTTGACCTAATATGGCGGTTTTTTCAAACATTTTTTTCAATTCATATTGAATCGGACTAAGAACGTAATGAAGCGGTTTTGAAATTTATACACTTGCCACCAACCTAATGCGCCATAATTTTTTTTAAATCCTATTTATTTGTAATCATATTAATATTATACATGGGAGAAAAGGAAATAAGTTATTAATAATACAATACTGAATTACATTTTTTCCCCAAAAAAGCAAGCAATTACAGTTTTAATAAAAATAAACAAATAAATAAATTGAAGCAGCTACTATAATTTTTATTTAATTTTTAATGAGCTATAATTTTTTGCAGTATTTCTACAAGCAAGTTATTTTACAACTCATTTTAAAAATCAAAGAGGGCGAGAACTGAGAAGTCGAGAACTAGGTCATCAGGGCGTTGGATTCACGAAAGAGGGCGACCAAGCTTCGTGTGGCTAAAGAGGGCGAGAACCGGTTGGAATCACCGAAGAGGGCGCACAGCTTCAGAAAAGAGGGCAAAGAACAAAGTATCGAGCAGCCTTTGACACTTTGAAGAGAGCATACGACGCCGACGGTCACAAGAAGCGAACTTCTAGTAAGCTTAGGTCATCCAAAATTTCGAATTGGTTGTTATTTGTGATTGAATTTGACATGTTTATGAATAAATATAAAGATTCAATTCCTTTAATTTTATGAACTTAATCCGATCGGGGCATTTGAGCACTCGTTGGACATTTAACTTCAAGGGCTACGACTTTACTAGAGATGTCTCCCGAGAAATCCTCCACAAAGATGACCAAAAAAATCATTTTACCACCAACTATGAATTTGGACAAATTTTAGACTTGTTCCAGGGGGTAGTCCACGAAAAATCTCAAAATCTCAAAAAATTGAAAATCCAAAATGATTTGCCCTAGGCAAGGTGTGATGTCAATCGAGCAATACGTCCATGAAACGTCCACTCGAGATGTCTAAATACCCACGGAATGAAAGTTATGTTCTTTACATTGGGAGTTATGGACACATTCTCGGTATTATTGGTGAAACAAAAACTAAGTCAGTCTGATCGGCGATTTTGACCACTTATTGGACAGTTAACTTAAGGGCTACGACTTTACTGTAGGCGTCCGAGAAATCCTCCTTGAAAGTAGCCAAAAAACATTTTTTTCATTAGTTTTGAATCTGGGTGAATTTTAGACTTTTTCCAAAGGGGTAATCCACCAAAAATCTCAAAATCTCAAAAAACTGAAAATGCAAAATCCTTTACCCTAGGCAAGTGATGCCAATTATGTAAGACCCGGGGTCTTAAGATGCGCCAGCCCATGCCACCTAGCACTCTCAGGTCCGTTGTCCTCACTTGGAGCCTGAAAAGGAAGAGCTCTTGTAACATGGGTAGGGCTTGAATCACTTATAAATCACTCCTAACATCCTTATGATATCCGACCCCCACTTAAAGCACTGACGACCCCGTCAGGCCCAAGGGACTGCCCTCCGGGAGGAGCGTACCCGAGCATACTGTCGGAGTACCTCCAGGCCCAGAGTCGGCTCTGATACCATCTGTAAGACCCGGGGTCTTAAGAGGCGCCAGCCCATGCCACCTAGCCCTCTCAGGTTCGTTGTCCTCACTTGGAGCCTGAAAAGGAAGAGCTCTTGTAACATGGGTAGGGCTTGAATCACTTATAAATCACTCCCAACATCCTTATGATATCCGATGTGGGACGGGGGTATTACAGTAGTCCACGAAAAATCTCAAAAATTAAAAATCCAAAATTCTTTGCCTTAGGAAAGGTGTGATGCCAATCAAGCAATACGTCCATGAAGCGCTCACCCGGGTAGTCCAAATACACCTCGAAATGAAGGTAATGTGCCTCACAACTGGAGTTACGGACACATGCTCGATATTTTTGGCGAAACAAGAGCTAAGTCGGTCCGATCGGAGCTTTTGAGCACTCATTGGAAAGAGAACTTCAAGGGTTATGACTTTACATAGGATGTCTCTCGAGAAATCCTCCTCGAAGATGGCCAAAAATCATTTTTCCAACAACTTTGAATATTGACAAATTTTAGACTTTTTCTAAAGGAGTAGTTCACAAAAAATCTCAAAATCTCAAAAAAATAAAAATGCAAAATCCTTTGACTTAGGTAAAGTGTGATTCCAATCAAGCAGTACGTCCATGAAACGTCCACTCGGGATGTCCAAATGCCCCTGGAATGAAGGTTATGTGCCTCACATTGCGAGTTACGGACACACGCTCGATATTTTTGGCGAAACAAGGGCTAAGTAAATTCGATCGGGGCATTTGAGCACTCTTTGGAAAGCTAATGACAAGGGCTACCACTTTACTGAGGACGTCTACCGAGAAATCCTCCTCGAAGATGGCAAAAAAAATCATTTTTTCACCAACTTTGAATCTGGACGAATTTTAGATTTTTTCCAAATGGGTAGTCCACGAAAAGTCTCAAAATCTCAGAAAATTGAAAATACGAAATCCTTTGGTCTAGGCAGCCGCAAGGTGTGATGCCAATCAAGCAATACATCCATGAAACGCCCCCCCCCCCCCCCTCGGATGTCCAAATACCCTTGGAATGAAGGTAATGTGTCCAAATGTCAATTTTTTTTAAACAATTTCGTTCTTATTAATACGGATTAGTAATTATGAGATTGCTAAAAAAAATATTAGAAAATGGATATTTTAGAACTAAAAAAACGCGTGTAAATAGTAAATAACATGTTTTGGCGAATGGATGAAGTAATTGCTTGTACTCTCTTTCTATGAATGCAGTGTGTGGTGAATGGGCCTCGGTGCAAATTTAGAATGGGGATTGGGGGATGGCTTTAAGCCTTTTCTCCAATGTTACAACTTTCAACTTCCATACATTGAGCACCTGAATGGGTGATTATTCATATGACTGTTTAATCCATTTGTTGATCCGTTAGCTTCTCGATTTACTAGACAAAGGTTATATGTATATATAAAACAGTAATACATGAAAGGTTCAAAATCTTTGAAGCCCCTGTGTATCTCCATCCTGCAGAGGACCTTTATGAAATGTTTGCATACCTGCATTGCAGATTGCAGGAATTTCTTTATGGCTGGTGAAGGACACATCCAAACAGGTAAAAGGCAAAAAAAAAAAAAAAAAAAAATTTAATGGCTGGCATGATCTGTGTAATAGTGTGATAAACTACTGCTCAAGCTAGGGATATTCCCTGATAGAGATCAATCAAGCAACGTATTAACCTTTCTTCCAAACTCATACACAACTGATTCTTCACAACACAAAAGCTCTTATCCTTATACTTTGCTATAGAGGCCAAGAAACCCAAAGAACTCGAAACCGAAAAGAAAAGAAAAAGCTTCATTGCCACAGCTTGTAAAGTGGCCATTGCAGCACTACAAAAACCCCCACCCATCAACAGGGTTCAGATCATCTGCAACCTCTTCCATCTCACTTTTCCAACCGAGAACTCGGCATTCATTCCTAGCATCAATCTAAGGATATGGATTCGGTTCGTGCTCTTGGGCTGCTGTGTGTTCTTCTCCTAGTGAAAAACACGGCTGCAACCCAGTTTGTAGTGGGTGGCTCAACCGGGTGGTCTGTTCCTTCGGATAATGGTGCAGCCTATAACCAATGGGCTGAGAAAACGCGGTTCAAGATTGGCGACTCCTTGTGTAAGTCATCAGTTACCTGCTTTACTTATCAAACCTTGGTAGTATACAAAGTTAAAAACGAACGATGTGATGTAGTAACTTGTGATGATGGGTGCTCTTGTAGTGTTTGTCTACCCTTCGAACAGTGACTCGGTGCTGCGAGTAACGAAGGATGACTACAACAACTGCAACACAGCATCGCCCTTGGAGAAGCACACAGATGGGCACACTGTGTTCACATTTTTGAAGTCAGGGCCACACTACTTCATTAGCGGAAACAAGGACAACTGCAACAAGAACGAGAAGCTCGTGGTGGTGGTCTTAGCCGACAGGAGCAAGAAGGCCCCGTCCCCAGCTCCTTCGTCTTCTCCGCCTGCACCAACCTCCGACCAGACACCTGCATCTCCCACGCCCGAGACTCCTTCCGATGCTGCTTCAATTGCCAGGGGCATCGTCGGTTCAGTTGGAGCGCTTGCAGGCTCTGCAGCCATTCTAATGGCCCTCTAAAATATAAGGCTTCAATAACCACTTTGAATTGTAATTGTTTTGTCTTGGCTTTTGTTTCTCGAATTGCTTCTCTTGTTTTTTTTGGGTTGCTTGGAAGGGGAGGTCTTGTTTTCTTGGGAATTTGTTGATTGTTTGTTGTATTTAATAAAGTGGATTTGTTCTAAAAGGACAGTGCATTATGCATATATGCAGTTGATCTTTCGAATCGAATTTGCAGCAACAAAACTGAATGCAATTGATGCTCATAGTCAATGAACAGAACGCTATGTAAAAAAATGTATTTGAGCCCGAAAATGTTGAAAACTATGACATATTAGATCTAAAAGCTCCTCGAACAAACTGTCTAATGTATTAAAAGTCAGCAATGGGGTTAACAGTTGTATAATAACCCCAGATCATACTCTCAGCTCGGTGACTAATGAACTAATGATCGACTGTGGAACAGGTTTACTGTCATCTAGGACGTTAACGAATGTAGTTTCAAAAATTCTTCCCTAACTCAATCTTTTTCATCATTTTCAGGGTATGATGCAGAATTGAATCCAATATGCCAGCAACCTGAAATATCAAATAGAGGGGAAAAGAACAAGTATTTTTCAGAAGAAATTTTCGGTTTTGGAAAAAGCATACTCTGTTTAACTATGAGAGTAACATATGCATACAAAAAACCCTTGTAAAAATGATGGAGAAATGTAAAACTAACCGTGAAGATGCCCCCAATGATGGCGCAAACATTTGTGATGAAATGCGAAAATGATTTGGAATTTTCAGTTACCAAGACCTGGTGTAAAACGAGGAACACACAGCTCATAATCACTGAGTAGAAAGAAAAGTATGCTGTGAGGGCTTATAATTTATTCTTTTTAATGAAAAGAGACCTGCATTGGGGACGGCTGAATATGAAACTTGACCACGGGAATATCATGACTCTGTACCAGACTACTATGTGCGGTGTACTCATACTCCTCCACCAAAGTATGACCATGACTTACTATCTCAGTTTTTACAGTTTGGATATAATGCTCAATCTGCACATGTAACGATGTTAGATGTATCACAAATATCAGGGTTTCCATGTATTTTTATGTAGGGTCAATCAAAATAACAAGATCTTAACAAATTTACTTCAATATTTAATGGGATTTATTTCAAGATATAAGAATATCTGAATAAATTAACTCTGTATTCCCCACTTCTTTATTTGATAGAGTATGTGAGAGAAACAAAGTTGAGGCAAAGGCAAAGCTAGGAATGGGAAACGTTCGGGTTATCTGGATAACTGAGTACAGTAAGCTTGATAATGTACATAAAGTCGGAAAGGCTTTCTAAACTTACAGTAACGTTTGCATCTGATGAATCAGGTTGTGCAATGAATGCGCGTCCACTCAATCTCTCAGAGTTTTGACCGATGTAAGGTAGGATTCTTTTTACATCACTCATCTGTCTAGGCGAAATTCTTCTACCAAAAGCAAGACGGGATATAACATGTGACATGTTCATCTGAGATCCATCAAATGAATGAGAAGCAGAACGTGCAGAGATGATAAGATATCCTGGAACCTGCAGTCAGCAAACCAACAGTAGAAACCATTATAAAAGTGACATAATGTGTGCTTCATAGAACTAAACATTTGGGTATGCATGCAGCCCCAGCAACCATATCGTGCAGTTGAGTATTAAGTAACAATTAAGATAGACATTTATAGATCTCAGGCATGAGTTCATTTTAACTTACTTTCTTAACACGCACAAACCCTTCAACTCTACACCCACCAGCAGAAGGTGCAGGTCGCTTCACATGTTCTGTCAAATTGCCTGTCTTGTTCACTGCCTCCAATGTATGATTTACCACAGGAATAGGCGCAACTAATCCCTCAACAAGCTGAAAATTAGGTAACACTAAATTCAGTATTTAAAAATTAATTAACGAGCAATGGAATGTTTTTCAGTCATACAGAATAGTATCCATCACCTATTGGACAATTCTAAGAGCTGGAATCAAAGTAGAACAGATTCCTGCAGATTAACAAAAGAGGGATGTACCTTGACAAGACTTTCTGTATCTCGGTCTCCATAGTAAGACTCGTGATTATGGTGTCCATGTTCATCCCTATTTTAGAGAAAATTATTAACTTTACATAACAAAAAAGAATACTGACAGCACAGCAATGCTTGCTAAGAGTAGGAAATATTGTACATGAAGGGTAAATTAACAATATAAGGCCTTTTAAAATAAAAGAAAAGGTATATGGGCATGAAGCGAACTAAGGAACCAAAATCAGCAATGTTGTGACACATGAAAGCAATTTCTATTCAATAATGGGAAACCATACGTGCCTAGGTAGCCAAAATAAAGTACTTTATATCTCTGGTTAGCGGTCACTGAAAAAAAGATGCATGATAAAACAATTTGGACAAAAGGAAAGTGTGCAGTTCATTTTATGTTTATGCAAGTGGCTCTGTTGTATCTTTACCGGTGAATTTGCCTACAGTGTCTCTTTGAGAGGGGGTGAATATCACTTGAAAGAAGAAGCTTCAGGCCTCAAAGCCTACTTGTGATCTATTATTCCCTTAAGAGAATAAGCCTTACGGCAAAATGTTTAAAACATAAATAAACATTTTCAATTTCATAACAAAAAAAAAAGGAAAGACATGATTCAAATTCATTAGTGACATATACTGTGTTGCTACAAGCACTTGCCTATAAATGGTTACTGACTTCTCGTAGGTAGGTTATGCATAAAAAAATTAACATCGAAAATAAAGACAACTTCCGGAACAAGAGTCAACAGTAACCAAGATTATGCTCCTATGATTAATAGAAAAGCCTGAAATTATGCCCCTATTAACCCTTGTCATTGCCATGACTTATGCTAAGACAGGAATATCATTTCCTTTACATAAGCAATCAGAACACATTTTATAATACTTTATAAGAAACACTTGAAGATTAAAATAATTCAAATTATTTAACCGTGGGATTGAACATGAAACATGACAAGAATTGTGATGCCTACCTAAGATCACTTCCTTTGCGAAAAATTCGAATAGAAGGATATCCCTGTATGTGATGCCTGAAATTCACAAGAAAGGGAAATGTTAAAGTTAACTCAAATATACGTGTAAACAACATAAAATTGTGTGCGCAAAATTTCAGTGTCCATGACATGCAATCACTAGGTAAATTAGCTACAACTCCTAAAAAGGAAAATGATTCAAATGTTAACAAATACACAACTGATGTGTTGCATCTTAAACTAACTAATAGAAGATATGGTTAAGACAGAAGGGATGTAAGCCAGATATGATGTATTGATGTGGTGGTGTGCTGGGCACCGCTCACTAGAGTAGTTAATGATTACAATGGTTTCCCCCAAAAGATCAAGCTATCTAGGATATTAGCTCTTCAATAAATAAGCCATAAATGTACATGATACCTTCTGCACAAATCCCCTTCTATGGTGCAATCAACTTTTCCCAAAACAACACGCCCATCGATTTCTGGATCGTATCTGCAAGAGAGAATTAAAAAAATATATATATCACTTTGACCACACTATGAAGCTCATGACTCAACTAAAACAAACAAATTATTATAATGTAAGTGCATCACAGAAATTCATTACTAGAGGCCATATAATAGTCATTAATAGTGACATACTTCTCTCTTATTATATTTGCTACTTTTTCCCATGTAGGCTTCTGCAATCAGAAATAAAGGGAAGTATATGAGTGATAAAACATAAACAGATAATAATGAAAATTGAATCCACGATTCCAAAACATTAATTTCTAGTTCTGAAACATACCAATCGGTTACTCCAGTAACACCAAGGAGCAAAGAAATTGACGACCATAATATCATGCCTATAAAAGCAAGAACCAATGTCAAGAGCAACAAAATTGAACAGTTAGTTTGTTTTGAATATTAGAAAAGCATAAAAATAGAGCATCAAAACCCCACCCAGGCTAAAGGGCCAAAAAGACCACCCCCCCCCCAAAAAAAAGGAACAACAGCATAAATTAACTGATTGGACATCAAGCACACTTACTGTTGAGCAACTCTATCGAAATTTTGAGCATGTAAAGAAATTGAGCCTTCCTCGTGTTCTTCATTGCTTTCATCGTCATGCCTGATTTCTTGGCTAACCGATCCTGAATGAAACTCAGCACCAGTTGGCTTCAAATTCGGATCTATTGAAAACTTCCGGACTGTTTTCGTTATGTTCAACCTGTTCTGCAAATGAAATAGCATTTGCTTAATGAGTTCCTTTTTTACCAAAGAAGCCACGGAAATAGAGAGGCAGTGGATAGAAAAAAGAAAGATTGAAAACTTAGCATGAATATCATAGCACTAAGAATAGGAGGGTGTTTGATAAGTTTATATCAAATGATATGCACAATTAGAACACTACTTGCTCATCAATGTAGCAGGTCAGATGTATACATTCAGCATACACCAGACATGTAGTTTAGTACAGGTATGTAAATTAGTGTGCACAATGCACATATCATACAACAGATGCATCTCCCTTCATTAAACGTCAATACTTCTTTACAAGATAATCAACCGTAGATCACATATGTAAATCCACTTTAAGAGAAAATCATTTCCTCTAATGTCTCAGTTTCTCAAATTATAATATTCAGTTCAATATAATAACCACTTAACTAACTGTCAAACAACTCTCTTAACTGTCAAACCAAAAACCAAAATCATACAAGAGCTATGCATGTTTAGCTCCTAAGACATGATAAAATAAATAAATAAATAGAAAAAAGGAAATAACAATTAGCCTTTACCGTTCCCAGGACATCGCTCACGTCAACTGATGCAAATTCACATGAGAGTGTGGGAAAGCTGCAACCAAATTAATTAAAGAAAGGGCTAGATGAGTGTGCTGATTCTATGAAAACATAATGAATCAATGATTGAAAAAGCAAAAAAACAATAATACTGCCAATTCATAACCGGTAATATCCTAAAGAGTAAAAACAGTGAAGGGCGGCCAATCACATTAGTAATCCAAAAGTCCAAATTTATTAGTTCCTGGACCAGTTGGAAGTTCAATTTAACTTCCTACCAACTCCCAAGTAAAATCTCTCATTTAAGTGTGCTCTTTGCCCAGCAGCAGCTGCCTATAATAGTATATGCGATTATAAACTTCAACAAGTTAACAGAGATCTCAGTCTACATTCAACCATTCATATAATTGAAGTTCCTTCCAACTCCAAACTGAAATCTCTCATCCAAGTGTGCTCTTTCATTAAGGGCTATAAGTGTGTTTGTACGTAAAAAAAATCAACAAATTAACAGAACTCTCACTTCACATTTACTCATTCATGTAATTTCACTATGTACTGATATCAATATGACAATACATATTGATCTTACGTTAACGCTATGAGATTACCAAGTATGTCTAAATTTCACTTCATAGTATGCTAAACCCACGGATTGCTATGAATCGATCACTCATTACAAACTGCGGTCAAAACTTTACAATCTTAAATCTGGGAAGGAATACATTTTTGTGGATGTTTTCTGATGCTTTGGGTGTCCATGCACATTCACAATATAAATATGTAAACCTTCACGGTCTATATTCCTAATGTTATGTGCAAATATAGTGAAAATGCATAAAAGATGCTAGGCATAAAACCCCAAGTAACTACAAAAGTAACAAAAGGTGTAATAAAGCAGCACCTGAGATTGAACTCTATACGTAAAAATTCCCCATCTGAACTCTTGTCAACGATAATGGATGTAGTAGTGTCCACAGACAGATAATTACTCAGCTCCTACAAAAATCATTCCAAGTCATGGACAAGTTATTATCATATACATTCACATATAAGCCTTATCATACTAGGTGCCCAGGAAAAGCCGCAAATATGATAAACCAAAAACTCAAGAACTCTCAGACAAATCAAATTGACAAAATGGAAAGGACAGTCCACCAACCATTCCAAATAAAAAGACCATGGCCAAAGCTGCTATGATCGACAATCCAGCACCTGACAATGTTGCTTCTGTCAAGTCTCTGGGAATCTTCCTGAAATTCAAGGACAAGAACAACTAGGATAAGCAAATTAAAAATCAAATGATCGCTGCTAAGCTACATTTCTGATGAGTGATGGCACACATTTGCAAGACCTAGTTATGTATACACTACAACAGCTCTTGTATTTCAACAGCTTCTCTCCCTCGGAAAATTCATCAAAACCTACCCTCAAGAGTAGAAGCTCGCAAGTGATCATTTAAGAGATCACTAAAAAAAACAGCAATTCCGGGAGAAATCCCCAAACAAATGCAGCGGTTCCAACGATCGAGCAAGACAGCAATCAAAATCAACGATAATCGGAAAATCTTATAACAGCAAGCAAGTTCTAAATCATCCTAGATCCGAAGCCACAGAGGAACGAAATCGAAGAAAACTAACCGGTAAAAATCCACGGATTTGAGCTTGCTCGTCGTAGTCATGGCTCCGACGACGAAATCTCCTCCAGATGGAGCTCAACACTTCAGATCCTCTCCGTATGAATCTCAAAGAAGAGATGGATCTGCGAGATTGGAACTTCTCCCCCGGGGTCCTATATAGTCTGACCCTGAGTAGATACTGTATCGCTACGTTAGGGGTCCTCCTGGGGAGTATAGATCATAGATTTGTGAACGGAACCGGTTTAATCGACGATCGGGGTGACTTGGATGAACCGGAGTGTCGGTTCGGTTCGGGCCGCCCGGGTTCGTTAGAAAAAGGAACTCGGAAAAAGGTGTCAAAACGGTGCCGTTGGCTCGAATCAAAAGGCAAGCTCGCTTGTTTTGTTGCGCCCGTCACGGGCTCAAAGCAGCCAAAGGGCGTGACGTATTACAAACTCTAATATAGCAAATTTGCAATTTTTTTCATGTTTTTTTTTTCTTTTTTTAACCCATTTCTCGTTTTGTTCTCAGTAGGAATGGAGAATACTTCACCATATAAATCCATATATGTCAAATCTTACATAATAATAAGCATCCCATTATGTATATTTGGTAAATATGGTTAATAACGATTGGTAAGTCAATCCCATATATGGAGATATAAGTTAAGGGTTCAAATCCTTTGTTATTTAATATGTCTCTCCCTCCTATTTCCAACTAAAAAAACAAAAATTAAAATCAAATAAAAAAATAGATTAAAAGATAAAAAAAAATGATTTTTTTTGTGAGATGAAACAGGAAAAGGGATGGGATCGAAGACGAACGATTTAAACTCATATGTATTTTCCCTGGATTCTTGGTGCTATAAAATTTATTTAAGGGTTGATCTTGTCACTCATAAAGTCACAAAAAAAACTTTATATTTTAAAGATAACTTCTAACCTTAAAGTTACTAATTAAATCGTGATTGGTCATTTCTTTGGATTTTTAATCTTTTGATCATTCACTTTCTTTTTAGGTTTGAGTCATTTCAACCATGTTTAACGAAGCACCCAACCCATAAGGTAATCAGTCGATTCTCGGTTTATAATTTAAGTTTCATATGTCATGCCATCTTATTGTGATATTCATGATACGGTTTTTCTATCCTATATCCTAAGGACATTAGGCCATAGGATAAGCCCTAAATTGAGAAATATTCTCTACTAAAAAAGCAAGCGACCTTAAAAATCTAATTTATATAAAAAAAAAATTAAACTATTTTAAAATTTAAAAAATATTTCAAAATTAGTGCTATTATCCATAGAAAAATCGTTCACGGTATACTTAAGATTTTGTCAAATGCCTTTGAGATTACTATTTTTTTAATTATATGAACGATTTTTCTATCATGTACTCTTAGGGGGTATAGGATAAGAATTATAATTTGGAATTATGTTTTAAATTTTAATTAATTTAAATTTTTTTAATTAGATTCTATGGCCCATTCTTTTATTTTTTTAGATAATTTTTTGTAATTTAGATTCTTATCCTATGCTTTTTAAGATTCTCCCTTACCCCTTACTCTAGTGGTAAGGAAGAGGTACCCCTTGCAAGAGGTTAAGAGTTCAAATCCCATTATTTACACAATTTGTGTAATTGTGTAATTAATGGGTGTTCAAGTCTTCATTGGTTTTGGTAAGCCCGTCTGGTGGCTTGCCGCCTGACTTACCGGTTCGCGTCCTTTGCAAGCCAGGGCTCGGATCTGTAGGGGATTAGTCGACGACCTCGGAACCCCACGTTATAAAAAAAATGATGTAGGATAAAAATATGATAGAAAGTCCCTTTAAGAAATGCAAACTATTTATTTAATTTGTGTCTGAAGATACTTGCATTTATAATTAACAAAATGGACTGGGCCTGTATATGGGCAGTTTTTAAAACTGGTAAGTCAGGCCCATTTATTGTTTCCTATATGGTGATTTTGTGTGATACTTTGCAGTTTGAAGCTAGAGGCTAATCAGGCTATATTTGTTGGATCATGAATCATGATATTGTTCGTTTTCTCCCATTAATTCACAACTCTAATTTGTGTAAACTAATCGACGGGTCACAAATAATTATTGGGTTACAAACTTAGTTACATCGATTTTTATTTTATGATTATAAGATCAGTTTCTCCCTCCTAAAACATAATTTTCAACCATACATATATTAGATATAATTTATATTAGATGACAGTCTTGTATCAAACTTCATAACAATCTATTTTAAAACTGATGAAAAATAATTTTATGAGGAATAATTAAATAAGAAAAACTCTCATCTTTTTCTTTCTTATTTTGGCCAAATGAGTTTTTTTATTTTGCTAAAAGACCCAAAACTATGAAATACACTAAACCACTGAGAAAAATAAAATTGCATTGAATTCCTTTTTTATTAGGAAAGATAATTTGATTTGTCACCGTCTCACCACTGATGATGTCATGGGTCATGCGTCGAACTTGTTTTAAATTCCACGTTCGTATTTAATTTGATTATTTCCACCCATAGCACAATTTTGTGAGAGAATTGTGACTAGGTGAGTTGAACTCTTTTTTTGGTTGGTCATAAGACTCGTAATAACAGGAGGAGAGTTTCAAACTCAAATATTAGTATATTATTACTAATAAATACTCCTTCAGTTTCCAAATAACTGACTTTTTACTATTTATTCACGTATTTTAAATTGATAAAAATAATATAAAATATTAATTTTTTAAATAATTTTTTTAATAAACTCGTACTTATTAATAATAAGTATAATATTATTAAAAAAATTAATTAAAATTTTAATATTTTATATAGTTTTTACTCTTCTAGAAATACGTGATTGACTTGAAAATGTCACTTATTTGGAAACGGAGAGAGTATTATCAATCAATAAATAACTAACACACTTGTCAACCGTCAGTAGTAGGGTTGTTATATGAATTGAACCGCTTGAGCTAGGCTGGGAAAAAAGCTCGACTCGAGCTTATTCACTTACCTAAACTAGTCAAGTTTGAACAAAATTTTATGCTCGGTTAAAAGCTCGGCTTGTTCGATCTAAGCTCGAATTTTATAGGATTTCTAAAATTTCCTTTAAATTAATATGTTATGACCAAGTAGAACCGCTTAAAGCTCGATAAAAACTCGAATCGAACTTGTTCATTTTCTAAATAAGCCAAGTTTGAAAAAAAAAGCTCGTATGAAATTTGGGCTCAGCTCGGATCGAGCTCGTTTAACAAACGAACCAAATTTGAATATATCAGGCTCGGCTCGTTAGGCTCGAATAACACCTCTAGTCAATGATCACCCTTAATTATCAATATTAGGAGGTCTTATGGTTGGTGCCATAAACTCGTTTTATCCATATCCATATTATTATTATTATTATTATTATTATTATTATTATTATTATTATTATTATTATTATTATGACTTGTATAAAGTTAGTTGAAAGCTTCGTAATAAATTGAGCTCTAATACCCTTTTTAATAGTAAAACCAACTATATGAAATATGAAATCACTATTAATGGATCGTGTCTCATGACTTTTCATAACCAACTGAAACCGCTTTAAAAAACCAATAGTATCATCTCCCAATTCATTAAAAACAGAGAACGCAAAAGTCATGAATCAAGCAATACCCTGTAAGACCCGGGGTCTTACGAGGCGCCAACCCATGCCACCTAGCCCTCTCAGGTCCGTTGTCCTCACTTGGAGCCTGAAAAGGAAGAGCTCTTGTAACATGGGTAGGGCTTGAATCACCCAACATCCTTATGATATCCGATGTGGGACGGGGGTATTACAATCTCCCCCACTTAAAGCACTGACGACCCCGTCAGGCCCAAGGGACTGCCCTCCGGGAGGAGCGTACCCGAGCATACTGTCGGAGTACCACTTGGAGCCTGAAAAGGAAGAGCTCTTGTAACATGGGTAGGGCTTGAATCACTTATAAATCACTCCCAACATCCTTATGATATCCGATGTGGGACGGGGGTATTACAATCTGTAAGACCCGGGGTCTTAAGAGGCGCCAACCCATGCCACCTAGCCCTCTCAGGTCCGTTGTCCTCACTTGGAGCCTGAAAAGGAAGAGCTCTTGTAACATGGGTAGGGCTTGAATCACTTATAAATCACTCCCAACATCCTTATGATATCCGATGTGGGACGGGGGTATTACAATCTCCCCCACTTAAAGCACTGACGACCCCGTCAGGCCCAAGGGACTGCCCTCCGGGAGTCTTACAGATGGTATCAGAGCCGACTCTGGGCCCGGAGGTACTCTGACAGTATGCTCGGGTACGCTCCTCCCGGAGGGCAGTCCCTTGGGCCTAATGGGGTCGTCAGTTATTTAAGTGGGGGAGATTGTAACACCCCCGTCCCACATCGGATATCATAAGGATGTTGGGAGTGATTTATAAGTGATTCAAGCCCTACCCATGTTACAAGAGCTCTTCCTTTTCAGGCTCCAAGTGAGGACAACGGACCTAAGAGGGCTAGGTGGCATGGGCTAGCGCCTCTTAAGACCCCGGGTCTTACATACCCCTTAACAACACAAATATTTGTGTACTTCTTCTTTCTATCAGCGACGTGAGAGACTGTCCGTCATAATTGTCTATCCGATAAATCAACCAATCACCCAACCCCAACTCAACACTTTCATAATTGTCTATCTCTTAAATTTGTAAATAAAGATCGGCCATATATCCGGGATTCGAACCGGGAACCTTTGGGTACTACCCGTCATAATTGTCTATCTCCCTAAAATATTAGGGTTTAAGGATGATAGTATTTTGATTAGTTTCATCTTGTAAAATTATTGGATTTATTGCAGTATGTAATATGTATCATATAATGTTTTTGGGGTTGGTGGGTACGTGGGATAGTAAATTATTTGAACCGAAAAAAAAAAATAAAATAAAAAGGAGCATTTAGACAACATAGCGGCTTTAGACAAGATATAAAAACGTCTATTAACAAGATAAGTATAGATAAATTAATCTCAAGTCCTTTTTCACTTCATAAAATATTTACAAAATAGATCGAGAGCTAAAGATTGTTCTCCAATTCAAACCACGCATAAGAAACAAAATAATTAACAAATTAATGAACAGAAGAAGTGGGTGAAAATTTTGATATGATCTGCAATAGGAAATCCAATTAATCTTCAAAGATTATTAATGTTTCAATTAATCATGGGAATCGATTTATGCCAATTTGATTTCAACTAATTGGGAGATCTAATTGACGCACTTACTAATGGGATTCCAATTGACGGTCGCGGGTCGGTGGCATAGACTTCTCCAATCCTCCAATCCCTTGTCCAGCACCGTCTCTTAGGCAGGACTAACAATCTCGAAGGCATTAGATTAGTTAAATAGTCAAACTGGATTGTTGCCTTGAACCGATAGCACTTCTAGAATTAGGGTTTTAGAAAGAATTGCCGTCAGAGCTTGCGTCATAATCACTGCCGCTAGCGTCGGTGTTAGGACCTTCACCCCCAAGGACACCACGATTCCCATCGAAAACCACTAAAATCAACCGAAAGATGTTATCGAAAACCACTAAAATCAACCGAAAGATGGAATAACATATTAATTCGTTCATTAACGCATTTTGACAAGTTTAATGTGTTTCCAAGATTGCATGATTTCGATAATAATTGGATGAATGAGTCATTCGATAATCATCCAAAGCGATCAAAATACCAAAGTGAGTATTGATCAATTCATTCCTTAATAAATTTCACCGATTTTAGCATGCTTTCGAGCACAATGTACAGATTGAGTATTTGGATAAACGAAATCAGGTTTTTTTCATTCACTCTCGGATTCATAGATGAGAGATTTTTTATCCTAATTGCAATTTGTTTGGGAAATAATGAAAAGAACTTGTGTGCAATTTAATTAAAATTGTCTTGACAATAGCCGTTTTGATATTGCCTGAAGCCTCACTCTTTAGACAAGCACTCACAAAAAAGAAAAACAAAAAAAGAGCATTATTCGTGCTGTTATTCGCATAAATGACCTAACTTTATACTTTTATAGAGGCGAACAAATATGACTAATTAATGTATATGAACCAAATTTCTGACGCACGTGAGGCAATTGAAGTCAATTACACATTTTCATACTTGTTTAAGGAGGGATGGAATTGTAAATTTATTTATTTATTTTTTAATCATGAATACATGTCTATATAACAAATCAACTCCTATATATATAAATGGTTTTACACTTTTACTTGCCCATAAATCCATATACTGTATTAACCCCTCATAGTAGTAGATATTAACGTGACAATTAATGAGTTTGGTCGCTAAATTAATTAATGAGAGAATGAGTTGGTGGACATTTACAATGTTTGCCCACTTGACTGTTTGGTATCAAAAATGGTATATGCTTGAATTAATATTCTTATAGATTATACTTTCGACCCTAAATTTGGAAGAAAAAAAAACTCTTCGTCTAAAAAAATTAGAAAGATAGCACACTTTTTTTTGGGGGAAATTTTATGCATATTGCTCCATTTTTTTATTCATCTAGTTGGTCAAACATTTTGAAAATGATTACTCGTATTAGACAATATTGAAAATGAAAAGTTGGTCAACATTATTTACTTATAAATGGGTAGTTAGAAAATATTTTCAAACATAACATGCAGTTATGCAGTTTTTTAAATTTATCCCGGAGAAATAATGTCGTGTATTAATAGGAGAAATGAGTATATATGGACCGGTTAGCTAATTGGTAATGGCCGAAAAGACAAATAGGTATATTAAATGACCCTCCTAAGACATATTGGTATATTAAAAGACTCAAGAGACAAATAGGTATATTAAAAGTGTTCATATGGACAAATTGGTATATTAAAAAACTCTAAGGGACAAATAGCCCTTTTGCCTCATTTGGCTTCATGTCATTTGATTTTTCTTTATAAAAAATTTTCATATATTTTTAAATAATTAATTCTTTATTTAACTCTTATTCATTTGAATATATAATCATAAAAAAATAAAAATTTGGATATATTTCTATAAAATTATAAAACTATTTTTTAATTTGCCATATGTTTGTAACTAATAATGTTGTATAAAATCTTATTTCATAAAAAAAATTATTGGTTTTTTTGTATAAATTACAAAAAAAAAGGCTTATTTAATAGTTGGTTTACAAATTGCAAGTTAAAACACTTATTGCTTATCTTTAGAAAATAAATAATAATAATAATAATTAATAATAATAATAATAGCATATGAAATATAATTTTAACTTATTTTATTCTGCAAGGTTTTATAAAAATTCTCCTATTTCAGTTTTATTTTATTAAACATTTTTTTGTGGTTTCTAAACAAATATTAGCTCATATTTTGCAGGACAATTTAATTTGTGCAATTTATATAAACAACCATTGTAATAAAATATTTATTTATTAAATTTATATAATAAATATTATTAGTGACAAATAATGATAAAAATCCAATAGTTTTATAATTTGATAGAAATATATGCAAAATCTTTTTTTTTTATGATTATACAATCAAATGAATAAGATTATATGAGTATGTAACCAATTAATCATTATAAAAATATATTAAAATGATTTTATTATTAAAATAAAATGAAAAGGAAGTCTAATGATGTAAAAAAAGGTTATTTGTCCACTAGAGTCTTTTAATATATCAATTTGTCCATATGAACACTTTTAATATACCTATTTGTCTCTTGAGTCTTTTAATATACCAATATGTCTTAGGGGGGTCATTTAATATACCTATTTGTCTTTTCGGCCAATTGGTAATTACACAAAGTGTGTAGGGAGTGAGATTTAAACCTTTAATCTTACAATGATCACAATTTTCATTTTACTAGAGCGAGGGGTTATTGGTTTTTATGGGTCATTTAGACTTTGCGATTTGTGTTGGCAAAAAAATTAGGATACATTATGAGAAAATTATTGAACTTGTTGTTGTTGTTGTTATCTTCTTTTTTTTTTTTTAAGAAAATGATTTTCTATGATTTACATATGTTTTAATAGAGAGTTTTCCTTAAATAAGAGTTTGAGCACATAATCTTAGGACATGTATTAAAAAAATCGATTTAAAATATCTGTCTGGCCCCAGAGAGTCAGGTCTGTCTGGCCCCCGAATCTTTACCTTATAAAAAAAAATTAAAAAGATCGATTAATAAATTGTCGAAGAAGAATATTTTTTTTGCTTCTTTATATTTAATTCACCCATTTAATCCGTTTTTATATAAAAAAAAGTTCAATAAATGGAGTATTTCTTTAACCCAATCCAAACTTGCAACAAAAATAAAAAGGAGTTACTCAAATTTATGCCATTTTTAATTTTATTTAAAAGTATAATAATATATAATTATCCCACTCCATGCCATCGTCAATAAATAAAAATGTCATTTTAACTTTTGACAAACTCATTAATAAAAAGAAAACATTCTTACAATTATGCAGCTGAAGATGGAATCCTTAAACCAGTACTTTCAGATTAGACTAATTAATTGACTTGAAGCTAAATCAGCAGCCTGAACTGCAACAAAATCTATCTTCAGACTTGGGCAAAACGAAACTTCTATGCGATGAAACAAAGGAACAACATTCATTCCCTAAAGAAATGAATATATACATTTTTTAATAAAAAAATTTATCTTAATTCTCCACTAACTATTGAATGAAAAACATAAAAGGACCTATCTTATTGAATAAAATGTGAATTTATTTATTTATTAACGGAGGTGGTATATCTTTACGACAGGAAAATTACAAAAATTGTATAATAAAGACTTGATCAAGCCGATGTAAAAATATATTATATCCGTTAATAAATAAATAAATAATTGTTGATTTAACATCATATTCTTATTCAAGAGAGTAGATCATTTTATACCTTTTGTCTTCACAAGTCATAGGTCATAAATTGGTGTTTGGTATCACCTTTCAAGTTTCCACAATTACCTGATTTTGGATCACCTAATTTTACCTGGACTCGTTGTTAAACTTGTGAGAGCACTTGCAAATTTCAATCCCTCCTACTCGTTCTCCAATACGGAGTATATATTTTACTTGGAAATCTTTAATTTTGTTCACACGCTATCCCCGCCAGAGTTTCCAAAACAGCCCCGCTATCAACAGCTAAAAGCCCGTGAGAAGCTACGATTTTTATCCTTGACCGATCCAGCCCTCAAAACCAAACCAAACCAAACCACACCACACCACTGTTTAAATTCCACTCCCTGTATACAAAGATTCGATCTTGGTGGCTGTTGATTGAATTTGGGTACTGGGTAATTTCCGCTTACTTTCAATTTTGGTTGGTTTGCATTCGTTTTATATAGTCGTGTTTATTTGTTTCTCTTTCCGTGGATGCTTTGAAAAGCAATCATAGGGTTTTAGGGGTGGTGGGGATTGCCCTTTTTGATCTCTCAAAAGCTCTCAAAAATCTCTTCTTTCTCTTCTGGCTCTTCATTCTCCGAAGGATCTTCTCTCTTTGCTTTGTGATCTGAAATAAAATTCAAAGAAACAATTCAAATTTTATAGATCTGAACTCGGAATGACGATCACTAGTTTGAAGCAACCGACAATCTGTTTCTCCAATTTCAATCCACTCCGGCAGAAATCGCAGATACCCAGCTCCCAGTTTCCTGTTTTTGCACAACCCAATTTCTCAAGCCCTAAAGTTTCAATCTTTAAGCCACTACACATCTCAGAGGCTAAGGGTTTTGGGCTTACTAATGGTTTGAAGGAGCGGAAGCCCTTGATCAAGTGTGAGGCCTATGAGGCAGATCGGTCTGAACCCATTGATCCTATTGCGGAGAATCCCAAGGTTGGATCTACAGAGGTTGCACAGAAGGTTAAAATTGGGATTTACTTTGCTACCTGGTGGGCTTTGAATGTGGTTTTCAACATCTACAATAAGAAGGTGTTGAATGCTTTTCCATACCCTTGGTTAACATCCACCCTATCACTTGCGACTGGATCCTTGATGATGTTGATTTCCTGGGCTACCAGGATTGCTGAGACACCTAAAACAGATTCTGACTTCTGGAAGACCCTTTTCCCTGTAAGTTGAGATTCAGGCTCCTAATTTCCAATTTTTGTTTGAAACTAATTGCATGTTACTCCGTATTTTTTGAAATTTGGTTGATACTTGATAGGTTTGAGGTTCAATGTTTGTTTTAAGATAATTGCACAAACCCACCTCTTGCATAAGTCTCTTTGTACTGACTCCTAAATTCCTAACCCAACTTGATTCCTTAATTAACCAGCCAAAAGAACTCATGTATGGAATTTCAAGTTATGATCAAATATGACCAATTGGTAATGGTTGCTTTACCTCTAATTTTTCCTTGCTATGTGATCTGTCTCCTTTTCAATTGATTTACAGTGTTTCAATTATGGAGTTCTCTCTAAATGCTTCACTTGGGTCATTGAATTTGGTATATGATGTTCACAACTCACAACTGATGATTGTATATCCTGACAGGTGGCTGTGGCACATACAATTGGACATGTGGCTGCCACAGTTAGCATGTCAAAGGTTGCAGTGTCATTCACCCACATCATCAAGAGCGGTGAACCGGCATTCAGTGTTTTGGTGTCAAGGTTCTTGTTGGGTGAGACGTTCCCAGCTGGAGTATACTGGTCCCTTCTTCCGATCATTGGTGGTTGTGCTCTCTCTGCTGCCACCGAGCTAAACTTTAACATGACTGGTAAGATAGGGATTTTTTTTATTGTACACTGAGCTTTTACTTTTGAATGGAGAAAAAAAATCACTAGATGATACATGAAGGCTAGTCTCCTGCATTAGTCGTTTCAGCTCGAAATGCAAAGCTTGTAGACTTTGTATTGTTTGTTTTGAGTTCCTTCTTCTACTTAGTAATGCTCAGGCAAACTTCAGTGTAGTTAGGTTACCTAATCACGACATCCTAAATAAGAATTTAATCTATTCCACAGATATTTTGAATTAAGCTGCTTTGGCTACTACATATCGTTAACATTGGTCAGGAGTGGCAAACAAGCGTCATTAGTTAGAGCATACTTCTCTTACTAAAGGACATAGTCAGGGTGATTTTCTATGCTTTTACAGTTGCTTTCAGGGTCCTGAGTTTTGTCGCTATTTCTTTCAGGATTCATGGGTGCTATGATATCAAACTTGGCGTTTGTATTCCGCAATATTTTTTCAAAGAAGGGAATGAAAGGGACGTCTGTGAGCGGGATGAATTACTACGCCTGCCTTTCTATGCTGTCTCTGTTAATTCTTACACCATTTGCAATTGCCGTGGAGGGTCCCCAGATGTGGGCAGCTGGATGGCAGAAGGCTCTTTCCGACATTGGACCCCAATTTGTTTGGTAATCACATGGGACTTACCAACTTGATCAGTCTCTTCCCTCTCCCCTCATCATCTTTCCATTTGTCTGTTTGCTCCCTATGTATGATATCATTTGTTTTGGTTTATATGTTTTAAACCATTGTACATTAATATTAGTGTATTAACAACTTATTCCTTTGACCCTCATTTACCTCATGTTCAAGAAGATGATCAGGTAAATCACAGTTAGGGGTACTGATAGAGTGATAGGAACATGTTTGAAAGTAAAGTCTTTATCTTCACCATAATAATAATAACGGTGAATTGGTGGAGTTAACCATAAAGGATTTGACACAATTCTTCAGCTAGCCATTATCCAAGTAGGATAAACCTCTTGAAATTTCTGTACCAATTTACCTGGTTATTTCAAGTTTCAAGGACTCAATGTTGTGACTTGTAGTGGTATTTTAGTGACCAAGACAATGATTTGCAGGATCCTGTATTTTCCTCTCTTATGACACCAGGAAGAAATTCAGCAGTAGTGGATCATATTATTTATTCCCTGATTGTGAACGTTGTGCTGCTACCTTTTTAGTAGTATTAAGCAAATGATTACTTATACTGTTGCACATCCAAACATATGTTTTGTTTTTTGCTTGTGCTCCATGTTCGGTTTGTCAAACATCTTATTTATCTTATTCGGGATTTAGTATTTAATCTGTGTAATATACAATGCTTTGCGGATTCACAAGACGGACAAGAGATTTCTAATACTCCTTAGTAGATACGCTGTGTTTACTAATTCTACTTAATTTGCTGACTTTTCTCAACAATGAATTAAAAAATTGCTGATCTTTTACATTTTATCATGTTTAGATCAAAACTTTATTCTTTCTTCTTCACATATTTTCCACTTTGCATCTTTTAAATAAGTTCCTTGTTATCCATCGCCTTTCATACTGATAAGCATTTGTATGTGTGGAAATTTGTGTGGTAGGTGGGTTGCAGCCCAAAGTGTATTCTATCACCTCTACAATCAAGTGTCGTACATGTCACTTGATGAAATCTCTCCGTTGACATTTAGTGTTGGCAACACTATGAAACGTATATCAGTGATTGTCGCCTCCATCATCATATTCCAGACTCCTGTCCAGCCAATCAACGCACTTGGAGCTGCCATCGCTATCCTTGGAACCTTCTTATACTCCCAGGTAACACTCTCCTTTATTGCTGCATATGATGTGGTCTTTATTGTTAGTTTAGGTGTTTTCATCCTTTCTAATTTCTAAGTGAACGTTCATGCACTCGATTCCCCTCCCCCAACCCCAACCCGCACACAAAAAAAGGGAAAATAAATGAGAACTCGTTAGCACTGATATTACACAACCACCTAGTGTAATCTATCTACTGTCATACTCTGAGCAATTTGACAATATCTAGAATTCTAGATCCCTGTAACCAAACCTAGCTCTGTGTACTTTTATCTTATTACTCGCAAAGTTCCATTTGTTGGGAACAGTAGTCTTACAAAGTACGTCATATTTTAACAATGAAAGAGAACTCAAAGAAGCTCATATGCCTTTCACAACCAAGTTGCATTTATGGCTGTTCAATGATATTTTATATTATAAATCAATATAGGTTGTTATATTTTCTATTCAAGTATTTCAATTCAGAATAACATATTATGCATCAGTTTATAATTTTTTCCCCTTAATCTCAATTGGACAACTTTACTTGCTGAAGTTATATAGCTGAATTTGATGCAAGTCCTATTTCTCTGGGTGTAGGACGATTCAACTTATAATGCTACATGAATAAATATACTCTTCACGCCTTTTCCTCTTTTTGCTACAAAATTTTGTGGTAGTATTTCTGAATCATTCAAATGAGTGTTTAGCAATTGGTATTTTCCTTTTTCGTCATAAATAAATAAATAGATGAAGAAAACAGTAATAAAAAATTTCTTCAAAGTGTGTCGAATTGATAAAGCTATTGACATTGAAGTTTACCTGGTGCTGGTCTATATTGCCTTGCTATGCTTTCTTGAATTTTTGAATTGGCCATCTATTTCCCGCAACGCCTTGTTCTTTGGCTATATCCAAACTAACCGAGGGAACGGGGTTCACTCTTTGCAGGCAAAGGCATGAAATACACGCCCGGGGCTGCAGAAGAGTTATTTGTATGAGCATGCTTGATCTAGTAACGTGGCAAAGACGGTGGCAGACTAGCCGATTTCTAGAAGACTATCCGAAGATTCACAGCCACTGAATCTTGATAAGGGTGGGTTCAAAATTGAGTTTGTAGATAAAACTAGTGTGTAGCTATTTGAAAGAATAATGAAATTTACATTACCCAGAAACCGTCCCGGAGGTGGACGAGGCAGATGGGTTTCATCCCTCTGCTTGTTTGTGTGGTCCTCCTGAGAGACATTGTTGAATAAAGGACTAGCCGAGGAAGAAACCTCTTGTCGATTTTAAGACACTATGAAATGCGAAAATGAAGGTATATATATACCATTTCTCTGCATCTCTTTGCGCCTTCCCGGTTCCGGGTCTCGGATGTTATTTGCCTTGTGTTTCTTACTCTCTTGCCGAGTGTTTGCTTTGGTTCAACAGGATAATGAAAGTTATCCTTTCTGACTATTTTTCAGGGCCTTTCATTCTTTCTTTGGTTTTGTTTGTTTGGGTCTTAAGATTTTGTCAGTTTCTTGAGAAGTCGTGATCACTACTTGTAAATCCAATGAGTGATTTATTGGTTGCCCCTTTTTTGTCTTTCAGTATTTAGATTTAGGGAGGGGATGGACTTGGGAAAATTGCGATTTAGGGGATAATTTGAAGGTTATCGAGTAATTCGAGAGACCGAGATAATGACTGAGGACATCCTTATAAAAAAAAATAAAAATAAAATAACAATCACCCACGGAACAACTTGAGAAAACAAAGAGATAATAAACGCAGATTTGGACTTTATAAGTGACATTCAATTTATTGCGCATTGTTTTACAAAAACGATTGAATATTACATAAAGGAGGGAAAATTATCTTTAGTAGTACGTACTCCGTAATATATAATTCATCTATCAGCGGTTTGGAGAAACTAAGGCCATGCACACCCGAGAACACTTCTACTCTTCCCTTAATTCACTTTTCCCTGCCACATCAGCATAAGAACACCCATTTACCTTTTCAGCAATTCTACCCACATCCGTGCATCTCACTTCCGAGCCCTTCACCCACTTTTTAATCATTTTGATTTTTAATAAATGTTTCATAATAATAAATACAATAATAATAATAATAAATATTATTATTATTATTTAAATATTATTGAAATCATATTTTTCCCAACAATTATATAAATAATAAAAATAACAATACACGTTAAAAAACAACAACTACATAATCAAATTGCAATAATTCAGGTACAAGATTAAAATGAGCATACAAAAAAATTCAAAACGCTTATTCAAAGGGAAAACAAAAGCTATTGATGGAATTGAAGCGTCATTTATTCAACGCCCAAATTTTTGCCATATATGCTCAATTAAGTCGGACTTCAATTGATGATGTGAACCCGAATTTCGCAGAGCGGCCCTATTTGTTAAGAAGGCGTTCATATCGGCTGGTATTCTTGTAGGGGGTGGCTCTGGCTCATGTAAATGGTCAAACTCGGCAGTATGAATATGTAGATGGTGGGTTTCACGTTCGTCTTCCACAATCATATTGTGCAATATGATACACGCCGTCATTATTTTTCCAAGCAAATTCAAGTCCCAAACAAGAGCTGGTCGACGAATAATAGCAAAACGTTGTTGTAGAACGCCAAATGCACGCTCCACATCTTTGCGAGTTGACTCTTGGACTTGAGAAAACAACGTGTCCTTCGCACCAAAGGGACGTCGAATCGATGGGATGAACGCTCGCCGTGACTGGCTATTTCCTTGGAGGGCATCCTTGCTAGTGTTCAACCATGCACTCAAGAGTAGCTCATCTTCCAGCTCGGACCATTGCCTTCGTCCAACACGTTCCAACGATGGCTCCTCATCGACATCTTCTTCTTGCACATCATCTTGTGTGCTGTAAGGCGGGATGCTCTCTTGCGTAGCTCGTATTATAGGCGATTCAGTTGCATTTGAGATGGGATGTATAGTTTGAGTGGGATAACCCTCAGGGAGATGCATTGTATTCGTATAATACGGATGAGGATTAAATTGATGTGGACGACCCTGAGGGGGGTGATTCGGGGTGGGATAGTTTGGGTCAGAATGACTAGAAATAGCATTTTGTTGAGAGTATTGAGATAACATATCATAAAAGCTTGAAGGAAAGTTGAACGGCGGTTGATTCGGGTCCATAACAAAGAGGAGGCTGAAATTTTTTCTTTGAATACAGGTAAAACAAAATGGAAGAGATGTATTGAGTTGCCGCTTGGATACGTCTATTTATAGACTTTTTTTTCATTACCAAAGAGATGTATTGAGTTGCCGCTTGGATACGTCTATTTATAGACTTAGCTTATATGAATAATTTCATTTAGTTATTAATATATAATTTTATCCTCTTTTTTTTTTACTCAAACATGTGCAAAATGGGTGTTTTTGGATAGTTAAAATTAAACTCCACTCAAATATATACTTTATTTAAAAAAAATATATGTTAAACAATTCCAAAACTAGTTAACAAATACAAGTTAATTGTTATTAATCAAAATAATTCAATGTGCTGCCGCTTTGTACAACCTACAATTCAATTTGCTTTGTACAACAAAATATATAATAAACAATGATGTAGCCTACTATTCCAAAAAATTGCAGACTCACGTGTCCACCTTCCAGGGACTTGAAGTGTGTGCCAAGTGCTCTTCAAGCGAAATGTGTTGCCGCTAGTGTGCCGCTTCTGCAAGAAGCAAATTAAAGAGAGGCAGCTGGTTATGTCAGTAAAAAAAAATCCCACATTTATGTGCAAAATTTTTTAACCACACAACACAAATACAACCATGGATGGATGATCCCTATCAAGTGTAAGAACAAAGTTTGAATCTCCCAAACACTCTCCAACCCTGAATTCAACGAGAAGTCCGCCGAGCTCATCGCCTGCCTCTCTGTGAACGATGCCGGGTTTGGAAGGAGGATTTGAAGATCGGCGACAATGTTTTGCTCCTCCTTGACGGGAATCTGGAGTTTACGAAGGCGACTGGGTTCGAGCTTGACCACAGCAACATGAAGGCTTTCGAAGGGTGGAGATCCGGATCAATTTAATTTGCTGCCTGTCCAAGACGCCGAGAGCTTCTGCAGGTTTGTTTTCCTCCTTTTCTATGCAATTTGCCTTCTGTGCAATTGAAAGAGAGGGCAAGGGGAACTTGTTTCTCCTTCTTTTACAAGTGTTGGAATGAATGATATTTGCCTGAAGCTTCAATCTATGGACTCCAAGTTGAGTCGGCTATCGTGCTTTGAATAGAGTTTAATCATTATTCAACTACTATTTGGATCTTTATCACTGTTGATCGAACCCAATTTCTGCAACTGATCATTGTTCTCTCTTCCCGGCTTCCTGCTTTCAGTCACTTTTTTCTTTTGTTTTGTTTTGTTTTGTGTAATGGCTTGTGTTGTGTGTTGTGGCCTGGAGAGGCAGAACTTACTTTGCCAATGCCACTGTTTTCCACAACATCATCTGGGATGTATATCTGGCATGCTTTTCTACCAAGCTTTGAATTCTATCTTACTTATCCACCTTATTGATATAATTGTATTTTACTAAAAATATAGAGTAAGACAATCTCGATCTATAGCATGGAAATGTGATATTTGGATATGAGTTCTTTATTTTTTGATAAAAACATTATAATATCCTTACTTCTGCGCCCTCAATGGGATGTTTATATGTTAGTATTATTTTAAATTCTTTGACTGGAGATGTAGAGTAAGACAATCTCTATAGTGTGGAAATATGATATCACGGATGTGTTGGATGTGAAATTTTATCATCGAAGTTGTAAATTGTAATTACTCATTTAGTATCAATAATAGATCAGTTACCCTCAAGTTTCACAACATACCATCATATACTACATACCTTTAATAGTGAAAAAAGGGTACTTTATTTATGTTTAGTTTGGTATTGTGTTAAGATTGAATTTAATTCTTTTCTGCATTATTAGGAAGGCAGATTGATAAGCACGTAAAGCATGAACAAAAGAAAAAGCAGGGTTCAAAGAAGAAGCATGATTCTGAATCTTAGCGATTTTGATACTGATTCGGAGAAGGCCAGAGAAACCGATTCAGATGATGAGACTATACAGATATGAGAAGTCAAAGAAAAGTAAATAAAAAATCAGTGTTTTCAACATCTACAATAAGAAGGTGTTGAATGCTTTTCCATACCCTTGGTTAACATCCACCCTATCACTTGCGACTGGATCCTTGATGATGTTGATTTCCTGGGCTACCAGGATTGCTGAGACACCTAAAACAGATTCTGACTTCTGGAAGACCCTTTTCCCTGTAAGTTGAGATTCAGGCTCCTAATTTCCAATTTTTGTTTGAAACTAATTGCATGTTACTCCGTATTTTTTGAAATTTGGTTGATACTTGATAGGTTTGAGGTTCAATGTTTGTTTTAAGATAATTGCACAAACCCACCTCTTGCATAAGTCTCTTTGTACTGACTCCTAAATTCCTAACCCAACTTGATTCCTTAATTAACCAGCCAAAAGAACTCATGTATGGAATTTCAAGTTATGATCAAATATGACCAATTGGTAATGGTTGCTTTACCTCTAATTTTTCCTTGCTATGTGATCTGTCTCCTTTTCAATTGATTTACAGTGTTTCAATTATGGAGTTCTCTCTAAATGCTTCACTTGGGTCATTGAATTTGGTATATGATGTTCACAACTCACAACTGATGATTGTATATCCTGACAGGTGGCTGTGGCACATACAATTGGACATGTGGCTGCCACAGTTAGCATGTCAAAGGTTGCAGTGTCATTCACCCACATCATCAAGAGCGGTGAACCGGCATTCAGTGTTTTGGTGTCAAGGTTCTTGTTGGGTGAGACGTTCCCAGCTGGAGTATACTGGTCCCTTCTTCCGATCATTGGTGGTTGTGCTCTCTCTGCTGCCACCGAGCTAAACTTTAACATGACTGGTAAGATAGGGATTTTTTTTTATTGTACACTGAGCTTTTACTTTTGAATGGAGAAAAAAAATCACTAGATGATACATGAAGGCTAGTCTACTGCATTAGTCGTTTCAGCTCGAAATGCAAAGCTTGTAGACTTTGTATTGTTTGTTTTCAGTTCCTTCTTCTACTTAGTAATGCTCAGGCAAACTTCAGTGTAGTTAGGTTACCTAATCACGACAGCCTAAATAAGAATTTAATCTATTCCACAGATATTTTGAATTAAGCTGCTTTGGCTACTACATATCGTTAACATTGTTCAGGAGTGGTAAACAAGCGTCATTAGTTAGAGCATACTTCTCTTACTAAAGGACATAGTCAGGGTGATTACAGAATCTGTTCTATTATTCATGAGAGAAGATTACAGAATATATAGAGAGACTAGTCTAGAAAGCTTGTAAGAGAAGCTAAAATGTAACATTGGAGCAGGAAAAGTAAAACCTATAAAAGCTGTAAAAGCCTATAGCATAACCTAGAAATAAAGTAATAATTACATGCATGCAAGCATGCTAAGAGCATCTTTAATGGTGGTACTCCAAGTACCATAGCAATTAAAGAAAAAGGAAATGTAAGAAAAAGTAAGATTTTTGAAAGAACCCATAAAGAAAAGTGAGCTCAAGTATCATGTGTATGATACTCATTCTTACACAATACCATAGAATATTACCCAATCAAAAATTAATAGTGGATCTCATTTGATTTTTACTTCCAAAAAAAATTACAAAAAACAATTTTGATGCAAAAAGTGAATTAAGATACTCATGTCAAGTATCATGGTTGTGGAGTATCAAATATTAAAATGAGGTGAATGTGAGAGAAATGGCAAAAAACATGTTATGATACTCAACATGAGTACCAAGGTTAAAGATGCTCTAAGGCCATCTTTATCCATGGTACTTGGAGTACCATAGCTAATTTTTTAAAAGGAAAGCAAAAAAAATGTCAGATTTTTTGTTAAACCAAGAAAATTATGTGAGGTGAGTATCATAGTAAGATACTCACTTTATTGGTTCTCCCACATTTTATAGTATTTTATTATAAAAAATAGCTATGATACTCAACTCAAATATCACAATTAAAGATGCTAATCATTTTTGGGTTTGTAAAAAGCAAATCATTTATTTTCCACAAATATTGCAGAGTGACTTCATTTCCATTTGTTAGACTAACTCCAATGGTTGTGTGCAAATGTCTAAATGTGCATTTTTTGACATTTTTGAGCTCCATTGGTTGCTTTTGGGGTGTGCAAATGTGCACATTTGAGCATGTAATGTGCAAATTTGAGCACAACACCTCCCCCATGTGCAAAAACTTTTTCAAAAAGCAAGACAATTTTATTGGTGTGTTTTTTATGATTTTTGTTTTCTTTTTTGTTTTAAATTAATTGTATTTGAATGGTGTGTAAAAAATACACATTTGACCATTGGAGCAAAATACCAAAAAGTAAGGTGTATTTTTACACACCTTGTGCAAATGTATACATTATAGACAAAACCATTGTGGATAGTCTTAAATAGATAAATATAGTGTAGGTCTATTGTTTCTTTATTGTTATCTAAAAATTTCACTTCAAAGTTTTTGTTTTTTTGTGAACAAAGACCCGAAGGTTCCAACATCTCAGTAGAGTTGGGCATATAATTTGTAATTTTCAGGATGTTTTTGCAATCTGTCATGAACTGCAAGAGCTATCAACTCTTAATTTGTCATGCAGTGTTATGTCACAACATATAACTTGTTTACCTGTTCTAAAGAGCATTCAGATTTTGGTTTTGAGGTTTACCGGTATTAAATGGGCTCAGGTGCGTCTTCTTTATATCAAATTCACTCCTAAAATTTATGGCTAGGTTAAAGAAATTAAACTAGCCGAAGATATCAGTTTTTTTTATGTGCATTCAATGCTATCAGGAAGGTCTCCTCTGCCATATATTTGTGCACTATTGTTACATTTATCTCCTTTTTTCCCCTGACTTTTCATGAGGATTCAAAGCTATAATATAGTAAACCATGATATGTTATCTGAGGACTGCACTGTTGCTTGTCTAAGGAAATTTATATGTGCCCTAACTCCTACGTAGCTTGTCAACAAAATACTCCCTCCGTCTCGCAATACTTGTTGTTTTAGCTCTATGCACACTTATTAACAAAACCTATATTTACTTTACTTTTATAGGCTAAAATACCTAAAAGCAATAATTATTACCTATAAAAAAGAGTCATCATTACCTATCAAGATAATAATTATAGCTAAAACAACAAGTTTTTTGATACAACTTTACTACTCTAAAACAACAAGTATTGCGAGACGGAGGGAGTAGATGATAAGATACTCTTTAATGACATTTGTGCACTGATTCTATTTTATATATTTTTGTAGACTGAATTCATTTAGACTAATTACAGCTCCCAATGACCAACAGTCAGGTTGAACATAAAGGAAAAGAACTATCGACTAAGGAATGTTTTAGAAGTGTGTATTTTAGAGAAGGAATTTGCCTTTATCAATTCCAATTTGGTGCTTGTATGCACTGAAATGAATTTGATTGGTTAGTGTTTTAGGGCCATAGTGTTCCTTACCTTGCCTGCTTGCTCTGTTTAACAATGATATGATTTTACTACCCTTCTTGCTGTCTGTTTTTTTCAAAACTTCAAATTGATGTACTCGTTTTGCATTATCATTTTGATTGGTAACATACAGTGATACAATTACAGGAATTTCCATAACGTAATATGATTTTAGATCCCAAACTCAATCCTGCTATATAATCCCAGATGATGATATAGCTTATACTCACGTGCCCTAATCCTCTCTATTGAACAATTTTTTTTAAGGCTGTTAAAACTCAAATGTTAGAGCAATGTGCTCACGCATAATTATGTGAGTTCAAATCCATAGTTAATTAACTTAGTTGAATGTTTATCCTTTTATCTTTGTCAACTTGGCTATGATGTTATTTGGTTGAAGCACTTGATTTAAGACTAAACAATTTACTAATGCCTCTCTTGTATATGGATTCACTAACAGCTAAAATTATAATGCATAACTGTTGGAAGTTATAGCTGAATTTGATGCAATTTAATTGCCATGTGGTTTGGTTGATGAAATGCACATATCAAACTATCCTCTAAACAATTGTATATGAGTTTCTCTTTTCTACTTACAAGCCTCATCTTCAAGGGGAATAGGTGTTGAAGTTTCATTACCATTCAATTCATATCCATTCAACAAAAGGTGTTCAACTTTCATAACCATTCAATTCATATCCAATCGCTTTCATAACCAATGGCTTTACAGGATAGTATTGGCGGGGAGGGCTTCAGTGCTGCTGTGCATCCAACAAGTAAGGAGCGGAATCTGGAAGAGAGTCGCTTCAAGGATTGCTCATGATTGACCGATAAGCAAGCAGATATCCAATTGCTTTCATAACCATACAGTTGCCTTGCAGGATAGTATTGGACTATTGGTGGAGGGCTTCAGTGCTGTGGTACATCCAAGTAAGGAACGAAATCTAGAGGAGAGTCACTTCGAGGATTGCTTGTGATTGACTGATAAGCAAGCAGATTAGTGTTATGTTGGTCAGTCACAAACTCAACGCGCCATCCAATGCCCAAACTCCAGTATTTGTGAGCCAATTAATTGATTTCGTGATCTTCAAGGGCGTTGAAGAAGCCCTGGAGCCAAATTGACCTGAGCTGTCCCAGTTTTTGAGCAACTTGCGCCAAAGCTTCAAAGCTGAACTGGTGAGCCCTTCCCCGCATCGTTAGCCTCTCCAACTTGGGGAGACCCTCAGCCATGGCTAGCAGGCCTTGGTCAGTTCCTCCAACCTGGGGAAGAACCATGCGTCTGATATTCAGCCCGAGCCTTCCAATCTGTCGGAGGCCTTCATCGCTGATGACTGCTCTTCCTTCTGCGTAGAAGTCAAACCTCGTCAGCCTTTAAAAGCGATGTGAGTCCAGGGTAGACATGGCCACGGGTCACGGGTCGGGCAGGTCAACCTGTGATCCGCCGGGTCGGTGACCCGTCGGGTCCGGGTCAACGGGGTTGAAGGGTCATCTCGGGTTAAGGGTTAGGGTTAGGGTTGGGGGAAAGTGAACCCGTGACCCGGCGGGTCAACCCGGCGGGTCGACCCGACTACGACCCGACGGGTTGACCCGTCAAGTTGACCCAATGGGTCAAAATTTTTTTTTAAAAAAATTATAAAAAAACTAAAATTTATATTTATAATTATTATGAATTTCATTTATTCATAATATATAAATTCTCATGCATTGCATGTTATGAAAATCCTACCCACCCTTTGGTTCTTTTATAGACTTAGCACCCTCCCCCTCCCCTTTCCTCTAGTTTTCAATGTGGGATGAGATGTGAGACAAAAATAAGTAGAAACTAAATCATATCTTCAATCTCAATCATTCGGTTTTTTCATGTCAATCCATACTTATAAATTTTTATCATATACAAACACTAGTACTACACTTTATATAAATATTATTTTTTTGAAAAATATTTTACCTATCAATTATGAAAGATTAAAATAACGAACGAGTAGCAAGAAAGTGTGAAGTTCAACACAATACCTTAAACATTTGTGTTATTTGGTAGCTCCACTATGAAATCATGATATATGATACTAAGTTAGGAGTCTTTATGATATAATTTCAAAGAATACAAATATTGTTGTTGATAAAGTTGTTATACATGTATGGTATCCTTAAACTCGATTTTCACTTATTTTGAAAATGTTATAGAACTTCGGATTTTCAAGCACAATAATGAAATATATTATTGGGCAATACTTTTCAAATGTGTCTTTTCATTTTATAACATGCAACACAAATAGGTAATTCAATAACATTATCATTATGTGTATACACAAAATGTGGCTAATTCAACTTTAAACGAGAAAGATTATCATATATCTATATGAAGATGAGCCTAGATTTGAAATCAACAACCAAGAAATTAACATAATTTAAGTAAAATAAAACACTTATGATTAATCAATAGATCAACACAACTATCAATTGAATTAAATAGAAAGATTAATCCAACAAATTTGATATAATGTATCATGATGTTCCATCACCATGTGTTATTCATTTCATTAAATCGTAAGAGGTAAAGACTTTAATTATATTATATGTTACATCATATAATCCAAAGACTTAAATTATATATATTCCACCATATAATCCAAATATTTAAATTACATTACATTTTACATCATATAATTCGATTAGTCGAAACATCAATTTCTACAATTTCTTTCATATCCCATATTTCTGTCCCACATCGAAAGTGTGCTATCTACCTCTATTTTCTCTAAATATATATCTTCTCATATCCCTACTTGTCATTCCCACAATCCAACCTTTTCTTTCCCACATCTAAAGTGTGATGAAATGATGGAGTGGAATGAAGGTATATATATATATATATATATATCTTCCCACATACCATGTTTTGTCCACATTAAATCTTTCCATTTCGAAAGTGTGGTGAAAGTTAAATGTACTCGATGGGTTGAGTTTTTTTTTTCAAAACCAATTTTTTTTTTAAATTTGTTGACCCGGCGGGTTGACCTGCCAAACCCGGCGGGTACCCGGTTCCTTGCCACGTGTCCCGACCTGGCGGGTCGACCCGCCGGGTGACCCGAACCCGTCGACCCGTTGAATTTCCGGGTTAGGGTTCGGGTCATGTACCCCGGGTTCTCGACCCGGCGGGTCGGACCCGTGGCCACGTCTAGTCCAGGGTCAAGGGAAAGTTCAATTTCGCTAGGCTGTTCATCAATCCCCAATCTGAAATATTTCAAGTTGTTGAGATTTGCGCCAATTGACTCCAAAGCTGCAATGCTGATTGAACCAACACAAAGCGATAAATGCTCCAGGTTGGGACAGCTCTGAGAGAGCGCAATCAGCCCCTGTCCGGTGATTGAAGGTTGTTCTAGCCCTGTATAGAGTTTCTCAATCCTCAATTTGGTCAACCTTCTGCAGGTTCGTGATAGGGAGAGGAGTAAATCATCCCCCACTGTATTATGTACCTGATAAGAGGAGGAAACAAATAAGAAACAATTGAAATTGGAACAAAGGAAACAAATAAGAAACAATTGAAATTGGAACAAAATACATCTGATCTTCAGAAAAGCATGTTAACAGTGGTATATTGGTACAACATCAATCATTTTATATGTTTTATGTAATGTGTTTCCCAGATCCCAGTTAAGTTGGGAGCATAAACCCTCTAAATGTAATTGACCCCAACATTAAAATTACAGAGATTTACTAAACGTAATTGACCCCAACTGTACTGTACAATAAAAAGCAGCTTACCTTGAGAACTTTGAGGTTGTGGCATTGCAAAATCAGAGCAATCAAATCCTCCTCGGCAATATATGGGTTTAGGGTCTCAAACGTCTCTAATAAATGAGCAATCGGAAGGTATATGGGAATATGGACTCGTCCCAAGCCACAAGCGTCGACGTGTCGCAAGTGGGGAGGAAATATCATTTCCTCGACGGGAGGACAATAGTCGGGGTGGTGATCCCTATGTCTACCCCCACTAAAGTCTTCCAAATGCTTTGCGACTCTGAAAATTTGCGGGAGATGTTGAGGTTGACTCGGGCCAATTCTCAAGCAAATGAGAGGACAGTTTGTTGCGACTCTCTCAATGTCCTCGGATCTCAATGGAAGAAAAGTGAAGTATAAATCCAATTTCTTCAACTGACTGCAGTTTGTTGCAAGCTTTGTAAACCACTTGACATTATTATTATTTGCATTGTCATCTTTCGCCTTTAATAGATCAATTGAACTCCACCAGAGAGAGTGTGTGTGTATAACCTTGAATGAACCGGCGAGATAATCTAGTCCTATGGGTGTGAACCCATGACACTTGATCAACTCCAAGGATAGCAAAGCCGCGCCCCTAACCTCTGCGATCGTCCTAAGATCGGAATCTGACACGGCCATGTGTCGGAAATGCAAAGATGTGAGGTTCTGAAACTGGGCTAGATGTCTCACCCAAGGAGATGCGTATCCTCCCCAACGCCTAGGGAGAGGATTCACCATGTGCATGTCGTCGCATCCTCCTGTCCCAATCCATTTCACCCTTAAGGAAACTAGATTCGGAAATCGTACCTTGACCATCTCCGGGGTAATGGAATAGCAAAAGGCGATAGCGACGTGTGTTCTGGTATCTCGAACGAGCTCATACCCGAATGTGCAACATTCTCGAATCCTCGCCACGACTTTGGGATCTCTTGTATGTTTCATGATGCACTCCAGTAGCTCATTTGGTTTCGAACACATTACTTGAATTTACCCACAGTCAACACAACACCATAAGCAATAATCATAATATATAATCATTAACAGGATGATGATGATGATGATAATAATAATAATAATAATAATAATAATAATAATAATAATAATAATAATAATAATAATAATAATTATTATTATTATTATTATTATTATTATTATTATTATTATTATTATTATTATTATTATTACTACTAAACACAATGTATGTGTCAATTAATGACTTGAATGTTTAACCCCATCTAATCTAATCACATATATTTAGGGCTTGAATTATTCCGGAGAGAAGTTGTAGCCCCATTTAATCATCAATCTAATCCAATAGGTCTATCGAATATCATCAGCCCAAGAAATCAAGAAGAAATTGAACATCTCCGTCTTTATTTCTTCTCCGATACGACCGACCCAATAGGTCCATTCAGAAATTGAACAAACCCAATTCCGTCTTTCTTTCTGCTCCGATTCGATTCAATTCGATTCGATTAGAGATGTGTTTATAATTGTAATTATATAGCCCATCTAACTATCTAATTAAGAAGAAATTGACCCCAAGCGAATTCCGATTAAACCCTAGCCCGATTTCTTTCTTTCTTCTCGGATCGAACCTGTCGTTGTTCAACTACGGACGGAAAAGTAAGGTTATAGACGACGACGACTGACCTGCTCCATTGCAGGACGAATGCACGCGAGAGAGAGCGGGCTCATGATCTGATCAATCGCTTTGAGATTGCTCTGTGAGAGAACGAAAAAGCGCTTTGAAGACGGTAATCACAAGTCGATCAAGAAGTGTTAGGAGGAGAAAGAAGTGTTAGGAGGAGAGACTGCAACCGGACGGAGGAGAGATTGCCCGTTGCAGGTTTACCGCCAAGTCGGTGGGGAAAGGGATTTAAAATATGAGAGAATTGAGGTAATTAACCCACAAAGTTGGAAAGTTTGCAAAACTAACCCTAATTCTTGAAATTTTGCAAAACTAACTCGGATGGGCAAAAAATTGCAAAAATAACCGGTTGTCTCCACTGGTTTTAGGAGGTAAATGGGGTAAAAAAAAAAGAAAAGCAAGTTATTTGTTTAAAAAAAAGAAAAGAAAAAACAAGTATAAAAGGGAAGCTTATGAGAGATCCCATCAAAAACTCTAGAAACCAAATTTGTCTCCTCTCTCCTCGAAGCTCCCTCCATCTCTCTCCAGATCTGCCTCCTCTCTCCTCCAAGAAGATCGCCCACGTTGAGCAACTTCGTTATTTCCGCTCCCAGCGAGCCGAGCAAGAAGATCAACATGTATTCCCCGGAGTTCTACGTTGGCGCCTACTTGGTTTTCAATTGTTTCGGTGGAAATACAGACACGTTAAATCCTTGAAGTGACACGGCTATACAAACAAGTGACATGGTTCATTTTGAAAATAAATTGCATGTGAAACTCTAAACTATGACACTGTAATTCCTTCCGGTGACACGATCATTCAAACAGGTGACAGGGGTGATTTCCTTAACAAATTGGCAGACACTCAGAAATGTGAAACTTCAAAATCAAACAAGTGACACGGTAAATCCTTCAAGGGATAAGACCATACAAACATGTGACATGCATAATTCATATTGTTGACATATACGATTTACAAAATAAGTGATTATATTGTTATATTATTAATTGAATGTGAAACTTTGAACTTTGACATGGTAATTTCTTCAGGTGACACGGCCATACAAACAGGTGACAGAGGTGATTTCCTTAACAAATTGGCAGACACTCAGAAATGTGAAACTTCAAAATCAAACAAGTGACACGGTAAATCCTTCAAGTGACACGTCATACAAACAAGTGACAAGGGTGATTTCCTTAACAAATTGGCAGACACTCAGAAATGTGAAACTTCAAAATCAAACAAGTGACACGGTAAGTCCTTCAAGGGACACGACCATACAAACAGGTGACATGCATAATTTATATTGTTGACATATACGATTTACAAAATAAGTGATTATATTATTATATTATAAACTATTTAAAGTCTATTAGCTCAAGGTAGAGCAATGTGTTAAATACACATAGATGTAGGTTCGAATCCTACATAGACTATTAACATCGTAACATATGTAACAAGAAAAAAAACTAGTATTTGAACAAGTGTCAAGAGAATCTAAACGTGTGACAAGAAAAAAGTAGCAGGTGACACGCAAAATCCTTCAAGTGACACGGAATATTTAAAAATTTAAAACCCTATACAAGTCTTCAGGACTATTATTTATTCTTGATTTTTTTGGCGGGAAAATTTTTAATTTTGGCGGGAAAATTTTTAGCATGTGACCAGCAACCGGTATTGTAGGTCACCAAATTGATTTGCAAAACTAGCCTACTAAGTCACTTTTACAAATTTTACCAAAATATGACATTTTTGCAAACTTTCAAAAAAAAATGGTCTAGTTATGCAAAATCGCCTTAAAATATTTCCACAAAAGATCATCACGGTAATTAGGAGGAGAGATTGCCCTGTCCGGTTGCAGGTTTACCGCCAAGTCAGTGGGGGAAGGGATTTAAAATATTTCCACAAGATCATACGGTGTGGGTTGAGTCTAGCTGAGGGTGTATTGAGGTGATCACATACCATCAAGATTCATGTATTGTACGTATAAAAGCTAGAATGACTCAGATCCCTCAAATTCCCTTCCAAATGTTTTATTTTTTTTAACCGAAATACTGCGAAGAGCAGCGTCTGAAGGAAGGAAAGTGCCGGAGTGGGGTAGTGGGAGATGCGATAGGTGGTCGGCGGCACCGTTACCTTCCCTAAAAACATGAAGAATCTCAAATTCCGAGAGAAGATGGAGAGAAAGAAGACAATCAGATAGAATCATCTCGATCTCACTAGAGCAGATGCTTAGATTATCACCTTCAATGATAATATGGTGTAATTAAAGATCCACTGCCTTGAGGATTCCTTTCTAGAAGCCAAAACATTCACCCCCAAGCACAGAATGGAAAGGAGAGGGGCCAGATTCAAAAAAGAGGGCGGAACCATTTTCGTCACGGAAAATGAATCCGTAAGAAGATGACCCCACGGGTGATAATGCACCGTCAAAGTTTAGTTTGCACCACCCATGCCTAGGTTTTGACCCTTTACAATGTTTGCGATTCTTCTTTCTGTGTACTTTAGTGTTTGATTCGGGAGGGTCCGAGTTAAGGTCTTTGTCCATTTCTTTGGATTTATTCCAGTTGAAGATGTGTTCAGAGATAAAGGATAGTATTGCTTTCGGATTGGGATTGATGTTGTTGAATGTTTTTTTTTTGTTTCTAAAGAACCAAATGCTCCACCAAGCCACTGCTAAGGTGGAGAAGCCTTGGGAACCTAAATTTTATCGTAATTGTAATAGGGTATTATAGTGGATGTAGCATTATAGGCGCTTTGAAGAGAAGATGTTCAGCGTCTTCATGGTTCATATCACAGAGAGGGCAATTCGTGGGAAAGCCCAAGCCACGACCCGAGAGTTTGACCGTGGTAGGGATACCATCCTTGGTTATTCGCCAAATGAATTCTTTAATTTTTGGGAGACAATCTAAGTTCCAAATCTAGTGAAATTCAGATTTTGAGTGTTGTTTGTTGTTTTGGATCATCTCAATTTCCGATGCAGTGAAAAACCAGTCATTTCGATTCCAATTCCAGTATAGTCTGCCGAATGTTCTTCCCCTTTCGTTCTGAACATGATGGATCCTCCACGGATTAACATATTCCTTTTTTTTGTTAAAAGGTAAATTATACTAATATATAATCACCAACTAGGCTAAGCCTGTTGGTAAATAACCTATTACATCAAAAACATGTTTGGTAACCCATGCAAAGGTCACCAACACATGTAAATAATCAGCCTATGAAACATCCCTCGACCTATGAGTGTAATTCGATGCCTTCCGAGAAAGCATCATATTTTTTATTTTTTTTACAGTAGGCAAACATTAGGAGTTGCTACTAGAAAAGTAGCATAACTCTAGGATCATCCTGAAGGATGATGTTACAAAACTCCCTATGATAGGGGATAGACTGTAAGTTACTAATAATTCCATTCCTAGTAATGTAATCTACCGACATGTTGGCTTCTCTATAAATATGATGGATCTCTTCCATTTCAAACTTTGAGAGAAAAGTAAAATGTCTTCAACTTGTCTCATAACTTCCCATCTCGGACTTTGCTGCTGCTTTAACGATTTAACCAAAACTTGGCTGTCACATTCCAGAATAATCTTCAAAAGGCCTTTCTCCTTAGCTCTCTGTAACCTCATCAGGACAGCAGACGCCTCCGTTTGGATGACTGAGCTTTCATACATTTCCTTGAAAAAAACATCAATAATATGATCCTCAGAATCCCTAATGATCCCACCTATCTGGCTCTTACCAGAGAGGTTGACAGAACCATCTACATTAATTTTGTAGATAGTACTAGGTGGCCTCCTCCATCTACCTAACATCTTTATCCTCAACGAACTAATGGAAGAGTCCCATTGCATTCGAGCCACCTTCGACGCACGCAATCAGGACATCTGGCCTATACAACATAAGGATCAGAAAACAATTACTCAACTAGTAATCACCATGCTGCAAATAGTATATGCATAGAACATCAGAAATGGCATACCCAACACTAATTGAATAAGGCTCAATAACCTGTCCACCATCATCCTACAACAGGTAACTCATTGCTCCATGAAGCACACCAATCTCTCCTTTGGTCAAAGTGGCAGCATGTTTTTCGCTGTCTAGACCAAATCCTGTAGCCTCCACACCATTCAACCTAACATATTTATCCTCAACGAACTCATGGAAGAGTCCCATTGCATTCAAGCCACCTTCGACGCACGCAATCAGGACATCTGGTTTGCCACCCCAAATCTTAAGCGTTTGTTTTCGTGTCTCTTTACCAATCACTGCTTGGAACTCTCTGATCATCATGGGGTATGGATGAGGGCCAACAACTGAACCCAAAATATAGTGGGTTGTCTCCACATCGGTCACCCAATCGCATATGGCTTCAAAGGTAGCATCTTTTAGTGTGACTCTACCATAATGGACTGGTCTCACCTGTATGGAGAATAGTAAAAAAATAGCCAAAGAACATCCAAATTTCAGAAAGGGAACGCCACAAAATTGTGTCTCATGTGTAGTGCAAACTAACATATTGAGATATCAAATTATCAGAAGGAGAGTAAAGTGAAGGTCAAACACCTGTTAAACATAGAAGCAATAACAACAATGAACGCAAATGGCTTCATGAATTCAGAAATCAAAGTTCTCGGTATGTTTAGTTGATGTATATGCCTCAAAATTTACTTGCAACACAACACATGAAGCTTAAGTATCCAAGGATGAACAGACACACATGAGAGATTCAACCCGAAACTATAATATTAAAAACCAGAAACCTTTTATTTTTCAATCATGTAACTAGCACTAGAATGGTTGAAAATGGCCTCGTCATCCATAATGCTATAGTACTCAGGATGGCCTATGTCCTTAAGAAAGTCGTGCTCTAGTCCAACTCCAGGGTAGTCCAACCTATACAACATAAGGATCAGAAAACAATTACTCAACTAGTAATCACCATGCTGCAAATAGTATATGCATAGAACATCAGAAATGACATACCCAACACTAATTGAATGAGGCTCAATAACCTGTCCACTATCATCCTACAACAGGTAACTCATTGCTCCATGAAGCACACCAACCTCTCCTTTTGGTCAAAGTGGGAGCATGTTTTTCGCTGTCTAGACCAAATCCTGCAGCCTCCACACCAATCAACCTAACATCTTTATCCTCAACGAACTCATGGAAGAGTCCCATTGCATTCGAGCCACCTTCGATGCACGCAATCAGGACATCTGGTTTGCCACCCCAAATCTTTAGCGTTTGTTTTCGTGTCTCTTTACCAATCACTGCTTGGAACTCTCTGATCATCATGGGGTATGGATGAGGGCCAACAACTGAACCCAAAATATATTGGGTTGTCTCCACATTGGTCACCCAATCGCATATGGCTTCAAAGGTAGCATCTTTTAGTGCGACTGTACCATAATGGACTGGTCTCACCTGTATGGAGAATAGTAAAAAAATAGCCAAAGAACATCCAAATTTCAGAAAGGGAATGCCATAAAATTGTGTCTCATGTGTAGTGCAAACTAACATATTGAGATATCAAATTATCAGAAGAAGACTAAAGTGAAGGTCAAACACCTGTTAAACATAGAAGCAATAACAACAACAAAAGCAAATGACTTCATGAATTCAGAAATCAAAGTTCTCGGTATGTTTAGATGATGTATATGTCTCAAAATTTACTTGCAACACAACACATGAAGCTTAAGTATCCAAGGATGAACAGACACACATGAGAGATTCAACCCAAAACTATAATATTAAAAACCAGAAACCTTTTCTTTTTCAATCATGGAACTAGCACTAGAATGGTTGAAACTTGAAAAGGGCTTCATGAATTCACTTCTCACAACAGGAAACATAGGTGTATTGTATTCCATAATCGTTGTAGTGCTCCAACATGCATAACTAACAACAGTTCTATGAAGAATACCACAATCTATGTAGAGCACGCTTATGGTACATTTCAAGGCAACAAACTGAACAAGATACCTCCCTAGAAAAATTAATAGCAAATAGATTTATGGGCGATTAATGTAGATTAGTATATTTAGATGACATATGTGAGAAATTAACCTCAACCACAAGAAGCCGCATCCTGAAAACATTTAGTTCTTGTCTTTCCATGTCCTGTGTACCCATATATACGATGCACTCCATGCCCAACCTAGCACAAACGGTAGCAGTTGCAACTCCATGCCGACCAGCTCCGGTTTCTGCAATAATTCGAGTATTTCCTAGCCTCTTTGCCAGCAGTACTTGAGCAATGGCATTGTTAATTTTGTGAGCCCCGGTGTGGTTAAGATCTTCTCTTTTGAGATAAATATGTGGCCTTTCACCATTAGGGTGCTTCTAATGCTCTGTCAGCCTCTCTGAAAAGTAAAGGGGAGTTTCTCTGCCAACATAATCCTTCAATAACCCATCAAGTTCTCTCTGCATTCGAATAATTAGTTTGTTAAAAGTTTTCTTGTCAACTTACATGCTAAAGCTAAACCAAGAAATACAAACAAGATTTTCATTAAAAATAAAGCCAAAAATCATACTGTTTCAGGAATGCTAAGGAAGCGTAGACCACCAAGATAGAGACTGAGGATGTGAATGGAAATTTATAAAAGCAGATGATCAAAGTGGAAGCCTCAGACATGCAAAGATTGTAAGGTGTTAGGGCATAGCACTGAGAGATGCCCATCCAAAGAAAAGAGGGAGAATTCGGGGATACGACATATTTGGGTGCCTAAAGTGTCACCGACGAACCAAGGGAATGTTTCTTGTCATAGTTGCTCTGTGGTTGCTGATGTTGCTTAGGTTACAGGGGTAACATCACCCGACAACAGCGCTATTATGGCAGCCAGAACGTGTGAGATTGAGAAATCAAGCAATAGTGACAGGAAGGAGGCACAAATGGAGAGTTGTGGACCAGCTAGATACGAGCTAGATTTCAGATGGACCAGCTAGATACGAGCTAGATTTCAGCACTAGGAAAGAAAGGAAGGAAGTACAACCCAACCCAGAACAGAAGTGGGAAGGCTATGGTGTGTAAAATTACTGACTATAACAACTTTGTTCCTTTGCAGAATGAAAGAGAGACTACGAAAAAAGAAAACCGAGAAGGTACTATACAAAAAGACTGAGGTAAAACCACTGAGGGTAGCACTCAGGATAGGATCTCTTATCGATCAAATCAAATTTGCAGCTTGGAATATCGGAGCGAAATTTCGATGATTGCTTTGCTAGAAACCAAAATGCTTGCTAAGAATGCAGAGGAAGTTAAGAGAAGACTTATGCATAAGGGGGATCATTGTATGAATGGGGATGAAGAGCAGAATATGGTTATGCTGGAATCCGGATATAATTACAGCAGAGGTGGTTATAAGTCATCCTCAATTCCTTCATTGTAAGGTGGAGACTAGGGACGATAAGTGAAAATTTCAGGCAAACTTTGTGTAGCAAATAATTATAAACATGAAAGAGTCGAGCTGTGAGACCAAGTTATTTAGATTGCCGGTCAGGTTCAGGAGACTCCATTGGTTGTAGTTGGCGACCTAAATTGCATTTTGGGCATAAAGGATAAATGGTCTGCAAATGCGTCTAAGCATGAAAACTTTGATGAACTCGCTGAGGTACTCGAAAGAATCCGGGCTTTCAATTTCATCCGCGATGTAAGGAGATGCAATTCTCCCATCTTGCTTTCGTTGATGACCTCCTATTATTTTGTAAGGCAAACCTCTCATTCGTAAATATACTAAAAGCTTGTCTAGAAAGATTCAACTATCCACCTCTTGTACGTACTACCCTGTTTGAGTCGCCAAAGAAGCTGAAAAGCTAAAACTTGTCCACTTTATTCTCTTTGTAAATCTAACTACTTGCTTCATCCTATGATGAACTCCAATCCAATCCAATACCTATGATGAAATGAGATGAGAAAAAAGAGGTTAAATTACATCTTCAAATGCTTTATTGTAGTCTCCACATCTTTATCTCGTCCACTGCAGTTGAGCACAAGCTTGGTATCATCCGCGAGTGTTGGGCACAACTTCTCCAAATAAGCCAGGACATGAGGCATCTCCAGAGCACGGATTATGCCGTCGAGTTGAGATAGCCTTTTGAATGCTGCATTAAAAGGTAATATGACACTAAGGCAAAAGTTCAAGATATCACAGAGATGAGAGACTCAAGTTGAGGTTAGATAGCGGTAACAGGAAGGTGTAAACGTTGCAGATTATTGAGCCTCGTCATCCGTAATGTTGTAGTACTCAGCAAGACCTATGTCTTTAAGAAATCTGTGCTCTGGTCCAACTCCAGGGTAATCCAGCCTATACAACATAAGGACCAGGAAACAATTACTCAACTAGTAATCACCATGATGCAAATAGTATATGCATAGAACATAAAAAATGGCATACCCAGCACTAATTGAACGAGGCTCAATAATCTGTCCATCGTCATCATGCAACATGTAACTCATTGCTCCATGAAGCACACCATCCTCTCCTTGGGTCAATGTGGCAACATGTTTTTCGCTATCTATACCAAATCCTGCAGCCTCCACAACGATCAACCTCACATCTTTATCCTCAAAGAACTCATGAAAGAGTCCCATTGCATTCGAGCCACCTTCGACGCACGCAATGAGGACATCTGGTTTGCCACCCCATTTCTCAAGCACATGTTTTTGTGTTTCTTTACCAATCACTGCTTGGAACTCTCTGACCATCATGGGGTACGGATGAGGGTCAACAAATGAACCCAAAATATAGTGGGTTGTCTCCACATTGCTCACCCAGTCGCGTATAGCTTCAGAGGTAGCATCTTTTAGTGTGGTTGTACCAGAATGAACTGGCATGGTCTCACCTATATGGTGAACAGTAAAAAAAAGCCAAAGAACATCCAAATTTCAGAAAGGGAATGCCAAAAAATTGTGTCTCATGTGTAGTGAAGTGATGGTCACACACATGTTAAAGATAGAAGCAATAACAATAACGAACACAAAGATGATGAGAATAGTTGTAATTCTTTGCATCAACAATGAAGCGGGGAATTCAGAAATCAAACTTCTTGATATGCTTAGTTCATGTATATGCCTCAAAATTTACTTGCAATGCAACACATGAAGCTTAAGTATCCAGGGATGAACAGACACACAGAAGAGATTCAACCCGAAATTATAATATTCAAAACCAGAAACCTTTTCTTTTTCAATCATGGAACTAGCACCAGAATGGTTGAAACTGGCTTCATGAATTCGCTTCTTATATCAGGAAACATAGGTGTATTGTATTCCATAAGCGTTGTAGTGCTCCAACATGCATAACTAACAACAGTTCTAGGAAGAATACCACAATCTATGCAACGTCACACTCATGGTACATTTCAAGGCCACAAACTGAGCGAGATACCTCCCTAGCAAAATTAATAGCAAATCAAATTATGGGTTATTAAAGTAGATTGCTATATTTAAATGATAAATATGAGAAGCTAACCTCAACCCCAAGAAATTGCATCCTGAAAACATTCAGTTTTTGTCTTTCCATGTCCTGTGCACCCATATATACGATGCACTTTATGCCCAGCCTAGCTGCCCTAGCACAGACGGTAGCAGTTACAACTCCATGCTGACCAACTCCGGTTTCTGCAATAATATGAGTCTTTCCTAGCCTTATTGCTAGCAATGCTTAAGCAATGGCGTAGACCACCAAGATAGAGATCGGGGATGTGAATGAAAATTCATACGAGCAGAAGATCAACTTTGAGTGGGAGCCTCCGACCTGCAAAGATTGTAAGGTGTTTGGGCATAGCACTAAGAGATGCCTAGCCAAAGCAAAGAGGGAGAATTCGGTGATACGACATATCTGGGTGCTTAAAGTGACACCGACGAACCAGTGGAATGCTTCTTGTCATAGTTGCTCTGTGGTTGCTGATGTTGCTGAGGTTACAGGGGTAACATCACCAGACAGTAGCACTATTGTGGCAGCCAAAACGTGTGAGATTGAGAAATCAAGCAATAGTGATCAGGAAGGAGGCACAAATGGAGAGTTGTGTATAGTTGCGGTCGCTAGCACCAATCAAGATTCAGATGGACCAGCCAGATACAAGCTAGATTTCAGCACCAGGAAATAAAGGAGGGAAGTACAACCCAACCCCGAACAGTAGTGGAAAGGCTATGATGTACTCCCTCCGTTCGGCAAAACTTGTCGTTTACTATTTCACGCACGCTTTTTTAGAATGATAAAAACTATATAAAATATTTATTTTTTTTAAAATTTTTTTTAACAAGTTTGTACTTATTAATAATAACTACAAAATTGTTTAAAAAATTCTTAAAAAAACTAGATATTTTATATAGTTTTTAGCTCCTAAAAAAACGTGCGTGAATAGTAAAACGTCAAGTTTTGCCGAATGGAGGGAGTATGAAATTACTGACTATAACAACTTTGGTCCTTTGCAGAATGAAGAAGAGACTACGGAAATAGAAAACCGATGAGGTACTATATAAAAAGACCAAGGTAACACCACTGAGGGTATCACTCAGGAAAGGATCTCTTATGGATCAAATCAAATTTGTAGCTTGGAATATCGGAGCGAAATTTCGATGATTACTTTGCTAGAAACCAAAATGCTTGCTAAGAATGTAGAGGAAGTTAAGAGACGACTTGTGCATAAGGGGGATCATTGTTTAAACAGGGATGAAGAGCATAATATGGTTATGCTGGAATCCGGATATAATTACAGCAGAGGTGTTTATAGTTCATCCTCAATTCCTTCATTGTAAGGTGGTGACTTGGGACAATAAGTGAAAATTTGAGGTAACCTTTGTGTAACAAAGAATTATAAACAGGAAAGAGTCGAGTTGTGGGACCAGGTTATTTAGATTGTCAATCAGCTTCTGGAGACTCCATTGGTTGTAGTTGGCGACCTAAATTGCATTTTGGGCATAAAGGATAAATGGTCTTTGCAAGTTATCTCGTCCACTGGAGTTGAGCACAAGCTTGGTATCATCCGCGAGTGTTGGGCACAACTTCTCCAAATAAGCCAGGACATGGGACATCTCCAGAGCAAGGATTATGTCGTCGAGTTGAGATAGCCTTTTGAATGTTGCATTAAAAGGTAATATGACACTAAGGCAAAAGTTCAAGATATCACAGAGATGAGAGACTCAGGTTGAGGTCACATAGTGGTAACAGGAATGTGTAAACGTTGCAAATGTCTGTACCTAAATTAATATTTTCTTATCGTTTTTAAGTTTAGCATACCTTCTAGAGCTTCGTCGTTTGTAATGTTGTAGTACTCAGAGGGAACTATGTCTTTAAGAAAGTTGTGCTCTGGTCCAACTCCAGGGTAATCCAGCCTATACAACATAAGGATCAGGAAACAATTACTCAACTAGTAATCACCATCCTGCAAATAGTATATGCATAGGACATAAAAAATGACATACCCAGCACTAATTGAACGAGGCTCAATAATCTGTCCATCATCATCCTGCAACATGTAACTCATTGCTCCATGAAGCCCACCATCCTCTCTTTTGGTCAATGTGGCAACATGTTTTTCGCTATCTAGACCAAATCCTGCAGCCTTCACACCGATCAACCTCACATCTTTATCATCAAAGAACTTATGGAAGAGTCCCATTGCATTCGAGCCACCTCCGACGCACGCAATGAGGACATCTGGTTTGCCACCCCATTTCTCAAGCGCATGTTTTTGTGTTTCTTTACCAATCAATGCTTGGAACTCTCTGACCATCATGGGGTACGAATGAGGGCCAACAACTGAACCCAAAATATAGAGGGTTGTCTCCACATTGGTCACCCAGTCGCGTATAGCTTCAGAGGTAACATCTTTTAGTGTGACTATACCAGAATGAGCTGGCATGGTCTCACCTATATGGTGAACAGTAAAAAAAAATAGCCAAAGAACATCCCAATTTCAGAAAGGGAATGCCACAAAATTGTGTCTCATGTGTAGTAAAGTGAAGGTCACACACATGTTAAAGATAGAAGCAATAACAACAACGAACACAAAGACAATGAGAATAGTTGTAATTATTTGCATCAACAATGAAGCGGGGAATTCAAAAATCAAAGTTCTCGATATGCTTAGTTCATGTATATGCCTCAAAATTTACTTGCAACGCAACACATGAAACTTAAGTATCCAGCACTAATTGAACGAGGCTTAATAATCTTTCCATTGTCATCCTGCAACATGTAACTCATTCCTCCATGAAGCACACCAACCTCTCCTTTGGTCAATGTGGCAACGTGTTTTTCGCTATCTAGACCAAATCCTGCAGCCTCCACACTGACCAACCTCACATCTTTATCCTTAAAGAACTCATGAAAGAGTCTCATTGCATTCGTGCCACCTCCGACGCACGCAATGAGGACATCTAGTTTGCCACCCCATTTCTCAAGTGCCTGTTTTCGTGTTTCTTTACCAACCACGGCTTGGAATTCTCTAACCATCATGGGGTACGGATGAGGGCCAACAACTGAACCCAAAATATAGTGGGTTGTCTCCACATTGGTCACCCAGTCGCGTATAGCTTCAGAGGTAGCATCTTTTAGTGTGGTTGTACCAAAATGAACTGCTCTCACCTATAAGGAGAACAGTAAAAAAAATAGCCAAAGCACGTCCAAATTTCAAAAAGGGAATGCCGAATTGTGTCTCATGTGCAATGCAAACTAACATATAGAGATATCAGATTTTCAGAAGGAGACTAAAGTGAAGGTCAAACACCTGTTAAAGACAAAAGCATTAACAAGAATGAACACAAAGGCAATGAGAATAGTTGTAACTGTTTGCATCAACAATGAAGCGGGGAATTCAGATTTCAAAGTTCTCGGTATGCTTAGTTGGTGTATATGCCTCAAAATTTACTTGCAACACAACCCACGAAGCTTAAGTATCCAGGGATGAACAAACACACATGAGAGATTCAACCCGAAACTATAATATTAAAAACCACAAACCTTTTCTTTTTCAATCATGGAACTAGCACCAGAATGGTTGAAACTGACTTCATGAATTCGCTTCTCACAACATGAAACATAGGTTTGTTGTATTTCATAAGCGTTGCAGTGCTCCAACATGCATAATTAACAACAGTTCTAGGAAAAATACCACAATCTATGCAGAGGGCGCTCATGGTACATTTCAAGGCAACAAACTGGACGAGATACCTCCCTAGCAAAATTAATAGCAAATCAAATTATGGGAGATTAAAATAGATTAGTATATTTAGATGACAGATATGAGAAGCTAACCTCATCCACAAGATGCTGCATCTAGAAAACATTCAGTGTTTGCCTTTCCATGTCATGTGCACCCATATATACAATGCACTACATGCCCAACCTAGCATAAACGGTAGCAATTGTAACTTCATGCTGATCAGCTTCGGTTTCTGCAATAATTCGAGTCTTTCCTAGCCTCTTTGCTAGCAATACTTAAGCAATAGCATTGTTAATTTTGTGAGCCCCAGTGTGGTTAAGATCTTCTCTTTTGAGATAAACATGTGGCCCTTCACCATTAGGGTGTCTGTCAGCCTCTCCGCAAAGTAAATGGGAGTTTCTTTGCCAACATAATCCTTCAATAATTCATCAAGTTCTATCTGCATTCGAATAATTGGTTTGTTAAAAGACTGTCTATCAACTTAATTGCTAAAGCTAAACCAATAAATCATACTGTTTCAGGAATGTTGAGGAAGCGTAAACCACCAAGATAGAGATTGAGGATGTGAATGGAAATTCATACGAGCAGAAACTTTGAGTGGAAGCCTCAGACCTATAAAGATTGTAAGGTGTTTGGGCATAGCACTAAGAGATGCCCACCCAAAGCAAAGAGGGAGAATTCGTGGATACGATAGATTTGGGTGCCTAAAGTGTTACCGACGAAACAGGGGCATGCTCCTTGTCATACTTGCTACGTGTCTGCTAATGTTGCTGAGGTTACAGGGGTAACATCACCAGACAACAGCGCTATTGTGGCAGCCAGAACGTGTGAGATTGAGAAATCAAGCAATAGTGATCAAGAAGGAGGCACAAATGGAGAGTTATGTATAGTAGCGGTCCCTAGAACCAACCAAGATTCAGATGGACCAGCCAGATACGAGCTAGATTTCAGCACCAGGAAATAAAGGAGGGAAGTACAACCCAACCCTGAACAGAAGTGGGAAGGCTATGGTGTGTGAAATTACTGACTATAATAGCTTTGGTCCTTTGCAGAATGAAGGAGAGACTACCAAAACAGAAAACCGAGGAGGTACTATATAAAAAGACCGAGGTAACACCTTTAAGGGTAGCACTCAAGAAAGGATCTCTTATGGATAAAATCAAATTTGCGGCTTAGAATATCGGACCGAGATTTTGATGATTTCTTTGCTAGAAACCAAAATGTTTGCTAAGAATGTAGAGAAAATTAAGAGAAGACTTATGCATAAGCGGGATCATTGTAAGAACGGGAATGAAGAGAAGACTTATGCATAAGCGGGATCATTGTATGAACGGGAATGAAGAGCAGAATCTGGTTATGTTGGAATCCGGATATAATTATAGCAGAGTTGGTTATAGTTCATCCTCAATTCCTTCATTGTAAGGTGGAGACCAGGGAAAATAAGTGAAAATTTGAGGTAACCTTTGTGTATGAAAAGAATTATAAACAGGAAAGAGTCGAGTTATGAGAGCAGGTTATTCAGATTGCTGATTAGGTTTAGGAGACTCCTTTAGCTGTAGTTGGTGACCTAAATTGCATTTTGGGCATAGAGGATAAATGGTCTGCAAACGCGTCTAAGCATGACAACTTTGATGAACTTGTTGAGGTACTAGAAAGATGCAAATCCGAGCTTTCAATTTCATCCGCGTGTAAGGAGATGTAATTCTCCCATCTTGCTTTCGCTGATGACCTTCTATTATTTTGTAAGGCAGACTTCTCATCCGTAAACATAGTAAAAGCCTGCTTGGAAAGATTCAACTATCCACCTCTTGTAAGTACCACAATGTTTGAGCCGTCAAAAAAGCTGAAAAGCTAAAACTTGTCTACTTTATTCTCTTTTTAAATCCAACAACTTGCCCTATCTTATGATGAACTCCAATCAATCCAATACCTATGATGAAATGATATGGAAAAAAAGAGAGGTTACATTACATCTTCAAGTGCTTTATTGCAGTCCTCACATCTTTATCTCCTCGTCCACTGCAGTTGAGCACAAGCGGTATCATTCGCGGGCGTTGGGCACAACTTCTCCAAATAAGCCAGGACATGAGATGTCTCCAGAGCAGGGATTATGTCTTCGAGTTGAGATAACCTTTTGAATGGTGCATTAAAAGATAACAGGTAGGTGTAACAGGTAGCGGTAACAGGTTGAGGTCAGGTAGCGGTGACAAGTAGGAGTAAACGCTGCAAATGTACGTACCTAAATTAATATTTTCTTATTGTTTTTAATTTTAACATAGCTTCTAGAGCCTCGTCATCCCTAATGTTGTAGTACTCAGCACGACCTATGTCCTTAAGGAAGTTGTGCTCTGGTTCAACTCCAGGGTAATCCAGCCTATATAACATAAGGATCATAAAATAATTATGCAACTAGTAATCACCATGCTGCAAATAGTATATGCATAGAACATCAGAAATGGCATACTAAGCACTAATTGAATGAGGCTCAATAACCTGTCCATCGTCATCCTGCAACAGGTAACTCATTGCTCCATGAAGCACACCAACCTCTCATTTGGTTAAAGTGGCAGCATGGTATTCGCTATCTAGACCAAATCCTGCAGCATCCACACCGATCAACCTAGCTTCTTTATCATCAATGAACTCTTGGAAGAGTCCCATTGCATTCGAGCCCCCTCCGACCACGCAATCAGGGCATCTGGTTTGCCACTCCATTTCTCAAGCGCCTGTTTTTGTGTTTCTTATTATAAAAACCGACAATTAACACTATCATTTTACATTGAGTTAGATCGAGCAACCCCAACAATTGGATAATTTTGTTATATTTATATAAAAATTAACTTAGTACTATTTGTTATAATTAAATTAAATTGAATATTTTGTTGGAATTAACTCGATGTTCAATTTAAACACATTAGTTTTAAGTTATGTTAAAACTCATACATAAATGTTACACTTATACTAGTTTACATTTTAATTAGTTATGTTAAGTTTAAATGTTAAACTTCATATTTAATTTCAATTAAACTTATTTACGTTTCTGAAAATTTTAACTTAAAATTCATGTCCATCTAGTTATATAAAATTATTTTACAATTTGTATAAAGTTTAGGGATGGCGAAAATTGAAATTGTTTTAAATAGAGAGTATAGGGTGTGTATGGTTGCCAATAAACAGCTAAAAATTAATCATATGTGGGTGTTTATTTTTTAAACAACTTTTTTGGTTGTTTGGATGACCAAAATAAACAAAAACGTGTTAAAAAAAACTACAAATTGGAGGTTATTTGGGTGTTTATTTTGCACAAGTACTATTTTACCCCTTCCCTTTTATCTTATTTGGTTTGAAAGTATCACAATACCCCTAATAACAACCAAATAAACTCCACTTTTTACAAATAAATTGTTTTTCACCCCATACGGAGATTATCTTATTGATTAATTTTTAACTACTTTTACCAACATTTTATAAATTTTACATTGTTTATAATTTTAGTCAGTTTATTAACACCGTCTCATACGAACCCATATATAGTATGTAATACAAGTAGAAATTTGTAAAATACAGAAGTTGTTCGAGTAGAAGTGTAAATTTTTTAAAAATTTTGATATTTGTTCCTCTTTTAGTAATTCTCTTTGCTATGGTGAAATTATTTAATTTAGGGATTATAAATAAATTTTCTATAAAGCCATTGTTTTTGTTTGCATTGTTTATTTTGTGCATTTTTTTAACGATCACTGCCACTCAACTTCCCTACACACAAACTGCCTATAAAAACTACCACATTGGCGCCCTTTCAAATCCCCTCCAAAACTCCTCCCTCCAACCGATGGCGCCGGCGACCGACCGCCTATCTTCCCTCCCGGAGAGCCTGACAACCGCCATCCTCTCCCTCCTCCCCATCAAAGACGCCGTCCGCACCAGCGCCCTCTCCCGCCACTGGCGCCACTCCTGGCTCTCCCTCCCCAACATCGTCATCCACCACTCCCACTTCCCCTCCCTCCCCGCCTGCCTCTACTTCGCCATCCGCCGCCTCCTCAACTACCCCCTCCACGCCACCGTCGACGCCTTCTCCCTCACCCTCCCCCCGCCGGACCCCCAACTCCTCCCCCTCCTATCCTCCTTCCTCCGCTTCGCCCTCTCCCGCCAAACCAAATCCCTCGAACTCGACTTCGCGGGCCCCGCGCGTGCCCCCCCGCGCCCCTCCTTCGAACTACCCGCGTTCGTGTACGATTACGACGGTTTCGACTCACTAACGCTTTTCTCCTGTCGCTTTAATGCGACGGATTTCGTCAATCTGAGTTGGCTCAAAACGGCGTCGTTCGGGTGCGTCGAGTTCCCAAACGACGCGCTGAGGGCGCTGCTGATGGGGTCTCCGCTCCTGGAGACGCTGAGCCTCTCCAAATGCGACGAGGCCACCGAATACTGCATAGTCTCGACGAAATTGACGAGTTTGACGCTCGATAATTGCGTCGATTTGACCAACGTAACCGTAATTGCCCCGAACCTGAGGCGGTTCAAGTACGTGGGCGCGATGGTTGAGTTCGGAATGGTTAACCTTGCGGTGCTCGAGGAGGCGGATTTGGATCTTGGGCTCTCGCCTTTCTACGATGAGGAAATCGGCGATTCGGTTCGGGATTTTCTGATGAATTTTCACAACGCTAGGGTTCTTAGGGTTTGCAGTTACATAACACAGGTACGGAAAGTTATAACAACTTACTATATAGTTCTTATAATTAATATAATATAACGGTATAATTGAATTATGCTTCATTTAATTTATTGCATGCAAACAACGCAAAGTTCACTCATTAATCTTGATCAACTTTTTTTTTGCTTATAGTAATATTTATGTTATGTTATGAGTCAGTATTTTTATCAAAAAAAAAATGAGTCGTATATATTGATCAATTAATAAGAGGAGAGTGAAATAGAGTATGTATTGGAAAATGTTTATTATTATTATTATTATTATTATTATTATTATTATTTCATAGGAATACACTTGAGTCCTAACTCGTACTCCTTCCGTAGGAGTATAATCGGCCGTTTTGACCATTTTTTTTCCATTATTTTCTAATTTTGTCAATTTATCTCATTAATCGTATTTGATTTTCAAGATGTTTTATTAATACTCCAACTTTCCTTCTTCTTTTTTCATTAATGCTCCATATTTTTCACATTCATATTTTTCACATTAAGAACATTAAGAGTAGGGAAATAGTTTGCTTTGTTTTTTTTTTAAAAAAAAAATTATCGATGATTTTCCTTTCAAAAAGCTTGGAAATTGCTTCTTATTTCAACTAGTTGAATTTTTCCTCTCTTGGTCAAACAGTTGTAATCTTTTATTCCTAAAATTCTTTCTTAAAATAACATAGATGTTGAACTTTATGTGAATAGATACTTGCAACTACTTCAGAACCATGGCAACTCCCCCGGCGCATTGGCGCCAAGCACTTGATCCTCGAATCAGCCTTCCACCTCTTCGAGTACGTCGGGATAGCCTGCCTTCTGAAGAGCTCTCCCTCTCTCGAGAAGATCCAATTCAACATTGCTCCACGACAAATCTTCGAGGCAAGACTTGCACCAACTTAGCTCAAACCTTTCAATCCCCAGATTCGATCTAAAATTCGACAAATATACTAACGTTTGATCTTGGTGGATCGATCAGGACGACAATATTGATCACCCTTGTGCTGAGTTGGATCCGGAGACGTTCTGGGGAGAGGACTTCCCGGCACCAAAATGCATGACAACCACGCTACGAGAGGTGGAGATGAACGGGGTTGGAGGATCGGACAACGAATTGCGGTTCTTGAAGTTCTTGTTCAAGTTCGGATTGGTTTTGAGAACGGTTCGACTAAGGCTAGCGAGGGAGGGTGATGGCGGATCAAGGGTGCAGTTGTTCAAGGATTTGTCGCGGATCCTGCGCTCTTGGCGCTCCAATTCCATGTACCAACTCAATATACTCATTGATTGAATGTATTATATGTATACATGTATAGAACTATTGTCTTTGAACTATGAATCAATGTATTGAATTAATCAACTGGTTTATATTCATAAAGTATATTATAAATCAACTCATTTAAAATAGTATGTAGTTAAGTGATGTAATAGTTTATTTATCAGTTGAATTAATCATCTGATTTATATACGAGTGTGATTTTTACACCACGAAATTTTACTATATACACCACATATTCTAATTTTTTTTAAATATATCATGCCCCTCTTGAGTCACAGACATGCGACTCAATAGGGGTATGTATGGTGCATATAGTAAATTTTATGTGTTTAAATATTATAACCCTTTATATATTCATATAGTAGAACATCTTGACTCTTGAGTATGTGTGTATTAAAAAGTTGAAAGGTACAAGGCCCAGATAGATGGTAAGAGCAGGCCCAAATTTATATAATGGACCCACTAAAAAAAGCTCCACGTTAAGCCCATAAATTGGTGCTATATAGTCAACTCGAATTTATTAGTAGGGTCAATTAGAGTAACATTTAGTGTGGAGTCTCGTGTCTTAGTCACGAGTATTTGTTTAAAAATTATCACGAAATTAAATTTTTATCATATATAATAATAATATGTTATTTAAAAAAATAGAAGTAAAAATGTAGAAATTTAATATTTGATATCATGACATTCTAATGACAGAACATAATTGATTGTATAAGAGATATAAATTAGTTTGACAAAAGATATCTAATTAATTTTTTAAAAAATATATATGTTGGATTACCATGAGTCTAAAATCAACAATCATTTTTGTAGTTGCAAATTAATTTGTTACTTAAATAGTGGGATCAGTGGAGTTGTAACGGTTACAACAATGATCCGGTGAAAACAAATGAAGTGGATGCCTTTTAGCACTTCACATAGAGATAGAAAAGGGAGTGAATAATGTGGAAACCTTAATGACATGTGGAATGGAGACTTCTGGTGGTGCCACCTAAGATAGCCATACTTTTGCTTTTATAATAGTAATAGATGGATATTTTGATTGAGTTCGAATAGACAAAACAACTCTATATTTAAAGTTTAAACCGAGTATTGTATGATTCATTTGATCATTTACTGCTATTACAATAAAAGAGGAGGAATCAAATTTATAACCTATTCATCACCACATATCGATCTTACTACCTAAACTAGTAAGATTCCCATATATATATTTTTTTACTGTAGTAAACTTGAATTTATTATCAACTCGGGGCCTAACAAACTGATATCGACAATTTCTTCTTTTCTTTTGGCAATTGTCAAGCCAATTCTAACTCTACTTTTCTTCCCTCATTGATCTTCTTTGCCTTCTTATGTACAAAAAAAAAGGGGGATAAAAGAGAGGTTACAAAAAAAAATGTTGAAAGGAAAATGTTAGATGGGGCAAAAAATGAACTAAAAATCAATAATGGGCTCCCCAATGGTGAGATTCCTCTCAACAGTCCAAGGTAAGTTGAAGAGCTTGGCCGTTATGAACTTGAAGATCTTGTTTACGTTGATGTTATGCGTCGCACTCGAGAAGAAGAGTGTCGCCTTCATCGCCTTTGCGTATGCCCTCGCCTTCATTTCATAATCCAAGTGTCAATATATATATGAGACGGATAAAAAAAAAAGTTTTGTTTTATTAACACAGTTAATTTTTTGTCAATTGCACGATCAGTCACCGACTTCTCTAAACTTATCAATACCGACTTCTTGTCTCGGCAAAATTAACACATATTTTATCAACCCAGAAAACCGTACTTTTGCCTAAAAATAACAAAAAGAGAGACATTGTCATGAAACCCGTGCATCTGCAACTTTTGGCAGAGTCACACAAATAATTATAAGAGGGGGAAAATATTTGAAATTTAAACTTGAAAACAAACGTATTCTATAACACATTGCTTATTTCCACACGCCATGGCCATGCCTTGTACTTTTTCCTTTCTTTATTTTTATTTCCATTTTTTGCCTACAAGTTACAATGGGGAAAAAATGGCAAAGAATTGAGTTTATTGAGTTTAATTGGTACCTGAGTTATGATGGTCCATTGAAGATCCGGAGGAAGACGAACAAAATCGTCGAACTTGGTCCCTATAAGAATAGGGATGGCAGTCTGAAATGCACAACAAAAATGGATAACTTCAAATTAAAAATGGTAAGAATCTTGAATCTTCAATGATTAAGAATCTAATCAAATACAGTAATTAAAGGACAAACATTTGGTCACTGAAATTTATAAGCGGTGAAAACTATGACAATTTACCCCTTAAATAGGGTAATTTTGTCACACATATTTAAGGAGTATCAAAATTAATATTCTCCGTCTTAAAAACTCTATAAAATACTCCCTCCATTCATTTATATTTGACATTTTCAAATCTTGCACGTTTTTTTAGAAAGGAAAAAACTATATAAATATTAACTTTTTATTCAATTTTTTTAATATTAATATACTTATTACTAATAAGTATGATATTATTAAAAAAATAAATATTTTATATAATTTTTATCACCTTAAAAAACGTGTATGAATAGTAGAAAGACAAATATAAAAGAATGGAGGGAGTATCATTTTTTTAATTTTTGAAAATAATTTTAAGCTTATTGATAATAAATTCGAAATTATTATAAAAATTTTGAAAAAAAGTTGATATGTTATAGAGTTTTTAACATAATAAAATGCGTGTCAAAAAATAAAATGACTTATATTTTGCTACGGATGAAGTACTACATTAAAGAGTTAAAAAACTATCTAAAATATTAATTTTTTGCATGATTTTTTATATTTATTAATAATATATATGAAATTGTATTAAAAAATTAATTAAAAAAATAATATTTTATATAATTTTTAGCTCATTAAAAAGACATGTCAAAATAAAAAAAAACATATATTTTGGAATGAAAAGGGTACAAAAAATATTTAAACTATTCCGAGTGGATTTAAAAAACTACTTAAACTAATTTAATTTTTAACTTGTTCATGTTTTAAAATAAAAAATATATATCCAAACAAAATTTTTAAATTTACACGAGTATCTGGGACTACTAGTACCCGACTAATCTCATAAAACCTAAAATTAATGATCAGGTAAACCCTGTAATAACCACCAAAGCAGAATTTGAACCGGGGACCAGGTTTTCATCCAAACAAAATTTCATTTGGCCTAAATAAATTTGCTATGCAGTTTCTAAACCGACACAGTACCGAAAAGAGTCTTACATTTAAAGCAATTTCTTGTAGTAGAAGAAATTGTACCTAACAAGGTTCTACTAAAATATAAATTGTACCTAACAATACATCACTATTACTATTGATTTTTTGGGGTCTTCTGTTTAATTGCATGCATGACCAAAATATATAATTGACTTTTTTCCCGCATTAAATCTCAAACTATCACAATAAATGGACTCCCACTAACCCTTCTTTTATTTCTCTATTTATTACTATAAAACTTGTCGTTTACTATTCACGCACAATTTTTTAAAATGATAAAAACTATATAAAATATTTATTTTTTAAAAAAAAGTTTTTAATAAGTTTGTACTTATTAATAATAACTACGAAATTGTTAAAAATTTATTAAAAAAACTAGATATTTTATATAGTTTTTATCTGCTAAAAAAACGTGCATAAATAGTAAAACGTCAAGTTTTGTCGGATGTAATACTATTTTTCTCATTACAAATGTTTGATTAAGCTACTACTAATAAGAATAAATTAATTTAATTAATTAAACTCTACCTGGTTCCACTTTCTTGCTTGTGTATACCATTCAATTACGCTGCACACACAAAAAATAACTTCTTTTTTAATATTTTAATTAAAAAAAATTAAATTTCTGATTTAATTCGATAATTTATAATTAAAATTAGAAGAACCTGTGAAGGGTGCAACGACTAGTGAGATCAAACATGAACAAAATTGCAACTGCATCTTTACAAGCAATTGGAAGATGATCGGTTGAATCCGGATCACCTGCAAAATTAAATATGTAATTAATTAATTATCCTCAATTTTAAATTAGAGTAATAATATATATTTTGCAAAACAAAATCAATTAAGAAATTATAAAATTAAATACCTCCGACATCCCAAAAAGTGAATGCAATTTTCGCCCCTTTAACAAGCAACGTTTTATCCATCAAATTCAGCCCTTTCATCTGCAAACTCTTTCTTTCTTGCTCATCTCCTACATACTTAATCTTCAATTAAATAAAATAAAACACAATTAAATTTAATATATATTGATATTGATATATTTATTAAATTTTTTTTAAAAGAAAAAGAAAAAAAGAAAAAATTAATTAACTTACAACAAAAGTGGTTTTTCCGATTTGGCAATCGCCGAGGAGGCTAATCTTCAAGGGAACCAAATCGGAGTCGGAGTCAAGCGCGCTGCGGGAGGAGTCAACTCGGCCGACGAGCTCGACCTCCTCCTCAGGCGGCGCATCGGAGAGGAGGCGGCGGCGGCGGCGGGGGAGGCGAGTGTAGTAGTGGCGATCGGCGATGTCGCGGTGGCGAGGGGGTTTAGCAGCGTCGGGGGAGGAGGAGCAGAGGAGGACGCGGTCGACGATGAAGCGGAAGAAGCGGCGGAAGATGCAGAGCTGGTCGAGGAGGCTGCAGGAGGGACGGCCGGCGACGATGATGCTGCGGCAGAGGTGAGTCATCTTGGCGGTGGCCTCGCGGAGCTTACCGGACATGGTGGATGAAGGAATCGCCGTGGTCGGGAGATGAAATCAGGAGTCTTCCGATCATGTTGATGTGGATATTAAAAGGAGGATTTGCTGCTGGTTGGTGTACGGAGAAGACGATACAGTAGAGAGAGAGGGAGAGGGGATCGGAGAGTGGGAGGAAGGTAGAGAGGGAAGGGGGAAGTTGACTAGTCTATGTGAATTTGGGGGTTTGCAGGCTTTAAACCTGCCCAATACGTCTACGCCCGACCTTTATTATACGAAACTTGTTGCACTTTGTATTTATGTCTTAGAGCAATCCCAACGACTTCTCTAAAATAGAAAAAATAAGAGATTTTAAAAAAAAATTATTTTTTCTCCCTAACAGCTTCTCTAAACTCATCTCTAAAATAGAGAAATGGATGGAGAGAGTGAAAAAATCTCTAAATTTGTAGGAAGAGAAGTTGATCTCTATAATTTAATGTTCACTTGCCCCTAGATAGAATTAATTGACACAACCCCACATTTTCACCCATAATATAGAAAAAAAATATAATTTCATACTTAATAGTAATAAAAATATAATTATTTTTAAAAATTAATAAAAAAAATTGATATGATTTGATATAATATATAAATTAATCATGTTAAATCAATATAGATAGATAAACCAAACATCATAATTCTATGTGAACTAGGATAATTAATTTCATCCAATTTTATGCTATAAAGTTCACATTAAAAAATTAGTCTATAAAATTTTCACTTCAAAAAATATTCACTTGAACTCATAACTAATATTGGAATGATTTTATTTTTATAAATTATAAATTAAGCCTTATAAATTAATTAATTTTATTAATTAATCATATATGATCAATCGTCAATCTAATTTATAATAAACTATATATTAACCAATTGAAAATAATAAGATTAAATTTGAATAATATGTTATCCAATTTCATGATAACTTTTATAGTAACAATCTAATTTTAATATTAATACCATTTAAAAATAAATATCAAATTTATCCTTAGAGTTTGTTTAAAAAATATCATGTGAGAATATAATAATAATAATTAATATATCGTGCAAGAGGATGAGTAACATATACTAGTTCACCAACAAATATGAGGCTAAATATTATAATTAAGTTTAAATGAAGTTTTTAGAAATGTAGAATTAAACATCTTTAATAAATGCATTTATTTATCATAGTCTATAATAAATGTAAAAATCTGTAAAATAGAGAAACTGTTGGAGTTGGAGTAGATTTTTTTTAGAGATTTTGATATTTTAATCTCTATTTTAGAGATTTTTTACCAAATCTGTTGGGCTTGCTCTTAGAAATGATATTTTTCGTTCGTCAAAATATATTATTTTAAGTTTATTAGAAATGATATTTTTTCATTCGTCAAAATATATTATTTTAATTTTATTCTACAATTTTTTAAAAAAGTTAATAAATATTGTCTCTGTCTCAAAATAAATGTCGTTTGAATTTTTATTCACCTTTTTTAAGGAGATAAAAATCTATAAAATATTATTTTTTAAATTAATTTTTATTAATAATTTTATACTTATCGATAATAAATGTGAATTTATAAAAAAAATTATTAAAAAAATAATATTTATAGATTTTTTACTTCCTTAAAATATGCATCGAAAAGTATGAAACAGAGGAAGTATATTATTTATACTTTCATTTATTACACTATTTTTTACTCCGTACTTCCTAAAATTGTATAACAATCTATAATATACTCAGTATATTTTAATAAGGTAGAAATCAAAATATTACATATTTTTCAAATTTCTTTAAATGTTAATTTATACTCAATAGTATCATATCATTAACCTTGGTGTTGTTTTTCCATTTGATTTTGATATGGAATCTTCTTCCATTAATTATATGTTGTGCTTATTACATACATAAACTCCTAAACAATCTTTTTTTTAGATCCTTTCCAGTTCAAATAGGCATAGCCCACTCTACATCTGTATCGGGTTACTGTAGGCTCATTAAGGGGTTGACCCTCCCACTCACAAGCGTCTCCATGTTTCCACGGGGATTCGAACTTCGAACCTCGAGGCATGGGATGTAGCCCCATAACCACTACACCAACTTGTGATTGGTAACTCCTAAACAATCTATGTTTGGTGTACGACAACACACCAGCTTAGTGAATTGCTTATCTCATTAGTTGGGTTTCATATATTTTTTTTTTTTGGTCTTCAGTTGGGTTTCATATATTGGGCACTTGGGTTTATTACATATATATGTAGGTGCACATCTCTGTTTGATGTTGAACGTACAACATCTAATTTTAGTGAGTGTCTTATCTCTAATTATGTTATGGGATAAATTGAAGATATTCTTGAGAAATTTTTCTTAAGTTAATTTCTTTAGGGTATTTTTTTGTTACTTTATTTTTAAGCAAAATTTCTTATTAAAAACTAGCTAGTTTCTTACTGTTTCGGTGTAATAAGTATAATTGGAGTGAATATTGAATCAATAAACTTGCTTAGCTCGCCTGGTAAGAGGGAATTGAAAAAAATAAAGAAGGGAAGTAGACCCATGTTTGATCCTCCGCGAGACCCTTTTTTCAGGTCGAAGAGAACAAACATCTAAACAGAAGGGCAATTTGGCGAAGGCGAAGAGTGGAAGAGAAGTGCTTGACTCCTCTTTGGCGTGGCGGTGACCGACGAAGGCAACTCCACTCACAGTTGTTGCTAGTGCTGGCAGTTACTAGTCCCCGATTCGGCAACTCCCGTTGTTGCAATGCAACCTTAACCTTCTTCCCAAATCCGATTGAAAAGGTTAGTTTTCTTTGCACCTTATAACTTATATTTTGTCAATTTGTACTCTAAATTCCATTTGTAGGTAGGATATGAGAATTTGTTTAGGGGTTGTGAATTGAATTGAGAATCGATTATTTTTTAGAGGAATATATAGCATGGACTAATTTGTTATTCGCTCAAAGTCATCTATTTCTGCTGTTCGATCTTCAACTCCTTCCATCAATTCTATTCCTAATAATCCATCTCATAATGTTGAAGCGGTTGTTAATGGAAATGACATGATTAGTCTTCATAGAAATGAAGTGAGGAGTGAAAAAAGAGCTCGATTGGAGAAAGAGTGAGTGATTATTAGTGATCAGGGACTACAAAAACCTATCATATGATTCTTGTTTATGGTAGTTTGTACTATTGAATTTTATCATCGTTCTGTATAGCTTTCAACCTCCTCGAGAAAAATTCTGGGTTCGCTAGTCTCTTAAAATATCTAGACATATTAAATTATTTGAAATCTATTTTTCCATTAGGTAAAAAAAGTATAGCAAGTGGAATATACTGTAAACAAAGTGAAGCTAAAGCTTAGCTTACCACGAAGACCATAAACGACCACCAGCCAATTTTGAATGGGTGGATATTTTAATTTCAACGCTAATAATCAGTCTAAAACAATTAAACATCGGTCATCAACATGACATGGATTGATGCGTACATGCAGTGGTTCAGGTAATCTACCAATTAAGGTTCCGTTTGACAACCGTAAGTAGTTTTTTGGAGTTTATTATTTTGATATTATATAATTTTAAATGAAATAAATATAAGATGTTACTTTAATAAGTTTTTGAAATTCTAACTTTTTAACAGTTACTCATCCAAACTTTTCAGAGCTTTTGATTTTTATTCACAAATTTTCATATTTACCCTAACAGCTAAGTTTCTGAAACACCATACTAGCTTGTTAACCTATCTTAAAAACAAATAATTTATAAACTTTAACTACCCTGTCAGTTTCAGCTACCTTATTAGTTACTCCCTCCGTTTTAAAATATAACTCATTTACTATTCCTGCACGTTTTCTTAGGATGATAAAAATTATATAAAATATTATTTTTTTATTAATTTTTTTAATAATCTCATACTTACCAGTAAGAAGTATGAGATTATTAAAAAAATTAATATTTTATATAGTTTTTATAATCATAAAAAAATGTGCGTAAATAGTAAAAGACTTATATTTTAGAATAGGGGGTGTAATTTTTTTTTTCCAAACATAATGTTGTAAAATGTAAAGTAGGGATATTAATTTTATTAAATCGAAAGCAACAAATTGGTTGGGTGCGGTGCATTGCTTGAAATAAATAAATAAATAAAGTAAATAGAAAGCAATTGGATAACTCTTTGGTGGGAGAGAGAGAGAGATTAACACACGAAAGCACACCACTAGGCACTAGAAAAGTTTACAAGTCTTTACAAACAAGGGAAAACAAAGTGTGTGTTATACTATGAAATGAAAGTGATTGAATACATTAATTTGTCAATCTTGTGTACGTATACATCAAATTTGATCTTGATAGGTTAGCTGATATTTATGTGTTCAATTCATTGGTTCAATCAACTATCGTGTTAAAGTCGGTTGGGTCTGTGAGGTAAAGATAAGTTGGAGGGAGGTCGTGTACAAGCCCATTTACAGGAGATACGAACGACACTAAACATAATAGAGTTTTATCTTAAAATCAATTGACAATAAGAGTAACAATCCGTTAAATTTATATATTGTTTAAAATATCTCAATATTTTTAATATGAGACAATTCATATTCTAACATTTATTAAATGAACACAAGTCAATTTTGGCAAAGGAAGATGAATTTTTGTAAACCTGGACCTGCAATTTATAAATCATGACATAAGCAACAAAAATCCCAAAACTTATTTACTTAGTGAAAATAGAAAGATCTATAATTACAAAGCATCGACAACAAAGAATGAAAAGAAAATCAGACTAATAAATTTATTATACCCTAGATCAATATATATAGTTTTGGTGTTATCATCCATGATGATAATTAATCGCTTTAGAAATTTGGTGAACTCAATATACTTTTCATTTCAATTTAATGAATTGTAATATATATGAGTTCCTTTTTTTTTGGGATTAGGAAACAATTTGAGAACTAGACAAGCTTGACACCTCGAGAGGTCGACAACATTAGCAGACGGTTAACCGTCAAGCATACAACGGAAGAAGAAAAAAAACAAAGGTGCAATACAACCGGTGATAATCAAACAATTTCAAACGAACATACGAACATAACCTAAACATGTTAGAAACAACATAAACTAAGAGCCGACGACAACCACCACTAAGCAATATATATGAGTTCCCTATCAAACATATATACAATACTTTTATTATCATATTTATATTAAAAAAGAATATTTGAAAGAAAATCAATCAATTAACAAATTTACCTCTTGTTCTAACTAACTTTGGCCAAAACCTTAAATTTTTATTTTTTTTAGTTTTACTTGGTGATAATTTAAGCAAAACTTGCTTTACATAACACACCAATATGTTCTTAACTTTCTTATGAACAAATTAAATATATTAAGCTGATTAACATATATATTAAATAAATCCTAAACTTTGTCATTGGCATTTTGATGTTTGAAAAGGACTAATTCAGACTTTTGAGATAGATTTGTTTTTCAAAAAAATAAATTTAAAGCTAGGCGTTTAATCGCAAATGTTATAAAAGAGCCAGTTTGAACGTTTCTTTCCATATCATAATCAATTAATTTATGCGTCCAAATTCCCAATATGTTCATTCTTGTAAATTAATATTTCCACATTTTTTTTAATAGTGGTGGAAGTTGTGTAGGTCATGATCAAGCAAAACTCCCAACTATAGATATTATAGACAAACGATCAAGACAAAAAAGTATATAATGTACTAAATAATAACTCTATTGCTTGATTTGATTTAAATTTTAGGATTTCATGTTTAAAATTGTTGAGACGTGAAAAGACGGAGATTAATAAACCTTGTATATAAGTCGGGGTTATTATTTTTTTGCTAATTAGTTTTACGATGGACTTTTACTACTCGACTTATTTGCTAGATCCTTAGATCATGTGCTCTCGTATACACGATCTGCAGTTATCGGTTCGAGTTGAACTAGCTGCAACAAGCAGTATCAACTAGGTGTATTCCCCTACTTGTAGTTGCGAGCTTACCTCGAGATCAATGTGAAAAAAACAAGTGTCTCACATAAAAAAAAATGAGTATAACAAGCCTTAGCATATAATTAAGCTAGTGTGGATTATCTCTCTTATTGCCAATTAGCTTTAGGATAAAATCTCATTCAGTTTGTGTTAAGCTACTAGCACATATGCGCTTGTACACACGACCCAGTTATAGATTTGAATCTAGCTTTAATAAAAATTGATATTATATTGAGAATAAATGGGAAAAATGCAAATATTTACCCCCAAAGAAAAGCAAGGTGGAAGTATCAACCCCATCAAAACACCATACCCATCACATCATTGCTAAAATTTATTTCGCAAGAAGATGAAGATTGAGTTAGAACGTCGCCATCGACTGAAAAATGAGTAGCTACGTACATTTTTAATGGTATGGAAACTTATTCCATACACACCTCTAACTAATCAATTTGTGTACAATTGATTTGGACTCGTATGAGAGGTTTCTCATGCAAGCCTTCATTTACAAATCACAAACATCGATCTTATTCAACATATCTATCAAAGTGCGACTCGGACCGATGACTGAGGTTCGTTTCCATTCTAAAACCAATTGGCGATAGAAGGAGTAGCCTACCGACTTATAAGCTAAGGCGAGTTATATTCAACTTTCGATGTAGAACTCTATTTGGTCTCATTCACATCTCTTAACAATATCGAGCCAATCAATCAAAATAAAAACACACTCACCAAAATAAATTATATACTCATCCCACTCAACCAAAATAAATTACATACTCACTTCACTCCCTTTTGCACAAATAATATGCAATATATTCCACCCGTTAATTTAAACTGTAATTTATTATTTGTGGTTTTTTAAAATAATGACAAAAAATTAATATATATATATTAAATATCAATTTATATATTTTTTTAAAATTCATATTTATTAGTATTTTTTTTATCAGAATTCATATTTATTATTAATAAACATGAAAATAATAATAATAATAATAATATTTTTTAAATTCTTTAAGTAAAGTAACATATTTTGTTTAATGGACTAAGAGGGTTTCTATTAATTGATAATCATATATATATAGGTTACAAAGGTATTGGGCTTTTGGGCTTTTAGGTCCACTATACAATATATGCCTATGTAATCTATCATTTATTCTCATGAAATAATATAAACAAATAATAAAAAAATTGCAACCAAGATTGCAACTACCTACCTAATCCGGCCCATGCATGGATTATAATTTTATATACGTTTTGTCGCACAATTTAAAGGAAGAGTTGATGGAAGACGTGTCGCACATAGTGGATGCCCAATTCTAAAACCAATTAAATTAATTAGGGTCAATATTAAACTTATCTTTTTCCTACCTTTTTCTAAAACCTAAAAGAAAAGATTATTCAACTTTCGAGTATAAGAATGAATACAAAATAATACTCATTGATAGTTTATGAGTTGGTTATTATAACTCTTCACTTTTAAATAATCTTCAATTAAAAATTATTGTTCGTTTCTAAATATCTTTTTTTTTTTCACATAATACGTACTCCTAACTTATTAATCATTACATGTCATTCTTGACCGGTCCTCGAGCTTTAGGCGGTTGGCTTGACAGACTCTCGAGATTCATATATGTCTGAACTCGAATTCTTATCTAATAAAAAAAATTACGTAGTACATATTATTTTTATCAATAGAATAATAAAAATTCACAATATTTTTTTTTATCTTATAAAGAGTAGAGTTTCGATTCTTATTTATAAGCGAGTTTATATTGGCAAAATGATTTGAATATGATTTTTCGAACATGAGATCTAGCATCGATTGTAAATATTAGATTAACTTGTGATTGGTTCCAGGTGAATCCTTGCTGACATGCATTCAAAATAAATACTCCTTACGTTTTTACAAGTAGTCACAATTGGAATTATTTGGATTTATTAATTATATAAAAAAAGTATTGGATTATGCTTGGATAGAGTTTGAAAAATACTTTATTTTCAATCATTAATTTTTCTATTAATTATTGCTCATTCTTTATCCTACTATCTTGTTAACTCAAGTAAGTAGCTTTTCCTCAGACTCAATTAGTACAAACCGTTCAAATGTTACTCATCCATTTGATAAAACCATATCATTTTTTTTCTTTCTTTTTTTACACATATGGGAATTTAGGGTGTGTCAACCTCGATTGTACTACCACCCAAGAACGTCTCTGCAAACAAGAGTTTGAAACTCTAAATCAGATCCCCAGGATGGCAGACTGGACTCTAATGCCAGATGAGTGAGTCGATCAATTGCTCGATCTGTTGACTTCTCTGAAAATATGACTTACGGAAGCCATCTCGAACAAGCAAAGCAGTCGAAGATAATCCGAATGGATGGAATAGCTTCCTTGAAAACCATATCATTTTCTATTCATATACATTTGTTAGAATAATAAAAGTTATATAAATATCTATATTTTTTTTATATAAATTTTCTACTTATTAATAGTAGTTACGAAATTGTTAAAAAAAATAGATTTTTTTTTTATAGATTTTATCGTTATGAAAAATTGTTAAAAATAGATTTTATCCTTTTTATAGATTTTTTTTCCGAATGGATGGAATGTCTATTTAGAGAATAAAAAAATGTTTTTAAAAAAATACAAGTAGGTGTTAGTGCTACATCCCGCGGATTATTGTCCAATTCTATATGGCCGTTACGAGTAGACTAGGGATGAAAATATAATAAATAACAATACTGTACAATACATTAATAAACCACCGTCATGACGTCATCTAACCACCTCTCATAAAATAAGTACCCACCGTCTAACCAAAGCAAATGGTCTGGTTTTTTTTTATAAGGTAAGAATTCGAAGGTCCTGACACTTCGAGTGATCGACAAAGTCGACAAAACATCCTAAAATAAAAAAGTGTAATACAAACAGTGACAAACTAACAAATCTCGACGAACAAACGAACCTAACCTGCAAATAGTCCGGTACAAGCAAACACACAATAAATGTGATTTTTTAAGGGTAATCGGGTCGGGTAAAGTATATGATTGGGCTACTGGTTTGTAGGGCCTTTGGCTCAATGGGTTCTTTGAACCGCCAACGGCCCAATATGTATAAAATGCAACTCAAAGAGTTTTTGCAGTGTTCGATCTGATGAATGGGGTGGTTGTAGTGGCAAATTCATCTAATCTCACAGCTGAAAGCTGGATTCTTCCTGGTTCCGACGAAACCCGAAACACCAATATATACGATAACCGAGAAGAACGAATGCCACGAGGCTATCACGTCGAAAAGAAGTCCCAAGATAAACAATCACAAGCATTTCCTCTTCAAATGCCTTTTGTGATTGTCAAATTGTGAATGAACTCTTCGGAACCGTCCTGCCAAGTGCCATTCGACGGTGCAGTTAGCTTCCGCTCTCACTAGCTCTTCGTTCTTCGGGTTACCGTCCTCTGATGCCGTCATCATCAGTGATCCAAGTTCAATTACAGGAGGGTAGTCAATAGAAAAAGGAAACTTTACAGTACAAGCCTGAATTGGCAAAAATACAGATTGATGGAAATCAAGAAAGTCAGTATCTGTTAAGCAAATGTTAGTTAGCAAAGAGGATCAGGAATCACTTAGAACACGAGGAATGTTGTCGCCATCCGCGGAAGTATTAGATAATGCTCTGCGATAGCTTTGAGAACCCGAGCTTCTTAAGGCGGCTAGACAATGGACCGGCTGGGATCCCACATTTGGTGTCCACGACTTCGACTATAGATACCTTCCAGCCTGATTGATCTCTCTTGGGAGTCTTATCCAAGGCGGTGTCTTCGGATCCAAGCATTGGGATATGATGAGTTCTCTTTTGGTTCCTTGTTTTCCACTGCAAGTCTGGACTCCTCCTACTGCTTCCGTCTCTGTTGCGTCTTGCTTCCTCCGGTGACGCCTTTTGCTTCTGTCGCTTAGGAGTGGCGAGGACTGAAATCCGGTCTCTCCTGGTGTTTTCTGGGCTTTTTTGCTTGATGCTGCCTCTTGTTCCTCCCCTTTTCTGCGTTTCATCCATCGATTTCCTTAGCTTGAATGTACCATCGCCGCAGGATACAGAAACGGGTGCTGATTGAGGATTTCTCCGGGATGATGAAGAGGATTCCAGCTCTCTACTCATCAAGGAACTTATAGTTCCTACACTCCCAACTCTTACAGAACCTCCTCCTCGACTAATTTCATCACGTTTCGAAATCATGTTTCGCCCAGTAGCTGGCTGTATCGGTATTGAAAATGATGATCTGAGTTCAAAATAACCTGCAGAAAACGCATTGATTTATATATATACAATCAACCAATTCTAACTACAGATAATCACTTAAAAAGGGCGGAATGACCTAGATATTCAGATGCATTAACAGGAACTGTCATAAAGCCAACAACAGATCAATTAGGTATTTTTCTTGAGACAAATCACGGCAATTTCAGATACATTAACAGGAACTGTCAATCCAGATCAAACTGTGACCAAATTGGAATCACAGATATAACATAAAAGAGAATTAATTCCTTCTGTGCATCATGAAATTGGATTACGTGATAACAGATCAAGAGAAAATTTCTTCAGCACTTAGAAGGAATCATACGAGCCAGCAATCATTGAATTGGTACTAAATTAAATACCACAAGAACAGCAATTACACGGAGGAGAAATTAGGGGGTTTCACAGAACCCTAAAATCGGCCAACTATAAAAAAAATCCCCAAATAATCAAATGCGAAATTGATGATAACAGGGTGAAAATTAACAAGAAAAGAAGCAAAGATGAGATGGAGAAATGATTGAAAGTGGAGTACTCACCGAGGCCACGAGCGGCCAATTAGGGAACTTTGAATTTAGGCCTGAACAGGTTTGAAACTAAATACGTTTAAGCAGCTATTTTAATCAAATACAAGGAGACAAGTTGACGATCTCTTTATCAACTATCATCACCTGATTGACTGATTCACCACCGAAAACGATGACCCTTTATGCTGAATTGCTGAATATTTTTTTATTTATTTTGGACACAAGATTTGCGGAAGGTAATGGAATACTGGAATCCCACTTATTTGCGAAATGTTTGGACCTTTCAATTGTACTGTAATTATTTTAGTTTAATAAGATTCGTTTGGTTTTTTTTTTATTAAGTTAAATAAGTGCTCGTTTGATTAGCATTTTAAAAACCCAGAAAGTTTAAAAACTTAAAAAGGAGATTAAATATATGTAAAATCCATGAATTTGACCTCCCATAAATTTTAATTCCTACAAAATGGGGGAATTTCACTTACCTATGTGGACTAGGTAAGTTGCAATTCCACCATTTTTTATGGAAAAATTTAACTTCCTCCATTTAAATTCCCTACACCTTATAACTTAACCAAACAACTTTTTAAAATTTGTGGGAATTATAATTCATGGGAATTGAATTCATGGGAAGTAACTTCCTAGGAAGCATACTTCCTATGTTTAACCAAACAAGCCCTAACATTTGTGGATTTGTTTATAATAGTTTATATTTAATTGTTAACAAAAAAATGTTTGTCAAACATCCCAGCCGTGTTTTATTCTCCATCTTGAGTATATTCCGACGTGTTCGGGGTTTGTCATCGGATGGTAGGTTTTTTTCGTAAAAAAGGAAAGTATCATTCCTCTATACTCGGTTATCCCATTTTCTCTCTTCTACTATGAGAAGGATTTATAAATGGGACGGATTTATAATCTAGTTTAAAAGTAAAAAAGTGAATTAAAATAATTTTTTATCTTTAAATCTATATAAAATACTAAAACAGAGGCCTGAAACGGCATCTGGTGCGATCTCGCGTTCATGGAATTTTCTTGATTAAAACGGGATTATTTTTGCATAAGTGTCATATTCTAAATTAATTAGTATTATATTTTTGGGCCACATCAATTAATAAGCCAATATAGTTAGATAAAAAAACTTATCTTTTTACATCAAATAATCTATCTAATATAACCTTATATTTTATTTAGATAAACTTATCTTCTTTACTTTTTTTTTTCTTTTTTATTTTTTCCATTGACGATATTTGACAAAGAATCCTATTATTCCTACATACGATTTTTTACTTTTACTAAGAAATAATCTCAAATATTTTGTTCATGCTTTATGATTATTTTAAAACATAATTATTTTAAAACAAGTTATATGTTTGACATCAAATTGAAACTGGAAAAGGGGTAAAGACCAAAATAATAAATCTATACTACAAATAGAAAGATGAATTGTTTGGGATTGGGAGTATCCAAGCGACCAAATCAAAACAATATACTCCGTAAGAATTTTCATGCTAACTTGATATTATATTAATAGTATTTATTTTACATGGGTCATCACACATAACACATTCCATAAGTTATATCTATATCTATATCTATATCTATATATCTATATAAAATATTAAAACAGTGGCTTGAAACGGAATTTAATGCGATTCGCATACGTGACATTTTTTAGATTAAAATGGTGTTATTTTTGCATATGTGTCATATTCTAAACTAAAATCTATATCTATATATCTATATAATATACTAAAATAGAGACCTGAAACGGGTTCTGATGCAATTCACATTATATCTATAAATAAATATGTACCATACCATTAAGATTCTAAAAGAGGAAGAAAGAATATTTGGTCAATTATTCTACCTTTTAGATGAAATTGAATATAATATATTTATATATGGTTTTATTTTTGTCAAGCCACGTCAATTAATAATCTAATATAATATATAATATAATTAATATAATAAAAAATGATTTATTAACAAAACGCGCAACCGCGCGGGTAACAAATACTAGTTATAAAAATTATTGTGAGTGTGTTTTTCTCGGAAAGACAAATAATTCCTCAAAATAAACCAACTTATTTGCCCCATACAAGCTTGTCAATCTATGGATTTTCTTTCATAGGTTAAACATTGCGATTTGAAAAATATTTTCTTTTATAAATACACACAGTTTAATCATTTTAAAAATAGACTATGAGGTTTACCTGTGTTATTTAGAGGATCACTTTTCTAATTTGGTTTCTTAACCTATACTCTTACAATATAGGCCAGATGCATAGTATATATATCCCAAAATATTTTTAAAATGTAGATGATAAGTTTATAATGAATAACATGAATAAAATGAGGCATGATAAACGAAAGAAGTTAAAATAATAATATTTTCTATTTAAATCAATATAATCTTTACAAAAGGATTTATTATGAAAGTGATGAAGAAACCAAAAAAAAAATCATAGTCAGAATAGGAGATGGTAATTCATTAAAATTCAAAATGAACAACCATATAGTTGTCAAACATTTAATTTATACATAGTATATTTACTCCCTTTGAACATTGCAAAAATATGAAATCATGAAAGGAAAAAAAAAAGAACAAGAAAATGCCTGGCAACAAAATTTAATCTCTGAGTTTCTTTGTTTTTTTCACAACTGACTCCTCATATAAAACTTCACAGCAATCACCATTCAGATCAACCCTCAGTATTTTAAAACAGCTTTCAGCTATAAAAAAAAATAAACAAAAAAAGATCACATTTTTGTTAGCTTCATCAACAGCTTCCCCTTATTTTCATTGACTGGTGGTTGAATTGATCCTCTATATTGATCAATGGTGACCTTGAATGGTTTGATCTTGGCTTCTTGAGGACGCGTCGTCTTATGTTGTGTATCTTTTCACAATCCTACGCTTGTTCATGTTTTCCTTCGTCGTCTCCTGCCCCACCTCCATGATCATCATTGGCCTTGAGTCCCTTGTTCGAGCACAAGAACTCAAGGGCGGTTACAACGTCACTTATCAAAGGACGCGTGCTTGCTTCCTCTTGAAGGCACATTGCCGCGACTGCAAGGGCTTGGTAGAGACCCTTCTTAGGGAAGTTGCCCTCCAACTTTGGGTCCGCCATCAAGGTGAACTTGCTTTTGTCCTTGAACAAGGGTTGTGCCTGTCGAAAACAATAGTATAGGTACATATACGCAATAAGCCCAACACATAAGTCAGACTGATCAACGAGGTGTGTTGACATACCCAAACTACAAGGTTTTGCTCCTCACTGGGCCTGGTATTGTCAATGACCCTCCTACCGGTAATGAGCTCTAAGAAAACAACTCCATAGCTGTAAACGTCGGATTTCGTAGTAAGCTGGCCAGTGGAGGCGTACTCAGGAGCGCAGTAGCCATAGGTTCCCATCACCCTTGTCGAAACATGGGTTGCTTCTCCGGTTGGACCCAACTTGGCCAGCCCAAAATCCGAAAGTTTCGCATTGAAATCTTCATCTAGCAGTATGTTAGAGGCCTTGAAGTCTCTATAGATGACTGGTGGCTGGGCGGTTTCGTGCAAGTACTCAAGGCCTCTAGCTGCATCCTCGGCTATTTTCATCCGGGTATTCCAATCTAGTGGCTTCTTACCCGGAGCCAAGTCTGTAAGAAAAATGGTCTATTGGTGTCAAGATTGAACCTATTCATCAAATGACATTAATCTAGCAATTGGATTGGGCATATACTACCAAGAAGATGATCCTCCAAGGAGCCCTTATGCATGTACTCGTACACCAAAATCCGCTGATCGCCTTCACAGCAATACCCGACTAAATTGACAAGGTTTTGGTGGTGAAGGAGGCTTAACATCAAGACTTCTACTAGGAATTCCCGGTTGCCTTGGAACCCATTTCTGTCTAGCTGCTTGATTGCAACTTCCTTAGTTGCACACACCAAACAATGTAGTGATCACATTAGATGTACCGCCATTTGCCCGTCTCATATCATCAAGATCTCTTAGTTTTTGAACAATAAATTTTAAGGGAAAAAAACAAGATTGATCGAAGAGGGATTGGATTATATTATACCTGATGTATGATGTCCAAGTTTGCCCTATAAACCCTCCCAAAACCACCTTCTCCTAGTAGATTTCCAGAGCTGAAGTTCTTGGTTGCAGCACATAAGTCGCGGAATTTGAATATGTGTGCCGAGATGTTTCCTTTTCCATACTTTGAGATCTCCTCAGTGATGTATCTATGCCTGCTGCTCTCTGAATCATACAATAAGATTCACATATTTGAACTTGTAATCTAATGGCTAACAAAGTGAAAAGTTTTAGCCATTTTATTGCAAGGCTTCCTTTATCTCAATGAAAAGTTACATACATTACACCAGGTGTTACATCCGGTGTAACCAGTGATTATATCTGCTATTATAAAAGATTTCCCCAGAAACCCCTATATTTTGTTTTATTTTTTTGGATAAAGTAATCTCTTTTAACAAAAGGTACTACTATATAGTAAGTGATTTTTCGTAATTTTGCATCACTTATAAGGGCGGTTTTTCGTAAATAAACAAGAAAGAGACAAAGGGAAAAAGGCAAGAAGAAAAATACCACTTTTGAGGGAAATGTTAGCAAAGGAGGAGGCCTTAGATTTGGTATGAAGGTACTCCTTGATGCTTTTCTTGACAGACTTCTTGTGTTCGCTTTTGCTTGCCATGGGGCTCTGATCGTCGCTCGACTTTCCTGGGCAGCAACAAGCCAGCCGGTTCATATTCCGCACCTCCCCCTTTATCCGCATTCACCACATCAACTATATTAGTAGGGAAGGCACAGATTCGCAACGAGTTTTTACCTATTATACGACGAAGAGCTAACTTCCTATAGGAAGATATGTATATTCGAAGAACAATGGTTCTTTATTTACACAACCGCGTCTTCTTTTTCTTTTCTTTTCTTTTCTCGAAGGAAAACAATCAAACGAAGGTTTTCGAGTTAAATTTTCCTTGTCATGCACGTCGTCCCCAAGAGCCAGGACACGCGCAACTTGACATAGTCAAGTTTGATCAGTTTCGGACGAAGATTGAATGCCTATTATTTGTTCATGGATTCTCCTATTCCTTTGCTTCACCTTCCATTGGAAGGCCTAATTTAGGAATGTGGTTCAAATGGGGTTTGGGACTTTGTTTCAAACAAACACCTGTCTTAGGAATTCATTGCCTATCGTTTAGCTTATGTTTTGGACTAAAAATAGCAATGGAAAAATCAGCAATAATATTTGGGAAATGTTATGCGTAAATTAACAAACCAAATCAAGTACTACTTGTTAATTAAATTGCTAAACTACATTTTAGTTTTTGACTTGTGGCCCATTTTTTCCACTTTTACCATCTAAACATTTTCCTAGTTGAGAGGTCATCAAGGGAGATATTTTACATTAATGAAATGTTTATGGTTGATGCCCCCAAAAAATCTACCCATAAGTAGCATGTATGTTAGTTGAAAACTCTTCATCTTTTTAATCTTCTTTAATCAGATATTCAAGATTGAAATCTACCCATAAGTAGCATGTATGTAACATAACTTTGTATACCGATAAATTTTTATACGGTTTTTCTATCCTATGTCCTAAGGGCATAGGATAAGATCCTAAATGGGGAAAGATACCCCTACTAAAAATAAGCAACCCTAAGAATATAATTTAAAATTTGGCTAATGGAATTTAATTAAGGATGTATTTTTTTTAAAATGGGCATCTTATCCTATGCCTTTGGGGCATGGCATATGATAGAAAAATCGATTTTTATAATACGAAAATATATCTGACTTGAGGGAGTATCAATTTTAAATTAAGAAAGGTGATCAAGTAGACTGAAGTTGTTTGTTTTGTGATAAGTTTGGTAAGTGTTTAGTTATATTAACTTATTAAGTAGTTTAATGCAGTAAAATAAACTTTCCATGCCAAATACAAGTTTTAAGACCTCTACACTTTCATCCAATATGGGACAAACCCAATTAATAAACATACAAAATAATTAACCTAAAAAAAATAACCATACAAAATACGTTACAAACTGGAGTGGGCAGGGGCCGCGCGAACGCAGGCCCCGCTATAACAAATTATGGCGTACACTCTCCCGCGTGGGGAGATGTTAGGTGGGCACCCCTCCTATTTGTGCAATGGAGGTCACCACCCCAGGCTATGGGCCTTCTTGATCGCCCATTAACCCCGCCCAGGTAAGTAACTTCTACAGGCCGTACTACCTCTTGTTTTAAACTCCATGCCTCTCTCACTTTCTCCCGTTTTTACGATGTGGGATTCCCTTAACCCCAAACTATACCCTTCAACTATCATTACCATAAAACAAGTTTATCTTTTTTTTAAAAAAAAAAAAATCAATTCAATGTTATTCAAAGATCAATGACATTAGCAATTTACAAAAATATATCATCAAACACACCCGAATCGGAAGCAAATTAAGCACAAACACGCATATCATGAGAACTATCAAAGCCCTTGGCATTCGAATTCCTTTTTCCATTTATATACCCCTATTGTGGTAAAATTTTATTATGGCATGTTTATCGGGGGTTCTAGGTGGGATTCTTGGAGTTTTTAATAACAAAAAATGGTTTGGAGTGCAAGAAGGAAGGTGGAAGCGTCCTTGTGTATCCCTGTAATAAATGTTGTGTCAGTCACTATTTTTTTCTCGAAAAAGTTGGCTTAAAACGATGTCGTTTAGGGTGGAAGGGCCCTCGGAACGCAACTTTTCAGTGGGAATGGCGTCAGTGAGCTGCAGAAGGAAGGTGGAAGCGTGTCGCTTCGGGAGAGGCGGGAGAGGGGATGACTGTAGTTTGTTGGTGTGGACGACGAGCGGATTGAATTTGCTGGCTATTTTTTTTACAATTACAAAATATAATTTTCAACAATGAAAATGTAAATAAAAAAATATACAAAAATATTGGATTCATTTTTCTCTAAGCACAGACATCAAGTTTGAATATGTTAATTTGATTATATTTTGAAAAAAAAATATTTTTGTTCGAATACAATTATATGTAATAATACCTAAAACTTGTTTGTAATTATATTTCATTAGTAATAATTATCATCATTTGAAGAATTTATTATGTTGTTTTGGAAAAAAAAGTTATAAAATATGTAATAGATGCTAATAATGTTCATGATTCGTTTGCAAATATGATAGAAATAGATGTTTTTAGGAAGTGACTTGTCATATCGAAGAGCATGCATGACATCATATTGATGCATTGAGTAGTCTCATCACTTTGGTTCAGATTTTCAAGTTTAGCTATTATAAAATATGTTACATCTATATGAAGTTTAGCTATATATATATATATATATGATCACTAACATTGCAACCCACACCCACGTCACTTCTTTCTCTACTTCCTCATAATGGATCCTTCCTAAAATCAATCAGTGAATGCCTTATTTTCTAGCTTGAGAAATATCTCTTTCTTCTGAGAATGATCTAAGCTATTACGAGCAAGAGCTTTCTTCAAACCCATAAAATTTCACCGTAGACACTGCTAGAAGTGCAAATATTCAACAATCCCAACATATATATAGCACCCAACCTAGTGTTTTTGAAAAGTTTGGAGGTGTAGTCGTGTAGCTGTTTGAAATTAAATTCCAAAACGCAAATTAAAATATAATCTTAGCTTTGAAATTATATAATATCAAAATAAAAGGTTCTGAAAAGCTAATTGTGTTGTCAAACACATCCAGTCTATTAAGTAGTTTAATGTTGTAATAAACTACTTAATAACTAGAACTTCAAGAATCCCACCTAGAACCCCCGATAAACATGCCATAATAAACAGGTAAAATGTGTTGTCAAACACATCTAATCGTTCATTTCCATTCAATTAAATATGTTTCAACAAAACATTACTCAATAGACTTATCAAAACATGACCCGATCCGAAAAACCCGATCCATATGCCCGATAATTTTACGGGTTTAAACCCGGTATTTTTAAAAAAATGTTCAAAAAATTCAAGGGTTTTGACCCATTGGGTCGACCCGAACCGGAACAAACCCGGTTTAGCTCGACCCGAAATGACCGATAACCCGATTTACCGGGACCCGAATGACAGGTCTATTCCTCAACCATCTGTTCCCGTAAAATACATTTAATAAACAGGTAAAATGCATTATAGACAATTCATTCTCATAATTATAAATATCGATAACGTTAGGAACTGGAGTGGATAGGGGCCGCGCGAACGCAGGCCCCCGCTATAACAAATTATGGCGTACACTCTCCCACGTGGGGAGATGTTAGAGGGGCACCCCTCCCATTTGTGCAATGGAGGTCACCACCCCAGGCCATGGGCCTTCTTGATCGCCCATTGACCCCGCCCAGGTAAGTACCTTTCACAGGCGGTACTACCTCTTATTTTATAGTCAACGCCTCTCTCACTTTCTCCGTTTTTCCGATGTGGGATCCCCTTAACCCCAAAACTACCCCCTTCAACTATCATCACCATAAAACAAGCGGATCTCCTTTTTATCAATTCAATGTTATTCCAAGATCAATGACATTAACAATTTACAAACTTATATCATCAAACACACCCGAATTGGAGGCAAACTAAGCATGAAACAAACACACACATCACCAGAGGTATCAATCCTTTGTTAGTTGTCGAAAACGATATTACTAGACAACCACTCAAGCCCTTCGTAAAGCCCTTCACCGGAAGTGGCGCACGTACCCTGTACGTGCCACTTCCTGCCACCGCGCTCCACCCCTCTCAGCCCCAGCTTCTCCGCCATCTCCGCCACCCCCATCGCCCCGTCGACGTCCTGCTTATTCGCCACCACCAGCAGGGCCGCCCTCCGCAGCTCGTCGGCGCCCAACACCGCGTGCAGCTCCTCCCTCGCCTCCGCCACGCGCTCCCTGTCGCAGCTGTCGACCACGAAGATCAGCCCCTCGGTGTTTTGGTAGTAGTAATTCCAAAGCAAGCGGATCCTACCCTGGCCCCCGACGTCCCACACCGTGAACTTGAGGTTCCGGTACTCGACTGTCTCGACGTTGAAGCCGAGGGTCGGGATCGTCGTGACCACCTCCCCGAGCTTGAGCTTGTAGAGGATGGTGGTCTTGCCGGCGTTGTCGAGGCCGATCATCAGGATCCGGACCTCCCTCTTGGAGAATAGAGTGGCCATGAGTTTTGTTAGTATCATACCCATGTTTTCTTTTTTCTTGGTTTCAAAATGTTGGTTTTGGTGGGGAAAGAGGTTGGATTCATTGGGAATTAAATAGATTGTGTTGGAGCCTTGGAGGGCATTTTTGTGATTTAGGGGACATTATTCTTAGCATACAAGACAACATACTTAGTACGATCAAGTGTAGAGTCAACCTGCCAATAAGAAGCTGCCATGTGGATTCACAATTGGTTTGTTAAGCCCTGTCATTCCTCGAATCGATCAGGGGATGACATGTAGGCTATGCCGTTATGTTGGTAAGGGAATAGTCAAATGTCGGAATATCTCTCTTTGATTTGGTTTTTGGTAAGTTAATGATCCGTCTAAAAGTAAAGACATTCGTCCATCGTGATTCTAAAACCATCTTTAGTAGTGGTACTATGAGTAGTATTCTAAAAATCACGTATAGACGTCGCTTAGGTAAGAGGGGATTTATGAATTTTTAAATCTAGATCAAAATCCGATTAGGTAACGTCTGGGTGTCGCCTAGATCCCGTCTAGTCCCGCATACTCCGACGATTATTCAATTTTAGCTTTTATACATGTGATTAGTCAACTTAGAGTGTTTTTTTATCCCCAGGTTGAGATATATTTGTTTTTTAGTCGAACCTATGGTTTTGAATTTTAGGAGGTTTAGAGTCATTAGTCAGTCGCGTGGCAAATTTGGGTTTATAAGTGAAATTATGGATTTATTATTACATTATATGAATTATTGACATGCGTTATACGTTAAAAGATAAGGAAATAATCAAGTTTGTCCTGAGTCCGCTTAGGCGTCGCCTAGGCACCCGCCGCCTAGCGGCCGGCTAGAACATTGGCTACGAGTATATCATAACTAATTTAAAAACGATAAAATAAAATTATATGTCATATTTTTTATTAAACCAATGTAATTATGTGAGAGGAGTATCATAGTATGATACTCACTTTATTGATTCTCCCCCACTTTTGTATTTTTTTATTTTTTTTTAATAAGCTATGATGCTCAATTAGAGTACCATCATTAAAGATGTTCTAAGGTGCTTTAAAATAAAAAGAGAGTGAAACTCTCCTCATATTATTTTCATATTATTTAAAAAATAATACTCCGTATTTAATAAGAAGTTATAGGTCTATAATTTAAGATACATAGGTGGAGTTGGAATGGACAAAGGGGAGCATTTGCCCCTCCTTTCATCCGACGAGTTACATATACTTGTTCTACTCATCGATAATTTCGTTTTGATATATTATATGCATCAATCTAATACTTGAGTAAAAAGTTGTGAACGTTTCAAAATTAACACAAATTAATTATTTAAATTATCTTTTTTTTAGAAAATTTAAATTGTCTTTTTAATAAACCACGAACTTGGTATTTTGATAATATAATTCGACCTAAGAGCTTCAAAAAAAAAGGTTATAATACTAAATTTAACAAGTAGATAATGAATTATTCAACAATTTTGTCCCTCCTTCAATAAGTTTCTAGTTCCGTCACTATGAAGTTGGACAAATGGCTAACAATAAAAGGAGGATCAACTAGAACATTAACTCATAAGTCGAGTAACAAAGTAACATTATAAACTATAAAGCAAACCCATCATCTTATTACATTTGTGAAAGATATACCAAATGAATAATTAGAGCATCCATAACCCACATCTCAATCCAAAGTTTCTTATACCATTTTTTTTCTTTCCCTCTCAGCCACATCAGCTCATTTTAATTTTTCACACATCTCACCTACTCGATCAAAATTTCTTTAGCTTTCATGATTGCATCATCCGACACAAAAACTACTACAAAACAATATAAATTACAATTCACAATTACTATTATTTTATAATTTATTTAGTAAGTAATTATTATTATTTTTATTATTTTTATTTTTATTAAATCAAATATCCAAGAGATACAAAAAAATACAAACAGTGTTATACGTGACAAATTTATGCTAAATCTTCTACATATAAGCAAATTTAAAACTAGCAAAAAAAAAAACAGTATTACATAATGTGTCAGGGTGGATGGTTGAACCGAGTAAATGGATGTCTTCTTCAGGGCCGGACCTCAGATTTTAAGGGCCTGAGACGAAATTTGAGAATGGGCCCTCAACTATTTACAATTATAAAAAAAAAGGACAACTGAAGTTACTGAACTATAAAAAAAAAGCGAATTTGCAAATATACCCTATCCAGAAAAAAGGTTTACAAAAATACTCCAATTTCTCCCAAATTGCAAATGATGTCTATTTGGGCATATTTGCAATAAAAGTATTGTGAGTTTAGGCATTTTTTTAATTAAAATAAATATATAAAAATAGGTTTTTGGAAATTTAAAATAAAAACAGATTTTAAGAAATCAGAAAAATAGGATTTTCGAATATTAAAAAAACATATATTTTTGGAAAATGGGAAAAATAGGATTTTCGAAAATCTAAATAAAACATAATTTTCGAAATTAAAAAAAAAAAAGAATTTCGGAAAAAAACCCAGATTTTCAGAAATTTGAAATAAAAAAGGATTTTTGGAAATATATACGAAAAAAAAAGATTTCTGAAAATTGGGAACAATAGGGTTTTCGGAAAATTAAAAAAAAAGATTTATGGGACTTGAAAAAAATAGAATTTCTGGAAATTATAAAAAAACAGATTTTCCGAAAACAAAATATAGAATTTCCGGATATAAAGAAGATAAATTTTTGGAAATTGGAAAAAACAAATAAAGTGAAGATTTTTTTTAGATAAAAGCTGGAAATTATTTTTTAAAGATATGATCTCCTTCCAAATCGATCCTCCAATTTGAAAAAAATAATATTTTAAATATATGAATTGCAACTGTTTAACTAGTAAAATAGAGTTGTTTACAATTATCATCTTCTTCCTATATAATTGTAAGAAAACCTGGCTTTGAAAACGTTTTGATCTATATCCTGACATGTCTAAAAAATATCATTTCAATATGTAAGATTCTTCCTGTCAAGATTTGTTTATGTTATCATGTCATATTGATAAGAATACCCTGTCAAAGGCTATTTTTCCGTCGGGTTATAGGTGTGTTCCTGTCAAGTGTATGTCAAAACATAGGTGAATGATGTCTTGACTAAACAAAAGGTGGCTTATGGCATTTGCTTGATTTAAGTTGGCTATATTTTGTTCTGTATCTTGACATGTTTATAATAATAATATCCTGTCAGTAGGTAGGTATCATCCTGCCAACATCTGTTTTTTATCCTATCATGTTGATAAAAATACCCTGTCAAAGTTTATTTTTTCTCGCCAAAATATAAGTGTGTTTCTGTCAAGTATCAAAACGTAGGTGAATGATGTCTCGATCGAACAAAAGGTGGCTACGACATTTGCTTGATTTAAGTTGGCTACATTTTGTTCTGTATCCTGACATGTTTATAATAATATCTTGTCTAGGTATCATCCTGTCAATGCCTTTCGTCTCCTCGGTTAACAAGGGCTCGAATCCTTCCTACCTTTTATAATGGCCATGGATTGCAACTTCAGTCTATATACAATAATCATCAAGCATCACATAATGAAATCGGGTGGCAATAATATATTGATATAAATGTTGAAAAACTTAAGAAGAAAATGCAAGATATGACAACAGTCAAAGCAATTATATAACAAATGTGTTGGAGGGCTTACTCGAATTCGATGACATAGGGCTTAATCAATATACGAATTTGATGTAATTTCGAACCCTAGTTCTCTTCTCTATAGAAATAAGACATCAACAAGTGAGAGGTGATACCTTTCTAAAAGTAATTTCGAACCTAGGGTTTACTTGAATCGATGACAGAGCACTTCGATGGACGAGACTGGACCGAATGATGATCGACGATGACCACCTCGATCTGAATCGCTGGTGGTTTGCTAGCTGAGACAATGGTGGCGTCCAAACGGTGGTCGATGATTTGGGGCTAAATTGGCAAGGGGATCAAATGAGGAAGATGAGAGGAGGTCGACAGCGGATGCTCGATGAGAGGAGGGCTGATGGCGAGGGCGAAGCGCGGGATCCGGTGAGAAGCCGTCGGCAGAGGAGGCGTGCCAGTCGGTCTGAGAGGAGAGCTTGCAAAGGATGGCGAGCGGACGATGTTCCTCGACCTTCTTCTTTCCTTTAGGTTCATGAGATACTTTTCTTTTTCTATTTTTATTTTCTGTTTTTCACTTTTTATTTTCATTTTTTATGTGATTTAATTTAGGCCTCTTTGCATAAGTAGACCAAAAAAAGGGTCCATTTGCATAAGTAGACATGTACCCTTTTTTTGGCTAGGGGTAGAAAGTGGTATATTTTTGCAAATGCAAAAATACCACCGGGAGAGGAAGTAGCAGGTGAAGGGGAGGCCAGCACTGTAGCTGCATCAGTTGGCCGAGAGAAATCAGGAGGGGGAGGTACTGCACATGTCAGAGGAATTTGGGTGTGGCTCAAATAAAGTAGGGAAATAAGGGGGGAGCATTTATGAGGGGAAATTTAAATAATTGGAATTAAAGGTGTCAATCAACCCTTATAAAATCTTGATTGATGGGTGTCATTCCTTATTAAATGCTCTGCAAAAAAGAGAGCCAACATAGGAGACGAGTGGAAAGGTGAGGGCAAAGCATCACCTTCAATTATGGGAACTGGACATGTTTGGATTACCAATAGAAGACATTCGTCTTACCAATAGGCCAAAACTGTCCTACCATACATGGAAATTTTGGAGATAATATGGAGGGGATTGTCCGTAGCGGTTTTGGCGGGATGTCCGTGTAATTTTGGCGCCAAAACAGGGTTCTTCATTGGGGGAAGAGGAAGAGCATCTATCTGACCAATATGGTAAATTTATCTTACCAATAGCATAGAGTTATCGTACCAATAGGCTTAAGACGTCCTACCATAGCTGAAAATGTTGGAGAAATTTGGAGTGGATTGACCGTAGCTGTTTTGGCGGGTTGTCAGTGTAATTTTGGCGCCAAAACGGGGTTCTTCATTGGGGGGAAGGGGGGAGCATTTATGAGGGGAAAATGCAATCATTGCATTGATGGGTGTTCCCCAAGCACATATATAAGGTTGAGAGGAGGATCTGAAACACCCCAACATGCCCTGCAAAAAGTGAGGCAGAGCAGGAGAGAGGCGGAAAGGTCGGGGGAAAAGGCACACGTGCATCCGAGGAAACGATACAGTTGCTATCCTACCAATAGTACAGTGCTGGCCTGCCAATAGTGTTCAACTGTCTTTCCATTTCAGGAAAAGTGCAACAAGCTTGTTGGTGGCAGTGGCAGCGATGAGTAAGTCATCTTGTACCTTTCCTTTGTAGTTGTTCCTCTTTCCTATATCAGAGCTACCCCCAGGCTGATCCTCTATTCCCGTGGCGTACCCCAGGTGATAGGGTATGTATCAATGTCGTGTGCGGCGGTTGGTGGGCTCCCGGGAGTGGGAGCTTGGTGTTCAAGGGAGAGGCACGTACTGCAGCTATGGTGGTGGGACAGAATATTGGCTACGACCAACTGAAGGAGAAGATTGTTTCCAAATTCGACGTGGACATGGTATTGTACGACATTGAGCTTACCTACCTCCCTCCTTCGATGGGCGGGCCACTCCGATTCGGGTCCGGGATGACGATGACCTAGAAGCCTTCAAGTTCTACAACACTGAATCCGGTGCACGAGCCTGGCCAATCGCACTGCACGCCACCTTACGAATGAAAACGACAACCCCTTCCACACCCTCCAAAGAACATGAGTCGGAGAACTCCCACCCCAGGGGAAATACTCCTAACCGGGCCTCCCACCACCCAGGAAGACTTCGATCATGGTCTTGATGGAGGCGGAGGGGAGGATGAGAAGGTTCGAGGCTCCATCGAGGAGAAAGGGAAGTTGGAAGACCTTAGCAGCGAAACTGGAGGGACTTGTCTGTGTGCTGAGTGTGTAGCGGGGGAGTATGAGTGTTGTCCCACTGAAAAGGACAGCGTCAGTGGGATGCAGGGGGAGGTTGTTGGGAGCGGTATACATTCTGGTAATGGTAGGATGGATCACAACATAATGGTCGGACAGGCGGACGGAGTTGGTAGGATGGATGACAACATAATGATCGGACAGTCGGAAGGAGTTGGTAGGATGTATGAGAACTCAATGGTAGTACAGGGCGATGAAGTGGGACAGCTTCACAAAGTGGATGACCCAGAGAACGGTGGCGACGTGAGCAGGTCTGATGTCATCCGATGAGGAAAGCAAGTGGTGATCGTTGATACCGACGACGATGTGGACGTCCTACCCCCCCCCCACGGAATGGAGGACATAATAGACGTAGGAAGCTCCGACAATGAAATGATCGGGGGTGGTTTCCCCGTGAAATTGGAGGGTGGGAGGCCGAACGAGACATCCGAATCGTGGGATGAGGAGGCTGAGGCAGCGGTGAGAGAGATAGAGCGAGCATACCAAGGACACAAACAGCCTTTGCCGACGTTGGAGCAAGTGGAAAAGGACGTGGCTCGGTTCATTCCTCTAGTCGGAGACCCTCGGGAGAGTGTGAAGGTGTTACGTGAGGGGGAGATGTTCGATACGAAGGCTGCCATTCAGTCCATAGTGAAGTGGGAAGCTTTGCGCGGGTGCTACGCGATCCAAGTGAAGCGATCGACAACAATGGCGTACGTGGTTGTATGTCCCGAACCGAACTGCTCATGGTACTGTCGGGCGTCAACGTATCGGGAAACTAAGAAGTGGGTGGTCCGTAAGTTCGTGGACACACACACTTGCAAGGTTAGTGTCGTCCGCAACTACCAGCGCAACGCCAATTACAAGTTGATGGGGCAGAGTTTGGTGTCGGAGTAAGTTTCTAAACTGGCGTCTTGTTCCCCGTCTATGTACTATGTGTTGGTGGAATTTTTTTAGTGTAACTCGTATGTTGGCATCTTTGCAGTTTTGTTGGGTCAGGGAAGGAGCTGCTTCCCCGTCAGATCAGGACGATGATGAAATCTCGGTTGGGCGTGGACTGCAGCTACTGGAAGGCATGCATGGCGAAGGGAGCCGCACGGGACGGCTTGTACGGGACCTACGAAGAGAGCTACGATCGGATGACCTCATACCTTTACATGCTTGAGCAAGCAAACCCCGGGACCATAACCACATTAGTCCGTGATGATAACCAGCAATTCAAGTATGCGTTCGTGAGCTTGGGTGTTTGGCGGACATCCATCCCACACCTCAGACAGGTACGCCCTTGCTACTTTAATTTCCTACCAAATGGCACATGTCATCTTACCAATAGTATACACTTGTCATTCCAATACATGTATTACCAATAGTCACAGTACATCATACCATTTATTATCCTACGAACTGTGTCCCTTTATCCTACCAATAGGTAAATTACATCCTACCGTTTGAAACTGTGACATTGGCAGGTATTCTCGGTGGATGGAAGTTTCTTGAAGGGGAAGTATCGTGGTTGCTTGATGTTTGCGACTGCCCAAGACCCAAACCACAACATATACCCCGTTGCATTTGCAATTGTCGACGGAGAGAATGACGCATCGTAGGGTTTTTTTTTTCCGTCAAATGAAACGCGTGGTCCCGGATGAGACCCACAGCGACAGGCACATGAGCATCACCAAGGGGATTCGAGCAAGTTACGACTTCGCAAAGCATGACCGCTGCACTTACCATCTATTTCAGAATGTGAAGGCATATCACAAGGCGGGTGGGCTACAAAAACTGTTCTTCCTAATGGCAAACGCGTACACCGTTGCGGAGTTCAATGGGCACTTCGAAGCATTCAGACAGAAGCCGCCCACTGGTGCTGACTACATTAAGATGACCGGGTTCTCCAATTGGGTACGGGCTTTCTATCCCACGAATCGGTTCAACGTCACCATCACAAACCATGCCGAGTGCTTGAACTCGGTATTCCTTGAACCTCGTGACCTGCCCGTAACCTCCCTGATGGACAGCATACTCGACAAAGTGGGTGAGTGGTTCGTGAAGCGCCGGGAGCTAAGTTTAAATCCCGACAAGGTTGTGACTGACCATGTGGACGCCGTTTTGAGGCAAAACGCCATGTAGGCTATATGTCTTCAGGTGAAGACGTTGAGCGAACACGAGTATGACGTCCGTAAAGGGCTGTCCGCTTGGCTGGTCAACCTTTCTGCTTGGAGTTGCACATGTAAGCACTTTCAAATTGACCAGATTCCTTGTGCACATGCCCTCGCCGCGGCCAAGGTACGTCAGATCGACCCATACTCCCTCGTCCATCCTCTATACAGGGCTGACGCTTGGCGAGCGTGCTACGTCAATGTAATCTACCCAGTGCCACCTCGTGACACATGGGCGGTGCCTCCAGAAGTAGCTGCGAAGATTTGCTTGCCGCCGGTGGTGAAGCGTGGGCCGGGAAGGCCGAAAACGAAGCGCTATCCGTCGAAGGGCGAATACAGGGGGCCAAAGCGCCGTCGACATTAGTGTTGTTTGGTGGTCGCTCAAGTCAGCTGACGGAGTTATTTTGGGAAGTCATCGGTGCGCCCTACAATTTTTTGCCATGTGTATGATATTATGTATGGGCTAACTCCTAGTTGTGCCAGTATTTTGTGCCTTGTGTCTCATATTGTCGGGTTGTTAGGGGGCTATTTGTAATGGATACTTGTCATGGATGTCATGGCTTGGCGACATTGGCATGAATTATCGGATCTATTAAGTAATTATCATTTTGTCCTACCACTATCTTGTTTATATCTGCCAAATAGTCTATACATAGCCTACCAATATTGTTCTGTTATCTTACCAATACCTTCCAAACATAACTCAAATTCAAACAATGTAACCGTGGGTGTAAGCAGAAACTAATTGCCGCGAAGCATAAATACCAGTTTAAACCATTACAATCACAACACATAAAAACCTTTAACAAAACACATTACAACCTATAACATAAGTTTTCAAACAAACATAAGTGTCAACACGTCCGAAGTTTTGAAAATAGCATAAGTTTCCAAACAAAGAACATCACAATCCAACAACATAGACAACCATGAGATAATGTCTTCACAAACCAAAAGCTAAATACGACGGATGACGACCGGTTGGGACGAGTCCTACAGAGAGTGTCGTTGTATGCAGAGGCCCAAGTATTGGCGGTAGGGGCCAATATATGCGTCGTTGACGGTGTCGAATGTTTCAACGCCCTCTGCCACCAGCTGCAACGTCCTAATCACGTATGCTCCACAGTCACCACTGCACAATAAAGGATTGTTACAAAAATACATTCATGTTTCTTACCATTTCAATCATTTTTTCATACCAATGGGTGGATTATATCCTACCATTGTTAGGCATCTATCATACCAATAATAGTAGAATTACATAAACCACGAGTTGAGAGACACTTACGAGGTTTCGTTCCTGGGGATCTTGACTGTGCGGGATATGGTGAGAGGGTTGGGGACGTTGACGGTGTGCATGGCACGGAGCTCCACAGAAAATTGCATCACCATCGGGATCAGCTTCGCAACGGGCTGCAGGTGGTTTTGCAGCTCCTTGTCCTTGATCTGGTACCAGTCACTGTCCAGCACTTCTATGTTCCACCTGACAAGGTCGATCATGAGGCCGATCCAGTGCTTGGCCTTATAATTCCAAGGTGCTAAGATTTTGGCGTTCGCCACCGACCAGGTCCTGCCGTAGTTGTCAGGAAGTGTCCCCGCAAAGTACTTAAGCAACGCCTTCGACACATTGCGACCTGTAATGCGGCTCACATCCCCGCTCACTGCGTCCAACTGCTTCACAACTGCGTCCTACCAGTAGGGGTCGAGCACGACGACGCCCGACTTCTTGTCACCCTCCCGGGCCTCCATTGCCTTCCGGACCAGGACTAGGGACTGCTGGATGTGCTGCGTTATGGGGTACGTTACAAATTCCCATTAGCGTTGGTCCCATGACGTAAGTGAATAACGAAACAAGTGGAAGAGGACGAACATTTGCGTACCTCGGTGGATGTCCATAAGCCGGGTGAGATGAGGTTGTTGAAGAAGTCCTTGTTCAATTGGGTCCCATCAGGGCCCTTCACCTGCGTCGGGAACTTCTCCAGCCACACCAAAAACTCGTCTTTCTGTGCATCCGTGACCATCCCCTCTGCAGCCGCGTCGGTGGCTGGGCACGTTGCCTTTGCACCCTTCTTGGCCCGCTTAGAGGTTTGAGTCACGAAGAATTCCCCCAACTTCGCTGTGACCTTCCTATCGCGCTTGCCTCTCCTCAACTCCAGCTTCGTCTCCTAACAATCAAACACAAACCCGAGTTATTTTCAAACAGCAGACCTTATCCTACCAAAAGGGTAAATATATCCTACCAACTACGTAATTCTATCGTACGAAAATCAACTGATGTTAAGATCCTACCAACAAGCTACATTTTTCTTACCAAATGGGCATGCCTATCCTACCAGCACGTAAGGTTTACCTTTTCCTCGGCAGCATCTGCATCAGACTCATCCTTGGAACCCTCCCCTGCAGATTGTTTTACACCGTCCTTGCCCTTCACGTCCCCACCCATGTCTCCCTGCTTACTCTGACCCTCAGCCTTGACCACCTTCTCTCCCTGGTCCTTGTCGTGATCATCCTCGGTGGAAGCCTTGTCCTGGTCGCCCTCCTTTGCCTCATCCTCAACCTTGTCCTTAACCTCATCAACAGTGCGCATGCCCTGCCCCTGAAAATCAGAGTTCAGCTCTTCGTTCTCCGCCGTGTTATCCTCCACGTTGTCTACCTGCTTGCCCGACCCCTTAAGACCAGCGTTCACCTGTTCGTTCTCCGCCGTTTGCTCCTCAACGTTCTCTCCCTGCTTGGCCGGCCCCTTGTCATCAGCATTCAGCTCTTCCGTCTCTTCCGCCTTGTCTTCAACATTGTCACCATCCTTGTGAACCAGATCCTCCTCAACCTTGTCAAAATCCTTCTCAACATCCTTCTCACCAACATCGTCATCCAAAGACACGTACACCTGCAAGGAGATTCACTCATTCAGTCGCATATTATGGGGTATCCAACACATCAACACTATCCTACCATTTACACATAACTGTCATACCAGTTGGCTTACTATGGTTTACCAACACGTCAACAATATCCTACCAATTGCACATAAGATGGGCAAAGAAGCACATACCTTTCCCTTGCCGGCCCTCTCAGATAAAGCCTTCTTGCAATTTCTGGAAACTTCACTGATCCTCTCCTCAAGCACCTTGAACCTGCTCCCCATTTCGACCATCATGCCCCTGCAGAGAGCCTCAACCTTCGCCACAATCCGGGCCTCCAAACCGACGCTCGACGCGTCTGACCCTGACTAGGTCCAGCAGTGACATCCTCTTGTCGTCGCTTTTCTCTCCAGGCCCTCATATGCTCGATCACAATCTGGTCAAAGAAGACGTCTGGAGAGTCTTTCTTGTACGAGGAATGCAGGTGGGCAGCTTTCTCCTTCTGGGTTGGGTGCAATATGGGCTCAGGCTTCGCGAGCAGAACGTGTTCATCTATGTCGTCGTCGGCGGGGGCGTCCAGGTTTAGGAAGGACTTGACGTTCTCGTATCGGATGTGGGAGTTTCGGGTTTCCCATCTTAGACACCTCGGGATGATCGTGTCGTTGATGTTGTTCCCGAAATGATTCCCAATCTCTGGGAAGGTCTCGTACACCCACAGCTGGAAAGACAATATGGTAAGATATGAGAAAACATTTTGCATGACAAATTCAGGAAGTTGGTAGCATAGATTTTACCCTTTTGGTAGGATATTCATATCCCATTGGTACGAGATATATATCTATATGGTAGGATATTGATACCCCATTGGTAGGATACAAATATCCATTTGGCATGCCACAACAACACATTTTGACAATTGGCACCGGATTATAACATTTTGTATAACTTCACTAACCTGGAAGGCCATGGGGAACCCGTACAGCGTGTACATCGGCCTATCTTTCAAGTGACTGTTTGCAGCCACCATGTCCTTCAGCGTCCCATTGAGACTTTCGTGTAGCCTCTCGTACACCAGCCTTCCCCAAGGGAACTCCAGAAAACGGTTTGTGTCCTCAAACAGCAGCTTCACAACCCACCCCCTTATTTGTGTCTTCTTCTCCAACCCAAACAGGATGCCCTCCACTATGACTAGGAGGGCAAGCTTGTACTTTTTCATCAGGGACCCCGACTCCGTCAATTTTTCGTGGGCCCAAGCGCTTTCCACATCCTTCATCTTCATCCCCCCCTTCTTAAAAAGCTGGTTAATGCACTCCTTGTGGTCCCCCTCCATGACATCCCTGGGGGGTGGTGAGCAGTTGAGGTCCGTCATGAGCGCGAACTCCTGAAGAGAGAATCGAACGTGATGCCCCTGGAGGGAGTACCACGTCTCATGTGTCTTCCGAGTCTTCAGTTGGTGGAGAAGGCAGTAGTGCACCAACTGTGCAGCGAATTTGTTTCTCGACCCCATCTTCACAATGCCCCCAAACTGGCTCTTGCACAAGGCTTTGTAATCCTCCCGGTCAATGGTTACGTCGATGCCTTCCAACAGCTCGAAATTTGCATAAGACTGCGCCCTCCCTGAGAAGTGTTGTGTCTCTGGAACAGCCAGGACAGCCTGCAAAACATGTAAGAACCTTACCTTTACACATTTTTTCCCAACCTTTACAACCACAACCCAAGCAACTATCTCAGTTTCCTTACCCCCTGGCTGCTTGGTCCTGCACGGGCTTTCTTGTTCCCTGACTTCGTCATTTTATATGATGTTTAAAGTGGGGGTACCTGCTACACAATCACCAAACATAAATTCAGACATTCAGGTCACCTAATATGTCGTACATACCAACAGTCTAAATTTATTCTACCAACTTCATTTTCCTATCCTACCATTGATGCTATACTCTTCTATCCTACCAATTTCGCATTTCAGACAAGTTTGGTTCATTTTATCTCTTTCACAACACATCATATAGGCAAGGAAATTAACCAAAATAAAATCACCATTTATTCATCATATTTTTAGGCATTTCATCAAACACTTGGTGGGCACTAACGGTTTCAACACTAAACAACCAATCAACCAAAAATTCCTTCACCCCTCTCGGCATACCAGATGTTCAAATTTCTCCAGCCAATATCTTTACCCGGTCGTACCAAATCTGCTACCACAATTTCAGAAACAACCTTCGAGAATCTGTCCTACCTCATGTGCACATATACCCTACCGATTACACCCAATCTTGTGGATTCCCTACTCATCCGACCCCCTCCTTGCCCTTTTGTCCCCAATTTCTTACCCAACATCACCTAACCCTTACCCTTCCGTATCCCGACACCCACAAACCCTAAACGCACCCACCTCCCCAAAATCGACTGACAATGGCACCCCTAACCCCGCCTACTTCATTAATCTACTGCTAAGCAACTACAATGGCAACCCAATGTCTCAATTTCTTCACAAAACCGCATGTAACCGCACACCCATTACCCCAAATTCGCAACTCAAACAAAAACTCCAGTTGCTTACCTTCGTCTTCGTCTTCAAACTTTTCCTTCCTCCCTGGCGGTGACAGATGGCCCTTCTTCTTCAACCGTTTCTTCCTCCTCTCGCTCCTCCTTTCTGGTTTTTCCTCTCTCTCTGTCTGTCGCTTGTAAACCGTCTCTCTCCCTCCCTCCTCTTTTTATTTTCAGAATTGTAAACCGTCTCTGCCTCCCTCATCGTTTTAATTTCAGAAATCTCGCACCCTCTACAGCCGGTTACAAATAGTGCTTCAAAACCGGCAGTTATATTTGCTTGGGGGTAGAGAGTTTATTTTGGGCCAATTTTTGGGCTTGTGGTCTAGTTGTGCAAATAGGCCCATTTTTTGGTCTAGTTGCTGCCCTTTCCTCTTTAATTTATCATCCATTTTTCAGTTTTTATTTCTTTTTTATTTCTTTTATTTTTGTTTTTTTTTTCTATCCGCTTTTATCCCTTTTTCGCAAATTAGGAAAATATGTATTTTATGGTTTTATTTATTTTTTAATTAATTCACATTATTTTTTCCTTTTGGGCAGATTTGCAATTTTGTTAGGTATTTTTGTAATAAAATTAGGCATATTTGCAAAAAAAAATAAAAAACAAGACATATTTGCAAATCTCTTATGAATTTGGGGTATTTTTTGATATTCTTCCTAAAAAAAACATATCACCAATCAAATATCGTATCAATGAAGATCTTCTACATCACTATATACTCCACTTCCTACAACGCAAAAATATTTGGAGATTTATTTAATCTTAAAAATAATTATAAAAATTATATTTACATTACTAACATCTATTCTTATTTATTCATAAAATTTTATTTTGAAAAATCATGTTTTGAAATTTTTAATAATTATAATTTGTTAAATATTGCCTTTTTAATTTCTAAAAATTGTAAAACATGATTTTTAAAAATATAATTTTGTAAATATATAAAAATAGATGTTAGTAATATAAATATAATATTTATAATTTTGTTTAAGATTAAATAAATGTCAAAATAGTGTTGTGTAGTAGGGACTGGAGCATATAGTGATGTAGGAGACCTTGATTGATATCGCATACGATAATAACGTGGTGTATAAAGAAGGTATGTTTTGAGTTGTCACCGTTTCCAAATACATAACGTACAAGTCTACTGTTTTTAAAGAAAAAATTGTCCATAGATCAAACCTTGAGCAATAATCGTGTATCATTTACCCTTATATATATACACCGTTGGAAATGTAATATGGGCTGTAGATGCTCTTGATGATAACTTGTGTGTTTGTTCCGAAAAGGCTAATGAATGATAACATGTTTTAACAAAGGTTTTGGGTATATAAATACGGTTTTTCTATATCCTTAGGGACATATGTTTATTATGTTATACATTCATATTGAGAAATATTTTAAAATATTAATCAATTTTAAATAGATTTTCAGGTTCAAACAAGGGTAAAGGTGTATGTTTTTTTTTTAATCTTAATCCAATTCAATCAAATTCAACCATTTTACATCTCAATGTGATACTCTGTATTAGTCCATTGAAGAATAAAAGTATTTTCGTACGTAGAATGTTGTAAGGGGTTGTTTTTTACACCCACAAAATTTTTTTTTTAAAAAATTGGATTTTGGATGTAAATAGTAAATTTTGTGGGCGTAAAAAACAAATCATGCTTAAATTGGGTTTCTGTTATCTTGAAAACTCTGAATCTCCCCTTCGTCCATTGAGACTTTGTATATTTCCATTTCTTACTCGAAGAATCACTCATTTGATCAAATCTTAATATCATGACGATCTGTTCTCTCTCTATATGTACAGATTCAAAGTTCGAACATACCCAGCTTTGTAATTAAATTACTCAGCTTGTTGGGCTGTTCTTCGTCTACCTTCATTGATCTTAGGTTTTGGCCTGACGCTGCATCTTGAATCTTGATCAAGCACAACACAGAAGAGGCTAAAACGCCATAGGAGATTGAGAAAATTGAGATCGAATGCGTCGAGTAGAGATCCCTCAGAATAGATATGCTCATCACAGAATGATCAGGCCACTACTTTAAATTTTGAGACAACGCTCCTCATCATTGGGATCCAACTCAACGCATTCCTCAATCAATTCAGAAATCGAAAACACATTAATTAATCACCCCTCAGCCTTTGATTTGTTCATCAATTGAAATCAGGCTACTTTTAACTATTTTTCTCAAGGACATCACTGGGATTCTGGATTTAAGAGAGAGAGAGAAAAAAAAGAAGGAAGATATCTGTAATCTGAAAACAAACCAAATCGATTCAATTGCTTGAAATCTCAAGGCTGCAACTTTAAGCACCAATCAACTACAGCAGAAGCAGTAAACGGAAATCGCAATGTCGAATTTTTCAGACGAAGAAAAACAAAATTGAAAGTAAATTCGTAGTCGGTAATCGATATCAAACGAAAACCCTAATAAAATGGAAGAAAGAGGGGATTGAAAGGGGATCCAGTGGACGATGATATGGAAGTGGAAGCCATGGGCGTACTTTAATACCCGATGTTGCGGCTGCAAGTGCTGAAACTGCTGATGTAGGTTTTAGTTACACGAAACCCTATCCCTAACCCGACCCGACCCGGTCCAACAGAGGATGAGGTGAAATTACATATTTACCCCTGTTCGTTCTGCCGACACCAACCACCATTTCCTACCTTTTTGACCGGAGAGCTTGACGGAGGAGCGCTTGCGAAGGAGAGATCCTCTGGAATTCGATTCGGATAGGATACAGTTTAGGAACTTTCCAGAGGCTTCTTCATCTTCTTCTGGAATTCGATGATGAAGAAGACGACTGTATTTCAATCGGCGGTTCTTTTCCTTGCTACGGCGCTGTTGCTGGCGCCAGTTGCCGTCGCGTGGACCGGCGAAATCCGCGGCAGAGTTGTTTGCGATGTCTGTGGAGATTCCTCCATCGGACCTGAAGATCACTTCTTAGAAGGTGCCCTCTCGCGCCTCTTTCTCTTCCGTTTCTGTCTTTAGTTGAATCAATTTCCTATTTCAGCTTGATTTCGGAGGCTAATTTGTGTTTGATTGGTTCACCAGTGTGAACTATGATTAAATTTAGGGTTCAGATTTCACAATTCACTTCCCTAACCTTCTTGCTGCTTCAATTCCATATTTTGATCAATAGGATCAGTTCGATATGTTGTTTTGTTTTTGTGTTCTTGATGACAAATTGTTGCTACAGTTTTTAGTAGCAATTATCCCACTCCAGGACGAAATGCAGTTGTGTTTGTATAGAACTAGAAAATGGCCATATGAGATGAACTCATGAACACTCTGAGTTCTAGTTATCTACTTGTGGCAGATCTTCAAATTCATAGCTATTTGAACACACAGGATTTGTGATTGTCTGGAAACATGATGAGTTGAAAGTTGTTGCAGGATCCAAATGAAGCTAGTTCTTGAGATAAAGGCTAAATCTTTTTTCGTCGAATAATAATATAAATTGTGATAATGCGAAATCCTTGGTTCTTCGACGAGTTAAAACAGTAATTGGTAAAGCTCATGTTTTGTATCATTCAAAATGTGATCTAGGGGCCTGGAGGAGGTTGAGATAAACTGAAACAAGTGCTACAATTCTGTGCTGCAGGTTCAGAAGTAGCCGTCCTCTGCATTACGAAAACCGGAGAAGTTCTAAACTACCAGGCCTTCACCAATTCCAAGGGAATGTACACCGTCGCTGAGACGATGCCTGAGAGCGAACGCTGGGACGCCTGCCTAGCAAGGCCCATCAGCAGCTTCCACGAGCAGTGCAACCATCTCGGGAGAGTAAATGCGGCCGTCAAGTTTACTTACAGTCGCCCGTCCGGTCATTCCTACACTGTTAGGCCTTTTGTTTATCAGCATGTGGATGCTCCCATGTACTGTATGTAGGAGTAGTATGAGCTCATGCGGTGCTTTCGCAAATGGTGTTTTGGTGACTTGGTGTGTACTCCCTAATGTGTAAAAGTTTCAAAGAAAAGTTGAATAAAAGGTAAAGGTTTGCCATCGAAGGCCATGGAATGTGATAGTTTCAATTGATTAAGGCATGGAATGTGATAGTTTCACCTGAACGACCAAAACTATAGTAACCTGTACGAACCTACAAACTGAATTTGACTTCGAAAATCTCCGCAACCTGAAACCCAGATGGAGACAGAACAGACGGAATTTAATTGATGTAAGGATCCTGTCCTGTTTCCTTTGATAGCCTCGACATTCAAAACACAGACAAAAGCAAAAGCCAAATTATCTATGCAACTTTAAACACAAGGAAGAAAAGGTACACAATAGTACACTATGATCTCATCAATGAAAATAATAAAAACTGTCCAAGGCTTTGAAAATGATCAGTGTGTTTCTCACTTTGCTCCTCCAAACTTGTTCATCATCTTTGCAATAATAGGAGCCACCTTTGGGTTTGCTTGGTGCTTTGCGAGATTCGCAGGGTTTTTCATCACTGTTAACACCAATAAATACATAAGATCAGCAATGCTCGTCTAATAGCAATGAATATTCTGAGCAGACACCACACTACACATTTGCTAAAAAATTTTACCATGTAGTTACCACAACTTCTGAACAAACAAAATAGTAATTAATCATTCCAGTCAATGATCACCGACAAACAGCATTCAAATAGAAGTCTCAGACAGCATATGAAACCAAGTTCCACCTTATTCATTCTATCAAAAAATAAACAGGATTGCAAAAAGATTGT